>JANXHW010000011.1:6640528-7964542 GCA_026170595.1 Plestiodon gilberti rubricaudatus
TTGTCCTGATCCGGCAAGACTCTTCTGATGTTCTTATGACAACATGGTCCCCTAAGTGTTCTGATTGCCTCTTTTTGGGCTTCTAGGTGTTTGTGCCCTGATTGCCATGGCTATTTTTACCGGAGGCGAGGGGGCAAGCCGCTTCTATGGATGGTCGTTTGGCTTGGGCTGGGCCTGCGGTCCTCTGTTCCTTGTAACCGGTGAGTACTGTATATGCAGAATGTGAGTGCTGAGATGGGCTTATTTATTTCAGCGCTCTTCCTACCTATCAGATCTCCAGACACATTGTTTGATGCCAATACCGCCCCCTTCCTGGCCTCATTTTCCTCCCCGTCCCTGCCCCATCTCCATTCTGCCCTCTCTCCTCCCCGTTCTGCCCATCCATGGCCCCCGCTGCCATAGGACCTACCTTCCTGGGTCTGGTGGGGATCCTCTCGCATTGTGGCTAATGCTCCAAACGTGGGTTCCGGCGGCACACTGTGCACACCACCGGCAGCCATCTTACAACAGCGGAACTGTGTTGCGCTGTCATAAACCCCTCCTCACACCAGCCCAATCTTGCATAGGATCAGAGATGTCACTATGCTGCCCCCCGGGGGGGGGGGGCGGCAGTAAGCTTGACACCCCCTCTGACGTTATCGACCAGAAGCCCCACCCCCAGCCGATGACATCAGCTGTGACGTTGTCCCACCCCCTGGCCAATGACTGGCCAAAAAATACATCCAGGGGTGTGGGAGGGAGGGCGTGGACAACCTTTCTGCCCTCCGGAAGCCACTGCCGCCGCCTCCGTAACTGACCCCCCCGTGCACCCCTGTGCACCCCCGCACCCTCTAGTGATGCCTCTGTATAGGATTGGGCTGTTCGCCGCATTGCTACACCCGCTGTTGGCTTGGAAGATCCGAGTGCATTTCCACTGACACGAGTAGGGAGATTCCAGTAGGATCGATGGTCTTGGTCCACTGTGGTGATGCTTCATTCTGCTGTACCCGTTTCCCGGATAACATTGTTTCCCTCTCATAACAGGTGGAGTTGCTCACAAACTGAACTCAGTTTGGAGCCTGGAGAGAGATTCTTGAGGCTGACACCCGCCGGAGCTGTATTCAAAATGTGCGACACAGGATTGGGACCAAGCATCTGTGTTCCTGAAAGGCAGATTGATTGTGCGATCAAATGAACGGACTTGAATTTGGAGTTAGATGGTCTGATTGTGATCCTGCCACCACTGGCGTCACTACGGGGGGGGGGGCGGGGGGCGGAGCTCTAAGTTCTGCTGAAATCGGAGCCTCCTTTACACGGAGGAACGAAGCGGGCCCGCCCCCTCACCTTCGGAGCCTTTCTGGGAAGCGAAAGCAACGCGCAGGGAGTCTCCTGCGCGTTGCTTTCGCTTCCCTGAAAGGCTCCTAAGGTGAGGGGGCGGGGCTGCTTCGTTCCTCCGTATAAAGGAGGCTCCGATTTCAGCAGAACTTAGAGCTCCGCCCCCCCCCCGTAGTGACGCCAATACCTGCCACCCCCCACCGCTTTGGAAACGACTCCTGTTGAAAAGCGGTATACAGCCTCACTTCGTTGATAGGTTCTTCTTGGAAACGGTGACTTTAACGCAAAACAACTTCTAATGAAACCAATTTTCCCTGATTGTTAAGCATAAATGTTCCTATGGCATTTTCCCATCAACTTTAAAATGAAAGGACTTTAAACGAAAGGACTTGAAGCGAGGATTTACTGTATAAATATTCTTCATCATCATCATCATCATCACCACCACCACCACAGGGGGGCAGAGTCTGATCCTTTCTCCTCCCTCTCTTTTTGCTGTCTTTGCTTGATGGTATCTCAGAAGCATGTAAGCGCTTGGAGGAAGAAACCTTTGCTTCTCGAGTTCCTTTGCTGGCTTTTGAATTTGAATGAAACCTCTGACTAACGATGCTTTGGAGATTTGCCTCCCGGCTTGCGCGCGTAACTCTTAGCGCCTATTTCAGGTTGGCTTCTGTTACTGGGGGTGCTTTTCAGTACATGCGTCACAGGGGCGGGGCGCACGAGGGAAAGATCTGGTCGGTGTGCAGGGACAGAGCGCAGTGGCCAATGAATGAAAATTCAGTGGGTTGGCAGTTAGCCCCTGCTAACTGGGCAAGAGGCACTTTTTCAATGGGTGCTCCTCTTATATTTAGCAGGGGGAGAGTAACTGCCCCCTCTTCACCCCAGCACAGTCTCTTTTCTGGTGGCTGTTTGCTGGTGGTGTTCTGCATCTTTTTTAGATTGTGAGCCCTTTTGGGACAGGGAGCCATTTAATCATTTGATTTTGTCTGTAAACCGCTTTGTGAACTTTTTGTTGAAAAGCGGTATATAAATACTGTTAATAATAATAATAAGTTAATAATATAACATTAGGCTCTTGTGAAGGGCTCTGTGCAAAGCGTTCTGGAAAAGCCAGGGACGTATTCAGGGAAGTCTTTTACTCCAAGTCTCAAGTCTCTACCTTCAAGTCTCAAGCCAAGTCTCAAATCCTTGCAAGATACTTTCAATACAAGCCTCAGGTCAGATGGTGGTGGGGTCTAGGTAGGTGTGTGTGTGTGTGTGTGTGTGTGTGTGTGTGTGTGTGTGTGTGTGTGTGTGTGTGTGTGTGTGAGAGAGAGAGAGAGTTTCAATAACTGGAAAGTCAAGAAGATGTTGGATTAAAAAAAATTAGACCCACTCTGTTACGCAGAAGTCATTTGTCCCTCTTCTCTCTTCTTTCCCCTCTGTCTGACATTTTCATAAACAGAGTGTGCTAGTGGCGCTTTCTCCATCTCTCGCTCTCCAGCTATTATTCTAACTGTGCAATCCTGCACAAGTTAAGACCGGTGGAGCAAGGGTTCCGCCGGCCTAGGGTGTCACAAAAGTGCCGTAAAGCACATTCAGCCAAACGCGCATTGTGTGGCTCGAAAGCTTCCAGATTTGCAGCTGCTCCCAACCCTTCCTTCAAAAGCATCTTGAAAAGTTGCACATGATCTTGCATCAACAGAAACTTTCACTTCCACTGCCTTAGCCAATTCGAGCAGTGGAACTGTTTCTACCCCATCCAAATGCCAATAAATGCCGCACAGGCTGAATCTCACCTTTTTCTTCGTTTTTATTCATTTTCCCTCCGTTCAGACCACTCCTCCAAAAGACCAGCTCAGCACAAAATACATTGGATGCAAACAACATGTCCTTCACTGCAGGAGGAGTGTTAGAAGAGCATCTTCATCACCAGGAGCCAGGAGGGAGTGCCCAGCTGATGGAGGGGCCCGGCTGGCTGGTTGCCCTACATTCAAAAATTTTAATAGCAAATGCAACTTCTCCAAACATCTTGTTTCCTGTTCTTAGTTGAGCGCACAAGCCCGAAGTTGTGAACGGCTACATTCCAGGTGGTCTCCTTTTGCAGTCTGTTTTTTTTCTAGTGGCCGGCACCTCCCACACTCGGCTGACGCAGCTGGGAGCTCTTATCTCTCCTCACAGAGGCTTTCACAGTTTTTTTGTCGGCGTGTCTCGAACTTGCCATTCACCGATCTTCGGGCTTGAAAGGAGGCGACTTTTCCGACTGAGCCAGACCCCTCCGGTCTCTCTTCCATGACCAGAGCATGAGTTGATCCAGTCGATATGAGGATAATTGAAGTCCCCCAATTGGTTTCCTCTCAAGGTCCCCTTCAGGTTTTTGAACTGGAGGACAATGGCATGTCCCCACTATGACATCACTCCTCAAGCCTGGTAATCAGTGCCCCCCCCCAGCTGCTGTCTTTCTGCCTGAGTGTCATCAGGAGAGGAGCCCCCCCTTCTCAGGCCCATTGCAAATGTGTTTGAAAAGCACGTTTGTGTTACTGCTGGGGTGCCACTTCTGGTTTCCATTTGGGGAGGGGGGCAGCCGACCCATAGCAAGTAGCCGCAAGTTGCCGTTGGTTGGCCATGTCTAAGACTCGGAGTCAACTGCAGAAGAGCAGCGACCTTCGGAGCATTTGTTGAGGGTACTTCTTGATTTCCACCTCAGAGCACAGGAGAAGCTGGGTCAAGACTGTGGCAGGGTGGAGGGAGGCTTGAATGCTTCTGTCTGGATCCAGATCACCCCCAGGGAGGGAAGCCCACATCGGTGGGGCAGTAAACCTTCCCTCCGTTGGACCACAATCCCAGTCTAGAACAGATATCTGCACCGCTGATTTTTAAGAAGATAAAACTAAGCAGAAAAGGGACACATCAGACTGGGGAAATGGGGGAGGAAAACAGTTGAAAGAGTGATAACTAAGAGGCGTTGTGGGTCCCTTCGCCTCTCAATTCAGTGTGAATCTGAATGCACTGACTGAAGCAGGCTCCAGATTGCCATCGAGTTGCGCTCTGCTCTGAAACGCTGTTTCTGGGACTAGCGGTGATATTCAGTCTCAGCTGATAAGAAGATGGCGTTTTGTGCTCTGCTCCCAGAAGCAAGGAGCACATTCAGCGGTAGCTGTTTCCACCCGCTTGTGAGGAGAGAGAACTGGAGAGCTGTGGCATTCTTCGCCATACCTGCTTCAAGGCAAAATGAATAGGCAGGAGCAAGCAGCAATGCTCTTTTGCGAATCCTGAGCCGTTGAGAACAATACTCGAACAGGATAGATAGCTTCCATTTTGTGGATAATAAAATATTGGGGAGGGCGGAAGCAACGATAAAAGGTGTTAGGGAAATCTGAAACTCCTCTTCGGTAATGGTAAAGGTATCCCCTGCTCAAAAGCCAATCGTGTTTGACTCTAGGGTGTGGTGCTCATCACCATGTCTAAGACCGTACAGTCAGCGCTGTCTGAAGACGCTTCCGTGGTCATGTGGCCGGCGTGACTAATGGAACGCTGTTACCTTCCCGCCACAGTGGTACCTGTGTAAATAGTTTCTAGGTAAGAAGAGGGAGAAAGAGGAAATTCTGACAAGGGGAAGGGAGTCCTTGAGCGTTTGGCCCAATGATTTCGTCCCGAAACTATTCTGTTTCTAACAGCCCAATCCTAACTAACCCCCCCCCCAAACGCAGCTGGGCCAATGGGGCCTGTACTGCATCATACGGGGCGGGGGTAGTCACAGAGGCCTCCTCAAGGTAAGGGAACATTTGTTCTCTTGCCCTGGAACAAGCCCCTGCTGCCCCAGTGGGTCTCCTCGGATCAGTGCCAGCCGTTTTGCTGGCGCAGGACCGAGGAGAGTAAGGGAGAGGAACAGAGATAGGATTCTGGCACACACTGGTGCCACTGGAATCCACGCTCTCTGTCCCTCTGTCTCCTGTTCCACCTCCCTCCTATCCCCTCCCCCAGACACTCCCCCATTCCTCCCCCCACCCACCCCGGCACCGGGCTTACCTGCATTCCTGTCTTCTCTCAGGAGCCTTGGGCTACCCCAGGCGCAAACCAAATCCATTAAATAAAAGAAAAAGAAAACATATTCAGGAACGCATCATTTAACGAAGGCTAAAAGAAACATAAAATTTCCAGCCTCTCTTCCATAGATCTGTAGAAACATAAACCAGAATAAAGATTCCTGTCTTAGAGAGTAATGTGGGTCAATATTAACTTGGCCCTTCTTAGGGTCACTTGTAGGATATCTCAAAAGGAGGGGGAAGAGAAGGAGGTTATTGTTTCCGGTTACAAATGCTGTGATTCAATGCCTGCGCATAGACCTATATCAGGGGTGGCCAAACTGCGGCTCGTGAGCCTCATGCGACTCTTTGAAGTATAATGTGCGACTCTCAGAAATATGTTGGCTGAGCTCCTTTTTGCATCACAGTTTAATATAAGAGGTAAATAAGACATTTTCAAGCTTTATAATTCTTGGATTAAAACATAAGTTTAATGTTCATGGTGAGTAAATATATTTAAGAATTTAAATGTTTCTTAAATATTATGGATCTCAAACATCTCTCTTGCGGCTCTCAAACATCTGAAGTTTATTGTATGTGGCTCTTGCGTTAATCAAGTTTGGCCACCCCTGACCTATAGCATTCAGCAGAGGCTGATATTTTCTGGTTATATATCTGCATGAGGTTATATACAGTTGGGCCTTGTTATCTGGGGGGGTGGGGGGATCTGTTCCAGACACACACACCCCGCAGATAGCGAGGATCCGCAGCTACCGGGGTCCGTTTTAAAATGCTGCAGAAAGAAATAAAAAGGGACAAGTTATTTTTTTAACCTTTTTAGCAGCAAACCGTGCCGTTCTGAATCTTCCGCAGGGCTTCAGAAAGTTCAACAACTCACTTCCTGGTCACGCAAAGGCTCTTCCCCCTCCCTGCCTTGTCCCAGGATGCATCCGTGCTTTTTTTCTGGGTTGTTTTTTTTTTTACAGCGGACCCCCGTGGGTCCAGGACCGGCGTTGAGACAAATTCACGGGTCCCGAATCCATGGATAGAAAGGGTCCACTGTATTTGCCGTAGGTCTCTGAGCATCTACAGCTTATAGAGTGCCTGAACTGCACAAACTGGACTCTCCTTACTTCTGGGCCATTGCTGGGCGAGGGGCGTCGTTGGGGAGGGTGACCCCAACACAGGATACCCCACTTATATGGACTAACTTACATTAGCCTCTCCCTTTCTCAGGTCCAGCCTTCCAGTGCTCTGCAAATCCGTGACCGTTTCTCACCATGAGTTGCTGGCATTTGGCTGCTGCTGTCTGTGGTTTCGCCAGCCAGCTGTTGCTGCTCATTGCCCTGGGCACAGACTACTGGGTGGATGCCTATGGTACCCATGGGGGCCTCTGGAAAGTATGCATCAGTGACTATAAGGCGGGCATCATGTGCTTTTACTCTGGGTTGGATGTAACAGGTAAGATTTTCCTTCCCCTGGACTGAGCGATGCAGAGATTAAAAAAAAGAGGTGGGGCAAACATGGGCCTCAACTTGATGAACAAACAACACTGTCACAGCGCAATCTTGCACATCTCTAGGCAGGTGGAGCGAGAGCTCTGCCGGCCTACAGTGTCGCAAAAGTGCCGTAAAGCGGCACCTCTGGAGTAAGCAGCACTGCTGCAGAGGCCGGCTCTGCTCACTCCGTTGACGTCCCCGGACGCAGGTAGGTGCTGCACCGGAGGGTGGGCTGGGGTGGCAGGGGAGGGGGCGATTTCCAGGCTAGGGAAAGGTCAGTGATATCGTCAGCACACTTCTCCTAGTCCGCTTCCCGGGCCTGGCAGACCTTACACGGCCTACCCGGTTGTGTGCCAACTAAATAGCTGGTGCGCATCCAAGGAGGCCCATTGGGGCTCACCGGGGTGAGGGGACGAACGGCCATTTAGGCTGGTCGGTGCATCTTAGGCAGGTTTGGGCTGCCCATCTAACATCCAGTGTGGAGGACAGGACCTGGTTCCGAATCCATTAAGGTTAGACCAACAGATCCAAGGGGGCAACCAGGCCGATGTAGCTGCTGCAAAAGCCTCCCCACTTTGGCCGCCAAGTCTTAGTTTCTCTCTTTGGTGACAATTATGGCTATAAGAGTTTTATTTGATCTCAGGCTTCCCCCTCCCCATCATGTCACAGGGGTCACCCCCCACCCCCCAAGTCATACTCACTTTAAGAGGTTCCTTTAATATTGGGCTATCACCTAAACCATAAGGGTACAGTCTATTTAAAAAATGGATTTACTTTTTTAAAAAAGTGCACCCCATGCTTTCTCCCTGCCTGATTGTCCCCTGTAAACCTGGGGTGAAGATATTTCATGAGAGTTCAGTGTTTATTGTCCACCCGTCACTGATGCATTTAATCTCCTTTCTCCCTTCTTTCTTTTGCCTTCCTTTAGCTTTTATGAACGCTATACGAACGTTTATGATTTTGGGGATGTTGGCTGGTTTCATCTCCTGCACTCTGCTTTCTGTCCTCCTTTGTCGTTCCGAAATTGGCTCGGCCCCCATTGCGAGGGCTGCATCTATCTCCAGCTATGTTGCAGGTATTACACTGAAGAAGTCCTATTAGTGTTTCCTTCCACAGAGTATTTTCCAACCCCCAACAAGTCACTGAACTCATTCCTGGGTTTTGAAAGTTCCCAAATCCTCTGCCACGGAGGCTTGAGCTGATATGAATCCCTGCACAGATTGTGAACTAGGCAAAAATGCAGAGTTTGAGCAGAACAAAATTCTGCAAGGCTGGCAGCAAGCTGGGTAAGCTGGCTAGACATGGGTGTGAGCTCAATTCTCCAAAGAAATCCCTCCAGCCCAAGCAGGGTGTAGAGGTGTGCGATGCCAGCTCTTGTGGCTGGGAGACACATATGAAGCCTCTGAATGTGCCCGGCGGCGTAGCAGAAATACTTGGAGTCTGTGCTTCACACAGCTTGGTCAATGCCCAATACGTTCTGCCTGTTGCATGTCAGCGATTGACCCCAGGAACTGGGAACATGAGCACCTCTCAGGGAACATGAGCACCTCTCCTACCTTGGAGTACAGCTGCCCCTGTGGGCTTAGCATGGCCACAACCCCCTGTCACTTCTCTCTCTGTTGCCAACATTTATCCCACCTCCTGGAAACGGCTAAACCCTCCACCCACTCTTGCCTCTGTGGAGCCCTGCTAGAAGACAACATGGTCCCCTAAGTGTTCTTAATGCCTCCTTTTTGTCTCTTAGGTGTTTGCGCCCTGATCGCCATGGCCATATTCACAGGAAAGATGGGGTCAAACTCGTATGGATGGTCGTTTGGCTTGGGCTGGGCCTGCGGTCCTCTCTTCCTTGTAACCGGTGAGTATAAAGGGTGGCCAAACTTGCTTAATGTAAGAGCCACATACGATAAACTTCAGGAGTTTGAGAGCTGCAATATTTAAGAAGCATTTAAATTCTGAAATATATTTACTCACCATGAACGTTAAACTGATGTTTTAATGCAGTGGACTCTCAGTTTCTACCTGGTAAATAATGATATGGCTTGAAAATTTCTCATTTACCTTTTATATTAATTGTGATGCAAAAAGGAGCTCAGCCAAAATATTTCTGAGAGCCGCACATTATACGCCAATGAGTCGCCTGTGGCTTAGGAGCTGCAGTTTGGCCACCCCTATATATGAATGCTGAGACGGACTTATTTATTTCAGGTTTTTTTCCTAGCTATCAGATCTCCAGGCACATTATTTCTTGCATGTGCCATCCAGCTCCTTTAATTACAGAGCAGCAAGCAATGATCTCCAGGTGCCTCAGAATTGTACAACGACATCCTGGGGGAAAAACATGGCAGCTCTCCCATCTTTGGTGGCGGATATGAGCCAGTGGGTTGCGCAGTGGGTTAAACCACTGAACCATGAGCTGTCGATCGAAAGGTCGGCAGTTCGATTCCGCGCGACGGCTCCTGCCAACCTAGCAGTTCGAAAGCAAGAAATTGCAAGTAGATTAATAGGTACCGCATCAGTGGGACGGTAACAGCGTTCCATGCGCCTCGGTGTTGAGTCATGCCAGCCACATGACCATGGAAACGTCTTCGGACAGCGCTGGCTCTTCGGCTTTGAAATGGAGATGAGCACCGCTCCCTAGAGTCGGACACGACTGGACTTAATTGTCAAGGGATACCTTTACCTTTACCTATTCTTTCCAGAAGGTCTGAAAAGGACACACTATTTGAGCTTGAAACCCTGAAGGGACATTATTCGGTGTTTATAATACTTTGAAATGCCCAGAGGACTAGTCTCTTAAAAACAAGTCTCCACATGCAGAACTCAGTCCGACATTATTGTCTCCCATCCAGGGCATAGATTCCTTTTTAGCTCTTCAGGCACTACGGCAACTCAGCCATCAGACCACACTTCCTGCCCCACCTCTTCTTTCCCTGATAACATTGCTTTCCTCTCATAACAGGCGGACTTGCTCACAAACTGAGGCCAACACCCGGAGCTATATTGCAAAATACGCGACGCAGACACCTTGAAGCAAACTGGACCGAACGTCTGTTCCTGAAAGGCAGATTGATTGAGAGATCAAAAGAATGGACTTGAATTTGGAATTAGATGGCCTGATTATGGGCTGTGAGTTAGTTTCTGTGTATGACTCTTATGTCGACTCGCCTCCTCACTGTTCTGACCATCCTCATCCTCATCAACGTCTAACTGTAAAGCACAAATCCACTCATTTTGTTCTGCTGATTTAAGATTCATGTTTTTTTTTTAATATTTCCCCAGCATTTAATGGAATACTATCAAAAGATATTCCGGGAGGATAGTTCTGATGAGTCGTCAGAACTATCCTCCAGGAATATTGTAGATAGATAGACCTTTATTGGCATCAAAACAAAAACCAACTCTCAAAGGGAGACATTGAATATGCAAACCGACAAATTACAAAAGAGAATTTTTTTAAAAATCAAAAAAGGTCTATTACAGATAAAATATGGCAATCCAGTTAAAATGTCTGCTCCACTGGTACGAGGAATTTTGCCAGCCTCTCAATACCTTCTGGGGGGCTTTCACTAAGAAGGAGAACCAATTCCGCAGAGTCTGAAGAATAGGCTGAAAAGGAGGGGCTGTACCCTGGGAGCCCCGCCAGGTGCCTCAGGGAGCACACAAGACACCTGTATCCTGTTGCCACTCCCCCTGCACCTGGCATTCAGAGATAGCACACTTCTAAAACCAGGAGGTTGCATATACCCATCATGGCTTGCAACCTGTGATGGACTTTTCCTCCATAAATCTCTCCATCCCCCCCCTTTTTAAGGCATCCAGGCCAGGTGCCATCACCACATCTAGTGGCGAGGAGTTCCACAGATTTAATTACACACTGGGTAAAGAAATATTTCCTTTTGTCTGTTCTAACTCTCCCTCCACTCAATTATAGGGCATGTCCCCTGGTTCTGGTGTTGTGCGAAAGGGAAAAGAACTTCCCTCTATCCACTCTCTCCATCCCATGCATAATTTTATACGTCTCAATCATGTCCCCCCTCAGGCGCCTTTTTATAATATAATGGAAGAAGCTTTTATTATTCCCTTTAATGTAGTCTGCCATATGCTCCTCAGAAGTCTTTCTTGGCCTCCCGTATCATCGTTTTTCCATTTCTTTTGCCACAGTTTGTGTTCCTGTTTATCTTCCTCATTAGTGCAAGACTTCATTAGGGCAAGGCTCGGTAACATTTCCATCCCTGACCAGGTCTTGAGTACCACACAATATCAAATCCAGAGTTGCCTGTCCTCTGGTCGGCTCCATGACCAGCTGCTCTAAAGCACAGTCATTTCGCATATCAAGAAATAATAATATAATATACAGTATTTATATACCGCCTTTCTTGGTCATTGTATTTCTCCTCTGAGTTTAATGTAAGACGGTGTACATGGGCAGGTTTTCCTAACCCCCTAATGGGAGGTTTTACAATATATAAATGTCCAATCTGGAATGAAGGATTCAAGGGTAGAAAAGCCATGTAAAAAGTTTTTATCCAAGACACAACATATTGAAAACAATTTAAAAATACAGGTTTCCAAGTTCTTCCACGTTATTAAAACAACTAGATGTAACATTAAAATCATCTCCATACGAAGGCTGATGAGACCGACGTTTCGTCCTAAATCATAGGACATTTACTTAGGTCAGAAATGACGAACGTGATGATAGACACTCCATAACAAACACGGATATAAGTCTCCAAAAAAGCGCGCGAAGAGTAATCAAGCCAGGAGAAAGAAGAAGTAGAGCTTAAAACCAACGCAAAAGCTTGAACAATTATTAAGAAACCCTAAAGATCCAAGACCACCCCTTTCCTTGCCAGGGGTGTATTGTGTGCCATGTTCATGTGGGAAAGATTACATAGGTGTTACAAAAAGAGCCATAAAAACAAGAATTGCGGAGCATGAAAGAGCAACCCGGTTAAAACACCCGGAACAATCTTCAATTGCAGAGCATTCTATTTCCACCGGCCACAAAATACTCTTTAATAATAACGGAAGCTTATGTAATGAAACAAACAATAGAAAACGCATGAACGTGGAAGTCACTGAAATAAGCAAAAGTACAACCATTCTTTTGATTAACAGGCAACAGGATTTATCTTTTATTAATAAAATTTGGCACCCAATACTGCACAAATCCTAGGTCTGGCCCCTTTAAGAGACTTGTCCTGAAACGTCTGCCCCAAGAGGTTGTTTGAGGCCATACAATAGATGAACTCTATTTCCTCTTTCTCCTGGCTTGATTACTCTTCGTGCGCTTTTTTGGAGACTTATATCCGTGTTTGTTATGGAGTGTCTATCATCACGTTCGTCGTTTCTGACCTAAGTAAATGTCCTATGATTTAGGATGAAATGTCGGTCTCATCAGCCTTCGTATGGAAATGATTTTAACTTTACATCTAGTTGTTTTAATAACGTGGAAGAACTTGGAAACCTGTATTTTTAAATTGTTTTTAATATGTTGTGTGGCTTGGATAAAAACTTTTTACATGGCTTTTTTACCCTTGAATCCTTCATTCCAGAATGCTGTCTCTGGCCATGAAAGCTTTCACACAATTCTAAATGTCCAATCTTTCATGAACGGCTACATTCCAGGTGGTCTCCTTTTGCAGTCTAGCTTTTTTCTACTGGCCGTCGCCTCCCACACTCGGCCAATGCAGCTGGCAGCTCTTATCTCTTCTCAGAGAGACTTTCACTTTTGTCGGTGGCGTGTCTCGAACTTGCCATTCACCGATCTTCGGTCTTGCAAGGCGGTGGCTCTACCGACTGAGCCAGACCCCTCCGGTCTCTCTTCCATGACCAGAGCATGAGCTGACCCAATCGATGTGAGGATAATTCAGGTCCCCCATGATTACAACCCTGTCTCTCTTTGACACCTCCCTGATTGGTTTCCTCTCAAGGTCCCCTTCAGGTTTCTGATCTGGAGGACAATGGCATGTCTCCATTATGACATCACTCCTCAGGCCTGGTAATCAGTGCCCCCCCCCAGCTGCTGTCTTTCTGCCTGAGCCCCATCAGGAGAGGAGCCCCCCCTTCTCAGGCCCATTGCAAATGTGTTTGAAAAGCACGTTTGTGTTACTGCTGGGGTGCCATTTCTGGTTTCCATTTGGGGAGGGGGCAGCTGACCCATAGTAAGGAGCCGCAAGTTGCCTTTGGCCATGTCTAAGAGTCAACTGCAGAAGAACAGCGACCTTCGGAGCATTTGTTGTGGGTACTTCTTGATTTCCACCTCAGAGCACAGGAGAAGCTGGGTCAAGACTGTGGCAGGGTGGAGGGAGGGAGGCTTGAATGCTTCTGTCTGGATCCAGATCACCCCCCAGGGAGGGAAGCCCACATCGGTGGGGCAGTAAACCTTCCCTCCGTTGGACCACAATCCAAGTCCAGAACAGATATTTGCACTGCTGATGTTTAACAAGATAAAACTAGGCAGAAAAGGGACACATCAGACTGGGGAACACATTCAAGCGGTAGCTGTTTCCACCCGCTTGTGAGGAGAGAGAACTGGAGAGCTGTGGCATTCTTCGCCATACCTGCTTCAAGGCAAAATGAATAGGCAGGAGCAAGCAGCAATGCTCTTGTGCGAATTCTGAGCCGTTGAGAGCAACACTCGAACAGGATAGATAGCTTCCATTCTGGGGATAATAAAATAGTGGGGAGGGCGGAAGCAACGATAAAAGGTGTTAGGGAAATCTGAAACTCCTCTTCGGTAATGGTAAAGGTATCCCCTGCTCGAAAGCCAGTCGTGTCCAACCCTAGGGTGCGGTGCTCATCACCGTGTCTAAGACCGTACAGTCAGCGCTGTCCAAAGACGCTTCTGTCGTCATGTGGCCGGCGTGACTAATGGAACCTGTTACCTTCCCGCCACAGCGGTACCTGTGTAAATAGTTTCTAGGTAAGAAGAGGGAGAAAGAGGAAATACTGACAAGGGGAATGGAGCCCTTGAACGTTTGGCCCAATGATCTCGTCCCCAAACTATTCTGTTTCTAACAGCCCAATCCTAACTAATTCCCCCCCCCCAACGCAGCTAGGCCAATAGAGCCTGTACTGCATCTTACGGGGCGGGGGCAGTCACAGAGGCCTCCTTAAGGTAAGGGAACATTTGTTCTCATGCTCTGGAACAAGCCCCTGCTGCCCCAATGGGTCTCCTCGGATCCGTGCCAGCAGTTCTGCTGGTGCGGGACCGAGGAGAGTAAGGGAGAGGGAAGGCGAGAGGAACAGGGATAGGATTCTGGCAGACACTGGTGCCACTGGAATCCACGCTCTCTGTCCCTCTGTCTCCTGTTCCACCTCCCCCCTATCCCCTCCCCCAGACACTCCTCCATTCCTCCCCCCACCCACCCCGGCACCGGGCTTACCTGCATTCCTGTCTTCTCTCAGGAGCGTTGGGCTACCCCAGGCGCAAACCAAATCCATAAATAGAGTGCCCGAACTGCTCCAACTGAACCCTCCTTGCGAGGACCTCTGAGAGGAGGGGGTATGAAGGGGTACAATCGTACCTCGGCCAGGGGCCAAAAATTTGTCAGAAAGGGGACCCAGGAACAAAAAAGCAGGGACCAGGAGCCAAATTTACAAGAAGGGGCCCAATAGAAATTTTATACACTCTGATAAAATTCCTCTGAGTGGCCCTGCTCCTTACTCCTTGGCCATTGCTGAGCAAGGGACGTTGGGAAGGGTTACCCCAACACAGGATACCCCACTTAAATGGACTAACTAACATGAGCATCTCTCTTTCTCAGGTTCGGCTTACCAGTGACCATTTCTCACCATGGGAAAGTTGCATCTTGCTACTGTAATCTGTGCTTCTGTCAGCCTGCTGCTGCTCCTTGTTGCCCTGAGCTCAAACTACTGGCTGCATACTAAAGGTGGCAGCACGGGCCTCTGGAAAGGTTGTCGTAAATACTCAACCGGCATTTCATGCAGTACCAAACGAATGGATGTCAAAGGTAAGATCCCGTTTCCCCTGTACTGAGCCTTGCAGAGGTAAATAAGAGGTGGGCACAAATATGGGCCTCAACTCTATTAACAAACAATTCTGTTAATCTGAAAACCAGTGTGGAGGATAGAACCTTCCTCCTAATATAGCAAGTCCTCACTTAAAGTTGTTGAAAAGTTTCTTGAAAACTGCAACTTTAAGCAAAACGACTAATGACGAAACTAATTGTTTATGATAAACATAAACAGGAGTTGACAGCAGGGGTTCTCAACCCCTTCCCGGCCGAGTACCACCTCTGGCGCCACTCTCCTGATGTGTATCACTGACTGGCGATGATATTATTGCCAGTTACTTCTGGGTTTTCAGGTTTTTGGAGGCCAGAAAACACCGGTAGGGTGAAGATATTTCATGAGACTTCACAGAGTTTATTGTCCATCCCTCACTGATACGTTCTCTCGTTCTCTCTCTCTCTCTCCTCTGTAGATTACCACAGTCCCACACGAGCTTTTCTGATTTTGGCAGTGATTGTCGGCTTCATCGCCTGTGGTCTGCTTTATTCCATATTTTATCGCTCTGAAATTCGCTCGTTCTCTGTTGCCAAGATCGCAGCTATCGCCAGCTTCCTTGCAGGTATTGCCCACTGAATGCCATCTCTATTAGTGTTTCCTTCCACAGGGAATGTTCCAAGCCGTCACGTCACTGAACTGAGAGTCATGACCTGAGCTTGAAAATGCCCAAATCCTGTGCCAGGAAGGTTTCAGTCAAAATGAAACTCTGCACAAACTCTGGTACTGGAAAAAACGCAGAGTTTGAGCAGAACAAATCTCTTCAGGGTAAGCTGGCTAGAAATGGGCATAAGCTCAATTCCCTAAAGCAGCGTTTCTCAAAGTCAGTGGCGTTCCCAGCCCTCCCGGTGCCTGGGGGGGTGGGGGTTGGAGCGCCCCCCCCAAGCAGCTGGGCTCGGGGCTGAGCGCCCACTCAGTGCATCCCCGACTTCTGGAAGCTCCACTCCGAGGCCGGGGACAAGCCCTCCTCAAAGTGACCGCCCAGTTCAGCGGTCGAGGGCTTTATGAGAAGGCCGAACGCGTCACTGGCTTTTCTATGGTTCTGCGCATGCGCAAAACCCATATAACAGCCGGCGACGCGTTCGGCCTTCTCATAAAGCCCCCGACCGCCGAAATGCACGCTCACTCTAAGGAGTGCTTATCCCCGGCCTTGGAGCGAAGCCTCCGGAGGCCGGGGACGCGCCAAGTGGGCGCGCTGCTTGGGGGGGGGTGCCAGCCGGGCGCCGGTGCCGCGCCGCTCTGCGCAGCCCCAAGCCCGGCTGCCGCACCCCCGTGCCCACTCGGCGCCTGGAGTGGAGCACACCAGCTCCCCCCATGAAAGAACACCACTGCTCAAAGTTATCCTTTGAGTGTGTGTGAGGGTGGAGCCAGCAGCGGCGGCGATCCAGTGGATCGCCAACGCTGCCGCCGATAGTGCCCCAAAATGCCCCCCCCCGCACTTACCAGGGCTTGGGGGAGCTTCGGGAGACATGCGTGAGTTAGAACAGACAAAAGGAAATCTTTCTTTACTCAGTATGTAGTTAATCTGTGGAACTCCTTGCCACTTGATGTGGGGGTGGCACCTGAAGGCCCAGATGCCTTTAAAAGAGGTTTGGATAGATTCGTGGAGGAAAAGTCCATCACATGTTACAAGCCATAAGCAGCCTCTTGGTTTTAGAAGTAGGTTCCCTCTGAATGCCAGATGCAAGGGAGTGGTGACATGATGCAGGTCTCTTGTTGTCTTTTGTGCGCCCTGGGGCATCTGGTGGGGGCAGGGCCACTGGGAGATACAGGAAGCTGGACTAGAGGGGCCTTTGGCCTGATCCAGCAGGGCTCTTCTGATGTTTTTATGACAACATGGTCCCTTAAGTGTTCTCATTGCATCTTTTTTGGCTCCTAGGTCTTCTTGCCCTGGTCGCCATGGCCATATACACAAAAAACGAGCGGAGAACCAAATTTTATGGATGGTCGTTTTTCGTGGGCTGGGTTGGCGGTCTTTTTTTCCTTGTAACTGGTGAGTACTGCATATGCAGAATGTGAATGCTGAGATGGGCTTATTTATTTCAGCACTCTTCCTACCTGTCAGATCTCCATACACATTGTTTGATGCCAATACTGCCCCCTTCCTGGCCTCATTTTCCTCCCCATCCCTGCCCCATTTCCATTCCGCCCTCCCTCCCTCCCCCCCGTCCTGGTCCACTGTGGTGATGCTTCATTTTGCTGTACCTGTTTATATTTTTATTTATTTATTTATTTTATATATCGCCATTCTCTGTTTTTACACAGCATTCAAGGCGATTTACACAGGCAGGCTTGTTCTGTGGAGCTCCCAGAAACCCTCAATAGACCAGATGTTTTCCTGCACAGTGTGGTTATCTCTTCTGACTGCATGCCTTTTTGAGCTTCCGCAGCCACCGTAAATCAGCCCAGGCAGGATTCTCAAGCTGTTCACTATTCTTGCCCTCCAACCTTCTCACACATTCCCACGCTCTCTCATTGCGAGGCTCATCAACTCAGTAGCGACTCCGTTCTGCCGCAACGCGCAACTGCAGAAGTCAGTCTCACGTTCTAGTCCCCCATCCAGGGCATAGATTCCTGCTTAGCTCTTCAGGCAGTACGGCAGCTCACCCATCAGACCACACTTCCTGCCCCACCTCCTCTTTCCCTGCTAACATTGCTTTCCTCTCACGACAGGCGGACTTGCTCTCAAACTGAACAGAGGCGCCGCCTCTTGAGGCCAATGCCCGGAGCTATATTCCAAAATACGCGACGCAGACACCTTGAAGCAAACTGGACCGAACGTCTGTTCCTGAAAGGCAGATTGATTGTGAGATCAAAAGAATGGACTTGAATTTGGAATTAGATGGCCTGATTATGGGCTGTGAGTTAGTTTCTGTGTATGACTCTTATGTTGACTCGCCTCCTCACTGTTCTGACCATCATCCTCATCCTCATCAACGTCTAACTGTAAAGCACAAATCCACTCATTTTGTTCTGCTGATTTCTGATTCATGTTTATATATATATATATATATATATATATATATATATATATATATATATATATATATATATATATATATATATATATATATATATATATATATATAATATTTCCCCAGCATTTAATTAAATACTATCAAAAGGTATTCCGGGAGGATAGTTCTGATGAGTCGTCAGAACTATCCTCTGGGAATATTCTAGGTAGATAGACATTTATTGGCATCAAAACAAAACAAAAACCAACTCTCAAAGGGAGACATTGAATATGCAAACCGACAAATTACAAAAGAGGATTTTAAAAACATCGAAAAGGTCTATTACAGATAAAATATGAAAATCCAGGTAAAAATGTCTGCTCCACTGCTACGAGGAATTTCGCCACCCTCTCAATGCCTTCTGGGGGGGGGGGGGCTCACCATGAAGGAGAACCAATTTCGCGGACTCTGAAGAATAGGTTGAAAAGGAGGGGATGTACCCTGGGAGCCCCACCAGGTTCCTCAGGGAGCACAAAAGACAACAAGATACCTGTATCCTGTCGTCACTCCCCTGCACCTGGCATTCAGAGATAGCACACTTCTAAAACCAGAAGTTTGCATATACCCATCATGGCTTGTAACCTGTGATGGACTTTTCCTCCATAAATCTCTCCATCCCCCCCTTTTTAAGTCATCCAGGACAGGTGCCATCACCACATCTAGTGGCAAGGAGTTCCACAGATTAATTACACACTGGGTAAAGAAATATTTCCTTTTGTCTGTTCTAACTCTCCCTCCACTCAATTTTAGTGCATGTCCCCTGGTTCTGGTGTTGTGCGAGAGGGAGAAGAATTTCCCTCTATCCACTTGCTCCATCCCATGCATAATTTTATACGTCTCAATCGTGTCCCCCCTCAGGTGCCTTTTTATAATGTAGTTGAAGAAGCTTTTATTATTCCCTTTAATGTGGCCTGCCATATGCTCCTCAGAAGTCTTCCTTGGCCTCCCGTATCATCGTTTTTACATTTCTTTTACCACAGTTTGTGTTCCTATTTATCTTCCTCATTAGTGCAAGACTTCATTAGGGCAAGGCTCCGTAACATTTCCATCCCTGACCAGGTCTTGAGTACCACACAATATCAAATCCAGAGTTGCCTGTCCTCTTGTCGGCTCCATGACTAGCTGCTCTAAGGCACAGTCATTTAGCATATCAAGAAATAATAATAAAATATACAGTATTTATATACCACCTTTCTTGGTCATTGGATATCTCCTCTGAGTTTAATCCAAGACGGTGTACATGGGCAGGCTTTCCTAACCCCCTAATGGGAGGTTTTACACTATATAAATGTCCAATCTTTTGTGAACTGCTACATTCCAGGTGGTCTCCTTTTGCAGTCTGGTTTTTTTCTACTGGCCGGCACCTCCCACACTCGGCTGACGCAGCTGGGAGCTCTTATCTCTCCTCACAGAGGCTTTCACAGCTTTTTTGTTGGCGGCGTGTCTCGAACTTGTCGTTCACCGATCTTTGGGCTTGCAAGGCGGCGGCTCTACCGACTGAGCCAGACCCCTCCAGTCTCTCTTCCATGACCAGAGCATGAGTTGACCCAATCGATGTGAGGATAATTCAGGTCCCCCATGATTACAACCCTGTCTCTCTTTGACACCTCCCTGATTGGTTTCCTCTCAAGGTCCCCTTCAGGTTTTTGAACTGGAGGACAATGGCCTGTCCCCACTATGACATCACTCCTCAAGCCTGGTAATCAGTGCCCCCCCCCCCAGCTGCTGTCTTTCTGCCTGAGCCTCATCAGGAGAGGAGCCCCCCCTTCTCAGGCCCATTGCAAATCTGTTTGAAAAGCACGTTTGTGTTACTGCTGGGGTGCCACTTCTGGTTTCCATTTGGGGAGGGGGCAGCTGACCCATACTAAGGAGCCACAAGTTGCCGTTGGTTGGCCATGTCTAAGACTCGGAGTCAACTGCAGAAGAGCAGCGACCTTCGGAGCATTTGTTGAGGGTACTTCTTGATTTCCACCTCAGAGCACAGGAGAAGCTGGGTCAAGACTGTGGCAGGGTGGAGGGAGGGAGGCTTGAATGCTTCTGTCTGGATCCAGATCACCCCCAGGGAGGGAAGCCCACATCGGTGGGGCAGTAAACCTTCCCTCCGTTGGACCACAATCCCAGTCCAGAACAGATATTTGCACCGCTGATGTGTAAGAAGATAAAACTAGGCAGAAAAGGGACACATCAGACTGGGGAAATGGGGGAGGAAAACAGTTGAAAGAGTGATAGCTAAGAGGCGTTGTGGGTCCCTTCCCCTCTCAATTCAGTGTGAATCTGAACGCACTGGAGAAACCTCCAGATCGCCATCGAGTTGCGCTCTGCTCTGAAATGCTGTTTCTGGGACTAGCGGTGATATTCAGTCTCAGCTGATAAGAAGATGGCGTTTTGTGCTCTGCTCCCGGAAGCAAGGAGCACATTCAAGCGGTAGCTGTTTCCACCCGCTTGTGAGGAGAGAGAACTGGAGAGCTGTGGTATTCTTCACCATACCTGCTTCAAGGCAAAATGAATAGGCAGGAGCAAGCAGCAATGCTCTTGTGCGAATTCTGAGCCGTTGAGAACAACACTCGAACAGGATAGATAGCTTCCATTCTGGGGATAATAAAATAGTGGGGAGGGCGGAAGCAACGATAAAAGGTGTTAGGGAAATCTGAAACTCCTCTTCAGTAAAGGTATCCCTTGCTCCAAAGCCAGTTGTGTCCGACTCTAGGGTGCGGTGCTCATCATCGTGTCTAAGATCGTAGACCCAGCGCTGTCCAAAGACGCTTCCGTGGTCATGTGGCCGGCGTGACTAACAGAATGCTGTTACCTTCCCACTACAGCGGTACCTGTGTAAATAGTTTCTAGGTAAGAAGAGGGAGAAAGAGGAAATACTGACAAGGGGAATGGAGCCCTTGAACGTTTGGCCCAATGATCTCGTCCCCAAGCTATTCTGTTTCTAACAGCCCAATCCTAACTAATTCCCCCCCCCCCAACGCAGCTAGGCCAATAGAGCCTGTACTGCATCTTACGGGGCGGGGGCAGTCACAGAGGCCTCCTCAAGGTAAGGGAACATTTCTTCTCATGCCCTGGAACAAGCCCCTGCTGCCCCAATGGGTCTCCTCGGATCCGTGCCAGCCGTTTTGCTGGCGCAGGACAGAGGAAAGTAAGGGAGAGGAACAGAGATAGGATTCTGGCACACACTGGTGTCACTGGAATCCACGCTCTCTGTCCCCCTGTCCCCTGTTCCACCTCCCCCCTATCCCCTCCCCCAGACACTCCCCCATTCCTCCCCCCACCCACCCCGGCACCGGGCTTACCTGCATTCCTGTTTTCTCTCAGGAGCGTTGGGCTACCCCAGACGCAAACCAAATCCATTAAATAAAAGAAAAAGAAAACATATTCAGGAAGCATCATTTAACGAAGGTTAAAAGAAACATAAAATAGCATTCCAGCCTCTCTTCCATAAATCTGTAGAAACATAAACCAGAATAAAGAATCCTGTCTTAGAGGGTAGTGTGGGTCAATATTAACTTGGCCCTTCGTAGGATCACTTGGAGGATATCTCAAAAGGAGGGGGAAGAGAAGGAGGTTATTGTTTCCTGTTACAAATGCTGTGATTCAATGCCTGCGCATAGACCTATATCAGGGGTGGCCAAACTGTGGCTCGTGAGCCTCATGCGACCCTTTGACGTATAATGTCCGACTCTTAGAAATATGTGGATTGAGTTCCTTTTTGCATCACAGGTAAATTTAATATAAGAGGTAAATAAAATACATTTTCAAGGTTTAATTCTTGGATTTAAACATAAGTTTAATGTTCCTGGTGAGCAAATATGTTTAAGAATTTAAATGTTTCTTAAATATTATGGATCTCAAACATCTCTCTTGCGGCTCTCAAACATCTGAAGTTTATCGTACGTGGCTCTTATGTTAAGCCAGTTTGGCCACCCCTGACTTATATTATTTAGCAGAGGGTGAAATTTTCTGGTTATATCTGCATGTGGTTATATATTTGTCATAGGTCTCTGAGCTTAGAGTGCCTGAACTGCTCAAAGTGAACCCTCCTTGCGAGGACCTCTGAGAGGAGGGGGTATGAAGGGGTACAATTGTACCTCAGCCGGGGGGGCCAAAATGGGTCAAAAAGGGGGCCCAGGAACAAAAAAGCAGAGACCAGGAGCCAAATTTACAAGAAGTGGCCCAATAGAAAGTTTGTACACTCTGATAAAATTCCTCTGAGTGGCCCTGTTCCTTACTCCTTGGCCATTGCGGAGCAAGGGACGTTGGGAAGGGTTACCCCAACACAGGATACCCCACTTATATGGACTAACTAACATGAGCATCTCTCTTTCTCAGGTTCGGCCTACCAGTGACCATTTCTCACCATGGGAAACTTGCATCTTGCTACTGTGATCTGTGCTTCTGTCAGCCTGCTGCTGCTCCTTGTTGCCCTGAACTCAGACCACTGGGTGGATTTCAACCATTTATACCATGGGCTCTGGAAAGTTTGTGTTTCTAACCAATTTGCCGTCACTATATGCTCTTCCGGAATAACTGTCAAAGGTAGGATCTCGTTTCCCCTGTACTGAGCCTTGTAGAGGTAAATAAGAGGTGGCACAAATATGGGCCTCAACTCTATTAACAAACAATTCTGTTAATCGGAAAACCAGTGTGGAGGATAGAACCTTCCTCCTAATACAGCAAGTCCTCACTTATAGTTGTTGAAAAGGTTCTTGAAAACTGCAACTTTAAGCAAAACGTCTAATGACGAAACTAATTGTTTATGATAAACATAAACAGGAGTTGACAGCAGGGGTTCTCAACCCCTTCCTGGCCAAGTACCACCTCTGGCGCCACTCTCCTGCTGTGTACCACCGGACGTGACTGGCGATGATATTATTGCCAGTTACTTCTGTGTTTTCAGGTTTTTGGAGGCCAGAAAACACCGTTTGGGTGAAGATATTTCATGAGACTTCACAGTGTTTAATGTCCATCCCTCACAGATACATTTTAGATTGTGTGCCCTTTTGGGACAGGGAGCCATTTAATCTTTTGATTTTGTAAGAAATAGGGAACACGGGTTTAGATGCCATGTTTAGTAGAGCGAGGATGGTGTAGTGGTTTGGGAGTCGGTCTTAGACCTGGAAGATCCAGGTTCAAATCCCTGCTCAGCCACAAAGCTTCCTGGGTGACCTTGGGCCAGTCACTATCTCTCTGCCCTACCTACCTCACAGGGTTGTTGTGAGGACAAAAGGAGGGGAGGAAATATGTACACCACTCTGAGCTCCTTGGAGGAAGGGTGGTATAAAAATGTGAAAAATAAAAAATAAAATAAAATAAAACACTGGTAGGGTGAAGATATTTCATGAGACTTCACAGAGTTGTCCATCCCTCACTGATACATTTTAGATTGTGAGCCCTTTTGGGACAGGGAGCCATTTAATCTTTTGATTTTGTCTGTTAAAACGCTTTGTGAACTTTTTGTTGAAAAGCGGTATATACTGTTTATAATAATAATAATAATAATAATAATAATAATAATAATAATTTAATCTCTCTCTCTCTCTCTCTCTCTCTCTCTCTCACCCCCCTCCTCTCTGTAGAGTTTGTCGTTGCCACACGAGCATTTCTCATTTTGGCGGTGATTGCCGGCTTCATCGCCTGTGGTCTTCTTTATTACCTATTTTCTCACTCTGAAATTGGCTCGTTCTCTGTTGCCAAGAGCGCAACTATCGCCAGCTTCCTTGCAGGTATTGCCCACGGTCTCTATTAGTGTTTCCTTCCACAGGGAATGTTCCAAGCCGTCAAGTCACTGAACTGAGAGTCATGACCTGAGCTTGAAAATGCCCAAATCCTGTGCCAGGAAGGCTTCAGCCAAAATGAGACTCTGCACAAACTCTGCACCTGGAAAAAACGCAGAGTTTAAGCAGAACAAAACTCTTCAGGGTAAGCTGGCTAGAAGTGGGCGTGATCTCAATTCTCTAAAGCAGCGTTTCTCAAAGTTCTCCTTTGAGTGTGTGTGTGGGTGGAGACAGCGGCGGCGGCGATCCAGTGGATCGCCACCACTGCCGCCGAAATCGCTCCAATTGCCCCCCGCATGTAACAGGGCTTGGGGGAGCTTCGGGGAGGCCTGCACGAGTTAGAACAGACAATAGGAAATATTTCTAGTATGTAATTTGTGGAACTCCTTGCCACAGGATGTGGGGGTGGCACCTGAAGGCCCAGATGCCTTTAAAAGGGAGATAGAGAGATTTGTGGAGGAAAAGTCCATCGCATGTTACAAGCCATAAGCAACCTCTTGGTTTTAGAAGTAGGTTCTCTCTGAATGCCAGGTGCAAGGGAGTGGTGACAGCATACAGGTCTCTTGTTGTCCTGTGTGCTCCCTGAGGCATCTGGTGGGGTCACTGTGAGACACAGGTAGCTGGACTAGAGGGACCTTTGGCCTGATCCAGCAGGGCTCTTCTCATGTTCTTATGACAACATAGTCCCCTAAGTGTTCTTTTTTGGTGCCTCTTTTTTGGCTTTTAGGTCTTCTTGCCCTGGTCGCCATGGCCATATACACAGGAAGCGAACAGAATACAAGATTTCTTGGATGGTCGTTTTTCGTGGGCTGGGTTGGCGTTCTTTTCTTCCTTGTAACCGGTGAGGACTGTATATGCAGAATGTGAGTGCTGAGATGGGCTTATTTATTTCAGCGCTCTTCCTAGCTATCAGATCTCCAGACACATTGTTTGATGCGAATACCGCCCCCTTCCTGGCCTCATTTTCCTCCCCGTCCCTGCCCCATCTCCATTCCGCCCTCTCTCCTCCCCGTTCCGCCCATCCATGGCCTCCGCCGCCATAGGACCTACCTTCCTGGGTCTGGTGGGGATCCTCGCGCATTGCCGCTAATTGTGGCAATGCTCCAAACGTGGGTTCCGGTGGCACACTGCGCGCACCCCCGGCAGCCATCTTACAACAGCGGAACTGTGTTGCGCTGTCATAAACCCCTCCGCACGCCAGCCCAATCTTGCATAGGATCAGAGATGTCGCTATGGCGCCCCCCTGGGGGGAGAGGCCACTTAACACCCCCTCTGACGTTATCAACCAGAAGCCACGCCCCAGCCGATGATGTCAGCGATGATGTTCTCCCACCCCCCGGGTCAAATACACCCAGGGATGTGGGAGGGAGGGCGTGGGCAACGTTTCTGCCCTCGGGAAGCCTCTGCCGCCGCCTCCGTAACTAACCCCCCTGTGCACCCCCGTGCCGCCAGGGGGCAGTGGGCCCCCGCCCCCCATACTGATGCCTCTGCATAGGATTGGGCTGTTCACCACATCGCTACACATCGCTACACATCGCTTGGAGGATCCGAATGCAATTCCACTGACACGAGTAGGGAGATTCTGGTAGGATCGGTGGTCCTGGTTCACTGTGGTGATGCTTCATTCTGCTGTATTTGTTTATATTTTATTTATTTATTTATTTATTTATTTGATATACTGCCTTTCTCTGTTTTAACACAGCATTCAAGGTGGTTTACACATGCCCTGGTTATCCAAACCACCATTTTTCAATGGGTTTTTGTAATATTGTGCTGTGGAACTCGCAGAAACCCCAATAGACCAGATGTTTTCCTGCACAGTGTGGTTATCTCTTCTGACTGCATGCCTTTTTGAGCTTCCGCAGCCACCGTAAATCAGCCCAGGCAGGATTCAGAAACTGTTCACTGTTTTTGCCCGCCAACCTTCTCACGCACACTCTCTCATTGCGAGGCTCATCAACTCAGTAGCGACTCCGTTCTGCCGCAACGCGCAACTGCAGAAGTCAGTCTCACGTTCTAGTCCCCCATCCAGGGCATAGATTCCTGCTTAGCTCTTCAGGCAGTACGGCAGCTCACCCATCAGACCACACTTCCTGCCCCACCTCCTCTTTCCCTGCTAACATTGCTTTCCTTTCACGACAGGCGGACTTGCTCTCAAACTGAACAGAGGTGCCGCCTCTTGAGGCCAATGCCCAGAGCTATATTCCAAAATGCGCGACGCAGACACCTTGAAGCAAACTGGACCAAACGTCTGTTCCTGAAAGGCAGATTGATTGTGAGATCAAAAGAATGGACTTGAATTTGGAATTAGATGGCCTGATTATGGGCTGTGAGTTAGTTTCTGTGTATGACTCTTATGATGACTCGCCTCCTCACTGTTCTGACCATCCTCATCCTCATCAACGTCTATCTGTAAAGCAGGAATCCACTCATTTTGTTCTGCTGATTTCTGATTATTTTTTTTAATATTATTTCTCCAGCATTTAATTGAATACTATCAAAAGGTATTCTAGATAGACCTTTATTGACATCAAAACAAAACAATACAAAAACCAACTCTCAAAGGGAGACATTGAATATGCAAACTGACAAATTACAAAAGAGAATTTTAAAAACATCGAAAAAGGTCTATTACAGATAAAATATGCAAATCCAGATAAAAATGTCTGCTCCACTGCTACGAGGAATTTCGCCACCCTCTCAATGCCTTCTGGGGGAGGGGGGCTCACCATGAAGGAGAACCAATTTCGCAGAGTCTGAAGAATAGGTTGAAAAGGAGGGGATATACCCTGGGAGCAGGTGTGTCCTCGGAGTGGGGCTAGAGTTCGATCCTTTCTCCTCCCTCTCCTTTTGCTTCCTTTGCTTGATGGTATCTCAGAAGCATGTAAACGCTTGGAGGAAGAGACCTTTGCTCCTGAGGTCCTTTGCTGGCCTTTGAATTGCAGCCGAATGAAACCTCTGACTAATGGTGCTTTGGAGATTTGCCTCCCGGCTTGCGTGCGTAATGTCTAGCAACTATTTCAGGTTGGCTACTGTTACTGGGGGTGCATTTAAGTATATGTGTCAGATGGTCGGACGAGGGACAACGTCTTCGATCAGTCCCCTTCCATGGAGCAGCTCCAGCGAGGCCTAAAAATATTTCTGCATACCGATTTGATATTAACTACTGGACTTAATTGTCAGGGGTCACCTTTACCTTTACTTTTTTTACAGGCTTAGAAGCCATGTTATACAAAGACAATATATTAATGTTTAAAGATGCTGGACCACTACGTTTCGTCCATTCACCATGGACCCCACTGTGTGGGGCATCATGTGGAATACAGTAACTTACGCTGCAGAGTTGTTAACTGATGCTGTTGAGATGTTAACGGGCTAGCGGGAGTCGTGCAGACATTCTATTGAAGGAGAGATCGTAATCACAAGTATAAATAGTCAATTAGCGTCGGACGTAGTGGCACACGCCAATGACTGAAGGTGACCTCAGTGTAGTGGAACGGAGTGTGGAGCAACTAGTCTGGATGTCATCTTGCAAGCCCTCAGGGATGCATTCTTAAGTGCAGGGGACCAAATCTTATTAACAAAAGCCAGTTCCTGCAGTCTGTTAAGTAAAGTGTCTTGTTTGCATTTACAGGTGTGTGTCCCTTAATGACGGATCACTTAATGACGATCCGCATATATGACGGTGGTACCCAAAGTATAAACAAAGAATTAAAGCTATAGTACTGTATCTGTTTGTGTGTGTGTTTCTACCTCCATTTACAGGTAGAAATCTTGTGGTGCTTTGTGTTACACTCATAATGTACACTGTGTTTGCCATTCATTCCCTATTACAACTCCACTGTCTTACATTGCATTACACTATACTGGTTTTACACGTTATACCACAATCCGTCACTAGATGGTGCTGAGGACTTGCTTAATGACGGTTTCAGTATATGACAGGTTTTCCAGAACGTATCCCTGTCATTAAGCGGGGGACACCTGTACTTATTTCAATTGCCTCATGAATAAATCTCTGTTTCTTTCCAGTCTCTTGTACAAGCCTCTTTGTGTTTCCAAAGTTAACCGAATTTCCCATATCAATGCAGTGTTTTGCAAGGACTGACTGATCACGGTGCCCATTCTCTTCCATGCTCCTTCATTCTGGTATTTATAGCTCGTTTGGTTGTACCTATGTACCTTTTGCCACACTCACAAGGCACACTGTAAACCCCACGAGTCGACAAAATAGGTTGTAAGACAGCACAATGTCAGGACTATATGTAAACCAACAAAGAAGGTGTTCCAACTGTTGAGAAATCCAAAGGACCCCAGACCTATTTTCAGTTTTCAGGTTTTTGGAGGCTAGAAGGTACGAGTAGGGTGGTGTTGAAAGCGCCGTGTAAGAGCAGGGTTTTGGCGGCATTGTGCGAAAGGATAAAGAACTTCCCTCTATCCACTCTCTCCATCCCATGCATAATTTTATACGTCTCAATCATGTCCCCCCCTCAGGCGCCTTTTTATAATATAATTGAAGAAGCTTTTATTATTCCCTTTAATGTGGCCTGCCATATGCTCCTCAGAAGTCTTCCTTGGCCTCCCGTATCATCGTTTTTACATTTCTTTTGCCACAGTTTGTGTTCCTGTTTATCTTCCTCATTAGGGCAAGACTTCATTAGGGCAAGGCTCGGTAACATTTCCATCCCTGACCAGGTCTTGAGTACCACACAATATCAAATCCAGAGTTGCCTGTCCTCTGGTCGGCTCCATGACCAGCTGCTCTAAGGCACAGTCATTTAGCATATCAAGAAATAATAATATAATATACAGTATTTATATACCACCTTTCTTGGTCATTGGATTTCTCCTCTGAGTTTAGTGTAAGACGGTGTACATGGGCAGGCTTTTCTAACCCCCTAATGGGAGGTTTTACACTATATAAATGTCCAATCTTTTGTGAACTGCTACATTCCAGGTGGTCTCCTTTTGCAGTCTGGTTTTTTTCTACTGGCCGGCACCTCCCACACTCTACCAACGCAGCTGGCAGCTCTTATCTCTCCTCACAGAGGCTTTCACAGCTTTTTTGTTGGCGGCGTGTCTCGAACTTGTCGTTCACCGATCTTCGGGCTTGCAAGGCGGCGGCTCTACCGACTGAGCCAGACCCCTCCAGGCTCTCTTCCATGACCAGAGCATGAGTTGACCCAGTCGATGTGAAGGATAATTGAAGTCCCCCTGATTGGTTTCCTCTCAAGGTCCCCTTCAGGTTTTTGAACTGGAGGACAATGGCATGTCCCCACTATGACATCACTCCTCAAGCCTGGTAATCAGTGCCTCCCCCCCAGCTGCTGTCTTTCTGCCTGAGTGTCATCAGGAGAGGAGCCCCCCCTTCTCAGGCCCATTGCAAATGTGTTTGAAAAACACGTTTGTGTTACTGCTGGGGTGCCACTTCTGGTTTCCATTTGGCGAGGGGGCAGCTGACCCATACTAAGGAGCCACAAGTTGCCGTTGGCCATGTCTAAGAGTCAACTGCAGAAGAGCAGCGACCTTCGGAGCATTTGCTGAGGGTACTTCTTGATTTTCCCCTCAGATCACAGGAGAAGCTGGGTCAAGACTGTGGCAGGGTGGAGGGAGGGAGGCTTGAATGCTTCTGTCTGGATCCAGATCACCCCCAGGGAGGGAAGCCCACATCGGTGGGGCAGTAAACCTTCCCTCCGTTGGACCACAATCCCAGTCCAGAACAGATATTTGCACCACTGATGTGTAAGAAGATAAAACTAGGCAGAAAAGGGACACATCAGACTGGGGAAATGGGGGAGGAAAACAGTTGAAAGAGTGATAGCTAAGAGGCGTTGTGGGTCCCTTCCCCTCTCAATTCAGTGTGAATCTGAACGCACTGGAGAAACCTCCAGATCGCCATCGAGTTGCGCTCTGCTCTGAAATGCTGTTTCTGGGACTAGCGGCGGTGATATTCAGCCTCGGCTGATAAGAAGATGGCGTTTTGTGCTCTGCTCCCAGAAGCAAGGAGCACATTCAGCGGTAGCCGTTTCCACCCGCTTGTGAGGAGAGAGAACTGGAGAGCTGTGGCATTCTTCGCCATACCTGCTTCAAGGCAAAATGAATAGGCAGGAGCAAGCAGCAATGCTCTTGTGCGAATTCTGAGCTGTTGAGAGCAACACTCGAGCAGGATAGATAGCTTCCATTCTGGGGATAATAAAATAGTGGGGAGGGCAGAAGCAACGATAAAAGGTGTTAGGGAAATCTGAAACTCCTCTTCAGTAAAGGTATCCCTTGCTCCAAAGCCAGTTGTGTCCGACTCTAGGGTGCGGTGCTCATCATCGTGTCTAAGATCGTAGACCCAGCGCTGTCCAAAGACGCTTCCGTGGTCATGTGGCCGGCGTGACTAACAGAATGCTGTTACCTTCCCACTACAGCGGTACCTGTGTAAATAGTTTCTAGGTAAGAAGAGGGAGAAAGAGGAAATACTGACAAGGGGAATGGAGCCCTTGAACGTTTGGCCCAATGATCTCGTCCCCAAGCTATTCTGTTTCTAACAGCCCAATCCTAACTAATTCCCCCCCCCCCAACGCAGCTAGGCCAATAGAGCCTGTACTGCATCTTACGGGGCGGGGGCAGTCACAGAGGCCTCCTCAAGGTAAGGGAACATTTCTTCTCATGCCCTGGAACAAGCCCCTGCTGCCCCAATGGGTCTCCTCGGATCCGTGCCAGCCGTTTTGCTGGCGCGGGACAGAGGAAAGTAAGGGAGAGGAACAGAGATAGGATTCTGGCACACACTGGTGTCACTGGAATCCACGCTCTCTGTCCCCCTGTCCCCTGTTCCACCTCCCCCCTATCCCCTCCCCCAGACACTCCCCCATTCCTCCCCCCACCCACCCCGGCACCGGGCTTACCTGCATTCCTGTTTTCTCTCAGGAGCGTTGGGCTACCCCAGACGCAAACCAAATCCATTAAATAAAAGAAAAAGAAAACATATTCAGGAAGCATCATTTAACGAAGGTTAAAAGAAACATAAAATAGCATTCCAGCCTCTCTTCCATAAATCTGTAGAAACATAAACCAGAATAAAGAATCCTGTCTTAGAGGGTAGTGTGGGTCAATATTAACTTGGCCCTTCGTAGGATCACTTGGAGGATATCTCAAAAGGAGGGGGAAGAGAAGGAGGTTATTGTTTCCTGTTACAAATGCTGTGATTCAATGCCTGCGCATAGACCTATATCAGGGGTGGCCAAACTGTGGCTCGTGAGCCTCATGCGACCCTTTGACGTATAATGTCCGACTCTTAGAAATATGTGGATTGAGTTCCTTTTTGCATCACAGGTAAATTTAATATAAGAGGTAAATAAAATACATTTTCAAGGTTTAATTCTTGGATTTAAACATAAGTTTAATGTTCCTGGTGAGCAAATATGTTTAAGAATTTAAATGTTTCTTAAATAGTATGGATCTCAAACATCACTCTTGCGGCTCTCAAACTGACTTATAGCATTTAGCAGAGGGTGAAATTTTCTGGTTATTTCTGCATGTGGTTATATATTTGCCGTAGGTCTCTGAGCATCTACAGCTTAGAGTGCCTGAACTGCTCAAAGTGAACCCTCCTTGCGAGGACCTCTGAGAGGAGGGGGTATGAAGGGGTACAATCGTACCTCGGCCAGGGGTCAAAAATGGGTCAAAAAGGGGACCCAGGAACAAAAAAGCAGAGACCAGGAGCCAAATTTACAAGAAGGGGCCCAATAGAAAGTTTGTACACTCTGATAAAATTCCTCTGAGTGGCCCTGTTCCTTACTCCTTGGCCACTGCGGAGCAAGGGACGTTGGGAAGGGTTACCCCAACACAGGCTATCTACTTAAATGGACTAACTAACATGAGCATCTCTCTTTCTCAGGTTCGGCTTACCAGTGACCATTTCTCACCATGGGAAAGTTGCATCTTGCTACTGTGATTTGTGGTTCTGTCAGCCAGCTGCTGCTGTTTGTTGCCCTGAGCTCAAAACACTGGTTGGATTTCAACCATGTCAACTATGGCCTCTGGAAAGTTTGTTTTCATAACCCATTCTTAGGCACTCAGTGCTGTTCCATACCGGGTGTTCCAGGTAGGATCTCGTTTTCCCTGTACTGAGCCTTGCAGAGGTAAATAAGAGGTGGCACAAAACATTGGCCTCAACTCTATTAACAAACAATTCTGTTAATCTGAAAACCAGTGTGGAGGATAGAACCTTCCTCCTAATATAGCAAGTCCTCACTTAAAGTTGTTGAAAAGGTTCTTGAAAACTGCAACATTAAGCAAAAAGACTTATGACGAAACTAATTGTTTATGATAAACATAAACAGGAGTTGACAGCAGGGGTTCTCAACCCCTTCCCGTCCGAGTACCACCTCTGGCGCCACTCTCCTGCTGTGTATCACTGACTGGCGATGATATTATTGCCAGTTACTTCTGGGTTTTCAGGTTTTTGGAGGCCAGAAAACACCGGTAGGGTGAAGATATTTCATGAGACTTCACAGAGTTTACAGTCCATCCCTCACTGATACATTTTAGATTGTGAGCCCTTTTGGGACAGGAAGCCATTTAATCTTTTGAATTCGTCTGTTAAACAGCTTTGTGAACTTTTTGTTGAAAAGCGGTATATAAATACTGTTAATAATAATAATAATAATTTCTCTCTCTCTCTCTCTCTCTCTCTCTCTCTCTCTCTCTCTCTCTCTCTCTCTCTCTCTGTAGAGTATATGGTTGCCACACAAGCATTTCTCATTTTGGCGGTGATTGCTGGCTTCATCGCCTGTGGTCTTCTTTATTACCTATTTTCTCACTCTGAAATTGGCTCGTTCTCTGTTGCCAAGAGCGCAGCTATCGCCAGCTTCCTTGCAGGTATTGCCCACTGAATGTGGTCTCTGTTAGTGTTTCCTTCCACAGTGAATGTTCCAAGCCGTCAAGTCACTGAACTGAGTGTCATTCCCTGAGCTACAAAATGCCCAAATCCTGTGCCAGGAAGGCTTCAGCCAAAATGAGACTCTGCACAAACTCTGCACCTGGAAAAAATGCAGAGTTTGAGCAGAACAAAACTCTTCAGGGTAAAGTGGCTAGAAATGGGTGTGATCTCAGTTCTCTAAAGCAGCGTTTCTCAAAGTTCTCCTTTGAGTATGTGTGTGGGTGGAGCCAGCAACGGCAGCGATCCAGTGGATCGCCACCGCTTCCGCCAAAATCACTCCAAAATGCCCCCCGCACGTAACAGGGCTTGGGGGAGCTTCGAGGAGGCCTGCACGAGTTAGAACAGACAAAAGGAAATATCTCTAGTATGTAATTTGTGGAACTCCTTGCCACAGGATGTGGGGGTGGCACCTGAAGGCCCAGATGCCTTTAAAAGGGGTTTGGATAGATTCGTGGAGGAAAAGTCCATCACATGTTACAAGCCATAAGCAGCCTCTTGGTTTTAGAAGTAGGTTCCCTCTGAATGCCAGATGCAAGGGAGTGGCGACAGCATACAGGTCTCTTGTTGTCTTGTGTGCTCCCTGAGGCATCTGGTGGGGCCATTGTGAGACATAGGGAGCTGGACTAGAGGGGCCTTTGGCCTGATCCAGCAGGGCTCTTCTCATGTTCTTATGACAACATAGTCCCCTAAGTGTTCTTTTTTGGTGCCTCTTTTTTGGCTCCTAGGTCTTCTTGCCCTGGTCGCCATGGCCATATTCACAGGAAGCAAGCAGAAAATAAGCTTTTATGGATGGTCGTTTTTCGTGGGCTGGGTTGGCGTTTCTTTCTTCCTTGTAACCGGTGAGGACTGTATATGCAGAATGTGAATGCTGAGATGGGCTTATTTATTTCAGCACTCTTCCTAGCTATCAGATCTCCAGACACATTGTTTGATGCCAATACCGCCCCCTTCCTGGCCTCATTTTCCTCCCCGTCCCTGCCCCATCTCCATTCTGCCCTCTCTCCTCCCCGTTCTGCCCATCCATGGCCTCCGCCGCAATAGGACCTACCTTCCTGGGTCTGGTGGGGATCCACGCGCATCGCCGCTAATTGTGGCAATGCTTCAAACGTGGATTCCGGCGGCACACTGTGCGCACCATCAGCAGCCATTTTACAACAGCGGAACTGTGTTGCGCTGTCATAAACCCCTCCTCACACCAGCCCAATTTTACATAGGATCAGAGATGTCGCTATGGCGCCCCCTGGGGGAAAGGCCGCTTGACACCCCCTCTGATATCGACCATAAGCCACGCCCCCAGCCGATGACATCACCGATATATATATAGTCCGGCCCGTCTCCTTAGATCATCAGAGAAGGCCCTTTTGCGGGTGCCGTCGCCCAGGGAGGTGCGAGGGGCGGCGGCCAGAAACAGGGCCTTCTCAGTAGTGGCACCAACCTTATGGAATTCCCTCCCCTTTGACTTACGAACTGCTACCTCCTTGGACACTTTCCGGCGAGGCCTAAAAACCTTCTTGTTCAAAGAAGCCTTCTGAGCCTTTGCCTTTTTTAATAGCTTGCTGGTACGGGTGGGGTGCTGCTGTTTTTATGATCTTGTTTTAAATTTTTAAACCAATTTTTAGATGTTTTTATTAATTTTTGCTGTTTAAAATGTAAAATGTAATTTATTTGTATTATTTGTATTTTTGTAAGCCGCCTTGGGTCCCGTGGGGAGAAAGGCGGGATAGAAATATGGTAAATAAATAAAATAAATAAATTATGTTGTCCCACCCCCCGGGTCAAATACACCCAGGGGTGTGGGAGGGTGGGCGTGGGCAAAGTTTCTGCCCTTGGGAAGCCTCTGCTGCCACCTCCGTAACTGACCCCCCATGCACCCCCATGCTGCCAGGGGGTATTGGGCCCCTGCCCCCCCCCCAGTGATGCCTCTGCATAGGATTGGGCTGTTCGCCACATCGCTACACCTTCTGTCGGCTTGGAGGATCCAAGTGCAATTCCACTGACACGAGTAGGGAGATTCTGGTAGGATCAGTGGTCCTGGTCCACTGTGGTGATGCTTCATTCTGCTGTATTTATTTATTTATTTATTTATTTAATATACCGCCTTTCTCTGTTTTTACACAGCACTCAAGGCGGTTTACACAGGCAGGCTTATCCAAACCACCATTTTTCAATATTGTTCTGTGGAACTCGCAGAACCCTCAATAGACCAGATGTTTTCCTGCACAGTGTGGTTATCTCTTCTGACTGCATGCCTTTTTGAGCTTCCGCAGCCACCGTAAATCAGCCCAGGCAGGATTCTCAAGCTGTTCACTGTTCTTGCCAGCCCACCTTCTCACACATTCCCACGCTCTCTCATTGCGAGGCTCATCAACTCAGTAGCGACTCCGTTCTGCCACAACGCGTAACTGCAGAAGTCATTCCGACATTTTTGTCTCCCATCCAGGGCATAGATTCCTTTTTAGCTCTTCAGGCAGTACGGCAACTCAGCCATCAGACCACACTTCCTGCCCCACCTCTTCTTTCCCCGATAACATTGCTTTCCTCTCATAACAGGCGGACTTGCTCACAAACTGAGGCCAACACCCGGAGCTATATTGCAAAATACGCGACGCAGACACCTTGAAGCAAACTGGACCGAACGTCTGTTCCTGAAAGGCAGATTGATTGAGAGATCAAAAGAATGGACTTGAATTTGGAATTAGATGGCCTGATTATGGGCTGTGAGTTAGTTTCTGTGTACGTCTCTTATGTCGACTCGCCTCCTCACTGTTCTGACCATCCTCATCCTCATCAACGTCTATCTGTAAAGCACAAATCCACTCATTTTGTTCTGCTGATTTCTGATTCATGTTTTTTTAATATTATTTCTCCAGCATTTAATTGAATACTATCAAAAGATATTCCGGGACGGTAGTTCTGATGTGTCGTCAGAACTATCCTCCGGGAATATTCTAGATAGATAGACCTTTATTGGCATCAAAAGAAAACAATACAAAAACCAACTCTCAAAGGGAGACATTGAATATGCAAACCGACAAAGTACACAAGAGAATTAAAAAATAATCGAAAAAGGTCTATTACAGATAAAATAAGCAAATGCAGTTTAAAATGTCTGCTCCACTGCTACGAGGAATTTCGCCACCCTCTCAATACCTTCTGGGGGGGGGGCTCACTAAGAAGGAGAACCAATTTTGCGGAGTCTGAAGAATAGGTTGAAAAGGAGGGGATATACCCTGGGAGCAGGTGCGTCCTCGGAGTGGGGCCAGAGTCTGATCCTTTCTCCTTTCTCTCCTTTTGCTTTCTTTGCTTGATGGTATCTCAGAAGCATGTAAGCGCTTGGAGGATGAAACCTTTGCTTCTCGAGTTCCTTTGCTGGCTTTTGAATCGCAGCCGAATGGAACCTCTGACTAACGGTGCTTTGGAGATTTGCCTCCCGGCTTGCGCGCGTAACGCTTAGCGCCTATTTCAGGTTGGCTGCTGTTACTGGCTGTGCTTTTCAGGACATGCGTCACAGGGGCGCACGAGGGACAAATCTGGTAGGTGTGCCGGGAATTGCCAGCCTGTGGATCACCACTTTCTCTCTTCCCTGAAACAATCGGGAAACGGTCAGCAAGAGTCGATTCCGGCATCGTGACTGCAACAAAATGTGATGAAAGCATGGAATGTTTTCTGGGCCCAATTCAAGGTGCTGGTTTTGACCTACAAAGCCCTATACAGCCTGGGACCAGGGTACCTTGGAGGTCACCTAATCCCATACAGTCTGGCTTGTCCCCTTTGGTCATTTGACAGGGCCCTGCTAAGTGTTCCACCACTATCCGAGGTAAAGGGGATGATGGCGAGAAACGGGGCCTTTTCTGTCGTGGCACCGCACCTCTGAAACATAAGCAACCTTAGATAACTAACCTTCTGGTTGTAGGAGTAGGTTTTCTCTGTGCCAGATGCAAGGGAGTGGTGACAGGATACAGGTATCTTGTTTTCTTGTGTGCTCCCTGAGGCATCTGGTGGGGCCACTGTGAGATACAGGAAGCTGGACTAGAGGGGCCTTTGGCCTGATCGAGCAGGACGTATGTTCTTATGTTCCAAAACGTCTTCGATCAGTCCCCTTCCGTGGAGCAACTCTGACGATTTCTGCATACCAATTTGATATTAACAACAGGTTTAGAAGCCATGTTACACAAACAACATATATTAATGTTTAAAGATGCTGGACCACTACGTTTCGTCCATTCACCATGGACCCCACTGTGTGGGGCATCAGGTGGAATACAGTAACTTACGCTGCAGAGATGTTAAAGGGCTAGTGGGAGTCGTGCAGACATTCTATTGAAGGAGAGATCGCAATCGCAAGTATAAATAGTCAATTAGCGTGGGACGTAATGGCACACGCCAATGACTGAAGGTGACCTCAGTGGAGCAGAACGGAGTGTGGAGCGGGTATTCAGGATGTCATCTTGCAAGCCCTCAGGAATGCATTGTTAAGTGCAGGGGACCAAATCTTATTAATAAAAGCCAGTTCCTGCTGTCTGTTAAGTAAAGTGTCTTGTTTGCATTTACAGGTGTGTGTCCCTTAATGACGGATCGCTTAATGACGATCCGCATATATGACGGTGGTAAAAAGGTAAAGGTATCCCCTGACAATTAAGTCCAGTCGTGTCCGACTCTAGGGTGTGGTGCTCATCTCCATTTCAAAGCCGAAGAGCCAGCGTTGTCCGAAGACGCCTCCATGGTCATGTGGCCGGCATGACTCTCCTTGCCGCAGCGCGTAGCATGCAGCTGGAACACGGAGCGCTGTTTACCTTCCCGCAAGCGGTACCTATTTATCTACTCGCATTGACATGCTTTGGAACTGCTAGGTTGGCAGGAGCTGGCCAAGCAACGAGCGCTCACCCCGTCGCGGGAATCGAACTGCCGACCTTTTGATCGACAGCTTATGGTTCAGCGGTTTAACCCGCTGCGTCACCCGCTGGCCGTCACGGTGGTACCCAAAGTATAAACAAAGAATTAAAGCTACAGTACTGTATTTTAAATGCAAAATCTTTAACTCTCTGTGTTTGTGTGTGTGTGTTTCTACCTCCATTTACAGGTAGAAATGTTGTGGTGCTTTGTGTTACACTCATAATGTACACTGTGTTTGCCATTCATTCCCTATTACAACTCCACTGTCTTACATTGCATTACACTATACTGGTTTTACACGTTATACCACAATCGGTCACTAGATGGTGCTGAGGACTCGCTTAATGACGGTATCAGTATATGACAGGTTTTCCAGAACATATCCCTGTCATTAAGCGGGGGACACCTGTACTTATTTTAATTGCCTCATGAATAAATCTCTGTTTCTTTCCAGTCTCTTGTACAAGCCTCTTTGTGTTTCCAAAGTTAACCGAATGTCCCGTATCAATGCAGTGTTCTGCAAGGGCTGACTGATCAAGGTGCCCATTCTCTTCCATGCTCCTTCATTCTGGTTTTTATAGCTCGTTTGGTTGTACCTATCTACATTTTGCCACACTCACAAGGCACACTGTAAACCCCAGGAGTTGACAAAATAGGTTTTAAGACAGCACAATGTCAGGACTATATGTAAACCAACAAAGAAGGTGTTCCAACTGTTGAGGAACCCAAAGGACTCCAGACCTATTTTCAGGTTTTTGGAGGCTAGAAAGCACAAGTGGGGTGGTGGTGAAAGCGCCGCGTCAGAGCAGGGTTTTGGCGGCCCGAGTACCACCAGCAGTCAACCGAAGTACCGCTAGCGCTACCAGTATCAATGATTGAGAAACCCTGATTTAGATTATGATGTACCTCTGAAACTGGAAAAGGTGAATTGGAAAAGGTGCAGAAAAGAGCGACCAGAATGATTTGTGGGCTGGAGCACCTCCCTTATGAGGAAAGGCTACAGCGTCTGGTGCTTTTCAGTCTAGAAAAAAGGCGCCTGAGGGGGGACATGATTGAGACATAAAATTATGCATGGGATGGAGAGAGTGGATAGAGGGAAATTCTTCTCCCTCTCGCACAACACCAGAACCAGGGGACATGCACTAAAATTGAGTGGAGGGAGAGTTAGAACGGACAAAATAAAATATTTCTTTACCCAGTGTGTAATTCATCTGTGGAACTCCTTGCCACAGGATGTGATGATAGCACCTGACCTAGATGCCTTTAAAAGGGGTTTGGACAGATTCATGGAGGAAAAAAACATCACAGGTTACAAGCAATAAGCAACCTCCTGGTTTTAGAAGTGGGTTTTCTCTGTATGGCAGGTGCAAGGGAGTAGCAACAGGAAACAGGTTATCTTGTTGGCTGTGTGCTCCCTGAGGCATCTGGTGGGGCCACTGTGAGGTACAGGAAGCTGGACTAGATGGGCTTTTGGCCTGATCCAGCAGGGCTCTTCTTATGTTCTTATGTTCTTATGTACCGGAACCACATCTGTATCCCAAATGATTCCTTGACATCCCTCCCCACCCACTCTGACATCTCCATTTTCCACCAGGTGGCTCCAGCCATCCCATGCATCCACCTGGTAGTAGCTTTGAGAGACCTGTCCCCTCTCACTCAGCCCCACTGACCTTGGAGAGGCCTCCCCCCTCCCATTGTGACCCAGGTGTGGTGGTCGCCCCTATTTGCCTCTCGCGCATCACTCTAGCAGTACATGCTGTGCAGCAAAAGGTAAGTCACCACAGCATGCGCATGGTCTTGTGGTTTGTGGTCTATGTATTTCAGCTGCAGGACACGTGAGTGCATGTGTGTTGGTGAGGGGGTTCCTGGCATTGCCCCCCAGAACGCTAGTTGCTACTTTCTTCTCCTCTGTCCTCCTGGCACCGCCTAGTCCCTCCCCTGCTTGCCCACCGCAGGAAGTGTAGAGATCAGAGGAGACTGGACAGCCAAGTGTCTCTTTGCCTTCTGCCCCCACTTTTCTCTCTTCCCCTTTTTTGCCAGGTCAGTGGGGCAGCAGTTGGTAGATGTGACAGTAGGAGGGCAGAGGAGGAGATGGCGGAGGGGGCAGCGAAGGACAAGACCATGGTGGAAGTGGCACTATTAGGCGGGCTTCATGGAATCTCTGCCCCTCTGGGTTTGGCCATACCCTGTCACCCTGCCCATTCCATGCCATTCCATTGTAGCATTTGTAGATTGGGGACCCCTCTCTATCTAATGTTCTCCCAAGCAAGCACAGAGAATTGTGTCCCTCTTAGACTTTCCTGGGATCTCAGCTGGCCTCATGGAGAGTGAAAAAAGGGAGGCTGGACCAACCAGGAGAGGCAAATAGACCTGGGTGCCTGGAAACCTGGTAGACCTGGGCTCCGGAGACTATTCCGGCTGTTGCTGTCCTCCCCCTGCCCCGTTTTGCCCCCTCCCCCCTTGAGAAGGGGTTCGAAAGAAACTTTGTAACCCCCTGATAAAATTCCTCTCAGAGGTCCTGGTCAGTGACGTTACTACCCCTAAATTTATAGGGGGCACAACTTGGAATTGGCGCCCCCTCCCATTCTCTGCCTGTTCACTCCAGCGCCGCAATTTTGCAGGGCGCCAATTCCACGAATTATTTATTTATTTTCCCCTGGGCGCTAGAATCCACCCCCTGGGTGCCGCTCTCTTACCTCGTTTTTTTCTTTCTGCCACTTTTCCACCTGCCACTATCTTGCCACTATCGGAGGCCGTTGGAGAAACTGCATCATGTGCAGAAAGAGCACAGCCGGGGAGTCGCGCCGAGGTGAGCGCGCGCGATTGGGGGGGTGGACGCGCTCACCTCACGCAACTCCTTTTCAACCCGGCTGGCTGTTTCTGTGCATGTGCAGAAACAGCCAGGCCAGCTGGGTTGAAATGCTCACCTCAGCCGCATGCAACTCCTTTTTAAGTTGAAAAGGAAGTCACGTGCGGCGCCTCCAGTCGGCCGACCTTTTCAAGTTGAAAAGGAGTAGCTCGGCGCCCCCCCAAGCTGGCGCCGGGGGCCCTGTCCCACGGGGGCCCCCATCTTACGATGCCACTGGTCCTGGTAGCATGCCTCACACTGCCCAAGGCTGTTGAAGAATACCTGGTCTCACACACACAGTGAACAGGCTTCCTTTCTGAACTGGATCTCATTACAGATCTTCTGTGCCCAAGAATTTTTTCATCACGGAGAACATTTTTGCCCTGGGTCTCGACTTGAACATCTTCCACCACCATGCGAGATCTCCAGAGACTCATTTTCTTCTCTGCCCTTCTAGCGACAGGTAAGGAGGGGCTGGGAGTCCATTGCCGTGGGCTTTCTTGGGAACAAATGAGGTCAGATTCACACCGGAGTCAAGGGACTGGTATCAACCTGAAATCAGTGATATGCCCAAGTACATGAGGGTCTGGAGGCTCTTAATGAAGGCCCTCACCCAAAGACGCTTCCTAGATGATCAGTTAGTAATTTATTCAAGAAAGGCCTGGGCCGCTGGGCAGCCTTTAAGGGCAGTTAAGAGCCTGCTGAGTTCTTAGCTACTCAGGTAGTTCTGCAGCCCCTGAAACACATTTGACACACCACTATGGAGAAGTTTTGTTGTTCCTTGGTTGGCAGTAAGAGAGATTAATGTAGAGATGGTTCTTTAGCAATGGCACTTGCTATCCCAGAAGAGAAGGAGCCATAGCTCGGTGCTGAGCACCTGCTTTGCGGTGCAAAGGTCCATGTTTCAGTCCCTGGCTGGCAGTTGGGGGGAGGCCCCTGTCTGAAAACTGCTGCCGGTCAGAGTAGGCAGTGCTTAGCTAGATCGAGCAGCAGTCTGATTCATGAGACGGCAGCTGCGGATGAGCTTGAGAGAGGCTAGTTTTTCTAGCCAATGTGTTTGGTAATTATCCTATCCAACACATTAAGTGGAAACAAAGGGCATAGGGTAGTATGCTTTTTGTCTTTCAAACTCTGGCTTTTTCCTCAGACACACATGCATGCATTTTTCATTGACTGAGAGCCCAATACCATGCATATCTACTCAGAAGTCAGTCCCATTATAGTCAATAGAACTTGCTCCCAGTTAAGTGTGGATAGGATTGTAGCCTTATTTGAATCAACAAGCTGGTTAATCAACTACTGTAACTAGGCATACCATACAAAGGGGAACAAAGTATCTATACCATTAACCAGTAGTTCCCAAACTGGGAGGTGTGGCTCGCAGGGGAGCCGCAGAAACCAGCCAGGGGAGCCGCGGAGTGTCACTGAATGCAGTCCAATGCCAATTGGCAGGAATCAACATAATGTAATGGGGAGCCGCGACCAATGGTCGCCCATGCTCAAGGGAGCCACAGGTCGAAAAATATTTGGGAATCACTGCAAAACTGTATACCATATTTTTCACTCCATAAGACGCACTTCCTCCCCCCAAAAAATTATTGTAAAAAGCCTGCGTCTTATGGAGCGAATCCCCCCCAAAGGAAAAAATACTTACCAGGGCTTCGGGGAGGCCTGCGCGACCCTCTGCAGGCCTCCCCGTTTTTTTACGAAATGAAGATTGGGGAGGCCTGCAGAGGGTCGCGCAGGCCTCCCCGATCTTCATTTCGGCAAAAAACGGCCATTTCCGGTCCTGCAGAGGGTCGCGCAGGCCTCCCCAAAGCCCCGGTAAGTATTTTTTCCTTTTTTCCTTTTTTAACTAAAAACCTTTCCCCCCTATTTTTTGCTCCATAGGATGCATGCGTCCTATGGAGCGAAAAATACGGTATATGCACAAATGAGCTCATGGTCATAAATAATATTTTGGTCACAATATGAATTTGGGCCTTCAATTTCTGCGACAAAGGCAATGCAATATTTTCAGTTACTCTCACATAAGCATAAGTAGTTTATAGGTAAGAAAGGGGAGAAAGAAAGAGGAAATTCTGACAAGGGGAAGGGAGCCCTTGAGAGTTTGGCCCAATGATCTCGTCCCCATACGATTCTGTTTCTTAACAGCCCAATCCTAACTAACCACCACCCCCAACGCAGCTGGGCCAACGGGGCCTGTACTGCATATTACGGGGCAGGGGCAGTCACAGAGGCCTCCTCAAGGTAAGGGGACATTTGTTCTCTTGCCCTAGAACAAGCCCCTGCTGCCCCAGTGGGTCTCCTCGGATCAGTGCCAGCCGTTTTGCTGGCGCAGGACCGAGGAAAGTAAGGGAGAGGAACAGAGATAGGATTCTGGCACACACTGGTGCCACTGGAATCCACGCTCTCTGTCCCTCTGTCTCCTGTTCCACCTCCCTCCTATCCCCTCCCCCAGACACTCCCCCATTCCTCCCCCCACCCACCCCGGCACCGGGCTTACCTGCATTCCTGTCTTCTCTCAGGAGCCTTGGGCTACCCCAGGCGCAAACCAAATCCATTAAATAAAAGAAAAAGAAAACATATTCAGGAACGCATCATTTAACGAAGGCTAAAAGAAACATAAAATTTCCAGCCTCTCTTCCATAGATCTGTAGAAACATAAACCAGAATAAAGATTCCTGTCTTAGAGGGTAATGTGGGTCAATATTAACTTGGCCCTTCTTAGGATCACTTGTAGGAGATCTCAAAGGGAGGGGGAAGAGAAGGAGGCTATTGTTTCCGGTTACAAATGCTGTGATACAATGCCTGCGCATAGACCTATAGCAAGGGTGGCCAAACTGTAGTTCGTGAGCCTCATGCGGCTCTTTGACGTATAATGTGCGACTCTCAGAAATATATTGGCTGAGCTCCTTTTTGCATCACAATTTAATATAAGAGGTAAATATGACATTTTCAAGCTTTATAATTCTTGGATTAAAACATAAGTTTAATGTTCATGGTGAGTAAATATATTTAAGAATTTAAATGTTTCTTTAAATGTAGTATGGATCTCAAACATCACTCTTGCGGCTCTCAAACATCTGAAGTTTATCGTATGTGGCTCTTGCATTAAGCAAGTTTGGCCACCCCTGACTTATAGCATTTTAGCAGAGGGTGAAATTTTCTGGTTATATCTGCATGTGGTTATATATTTGCCGTAGGTCTCTGAGCATCTACAGCTTAGAGTGCCTGAACTGCTCAAAGTGAACCCTCCTTGCGAGGACCTCTGAGAGGAGGGGGTATGAAGGGGTACAATCGTACCTCGGCCGGGGGCCAAAAATGGGTCAAAAAGGGGACCCAGGAACAAAAAAGCAGAGACAGAGGAGCCAAATTTACAAGAAGGGGCCCAATAGAAAGTTTGTACACTCTGATAAAATTCCTCTGAGTGGCCCTGTTCCTTACTCCTTGGCCACTGCGGAGCAAGGGACGTTGGGAAGGGTTACCCCAACACAGGATACCCCACTTAAATGGACTAACTAACACGAGCATCTCTCTTTCTCAGGTTCGGCCTACCAGTGACCATTTCTCACCATGGGAAAGTTGCATCTTGCTACTGTGATCTGTGGTTCTGTCAGCCAACTGCTGCTCCTTGTTGCCCTGAACTCAAACCACTGGGTGGATTCCGGCGTTATCAACGTGGGCCTCTGGGAGGTTTGTCGTCAAAACTCATCCGGCATCTTCGAATGCTCTATGGTTCTGGAAGGTAAAATCTCGTTTCCCCTGTACTGAGCCTTGCAGAGGTAAATAAGAGGTGGCACAAATATGGGCCTCAACTCTATTAACAAACAATTCTGTTAATCGGAAAACCAGTGTGGAGGATAGAACCTTCCTCCTAATACAGCAAGTCCTCACTTAAAGTTGTTGAAAAGGTTCTTGAAAACTGCAACTTTTAGCAAAATGACTTATGACGAAACTAATTGTTTATTATAAACATAAACAGGAGTTGACAGCAGGGGTTCTCAACCCCTTCCCGTCCGAGTACCACCTCTGGCGCCACTCTCCTGCTGTGTACCACTGACTGGCGATGATATCATTGCCTGTTACTTCCGGGTGTTCAGGTTTTTGGAGGCGGGTTACTTCTGGGTTTTCAGGCTTTTGGAGGCCGGAAACACCGGTAGGGTGAAGATATTTCATGAGACTTCACAGTGTTTATTGTCCATCCCTCATGGATACATTTAATCTCTCTCTCTCTCTCTCTCTCTCTCTCTCTCTCTCTCTCTCTCTCTCTCTCTCTCTCTCTCTCTGTAGAGTTTGTCATTGCCACACAAATTTTTCTAGTTTTGGCGGTGATTGTCGGCTTCATCGCCTGTGGTCTGCTTTATTCCCCATTTTATCACTCTGAAATTCGCTTGTTCTTTGTTGCCAAGAGCGCAGCTATCGCCAGCTTCCTTGCAGGTATTGCCCACTGAATGCCGTCTCTATTAGTGTTTCCTTCCACAGGGAATGTTCCAAGCCGTCAAGTCACTGAACTGAGAGTCATGACCTGAGCTTGAAAATGCCCAAATCCTGTGCCAGGAAGGCTTCAGCCAAAATGAGACTCTGCACAAACTCTGGAACTGGAAAAAACGCAGAGTTTGAGCAGAACAAATCTCTTCAGGGTAAGCTGGCTAGAAGTGGGCATAAGCTCAATTCTCTAAAGCAGCAGCGGCGGTGATCCGGCTTGGGGAGCTTCGGGGAGGCCTTCGCGAATTAGAACAGACAAAAGGAAATATTTCTTTACTCAGTATGTAATTAATCTGTGGAACTCCTTGCCACAGGATGTGGGGGTGGCACCTGAAGGCCCAGATGCCTTTAAAAGGGGTTTGGATAGGTTCGTGGAGGAAAAGTCCATCACATGTTACGTGCCATAAGCTGCCTCTTGGTTTTAGAAGTAGGTTCTCTCTGAACGCCAGGTGCAAGGGAGTGGTGACAGCATACAGGTCTCTTGTTGTCTTGTGTGCTCCCTGAGGCATCTGGTGGGGCCATTGTGAGACACAGGGAGCTGGAGTAGAGGGGCCTTTGGCCTGATCCAGCAGGGCTCTTCTGATGTTTTTATGACAACATGGTCCCCTAAGTGTGCTGATTGCCTCTTTTTTGGCTCCTAGGTCTTCTTGCCCTGGTCGCCATGGCCATATTCACAGATTACATGGGGGAAAACAGCTTCTATGGATGGTCGTTTTTCGTGGGCTGGGTTGGCGTTCCTTTCTTCCTTGTAACCGGTGAGGACTGTATATGCAGAATGTGAATGCTGAGATGGGCTTATTTATTTCAGCGCTCTTCCTAGCTATCAGATCTCCAGACACATTGTTTGATGCCAATACCGCCCCCTTCCTGGCCTCATTTTCCTTCCCGTCCCTGCCCCATCTCCATTCCGCCCTCCCTCCTCCCCGTTCTGCCCATCCATGGCCTCCGCCGCAATAGGACCTACCTTCCTGGGTCTGGTGGGGATCCTCGCGCATCGCCGCTAATTGTGGCAATGCTTCAAACATGGATTCCGGCGGCACACTGTGCGCACCATCGGCAGCCATTTTACAACAGCGGAACTGTGTTGCACTGTCATAAAACCCTCCGCCCTCCAGCCCAATTTTACATAGGATCAGAGATGTCGCTATTGCGCCCCTCTGGGGGGAGAGGCCTCTTGACACCCCCTCTGACGTTATCGACCAGAAGCCACGCCCCCAGCCGATGATATCAGCGATGATGTTCTCCCACCACCCGGGTCAAATACACCCAGGGGTGTGGGAGGGTGGGCGTGGGCAAAGTTTCTGCCCTTGGGAAGCCTCTGCTGCCACCTCCGTAACTGACCCCCCATGCACCCCCATGCTGCCAGGGGGTATTGGGCCCCTGCCCCCCCCAGTGATGCCTCTGCATAGGATTGGGCTGTTCGCCACATCGCTACACCTTCTGTCGGCTTGGAGGATCCAAGTGCAATTCCACTGACACGAGTAGGGAGATTCTGGTAGGATCAGTGGTCCTGGTCCACTGTGGTGATGCTTCATTCTGCTGTATTTATTTATTTATTTATTTATTTAATATACCGCCTTTCTCTGTTTTTACACAGCACTCAAGGCGGTTTACACAGGCAGGCTTATCCAAACCACCATTTTTCAATATTGTTCTGTGGAACTCGCAGAACCCTCAATAGACCAGATGTTTTCCTGCACAGTGTGGTTATCTCTTCTGACTGCATGCCTTTTTGAGCTTCCGCAGCCACCGTAAATCAGCCCAGGCAGGATTCTCAAGCTGTTCACTATTCTTGCCCTCCAACCTTCTCACACATTCCCACGCTCTCTCATTGCGAGGCTCATCAACTCAGTAGCGACTCCATTCTGCCGCAACGCATAACTGCAGAAGTCAGTCTCACGTTCTAGTCCCCCATCCAGGGCATAGATTCCTGCTTAGCTCTTCAGGCAGTACGGCAGCTCACCCATCAGACCACACCTCCTCTTTCCCTGCTAACATCGCTTTCCTCTCACAACAGGCGGACTTGCTCTCACACTGAACAAATGTGCTGCCTCTTGAGGCCAACACCCGAAGCTGTATTGCAAAATGCGCGACGCAGACACCTTAAAGCAAACTGGATTGAGACAAAACGTCTGTTCCTGAAAGGCAGATTGATTGTGAAATCAAAAGAATGGACTTGAATTTGGAATTAGATTGTCTGATTATGGGCTGTGAGTTAGTTTCTGTGTATGACTCTTATGTCAACTCGCCTCCTCACTGTTCTGACCATCATCCTCATCCACGTCTAACTGTAAAGCACAAATCCACTCATTTTGTTCTGCTGATTTCTGATTCATGTTTTTTATAATATTTCTCCAGCATTTAATTGAATACTATCAAAAGGTATTCCGGGAGGATAGTTCTGGTGAGTCGTCAGAACTATCCTCTCGGAATATTCTAGATCATGGTTTCTCAACCTGTGGTACGTGTACCCCTAGGGCAAGGGCGGGGAACCTTTTCCCTGGCGAGGGCCGTTTTAAATATTAGAAATTTGCTTGAGGGCCGGCCATAAGGCCGGCTGCCGTTTTTTGTTTATTTAATTATTTTTTGCCCCCGCCCCCCATCGGCCTCCGGAGGCTCCGCGCTCACCGTCCGAAGCTGCTGCCGGGTCCACGCGTCACCTCCGGCATACCATGCCGATGAGGGCAAGAGGGCAAGAGCTTGCCCTCATCAGCGTGGTACGCATGTGCGAAATGGCCAACGGCCTGGTGAGAAGGGGTCGAGGCGGCGGCCGGGGAGGACATGCAAAGGCCCTCTCCCGGCCTCCGGAGGTGACGCGCGGACCTCTCCGGGGGCCGGACCGGATGGCCTCGGGGGCCTGATCCGGCCCTGGGGCCGGAGGTTCCCCACCGCTGTCCTAGGGGTACGCGGTCCATAGGCAGGGGGTATGCCAGAGCCTGCCTCTTATCAGCATCTATCAGTAATTAATTACTTGTTAATTAGACCTTAAATGCAATCCCCGTCTGTCTGTCTGTCTGTCTGTCTGTCTGTCTGTCTCTCTCTCTCTCTCTCTCTCTCTCACACACACACACACACACAGAGTTAAGACATTTTTTCACATTTAAAATTGTTTTAGCGCTTTTTTATTTAATGATTAGCTAATTAATTAATTCATTAATCCAAATAATTAGCAATTAATTAGCAAGGGATACTTCAGAAAATTGGACCGTGTACCTGGGCCTCCAAAGGTTGAGAACCCCTGTTATAGATAGATAGACTTTTTTTGGCATCAAAACAAAACAGAAACCAAATCTCAAAGAGAGACATTAACATAAGAACATAACGTAAGAACATAAAAAGAGCCCTGCTGGATCAGGCCAAAGGCCCATCTAGTCCAGCTTCCTGTATCACACAGTGGCCTCACCAGATGTCTCATGGAGCACACAAGACAACAAGATAACCTGTTTCCTGCTGTCACTCCCCTGCACCTGGCACAGAGAAAACCTACTTTTAAAGCCAGGAGGTTGCTTATGGCTTGCATCCTGTGATGGTTCCAATCTGATTGGCTGCACCAAAATTCCTTCCTGGTCTCTAAACCTGATGAATGAACAACATCAGGTGCCCCCCCCTGAGAAAAGAAAGGAAGGGTGGGGGTGTGTGCAACTTCCCACCTCCTGCCACTCCACGCGAGCATCGGGGCAACCGCCCTCCCTCCCCCCAGAAGGATCCATGGCCAAGAGTCCATCACCCTCTTCTCTAACTACTTCTAACTGTAACCCCCCCACCGAAATGTCTCCCCAAGTCCTGTATCCAACCCCCACCTTGCGCACTGAGCGGCTGGGGGAGGGGATGTTTGGGGGTTGCGTCCTACGAACGTTAGCCACGACTATGTCCCTTTGACCATTCACTCGATGTAAGTTACTCATGACTCATTTGTTTCCTGCTGTCACTCCCCTGAACCTGGCACAGAGAAAACCCACCTCCAAAGCCAGGAGGTTGCCTATGGTTTGTAACCTGTGATGGTTTTTTCCTCCATGAATCTGTCCAAACCCCTTTTCTAGGCATCTAGACCAGGTGCCATCACCACATCCTGTGGCAAGGAGTTCCACAGATGAATTACAGACTGGGTAAAGAAATATTTTCTTTTGTCCGTTCTAACTCTCCCTCCACTCAATTTTAGTGCATGTCCCCTGGTTCTGGTGTTGTGCGAGAGGGAGAAGAATTTCCCTCTATCCACTCTCTCCATCCCATGCATAATTTTATACGTCTCAATCATGTCCCCCCTCAGGCACCTTTTTTCTAGACTGAAAAGCCCCAGACGCTGTAGCCTTTCCTCATAAGGGAGGTGCTCCAGCCCACGAATCAATTTGGTCGCTCTTTTCTGCACCTTTTCCAATTCAACTATATCCTTTTTGAGATGCGGCGACCAGAACTGGACGCAATACTAAAGATGCGGCCTTACCATTGGTTTGTCCAACGGCATAATAATATTGGCCGTTTTATTCTCAATCCCTTTTTTAATGATCCCAAGCATGGAATTGGTCTTCTTCACAGCCGTCACACACTGGGTCGACACTTTCATCGACCTGTCCACCAGTACCCCAAGATCTCTCTCCTGATCCATCACAGACAGCTCAGAACCCATGAGCGTGTATGTAAAGTTTTGATTTCTTGCCCCAATGTGCATCACTTTACACTTACTTACATTGAAGCGCATCTGCCATTTTGCTGCCCATTCACCCAGTTTGGAGTGATCCTTCTGGAGCTCTTCACAATCCCTGCTGGTCTTCACCACCCGGAAAGGTTTAGTGTCATCTGCAAGCTTGGCCACCTCGCTGCCTATCCCCAACTCCAGGTCATTTATGAATACCGGTAAGTTGAAACGCGCCGGTCCCAAGACCGATCCTTGGGGCACACTGCTTTTCACCTCTCGCCTTTGTGAAAATTACCCATTGACTCCCACTCGTTGTTTCCTGGTCTTCAACCAGTTCCTAATCCACAAGAGGACCTGCCCTCTTATTCCCTGACTGTGGAGTTTTCTCAGGAGCCTTTCATGAGGGACCGTGTCAAATGCCTTCTGAAATTCCAGATAAATAATATCCATGGGTTTGCTCGCATCCACAATGCTCGCTTGCATTGATTATGCAAACCAACAAAGTACAAAAGAGATTTTTTTTAAAAAATAAAATGGTCTATTACATATAAAATATGCAAATCCAGTTAAAAATGTCTGCTCCACTGATACGTGGAATTTACAACCTCTCAATACCTTCGGGGGGGGGGCTCACTAAGAAGGAGAACCAATTTCGCGGAGTCTGAAGAATAGGTTGAAAAGGAGGGGATATACCCTGGGAGCAGGTGCGTCCTCGGAGTGGGGCCAGAGTCTGATCCTTTCTCCTTTCTCTCCTTTTGCTTCCTTTGCTTGATGGTATCTCAGAAGCATGTAAGCGCTTGGAGGAAGAAACCTTTGCTTCTCCAGTTCCTTTGCTGGCTTTTGAATCGCAGCCGAATGGAACCTCTGACTAATGGTTCTTTGGAGATTTGCCTCCCGGCTTGCGCGCGCAATGTCTAGGGCCTGTTTCAGGTTGGCTGCTGTTACTGGCGGTGCTTTTCAGGACATGCGTCACAGGGGCACACGAGGGACAAATCTGGTAGGTGTGCCGGGAATTGCCAGCCTGTGGATCACCACTTTCTCTCTTCCCTGAAACAATCGGGAAACGGTCAGCAAGAGTCGATTGCGGCATCATGACTGCAACAAAATGTGATGAAATCATGGAATGTTTTCTGGGCCCAATTCAAGGTGCTGGTTTTGACCTACAAAGCCCTATACAGCCTGGGACCAGGGTACCTTGGGGGTCACCTAATCCCATACAGTCTGGCTTGTCCCCTTTGGTCATTTGGCAGGGCCCTGCTAAGTGTTCCACCACCATCCGAGGTAAAGGGGATGATGGCGAGAAACGGGGCCTTTTCTGTTGTGGCACCGCACCTCTGAAACATAAACAACCTTAGATAACTAACCTTCTGGTTGTAGGAGTAGGTTTTCTCTGTGCCAGATGCAAGGGAGTGGTGACAGGATACAGGTATCTTGTTTTCTTGTGTGCTCCCTGAGGCATCTGGTGGGGCCACTATGTAATACAGGAAGCTGGACTAGAGGGGCCTTTGGCCTGATCGAGCAGGACGTATGTTCTTATGTTCCAAAACGTCTTCGATCAGTCCTCTTCCGTGGAGCAACTCTGACGATTTCTGCATACCAATTTGATATTAACAACAGGTTTAGAAGCCATGTTACACAAAGAAAATATATTAATTTTTAAAGATGTTAGACCACTACGTTTCGTCCATTCACCATGGACCCCACTGTGTGGGGCATCAGGTGGAATACGGTAACTTATGCTGCAGAGATGTTAAAGGGCTAGCGGGAGTCGTGCAAACGTTCTATAGAAGGAGAGATCGCAATCGCAAGTATAAATAGTCAGTTAGCGTGGGACGTAATGGCACACGCCAATGACTGAAGGTGACCTCAGTGGAGCGGAACATAGTGTGGAGCGGCTAGTCTGGATGTCATCTTGCAAGCCCTCAGGGATGCTTTTTTTAAGTGCAGGGGACCAAATCTTATTAATAAAAGTCTGCTGTCTGTTAAGTAAAGTGTCTTGTTTGCATTTACAGGTGTGTGGGCGCAATCCAAACCTACTTAGGCCGCCGTTGTAACCAGCGGCCCAGCGAAAACAGGAGGCCCCAGAACGGAAAGGGGATTCAAATCCCCTCCAAAAGGGGAATTCAAAGGGGATTTGAATCCCCTTTCCATTCTGGGGCCTCCCGTTTTCTCTGGGCCGCTGGTTACAATGGCAGCCTAAGTAGGTTTGGATTGCGCCCTGTGTCCCTTAATGATGGATCACTTAATGAGGATCTGTAAATATGATGGAGGTTCCTAAAGTATAAACAAAGAATTAAAGTTACAGTACTGTATTTTAAATGCAAAATCTTTAACTCGTGTGTGTGTGTGTGTGTGTGTGTGTGTGTGTGTGTGTGTTACACTCATAATGTACACTGTGTTTGCCATTCATTCTCTATTACAACTCCACTGTGTTACATTGCATTACACTGTACTATATTGCATTACACTATACTGGTTTTATACGTTATACCACAATCGGTCACTAGATGGTGCTGAGGACTCGCTGAATGACGGTTTCACTATATGACGGGTTTTCCAGAACGTATCCCTGTCATTAAGCGGGGGACACCTGTACTTATTTTAATTGCCTCATGAATAAATCTCTGTTCGTTTTCAGTCTCTTGTACAAGCCTCTTTGTGTTTCCAAAGTTAACCGAATGTCCCGTATCAATGCAGTGTTCTGCAAGGGCTGACTGATCATGGTGCCCATTCTCTTCCATGCTCCTTCATTCTGGTATTTATAGATCATTTGGTTGTACCTATGTACATTTTGCAAAAATCACACGGCACACTGTAAACCCCAGGAGTTGACAAAATAGGTTTTTAGACAGCACAATGTCAGGACTATATGTAAACCAACAAAGAAGGTGTTCCAACTGTTGAGGAACCCAAAGGACTCCAGACCTGTTTTCAGGTTTTTGGAGGCTAGAAAGCACAAGTGGGGTGGTGGTGAAAGTGCCGCATCAGAGCAGGGTTTTGGCGGTCCGAGTACCACAAGCAGTCAGCCGAAGTACCGCTGGTGGTACTAGTATCAATAGTTGAGAACCCCTGATTTAGATTATGATGTACCGGAACCAAATCTGTATCCCAAATGATTCCTTGACATCCCTCCCCACCCACTCTGACATCTCCATCTTCCACCAGGTGGCTCCAGCCATCCCATGCATCCACCCGGTAGTAGCTTTGAGAGACCTGTCCCCTCTCACTCAGCCCCACTGACCTTGGAGAGGCCTCCCCCCTCCCATTGTGACCCAGGTGTGGTGGTCACCCCTATTTGCCTCTCGCGCATCACAATTCCTCTAGCAGTACATGCAAATGGATGTGCAGCAAAAGGTAAGTCACCACAGCATGCGCAAGGTCTTGTGGTTTGTGGGCTATGTATTTCGGCTGCAGGACACGTGATTGTGTGTGTGTTGGTGAGGGGTTACCTGGCATTGCCCCCCAGCACGCTCGCTGCTACTTTCTTCTCCTCTGTCCTCCTGGCTCCGCCTAGTCCCTCCCCTGCTTGCCCACCGCAGGAAGTGTAGAGATCAGAGGAGACTGGACAGCCAAGTGTCTCTTTGCCTTCTGCCCCCACTTTTCTCTCTTCCCCTTTTTTGCCAGGTCAGTGGGGCAGCAGTTGGTAGATGTGACAGTAGGAGGGCAGAGGAGGAGATGGCAGAGGGGGCAGCGAAGGACAAGACCATGGTGGAAGTGGCACTATTAGGCGGGCTTCATGGAATCTCTGCCCCTCTGGGTCTGGCCATACCCTGTCACCCTGCCCATTCCATGCCAGGGTAGCATTTGTAGATTGGGACCCCTCTCTATCTAATGTCCTCCCAAGCAAGTACAGAGAATTGTGTTCCTCTTAGACTTCCCTGATTTGCTGACAGTAGCACGCAGGGCCCACGAGGGGGGGGTAAATTGTAACTGGGCCCAAAAAGGGTCAAAAAGGGGGCCCGGGAGTCAAAGGAGGGCCCCCAGAAATTTCCTGGGATCTCAGTTGGCCTCATGGAGAGTGAAAAAAGGGAGGCTGGACCAACCAGGAGAGGCAAATAGACCTGGGTGCCTGGAAACCTGGTAGACCTGGGCTCCGGAGACTATTCCGGCTGTTGCTGTCCTCCCCCTGCCCCGTTTTGCCCCCTCCCCCCTTGAGAAGGGGCTCAAAAGAAACTTTGTATAACCCCCTGATAAAATTCCTCTCAGAGGTCCTGGTACCATGCCTCACAATGCCCAAGGCTGTTGCAGAATACCTGGTCTCAAACACACAGTGTACAGGTTTCCTTTCTGAACTGGATCTCATTACAGATCTTCTGAGCCCAAGACTTTGTTTCATCACGGAGAACATTTTTGCCCTGGGTCTCGACTCGAACATCTTCCACCACCATGCGAGATCTCCAGAGACTCATCTTCTTCTCTGCCCTTATAGCGACAGGTAAGGAGGGGCTGGGAGTCCATTGCCGCGGGCTTTCTTGGGAACAAATGAGGTCAGATTCACACCGGAGTCACAGGACTGCTATCTACCTGAAATCAGTGATATGCCCAAGTACATGAGGGTCTGGAGGCTCTTAATGAAGCCCCTTGCCCAAAGACGCTTCCTGGATGATCAGTTAGTAATTTATTCAAGAAAGGCCTGGGCCACTGGGCAGCCTTTAAGGGCAGTTAAGAACCTGCTGAGTTCTTAGCTACTCAGGTAGTTCTGCAGCCCCTGGAACGCATTTGACACACCACTATGGAGAAGTTTTGTTGTTCCTTGGTTGGCAGTAAGAGAGCTTAGTGTAGAGATGGTTCTTTAGCAATGGCGCTTGCCATCCCAGAAGATAAGGAGCCATAGCTCAGTGCTGAGCACCTGCTTTGCAGTCCAAAGGTCCCTGGCTGGCAGGTTGGGGGGAGGCCCCTGTCTGAAAACTGCTGCCGGTCAGAGTAGGCAGTGCTTAGCTAGATCGAGCAGCAGTCTGATTCATGAGACGGCAGCTGCGGATGAGCTTGAGAGAGGCTAGTTTTTCTAGCCAATGTGTTTGGTAATTATCCTATCCAACACATTAAGTGGAAACAAAGGGCATAGGGTAGTATGCTTTTTATCTTTCAAACTCTGGCTTTTTCCTCAGACAGTAATGCATGGATTTTTCATTGTTCCTATGCATATCTACTCAGAAGTCAGTCCCATTATAGTCAATAGAACTTGCTCCCAGGTAAGTGTGGATAGGATTGTAGCCTTATTTGAATCAACAAGCTGGTTAACCAACTACTTTTTAACTAGGCATAGCATATATACAAAGGGGAACAAAGTGTCTATACCTTTTAACCAGTAGTTCCCAAACTGGGAGGTGTGGCTCGCAGGGGAGAAAGTTGAAAAAGTTTGGGAAACACTGCTCTAGCGGATACAACAACCTGTTACAATACCTGTAAAAGGCATTGTCTGAAAAGGAGGCATACACTCTTCTTTTGATCCCTACCACCCAGAAATCTTTCCATCCCGCTCACTTGTTTAATACTTGTATCCTTTGCAAAGCCAATAATATAATATTGCTTTGAGTTGATCAAACTGTTCCTCTCCCTGCTTGGAGTAGGAACTTTGTATCCAGTGCCTGAGGAAATCAAGGGGCTTGCGCAAAGGTTACGAAATTGTTTTTTTTTCTTTGCTTTGCTTTTCCAGCTCTTTCCCTGGAGTGTGAAGTCTGTTCTGGCATCGGCAGCACCTGTTATGGCAAGCCAAAGACCTGCGCTATTGGCCAAGACACCTGCATCGTCACCATTTTTGAAAATATTTCTGGTAGGTGTGATCAAACCAGGGATGTGGCCACAGGTGGTCCCATGGGCAGCTCATGGCTACTAGAGCTCACAGATGGAGCCCTCGTGGAGCCCTTCAGGTTATGCAAGCCCCGGAGGAATGTGGATTGCAATACATTCTTTCCCATGTTTTCTTCAGCAGTCGCCCCATTTGATCAGCGGCTTGAAATATTATTCTGATTAGTATCTGTATGCACCACTTTTCAATGAGAACGTTCTCAGAGTGATTGCTGTGGCCAACGAAATGCAAATATTTCTGTCCCAAAGGGGCTCACTTTCTAAAAAGATACCTTCCAGCAGCCTCTGGGTAGGATGCTATTTACAGTAAGTGGGATGCAGAGGGACAATTGCTATCACCACAGCCTGTGGCAAGGAGTTCCACAGATTAATTACATGCTGGGTGAAGAAATATTTTCTTTTGTCTGTTCTAACTCTCCATTCAATTTTAGTGCATGTCCCCTGGTTCTGGTGTTATGCTATGCCGATGCTCAAAATATGCGTCTTGGCCCAGTTAACAGCGGTGTCTTCAGCTTGACTGAAGTTACAACATTTAAATGCAACTGATCTGCAGTACGATTGCTTTTCAAAACCTTGGAGGGGCTATAACCGTGATGGCGAAACTATGACACGTGTCACAGGTGACACGCAAGGTTATTTTGGGTGACACGCCTGCATTTTCCCCAGGGCCCCCGACACACCTTATATTTTCGCACATGTTTTACAGGCTTTGTCTTAAACATTTAGGGCAGTGATTTTGGCAGATCTCTTTCAAATTATTCTCTAGTAAAACTCAGCAACAAAAAAAAGTCACTAATTGATGTTAAATAAAATGCAGTGTGTTCTATAGTTGTTTTCAGTTCAGTTCAATTCAAAATTACTATTAAAAGTAGCAATAGTCAAAGTACTATTAAAAGTTCGGGGGGGGGGGAAGAGGACATACCAGCAGAGTCAAGTTAGGCATTTTCAAAATCTTTGACACACCAAGGCCATCACTGGGCTATAGCAATGGTAGAGTCTCTGTTTTGCATTTAGAACGTATTGCTGTCAATTCTTGTCATCTCTTGGTAGGGCTGGAAAAGTTGCTTGTTGTAGTACCTTGGACAGCTCCTGCTTGGCAATGTCAATTAAGATGGGCCAATAGTCTGACTCAGTATAAGGGTCAGTTCCTTGTGTCCTCATAGGACTTTCCTTTGATCTCAAGCAGTTGTGTCACTGAGGTGTGTGTGTGTGTGTGTGTGTGTGTGTGTGTGTGTAGACCGCACTGGGTGACACCCTCAGGGAGGTGACACCACTAGTGGCCAAAATTGTGGAAACCGTGTATTTATGAATGATTCCATGATGTTCTATATCATTGGAACGCTTCGGTCGCGTCGCGTCGTCAACCGGAAGTTCCGGAAGCCCATTGGCCAGCCGAGGTGCATCCTTGGGAGCTTCTCAGGCCCGGACTAGGCTGAAGCCTGCCTCGATTCCGGGACGATGGTAAGCCTAGCTAGTTACATTATCCAACCTCTTTCTCTTTACCTCCATTGCAGATGGGATGGCAGTTCAGTCTGTAAGCAAAGGTTGTGAATCGTCCGAAGTCTGCAGTTCTCCTGAAATGCACTTGAACCTGGGGCATGGAAAGGTCTTTAGGTTGAGTTCCGTCTGTTGCAAAGAGGGTACCTGTGGACAAATCTCTCCTAAGAGTAGGTCATCTTTGGTTTGTCTGTCATCCCTGCTCCCCTCCCCACTTTCCAGGGATGTGGATCAAATCTCTGACTCCAAGTCTTGAGTCAAGTCCCAAGGCTCTGGGTCCAAGTCTCAAGTCAAGTCCCAAGTCTTTGCCCCCAAGTCCCGACTCTTTGGTTATGAGTCCCTATCTATTTAATGGGGAAAACAGGTTCAAACCTGAATAAAATTGGACTTGTTGTAAAAGGCTCCAGGTCTTGAGTCGAGTCTTTTGAGTCTTTTACAATCGCTGAGTCAAGTCCGAGTCGAGTCATTGACGCGACTTGAGTTCGACTCAAGTCCGAGTCAATAGACTCAAGTCTATACCACTGCCATTTAGTTCATTGCTTCTAGCCAGAACTTGAATCTATCAAAGCTTTCCAATGATTACAGTCCACTTTAAGCAATACTTTAACCCTCAAATCAGACCCATACAATAAAAGCTGCTACTCTTCTCTGATTGGGTGAGTAAAATATTGTCTGAACATGCCCACTGACTGCTGTATTTTCTCCTCTGAAGCCGCTGAGTTTGGGTCTTATTTGCTGCTATTTATTCTTTTTTTGATGGGTGGTGATGGTATTTTGTTGTTGTTGTTGTTGTTAATGTGGTTTTAAACAAATATTGTTATTATGGGCCGTTTTTTCTTTTGTGGATTGTGAGTCACCTTTGAGCATCATTTTGATTGAACTATCCAAATGCCTTCAGTTTGCCATGAGGATTTATTTATTTATATATTTGTCTGTTATGGTGTTTCTACTTTTTCTTTACTGACTCCTGGTGGTTTACATAGGCAGGCAATTCTAAACCCCATTTTTTTCCCAATGGGGCTTCTACAAGTATTGTCCTATGAGAACATAGAGCCCTCCATTCCCAGTTGTTATCTGCTCTTTCCATCACCCCTGTTTTCACTGGAGGCTCTGCAGGACCCACCAGAAATTGGGTTGTGACCCACTGGGTCCTGACCCACAATTTGAGAAGCACGGCTCTATAGCATCTCCTTCTTTGGCACTGCAACTCATTGGTACCCTTTTAAAAATCTTTTTTTGCAGTGGCACCACAAGATAATCAGATGAATGGAATACAGTGCCCCGCCTGCTATGATATTACAGACACATGCAAAAAAGAGAAAGTGGCTTGCACCGGCTCGGATATGTACTGTTTTGACCTCACTTTGGGGTTACAATCCAGTAAGTCTTAAGTTCCTAGGCAATGTGCCCTTTGAGGTTATCCCCCATTTGATAGTGGATTGATTTTCACTGCTTTGGTCTCAGATCCATACCCAGTTGGGCAGGCAGAACATGCAATGTTCCATTGAGACTGCAATCCTATCCACACTTACCTGGAAGTAAGCCACATTGACTATAATGGGACTTATGTCTGAGTAGACCTCCCTAGGATTGGGTTCTGAGACTACCGTTTACCTGGGAGTAAGCTCTGTTGAAGACGGAGAGTACTACTTCTGAGTCATCATGTTAGCAGTCTAATATACCTTCTATATGGACTGGGGATATCTTTTAGTCCTCCCTAGATTCAATTGTTTCAATTGAATTTCCCTAGATTCAATTTCCTTCATTTTTCTTCTTACCGGGGGCGCCACGCAAGCATGTCTATTCCTTTTATTTATTTTATTTTATTTTTCACATTTTTATACCGCCCTTCCTCCAAGGAGCTCAGAGTGGTGTACATATTTCCTCCCCTCCTTTTTGTCCTCACAACAACCCTGTGAGGTAGGTGGGGCTGAGAGATAGTGACTGGCCCAAGGTCACCCAGGAAGCTTCGTGGCTGAGCGGGGATTTGAACCTGGATCTTCCAGGTCTAAGTCCGACTCCCAAACCACTACACCATCCTGGCTCTATAAGCGTGCAAGCTTATAGAACGATAAGCAGACAGGCAGCCTGAGTGCTAGGCTAGAGGAGCACAGCCAGAACATTAACAGGAAGCGGAAAACTTCCTGCTAACATTCGCTTAGTCTCCTCTAGCGTTCAGGCTGCCTGCCTGCTTATCATTCTATAAGCTTGCACGCTTATAGTCAGTGGCATAGGAACAGGGATGGGGTGGGGGGGGCAGTCCGCCCCCAGGTGGGGCACCAGGCAGCAAATGTGGGGGGGATGGCAGCGCCTTTTTCGGTGCCATGGGGGAAAAGGAGTTGCCCCCTCAGTGCTCAGGGCCGAAATAGCCCTTTTCCGGGTGGAAAAACGGGCGTGGGGTTCGGCCGGAAAAGGCCGGAAAGTGACATCACCCACAGAGGGTGCTGGGCTAGTGACATCATGGGGGCATCACAGGGGGTTCATTATGGGCTGCCCCCCCCACCCCAGAGGCTGGCTACGCCACTGCTTATAGTGTTTTGTAAAAGGAACAGACATCCTTGTTTGGCATCACTGGTAAGAAAAAAAATGAAGCTAATGGCTCGGGGGGGGGGGGTTGAGTACACAATGTAGTAATTATATGTAATCTAGTTTTAAATTAAACACGTGCAATCAATATATATGAGTGTTTTTAGCTTTTGTTTTGTAATGTCCTACAATTTTTTTTCTTGACTACCCTATGTTTTGGGGTGCCTTGTCCTCCTTTTGTGGTTATTATGTTATCTGGTCTTCCTGACTTCATGACATGTCAATATAATTACCACCACATCATTGGTGCATGATGATGGTTTAAACCAGTGTTTCCCAAACTGGGACCCACGGAGTGCCACGGAATCCTCTCGGGAAAACAGTGCAATGCCAATTGGCAGGCGTCAACATAATGTAATGGGGAGCCCCGGCCGATGGTTGCCAATGGTCAAGGGAGCCGCAAGTCAAAACAAAATTGGGAAACACTAGTTTAACCTATTATCTTTACAATTAAAATTGTCCGGGATTTGTGACCACGGTCCATGATATGATTGAATTCCTGACGTTTCACCCATATCTGTGATGGGCATTGTCAAAGGTTAAACAAGACACTCAAACCGTCCTTCTGTAGTCAGGAATTCAATCATATCATGGACCGTGGTCACAAAACCCGGACAATTTTAATGGTAAAGAGAGCCATGCCGGCCACAAAAGCCTAAGAATGTAGTTTAACTTATTGACCACTTACCTTCCCCATCTAGGTGGAAGAGCAGAGAATATCACCATGAAGGGATGCACAACCCGGTACGCCTGCAATAAAATGAACGATGGAAAATTCTTAATGTTCAGGGACCAGGGTGCTATCCTTGGGAGGGCTCGATGTGGATCAGGTCGATCTCAAGCACCACAGACCTCTGAGGTCCTGCTGTCAAGCTTCGCTTTGATCCTCCTAACGATGAAGATCTTCACATAAAAAGCATCTCCATGACGCTGGACTATGTCTGCATTCAGCAATGCTCCCTCCCTCTCCCCCCCGCCCTGCCTCGATATCCATAATAACTACTTCTGAGTGCAGTTGGACCTTTCAGATGGCTTTTTCTCTGCTTTGTCCAGCAAAAAATAAACATCAGATTGGGAGGAACAACCATTGGAATGTCTTTATTTATTAAAAGGGTTTTTATCTCCTGTCTTTTCCTTTGTTATTTGGGGCAGTCAAGGTTGCTTACCAAGACTCCTAGAATATACAGGTTGGGTATCCCTTATCCAGACTGCTTGGGAGGGGAAGTTGTCTGGATTTTAGATTTGTCTGGATTTTGGAATATTTGTATAAATACTATAATGAGATATCTTGGGGATGGGACCCAAGTCTAAACACGCAATTCATTTATGTCTCATAAGCCAGGTGCTGGAAAAAGGTTTGTTTGTTTTTTACAAAAAGTCATAACCCCAAAGATATCTGGGTTTCGGAATAGTCTGGATTTTGAATGTCCAGAAAAGGGATAATCAACCTGTATTAAAAGCGGGTGGCGCAGTGGGTTAAACCGCTGAACCATGAGCTGTCGATTGAAAGGTCGGCAGTTTGAATCCGCGACGGGGTGAGCTCTCGTTGCTTGGCCAGCTCCTGCCAACCTAGCAGTTCTAAAGCATGTCAATGCAAGTAGATAAATAGGTACCGCTTGTGGGAAGGTAAACAGCGCTCCGTGTTCCAGCTGCATGCTACGTGCTGCGGGAAGGAGAGTCATGCCGGCCACATGACCACGGAGGCATCTTCGGAAAACGCTGGCTCTTCAGCTTTGAAATGAGGATGAGCACCACACCCTAGAGTCGGACACGACTGGACTTAATTGTCAGGGGTCACCTTTACCTATTAAAAGAGTGGAACTATTCCCACGTTATTCAGAATAAAGCACAAGTAAAACCCGTAGGAAAAACGATAGCAACAAGGGGTTCACAAACACCTTTAAAAAAATAAAAGGAGTATCAGCAGAATAGACCCATAAAATAATAGTTTTAATAGACTAAAAATTGAAGCCAAGCAAAAGCTAGCAGAGCTAAGAGGGGGAAAGCAAAGGGGAAAAGAAATGTTTTCAGCCCTCGCTAGAAGACAAACAGGAAGGGTGTCATCCTTAGCTAAACCAGGAGGGAATTTCGTAATAATGGTGCCACCACAGGGAAGTCCCTGTCACTCTTGTCTCTGCCAATCTGACTTCTTCTGACAGAAGTGGCATAAGTAGCAAAGCCCCTTCAGCTGACCTTGGGGGATGGGTCTGTCAATATGGGAGAAGACTGTTCCTCAGATACTCTGGTCCCAAACTGAACAGGGCTTTAAAGGTCAAGACCAGTATCTTGAGTTCAATGGAACTTGTTCCCAAGTAAGCATGTTCTAGGACTGCAGTCGTAGCAACTCTGCTACATCGGCTTCACGACTGACGCTGCGGCCCCAGCTCTGTAGACTGTGGTTTGTGGGCTTGCTTTCGTTTTTTATTTTTGTTTATCAACCGGTGATGTTTTTGTTACAGAGTCCATTTGAGGGTTGCCCCACCTGCATACTAGACAATTATTGCAAGGGGGATACGAGCAGGCTTGCCCCCTCCCTGCAAGAAAGAACATTCTACACAGAACGAATCAGGATTCAGGTTATAAAATGGCTTTATAAAATGTAAAAACTGTATAATACTGATGAATTCAAAAGTCAATTAAAACACATATGTGTATAAATACCTTTAGAATTTTACAATGAAATACAATAAAACATTTAAAAAAGGCTGCTTTCGCATGACGTTTCGTTCATTTCCCATGAACTTTATCAAATGCAAACCCTGCCTCAGTAGACAGGAAGATGGAAATGGAATCCCCATCGCACAAACTGTCATTCGGAACGGAAGCTCTGCATCTACTGGGACATGACCCCAGGTAACCCTATCTATGCTACGTCATGCGAAAGCAGCCTTTTAAAAATGTTTTATTGTATTTTATTGTAAAATTTTAAAGGTATTTATACACATATGTGTTTTAATTGACTTTTGAATTCATCAGTATTATACAGTTTTTACATTTTATAAAGCCATCTTATAACCTGAATCCTGGAGATGATTCGTTCTGTGTATATCGTAACCGGTTATAACAGTCTTCGATCCTATTTAAAAAACATTCTGTTCCAACTGGCAGTTGCCCAAGGACTGCAAAAGGGAAGGGAATGCAGGGAGACCGGCATTCCTTCCAAGTCATGGAAAAGATTTCTCCCCGGGTACAGGGGACCGTACATTGTACAAGCGCTGTACCCGGGGAGAGTAGGGTGGGTTACAGAGTATGTTGGAGCCAGGGCTTGCCACCTTGTCTCTGCGCTTCACCTGGGTACACTTTGAATAACACCCGGGAAAAAAAGTCTGAACAGGACTAGCGTGTGAGTTCAACAGCTTGGGCATGAAGCCCCACAGCTCTGTCTCCGACTGAGGGACAGCCTGCCTGCAGCCCTTAGAGAGTCCTGGTAAGTCATGCAGTCCCGTCCTTTGTCTATCGAATACAGAACCGTCTGAGAGCCCGTTGGGCCTGACCTCCTTTACATAGATAGGGATCAGTTCAATTTCACGATGAATCTGCCACTTAGAGCTGTGCTTGAAACAAGAAATGTCTTTGACAAGATTGGGGACTGTGGCACACATAAAAGGGGGGTTGAACACATCCCCCCATACCATTTTTCCACTGAAAATCCCTCTAAGTGGCTAAATGCTGCAAGTAGCTTGGCAAAGCAACTGCCATTGGGAAATGCATCTGGAATAAGTATTAAGAAATCGTGTCATTCCTCAATGCCTCACCATAGGCAATGCCATACCCACATACCACACAACACTCTGGGCTGCAGCTGGGGGGGGGGTTGCGCCAACTGTCCTGCAAGCTCTTGCGCCAGCGGGAGAGCACCGTTGCACATGCGCCATTCTGGCGCCAGGAGTGCAACACCCTTTCCGTGAGAGAGGAAGACACCTTCTGAGTGTGCAAGGGTCCTCCCGTTATTATTACTACCACTGGCAGTTGTGGTGGTAATTCTCTAGAGATGGGGTGTTCCTTCACTGTACCCCAAGAATGCCCAAATTCTTGTATATCTGTTCAAAAAGGGGAAATAAGTTGACCAAGAGTGATGTAGCTCCCCCTTCATCTCCCCTCTATCCATAACTTGGCGTTTCAGAGACGACTGTTAATTTCTTCTTTATAACCTTTCCTTCTAGTTCTTCCAGTCTTCTCTGAATGTTGTTGCAGATACTAGAAGCTGACGAATTTGTCTCAGTCGAACGAGAACCGGAGTTTTGTTTTGCTCTAGTTCACGCATCGCCTCTTCCTCCTTGACATGCAGCCTTTCTTGGGACTCTTCTTTTCTGTGCTTCTAACCACAGGTGAGGAGAGACAGGGAACATGCACCCATGCTCGCATACTCGCACGCACGCACACACGCCCGTGCTCGCACACCTGCACACCCATGCTCGCACACATGCACGCCCATGCTCGCACGCACACCCACCCATGCTCGCACGCACGCCCACCCATGCTCGCATGCACGCCCACCCATGCTCGCACACATGGCCACCCATGCTCACACGCACGCCCACCCATGCTCGCACACACGCACACCCATGCTCGCACACATGCACACCCATGCTCACACACACACTCTCCCTCCTAGATTGGAATTGTTCCATTCGGGTCTGAACAAGGCTGAACTAGATTGCAGCTGGCATGATTTGGTGCCACCGGATGTGTCCAGAAACTAGCCTAGCTAACCATTCCACTCGATGAAGCCCTTTCTCTTCCCTCATCCAGGTGCCTCCTTGGAGTGCGAAACTTGCGGTAGGATCGGCAACAACTGTACTGGCCATCTAAAGACTTGTGGCGCTGACCAAGATATTTGTGCCGTGGTTCTTAGCGAAACCTCACTAGGTGGGTGAGTGGGATTGTAAACCAGGCCAGAACAAATGGAACAGGAATGCTCTTTACATAGGCTTACCGGATCTCCAACCGGGACATAGCGCTAGACCTTTAGGAGAAGGAATGTGGGCAGGTGTAGCTTGTTAAACCTTAGAGCACAATCCTAGGCATGTCTACTCAGAAGCAAGCCCCATTGTGTTCAGTGGGGTTGTGCTCTAAGGTTTAACAAGCTAGGATTGTGCTCTAAGGTTTAACAAGCTACACCTGCCCACATTCCTTCTCCTAAAGGTCTAGTACTCTGTCCCGGCTGGAGATCCGGTAAGCCTATATTTACATCCAAAGCTACTGTTATACCCAGTCGATCAGACCAGTGGTTCAACTAGCCTGGTATTTTTTTTAAAAAAAATTCTGAATCAGTAACTTACCCAGACTTCAGGCAAAAGTCTTTCTCAGCCCTGATACGCTAGACCAGAGGTTCCCTAACTCCTGGGAAGGCCCTCCGCTGCTCTAAGTAGCAGCGGGGCCTTCCCAAGGGTCGCGATGACGCGCCTGGGATCGCGCCGCCGCCGCCACCACCGCCACGCCCGGGATCGCCCTTTTTACCTTCATTGGTGGGCAGTGGGTGTCCGGTGGGGGTTGTGGGGAGCCTGCGGACCCCTCCGCAGGCCTCCACAAGCGTCGGAGCAGTGCTCCGACGCGATCGCAACTCACTTCCGGTTTCGTGTAAAACCGGAAGTGGGTTACAATCACATCGGAGCGCTGCTCCGACACTTGGGGAGGCCTGCGGAGGGGTCCGCAGGCTCCCCACAACCCCCGCCGGACACCCACTGCCCTCCAATGAAGGTAAAAAGGGCGATCCCGGGAGCGGCGGTGGCGGCGGCGGCGCGATCCTGGGCGCGCCGTCGACGTCACCGCGGGTTGCCATGCCCCTTAAGGGCATAGCAACCCTTTCTTCCCAGCTGGGGCGTCGCGACGCCTCAGTTAGGGAACCATTGCGCTAGACTCATCAACTAGAGACTCAATCTGGGCCTTCTGCCCCCAAAGCTTGTGTTCTTCACCTGAGCTATCACCTCCTCCTTGTGAATACAGCATGGACGAAAAATGGGGAGGGTCTTGAATTGGACATTAGCTTCTGTATATTTTAAGTGCAATCCTCAGCATGCCTTAGCATGACCTCTTTGGAATCACCAGAGAATCCTTTTTGTTCTGTCTCTGCAGGTTTAAAGACTAAGAGAATCGTGAAGTACTGCGAATATTCGAATTTCTGCAGATCTGGGCTGGATTCCATACATATGGGACCGGAAAAAACCATCGTAAGCAGAGCTGCCTGTTGTGTGGGGGACGCCTGCAGAAACTTGAATTTGACGTGTAAGTGGGTGTCCCTTGGGCGTCCCTCACCCAGGCACCTTCTCCATAGCCCGTCACGCATTTCTTCTCCTCTCTCTTTGCTAACACCACATCTAGGCCAGCAAGATACAATCTAGACCAGGGGTTCTCAACCTCTCGGCAGTGGTGTGCCAACGCTGCCAGCAGGATCCCTCGGCGTACCACCGGAAGTGACGGGTGATGATGTCATCGCCTGTCGCTTCCGGTTATCAGACAGTGATGGAGCGGAGGCCTCCGACACTGCGGAGCTCGGGAAAGCACCAATAATTGGCTTGGGGTGGGTGGGAGAGCCTTTTTCAGTGCGCGAAACGTGCATGCTTCACCTCCGCTTACTGGCTGGGCTTCTTGCAGACGCTTTCCCGAGCTCCGCAGTGTCCAAAACTTCTGCACCTGAGCTCTGTCGGAGGGGGGTTTGGGGGTTCAGACCAGCCGCGTACCACCAGATGTACCCCAAAGTACCATTGGTGGTACGCATAGCACTGGTTGAGAACCCGATCTAGATGGATGAATGGGTAGGATTAATAGGAAACTTTTTATCATTTATTTTATAGCATGAAGTATGGGTTGGTTGGTGGCTGGGGTGTGTCTATTTTATTTTAATTTCTTGTCTTAATTGATGTTCATGATGTTTCTTTTGGCTCTGTATTGGTAATTTTTGCCCTGGTCTGAGACTGCAATAACGATTGATTGATAGGATTAATTAATCTAATAGGGCCTGATTGATATTTGGCCTTTGACTGATCATTGGGGCTGAGAACAAAAAACGATTCTGGAACTTGAGTCTTATCGATATTCAAAAGGGGAAGGGACCTCTTCTCCCTGATCCATACGTGAAACGTCTTGAAAAGGTGAAACACCCTCTTCGCCCTTTACTGCACCTATACGGAAAATCATTTTCTCTTCCTCGACTTGGGGAATTCCATGTTTGCCCAAACACTTCGTTTAAGGGGCCTGGGAAAACCACGGTCTTTGAGCATTCCCATCTACAATACTGAAACAATAATGCTGACCTATCGTCACAAACGGGAGTGGCAGTGGGCCCCTCCCACTCGTCATCGGATGGCAAGTGGGAGGGACCACTTTGCAGCACTTAGCATGCCGCCACCACCCGCCCCCTTCTAGCTACGCTACTGGTGGACGGGACTGTGGTACAACACCACAGCAGGAGCAAATGGTGAACTCTTCCATCTAGTCTGCCCCTCAGCCTCTACCCTCCCATAATTTAATGTCTCTTTTTGCTTTGCAGTGCCAGAATTAAACTCAGAGTTCAACGGCAGGTCCTGCCCAGCCTGCTATTCCGTGTCAAACCGGTGCCCAGAGGCTGTGGTTAATTGTACGGACTCAGAAGACTACTGCTTTGATATAGTCATCCGTTCAGATTCTGGTAATTCTGATTTTCTGTGCTAAGTTCCTGTTGGGTTCTTTGTCTTCTACGTGGGCTACTTTAGTGATATGAGAGAGAGCTAGACTGTAAAAGAAACATCTAGAATGAAGGGTTCTACGAAAGATTAGAACATATTATTGTATTGTAGAAACCCCTTGGGGTTTAGACAGCCTGCCCATGTAAACTGCCTTTGAATTAAAGTTGGAGGAGAAATCCGATGACCAAGAAAAGGTGGTATATAAACACAGGTGAGGCCCCCATATCCATGGATCCGCTATCCACAGTTTCAGTTATCCATGGATCGTGGGGACCCCCCAGGCTTTTACTTTTTTTCCCAGCAAGCTTCGTTTCTTCCTTAAAGAAACAGGAGAAGCAGCCTCTGGTTGCTTATTGCAGGCAAGTACAATGAGACTAAGTCCTAGAGAGGCTCTGCAAGGTTAACAGAAACCTTGCAGAGCCTTTCTAGGACTTAGTCTCGTTCTACTTGCCTGCAATGGAGGCTGCTTCTCTGTTTGTTTTAAGGAAGAAACAAAGCTTGCTGAAAGAAAAATAAGAGCGGGGGGGGGGGGGGCGTGTGCGCCTGCCTGCAGGGGAGGCAGGGTGGGAGGGCCCTCAGGAAACCATGGAGGGGGTGTTCACTCCTATCCACAGTTTCAAGTATCCACAGAGGGGCCTGGAACATATCCCCAGCAGATATGGGAACAGTAATGTACTGTTTATTATTATTATTATTATTATTATTATTATTATTATTATGAGGCCCAAGAAAGGCAGAGCAATCTGGTCCTGCAGGACAAGTAAAACCTTCCGTCCTTCTTCTGATGCAATACAAGAGGGTTGTCACCACATCCTACCAGGGGTGTTACTAGGGTTTGGTTCATCTGGGGCGAGAGCTCATGACGTCACACCCATGTACCTCCTCCCATACCAGATCACATGATGTGGAGGCCTCCTGGGAAATGCAATCCCTGTGCAGGTTGTGGTGGGAATTGGGAAAAAATGTCCTAATGTGGTGGGAGAATGGGGACACTTTGCCTGGTCATAGAAGTTTAATATAAGAACATGAGCCCCAATGGATCAGGCCAAAGGCCCCTCTAGTCCATCTTCCTGCATCTCACAGTGGCCCCGCCAGATGCCTCAGGGTGGAGCACACAAGACAACAAGAGACCTGTATCCTGTCGCCACTCCCTTGCATCTGGCATTCAGAGACAGCCTACTTATAAAACCAAGAGGTTTGTTTATATAGCCATCATGGCTTGCAGCAGCGTCGCTGGAGCGCGGCGGGGGGAGCGGGCCGCCAGGAGGGTGACGCGCGTACCCCTCCGCTGCGCGCGTCACCCTCCGAAGGCTCCGAGGCCGGGAGAAGGCCTCGGAGCGTCCGCTCGGGCCGGCACTCGTGGGCCTTCTGACGAGGCCCACTGCGTCACAACATAATTTATACCTTTTTTCACGCATGCACAGGCCGTTTGAGGGGAAAGGGCAGCCCTTTTCCCTCAGGAACGCTCTGCGCATGCACGAAAAAGGTATAAATTACGTTGTGACGCAGTGGGCCTTATCAGAAGGCCCAGGACAGTCGGCCGGGGAAGACGTCCCCGAGCCTGCTGCAACGAGCGAAAGGTGCAGGGGGGGCCAGGTGCGGGGGGGCACCCAGGGCAGCGTCCCGTCGGGTCGCCCCATAGGGTGTGTGTCTGGGGGGGTCACTAGGGTGACGCGCGCACCCCGCCCTTCGGCCGCGCGCACCCTAGTGATGCTACTGATGGCTTGTAACCTGTGATGGACGTTTCCTCCACCAGTCTGTCAACCCCCCTTTTACATCCTGTGGCAAGGAGTTCCACAGATTAATTGCACGCTGGGTAAATAAATGTTTTCTTTTCTTTTGGTTTGGGGGTTTGGGGGAGGGAGGGGACTTGCTTGGGCGCCAATCCCATTCCCATAGGGAGGGGAAAGCTAACACTAAATTGTAGATCAAACTTGTAGAGGTTTGCGACGACCTTCTTTCCATCTCATGAGAACTGAGGAGGAGAAAAAGCTGAAGGAGGTTGAGCTGAAAGGGGCTGGGCGATCCTATTGATAAGCAGATGCATTGATTGTTGAATCTGGGTAGTTGCATGGATTATAGCGTAGCTGGATCACTTGTTTTGTTCTTCATGTCCAGATACGATGAATACCACCATGAAAGGATGTACAACAAAGTCTGTCTGTGCTGGATTAAATCGGAAAAAAATATTTTTGGGAGGATTTGCTGTTACTGTTCAAACAAATAAATGCAAACCAGCAGTCAGCACATCTCCTCCATCAACTGGATATCCCTTTCTGACTCTCTTTGGGTTCCTGCTATGGAAGACCCTCTGCTAAGCTCCTCTTGCGATGATGGTCATGGAGACATCCTTGTTGTTTTCACACAAACGTCTCTTGTTCCAGTTAGACTTTTCAGGGCGTTTGTTGTTTTCTGTCTTCGTTTCATTTCTTCTTGAAAAAGACACCGGATGCCATCTTTGTGCGATTCTATCGATGTTGGGGTCAGGAAGAAACACTTTCACCCACCCAGTTGCTTAGATGTGGGAACTGAAATAAGCATTTGAGTAAATGCCTGCCGACATTTCAAGCGACTGTGAGCATCTTGGAAGAAGAGTGGGATCAAATAATAATGTGGAGAAATGTATTTATTTTTTAAAATGTCTGTCTCGTTATTTCCACTCTCGTTAAGGAGGCTAACAACACCAAGTTTACAAGCAGCAATACAATCACTGAAAATGCAACCCAAACCCCGAATAAATCAATAACAGCAAAAATAAATTAGAAGCAGAAAACTAGCACCATAATCAAGAGGAGGAGATCAAGTGAAATAAAAACGTTTTTCTGCTGACAATGAATAGACGTGATGAGATCAGATTTTAAAAGACTTGGCTTGAGTTGTAGGGCTTGGCAGACGTGATGAAATGGGATGTACATGTTGCTGTTTTCAAAATGGGTTTGCGGCTGTCTTTTTTCCCATAACCCCCTCTGTGCAACTGTGTCCCATCATGGGGGTTCATGGGAAAATGGGGTTCATGGTGCTGGTAGGAGGGCTGCTGCCTCCTCCACATATCAAGCATCCGCTCCCCTTCAGTTTCTACCCCGGCTTCCCAAAAGGACTGCCTAAAGGACCTCTCTTTCTCAGCCTGAAAAACACGCTGTGAAAGTCTATGCGCTACCCAGAAAACCTGGGGGACACAGCTGGCCAAAATCTTTTCCTCCCAGTTAGCTCTCAGTGTGTGATGAATACGAGCGCTGTCTTTTGTCCAGGATCATTTCATGATGTTGAGTGAGTCGCCAACCCAACAGTCAATAACAATATCAGAAGTCTTGATGGCTAGCTGGAAGGGCAGCCCAGATACGTGTAGACAGGGGAAGATCAGATAAAGATCGGAAAAGTTTCATCTCTCTTCTCCTGTCCAACCCCCATTGCTGAATCTCCTTCTACCCAGTTATAATCTCAACAAGGGTCTGTCGTTGTCGTCCCCCCACACACACACTCCTTCCTGCCGGCGCTGCCTCCTATCCGGGTGGCCAAATGTTGCGACACCCAACGCCGAAGCTGAGGTTGCAGCGCTGACGCCCGTAGTCAATAGGATTGTGCCGTCTGTCTCCTTTGACCTCCCTCCCACTTTTACAGATGAGTAAGGGCCACCTTGTTTGACGAGACAGTGGTTGGTAGGAGCCACGGTTGCGCTTACCCCCCCCCCCATGATGGCCCTGGGGGGATGGGTGATACTCAGTGAGATGGAGGGAAATTCCTGCATGTAGTGGAGTCACTAGGGCGCATGCTGCCCCAAAGCGGGGGCACACACGTCACCCTAATGACTCTTGGCCCGTTTTTTGGGGGGCAACCCAACGGGACGCTGCCCCGGCTGCCCCCCCGGCTCTGCCCCCCCATTGCAGCCGGCTCCGCTCTAAGGCCTTCTCCCGGCCGCAGAGGCTCTGAGGTTGGGAGAAGGCCTTGGAGCGACCTCCCCGGCCGACGCGTCAGGGCCTTCTGACGAAGGCCCACTGCGTCGCAACGTTATTTATAACATTTTTCGCACATGCGCAGACCATTCCTGAGGGAAAGGGGCAGCCCTTTTCCCTCAGGAATGGCCTGCGTATGCGCGAAAAACGTTATAAATAACGTTGCAACGCAGTGGGCCTTCATCAGAAGGCCCTGGTGCGATGGCCGGGGAGGTCGCTCCAAGGCCTTCTCCCAGCCCGAGGCCGGGAGAAGGCCTTGGAGCGGAGCCTCCGGAGGGCGACGCGCGCAGGGGAGGTGACGCATGCGCGCCACCCTCCGGAGGCTCCGCTTGCGTGCGTCACCCTGGGGCGGACTGCCCTGCGTGCTTCACGATAGCGACGCGCCTGCCTGCATGCCATTTATGATGATTTCATCAGTTTCCTCTCTCCAACTTTCAAACTTCAAAGGATTTCTCAGCTTCCCCCCCATTGACCTGAATTTCCTCCCCTAAATTTCACCCCTGACCCCTCCCACTTCCTCGACTTCAAACCAGTTGACTTCTTCTCTTTCAGCTCTGTGCTTAGCTCAAAAGAAGTCAAGTTGCTACTAGGGGAAATGTGGTTGTGGTGGCCCCTCATCACCCCCCGTCCCAAATAGTGTCCCACTTTCAATGGCAAAGGTTCTGCACGCAAGCAGAGCTGACTGGGCGTCCGCCAGAAAAACACGAAGTAAAAATGAAACATAACACCGGAAATAGAAAATGAGCACCTTCTGCATATGTTCTCTTCAGAATCTTAAAAGCCCCATCCCTGGGACTATTTAAAAAGGTATTTTTAAAGGCATTTAGTAGAAGATTCAAAGACCTGCAGAGACTAGTTGGTACCTAGGTAATATATCTAACGAAGGGTGGCCAAGCTTGCTTAACATAAAAGCACTTGTCTTCAGTTGGTGCAGCTTCCTGCCTCCCCCCCCCTGCCTCCCCCATTTGTACCCAAACTGTCCAAGTATATCTGCAGGGCTTTGTGACAGTGTCTTTTATAAACCGTTCGTGGGAAAAAACGTAGTTGCTTGTTTTGTTCTGCAGAGTGTTACCAAAATTGCCTTTGTTATTATGGGGGATAGCTTTAAATATGGCAATTTGGTATGTGCTGGGATCTTTAGACCAACTATACCAGAGTTCAGCCCCAGAATTCCAGTTTAAATAAGCTTGAGGGCACACACGTGTTGCTTTCAATATTTACTAGATAGTTCAGTCATATATACACAAATCCAGTGGTTCCCAAACTGGGCGGTGCGGCTCCCAGGGGAGCCGCGGGAACCAGCCAGGGGAGCCGTGGAGTGCCACAAAATCCTCTCAGAAAATAGTGCAATGCCAATTGGCAGGCATCAGCATAATGTAATGGGGAGCCGCGGCCAATGGTCTCCAATAGTCAAGGGAGCCACAGGTCGAAAAAGTTTGGGAAACACTGCACAAAACCAATCACACCCAATATACAGAGCTAGGAAACTTAGATAGAACGGTACAGAGGTTTAGCTGGTTTCCTTGGTTTGCACATGGGTGATATTTACCAGTCCTGAGAGGTTGCAATGCTGTATGAGAGTAAATGCTGAACTACATTACATGTGTCGCGGAGCTTTTGACATCATATCGGAAGCAAGTGGAGCCGCTGCGACCTCCGCACTGCCGGCGCGTACCTCAAGTTGGAATCCTACATTTGAGGGGGCGTGTTCACAGAGCTAGGGGGCGGTTCGCGGAGCTACTGCAGCCTACCAATCGTAGGAGAGGGGGGAGAGTGGCTGCATGCCAATCAGAACTACCTCCAATCACCTTCTTAAGAAGGTGGGACAACAGGAGGGACAACAGGCGGGAAGACACTCCCCCGCTCCAAGCGCATAGGCAGAGGCGGCGGCAGAGCCTCTGCCTGTAATGTAGCTCAGCCCTAAGGAGGAGGGTAGTAATGGTAGTAAAGTGCTTGGGAGCATTTTGGTTCATGGCATCTGAAATGCTGAATGCTGAGCAGGCTTTTCCCTTGGCACAACTCATAGCTTGGGAATCCCTTTTATAGCATGGCACATGGCGCAGGAACGCGGCGTGGCCATCGCGTTCTTCCTTGATACAGTCCTGGTCATGCTCATCATCAACATCATCATCATCATCATCATCATCATCATCATCATCATCATCATCATCATATACTAGATTTTAGATTGTGAGCCCTTTTGGGACAGGAACCATTTAATCATTTGATTTTGTCTGTAAACCGCTTTGTGAACTTTTTGTTGAAAAGCGGTATATAAATACTGTTGATGATGATGATGATGATATACAGTATTTATATACCGCCTTTCTGCAGGGGCGTCAGCTGATGTGGGGCCCTGGGGCGGTGGGCCCCAGGGCGCAAGGGCGGAGGGCCTCTGGAGGGGTGGGAGACATCCTAGGTTTCGGGGTTTTTTTTTTTGGTTTTTTCCAATTTTTTCTGGGTTTTTTAAAGGTTTTTTAGGAGTAACGGGGCTTCTAAGTGTATGTGTATGCTTTTGCTGCACTTATCTTGAGTATTGGAGCCTCCAGCGATGATCTCCTCCAGCGATGATCTTTTCCAGGGGCGCAGATCGCTCCTCTGCCACCCCTGGGCGAACTCTGTAAGCTCTGCAGCGTTAGAGTTCACGCATGCGTGATGGCTTTCTGGTCATTGGATTTCTTCTCCGACTTTATTCAAGGCGGCGTACGTGGGCAGGCTGTTCTAAACCCCAAAGGGTTTTTACAAGATAACAACATTCTAATCTTTCATAGAACCCTTCATTCGAGATGTTACTTTCACAGTCCAGCTCTCTCTCTCTCTCTCTCTGGCGTTCGCCTCAGCACGCTTCAGCTTCAGCTGCTCCACTCCCCCATAGGGCTCTGCAGCTTATCAGCTCGGCGTGCCAGCAGCTCTCCGACAGACTTCCGGCCGTCTTGAACTGCTGTCCTGCAGATCTTCAGGCAGTTTTGTGAGACGAACGCTCTACCAGCTGAGCCAGACGTCCTGCCATTCTAGCTCACAAGTCATTGGCATCAAACATATTTTCAAATATTTTCCCATAATATAATTTTATGCAGGCATGTCAATCATTCTACATAGCTGGTTTCCATTGGTTCGTTTCGTGCTTTAGTTACTTGTTGTCTTTCCGCGCGATGTACGCTGTGAGTGGTTTCAGCTGGTGCTCGTTCCGTCCGGAACCTATTAATCTGTGCTTACAATCAGCTGATCGCTGATTGCCCCCCCTTTAGACACGGGAGGTATTTACATTAGATTTCCATGGTCTTTTTAAGTCATCTCAAATGGGATAATTATGGGGGATTTCTGAAGATGCCACGAGTGTACGTGTGCGAAACGTCAAAATATGTTCTAACATCTGTGAAGTTGTTACTTCACAGTAACAAGTTCATGGGGCCGCTTCGTTCGTCTGTGTGGGGGAGGCTCGGATTTCAGCAGCACTTGCAGCTCCGCCCCCCCCCCGTAGTGACGCTAGTGTCCCTGAGGCATCTGGTGGGGCCACTGTGTGATACAGGAAGCTGGACTAGATGGGCTTTTGGCCTGATCCAGCAGGGCTCTTCATATGTTCTTATGTTATGTTCTTAAGTTTATTTCTTGAAATAAATTGTTTTTAACACGACGGAGTTTTCCCGGCAACATGTGAATTTTTAATTCGACGATCTCTTGGCAACATTCTCATTTTAAAAGGTCATGGGGCAAAAACAGGCTTGCCCTAGAGCTTGCAAAAGAGCCCACTTTGTCCCACAGCCATGGTCATGGTTCTGTTTTTTGCCAGAGGGTGTGGAAGAGCCCGGCTGCATCCCTTCCAGTTTGTTTCAGGCAACGTTCTTCTCTCGCGTGTAAAGAGGAAGATGCTTTTTTGGCACCAGCCCATGGTAGTCGGGGAAAGCATTTCTTACTTTAGAGATGGGAAATTCCTTTGTTGCGCCACAGAACGGCAGCACTTCTGTAGCCATATAAGGAAGAAGCAGAAAATGCTGCCCCCCTCCCCAATCCATGCACCTCCCTGGCCATTTCTCAAACATCTGCTAGTTCCTGGCATAGAACTTGTTTTTATACTGGCATAATTGGGAAGAATTCATCTCTATCTGTGACCCAGCACTTGAAAAAAAAAACCCTGCACATTTATTTCTTGGAATTTGTTTAGCCCTTCTCGAAATGTCTTCTCTTTGGATCTAAACTGCCGGTCACACAATTTGTTTCACCGGGAGGGGGGGGGGGGAGAGAGAGAGCGAGAGAGAGAGAGAGAGAGAGACCATTTCTTCATTGAGCTCTTCCATGGTCCCTTCTGCATTGCTATGAACCCATTTCTGGGCCTCTTCTTCTTTTTGATGCTTCTAAGAACAGGTGAGAAGTGGCAGGAAGTGTGTGTGCGCGTGCATGTGTGCATGCATCTGTATGTGTGTGCACGTGCGCACACACACACACACACACACACACACACACACACACACCCTTCTGGGTGGAATTCTTGTGATACCAGCTTAGTCCCTCTCCATGTGTCGAGTGGGCGTACAGGTGAAGCATACAAGCACATGTTCACGGTCCATCTAGTCTAGTATCCCTCATCCCATCCTGGCCCACCAATTGCTTCTGGAGAGCTCACAAGCAGGTGGAGACTCCTCTCCCACACTGTTCCCCTGCGACTGATATGCAGAGATGTATCACGTTTGAATAGGAGGGCGTCACACAACCCATCATGTGCAGAGGCGTCGCTAGAGGGGGGCGGTGGGCCCTCAGGTGACATGTGGCGTGATATACACATGTGATGTGCACAAGCCGCTTATTTGGAAGCAATTTGGTGGTGTGGTGGCAAAGATGACCTTTTGGGACATGGCATCGGCACCGCCCATCCACACCCCTAGTGGGCTTTTTTTCAGTGGAAAACCGCTGGGGGAGGAGGTTGAATTTTTTGGCACGGGGGCGGGGTTTGTGATGTCACTAGGGGTGTGTAACGGTTTGTGGCCCCAACATCCACGGGGCGTAGCTACGCCTATACAGAGGCGTCGTTTGATATGGTGCCCTGGTGCCTTGGGCACCAGGTGCCGCTTTAGGGGGGGCGGAATATCGCGGGAGGGCGGAATGTCGTGGGACGCTTTACCCATTTGTTGTAGCGTCTTCGCAGCTGAGGCGGCTGTGTTTTGGCCCGCCCGCCCGCCTTTGGTCCGTTTGGCCCGCCCGCGGGGGGGGGCGTGATTGGAGCTGCACGCTGACGTCACGATGTGGGCAGCGTCGCGTTGGCGCCCCCTCCACGTGGGAGCGGAGCGACACCACTGTTGGTACTGACTCGAGTGAGGTTTTTTTTCCCCCCTAACCTTTCTGGCAGGGTGAGTTGTGAATCGACTCACCCCACTCTGTCCTTTCGTTGCTTTAATGGTTCTGGCTGTGATTTAAGGAAAGGGACCCAACTTGTTGGGCATTCACAAGGTCCAAGATGCCTCTCCTGGTATCTCCAGTTGAAAAGGATCTCAAGCAGCTACAGTAGGTCACGTTAGTTCCCTTGGCATCCTCTGCTTGCCCTGTCATGTTTTGTAGTCATGTTTCCTGGAAGCAGGAGCCTTCTGGTGTAAGATTACTTAATGGATGCTATAATCTGTTGTTGGATAAGGCAGGAGTGCAGACTATTGAGAAGGCTTTTTTTTTTTTTTTTTGCCAAGGGCTTGATATTTGGTGGTTGCAGTAGGGCTTCTGATCCTTGTGTCTGCTGGAGTCTAGCTAGTCCGTGTCCACTTTGGTGGCTGCTCAGTGTTATTGCCCCTCATTGAATGCTGGGATCTCTTAGGGGGTTGACAGGGGTTCTGTCCCTCCTATTGCCATTACATTCAATGATATACAGGAATGACGATTTATGAGGAACATTTGCACAAAATGTCACTAAGAATTCTGTATGGTCTGGTACGGGAGGAGGTCCATGGGGGTGACACCAGGAGATCTCGCCCCCCGGGTGCGAAAAACCCTAGCGACACCACTGAGAATAGGGTGTAGATTCTGTCCATGTACAAACTAGTCTTGTCTACAATGGGATTATTTTTCAGTCTCCTCCAATATTGTTCTTTGTTGGAGGAAGCAACTCTCGTAAGTCTTAAGAACATAATAAGAGCCCTGCTGGATCAGGCCAAAGGTCCATCTAGTCCAGCTTCCTGTATCACACAGTGGCCCCACCAGATGCCTCAGGGAGAACAAGACAACAAGATAATTATATCCTGTCGCCACTCCTTTGCACCTGGCACAAAGAAAACCTACTCCTACAACGAGGAGGTTGCTTATCCCCATCATGGCTTGTAAGCTGTGATGGAATTTTCCTCCATAAATCTGTCCAATCCCCTTTTAAAGGCATCCAGGCCAGGTGCCATCACCAAATCCTGTAGCAAGGAGCTCCACAAACCAATTACACGCTGGGTAAAGAAATATTTTCTTTTGTCTGTTTTAATCCTTCCTCCACTCAATTTGAGTGGATGTCCCCTAGTTCTAGTGTTGTGTGAGAGGGAAAAGAACTTCTCTCTATCCACTCTCTCCATCCCATGCATAATTTTATACGTCTCAATCATGTCCCCCCTCAACCGCCTTTTTTCTAGACTGAAGAGCCCCAAACACTTTAGCCTTTCCTCATAAGGGAGATGCCCCAGCCCACTAATCATTTTGGTCGCTCTCTTCTACACCTCTTCCAGTTCCACTATATCCTTTTTGAGATGCGGAGACCAGAACTGTACGCAATACTCCAGATGTGGCCTTACCATCGATTTGTACAAAGGCAGAATGATATTGGCCGTTTTATTCTCAATCCCTTTTTTAATGATCCCGAGCATGGAATTGGCCTTCTTCACAGCCGCCGCACACTGGGTCGACACTTTCATCGACCTGTCCACCAGCACCCCAAGATCTCTCTCCTGATCCGTCACAGACAGCTCAGAACCCATGAGCGTGTATGTGAAGTCTTGGGTGAGGGGGGCTCTTATTTGCCTACCGGCTGATATGAAGAGACGCAATTCCGCATCGGTTCCTCTTCTTTCCCCACAGTCAGAAGAATAAGACTTGCAGTGAAGGGCTGTGAATCCCTGCCTGTCTGCAGATTTGTACCTATTTATGTGAATATCGGACAAAGACGGACTCTCGGGGCCAATGCCTTCTGCTGTGTGGGCAAGACCGACTGGGTCTTTGTTCGGTCCTTTGGAGGACAAGCCTTTGAGCGGCATTGTGCGTATGCCGCTCAAAGCCTTACCTAGCCTATTTAGAAGCTGCCGAGCCGCCGAAGAAGACGTGGCTTGGCCTGCCGCTCTCCCGGGGGTGACGCGCCGGGAGGGGGTGACGCGCCCGAGAGTCTTGATGGCCCTTGATTGCTCATGCTTAGCTCTAGATGGGCCATTGTACTGTTTGGCCCCAAAGAGGACTTTCAGGCTTGGGGGAGCTTCTCCAGAGTCACATGTGGGATGGCTCGCATAGGACTATGCAGAAGGTGTCGCCTGGCTTTGCTAGGAAAGGTAGCCTCCCTCACCAGCATGTCGGTGAGACAGTCCTGGGCCTTGCACAATTTCACTCTCCCTGGGCTTTATCTTCATGCAGAATTTAGATCGAGTGTTGACTTTGTCACACACGTGCAGCCCTCGTGCTACATGTGCATGAAATACCGTATTGGTCTGAGTATAAGACTCACTTTTTTCTCCTAATTTAAGTTTTTAAACTAGGGGTGCGTCTTATAATCAGGCTGTTGCAATTTAATGCCAGTGATTTAATTAATTTTTTTAATAGCACCAAACTTTAAGGGTGCGTCTTATAATCAGGTGCGTCTTATACTCGGGACAATACGGTACTATGTGCTTCCTAAGGAGGTTTTATTGCAAAGAAGTCCAATGCACAAAGATGCTGTGCCGAGATGAAAAGGGACAATCGTGCTCTTCCTGAACAGCAACTGCAAAAGGTGCCTCTTTGCTCGGTCAACAGGGGGTCGTATCCTGAAAGACAGAAAGGAGAACACAAAACTTGACCTCGGCAACAGAAAGTTAAATCCTAAATGTTTTCGGGAAAGTTGCACAGTTTCTTGGAAGCCACACCCTTTTCTGGTGTGGGTATATATAGAACTCAGAAAGGCACTCAGAAAGGCATCCCATCTCCCTCCGAGCATCACTCTACCTGCGATGACTATAAGGTTCTGGTGAGTCAAACGATCTAAAATTTAAGATTGTCTGTGGGCTGCAATCCCCTACTATGTAACTTTTGAGCCAGAGGGCAGTCTTTTAAATACATATATTCAAAGGTTTGCTTGCGATAGTTGATCTTTGGTGAAAAGCACCAAATTGGACAAGCTGCTTCCTCTGCGTCCAGCAAACGCTGGCAGTGCCACTAGGGCTGGCATTTCCACAGCGGGAAAAGAAGTCACTTCTACAGCCATGTCCAGGCTTCTGTTGGTGGTGCCAGAGTTTGTGGAAGACCTTGTCTGGATTCCTTCTGTATTTATCGGGCAGCAGCCTCACATATTTTTTCAAACAGATTTGAATTATGTTTTCTCAGCCCCTGTGCTCCCAGCTCTTAGATGTGATGCCTTGCACAGGTTCCTGGGCAAGCGATTGTGTTAGGCTGTGCTACAAATCTCCCTTGGGAGCATTCAGTAGGACAGGGTTATTCTTATCCCTCATGTTTCCTGTTTTGATTGCTATTCAGCCCTCCCTGCTTTCACATTCCTAAACTTGCATGGCATAATTACTGGCCCTAATTTGAGAAATAGAAACTTTAAAACCTGCAAGTGCAAAAAAATAAAAATAAATAGCTCATTGGCATAGATTTTGAATTTGCCCACTGGTTATTTGCATGAGACACAGGCTGCTGGAAAAGTTTGAAATGCCCACGGAACACTCGTCAACTTCACTCATCAGATCTCTCTGGGATCCCAGCAAGCACTCACCCACCTGTGGCCCCAGTAGCCAGGTGGGAGGGATGGCTTGCAGCAGGGGCTCCTGGGAGAGGGGAAGGAAGCAGGCAGAGGTGTGAGTGTGTGTGTGAGAGAGAGAGAGATGTGGGCAAAGGAGAGAGGCTTGCCTTCCAGGCTTGCAACTTTGCTCCAGCCACCCGCATTCGAGAGTAACACACAGAGCGAAAGAAACATCCCCCCCCACCTCCTGGCACTTCTGAGCAGGTGAGAAGTTTGCAAAAGCAGAGCCTCCCTCCTGTGATTCCAACATGTACCCAACTACCTGCTTTCCTGTGCCCAAATTGATGGACTCTCAACCCTTCCCGCAACCCAACAGAACATCCCCAACAGAACATCCCCATGGCCTGGGTTTGGGTCGCGACTCTGGGTTTGGGAGCCACTGGCATAATAGGATGACCCCTTATTTCAAAGTTTGCAATAACTGATATTTGACGAAACACCAAATTGGATGGGCTAAACCTACCAGAAACGAGTTGCTCTCTCTGGCCTGCAAAGGCGTTTCCACAGCACTAGGAGAGGCCGCTTATGTTTCTGTTTGGGCCAGAGGCTGTGAAAGACCGTGTCTGCATTCTTTCCGTTCGTTTCAGGAAACTGACCTCACAAACATTTCAAACAGATTTGAATTATGCTTTCTCTCCGACTCTGTTTACAGATACTCCCAGACCACAGAACTTGTTGTGTTGACATCGTGTTTTTGCAGCGAGTTCTCGCACTCTGCCTCCCTCATCGCCATGCAGCCATTCCTGGGACTCTTCATCTTCTCTATGCTCTTGGCCACAGGTGAGGAGTAACAAGAACCACACACATGCCCTCTCTCTCTCTCTCTCTCTCTCTCTCTCTCTCTCTCTCTCTCTCTCTCTCTCTCTCTCTCTCTCTGGTTCTCTCCCATGAGGTTCAACAAGGCTGATCTAGAGCCCAGCTGGTATTGTTTGAGCCCTTGTGATGAGAAGGAAATCCTTAGTGTTTAAACCCATTTTATGGTAGAAGACAGCAACTATACACAGTTGCTGATAAAGGTATATATGGTGCCACCTACCGGTAGTGACTAAAGCATATAACAGGAATCCAGACATTCAGGGCCAGTCCAAGACCTCCTGATGCATGGGAAGGAATGCCAAATGCTGCCCTCCCCACCCCAATGATGTGCCAGTCTCTGCTCTTCCCACTATCCAAAGCTCTGGCTCAGCACCCCCCTCCCCTCCACATTTCCTTGGTCCCCCTCCTCAATCCAGGTCGTGGATGAAGAAGGAGGAGCAGTAGTAGAGGCAGGTAGGCAGTCAGAGATAAGTATGCCCCACCAAGCTGCTGCCTGAGGCGACCATTTCAGTTGGCCTCATGTATGGGCCGGCTCTGCAGGCATTAAGTACAAAAAAGCCAGCACAAATCTTCGACAACGGAGGAAGTTGGTTTGTCTAAGGAGGACATAACGCTGCAGGGAGTCAATGAAAGGTCATTTCATCAAACTGTTTGGCACATGGGCGATACGTTCATGCTTACAGGGCAGGAACTAACTAGGTTCTCCTGAGCATCAACTCAAACAAAATCTTGCATGCTGGCAAAGATCCCCCATCTTTTATGATTTTGGGGCGAAGCCTATACTTACTTAGGAGGGAGCAAAATTTGTCCTTGCTGCATAATTTGAAGGCTGCCGTGTGTGCCACCTTCAAGGCAGATTCCTGGACGCCAAGAACGCCCAGGAAGAAGCAGCTTGGAGACCCTGTGCCTTCTGCTCCCGGATCTGCAAGTCAGGACTGTGTGGGTGCTGCAATCCCACATGTGTCCAGAAGAGGGCAAATAATGCATGCAGCATTATACATTTCCTGAGGAAACCTGGTATACCCTTTTAAAAAAGAAGTTTCTAGTCCTGTTGAAACCTCAGGACCTGTTGGAGTGCGCTGGCTGTGGGTGGGTGGAGGTGAGATTTCACTGTTCTGCTACATCCACGCCCCCCCCCCCATGAACTGCCAAATTGGGATACCTAATTGCATGATGCCAAGGCATTAGATTCTCCGCTTTCTCCTGTGTTATGACTTAGGAATCTGACAAATCCTTTTCTCTCCCCTCCTTCAGGTGCTTCCTTGGAATGTGAAACCTGCCTTGGTGTGGGCAGGCACTGTACTGGCCCACACCTCCCTTGTGATGCCGGCAAAGATACTTGTGTTGTTGCCTTAAGCAAATCTTCAGTAGGTGAGCGAGAGGGGTCATACGCCAGACCAGTCAAATGGAACGTGATATTGATTCTGTGACGCAGGACCTGTCCCCATTCCAATTCGCCTTATACTCCATCGGTTCTTCTGTCCTGCAGAAGAAGTGGAAAATTCACTCTCTGTGGCTCCGGAAGGCTGGGCTAGAACCACTGGGTTGAAACTACAGGGAAGTAGATTTAGGCTAGACCTGAGGAAGAGTTTCCAGACTGTAAGAATTGTTTGGCCCTGGAATGGTCTCACCTATCAGGGATGCTCTAGCAGTTGTGGGCTCACCTATCAGGGATGCTCTAGCAGTTGTTAAAGGGGGGTTGACAAGATTACCTCCGGGGTCCCATTCAACGCCAGTATTCTATGAGACCATTCGTAGATCTAGCTTGGTATTTTGTCCTGTATAAAGGAGCAGTTCTCAAAAGTCTTGAACGAAGGCAGAGGCGGAACTGCGGCGGAGCGGGTGGAGCAGTCGCTCCAGGCGCTCCACCGCGGGAGGGAGGGCGGGGATGGCTCTTACCTTGAAGACGACGATCGTCGTTGGGCCCTCCCGCCCGCCCTGAGCCTGTCTGGCTCCGAAATAGGAGCAAAACGGGCGGGGGGGCGCAGCTACGTGATGCGAGGGCGCGTCACGACGCTGGCCCCACCCCCTTGCTCCGGGGGCCGCAGAGGCGCGTTGCGCCCCTGAACGAAGGTCTCTTTTCCATTCCTGCTATCTTAGATCTTTTAGCCCCAGGCTCAGTCTGTGGGTTTCTGCAAGCAAAGTAGGTACAGAAGCCTTCTACAGCCCAATACTGTGTAGGATTGAGCTGTTGGCTGGAGCACTTTGTGACAGTGAAACAGAGTTCTGCGGTCACAAAATGGCCACAGACGGCACAAAGAGCACACCGTTGGTGCCCTTTTTGGGAGTGTTGGACCCCACTGTGGCGGGTGCTGGGAGGAGAAGAAACTGGGCGGGGGAGTGGCGAAGAATGAGGGCTGAGAGGCTGTGGGAGGTGGTAGATGCAGTGGTGATGGCGCGTGCTGAATCTTATCTCCTCCGCCAGCAGCCTCCTTGGACAAAGAGCTGGCGCAGGTCAACTTGCATTTTTAATTAGGGAAAAGTCAGTTAACCTTTTTGTGAAAAAATCGAAATCTTTTATTGATTGTTAGAGAGAGAGAGAGAGAGAGAGAAGAATAATGTGATGACATGTGGATTTAATGAATAGAATGTTGGAGATATTTTGGCTTAGTTGGATATTATATGTAGAAAATAGTGAATAGTATGCTAGTAGGATATACTGCTTCGCGCTTGCTGTAACCTTTAGGAATACAATGTATTTTATGTTTTAATATTATATATTAAATTTTATTTTTATATTTTATAATATATTTTAAAATGTATTATTAAAATGTAACACACACATGTGTACACACACATACGTATGTATGTATGTATGTATGTTTGTTTGTTTGTTTGTTTACAGTTTTGTTTGTTTGTTTTTATCCCGCTTTTCTCCCCGAAGGGACCCAAGGCAGCTTACAACAATAAAGAAAATCCAATACAAAAAATCCAATACAAAAATAATCACATTTTAAAACAGTAAAAAACCATTAATGAAAATAAAAACAGTATCTACAAATCGATTAAAAAGATCATTGCTACAATTAAAACAAGAGCATAAAAACAGCAGCACCCCCCACATGTACCAGCGAGATGTTAAAAAAGGCAAGGGCTCAGAAGGCTTCTTTGAACAAGAAGGTTTTTAGGCCTCGCCGGAAAGTGTCCAAGGAGGGAGCAGTTCGTAAGTCAAAGGGGAGGGAATTCCATAAGGTTGGTGCCACTACTGAGAAGGCCCTGTTTTTATGTATTTTATTGTTGTAAGTCGCTTTGAGTCCCCCCTACAGGGGGTGAAAGCGGGAAAGAAATTTAATAAATAAATAAATAAATACCCATTGTGGAGTGGGGGGCTAAGGGGATTTAAATCTCCTTTCTTTTCCAAAGCGTCTCGATTCTCTCCCCCCCCTCCCGGTCTGGATACAGCATGCTTCAGCGGGGAGGGGGGAAGTGGGATAGGACTGGACTCCTAGTCGACCATCACACCCTCCAAATGGGTGACAGGAGAGGCTACAGCATTGCTAGAGACGTCTTTCTTCTTACACTTCAACAGGTGTCACTGTCGAGAGTATAGTGAAGGGCTGTGGTTCCTCCAGTGAGTGTGGATCTGAACCTTTCTCGATGACTATGGGGCAAGGAAAAACCAGCAGAACGAAAACTGTCTGTTGTACGGGAGATGCTTGCAAATCAGTGACTCCAGAACGTAAGCACCGGCCTTAATTTTTTCTTGGAATATCCCTCTCCAGCTTCCCTGTTCCCGCCGTCACTATCTCCTGTATTTTTTTCATCTACCTTTTTCTAGCACTGCAGTTCAGGGAATGGGGTGCGATCCAGCCTGCAAACGTGGACTACATCCTCTCTTCGTGTTACGGTCCCAACGGACATTCAAAGTCAGGGTCACTATTAATAGTAACATCAAACTATTAATAGTTATCAAGCTGATAACCACTAGATCAGTGTTTCCCAAAACTGTGGGTCTGGCTCCACTGGAAGGTGGTGACCCAATTTCTGGTGCGTCCCACAGAGCCTCCAATGAAAACACGAGTGATGGAAGGATCAGATAAGTAATTGCCTCAAGCCCTGAGGCTATCCCAAAACCAGACAGCTGCTAATTGCCCTGCAAAGAGCTGAGCTCCTGCAGTTTGCAAGTTTGCGTAAATATAGGGAGATAAATGTTTGAGCGTCTTTTTTTCTGGAGTTTTTTTCCCAAGTCTGTCAGTGACAGGAAGTGGGGGCAGGTGAAGGCTGGGTCACACAACTAAGCCCCTCACGCCTTGAGGCTATTCATTCAGGCCGCCTGATTTCGAGAAATGGATCGAGTTATTTGCAAATAAAGAAAGAAATTAATAAAATAGTGTAGTATTGCTCGCTAATACATAACTCTGTTATTTCCTTCTAGATCTCCTTTTTTTAAAGTCTCGTAAAGCTAGGTGGGTCCTGATAGACTGTCGTTTTTAAATGTGGGTCCAGGTGCTAAAACGTTTGGGAACCACTGAGCTAGATTAATATCTCCGCTTCCTTTTCAGTGCCACCAGTCAACTCCAACAGCAATGGAATGCAATGCCCGGCCTGCTATTCTCTTACAGGCTCCTGCCCTGCAGAGGTGGCGTATTGTACGGGATCGGAAGACCACTGCTTTGTGATGGTCTCAAGAGTAAATACTGGTAATTCTGATTTATACGCTCTATTCCGTTGAAGTTCTTTCACTCTGTAGAATAGCAGGGGGGGTGGGCAATTAACTTTCCTACGGGGCCACATGAGAAACTGGGACTGTTGTGGAGGGCCGTTCCAGCCCCCCCCCGCGGACACTGGGGTCCATAGATAGGGGCGAACACCCCCTCAGCAGCACCCACACACATCTTCAGCCATTCTTTTACCTTCATTAGCTGCTCCATGTCTTCCTTGCAACATGCTGCTTATAGCGCAGACACTGAGTGCTATAGAGGCTCCTTCCTGATCTTCAGCTGAGGTCTCTTGTTGTCTTGTGTGCTCCCGGAGGCATCTGGTGGGGCTACTGTGAGATACAGGAAGCTGGACTAGGTGGGCCTTTGGCCTGATCCAGCAGGGCTCTTCTTATGTTCCTATGAAGGGAGGGAGGATTTGGCACAGCTTTGTCCCAGCTCAGGCACTCAGCTGTGGGGTGAATGAGAGAAGGCGGCCAAGGAGGGGTGCCAAACCTGTTGGAAGTCTATCTTTAGAGGGGAGTTTGCAGGAATGAAACCCGACAAGAGCGCTCCTTTTTTGTTTCTCATATCCAGGGGGAATTAAAGTGGACACCACCATGAAGGGATGCACGACTGCAAAGGTGTGCACAGATCTAAAAAGAGGAAACGCGGAAGTGGGAGGAGTTGGGGTTACTATTTCAGAAGCTAAATGTTGGCTGGCCAGCCAGGCCCCTCCATCAACTGGGTTCTCCCTCCTGGCTCTCTCTGGGCTCCTGGTGATGAAGATGCTCTTCTAACGCTCCTCCTGCAGTGATGGACACGTCCTTTGCATCCAACGTATTTTGCCTTCAGCAGACCTAAGCAACATAAGTAACTTGACTACTTTTGGAAGAGTGATTTCAACAGAGCGAAAATGAATAAAAATGACTTGACAAATGCTTTTTACAGAGCTGTACTCAAGGTTTTGTTGCAAGGAACACCATTGTGAACTAGATTCCACATGTGCTGCGTTAGAAGCACAGAAACCTCCCTGCTTGAAGTGTGGTTGACCTATCCTTGTGGTTTAGTCTGTGTTGTATCATAGGGACTAGAACCATGGATTGATTTTCCACTTAGCTTGTGTTCCCCCCCCCCGGCAGACTTACTGGATAGTCAGGGGGGGGGAGTGACAGCAGTTTATCATTCAGCTGTAAGGACATCATCCGGCCCTCTGATTGGATGAGTGTTAGCCTCTTGAAGTCTAATCTCTACCTTTTTTCCTTCTTTGGATCTTGCTACCGGTAACTTGAGACGTTCTTGAATTTTCAGTAGGAAGTGAGAAGCAAATGAAGTTTCAGCAGGCAAAGAATCTCTGAAACGCTTTGCTAGCAAGAGGCAGAAGGAAGGGAAAAATGCCCAAACCTAGAAGCATGAGACACACACACAATCACACAGGGAAACAGGCAAAACCTCACAGAAAGAGAAATAGCAGTGGTGTAGCTGCGGAGGGGGGGAGTCCGCCCCTGGGCGACACGGGGTTGTGTGTCAAAGCTGTCGGATCGACAGGAAAATGGTGGTGGCGAGAAACAGAGGCGTCGCGGCAGCTAAAGCTGCCTGGACCACCTCTGCGGCGCGGCCCCAAAGCGGCGGCGCCGCCGGGGAGGGGGCGACTGCATGCGCACCCGCCTTCTCCCCCGAAAGCTCTGGAACGTCCGCCACGACCGGCGGCCAGGGCTTTCTGAAGGCAGCCGCTGCGTCGTGGCCTTATTTATACCTTTTTTTCCTGTACAGACGCAGAGCGTAGCGTAACGTAACGTAACGTTCTGCGCACGTGCAGGAAAAAAGTATAAATAAGGCCACGATGCAACGGCTGCCTTCAGAAAGCCCTGGCCGCCGGTCGTGGCGGACGCTTCAGGACTTTCTGAGGTTCTGAGACCGGGCAGGCGTTCCAGGGGAATGCCGCCCGAGCCGCGGAGCTGCTTTGTCACTGGGTGGGCGCGCGCACGCGCGCACGCTCCCCTGGAGTGCCGCCCAAGGGGCCGAGCCGCCCGGAGCCACTGCTCCGTTCGCTCCGCCCTCCGTACGCCTCTGGCGAGAAACATGGTGCAGCGAGAAACACGGTAAAACAGGCCGCAGAGGCCTTCCAGTGGCGCGGTGAGCTGCAATTTGAGTCTCTCTCCCTCCCAACCACCCCTGAGGGATGTTTGGCTACGGATTACGTCATTCGGGGGGCAGGCCAGGTGATGTCACATCCGGGTATGATGTCACGGGGTTTTGTCATCCTGCGCTGCAGTCACCCGCATGATATAGCTACAACACTGAGAAATAGCATGCACGAAATATAGCAATTTCATGACAGGAGGCTGAAACTCAAATATTTTGGCCACCTAATGCAAAGAGAGGACTCTCTGGAGAAGACTCTGATGCTGGGAAAGATTGAAGGCAAAAGGAGAAGGGGAAGGCAAAGGATGAGATGGTTAGACAGCATCACCAATGCAACGAAAATGAAATTGAGTGAACTCAGGAAGATAGTGGAGGACAGGAAGGCCTGCCGGGATATGGTGTTCATGGGATCACGAAGGGTCGGACACGACTTAACAACAAGTCCATGATCATTTCTCTCCCTAAAGAACATGTACCTTGTGGGCATAGTAACTGGTGGCACCTACCATTTTGCCAGGGGGTGCAGGAAGCCGTGAAGCCCACCGGGCGCAGAGGTGGAAGTATTTGGCAGTGACGCGATGTCATCACATCACCAGCAATTACTTCCAGCTGGGCAGCCGCTTTCGCCCGCCCCAACCCCACTCGTTCAATTGCCGACTTGGAGCAGATGGAAGCTGTTGCTTTCATCCACTTCAACTTGGCGACTGAGTCAGCCGAGCGGGGTCTCGAACCTGCTCCGACCCCACTCGACTCGCCCACCCCAAGCGGACTCCGCTCACTCAATCGCCAAGTTGGAGCAGACAAAAGCAGATGGGCCGGTTTATTGGTTTGGCACCATATTGCACAAAGGAACTTGATTTGCAGTAATGATGTAGTGGTGGTGCTGGTATTGGGGTGGTGGTGGTTCAGGGTTCGAGAAGCTTTTCCATAGTCACATGTGGGATGGCTCGCATAGGGCTATGGGGAAGGTGAAATTCTGGCTTAGCTAGGAAAGGCAGCCTCCCTCGCCAGCATGTGGGAGAGAAACCCCTTGCACAATGTCACTCTCCCTGGGCTTTTCTTAATGATGTAGAATTTTGGATCGTCCGGCCTCAGAGCGTTGACTTGTCACACGCTTACAGCTGAGGTACCCTAGCTTATGGTTATGATTTTGCAATACTAGTAGCTAACGCTACCCTATGATTCTGAAGTAGAGGCCTGTAACTGAGAAGTATTACTCCCCAAGTCTTTGATTCCAACACTAATCATGTAGAAGTAAGTGTCCTTGCACGTGCTGATCATGTACGCACGTATGAAACTCTGATCAGAAAGTACAGCCCCTCCTATGCAGACTCAGCCATTAACAAGCCATGCTTTGTGAAACTGGACATTACTGGACACTATTTCCTAGATAAGCATATATGGAGGTGTGAAGGTGATAGGCTAGAAAACACTGCAAACTGGAGGAGAAATTGTTGATTATGCATGACGTTTAGTTTGCTATAAAAGCTTTGTATGCCTTGTGATCGGTGCCTCAGTCTTTTGGAGAGTACTCCACTCTGGCCATTTCTTCCTTGGAATAAATCCATCCTGATTTCTACTTTTTTGTTGCTGTGCTGTTATTAAACAACGAGGGGCCAGAATCCAGACACTTGCTTCTACGTGATTAGTGCTGGAATGCAAGAATTGGAGTAATAGTTTGAGTAATAGTTCTCACAGTTACAGGCCTCTACTTCAGAATCAGAGAGGAGCTTTACTTGTGATTAGGGTAGTGTTACCTAGTAGTATTGCAAAATCATAACCATAACCTAGGGTACCTCATGAGAAACAAACAATCTTATGTGATTTTTGGGAAGTTACACCTTTTTGCTCAGCTGAGTCCAGCTGGCTCAGAAAGGCATCTCGTCTCCCTCCGAGCATCACTCTTCCTGCGATGACAACAAGGTTCTGGGGAGACAAAAGGTCTAAAATTTAGGATTGCATGTGGGTTGCAGTTCCCTACTATGTTACTTTTGAGCCAGAGGGCAGTCTTTGAAATTTGTATATTCAAAGCTGTACAGACCTGAAGAAAGAAGCCATTACTTATTGGGGAGGGGAGGACATAATCAAGATTATTGTGATAATTTAAATACAGTAATTCCTCACGTAAAGTCGTTTCGTTTAAAGTTGTTTCATTTTAAAGTGGATGGGAGAAGGCCGTAGGAACGTGTATGTATGATGTTTATTATCCCTTAGGCCTCTACCAGGCCTCAGAAAGGCCTCCGATCAGTTGGTAGAACCTGTCTGAGGCCTGCAGAGGCCTGTGGATGGCGGCGCGAAGGCGAACAGGCCCCCAGAGCCCCCTTGGGGAGTTTGTTTGTTTTTCTCATGGCAAATAGGAGGAAGCGACGTTTCTAGCAGGCTCTAGCGCGGCTCATTTTAAAAATGACAAAATGGCATCTTATTTAAGTTTTTGCGGCATCTAATCTTTATCTACAAGAGCTGGTGCTTTTGCGGCATCCAGTCTTTATCTGCACGAGCTGGATGGGAATCTGAAGATGAGGAAGTGTTGCTGCAAGCCACCTTAGCTGATTTGAATGAATCTTGGTAGACATAAGCCTCCATTTTTAAAATATCGCTCTTATTTCCTCGTGCCTCGTACTACATCTCCCAAGCTCCTTTGCAGCCAAACAGCCTTCCTATTGGTGCAGGAGGCCGCCATCTTTTCTAGCTTCGAGCTCGCAGTTCAAACTGCGAGTGCGGCAAGTGTGCTAGGAGCTGAAAAACATCAACAACCCTGACCTGCTCGTGCTAGAATTCGAAACAAACCAACAACAGCTCTCCAGCGCTTGTAGCGCTGGAAGGTGAAAAACAAGTATTTGTGTTTGCAGATACTCCAGATCAAAGATCTTTTGGGGGGCACGAGAGTTTTTGCAGCGAGTTCTCACCTCTGTCTCCCTCATCGCGCCATGCAGCCGTTCCTGGGATTCTTCTTCTTCTCTGTGCTCTTGGCCACAGGTGAGGAGTAACAAGGACATGCTCCTGTAACAAGTAACACACATGCTCTCTCTCTCTCTCTCTCTCTGGTTCTCTCCCATGAGGTTCAACAAGGCTGATCTAGAGCCCAGCTGGTATTGTTTGAGCCCTTGTGATGAGCAGGAAATCCTTTGAGCAGTGGTGTAACAAGGGTGGAGCGAAGGCAAGTAGTTCTGCAAGACTCCGTTACACTGGAGTCAGCGGCCCCTCCCCCTTGCTGTTGGAGCCATTCCAGCAGCAACATGGGAGTGACCTGCGTGTTGCCTTTGCTGCCAGAATGGCTCCAACAGCAAGGGGGAGGGGCCGCTGACTCCAGTGTAACGGAGTCTTGCAGAACTACTTGCCTTGGTAAGGCCACATCTGGAGTATTGTGTCCAGTTCTGGTCACCACACCTCAAAAAGGATATAGTTGAATTGGAAAAGGTACAGAAAAGAGCGACCAGAATGATTCGTGGGCTGGAGCACCTCCCTTATGAGGAAAGGTTACAGCGTCTGGGGCTTTTCAGGCTTCAGAGACTTATAAAATTATGCATGGGATGGAGAGAGTGGATAGAGGGAAATTCTTCTCCCTCTCTCACAACACCAGAACCAGGGGACATGTACTAAAATTGAGTGGAGGGAGAGTTAGAACAGACAAAAGAAAATATTTCTTTACCCAGCGTGTAATTCATCTGTGGAACTCCTTGCCACAGGATGTGGTGATGGCATCTGGCCTAGATGCCTTTAAAAGGGGTTTGGACAGATTCATGGAGGAAAAGACCATCACAGGTTACAAGCCATAAGCAACCTCCTGGTTTTTAGAAGTGGGTTTTCTCTGTGCCAGGTGCAAGGGAGTGTCAACGGGAAACAGGTTATCTTGTTGTCTTGTGCTCCCTAAGGCATCTGGTGGGGCCACTGAGTGACACAGGAAGCTGGACTAGATGGGCTTTTGGCCTGATCCAGCAGGGCTCTTCTTATGTTCTTATGCCTTCACACCACCCTTGTTACACCACTGCCTTAGGGCCCAGTCCAGCCCAACTCAGAACAAGTGAGGCACAACTGAGGCCCAAGTGTGGCGTAACTGTGGCCTAAGATAGGGTTGAGTTAGGCTGCAGCTATGCCTGAGTTAGGCAGGAGGCAAGAGCAGTGGGCTAGCACCAGCCCAGGATCGAGGCAACACTTACCACAGAGGCAGGAGGCCCCCGGGGTGAGGTTTCTGTCATGTGGAAGCGAAGAGCCCCCTCCTGAGCTAGGCAGTGTGCACCTACCACAGCTGCTGCAGTTTTTGTAGCAGACGGGGAGCTAGAGGTGGGCCAGCAGGCACTGGGCACGTGACAGTCAGCCTAAGGGAAGAGGGCGTGCCAGGGCCAGCTGCCCCAGGGCACCCTGTGCATTAGCCACCTGCTGCAGGGGTGAGTGCCACTGCCCTCCTACCTACAACAGGTGTTGCCACCCCCATGCCACAGCGAGGCTGCACATGGGATTCATGGGGGGTGAGCGGGGGAGGGAAGGGAAGGAGGGGGTGGGAACGTCACACACAAGGGGGTCTCATGATGTCTGGAACCGCCTCTGACATGACTTGCCCGTGCGCTGCCTGAAGCCCTGGACCTTCAGGGCCATGGCAATGCCCACAAAGAAGGCATCCCGGCGTGCCTTCTGCTCTGTGCCCCGGCCAAGACCGAGAGATGCCTTGGCCTTGTCTGCTGCGAGCGGGAAGGGCTCACGCAGCTCATCACGCCCCCAGATGGGGTGACGACGGCGCCTCGTGGGGAGTGGCCAGCTTCCATCATCAGGGAGTGAGATGGGAGGCAGACACACAGGCAGGCAGATAGGGGGTGCTGGGGAGGGGCACGGGTGGGTCAGAAACAGACAGACAACAAGGCTGGTGGGAGAGGGATACAGGGAGAGGGGTCTGCAGAGACCAATAGGGACACAGGGGCCTCTTATGCAGATGGACCTTGGGCGGAACGGACGCCGTTGACGGGCGGACCGTGGGCGGAACGGATGCCATTGACGGGCGGACCGTAGGCAGAATGGACGCCATTGACGGGCGGACCGTGGGCGGGTGAGAGCCCTGGTTGCCGAAAGGGCTCTTCACGGACGTGGCGGACGCGAGCGGATCCAGTATGGGCGCCATGTTGCCTGTCATTGTTTGCCTGTCTGAGAGGCCCCCCACTCCCCTCTGAGCCCTGAGGGTCTGGCAGCCACCCTGCTGTGGTCTCCCTGGGAAGGAAGTGGCAGTCCCTGGATGGGATTCACGCAGGGGCTTGTGTGCTGGGCGCTGTCTCTCTCTGTGTGGGGCAATACTTGTGTAACATTGAGCACAAGGGGCTCTGCCCGAGGGGCATCTTTATTGTTCTGGAACGGTAGCAGAGATGACCAGGCGAGGCTGCCAGGGGTAGTCACAGCAGCCAATCTGAAAGCAGCAGCAGCAGCAGCACACCTGCCCCATGGACCTGGAGATGCAGGCTCTCCCCCTGTGGAACCACAGCCTGCTCCATAGAAAGGGGAGGGACAGCAAATACGACAGCCAGGGAGGTAGAGCAGCAGTAGCGGCAGCTGAGGAGGGTTGCAGGGCTGGCTCCCTGACCTCTGGCAGCATTGAGGCAGACAACAGTGGGGCACCCTGCCTGCAGCCCCAGGGGTGCTCACAGGAAGGTAGGTGGTAGTGGACGTTCCTGGGAAGACAAAAAACAAGGGGGGGTTACATGGCAGCTGGTGTGTGGTAGCAGTCGCCATTGAAGACAAGCCAGTGTGTCGGTTGCAAAAGCCTGGAGGGAGAGATCAAATTACACAGCTGCTAGGTATAACGAGCATGTCACAGTGTGAGGAGCTTACCTGGAAGTCAGAAGGGCATGATCCTGCAAAGGACCAAAGTGAAGGAGAGAAAACACAGCACAACTGTAGGGTTACATACATGGCTAGCCTACCATAACTGACCTGTTGTAGACCCTGGGGGAGCAAGGCTGCGGGTTAGTAAACACACCTTTGTTAACAGGCAAGTCACATTTACACAAACATATATTTTTATGCTCACATGGCAACAGGCAGCTATCAGAGGACACATTGGTAAAGAGGCAGCTATCATATATATGTGTGCTGACAGGCAGAAGTACTACATAAAGGCGAACACAGGCAGAAGTCATACATATTGGCATGAAAAGGCAGAAGTCCAACTTTGTGGCTAACACAGGCAGAAATCCTACGGTATGGCTTACACAGGCAGAAGTCCTACATAGAGGCATGAACAGGCTACAGTCAAACATATATTGGCATGAACAGGAAGAGGTCATAACACATGCCATCCCAGACCCTACTCTTACCTGCTGGTGTTGTTGCCTGTGGGGGGGGGAGAGGCTGGGAGAAAGACATGGGTTAGCAAATGCTTGCAAGGAGACAGCTGCCCAGGCACAGCTGTAAACAGTTTGCCCACAGCCAGAACAGCCCTCTCTGCTCTAGAGGGGGGCAGAGAGGAGAGAAAAGTGGGGTGTTTGTGAATTTTGCCCTCCACCAACCAAGTCCCACTTTGTGGATGCCGGGGGACAGGACCCCACGCCACGTGCTCAGAGAGGGAGAATGGAGGCCTGGGGCTGGGCTTTTGTGGGAAAGAGGCTGGGTGCGGCTGGCTGTGGATATGGTAACTATCTGTGTCCATGTCCAGAGTTGTGCCACAGCTATTCCGTCCTAACTCAGGCATAACTCAGGAGTAGGGTGTTAGAACTTTTCAGGAGAGGGCTGGAGTGGGTAAGGTAAAATGGCTCCTATGGGTCTCCTCAAATTTGAGTCCACCTTTTTTGTCGACCTAAATTTTGTTCCGTAGCTGTGCTCGAGGGGGCGTGTCGGAGCTCTCCAGTGTCTGGAACCGGACCCAAATTTGTAACCGCCCCCGTCACGCCCCTGACACGCACCGACACGCCCCCGACACACCCACTTTTAGGCCAAACTTAGGACAGAATAGCTCTTAGGCCGAACTTAGGACGGAATTGGTCAACTTTCCTAAATCCATCCTATGTCACAATTGCAGCACAAATTCAGCCTCAACGTCACAATTCGGTCCGAACTTCAGACTAAGGCATTTAGGCTGCTTTTGTGACTGAATTGTGCCGCTGAGGCCTTAGGCTGGACTGGGCTGTTAGAGTGTTTAAACCCATTTTATGGTAGACGACAGCAACTATACACAGTTGCTGATAAAGGTATATATGGCGCCACCTAGTGACTAAAGCATATAACAGGAATCCGGACATTCAGGGCCAGTCCAAGACCTCATGATGCATGGGAAGGAATGCCAAATGCTGCCCTCCCCGCCCCAATGATGTGCCATTCTCTGCTCTTCCCACTATCCAAAGCTCTGGCTCAGCACCCCCTCCCCTCCACATTTCCTTGGTCCCCCTCCTCAATCCAGGTCGTGGATGGAGAAGGAGGAGCAATAGTAGAGGCAAGATGGCAGTCAGAGATAAGTATGCTGCAACAAGCTGCTGCCTGAGGCGACCATTTCAGTTGGCCTCATGCATGGGCCGGCTCTGCAGGCATTAAGTACAAAAAAGCCAGCACAAATCTTCGACAACGGAGGAAGTTGGTTTGTCTAAGGAGGACATAACGCTGCAGGGAGTCAACGAAAGGTCATTTCATCAAACTGTTGGGCACATGGGCGATACAATCATGCTTTCAGGGCAGGAACTAACTAGGTTCTCCTGAGCATCAACTCAAACAAAATCTTGCATGCTGGCAAAGATCCCTTGTCTTTTATGATTTTGGGGCGAAGCCTATACATACTTAGGATCTGCTTAGGATCTGCTCCCGGATCTGCAAGTCCTAAGAACATAAGAAAAGCCCTGCTGGATCAGGCCAAAAGCCCTTCTAGTCCAGCTTCCTGTATCACACAGTGGCCCCACCAGATGCCTCCGAGAACACACAGCAAACAAGATAACCTGTATCCTGTTGTCACTCCCTTGCACCTGGCACAGAGAAAACCCACTTCTAAAACCAGGAGGTTGCTTATGGCTTGTAACCTGTGATGGTCTTTTCCTCTGTCGCGCCCCCCCCTGTGGGGGACCCCGGGAGGGGCGTAGACAAAGCCGGGTCTGCCCCAAAGGGCGGCGGTACCGCGGGGTCAACCTCCAGCCCGCCAGAGCAGAGGAGTGCCTTAACCTGGTGTCCCAGGGCTTGGCCTCAGATGTGGCTGGGGAGGAGGGGTTTAACGGCACCCTGGTCCTCCTTCCCCGCCTGGCTGTTCCCTTTCCCGGTCAGGACTGTCGCTCCTGTGTACCAGCCTGACCGGTAGCCTCCTCCTCACTGGCCTGCCCTTGTTCCTTATATACTCCTGCCTTCCCTAGTTCCCACCCCCTGCGATCCCTCCCCCAGCCCTGCCACCAATCCCACCATGTCTCCCTCTTGATTGACAGGCAGCCCGGGAAGGTTGCTCGTCTGCCGGCGTCCTTGCGTGCTCCGCCCCCCCTTGGAACCTCGCCCGGCCTGGGGCGGGGCTGGAGTGTCCGTGACGGCCTCTCAGCCGGCCGGAGCTGTTGCCCGCGGCTCTCCGTCGTCGGCACCTCTCTGGTCCCAGGCGTTCCGGAGGGTTGGGCGGCAAGACGCCACCCTTCCCCTCGTGTCCGTCTCCCCCGGCGGTTCTCCGGGCAGCTGCTCGGTCGGAGGTAAGCTCGCCCTCCGTCCCACGGCGGCCTGGCCCCCGTCCGGGGTTTCCGTGCCCTTGGCGAGGACGGTTGTGGGGTCTGCTTCGGTGTGGGGTCCAGGGGTGGATCGCCCGCTCCCCGCGGAGCCGTCCCCACCCGTGGTGGACCCACAACCGGACATCCTCCATGAATCTGTCCAAACTCCTTTTAAAGGAATCTAGGCTAGGTGCCATCACCACATCCTGTAGCAAGGAGTTCCACAGATGAATTACACGCTGGGTAAAGAAATATTTTCGAGAGAGAAGAATTTCCCTCTATCCACTCTCTCCATCCCATGCATAATTTTATATGTCTCAATCATGTCCCCCCTCAGGCGCCTTTTTTCTAGGCTGAAAAGCCCCAGACGCTGTAGCCTTTCCTCATAAGGGAGGTGCTCCAGCCCATGAATCATTCTGGTCGCTCTTTTCTGCACCTTTTCCAATTCAACTATATCCTTTTTGAGGTGTGGTGACCAGAATTGGACGCAATACTCCAGATGTGGCCTTACCATCGGTTTGTACAAAGGCATAATGATATTGGCTGTTTTATTCTCAATCCCTTTTTTAATGATCCCGAGTATGGAATTGGCCTTCTTCACAGCCGCCGCACACTGGGTCAACACTTTCATCGACCTGTCCACCAGCACCCCAAGATCTCTCTCTTGATCTGTCACAGACAACTCAGAACCCATTAGCGTATATGTGAAATTTTGGTTTCTTGCCCCAATGTGCATCACTTTGCACTTACTTACATTGAAGCGCATCTGCCATTTTGCTGCCCATTCTACCAGTTTGGAGAGGTCCTTCTGGAGCTCTTCACAATCCCTGCGGGTCTTCACCACCCGGAAAAGTTTAGTGTCATCTGCAAACTTGGCCACCTCACTGCCTATCCCCGACTCCAGGTCATTTATGAATAAGTTGAAAAGCACCGGTCCTAAGACCGATTCTTGGGGCACACCGCTTTTCACCTCTCGCCATTGTGAAAATTGCCCATTGACTCCCACTCGCTGTTTCCTGGTCTTCAACCAGTTCCTAATCCATAAGAGGACCTGCCCTCTTATTCCCTGACTGTGGAATTTTCTCAGGAGCCTTTCATGAGGGACTGTGTCAAACGCCTTCTGAAAATCCAGATATATAATATCCACGGGTTCGCTCGCATCCACATGCCTGTTGACCTTTTCAAAAAATTCTAACAGGTTTGTGAGGCAAGACTTCCCCGTGCAGAAGCCATGCTGACTCTCCCTCAGCAGAGCTTGTTCTTCTATGTATTTTAAGATTTTATCCTGAATGAGACTTTCCACCATCTTCCCTGGAACAGATGTTAGGCTGAAGTCTGCCCTTCGGAAGTCGAGGGTTTTCGTGTCAGATTTGTTCGGCACTCTCCCTCCGACATGCATGGCGAAACAGATCGCAGCATGGTCACTGTTCCCCAACGGTTCGGTAACATTTACCTCCCTGACCAGATCTTGAGTGCCATGCAATATCAAATCCAGAGTCACCTGTCCTCTGGTCGGTTCCGTGACAAGCTGCTCTAAGGCACAGTCATTTAACATATCCAGAAATCCAGTCTCTCTTTCATGACCTGAGCATGAATTGACCCAGTCGATGTGAGGATAATTGAAGTCCCCCATGACTACAACCCTTTCTCTCGTTGACACCTCCCTGATTTGCTTCCTCATTTCAAGATCCCCTTCAAGTTTTTGATCTGGAGGACGGTAGCATGCCTACCAGCCTATCTTAGACGAGAGGTGATGTCCTCAACCTTCGCACCAGGTAGGCAAGTCACCATGCGGTCCTCACATCCGTCACAGACCCCCCTCTCTATGTTCCTGACTATAGAGTCACCCACGACAAGAAGCCCCCTTCCCCCCCTTCTCAGAAGAGTACCCATAGTGCGACTGGATATGGGCCCATCACCTGAAGAAGCGGTCCCCACTGTGGGATTGTTTCGCTCTTTTCCAGAGCGATGTCTTCCAGCCCTGAGACTCCCTTTCCTGGCAGCTGAGGAGCTGGTCAACTGAGGGTGGGACGACGCCTCCACGTCCCTAGAAGTCTCACCCTGGTTCCTCCCTACCTGTCTCTGCTTCTCCAGGTCAGCAATCGTGGCTTCAAGGGAGCGAACCTGTTCCCTGAGAGCCTGGAGCTCTTTGCACCGAGCACACACCCATGACTTGTGCCCAAGAGGCAGATAGTCATACATGTCAGGACTGTGTGGCTGCTGCAATCCCACATGAGTCCAGAAGAGGGCAGATAATGCATGCAGCATCATATGTTTCCCTAGGAAACTTGGAATACCCTTAAAAAAAAGAAGTTTCTAGCCCTTATGGCTGTTGAAACCTCAGAACCTGTTGGAGTGCGCTGGCTGTGGGTGGGTGGATGGAGGTGAGATTTTACTGCTCTGCTACATCTACGCGCACCCCCCCCCCCAATGAACTGGCAAGTTGGGATACCTAATTGCATGATGCCAAGGCATTAGATTCTCCGCTTTCTCCTGTGTTATGACTTAGGAATCTGACACATCCTTTTCTCTCCCCTCCTCCAGGTGCCTCCTTGAAATGCGAAACTTGCACGGGTCCGGGCAAAAACTGTACCAGCCCACCAGTCACTTGTGATGCTGATGAAGATACTTGTGTTGTTTCCTTCACCATAACTTCAATAGGTGAGTGAGAGGGGTCATATACACCATTGATGCTGTGACGCAGGGCCTGTTCCGATACCTATGCATAGGCTTGCCAGATTTCTCCAGCTTTCAACTGGGACAACCCCCCACTACACGCCACTAATTAATTAATTCATTCATTCAACAAAGAATTAAAATACTGATTAAAATTAAAATCTTTTTTTATTTTTGGGGCGCGAAGTGCGCCCGCACTTTTAATTAATTAATTAATTAATTAAACCAATAATCAAATAAATAATTAATTGGAAGAGGAAGGGGGTGTGAAGCGCTGCCGCAATTTTTAATTAATTAATTATTATCCTAGTAAAATTGACTTACCTTCTGAATTGTCATGCTGCTGTTTCTTCTCAGCGACGAGAATGGGCACCACACTCCAGATGGTTCCTCCGGCACCGCGTTCTTGCCCAGCTTCGCGGCCCGGCCGAGCATGACTCCGGAGGCACCGATCTGGCCAAGCACGGCCGGACAGTTGCCTCCAGCGCCGCGCTTTTGCCCGGCCGCTTGGCCCGCTCTGACCTGGGCGAGAGCGGGCCAAATGTCTGGGCAAGAGCGTGCCGTGCAAGCGCGCGGGACCTCGCTCAGAGTAAGAATTGGGAGTGGTAGCGTGATGGGACATGACAGTCAGTCTAGCAGGACAGAAGGCTGCAGGAATAAAGGTGCAAACATGCAGCCCTTCTTGGGGGACCAGGTATATAAGTGCTTTTATGCAAATGCCCGAAGACTATGGGCAAAGATGGGAGAACTGGAATGTTTGGTGGCTCGGGAAAACATTGACATAGTAGGTATAACAGAAACCTGGTGGAATGCGGAGAACCAGTGGGATACTGCAATTCCAGGATATAAACTCTATAGGAGGGACAGAAAGGGGCGTGTTGGAGGTGGGGTGGCCATCTATGTCAAAGAGGGGGTAGAATCCACCAGAGTAGAGCTGGAGGGGGGCTCTGACTCCTCCATAGAATCACTGTGCTTTTACCAGGCTCAAAGAGTGATGTAATAGTAGGGGCATGCTACCGTCCTCCAGATCAAAAACTTGAAGGGGATCTTGAAATGAGGAAGCAAATCAGGGAGGTGTCAACGAGAGACAGGGTTGTAGTCATGGAGGACTTCAATTATCCTCACATCGACTGGGTCAATTCATGCTCAGGTCATGAAAGAGAGACTGGATTTCTGGATATGTTAAATGACTGTGCCTTAGAGCAGCTTGTCACGGAACCGACCAGAGGACAGGTGACTTTGGATTTGATATTGCATGGCACTCAAGATCTGGTCAGGGAGGTAAATGTTACCAAACCGTTGGAGAACAATGACCATGCTGCGATCTGTTTCGCCATGCATGTCGGAGGGAGAGTGCTGAACAAATCTGACACGAAAACCCTTGATTTCTGAAGGGCAGACTTCCCCAAAATGAGGAGACTAGTTAAAAAAAAAGCTGAAAGGGAAGGTAAAAAGAGTCCAGTTGCTCCAGAGTGCATGGAAGCTGTTTAAAACAACAGTCATAGAGGCCCAGCGGGAGTGTGTCCCACAAAGGAGGAAGGGCTCGATCAAGTCCAGGAGGGTGCCGGCATGGCTAACAAGCACAGTTAAAGAGGCTATAAAAGGCAAGGAAGCTTCCTTCCGTAAATGGAAGTCTTGCCCTAATGAGGAAAATAAACAGGAGCACAAACTGTGGCAAAAGAAATGTAAAAAGATGATACGGGAGGTCAAGCAAGACTTTGAGGAACGTATGGCAGGCAACATAAAAGGGAATAATAAAAGTTTCTTCAAATATGTTAGAAGCAGGAAACCTGCCAGGGAAATGGTTGGTCCGCTGGATGGTGAGGGAGAGAAAGGGGTGATAAAAGGGGACTTGCAGACTGCAGAGAAATTAAATGAGTTCTTTGCATCTGTCTTCACGGCAGAAGACTTCGGGCAAATACCGCTGCCGGAACGGTCTCCCCTGACTAAAGAATTAAGTCAAATAGAGGTTAAAAGAGAAGACGTCTCAGACTTAATTGACAAAATAAAGATCAATAAATCACCAGGCCCGGATGGCATCCACCCAAGAGTTCTGAAGGAACTCAAAAATGAATAAAGTTGCTGACCTATTGACCAAAATATGCAACTTGTCCCTTAAAACGGCCACTGTGCCAGAGGATTGGAGGATAGCTAATGTCACGCCAATCTTTAAAAAAGGAAGGAGGGGGGACCCGGGAATCTACAGGCCGGTCAGCCTAACATCTGTTCCGGGGAAGATGGTGGAAAGTCTCATTAAGGATAAAATCTTAAAATACATAGAAGAACAAGCTCTGCTGAGGGAGAGTCAGCATGGCTTCTGCACGGGGAAGTCTTGCCTCACAAACCTGTTAGAATTTTTTGAAAAGGTCAACAGGCATGTGGATGCGAGCGAACCCGTGGATATTATATATCTGGATTTTCAGAAGGCATTTGACACAGTCCCTCATGAAAGCCTCCTGAGAAAACTCCACAGTCAGGGAATAAGAGGGCAGGTCCTCTTGTGGATTAGGAACTGGTTGAAGACCAGGAAACAGCGAGTGGGAGTCAATGGGCAATTTTCACAATGGCGAGAGGTGAAAAGCGGTGTGCACCAAGGATCGGTCTTGGGACCGATGCTTTTCAACTTATTCATAAATGACCTGGAGTCGGGGATAGGCAGTGAGGTGGCCAAGTATGCAGATGACACTAAACTTTTCCGGGTGGTGAAGACCCGCAGGGATTGTGAAGAGCTCCAGAAGGATCTTTCCAAACTGGTAGAATGGGCAGCAAAATGGCAGATGCACTTCAATGTAAGTAAGTGCAAAGTGATGCACATTGGGGCAAGAAACCAAAATTTCACATATACGCTAATGGGTTCTGAGTTGTCTGTGACGGATCAAGAGAGAGAGATCTTGGGGTGCTGGTGGACAGGTGGATGAAAGTGTCGACCCAGTGTGCGGCGGCTGTGAAGAAGGCCAATTCCATGCTCAGGATCATTAAAAAAGGGATTGAGAATAAAACAGCCAATATCATTATGCCTTTGTACAAATCGATGGTAAGGCCACATCTGGAGTATTGCGTCCAATTCTGGTCACCACACCTCAAGAAGGATATAGTTGAATTGGAAAAGGTGCAGAAAAGAGCGACCAAATTGATTAGTGGGCTGGAGCACCTCCCTTATGAGGAAAGGCTACAGCGTCTGCGGCTTTTCAGCCTAGAAAAAAGGCGCCTGAGGGGGGGACATGATTGAGACTTATAAAATTATGGATGGGACGGAGATAGTGGATAGAGGGAAATTCTTCTCCCTCTCGCACAACACCAGATGCAGGGGACATGCACTAAAATCAAGTGGAGGGAGAGTTAGAATGGACAAAAGAAAATATTTCTTTATCCAGCGTGTAATTCATCTGTGGAACTCCTTGCCACAGGATGTGGTGATGGCACCTGGCCTAGATGCCTTTAAAAGGGGTTTGGACAGATTCATGGAGGAAAAGACCATCACAGGTTACAAGCCATAAGCAACCTCCTGGTTTTGGAAGTGGGTTTTCTCTGTGCCAGGTGCAGGGGAGTGGCAGCAGGAAACAGGTTATCTTGTTATCTTGTGCTCCCTGAGGCATCTGGTGGGGCCACTGTGTGATACAGGAAGCTTTTGGAAGGGCTTTTGGCCTGATCCAGCAGGGCTCTTCTTATGTTCTTATGTTCTTAAGTGAGGAGATGCGACAATCCCACTGTGTTCCCAAAAAACAAGGCAGATTGAGGATAATATGCAAAATATATCTTCTTATACCTTTGCAGATAAAAACCTTGAGACTATATGGAAGGGCTGTGAATCCTCCAAGGTCTGTGAATCTGAACCTATCTCGATGACCGTGGGGCAAGGAAAAACCAGCAGAATTAAAACTGTCTGTTGTACGGGAGATGCTTGCAAATCAGTGACTCCAGAACGTAAGCACCGACCTTAATACAAGGCAGTTTGCAAGGGGCTGAGCTCCTGCAGTTTGCAAACTTGTGTGAATATAGAGAGATGATTGTTTGAGTGTCTTTTTCCTGGTGTGCTTTTTTGCAAGTCCATCAGTGAGAGGTAGTGGGGGGGAGGCAGGTGAATGCTGGGTCCCATAACTAAGCCCCTCAAGCCTTGAGGCTATTCATTCAGGCCGCCTCATTTTGAGAAGTAGATCGAGTTCTTTGCAAATAAAGAAAGAAATTAAAAAATAGTATTGCTTGCTGATACACAACTCAATTATTTCCTTCTAGATCTCCTTTTTTTAAGTCTCGTAAAGCTAGGTGGATCCAGATAGACTGTCGTTTTTAAATGTGGGTCCAGGTGCTAAAACGTTTGGGAACCACTGCGCTAGATTAATATCTCTGCTTCCTTTTCAGTGCCACCAGTCAACTCCAACAGCAATGGAATGCAATGCCCGGCCTGCTATTCTCTCACAGGCTCCTGCCCTGCAGAGGTGGCGTATTGTACGGGATCTGAAGACCACTGCTTTGTGATGGTCTCAAGAGTAAATACTGGTACTTCTGATTTATACGCTCTATTTCGTTGAAGTTCTTTCACTCTGTAGAATAGCAGGGGTGGGCAATTAACTTTCCTGAAGGGCCACATGAGAAACTGGGACTGTTGTGGAGGGCCGTTCCAGCTCCCCTCCCCCACGGACACCGTGCTACACGGGTAGGGGCATATGCCCCCACAGCAGCGACCACACACATCGTCAGCCATTCTTTTACCTTCATTAGCTGCTCCATGTCTTCCTTGCAACATGCTGCTTATAGTGCAGACACAGAGGCTCCTTCCTGATCCTCAGCTGAGTCTCTTTAGCACTCGGCATCTGTGCTATAAGCAGCATGATGCTGCTTATAGCATCTGTTGCAAGGAGGACACGGAGCATCTAGGTAAGAGAATGCCCGGGGCGCATGGGGAGGGGCATTATTTTACCTTAATTAGCTGCTCCGTGTCTTCCTTTAAACCTCACGCGGGCCCGTTAGGGACAGCCAATGAGCCGGATGTCGCTTTGGGGTCATACAATGCCCAGGTCTGTGGTGGATAGTTGCTGGCAACAGGATACAGGTCTCTTGTTGTCTTGTGTGCTCCCGGAGGCATCTGGTGGGGCTACTGTGAGATACAGGAAGCTGGACTAGGTGGGCCTTTGGCCTGATCCAGCAGGGCTCTTCTGATGTTCCTATGAAGGGAGGGAGGATTTGGCACAGCTTTGTCCCAGCTCAGGCACTCAGCTGTGGGGTGAATGAGAGAAGGCGGCCAAGGAGGGGTGCCAAACCTGTTGGAAGTCTATCTTTAGAGGGGAGTTTGCAGGAATGAAACCCGACAAGAGCGCTCCTTTTTTGTTTCTCATATCCAGGCGGAATTAAAGTGGACGCCACCATGAAGGGATGCGCGACTGCAAATGCCTGCAAAGATATAAAAAGAGCAAACACCACCTTGGGAGGAGTTGGTTCTTATAGTTCAAGTAGAAGCTGTTGGCCCGCTAGGACCAAGACCACGGCCGGCCAGGCCCCTCCGTCAACTGGGTTCTCCCTCCTGGCTCTCTCTGGGCTCCTGGTGATGAAGATGCTCTTCTAACGCTCCTCCTGCAGTGAAGGACACGTCCTTTGCATCCAACGTATTTTGCCTTCAGCAGACCTAAGCAACATAAGTACCTTGACCACTTTTGGAGGAGTGCTTTGAATGTAGCGAAAATGAATAAAAATGACTTGACAAATGCTTTTTACAGAGCTGTACTCAAGGTTTTGTGGCAAGGAACACCATTGTGAACTAGATTCCACATGTGCTGTGTTAGAAGCACAGAAACCTCCCTGCTTGAAGTGTGGTTGACCTATCCTTGTGGTTTAGTCTGTGTTGTATCATAGGGTCTAGAACCATGGATTGATTTTCCACTTAGCTTGGGTTCCCCCCCCCCCCCGGCAGACTTACTGGATAGTCATGGGGGGGGGAGTGACAGCAGTTTATCATTCAGCTGTAAGGACATCATCCGGCCCTCTGATTGGATGAGTGCTTGCCTCTTGAAGTCTAATCTCTACCTTTTTTCCTTCTTTGGATCTTGCTACCGGTAACTTGAGATGTTCTTGAATTTTCAGTAGGAAGTGAGAAGCAAATGAAGTTTCAGCAGGCAAAGAATCTCTGAAACGCTTTGCTAGCAAGAGGCAGAAGGAAGGGGAAAATACCCAAACCTAGAAGCATGAGACACATACACACAATCGCACAGGGAAACAGGCAAAGCCTCACAGAAAGAGAAATAGCAGTGGCGTAGCTGTGGAGGGGGGGGAGTCCGCCCCTGGGCGACACGGGGATGTAAAAGCCGCCAGATTGACAGCAATTTGGTGGTGGTGAGAAACATGGCTCAGCGAGAAACACGGTAAAACAGGCCACAGAGGCCTTCCAGTGGCGCGGTGAGCTGCAATTTGAGTCACTCTCCCTCCGAACCACCCCTGAGGGATGCTTGGCTACGGATTACGTCATTCGGGGGGCAGGCCAAGTGATGTCACATCCGGGTATGATGTCATGGGGTTTTGTCATCCTGCGCTGCAGTCACCTGCATGGTGTAGCTACGCCACTGAGAAATAGCATGCACGAAATATAGCAATTTCATGACAGGAGGCTGAAACTCAAATATTTTGGCCACCTAATGCGAAGAGAGGACTCTCTGGAGAAGACTCTGATGCTGGGAAAGATTGAAGGCAAAAGGAGAAGGGGAAGGCAAAGGATGAGATTGTTAGACAGCATCACCGATGCAACGAAAATGAAATTGAGTGAACTCAGGAAGATAGTGGAGGACAGGACGGCCTGGCGGGATGTGGTTCATGGGATCACGAAGGGTCAGACACGACTTAACGACTGAACAACAACGTAGTAATATATGTATTTAAAAAGTTGAGAACTTTTCCATTTTTGCCATGATCATTTCTCTCCCCAAAGAACATGTACATTGTGGGCATAGTCTCTGGTGGCACCTACCATTTTGCCAGGGGGTGCAGGAAGCCGTGAAGCCCACCGGGCGCAGAGGTGGAAGTATTTGGCAGTGACGCGATGTCATCACATCACCAGCAATTACTTCCAGCTGTGCAGCCGCTTTCGCCCGCCCCAACACCACTCGTTCAATTGCCGACTTGGAGCAGATGGAAGCTGTTGCTTTCATCCACTTCAACTTGGCGACTGAGCCAGCCGAGCGGGGTCTCGAACCTGCTCCGACCCCACTCGACTCGCCCATCCCGAGTCACTCACTCAATCGCCAAGTTGGAGCAGACAAAAGCAGATGGGCCGGTTTATTGGTTTGGCACCATATTGCACAAAGGAACTTGATTTGCAGTAATGATGTAGTGGTGGTGCTGGTATTGGGGTGGTGGTGGTTCAGGGTTAGAGAAGCTTTCCCAGAATCACATGTGGGATGGCTCACATAGGGCTATGCGGAAGGTGACACTTGGCTTAGCTAGGAATGGCAGCCTCCCTCGCCAGCATGTGGGAGAGAAACCCCTTGCACAATGTCACTCTCACTGGGCTTTTCTTGATGATGTAGAATTTTGGATCGTCCGGCCTCAGAGCGTTGACTTGTCACAAACTTACAGCCTCACACTACATGTGCCCAAAGTGCTTCCTAAAGGTTTTATTGCAAAGTTGTCTGATGTGCAAAGATGCTATGCAGAGATGAAAAGGGACAATTGCACACTTCCTGATTGATGAGAGCAAACAGCAACTGCAAACAAGTGCCTCTGCTCGATCAGCAGGAGATCGTCCCATGAAGGAGAAAAAGGAGAACACAGAAATAGATGTGAGACACAAACAATCTTAGTGCTTTCTGGGAAGTTACACCCTTTTGCTCTGCTGAGTCCAGCTGACTCAGAAAGGCATTTCGTCTCCCTCCGAGTATAGTTCTGGATTCCAGCCACTCGGTGTTTAATAACAGCACAGCAACAAAAAAGTAGAAATCAGGATTGTTTTATTCTTAAGAATAAAAAGCACCCAGTGGAAATGGTTCCAAAGACTGGGGCACCCGATCACAAGGCATACAAAGCTTTTATAGCAAACTAAACGTCATGCATAATCAACAATTTCTCCTCCAGTTTGCAGTGTTTTCTAGCCTATCACCTTCTCACCTCCATATATGCTTCTCTATGAAATAGTGTCCAGTAATGTCCAGTTTCACAAAGCATGGCTTGTTCATGGCTGAGTCTGCATAGGAGGGGCTGTACTTTCTGATTAGGGTTACATATGTGCGTACATGATCAGCACGTGCAAGGACACTTGCTTCTACGCGATTAGTGCTGGAATGCAAGAATTGGGGAGTAATAGTTCTCACAGTTACAGGCCTCTACCTCAGTACCTCAAGAGCAGTACTCTGCCTACGATGACAACAAGGTTCTAGTGAGTCAAATGGTCTAAAATTTAGGATTGCATGTGGGTTGCAGTTCCCTACTGCGTACTTCTGTGCCCGAGGGCAGTCTTTTAAATACGTAGGCTTACCAGATCTCCAACCGGGACAGAGTGCTACTGCGAGACCTTTAGGAGAAGGAATGTGGGCAGGTGTAGCTTGTTGAACCTTAGAGCACAATCCAGGGATGTCTACTCAGAAACAAGCCTTACTGAACACAATGGGGCTTGCTTAGACATGCCTAAGGTTGTGCTCTAAGGGTTTAACAAGCTACACCTGCCCACATTCCTTCTCCTAAAGGTCTAGCAGTAGCACTCTGTCCCGGTTGGAGATCTGGTAAACCTCTAAATATTCAAAGGTGTACAGACCTGAAGAAAGAAGCCATTACTTATTGGGAGGGGGGGGAGGAAATAATCAAAATTATTGTGATAATTTAAATACAGTAAGTCCTCACGTAAGGTCGTTTCATTTTAAAGTGGATGGGAGAATGCCGTAGGAACGTGTATGTATGATGTTTATTATCCCTTAGGCCTCTACCAGGCCTCAGAAAGGCCTCCGATCAGTTGGTAGAACCTGTCTGAGGCCTGCAGAGGCCTGTGGATGGCGGCGCGAAGGCGAACAGGCCCCCAGAGCCCCCTTGGGGAGTTTGTTTGTTTTTCTCATGGCAAATAGGAGGAAGCGACGTTTCTAGCAGGCTCTAGCGCGGCTCATTTTAAAAATGACAAAATGGCATCTTATTTAAGTTTTTGCGGCATCTAATCTTTATCTACAAGAGCTGGTGCTTTTGCGGCATCCAGTCTTTATCTGCACGAGCTGGATGGGAATCTGAAGATGAGGAAGTGTTGCTGCAAGCCACCTTAGCTGATTTGAATGAATCTTGGTAGACATAAGCCTCCATTTTTAAAATATCGCTCTTATTTCCTCGTGCCTCGTACTACATCTCCCAAGCTCCTTTGCAGCCAAACAGCTTTCCTATTGGTGCAGGAGGCCGCCATCTTTTCTAGCTTCGAGCTCGCAGTTCAAACTGCGAGTGCGGCAAGTGTGCTAGGAGCTGAAAAACATCAACAACCCTGACCTGCTCGTGCTAGAATTCGAAACAAACCAACAACAGCTCTCCAGCGCTTGTAGCGCTGGAAGGTGAAAAACAAGTATTTGTGTTTGCAGATACTCCAGATCAAAGATCTTTTGGGGGGCACGAGAGTTTTTGCAGCGGTTGCTCACCTCTGTCTCCCTCATCGTGCCATGCAGCCGTTCCTGGGACTCTTCTTCTTCTCTGTGCTCTTGGCCACAGGTGAGGAGTAACAAGGACATGCTCATGTAACAAGTAACACACATGCTTTCTCTCTCTCTCTCTCTCTCTCTCTCTCTGGTTCTCTCTCTGGTTCTCTCCCATGAGGTTCAATAAGGCTGATCTAGAGCCCAGCTGGTATTGTTTGAGCCCTTGTGATGAGAAGAAAATCCTTTGAGTGTTTAAACCCATTTTATGGTAGACGACAGCAACTATACACAGTTGCTGATAAACGCTGCAGGGAGTCAATGAAAGGTCATTTTGTCAAACTGTTCGGCACATGGGCGATACATTCATGCTTTCAGGGCAGGAACTAACTAGGTTCTCCTGAGCATCAACTCAAACAAAATTCTGCATGCTGGCAAAGATTCCTCGTCTTTTATGATTTTGGGGCGAAGACTATACATGCTTAGGAGGGAGCATAATTTGTCCTTGCTGTATTAAACCCATCTGGTCCCGCGTTCTGCTTTCCCCAGAATCCCCAAATGTCAGTGTTTACAACATGTCTAAGGGACCCCCCAAATGATATAACCACCTTCCCAAAAATTCCCAGGTGTTCTATACACCTGGAGCAGAGGCTTTGCATTTGCCACTCATTGGATCTTAAGCACATTAGTCCATTCATTCCTATGGAAAGCATGGACCTGACAACACAATATTTCAAAGAAACACATAGTTGTGTTTTACACACAGCTTCTGTGCTTCAGGGGTGTTTAGGGGTATGTCTCAGCTAAGTGTACCCCAAGTTACAAGTCTGTTCCTCCCAGCGTTTTTTTTTTATGACCCTTCAAATCCTTGACATACTGCACCTTTACTTGTCAGTTCAGCACGAAAATGCTCAACAAACACAATGTTGTGCTTTACACACAGCTTCTGTGCTTCAGCGGTGTTTAAGGGTATCTCTCAGCTAAGTGCACCCCAAGTTTCAAGTCCATTTCTTCAATGGTTTTTTTTTAAATAATTTTTTTAATAGGTCCTGAGTTCGTTTGCAAAGGCAGCTTGTGCTTCTCAGCTTCTGGGCTTTAATTATTAAATCCCCAATCAGCAAGAAACGCTGTTACTCCACCCTCCCCCACATAGCTGGAGGCAAGTTCCTGAACGACTGAGCAACCACAACAAGTTCCTGACAAATGCTTGAATGTCTTGTAACCAGTAACTTGTAGCTGGAAAGATACTGTATTTCTTCAATTCTAAGACGCATGTTTTTTTCCCAATTAAGCATTTCAAAAAATGGGGTGCGTCTTAGAATCGAAGGTCTCCAAAAAGCACCCCAAAATGCTATCTTCTTACTTACTGGGGCTTGCGGGAGCTTCAGGGAGGCCTGCGCAACCCTCTGCAGGCCTCCCTGATCTTCAGTTCGGCGAAAAACAGCGATTTTCAGCCATTCCCTGTTTTCGCGAAAACCAGAAACGACCAAAAATAGCTGTTTTTCGCCGAACTGAAGATCAGGGAGGCCTGCAGAGGGTTGCGCAGGCCTCCCTGAAGCTCCCCCAAGCCCAGGTAACAAAGGAAATGGCACTTTCTGGCGGGGCCAGAAATGCTATGCAAAGGCAGTGCACTCAGTCATCCTCAGCTGCAAGAGACATGCTGGGGAGAACTGGTGCTGAGCAGGTAGATTTAATGAAGGGAGGCGAGTCTTACAATTGATGGATTTTTTTCCCTGCTGGTGGTACTGAAAGTAAAGGTGCGCCTTAGAATCGATGGCACCTTAGACTTGAAGAAATACGGTAATTCTTACCAGCGCAGGCTCAGCCTGATGAAGGGGAAAAGAAACCCCCTCCCCCAGCTACATTGAGCTGGCTGCAAAAATCCATTATAACAAGAGGTGGGACAAGCCTGCAAAAAAAGACAGTTTGATGCTGGAGCCAGAATTCTTTCTGACCCAACGTTCACCCCCCTGCCCACATAAACTAGGCTCAGCCTGAAGGGGGGGGGATAGAAAAAACCCAGTAACAAACAGCCAACTTACAGGACCAGCATTAGGGTTCCCTTTACATTCCAATGAGTGTTTGGCGCTACGCCTGGTGTTGCTCCTGTTTTACAGCTGTGTACAGCTGCTCCCCTGCACCTGAGGTGCTCCAGACAAGGTGGATTCAAAAGCCAGGGCCCTGGCCATGAAAAAAAAAAAGCCAGAGTTTCAATTTTAATTTCAGTGAGGAGGGGGTGCCCTGCAACCAATTATTATTATTATTATTATTATTATTATTATTATTATTATTATTATTATTATTAAACAGTATTTATATACTGCGTTTCAACAAAATGTTCACAAAGCGGTTTACAGACAAAATCAAATGATTAAATGGCCTGCGCCTAATTTTCCCTAAAACAGTTATCTTTGCTCTTCTGGGGGGGGGGGGGTCAGTGGAGTGACCCTAGAACTCTGAAAAAATCTTTGAAAAATAGGTTCACCTGTCTAATTTCCACAAAAAAAAATTCCAGAAAAATTGGGTGTTGCTCTAAACACTCAACGGACCACCTTCGGGTGTTGCAATAGACACTCAACGGGACCATAAGGGCCATGTGTGCCACCTTCAAGGCAGATTCCTGGACGCCGAGAACGCCCAGGAAGAAGCAGCTCGGAGACCCTGTGCCGCCTTCTCCCGGATCTGCAAGTCAGGACTGTGTGGCTGCTGCAATCCCACATGTGTCCAGAAGAGGGCAGATAATGCATGCAGCATTATACGTTTCCTGAGGAAACCTGGTATACCATTTTAAAAAAGAAGTTTCTAGCCCTTATGGCTGTTGAAACCTCAGAACCTGTTGGAGTGAGCTGGCTGTGGGTGGGTGGAGGTGAGATTTCACTGCTCTGCTACATCCACGCCCCCCCCCCTCCATGAACTGCCAAATTGGGCTACCTAATTGCATGATGCCAAGGCATTAGATTCTCCGCTTTCTCCTGTGTTATGACTTAGGAATCTGACAAATCCTTTTCTCTCTCCTCCTCCAGGTGCCTGCTTGAAATGCGAAACTTGCACGGGTCCGGGCAGCGCCTGTACTGCTACAGCAGTCATTTGTGATTATGGCAAAGATACTTGTTTTGTTTCCTTCATCAAAACTTCAATAGGTGAGTGAGAGGGGTCATATACACCATTGATGCTGTAACGCAGGGCCTGTTCCGATACCTATGCATAGGCTTGCCAGATTTCTCCAGCTTTCAACTGGGACAACCCCCACTACACCCGAATAATAAATAAATAAATTTTCCTAGTAAAATACATTTAATTGACTTACCTTCTGAATCGTCAATCTGCTGCTGCTTCTCAGCGACGAGAGTGGGCGCCACACTCCAGATGGTGCTTCTGGCAACACGCTTTTGCCCAGCCTCGCGGCCCACTGTAGCCCGGGCGAGAGTGGGCCGAACGACTGGCCGAGCGCGGCTCCGGAGGCACCGATCCGGACGAGCACGGCCGGACCGGTGCCTCCGGCGCCGCGCTTTTGCCCAGCCACTTGGCCCGCTCTCACCTGGGCGAGAGCGGGCCAAATGTCCGGGCAAGAGCGTGCCGTGCGAGCGCGCGGGACCTCGCTCACCCGGCTCGCTCTTGTGTTGCCACCTGTGCCGCCGCCATCCATACTACTTTTTTTTCCGGGTGCCAGCAATTTGGATTTTGCTAAATCTCTCAAGATTCAAGATGTCTGCGCCCAAATATCATGAGGGCATCATGCCCTCATGAGATTTGGGTGCCGACATTTTGAATTTAGCGAAATTTCACGAAATCCAAGATCGTGGCGCCCGTAAAAAGTAAGTTTAAATTAAAATTAAATGGCGGCGCGACAGCTTCCAATCGGCCTGAAATCCTTCCGGGGCTTTTCCGGGAATTGAGGTCGGTTTCCGGGACTGTCCTGGAAAAATTGTTACGAATGGAAAGCCTACCTATGCAACTTATACTCCATTGGTTCTTCTGTCCTGCAGAAGAAGTGGAAAATTCACTCTCTGTGACTCTGGAGGGCAGGGCTAGAACCATTGGGTTGAAACTACAGGGAAGTAGATTTAGGCTAGACCTGAGGAAGTAGATTTAGGCTAGACCTGAGGAAGTAGATTTAGGCTAGACCTGAGGAGGAGTTTCCAGACTGTAAGAGTTGTTTGGCCCTGGACTGGTCTGCTTCATGCAATTGTGGGCTGGAGGCTCACCTATCGGGGATGCTCTAGCAGTTGCTACAGGGGGGTGGACAAGATGGCCTCCGAGGTCCCATTCATCGCCAGCGTTCTATGAGACCAGTGGTCGATCTAGCTCGGTATTTTTCACTGTGTAAAGCAACAATTCTCAACATTCTTGGACGAAGGTCTCTTTTCCACTCTTGCTTTTAGCCCCAGGCTCAGTCTCTGGGTTTCTGCATGCAAAGTATTACAGAAGTATTCTACAGCCCAATACTATGTAGGATTGGGGGGCTAGCTGGAGCATTGGGGTGTCTGCTGGAGCGCTGCCACCATGTCTGGATCCTGAGAGGGGCTACCAGTGACCACATGCTGATCCAGGGCAGTAAGGCCTAATGCTTCGCGCTCACTCTCTTCCCCTTCCCGTCTCTTCCCCTTCATTTGACATGAAGCTTACGGCGGGAAAGCCTTGGAATTTTGAATCTGCTGCAACCAGCCAGGAGACCTGGCTAGCCAGAGGGGCTTTCTGGGCAGAACCCCCCTCCTAGAATAATACTGAACCTCAGGGTTCCTATCAAAATCACTCTCACAGTAGTACCTGCAGAGTGAGGAGATGCGACAATCCCACTGTGTTCCCAAAAAACAAGGCAAATTGAGAATAATATGCAAAATATATCTTCTTATACCTTTGCAGATAAAAACGTTGAAACTATATGGAAGGGCTGTACATTCTCCCAGGCCTGTAAATCTGAATATTTCTCGATGACTGTGGGGCAAGGAAAAACCAGCAGAATTAAAACTGTCTGTTGTACGGGAGATGCTTGCAAATCAGTGACTCCAGAACGTAAGCACCGACCTTAATACAAGGCAGTTTGCAAGGGGCTGAGCTCCTGCAGTTTGCAAACTTGTGTGAATATAGGGAGATGATTGTTTGAGCTGTGCTTTTTTTCCAAGTCCGTCAGTGACAGGTAGTGGGGGGGAGGAGAGATCTTTTTTTAAAAGTCTCATAAAGCTAGGTGGGTCCTGATACAGTGTCGTTTTAAAATGTGGGTCCAGGTGCTAAAACGTTTGGGAACCACTGTGCTAGATTAATATCTCCGCTTCCTTTTCAGTGCCACCAGTCAACACCAAAAGCAATGGAAGGCAATGTGCGGCCTGCTATTCTCTCACAGGTTCCTGCCCTGCAGAGGTGGCGTATTGTACGGGATCTGAAGACCGCTGCTTTATGATCAAATCAACAAAAACTACTGGTAATTCTGATTTATACGCTCCCTTCCTTTGAAGTTCTTTCACTCTGCAGAATAGCAGGGGTGGCAATTAACTTTACTAAGGGGCCACATGAGAAACTGGGACTGTTGAGGAGGGCCGTTCCAGCCCCCCCCCATAGACACCGGGCTACACAGGTAGGGGCGAACACCCCCTCAGCAGCGACCACACACATCCTCAGCCATTCTTTTACCTTCATTAGCTGCTCCATGTCTTCCTTGCAACATGCTGCTTATAGCGCAGACACAGAGGCTCCTTCCTGATCCTCAGCTGAGTCTCTTTAGCACTCGGCGTCTGTGCTATAAGCAGCATGCTGCTGCTTATAGCATCTGTTGCAAGGAGGACACGGAGCATCTAATACTGTATATATATAATACTGTATATATTATTATTATTAATAAAGGTAAGAGGATGCCCAGAGCGCGTGCAGAGGGGCATTCTTTTACCTTAGCTGCTCTTTTACCTTACCTCAGTGGTGAGGAACCTCAGGCCCCAGGGCCGGATCAGGCCCCCGAGGCCATCCGGTCTGGCCCCCGGAGAGATTGCCGGGAGGCCACCCAACCGGCCCCTGGAGGCTCTGCCGGGTCTGCGCGTCACCTCCGGAGGCCGGGAGAGGGCCTTTGTATGTCCTCCCCGGCCGCCGCCTCGACCCCTTCTCACCAGGCCGTTGGCCATTTCGCACATGCGTACCACGCCGATGAGGGAAAGCTCTTGCCCTCTTGCCCTTATCGGCATGGTACGCTGGAGGTGACGCGCGGCCCCGGCGTTGGCTTCGGACGGTGAGCGCGGAGCCTCCGGAGGCCGATGGGGGGGCGGGGCAAAAATTAATTAAATAAATAAAAATGGCGCCCGGCCTTATGGCCGGCCCTCAAGCAAATTTCTAATATTTAAAACAGCCCTCACCAGGGAAAAGGTTCCCCGCCCTCCGTGTCTTCCTTTAAACCGCACGCGGGCCCATTAGGGGAATCCAATGTGCCGGATGTGGCCCTGGGGTCATACAATGCCCAGGTCTGCAGTAGATTGTTGCTGGCAACAGGATACAGGTCTCTTGTTGTCTTGTGTGCTCCCGGAGGCATCTGGTGGGGCTACTGTGAGATATAGGAAGCTGGACTAGGTGGCCCTTTGGCCTGATCCAGCAGGGGTCTTCTGATGTTCCTATGAAGGGAGGGAGGATTTGGCACAGCTTTGTCCCAGCTCAGGCACCCAGCTGTGGGGTGAATGAGAGAAGGCGGCCAAGGAGGGGTGCCAAACCTGTTGGAAGTCTATCTTTAGAGGGCATTTCGCAGGAATGAAACCCGACAAGAGTGCTCCTTTTTTGTTTCTCATATCCAGGGGAAATTACGGTGAACATCACCATTAATGGATGCGCGACTGCAAATGCCTGCGAAGATCCACAACGAGCAAGCATCGCCTTGGTAGGAGTTGGGGCTAGGTATTCAGGAAGTTCATGTTTCCCGGCCAGCCAGGCCCCTCCGTCAACTGGGCTCTCCCTCCTGGCTCCCTCTGGGCTCCTGGTGATGAAGATGCTCTTCTAACGCTCCTCCTGCAGTGATGGACACGTCCTTTGCATCCAACGTATTTTGCCTTCAGCAGATCTAAGCAACATAAGTACCTTGACCACTTTTGGAGGAGTGATCTGAACGGAGCGAAAATGAATAAAAATGACTTGACAAATGCTTTTTACAGAGCTGTACTCAAGGTTTTGTGGCAAGGAACACCATTGTGAACTAGATTCCACATGTGCTGTGTTAGAAGCACAGAAACCTCCCTGCTTGAAGTGTGGTTGACCTATCCTTGCGGTTTAGTCTGTGTTGTATCATAGGGACTAGAACCATGGATTGATTTTCCACTTAGCTTGGGTTCCCCCCCCCCCGGCAGACTTACTGGATAGTCATGGGGGGGGGGGAGTGACAGCAGTTTATCATTCAGCTGTAAGGACATCATCCGGCCCTCTGATTGGATGAGTGTTAGCCTCTTGAAGTCTAATCTCTACCTTTTTTCCTTCTTTGGATCTTGCTACCGGTAACCTGAGACGTTCTTGAATTTTCAGTAGGAAGTGAGATGCAAATGAAGTTTCAGCAGGCAAAGAATCTCTGAAACGCTTTGCTAGCAAGAGGCAGAAGGAAGGGAAAAATACCCAAACCTAGAAGCATGACACATACACACAATCGCACAGGGAAACAGGCAAAGCCTCACAGAAAGAGAAATAGCAGTGGCGTAGCTGTGGAGGGGGGGGGGAGTCCGCCCCTGGGCGACACGGGGGATGTAAAAGCCGCCAGATTGACAGCAATTTGGTGGTGGTGAGAAACATGGCTCAGCGAGAAACACGGTAAAACAGGCCACAGAGGCCTTCCAGTGGCGCGGTGAGCTGCAATTTCAGTCTCTCTCCCTCCCAACCACCCCTGAGGGATGCTTGGCTACGGATTACGTCATTCGGGGGGCAGGCCAAGTGATGTCACATCCGGGTATGATGTCACGGGGTTTTGTCATCCTGCGCTGCAGTCACCTGCATGGTGTAGCTACGCCACTGAGAAATAGCATGTACGAAATATAGCAATTTCATGACAGGAGGCTGAAACTCAAATATTTTGGCCACTTAATGCGAAGAGAGGACTCTCTGGAGAAGACTCTGATGCTGGGAAAGATTGAAGGCAAAAGGAGAAGGGGAAGGCAAAGGATGAGATGGTTAGACAGCATCACCGATGCAACGAACATGACAATGAGCGAACTCAGGAAGATAGTGGAGGACAGGAAGGCCTGGCGGGATATGGTTCATGGGATCATGAAGGGTCGGACACGACTTAACGACTGAAGAACAACGTAGTAATATATGTATTTAAAAAGTTGAGAACTTTTCCATTTTTACCATGATCATTTCTCTCCCCAAAGAACATGTACCTTGTGGGCATAGTAACTGGTGGCACCTACCATTTTCCCAGGGGGTGCAGGAAGCCGCGAAGCTCACTGGGCGCAGAGGTGGAAGTATTTGGCAGTGACGCGATGTCATCACATCACCAGCAGTTACTTCCATCTGGGCAGCCGCTTTCGCCCGCCCCAACCCCACTCGTTCAATTGCCGACTTGGAGCAGATGGAAGCTGTTGCTTTCATCCACTTCAACTTGGCGACTGAGCCAGCCGAGCGGGGTCTCGAACCTGCTCCGACCCCACTTGATCCGCCCACCCCGAGCGGACTCCGCTCACTCAGTCGCCACGTTGGAGCAGACAAAAGCAGAAGGTGAAATTCTGGCTTAGCTAGGAAAGGCAGCCTCCCTCGCCAGCATGTGGGAGAGAAACCCCTTCCACAATGTCACTCTCAGTGGGCTTTTCTTGATGATGTAGAATTTTGGATCGTCCGGCCTCGGAGCGTTGACTTCTCACACACTTACAGCTGAGGTACCCTAGGTTATGGTTATGATTTTGCAATACTACTAGGTAACGCTACCCTTTGATTCTGAAGTAGATGCCTGTAACTGAGAAGTATTACTCCCCAAGTCTTTGATTCCAACACTAATCATGTAGAAGTAAGTGTCCTTGCACGTGCTGATCATGTACGCAACGTATGAAACTCTGATCAGAAAGTACAGCCCCTCCTATGCAGACTCAGCCATTAACAAGCCATGCTTTGTGAAACTGGACATTACTGGACACTATTTCCTAGATAAGCATATATGGAGGTGTGAAGGTGATAGGCTAGAAAACACTGCAAACAGGAGGAGAAATTGTTGATTATGCATGACATGTTAGTTTGCTATAAAAGCTTTGTATGCCTTGTGATCGGGGCCTCAGTCTTTTGGAGAGTACTCCACTGTGGCCATTTCTTCCTTGGAATAAATCCATCCTGAATTCTACTTTCTGTTGCTGTGCTGTTATTAAACAATGAGGGGCCAGAATCCAGTACTACACAGTCTCGTGCTAGAAGTGCCCAAAGTACTGTGTGCTTCCTAAAGATTTTATTGCAAAGTTGTCCGATGTGCAAAGATGCTATGCAGAGATGAAAAGGGACAATTGCGCCCTTCCTGATTGATGAGAGCCAACAGCAACTTCAAACAAGTGCTTCTGCTCGATCAGCAGGAGATCATCCCATGAAGGAGGAAAAGGAGAATACAGAAATAGATGTGAGAAACAAACAATCTTATGTGCTTTCTGAGAAGTTACACCTTTTTGCTCAGCTGAGTCCAGCTGGCTCAGAAAGGCATCTTGTCTCCCTCCGAGCATCACTCTGCCTACGATGACGACAAGGTTCTGGGGAGACAAAAGGCCTAAAATTTAAGATGGTGTGTGGGTTGCAGTCCCCTACTACGTACTTCTGTACCCGAGGGCAGTCTTTGAAATTCGTATATTCAAAGGTGTATTGTAGTACACCATTTAAGTAGTACTGGAGTCGGCCCCACGTTGTTTAAATTACAGCACAGCGAATAGAATTCAGGATAGATTTTATTCCATGGAACAAACGACCACAGTGGAATCGGTTCCAAAGACTGAGGCCCCGAACACGAGGCATTCAAAGATTTTATAGCAAATTAAACATCATGCATAATCAACAATTTCTCCTCCTTTTTGCGGTGTTTTCTAGCCTATCACCCTCTCACCACCATATATGCTTATCTATAGGCTTACCATATTTTAGAAACTTCAAACCGTGACACACACACCCATAACCCCCCCCCCGCAAAGTAAATAATTAATTAATGTAAAAGCAAGAAAAAATCAACCACAAACAACCAAAACCAATCACAAACCACAACGAAAAACCAAGCACAAACTACAAGCAACAATTTTTATTAATTAATAATTAATCTTTAATCTTAATAATCAAAATAATTAATCTTTATATTAAAAATTAATAATCAATCTTTATATTAAAAATTAATAATCAATCTTTATATTAAAAATTAATAATCAAAATAATTAATCTTTATATTAAAAATATATTAAAAATATGCTTTCCTGGTCGCTGGTCGTCCTCGCGCTGCTGCTGCTGCTGCTGCTGCTGCTGGGGCCGCGGCAAGCAGGCTGGGGCCGCGGCAAGCAGGCACCAGGAGAAGCACAGCCTACTTGCCCGGGCAGCGCGAGCCTCCGGCAGGCTCGCGCAACGCGGGCAAGTAGGCTGTGCTTCTCCCGGTGCCGCTGTGAGACCAGGCTGGTCTCGCAGCGGCACCGGGAGAAGCACAGCCTACTTGTCCGCATTGTGCGAGCCTGCTAGAGGCTCGCGCCGCCCGGGCAAGCAGGCTGGCCCGGTCTCCCAGAGGCACCGCATCTGTGCCGGTGAGAGAGCGGGCGGACGACACCCGCTCGCCGCTGCCATCTTTTACTGGGCAGCATCTTGGATCACAAAATCTCGCGTGATCCAAGATGTCGGCGCACAAATCTCGTGAGGGCATCATGCCCTCATGAGATTTGGGTGCCGACATCTTGGATCACGTGAGATTTCGTGATCCAAGATGCTACCCGGTAAGTTTAAAATAAAAAAAAAGATGGCCCCGGGACCGGACCGGGAATCGAGCCCGATTTCCGGGACTGTCCCGGCGAAACCGGGACGAATGGTGCCTACTTATCTATGAAATAGTGTCCAGTAATGTCCAGTTTCACAAAGCATGGCTTGTTCATGGCTGAGTCTGCATAGGAGGGGTTGTACTTTCTGATTAGGGTTACATATGTGCGTACATGATCAGCATGTGCAAGGACACTTGTTTCTACGTGATTAGTGCTGGAATGCAGGAATTGGAGTAATAGTTGGAGTAATAGAGTAATAATAACCCCTGCTAACTGGGCAAGAGGCACTTTTTCAATTGGTGCTCCTCTTTTATTTAGCAGGGGGAGAGTAACTGCCCCCCCTTTCACCCCAGCACAGTGTCTTTTTCTGGTGGCTGTTTGCTGGTGGTGGTCTGCCTCTTTTTTAGATTGTGAGCCCTTTGGGGACAGGGAGCCATTTAATCATTTGATTTTGTCTGTAAACCGCTTTGTGAACTTTGTGTTGAAAAGCGGTATATAAATACTGTTAATAATAATAATAATAGTTCTCACAGTTACAGGCCTCTACTTCAGAATCCGAGAGGAGCTTTACTTGTGATTAGGGTAGTGTTACCTAGTAGTATTGCAAAATCATAACCATAACCTAGGGTACCTCACACCTGCCCACATTTCTTCTCCTAAAGGGCTAGCACCTATAAATACATATATTCAAAGGTGTACAGACCTGAAGAAAGAAGCCATTAATTATAGGGGGGGGGGAGGAAATAATCAAAATTATTGGTATAACTTAAATACAGTAATTCCTCACGTAAAGTCGTTTCGTTTAAAGTTGTTTCATTTTAAAGTGGATGGGAGAATGCCGTAGGAACGTGTATGTATGATGTTTATTATCCCTTAGGCCTCTACCAGGCCTCAGAAAGGCCTCCGATCAGTTGGTAGAACCTGTCTGAGGCCTGCAGAGGCCTGTGGATGGCGGCGCGAAGGCAAACAGGCCCCCAGAGCCCCCTTGGGGAGTTTGTTTGTTTTTCTCATGGCAAATAGGAGGAAGCGACGTTTCTAGCAGGCTCTAGCGCGGCTCATTTTAAAAATGACAAAATGGCATCTTATTTAAGTTTTTGCGGCATCTAATCTTTATCAACAAGAGCTGGTGCTTTTGCGGCATCCAGTCTTTATCTGCACGAGCTGGATGGGAATCTGAAGATGAGGAAGTGTTGCTGCAAGCCACCTTAGCTGATTTGAATGAATCTTGGTAGACATAAGCCTCCATTTTTAAAAGATCGCTCTTATTTCCTCGTGCCTCGTACTACATCTCCCAAGCTCCTTTGCAGCCAAACAGCCTTCCTATTGGTGCAGGAGGCCGCCATCTTTTCTAGCTTCGAGCTCCCAGTTCAAGTTGCGAGTGCGGCAAGTGTGCTAGGAGCTGAAAAACATCAACAACCCTGACCTGCTCGTGCTAGAATTCGAAACAAACCAACAACAGCTCTCCAGCGCTTGTAGCGCTGGAAGGTGAAAAACAAGTATTTGTGTTTGCAGATACAGTACTCCAGATCAAAGAATCTTTTTTTTTGGCACAAGAGTTTTTGCAGCGAGTTCTCACCTCCGTATCCCTCATCGCCATGCAGTTGTTCCTGGGACTCTTTTTCTTCTTTATGCTCTTGGCCACAGGTGAGGAGTAACAAGGGTCACACACACATGCTCTCTCTCTCTCTCTCTCTCTCTCTCTCTCTCTCTCTCTCTCTCTGGTTCTCTCCCATGAGGTTCTTTAGAACTCTCCTATGAGGTTCAACAAGGCTGATCTAGAGCCCAGCTGGTATTGTTTGAGCCCTTGTGATGAGAAGGAAGAGGAAATCCTTAGAGTGTTTAAACCCATTTTATGGTAGAGGACAGCAACTATACACAGTTGCTGATAAAGGTATATATGGCGCCACCTACCGTTAGTGACTAAAGCATGACTAAAGCATATAACAGGAATCCGAACATTCAGGGCCAGCCCAAGACCTCCTGATGCATGGGAAGGGATGCCAAATGCTGCCCTCCCCACCCCAATGATGTGCCATTCTCTGCTCTTCCCACTATCCAAAGCTCTGGCTCAGCACCCCCTCCCCTCCACATATCCTTGGTCCCCCTCCTCAATCCAGGTCGTGGATGGAGAAGGAGGAGCAGTAGTAGAGGCAAGTAGGCAGTCAGAGATAAGTATGCCCCACCAAGCTGCTGCCTGAGGCGACCATTTCAGTTGGCCTCATGTATGGGCCGGCTCTGCAGGCATTAAGTACAAAAAAGCCAGCACAAATCTTCGACAACGGAGGAAGTTGGTTTGTCTAAGGTGGGCATAACGCTGCAGGGAGTCAATGAAAGGTCATTTCATCAAACTGTTGGGCACATGGGTGATACGTTCATGTTTACAGGGCAGGAACTAACTAGGTTCTCCTGAGCATCAACTCAAACAAAATCTTGCATGCTGGCAAATATCCCTCATCTTTTATGATTTTGGGGCGAAGCCTATACTTACTTAGGAGGGAGCATAATTTGTCCTTGCTGCATAATTTGAAGGCTGCCGTGTGTGCCACCTTCAAGGCAGATTCCTGGGTGCCAAGAATGCCCAAGAAGAAGCAGCTTGGAGACCCTGTGCCTTCTGCTCCCGGATCTGCAAGTCAGGACTGTGTGGCTGCTGCAATCCCACATGTGTCCAGAAGAGGGCAGATAATGCATGCAGCATTATACGTTTCCTGAGGAAACCTGGTATACCCTTTTAAAAAAGAAGTTTCTAGCCCTTATGGCTGTTGAAACCTCAGAACCTGTTGGAGTGCGCTGCCTGTGGGTGGGTGGATGGAGGTGAGATTTTACTGCTCTGCTACTTCCCCCCCCCCATGAACTGCCAAATTGGGATACCTAATTGCATGATGCCAAGGCATTAGATTCTCCGCTTTCTCCTGTGTTATGACTTAGAAATCTGACAAATCCATTTCTCTCCCCTCCTCCAGGTGCCTCCTTGGAATGCGAAACTTGCAGGGGTCCGGGCAAAAACTGTACTGGCCCAGCAGTCACTTGTGATGCTGACGAAACTTGTGTTATTTCCTTCACCGAAGCTTCAGTAGGTGAGCGAGAGGGGTCATATACACCATTGATGCTGTGACGCAGGGCCTATTCCGGTACCTATGCATAGGCTAGCCAGATTTCTCCAGATTTCAACTGGGACAACCCCCCATTACACCCCACTAATAAATAAATTAATTAATTAAACAAAGAATTAAAATACAGATTAAAATTAAAACCTTTTTTACTTTTGGGGCACGAAGCGCGTCTGCACTTTTAATTAATTAATTAATTAATTAAACCAATAATCAAAAATAATTAATTGGAAGAGGAAGGGTTTGCGAAGAGCGGCCGCAATTTTTAATTAATTATTTATTTTCCTAGTAAAATAAATTTAATTGACTTACCTTCTGAATCGTCATGCTGCTGCTGCTTCTCAGCGACGAGAGTGGGCGCCGCACTCCAGATGGTTCCTACGGCACCGTGCTCTTGCCCAGCCTCTTGGCCCGCACTTGCCCAGCCTCTCGGCTCGGCCGAGCACGGCTCCGGAGGCACCGATCTGGCCGAGCACAGCCAGACCGATGCCTCCGGCGCGGTGCTCTTGCCCGGCCGCTTGGCTCGCTCTCGCCCAGGCGAGAGCGGGCCAAAGGGCTGGGCAAGAGCGGGCCGTGCGAATGTGTGGGACCGCGTTCACCCGGCTCACTCTTGTGTTGCCGCCTGTGCCGCCGCCATCCATGCTACATATTTTTCCGGGCGCCAGCAACTTGTATTTTGCGAAATCTCGCGAAATCCAAGATGTCTGTGCCCAAATCTCATGAGGGCATCATGCCCTCATGAAGTTTGGGTGCCGACATCTTGGATTTCGTAAAATTTCGCAAAATCCAAGATCGTGGAGCCCGGAAAAAGTAAGTTTAAATTAAAATTAAATGGCGGCGCGGCAGCTCCCAATCGGCCTGAAATCCTTCCGGGGCTTTTCCGGGAATCGAGGTCGATTTCCGGGACTGTCCTGGAAAAATTGTTACGAATGGAAAGCCTACCTATGCACCTTATACTCCATTTGGTTCTTCTGTCCTGCAGAAGAAATGGAAAATTCACTTTCTGTGTCTCTGGAGGGCAGGGCTAGAACCATTGGGTTGAAACTACAGGGAAGTAGATTTAGGCTAGACCTGAGGAAGTAGATTTAGGCTAGACCTGAGGAAGAGTTTCCAGACTGTAAGAGTTGTTTGGCCCTGGACTGGTCTGCTTCATGCAATTGTGGGCTGGAGGCTCACCTATCGGGGATGCTCTAGCAGTTGCTACAGGAGGGTGGACAAGATGGCCTCCGAGGTCCCATTCATCGCCAGCGTTCTATGAGACCAGTGGTCGATCTAGCTCGGTATTTTCCACTGTGTAAAGCAACAATTCTCAACATTCTTGGACGAAGGTCTCTTTTCCACTCTTGCTTTTAGCCCCAGGCTCAGTCTCTGGGTTTCTGCATGCAAAGTATTACAGAAGTCTTCTACAGCCCAATACTATGTAGGATTGGGGTGCTATCCGGAGCATTGGGGTGCCAGCAGGAGCGCTCCCACCATGTCAGGATCCAGAGAGGGGCTACCAGTGACCACATGCTGATCCAGGACAGTAAGGCCTAGTGCTTAGCGCTCACTCTCTTCCCCTTCCCCTCTCTTCCCCTTCGTTTGACATGCAGCTTACGGGGGGAAAGCCTTGGAATTTTGAATCTGCTGCCAGAGGTTCTCCCTGGGCAGAACCCCCCTCCTAGAACAATACTGAACCTCAGGGTTCCTATCAAAATCACTCTCAGAGAAGTGCCTGCAGAGTGAGGAGATGCGACAATCCCACTGTGTTCCCAAAAAACAAGGCAGATTGAGAATAATATGCAAAATATATTTTATTATACCTTTGCAGGTAAAAACGTTGAGACTATATCGAAGGGCTGTGAATCCTCCAAGGTCTGTGAATATGTACCTTTCTCGATGACTTTGGGGCAAGGGAAAACCAGCAGAATGAAAACTGTCTGTTGTACGGGAGATGCTTGCAAATCAGTGACTCCAGAACGTAAGCACCAACCTTAATACAAGGCAGTTTGCAAGGGGCTGAGCTCCTGCAGTTTGCAAACTTGTGTGAATATAGGGAGATGATTGTTTGAGCGTTTTTTTCCTGGTGTGCTTTTTTTCCTAGTCTGTCAGTGACAGTTAGTGGGGGGAGGGGCAGGAGAGATATCCTTTTTTAAAAGTCTCATAAAGCTAGGTGGGTCCTGATAGAGTATCGTTTTAAAATGTGTGTCCAGGTGCTAAAATGTTTGGGAACCACTGTGCTAGATTAATATCTCCGCTTCCTTTTCAGTGCCACCAGTCAACAACAAAAGCAATGGATTGCAATGCCCGGCCTGCTATTCTCTCACAGGTTCCTGCCCTGCAGAGGTGGCGTATTGTACGGGATCTGAAGACCACTGCTTTGTGATCGACGGAAGAAAAAATGCTGCTGCTTATAGCATCTGTTGCAAGGAGGACATGGAGCATCTAATACTGTGTATATATATATAAAATGGTATATATTATTATTAATAAAGGTAAGAGGATGTCCAGGGCACGCGCAGAGGTGCATTCTTTTACCTTAGCTGCTCTTTTACCTTAGCTGCTCCGTGTCTTCCTTTAAACCTCACGCGGGCCCATTAGGGAAAGCCAAAGGGCCGGATGTGGCCCTGGGGTCGTACAATGGCCAGGTCTGCAGTAGATTGTTGCTGGCAACAGGATACAGTTCTCTTGTTGTCTTGTGTGCTCCCGGAGGCATCTGGTGGGGCTACTGTGAGATACAGGAAGCTGGAATAGGTGGGCCTTTGGCCTGATCCAGCAGGGCTCTTCTGATGTTCCTATGAAGGGAGGGAGGATTTGGCACAGCTTTGTCCCAGCTCAGGCACTCAGCTGTGGGGTGAATGAGAGAAGGCGGCCAAGGAGGGGTACCAAACCTGTTGGAAGTCTATCTTTAGAGGGGAGTTTGCAGGAATGAAACCCGACAAGAGCGCTCCTTTTTTGTTTCTTATATCCAGGGAGAATTACGGTGAACATCATCACTAAGGGATGCGCGACTGTATATGCTTGCAAAGATCAAAAAAGAGCGATTACCGCCTTGGTAGGAGTTGGGGCTACTTATTCAAGCGCTTCATGTGTGCCGGCCAGCCAGGCCCCTCCATCAACTGGGTTCTCCCTCCTGGCTCTCTCTGGGCTCCTGGTGATGAAGATGCTCTTCTAACGCTCCTCCTGCAGTGATGGACACGTCCTTTGCATCCAACGTATTTTGCCTTGAGCAGACCTAAGCATCATAAGTACCTTGACTACTTTTGGAAGAGTGATTTCAACAGAGCGAAAATGAATAAAAATGACTTGACAAATGCTTTTTACAGAGCTGTACTCAAGGTTTTGTTTCAAGGATCACCATTGTGAACTAGATTCCACATGTGCTGTGTTAGAAGCACAGAAACCTCCCTGCTTGAAGCCTGGTTGACCTATCTCTGTGTCTTAGTCTGTGTTATCTCCTAGGGACTAGAACCATGGATTGATTTTCCACTTAGCTTGTGTTCCCCCCCCCCCCGGCAGACTTACCGGATAGTCATGGGGGGGGGGAGTGGCAGCAGTTTATCATTCAGCTGTAAGGACATCATCCGGCCCTCTGATTGGATGAGTGCTTGCCTCTTGAAGTCTAATCTCTACCTTTTTCCCGTCTTTGAATCTTGCTACCCGTAACCTGAGACATTCCTGAATTTTCAGTAGAAAGTGAGATGCAAATGAAGGTTCAGCAGGCAAAGAATCTCTGAAATGCTTTGCTAGCAAGAGGCCGAGGGAAGGGGAAAATGCCCAAACCTAGAAGCATGAGACACACACACAATCACACAGGGAAACAGGCAAAACCTCACAGAAAGAGAAATAGCAGTGGCGTAGCTGCGGAGGGGGGGAGTCCGCCCCTGGGCGACACGGGGTTGTGTGTCAAAGCTGCTGGATCGACAGGAAAATGGTGGTGGCCAGAAACATGGTGCAGCGAGAAACACGGTAAAACAGGCTGCAGAGGGCTTCCAGTGGCGCGGTGAGCTGCAATTTGTGTGTCTCTCTCCCTCCCAACCACCCCCGAGGGATGTTTGGCTACGGATTACGTTGTTCGGGGGGCAGGCCAAGTGATGTCACATCCGGGTATGATGTCATGGGGTTTTGACATCCTGTGCTGCAGTCACCTGCATGGTGTAGCTACGCCACTGAGAAATAGCATGCACGAAATATAGCAATTTCATGACAGGAGGCTGAAACTCAAATATTTTGGCCACCTAATGCGAAGAGAGGACTCTCTGGAGAAGACTCTGATGCTGGGAAAGATTGAAGGCAAAAGGAGAAGGGGAAGGCAAAGGATGAGATGGTTAGACATCATCACTGATGCAACGAACATGAAAATGAGTGAACTCAGGAAGATAGTGGAGGACAGGACGGCCTGGCGGGATGTGGTTCATGGGATCACGAAGGGTCAGACACGACTTAACAACAACAACCACCTAGTAATATATGTATTTAAAAAGTTGAGAACTTTTCCATTTTTGCCATGATCATTTCTCTCCCCAAAGAACATGTACATTGTGGGCATAGTCTCTGGTGGCACCTACCATTTTGCCAGGGGGTGCAGGAAGCCGTGAAGCCCACCGGGCGCAGAGGTGGAAGTATTTGGCAGTGACGCGATGTCATCACATCACCAGCAATTACTTCCAGATGGGCAGCCGCTTTCGCCCGCCCCAACCCCACTCGTTCAATTGCCGACTTGGAGCAGATGGAAGCTGTTGCTTTCATCCAACTTGGCGACTGAGCCAGCCGAGCAGGGTCTCGAACCTGCTCCGACCCCACTTGACTCGCCCACCCCGAGCGGACTCCGCTCACTCAATCGCCAAGTTGGAGCAGACAAAAGCAGATGGGCCGGTTTATTGGTTTGGCACCATATTGCACAAAGGAACTTGATTTGCAGTAATGATGTAGTGGTGGTGCTGGTATTGGGGTGGTGGTGGTTCAGGGTTAGAGAAGCTTTCCCAGAATCACATGTGGGATGGCTCACATAGGGCTATGCGGAAGGTGACACTTGGCTTAGCTAGGAATGGCAGCCTCCCTCGCCAGTATGTGGTAGAGAAACCCCTTGCACAATGTCACTCTCCCTGGGCTTTTCTTGATGATGTAGAATTTTGGATCGTCCGGCCTCAGAGCGTTGACTTGTCACACACTTACAGCCCCATGCTACATGTGCCCAAAGTGCTTCCTAAAGGTTTTATTGCAAAGTTGTCCGATGTGCAAAGATGCTATGCAGAGATGAAAAGGGACAATTGCACACTTCCTGATTGATGAGAGCAAACAGCAACTGCAAACAAGTGCCTCTGCTCGATCAGCAGGAGATCGTCCCATGAAGGAGAAAAAGGAGAGCACAGAAATAGATGTGAGACACAAACAATCTTATGTGATTTTTGGGAAGTTACACCCTTTTGCTCAGCTGAGTCCAGCTGGCTCAGAAAGGCATCTCCCTGCGAGCAGTACTCTGCCTACGATGACAACAAGGTTCTGGTGAGTCAAATGGTCTAAAATTTAGGATTGCATGTTGGTTGCCATTCCCTACTGCGTACTTCTGTGCCCGATGGCAGTCTTTTAAATACGTAGGCTTACCAGATCTCCAACCGGGACAGAGTGCTACTGCGAGACCTTTAGGAGAAAAAAGGTGGGCAGGTGTAGCTTGTTAAACCTTAGAGCACAATCCAGGGATGTCTACTCAGAAACAAGCCTTACTGAACACAATGGGGCTTGCTTAGACATGCCTAAGGTTGTGCTCCAAGGGTTTAACAAGCTACGCCTGCCCACATTCCTTCTCCTAAAGGTCTAGCAGTAGCACTCTGTCCCGGTTGGAGATCTGGTAAACCTATAAATATTCAAAGGTTTACAGATCTGAAGAAAGAAGCCATTAATTATAAGGGGGGGGGGGAGGAAATGAGGTACCCTAGGTTATGGTTATGATTTTGCAATACTACTAGGTAACACTACCCTAATTGTAGTACACCATAAAGTAGTACTGGATTCCGGCTCCACGTTGTCCAATAAACAGCACAGCAAACAGATAATAGAATTCAGGATAGATTTATTCCATGGAACAAATGACCCCAGTGGAGTCAGCTCCAAAAGACTGAGGCCCCGAGCACGAGGCATTGAAAGCTTTTATAGCAAATTAAACGTCATGCATAATCAACAATTTCTCCTCCAGTTTGCGGTGTTTTCTAGCCTATCACCTTCACACCTCCATATATGCTTATCTAGGAAATAGTGTCCAGTAATGTCCCGTTTCACAAAGCATGGCTTGTTAATGGCTGAGTCTGCATAGGAGGGGCTGTACTTTCTGATCAGAGTTTCATACGTGCGTACATGATCAGCGCGTGCATGGACACTTGCTTCTACGCGATTAGTGCTGGAATGCAAGAATTGGAGTAATAGTTCTCACAGTTACAGGCCTCTACTTCAGAATCAGAGAGGAGCTTTACTTGTGATTAGGGTAGTGTTACCTAGTAGTATTGCAAAATCATAACCATAACCTAGGGTACCTCATTCCCCCCTTTCAAACTAAGAAGACCCATGGATCGCGATGACCCATGGTTCTTCCTTTGTTTGACCATAATTCTCCATACATAGCTTTACATAGATGGGGCTGCATCTTCTGATCTACTACATTGCTCAATGTAGGGTGAAAGACACGACTATAAATGGGAATGCAGTTTGGTATAAAATACAAAAGGCAAAAGTGTGTTATCATTACACCTGAAGGCAGAAAGAGGGAGGTTCTGTTCTATTGTTCTTAATCGCTAACTTCAGTACACAGAGATCTTTACTTTGGGTCATTGGCAGACTTCTCAACTGTTGAGCAGGCTGGCATAACACAAACCTTTCGTTATTCTCTATCTCTGTTGTCATCCTGCCAAGCTTCTGGACAGCAGCTAATATTCTTGTCTTATTATTTACGTTCAAGAAATCTTCAACGAGAGAGGCACACTGCTTATGCTCAGGAAACTAGTGTTTCTTTTGTTATCACAAAGTGGTGTGCACTATGCCTGACTAGTAGGCCTTTACTTGTAGCGTGCGTAGTGTACTAGTGTGAATATCCGTGTAAAGGAATTCCATATTCAGAACATGGATGTTCCATTTACCTTTTTCTTTATAAACATATGAGTATGTCCTGCAATTTGGGCTATGTCAATGCTTCTCGTCATCCTGGCTAGTTGTGTCCCATTAGTTGTGTACTTGTGGGTGATAGTATGATGAACCCATTCATGTTGGAAGTGGGACTTACCAACGTTGACTGTGTTTTGTGTCAAGTGTAATCATGTGATGCACACTTACATATTGAGAGGGGCATTCCTCCTCCGAGTGGCTGGTTGCGTTAGCCACCATTCATGATGGCCCCCGAAGTTTTGAAAACCTTATTTGAAGATTGGCTTTGTGCTCCACCTGCAAAAACAATATATACATATCCTTACATAGTAATCATACAGTTAGTGTGGGTGCTACTGGATGTTAACGGAGTCCTGGCACTTGTGACTAGACCAGGGTGGCACCCATGTAATCAGAGTCTGAGTTACCCAAGTGCAAAAGTGTTCAAAAGTGTTCAAGCCTCCTTTACCAATGGTGCATTGGGCAGTGGGTAACAGGGATAATGTTCAGGAGTCTAGATGGAACTGCGACAGTAGAATGGTGGTTCTTCCAGGCCCAAGAGGGTGGAGCTGGAATAGCACTGAGCAATGTCACTGGTTTACGTAGACTTGCTGGCGTCCGGAAATCAGTTGTCTAATTGCCTGGGCACCTCTGGAACAGTTGTTTGATAAAGTTTAAACTTTAGAGGGTGCTCAGGGATGCTGTTGCAAGCCCAGCGTCCATAGGCTTTCTTCACGCGAGGGTCACGCCAGCGGGGATGAGAAGGTCTGACTTCCACTCGTTTATCCAGGCATCTTCTCCGGGCTGGAGGGTCGCTGTGGGTTGGAACAGGAACAGGAACTCTTTCAGGCAGGTGCAATCCTGTCCTCTTCCAGTCAGGCAGTCATGTGGACTCCTCTCCTTAATTTCTCTGGGTGTAGTCTCCAGGGTTGAGGTCCAGGGTGTATCTGTGAATAAAAAAAAACAAAGAAACGGCAGAAAGAGGAAGCAACCAAGACAAATACATATTGCTTCAAATATCTTTTTCTCCTTTTGCCCCTTTTTGAGAGACCTTGCTTTTGGCTATTGTTACGCAAATTTCGTGCAGGCTTAAACCTGTCTTGCTGTAAAACAATTGATAAGTTCAAAAAAAACCATGAAAAAACAACAAAAAAAATTCTTCATTTGCATCAGTTGGCAATTTTTGAGTTGCCATGTTCTTTGCGCTGTGCTAAAGACAGTGCTTTTGTTCTTCAGTACTGGGAAAACGCCGCGTTCTTGTTCACAAGGGCATTACAAGATAACAGTGGGCTTCTGCCTGCCAAGAAATCTGAAGACAGTGTCCATTTTACAGCGTCCATTTTTTTTTAACAATGTCCAAGCGACACGCTGCAAGGAAGGAAAAATATGAGCTTTCAGCAAAAATGTAAGTTATAAGAAATCACAACAATATACAATGTCTTTAGTTTCATTACTTTGCTAGAAATAGTTCAAAAATAGACAAGTGGATTCCAACAAGTGGCTGAGCTGGCCTGCTAGGCGTTGAAATGTGGCTTCTTCTCTTTTAAGTACTGACAAACATTTATCATAGGTACTGAGGTTCGGGGGTGGGGCTCTCCTTTTCTTCCATTGCATCACTCTTGCTCATAACGTCTCACCTGGCTTACACTTGAGAAAGGGGCTATTCTTGTGTCACCCTCCTGTGTTTCATCCAGTGTAGTTATGAGATTCTTTGTGCATTCGTCCCATCTCTTCGTCCCCCCCCCCCTTTCCTTGGTATTTTGGCTAGCAGGCTGTGGGTTTCTCATGTGCATGTAAAGTGAAGGTTTACTATCCCAATGTGGGGGCATCAAGAGGGTCTTATTGTTTCAAAGGCTGTTTGCTGTTCAGGCCCCCAATTAAAAGGGAAGTTTTCTGCTCCCCTGGTACTTTCGGAAAGGGGTTTGGCTAGCAGCCATAGGAACAAAGTCAAAGACAGCAGTACCCACCTTTGGGGTAAGCATGTCCCAAGTTTATTGTTTTTCTGCCAGTGGTGGTATCCTCCCATCGAAATGTAAAAATGGGCTGACTGACAGGTGCCACCTGACAGCAAAATAATGCATCGTTTAAGTCCAAAGCAGTGAACATTTTTTGCAGACTGTGGGAGCAGACTCAAAAGAGTGTATGGGTTTGGGACACATGGGTGCAAAGTTTCTACCGCTTGGTTCACCATGCGTAAATCTTGTACAGGCCTGTTTTCCTGAGTGCCAGCTTGGGTGCAAGGTTTTTTTTACATGCAAAAGGGCGTTGACCATGCACTCTGACATTCTTTTAAAAGGCCATAGTGAAGCAGTTGATCTAAATGCTTTTGAATCCTTTCTTTGGCTTGCTTTGGGATGGGATACTGTTTTATTGATACAGGCTGAGCTCCTGGTTTCAAAGTTATGACAAAAGGTGCAATGTTTTTAGCCATCCCAGGTGGGCTGTGTTCGGTCCATACCCCTTCTGGCGCTTGCAATTCTTTGGGGATGGAGGGTATTGGTTCACCCCTCACTTCTGCAAGAACAGCCAATAGTCTCCAGGCATTTTCTCGGGGCACTGTTATGGACAACATACGTGAGACTAGCCTGTCACTGGTTTCAGGTAGATACAGCACTGGGCCAGAGGGTTCAAAATGGATGAAGACTGGCTAGCCTTACTGGTGTGTTCCACTGGGATGTGCAGGGATGTATGATACTCAGGAGTACATCTCATTGTGTTCAGTGGTACTTACTCCCAAGAAAATGTGATTGGGATTTCAGTTTGAGTCAGTTTGAGTCTTTTACAGGTGGGGCAGGATTTCAATGGCTGCCCTTGCTTCAGCTGGGCTGGAGCTAAACAGGCACCCATGTGTTGCAAAACATAGGTTTTTTTACATGTTTAATTAATCACTATCCAGACCTCTAGGGGTCGACCTGTCCTGCAGGTGTCTGCTAAGTCTAAGAATTTTTCTGTTCCTCTTCCTCTTCTTTCTCTCCGTCTTTTCTAGCATGGCCTACACTGCATCTCCCTTCTCCCCCTCCTGTTTTCCTGGCAAAACACATTCTCAAGCTAAGGAGGGAGGAGGGCCTGTCTTTTGCTTTCTGGCCAGCGAATCTTTCCTTGGGTCTCCAGCCAAGGCTTGTCCAACATTACCTCTTACGCCTTTTTAAACATACACTTTCCATCATCTCGACTTGCCATTTTCTTCTGTGCCTCTGCTACAGTTCCATTTAAACCAGAGGCGACGTTAAACAAACCTTCTGTGGGTTTTTCCTCCCTTTTTTCTTTCTTCTCTTTTTCTTCTCTAACAAACAGTTCTTTGTAAACGACAGAAAATAGCGAACAAGAATACCAAGCCAAATAAGTGATAAAAAAAAACATCCGAATTAAAAAAACCACGCAAAGTGTCTCGAGATGGGTTCACATTATCACTACACAATAAAAAGGAAACTTAAAAAGTTACAAACACTGAACATACATCTTTAACAAAACACTGGCAGCTGCAACATCATGATGGTAATTTTTGCCTGGCCATTCATAAGCGCTTCATTTCATTTTTTTTTCTCTTTTTGAACTCCTGTGAAGCAGGTTGGAAACTGGCACTCCTGTGGGAGGCCTACTCTGTTCCCAGAGGTCACCGTCGCTGTGGACATGACACGTGGAAAGGCCAGATCCCCCTTCTAAACAAAGGGTGCTAGCGTGGATCTTAATGCCATCCCCATGCCATCCCCCAGCTGGTTACTCCAGCAAGAGAGGTTCCAAACCTGTGGTATACCATAATCTATAAAACCTTTAAACATTGTCATTTGGAAAAATCAAACATTTTTAAATCCCTGGGGCTGTACAGGCCCCTGACGTGGGTTGTTTAGTGCACAAGTGACGCAGGCTGCTGCCACTGCGTATACCAGCTGGGAAAGCCTTGGAATGTACAGTAGGCCTCGGAGGCTTTCTCATGGCTGTTGATCCTTGATGTATGCAGGGCTAAAAATTTAAAAGTCTGTCCCTTGCATTTTTTGTAGTCAGTGAGGGTTCTGGAGTTCGGCTGGTTTTTTCACAAATAACCCAAAGTCTCTGACAAATCATCCAAAGTCCAGTGTGAATCACAAAAACAAGTCCAGTGTGAATCACAAAAGCTCCTTAAAGTCTCTTTTTTCATATGCACACCATAGCCTCCCTTAAATTCTGAAAATGTCCAAAGGGTTAGGCAGTGGAACAGAGTCTTTTTAGAATAAGAAGTACCCATGGCTGATCAAGGCACCAGGAGGGCGACTTCAATCAGACACAAGTCAAACACAGTTCAAAATCTATTCCACACAGCTACCTCCCAACACACACAAAACAAACAAGAATATAGCTCCTGGAGACCAAGAACCAAGACAGCCTTCCCCTGTGGGATCAAGGGAAATCAACCAACACAATCCGAGAACCAACACAATCAAAGACACTGTGGCTCCCTGTGGGACCCTGTGGCTCCCAGTGGGACCCAAAAATCCAATTACACCCTGAGATGTACCTGGAAAATGTGAGGACTCTCTTTCAAGCCCTTCTAGGAACCCCTAAGGTGTACTTGGTTAAACCTGGGAACTCTTTTTCAAGTTCCCGTACCCCTGAAACGTACCTCTGTGGACTATTTTTCAAGTCCGTGAGACGGTTAGGCCCATCCCGGATTCCTACTGCGAATCCTATGTTGATCAAACCTTCCACCATGGGTTTTTATAGTGCACACTTACTTGTTTCGAGAGATGTTGCAGGTCTCGATCCTGTGATCCTGTTCTATTCTGCCTCACTCCGCAGCTGAAGTATGTGAAGTGCAGGTCTGGGGTCTGAACGTCCCTTCACGGAAGAATGTGTTCCGTTGTGCACTGAAGATCCGCAAGCGTCCTTCCCTCCACTTCCTATAGATCAGCTGGGGCTGTGCACGTGGCCTCGATCCGAGCTCCTCACGGCACCAAATATGTAGTACACCATAAAGTAGTACTGGATTCCGGCTCCACGTTGTCCAATAAACAGCACAGCAAACAGATAATAGAATTCAGGATAGATTTATTCCATGGAACTGTAGTACAACATAAAGTAGTACTGGATTCCGGCTCCACGTTGTCCAATAAACAGCACAGCAAACAGATAATAGAATTCAGGATAGGTTTATTCCATGGAACAAATGACCCCAGTGGAGTCAGCTCCAAAAGACTGAGGCCCCGAGCACGAGGCATTGAAAGCTTTTATAGCAAACTAAACGTCATGCATAATCAACAATTTCTCCTCATGTTTGCGGTGTTTTCTAGCCTATCACCTTCTCACCTCCATATATGCTTATCTATGAAATAGTGTCCAGTAATGTCCAGTTTCACAAAGCATGGCTTGTTCATGGCTGAGTCTGCATAGGAGGGGCTGTACTTTCTGATTAGGGTTACATATGTGCGTACATGATCAGCACGTGCAAGGACACTTGCTTCTACGTGATTAGTGCTGGAATGCAAGAATTGGAGTAATAGTTGGAGTAATAGTTCTCACAGTTACAGGCCTCTACTTCAGAATCAGAGAGGAGCTTTACTTGTGATTAGGGTAGTGTTACCTAGTAGTATTGCAAAATCATAACCATAACCTAGGGTACCTCATTTCCTCCCCCCCCCCCTTATATATGTAACTCTAATCAGAAAGTACAACCCCTCCTATGCAGACTCAGCCATGAACAAGCCATGCTTTGTGAAACTGGACATTACTGGACACTATTTCATAGAGAAGCATATATGGAGGTGTGAAGGTGATAGGCTAGAAAACACCGCAAACAGGAGGAGAAATTGTTGATTATGCATGACGTTTAGTTTGCTATAAAAGCTTTCAATGCCTCGTGCTCGGGGCCTCAGTCTTTTGGAGCTGACTCCACTGGGGTCATTTGTTCCATGGAATAAACCTATCCTGAATTCTATTATCTGTTTGCTGTGCTGTTTATTGGACAACGTGGAGCCGGAATCCAGTACTACTTTATGGTGTACTACAGAAATAATCAAAATTAGTGTGGTAATTTAAATACAGTAAGTCCTCACGTAAGGTCGTTTCATTTTAAAGTGGATGGGAGAAGGCCGTGGGAACGTGTATGTATGATGTTTATCCCTTAGGCCTCTACCAGGCCTCAGAAAGGCCTCCGATCAGTTGGTAGAACCTGTCTGAGGCCTGCAGAGGCCTGTGGATGGCGGCGCGAAGGCGAACAGGCCCCCAGAGCCCCCTTGGGGAGTTTGTTTGTTTTTCTCATGGCAAATAGGAGGAAGCGACGTTTCTAGCAGGCTCTAGCGCGGCTCATTTTAAAAACGACAAAATGGCATCTTATTTAAGTTTTTGCGGCATCTAATCTTTATCTACAAGAGCTGGTGCTTTTGCGGCATCCAGTCTTTATCTGCACGAGCTGGATGGGAATCTGAAGATGAGGAAGTGTTGCTGCAAGCCACCTTAGCTGATTTGAATGAATCTTGGTAGACATAAGCCTCCATTTTTAAAAGATCGCTCTTATTTCCTTGTGCCTCGTACTACATCTCCCAAGCTCCTTTGCAGCCAAACAGCCTTCCTATTGGTGCAGGAGGCCGCCATCTTTTCTAGCTTCGAGCTTGCAGTTCAAACTGCGAGTGCGGCAAGTGTGCTAGGAGCTGAAAAACATCAACAACCCTGACCTGCTCGTGCTAGAATTCGAAACAAACCAACAACAGCTCTCCAGCGCTTGTAGCGCTGGAAGGTGAAAAACAAGTATTTGTGTTTGCAGATACTCCAGATCAAAGAATCTTTTTTTTTGGCACAAGAGTTTTTGCAGCGTGTTCTCACCTCCGTATCCCTCATCGCCATGCAGTTGTTCCTGGGACTCTTTTTCTTCTTTATGCTCTTGGCCACAGGTGAGGAGTAACAAGGGTCACACACACATGCTCTCTCTCTCTCTCTCTCTGGTTCTCTCCCATGAGGTTCTTTAGAACTCTCCTATGAGGTTCAACAAGGCTGATCTAGAGCCCAGCTGGTATTGTTTGAGCCCTTGTGATGAGAAGGAAGAGGAAATCCTTAGAGTGTTTAAACCTATTTTATGGTAGAGGACAGCAACTATACACAGTTGCTGATAAAGGTATATATGGCGCCACCTACCGGTAGTGACTAAAGCATATAACAGGAATCCGAACATTCAGGGCCAGCCCAAGACCTCCTGATGCATGGGAAGGGATGCCAAATGCTGCCCTCCCCACCCCAATGATGTGCCAGTCTCTGCTCTTCCCACTCTCCAAAGCTCTGGCTCAGCACCCCCTCCCCTCCACATTTCCTTGGTCCCCCTCCCTCCTGAATCCAGGTCGTGGATGGAGAAGGAGGAGCCGTAGTAGAGGCAAGTAGGCAGTCAGAGATAAGTATGCCCCACCAAGCTGCTGCCTGAGGCGACCATTTCAGTTGGCCTCATGTATGGGCCGGCTCTGCAGGCATTAAGTACAAAAAAGCCAGCACAAATCTTCGACAACGGAGGAAGTTGGTTTGTCTAAGGAGGACATAACGCTGCAGGGAGTCAATGAAAGGTCATTTCGTCAAACTGTTTGGCACATGGGCGATACAATCATGGTTTCAGGGCAGGAACTAACTAGGTTCTCCTGAGCATCAACTCAAACAAAATCTTGCATGCTGGCAAAGATCCCTCATCTTTTATGATTTTGGGGCGAAGCCTATACTTACTTAGGAGGGAGCATAATTTGTCCTTGCTGCATAATTTGAAGGCTGCCGTGTGTGCCACCTTCAAGGCAGATTCCTGGGCACCAAGAATGCCCAAGAAGAAGAAGCTTGGAGACCCAGTGCTTTCTGCTCCCGGATCTGCAAGTCAGGACTGTGTGGCTGCTGCAATCCCACATGAGTCCAGAAGTGGGCAGATAATGCATGCAGCATTATACGTTTCCCTAGGAAACTTGGAATACCCTTAAAAAAAAGAAGTTTCTAGCCCTTATGGCTGTTGAAACCTCAGAACCTGTTGGAGTGCGCTGGCTGTGGGTGGGTGGATGGAGGTGAGATTTTACTGCTCTGCTACATCCCCCCTCCCCCATGAACATCCAAATAGGGATACCTAATTGCATGATGCCAAGGCATTAGATTCTCCGCTTTCTCCTGTGTTATGACTTAGGAATCTGACAAATCCTTGTCTCTCCCCTCCTCCAGGTGCCTCCTTGGAATGCGAAACTTGCACGGGTCCGGGCAGCACCTGTACTGGCCCAGCAGTCACTTGTGATGCTGACGAAGATACTTGTGTTGTTTCCTTCACCGAAGCTTCAGTAGGTGAGCGAGAGGGGTCATACACACCATTGATGCTGTGACGCAGGGCCTGTTCCGATACCTATGCACCTTATACTCCATCGGTTCTTCTGTCCTGCAGAAGAAGTGGAGAATTCGCTCTCTGTGGCTCCGGAAGGCTGGGCTAGAACCACTGGGTTGAAACTACAGGGAGGTAGATTTAGGCTAGACTTGAAGAAGAGTTTCCAGACTGTAAGAGTTGTTTGGCCCTGGAATGGTCTGCTTCATGCAATTGTGGGCTGGAGGCTCACCTATCGGGGATGCTCTAGCAGTTGCTACAGGGGGGTGGACAAAATGGCCTCCGAGGTCCCTTTCTGCGCCAGCGTTCTATGAGACCAGTGGTCGATCTAGCTCAGTATTTTCCACTGTAAAGCAACAATTCTCAACATTCTTGGACGAAGGTCTCTTTTCCACTCTTGCTTTTAGCCCCAGGCTCAGTCTCTGGGTTTCTGCATGAAAAGTATTACAGAAGTCTTCTACAGCCCAATACTATGTAGGATTGGGGGGCTAGCTGGAGCATTGGGGTGTCTGCTAGAGCGCTCCCACCATGTCAGGATCCAGAGAGGGGCTACCAGTGACCACATGCTGATCCAGGGCAGTAAGGCCTAGTGCTTAGCGCTCACTCTCTTCCCCTTCCCCTCTCTTCCCTTCGTTTGACCTGCAGCTTACGGGGGGGAAAGCCTTGCGATTTTGAATCTGCTGCAACCAGCCCAGGATACTAGGCTAGTCAGGGGGTCTCCCTGGGCAGAACCCCCCTCCTAGAACAATACTGAACCTCAGGGTTCCTATCAAAATCACTCTCACAGAAGTGCCTGCAGAGTGAGGAGATGCGACAATCCCACCGTGTTCCCAAAAAAACAAGGCAGATTGAGAATAATATGCAAAATATATCTTCTTATACCTTTACAGATAAAAATGTTCAGATTACGTGGAAGGGCTGTGAATCCTCCAGGGTCTGTAAATCTGAATCGTTCACGATGAATATGGGGGAAGGAAAAATCCGCAGGTCAAGTGTTATCTGTTGTACGGGAGATGCTTGCGAATCCGTGTCTGCAAAATGTACGCACTGGTCTTTTATTTTTTCTTGGCATATCCCTCTCCCAGTTCCCATCCCCTCTATCTCCTGTATGTCTTCATCTACCTTTTTGCTAGCACTGCAGTTCAGGGAGTGGGGTGTGATCTGGCCTGCAAATGTGAACTGGTGTTGAAGCAATTAAATCTTGAATCATAGATTCGTATCTGGCCAAAGACTAACTAGCAAACTTGCAGCAATTCTGGTGCTTTGGTCTTTTAAAATATCTGTGGAATGTCTTCCTTCATCTACGTCAGCATTTCTCAAACTCTGGGTCTGATGGGTCCTGCAGATCCTCCAACAAAAACAGGGGTGATGGGAAGATCAGATAACTAATTGCCTCCTGCCCTGAGACTGTTCAAAAATCAGATAACTGCTATTTGCCCTGCAAACAGCAGAGCTCCTGCAATTTGCAAGATAGCTGCTAATTGCCCTGCAAACTGCTGAGCTCCTGCAGTTTGCAAGCTTGCGTAAATATAGGGAGATCAATGTTTGAAGTCTTTTTTCTGGTGTTTTTTTCTCCCCAAGTCTGTCAATGACAGGTAGTGGGGGCATGTGAAGTCCAACTAACAAAGCCCCCTGAGTCTTGAGGCTATTCTTTAGGGCTGCCTCATTACGAGAAATGGATTAAGGGTGGTTTGTTTGTTTTTTTGCATAAAAAGAAATAAAATATTTCTTGTCAATAAATAAAAATACTTCTTTCTAGATCACCTTTTAAAAAAAAGTCTCGTAGAGCTAGGTGGGTCCTGATAGTGACATTTTTAAAAGTGGGTTCCAGTGCTGAAATGGTTGGGAACCACTGATCTTAAACAGGAAAGAAAAAATCAACCTGGAAAGGTATTTAATATTTGGTGTCCAGTTTGTATCAAGAGCTAGCTAGCAGTGATGTAGACGGAGTCTATTGACTCGGACTCATGTCGGACTCAAGTCGCGTCAATGACTCAACTCGGACTTGACTCAGCGATTGTGAAAGACTTGACTCGAGACTAGGAGCCTTTTACGACAAGTCAAATTTTATTCAGTTTTAAACCCGTATCACCCATTAAATAGATAGGGACTTGCAACTCGCAACCAAAGACTTGGGATTTGGGGGCAAAGACTTGGGACTTGACTTGAGACTTGGACCCAGAGACTTGAGACTCGACTCAGTCCTGACTCGGCAATTGTAAAAGACTCGAAAGACTCGACTCGAGACTTGGAGCCTTTTACGACAAGTCCAGTTTTATTCAGGGTTAAACCCGGTTTCCCCATGAAATAGATAGGGACTTGCAACTCGCAACCAAAGACTTGGGGGCAAAAACTTGGGACTTGACTTGAGACTTGGACCCAGAGACTTGGGACTTCTTGAGACTTGGTGTCAGAGACTTGATCCACATCCCTGCTAGCTACTCAGTGTGAGTTTCCCTCCTGATACAAACCAAACTCTGGCACAGTGGGTCTGCTTGAGGCCTACAGCTGGCGCCGATAGTTAAGTCGCCTCTCTCCTCATGTTATGGTCCCAATTCCGAGCTGAACAGACATGGGAAGTCAGTCATTAACGGTAACATCAAATACAGCCCCTAACCCCCTGATGGCGAACCTGTGATACGCGTGTCACTGGTGACACACGAGGTCATTTGGGGTGACACGCCAGTGTTTTCCCCCAGGGTTCTGACACACCTTACATTTTTGCAAAAGTTTTACAGGCTTGTCTTGAACATTTAGGGCAGAGATTTTTGGCAGACCTCTTTTATTCTCGAGTAAAACAGCAACAAAAAAAGTCACTAATTGATGTTAAATAAAATGCAATGTGTTCTATAGTTGTTTTTACTTCAGTTCAATTCAAAATTACTATTAAAAGTAGCAATAGTCAAAGTACTATTAAAGGGGGGGGGGCGATACGCCAGCAGAGTCAAGTTAGGCATTTTCAAACATTTTGACACACCAAGCCCAAATTGGTCGCCATCACTGCCCTAACCACTAGATTAACATCTCCGCTTCTTTTTCAGTGCCGCCAGCCGTCTTGGAACGCAACGGAATGCAATGCCCAGCCTGTCATTCTTTGCATTTGTGCCCTGAAGCAGATGTTGCACATTGTACAGGATCTGAAGACCAGTGTTTTGAGGCGTTCTCAAGTGCAGGCGTTGGTAATTCTGATTGGTGTGCTCTCTTCCTTGGGAGTTCTTCCCCTCCTCTACTCTGTAGGTAGATGCTGGCACCAGCGAGCGCTGATCTGAACCCAGGAAGGAATTGAGTTTCCTGGCTCTGCAACACAAATAAAGAATTAGGATCAGCGCACTAAATAGATGGGTGATACAGACCTAAGGCATCCAAGGAGGAAGCCAATGTCTCTTCATCTGTCTGCCCCCCCAGGAGGGATTGGGGGAGGTCTCAGGAGGGCGCCTTCCACTATGTGCCCCCTACCTCGGTGCACCTAATCCTATTATCACAGCACTGGGTGTGTCAATCGAAACAGGTGTCTCTTTTTCACATCTATTCCTTAACAGCCCGGTCCTGCCTAAGGTGTGGGTTTCTGTAAGCCGCCTTCGGCATTTGCTCCGGCATGGGAAAAGGCGGGATATATATTTTAAATAAATAAATAAGTCCGCAGGGGGGGGGAATCTAACCAACCTCTTCGGAGGCCGCCGTGGCATCCTTCCCTGGGGCGCTGGGGCCCTGGCAGCTGCTCCAGAGTGCCAGGTGCTTTTGCCAACCCTGCCCCTTGGGTACAGGAAGCCAGCGGAAAGGGTGAGAGAAGGGAGAGTCTGCTCCTCCGAGATTGGCAGGATAGGCTCCGAAGGAAGGGAGGGAGGGATTGGCATAGCTTTGTCCCAGCTCAGGCACTCAGCTGATCGTCTCTAGCACTCGGCGTCTGTGCTATAAGCAGCATGCTGCTGCTTATAGCATCTGTTGCAAGGAGGACATGGAGCATCTAGGTAAGAGAATGCCCGGGGCGCATGGGGAGAGGCATTATTTTACCTTAATTAGCTGCTCCGTGTCTTCCTTTAAACCTCACGCGGGCCCGTTAGGGACAGCCAATGAGCCGGATGTCGCTTTGGGGTCATACAATGCCCAGGTCTGTGGTGGATAGTTGCTGGCAACAGGATACAGGTCTCTTGTTGTCTTGTGTGCTCCCGGAGGCATCTGGTGGGGTAACTGTGAGATGCAGGAAGCTGGACTAGGTGGGCCTTTGGCCTGATCCAGCAGGGCTCTTCTGATGTTCCTATGAAGGGAGGGAGGATTTGGCACAGCTTTGTCCCAGCTCAGGCACCCAGCTGTGGGGTGAATGAGAGAAGGCGGCCAAGGAGGGGTGCCAAACCTGTTGGAAGTCTATCTTTAGAGGGGAGTTTGCAGGAATGAAACCCGACAAGAGCGCTCCTTTTTGTTTTTCTACATCCAGGGAAGTTTACTGTAAATACCACCACGAAGGGGTGCACAACTTCAGGCTTGTGCACTCAACTAAAAACAGGAAACAAGATGTTTGGAGAAGTTGCGTTCGCTATTAAAAAATTTGAATGTCGGTCAGCCAGCCGGGCCCCTCCGTCAACTGGGCACTCCCTCCTGGCTCTCTCTGAGCTCCTGGTGATGAAGATGCTCTTCTAATGCTCCTCCTGCAGTGAAGGACACGTCGTTTGCATCCAATGTATTTTGCCTTCAGCAGACCTAAGCAACATAAGTACCTTGACCACTTTTGGAGGAGTTCTTTGAACGGAGCGAAAATGAATAAAAACGAAGAAAGAGGCGAGATTCAGCCTGTGCGGCATTTATTGGCTTTTGGATGGGGTAGAAACAGTTCCACTGCTCGAATTGGCTAAGGCAGTGGAAGTGAAAGTTTCTGTTGATGCAAGATCATGTGCAAGATGCTTTTAATGGAAGGGTTGGGAGCAGATGCATTCGAGCCACACAATGCGCGTTTGGCTGAATTTGGGTAGGGGGGAGTGTGGTTGGATTCTTGGAGTGATTCTAATGTCATTAATAACATAATATATCACCGTAAATGGGGGGGGGAGAGAGAGAGAGAGAGAGCGCAGGAAAGGGAAATTAATTATGCATGGGATGGAGAGAGTGGATAGAGGGAAATTCTTCTCCCTCTCACACAACACCAGAACCAGGGGACATGCACTAAAATTGAGTGGAGGGAGAGTTAGAACAGACAAAAGAAAATATTTCTTCACCCAGCGTGTAATTCATCTGTGGAACTCCTTGCCACAGGATGCGGTGATGGCACCTGGCCCTAGATGCCTTTAAAAGGGGTTTGGATAGATTCATGGAGGAAAAAACCATCACAGGTTACAAGCCATAAGCAACCTCCTAGCTTTAGAAGTAGGTTTTCTCTGTGCCAGGTGCAAGGGAGTGACAACAGGAAACAGGTTATCTTGTTAGCTGTGTGCTGTCGGAGGCATCTGGTGGGGCCACTGTGAGATACAGGAAGCTGGACTAGATGGGCCTTTGGCCTGATCCAGCAAGGCTCTTCTTATATTCTTATGAAAATGTCTCATTTTCTCTTGTAGGAGTTGTCTTGTTCAAAGTGAACGTAACAAAAAATAATAATAATAACAGTGAATAGTGAATACTGGACTGTGTGTTCCCAAAAAAATAAAAAAAATGGTGTGCCAAGTACTCTTTAGAGCTGTAAGATCAAAGTTTTGTTGCAAGGAATACCATTGTGAACAGCAATCTCACTCACTTGATACGTGGTTGAACTATCCTCGTAGTTTAGTCTGTGGTCTCTTAGGGACTAGAACCATGGATGAATTCTCCACTTAGCTTGGGTTGCACTTAGCTTGGAAAGTTGGGGGTGGGGAATTGGCCGCAGTGAACTGACCAATGATCTAGCAGCATCTTGCTCCTGATTGTTCTGCATGGAGAAGATTTTGTGGAATCGTTGGCTAAGAATGGCGAGGCTGTTCCTCCGCCTGGGAAGAACAAACAGCTGCTTTCTGCTCTGCTGAGAGGGGCGAGCTGGGGGATTTGGTTGTGGGCCAGTCTTTCATTCCACCACAGAGAGAGAGAGAGAGAGAGAGAGAGAGAGAGAGAGAGAGAGAGAGAGAGAGAGAGAGAGAGAGAGAGAGAGAGAGAGAGAGAAATTCCATTTTCCAGGAATTGTCCTGTTCAAAAATGAATGTAACAACAATAATGACAGCAAATAGTGAATATTGTGTGTTCCATTTCTTTTTAAACTGGCTTGACAACTGCTTTTTGCAGATCTGTAAATCAAAGTTTTGTTGCAAGGAATGCCATTGTGAACTAGATTCCACATGAGCTGTGCTAGAAGCACAGAAACCTCCCTGCTTGAAGCCTGGTTGACCTATCTCTGTGTCTTAGTCTGTGTTGTCTCCTAGGGACTAGAACCATGGATTGATTTTCCACTTAGCTTGTGTTCCCCCCCCCCGGCAGACTTACCGGATAGTCATGGGGGGGGGGAGTGCCAGCAGTATATAATTCAGCTGTAAATTCATCATCCGGCCCTCTGATTGGATGAGTGCTAGCCTCTTGAAGTCTGATCTCTACCTTTTTTCCCTGCTTGGAAACACTCATGGTTGCCCAATGCATTCTGGGGCGACCTTGGAGAAGGGAGGGGGGTAGTTGTGCGACCCAGAAAAGGCTGTGGGAGCATGATTTCACTGTCCACAACCCTGCAAACGGAGCAGTTTGCCGGTGAAAAGGTAAGGAACGCTATTTGTAACCTTTTTAAAGGCATTTTTATAGTGACTCCTGCATCCGCAAAAGCATCTGCGTTGAGCCAAATCCGCGGATGCTGAAATCACGGATACGGAGGTCCGACGATATATTGCACAAAGAAACTTGATTTGCAGTAATGATGTAGTGGTGGTGCTGGTATTGGGGTGGTGGTGGTTCAGGGTTAGAGAAGCTTTCCCAGAATCACATGTGGGATGGCTCACATAGGGCTATGCGAAAGGTGACACCTGGCTTAGCTAGGAATGGCAGCCTCCCTCGCCAGCATGTGGGAGAGAAACCCCTTGCACAATGTCACTCTCACTGGGCTTTTCTTGATGATGTAGAATTTTGGATCGTCCGGCCTTGAAGCGTTGACTTGTCACAAACTTACAGCCTCGTGCTTCATGTGCCCAAAGTACTGTGTGCTTCCTAAAGGTTTCATTGCAAAGTTGTCCGATGTGCAAAGATGCTATGCAGAGATGAAAAGGGACAATCGCGCCCTTCCTGATTAATGGGAGCGAACAGCAACTGCAAAAGATGGCTCTTTGCTCTGTTACCAGAGACGCAATCCTATGCATCTCAGAAAGGCATCCCATCTCTCTCCAAGCAACATGCACCCTGCAATGACTACAAGGTTCTGGCGAGTCAAACGGTCTAAAATCTAAGATTGTGTGTGTCCCCTACTACATACTTCTGTCACTTTCATTCTTTCAGAAATAGAAACTTAAAAAAACAGGCAAATCTTCATAAGTTTCTGTTCTGATGTCAGAACTCTTCCTGCTTTCGGGTGTGTGTGTGTGTGTGTGTGTGTGTGTGTGTGTGTGTGTGTGTGTGAGAGAGAGAGAGAGAGAGAGAGAGAGAGAGAGAGAGAGAGAGAGTGAGATGGGGGGGGGGAGAGAGAAGCCACCCATGCTCATCATACCAGAATTTCAGCTCCTGGGGAATAACAGTTACTTTCATTCTTTCGAAATAGAAACTTAAAAAAACAGGCAAATCTTCATAAGTTTCTGTTCTGATGTCGGAACCCTCCTTGCTTTCAAGTTTGTGTGTGTGTAAGAGAGATCAGCCATACCAGAAGCTCAGCTCCTGGAGAAGGACCTTCCACCAGTCTCTCAGCGAGGACCGGACTGCTGTAGGAATTTGTGGTGAGTTCACATATTATAAGTTTCAGGTCCCACTATTAATACCTAGGAGCAGTCCAGGCACTATTTTTCTGGTAAGTTGGCATTACTACTCAAAGTCATCCTCCTTTTTCTTACACATTTGGCAGTTTGGGGCACGGTTTTCAAAGGCTATTTGACAAGAAGTAACAGTGTATTTTTTAAAAAATTGTTTTGCATTTGTTAAAACCACTTTGGCGCTTACGATGCCAAAAATGTCGATACAAATATAAAAACGGTGGTCCTGATATTCCAGATGATTTGAATGCTCTTTTGGAGTGATTTGTATCAAAGACTTAAATGATGTAGTTCATCAAGTGTCGCTGGTTTCTTCTTACTTGGTTATGTAATAATGGTTTTAAAAAATTGGGAAAACAAAACATTTCTCAAACTGTTTTCAACTTTTTGAACCTTTTGAAATCCTACTGGGTGTCTCCAAATTTTCTGGAAAGTAAATCCAGTTTAATTTAGCATGTCAAAAGTAGGGCTGCACAATTACCCTTTTATTTTTAAGCTGTCCCCCTCCTCCTTCAGGCCAGCGGGTGGCGCAGCGGGTTAAACCGCTGAACCATAAGCTGTTGATCGAAAGGTCGGCAGTTCAATTCCCGCGACTGGGTGAGCGCTCGTTGCTTGGCCAGCTCCTGCCAACCTAGCAGTTCCAAAGCATGCCAATGCGAGTAGATAAATAGGTACCGCTTGCGGGAAGGTAAACAGCGCTCCGTGTTCCAGCCGCATGCTACGCGCTGCGGCAAAGAGAGTCATGCCGGCCACATGACCACGGAGGCGTCTTCGGACAACGCTGGCTCTTCGGCTTTGAAATGGGGATGAGCACCACACCCTAGAGTCGGACACGACTGGACTTAATTGTCAGGGGATACCTTTACCTTTTTACCTCCTCCTTCGCACCACCTTTAGCCCCAGAAATTTAAGCTACCATAGACTCCCCATCCCCTTATCTCCAAGCTTCAAAAAAGTCTGCCCTGGCATGGCCTTGGCACCCAAGAGTGCTACTGTGGGCACAGGAGCGAGGCAGGTAAAATGCATTGGCAACCCGGGAGCCCATCTTTCTTGAACACCCAGGAATGGATCCAAAAACGGAATATTTCCTGATTCCAGCATCCGTTCTGTTAAAAAGCCGAGAGCACAATCCTTCCAACCTGGCTGTGAGCCAGGGTTAGTCACAGAATTAATCGCAACCCATTTTGATTCCCAGATCTTAGCATTTGTGTTTGGTCTGGGCACGGAACCAAATTCACATGCCAGAGGTGCGACTACAGGTATCCAACAAGCCACGAATTGCAAGCCCAAACCTGCAAGTGCAAAAAAAAATAATAAAAATAAAAATAGCTCATTGAATAGATTTTGAATTTGCACACTGGTTATTTCCATGAGAAACAGGCTGCAGGAAAAGTTTTAAATGCCTTTTGAACACTCATCAAATGAATGTGGCAACTCTCTGTTCAAGGTGGCAGGGGTTGAGGAAGGGTCTCCAAAGAGTCAGCTCGGTAGTGCCAACCAGAACACATTCACATATTATTATTTGGCAGTTCTTCTCTAGCTTACCCTTGTCCAGGACTTAATTTGAAAATATGAGGGGTGTCACTGCCTGCTGGGAGCCAGTGGCATAGCTAGCCTTGCCGGGGGACATCCATGATGTCACAAACCCCGCCCCTCTCTCGTGATGTCACAACCCCTATGGCAGGTTTTCCAGCGAAAAATGGCCCCCCTGGCATTTTTTTCACTGGAAAACAGCTACTAGGGGCCCAGGGGGGGCTCCTTTCTCCCCCACCGTGCCAAAAAAGTGCCTTTTTCCGCCACTGCTCTGCCACCAAATTGCCGTCAAAACGTTGGCTTGTGCACCCCCCCCCCCCCCGTGCTGTCCGGGGTGGTCCACCCCCGCCCCTCCATTCCTACGCCACTGCTGGGCGCATCCGCTCACCTGGAAACTGTGACCTAGAACTATGCCGGTTGGTTGCAATTACCTTTCAGTGAGGGAAACTGAAAAGTAATCAGTTCTTCACCTGCCCAGAAGCAATTTCCTGGGCAGACTGCTGCTTGTCTCATGGATCCTAAACTAAGATCAAGGAGAAGGTTGGATCTCTGAGTAATTGATTCGTTGAAACATCCCGACCCCAAAAGGACAGTCCGAGTGAATGCTCCCAAGGGACAATTGTGCTAGAATGAATGCTCCCAAGAGACAACTGTAGCACAGCCTGTCAACGTCTTTTGCACGTTCCTCTCTTCAGGAAATCAGGAAGGAGCAGATTTCTCCTGCTGCTGGGTTCCTTCCTCCTCATGTGGTTTCCTGCCGTTAAATTTGTTAACGACGTGTTCTTTTCCTCTCTGCATGCGAACAAGTCTGTGTTACAGTTGATTCGAGGTTGATTAACTGTTTAAGGTTTGGCAGAGGGGTAGCTCTGCCAGGATGCAATTGTATACATGCTTAACTGGGAGTAAGTCCCATTGAGCTCAATTGGACTTGCTTCTGAGTAGACATGCTTAGAACTGGGCTGTTTGTTGCAGCAAAAAGAAGAAAATGTCTTGTAGCGCTTTGTAAACTAATCAATTGATTTCAGGTTAAAGTTCTCATGGGATGGAAGAGGGGCAATGACTGAAATTAAATTGTAAGTGATAAGTGCAGTGTCTATTTACCATAGCAGAAAGACTAGATAGATCAATCTTCCTGGCTATGTGAAGTTAATTCACTAACAACGCAATCCTATCCAATTTACACCACCGGTGTAACCAGCGGTGCAGCAAGAACCGGAGACCCCAGAACGGAAGAATCCCCCTTTGGAGGGGATTTGAATCCCCTTTCCATTCTGGGGCCTCCCATTCACGTTGCATCACTGGTTACACCGATGGTGTAAGTTGGATAGGATTGCGCTGTAAAGCGCTGATGGAGGCACATTGATTCCCTCTTGGAGCTCGCCATTCATGAACTCAGACCTGTGACGCTTGGGCCCATATAGCTGTGGATCATTTGTTGTGGATCCAAAGCTTCCTTGCTCGACCAGAAAATGCCAAATCGCAAGTAATTTATGCAAGCAAAATAAAGGCTTCTGCTCCTCTGCCCATTGGCAACATCGAAGACCCAGGATGGTGTAGTGGTTTGGGAGTCGGACTTAGACCTGGAAGATCCAGGTTCAAATCCTCGCTCAGCCACGAAGCTTCCTGGGTGACCTTGGGCCAGTCACTATCGCTCAGCCCCACCTACCTCACAGGGTTGTTGTGAGGACAAAAAGGAGGGGAGGAAATATGTACACCACTCTGAGCTCCTTGGAAGAAGGGCGGTATAAAAATGTGAAAAAAATAATAAAATAATAAAATAAAACGAAGGAATGCAATCAGATTGGAAGTGTGACAGACCTTGCATGCGCACTGCTTGTGTGTGTGTGTGTGTGTGTGTGTGTGTGTGTGTGCGTGCGTGCGTGCATGAGAGAGAGAGAGAGAGAGTTTAAAACATGGACATATTTATTTATTTATTATTTATTTGAAGAATTTTTACCCCGCCTTTCTCCCGACAAGGCAATCAAGGCGGCTTACAATGAAAATATATAAAAATATACAAATACAATAAAAAAATTTTAAACGACGGAATTGAAACAATTAAAAACAAACAACACAATTACATTGATTAAAAACTAAACTACCTCGTTTCTTTCGAGGCTGCAGGGTTGGGCAGAGACGGATGTTCTGTGACTTATTTTGTCAGTAGAAGCAAGGGAGAATTTAGAGAGTATCGCCTCCTTTATTTCTACAGTGGAAGATGGGACCTAAGCATTGCGGTATAACCTGTTAGCAGAGGTGTCGCAGAGTGGGGGAGGCAGGGGCCCCAGGGCGTAGGGTGCTGAGGCTGTTTGGGGGCGTAGGTCTCCTTAGGTTTCGGTTTTATTTTCGCGTTTTTTTGCATTTCGCGGGCAGCTGCCGCCCCCCCCCGCTGCATCCCCTGGCGACAGCTGCCCCTCTCGTGTGCCCCCGGTGCTTAGCGGGTATTTAGCTGAGCGTCTTAGCTCCGGGGCGCAGGCAGCAGCAATTTCCGATCTGGGCGCCACCTTGAATGGATGGGACTCTCTAGGACTCTCCTCTGAGTCTCGCTGGTTGCATGCCCTCTCTAGGGCGCGCGTGTCTCGTTGGTTTCGCTGGTCGGTCCTCCAGAGTACTAGAGAGGCCTGGAGGACCGACGGACCAGCGAGACTCGGAGGAGCGTTCTAGAGTGTCCCGCCCATTCAAGATGGAGGCCGCACGGAAAGAAAACATGCTGCCTGCGCCCCAGAGACAACCCCAAAAAGGTTTTAAAAAACGGTATTTTTTGCACCCCCAAAATGTTTTTGCGGGCAATAAGCGAGGGGGGTGCAAAAATTCCGTGTGACGTCACCGGGGGCGGAGAATCGCCTCTGCCAGTTAGGTATGGGGGGGTCCTGATTAATAGGTTGTTGTGATAGATTTACACAGGGGGGGGAAGGGTGAAGGGGTGGTTGGTTTGTGTATTTGGCTTTGTTTATGTATTGTGTATTATATACGTTGATGCCAATAAAGGTTTCTGAATCTGAACTACCGAAGAGGGGAGGATTCCTTTTCTACCATTGCCACTATGGAAACAAGACCAGGTCATTCAGAACTCTGTGATCTCGGGCAAAATTCACAGGAGAATTTCAGAAGCAACCATGTCTTTTTGCAGATCTATCCGATCACAGCATTCGCTTCATTTTGGAAATCCCTTCCCTGGTGCACACACACACACCCCTCACCATGCAGCCTTTCCTGGGTCTCTTCCTCCTCTCTGCGCTCCTAACGACAGGTAAGCAGCGGTTCGTAACGTGCTCCCTCTCCGCAGAAGCAGAATTGCCCTGTGGCAGCAAATGGGATTGAGCTGGATCCAAACTGGTGGTATTTTGGTGTCATTTCATTGCTGTGAAAAACCAGCGTAACTCCTCACGGTGGGAGAAGGGAGGGCCCTGTGCCTGCTGCAGTCATAGAGCTTTGCAGGGCCCAGAAAGGATCCCTATAACCTTCTAAATTGGGGAACCTCCGGCCCGTGGGCCGTTTACGGACCCGAGGCGATCCGGTCCGGACCGCATGAGACCGGTCCGGATTCCATCAGACCCGTCCTGCGCGAGACCAGACCGGAGGTTCCGCACTCACCTCGAGCCGCCGGCGGCTCCACGCGTCACCTCGGTGCCTCCTCCTTGGCTGGCTGCTCGACCCCTTCTGAAATCGGCCTTTCTGAACATGCGCAGAACGCCGCTGAGGCCAAGCTTGGCCTCAGCGGCGTTCTGCGCATGTACAGAAAGGCCGATTTCAGAAGGGGTCGAGCAGCCAGCCAAGGAGGAGGTGCAGGCGCCGTGGTGATGTGCAGAGCCGCCGGCGGCTCGGCCCGTTCTGAAAGTGGCATTTGAAACGCCGCTTTCAGAACGGGCCGAGCTGCCGGTCTAGGTCGGAGGAGCGACGTGCGGAACTGGCGGCGGCCTCGGAGATGACTAGGCCGGAGGTGCGACGCATGGAGCCTGGAAGGTAAGGAGACTGATGGGGGCGCGCACGCAAAAGAGGTGGCCACCCCAAATCTGTGCCCCCTCCGCCAAATTTGCGGGGGGAGGGGAGCCAAAATTTTGGTCGGCCTAACGGCCTGCAACAAATTTTCCCCATGGGAAAATGGCCCTCCACCGCAAATAAGGTTCCCCACCCCTGTTAAAATCTAAAACAAGAGAAGCCCTCCGGTCTTCTTTCTCCATTCACATTACTGGGCAGGTCGCTGGAACCAATGGACTCTTCGGAGTCTTAAATCTAGAGGAGCATCATGTTGTTTGCTCTTGGGGTTGTTTGGGTCCTCCCTTCCGCAGCATAAAGTTTCCCACTCACTATACTTTGCCCATCCTTTTCTTCTATCCTTCTCCAGGGGCCGCTTTGGAGTGTGAAACGTGCATTGGGGTTGGCCAGCATTGTTCTGGCAACTGGCAGACTTGTGGAGCTGGCCAGGACACCTGAGTCACCTTGGTGACTAAAGCCACAGTAGGTGAGTGAGGGGGCCGTAGGCAGAGTTGGCCACAACCACGCTCCAAACAGGCACTGGTGTTGGCGTTCATATTTGAAGACATCTGTATTCCAAACCAAGGCCGGGGTCCCTGCTAAGGTCTGAGAATTTGCAAGGGAAGCCGAATGATATAAGACAATCGACATTTCTCCGTGTGTGTGTGTGTTCTGCACATGTCTATAAGCCAGGCCAGACCGGCGCATAGACTTCTGATTTGCACAGAGTATACGAACACATTAGGCTGCTTGTTGTCTCAATCCTCTAGTCCAGTGGTTCTCAAACGTTTTAGCACTAAGACCCACTTTTTAAAATGACACTCTATCGGGACCCACCTAGCTTTATGAGACTTTAAAAAAAAAACGTGATCTAGAAATAAATACATATTTTTACTTACAAGTAAGGAGCTCAGCTGCTTGCAGGGTAATTAGCAGCTATCTTGCAAACTGCAGGAGCTTAGCTCTTTGCAGGGCAATTAGCAGCTCTCTGATGTTTGAATAGCCTCAGGGCTGGAGGCAATTAGTTATCTGATCTTTCCATCACCCCTTGTTTTCATTGAAGGCTTTGCAGGACCGACCAGAAATCGGGTCGCTATTTTAAAGTGAAAAAACCAATGTGCAGCATTTGGGAGAGGGGCAGGTTGTTAGCTCATCTTTTCAGCAGCAGGCTCGGAAGGGATATCTCTGCACTGGTTGAACTTGCTTGGTGGTGGTGGAGACCCCCCCCTGACCCTAAACGTTTGCTTTCCATGTCCAGAGGGGATCACTGGATACTCCGTTGTGAAGGGCTGCGAAACAAAAGCTATCTGCAATGAAAACAAGAATTATGACATGGCGGGGACTACTGTCGTCACCAGGGTGGAATGTAGTAAGGCCGCTATACCGTCCGGATCCCTCCTCCTATCTCTCCTGGGTCTTTTGCTCATGAAGATGCTCCTGTAATGACTCACCGTGAGCGGCTCAGCACGGAGGAAAATGATCTTATATGTCCGCCCCACATCTGCTGGAGTCGCTCTGGCCTTGGGGAAAAATGTCTTTCCTCCATGTTTGATTGAGGGAACCTGAATTAAAGAGGAAAAGAGATGATACGGTTTGGAGATGCTTTCTTGGAGGGAAGGGATGGTGGGTGAGCAAGGATTCCCCTCTCTTCTAACTGGCTAGATTCGAGATGTGAAATGAATGTTTGTCGCATGCCATTGGCTGATCTTTTTTTCCTTCAAGGAGCTGGAACCCTCAGCTCCACCATGGAGGAAAAAAAAAAGGGAATAAAAACATGATGCACAAGGCGATTTGGTTAGCTGAATTTGATCTGGCACTGTGGGGACCTCTCTTCCCATCTGCCCAGTTCAGATGCCACAAGACCTGTCTGAGTCGTGCTCACGGGCATCCACCCAGCACCGTGCGCAGGTGCAATCAAACCGCATCACACATTCACAATCAGGAAAAGTGAAAGGCAACAACTCTTTCGAAAGGCCAATACATTTCCAGAAGGGGCGCATCACTCCCTGCACAATGGCCCACAACGGGTGTTACCCAGGAAAATCTGCCCTCGCTCCATCCCCCCACCACCACCTCCAGGGACAAGCTGACATTTCACAAACGTTGGCTGTCTCCATGTTTATGGACTTCTTGGGGAAGCATAATTTCTGCGCATTGTTGCACATACATCTAGGCAAAGCATTTGCTGCATCAGAGAGAGAGAGAGAGAGAGGGAGAGAAGTTTTCCTTAGGCCTCTTGTAATGTACATCCAGGGGCGTAGCTAGCCTCTGGGGGGGACCCCTTGACACCCTCTGATGTCACAAACACTGCCCCCCACACCGGAAAAATTCACACACACCCCGGCTGTTTTCCGCTGAATAAAGCACACTAGGGGCAACTCCTCTAGCTGGCACCACATCCCAAAAAGCCATTTTTGCCACCGCCTCCACCACCAAATCACCACCAAATTGGCAACTTGTGCAACACCCCCCCGCTGCGTGTCACCCCTGGCCGGGGGGGTTCACCCCCGCCCGGGGCCCTAGCGACGCTTTTGTGTACATCCCATTGGCATGGAGGCTGTCTTGCAACTTGTCTCTATACTTCTAGCTATAGCTAAGGAGTAGCCGACAAGCCGACCCCTCCTGAAGATAAACACTGGTTTACTTGGCATCGCCTAAGGACCATTGATTGGTGTCAAAACCGAACCAGGCTCGCTCCTCTGAACGGGAGAATGTTGATGCGTTTAAGACGGGGATAGAGCTGAGCTTTCTCTCGGCAGTTGGTATTTGCCAGTAAAGGTAAAGGTATCCCCTGACAAGTCCAGTCGTGTCCGACTCTAGGGTGTGGTGCTCATCCCCATTTCAAAGCCGAAGAGCCAGCGTTGTCCGAAGACACCTCCGTGGTCATGTGGCCGGCATGACTCTCCTTGCCGCAGCGCGTAGCATGCAGCTAGAACACGGAGCGCTGTTTACCTTCCCGCAAGCGGTACCTATTTATCTACTCGCATTGACATGCTTTGGAACTGCTAGGTTGGCAGGAGCTGGCCAAGCAACGAGAGCTCACCCCGTTGCGGATTCAAACTGCCGACCTTTCGATCGACAGCTCATGGTTCAGCGGTTTAACCCGCTGCAAAGGAAAAAAACAAACAAACCCACAACCACAATCCCCATCAGCTCAGATAGAAGCTGTGGGACAAACAGGTGCAGGGTGGTGTTTTCTTTCTTCAGCTGGCCTCGTGGATGGGTTGGCCTGAACGTTTGGGATCTGGTGCATTTATCTGATGAAATCCTTTGCACTTACCAAAACCCTAAGTGGATATATCAAAGGAGTTCGATTAGATGTACCTACGCACCTAGTTCAAGAGCGAAAATTGTGCAGAGTCGGTGTTGAGCTTCGAGGGACTTGTTGGGGGGGAAAACCCACAGTTCAGGTCACAGAGTCCCTGCTTGGCTACATGGAAAACTGCAAGCAACCCAAGCTTGGATGGGACAGTCGTGAGTAGAGTTGCTCTCTGATCCTGGGAATCATGTGATCTAGACAGCCAATCCCATGTCACTGTCTTCGATTGACTGTACACGCCCAGTCTGCGGAGCCACCAATCCAGAGAAGGATTTGTCCAGGCACAGGAGCATACCAGGCTGAATCTTTTGCTTTTCTCAGGTCAGCTGCAAAACCACGTGGTCCCCAGCACCTCTCTTTGAATATCTGTCACGCACATCATCCTTTCCTACACACAAGGAGTACCAGGATCTGAGGCCGGCAGACAGAGCCGACCTTAGGAGCTGTGGAAGCTTCCAATTGTTGGAAACATTTTTTTGCAGGGCCCCAGATTCACAGTCATGGGCTGTAGAATCTTAGCAATTTAACATCACATTATGACTGCCAATAGTCACAAACGTGACTTGCCCCATCATTTTTTGTGACTGCAGCGTCTACATCTAATCTGTCTGTATTCGTAGGTCCTAATTAGATTTATGTATGCCAAATTTAAATGCTTGAGTCTGAATATATAGGCCTACAATATATAAACCTGCAATGTGGTGTCAATGTGTATGTTGCAATGTGTTGTCGTGTGTATTTGACAAGACTAGAGTAGATTACCCTAGCACCTGGGGTGGGGGTGGGGCGCAGGTCTAAATGGCTTCAAGCCAGTCCTGTTGGCACAGAAAAAAATGGTTTCTGGTTTCTGACACCAGAAAAAAGATGCTCAAATATTTATCTCCCTATGTTTACAAAAGCTTGCAAACTGCAGGAGCTCAGCTGTTTGCATGGAAATTTAGCAGCTCTCTTGCAAACTGCAGGAGCTCAGCTGTTTGCAGGGCAATTAGCAGCTATCTGATTTTTGAATAGCCTCAGGGCTTCAGGCAATTAGTTATCTGTTATTTCCATCACCTGGGGCCCACTAAAAATCAGGTCGCAACCCACCAAGTGGGTCCCAGCCCACAGTTTGAAAAACACTGCTCTCCAGTGTTTTTTCTTCTCTCTCGTACACTCTGTCTCCTCTGCCACAGCAAAACTGTTTCCCTGTTGTCCTCTCAATGAGAGCTGGTCATGTGCCTATGCACAATTGGTGTGTTCCAGTCATGGCGGTAACAACCCCGGCTCTGGTCACAACCCCGGCTGCACCCGGTAGTTGTGGAAGGCTGCTGTATAGGCAAAGCGTTGACTAAGGAAATCTCAAGTCGCCGCAAGGGGTCAACGTACTCCAACACAACATACAAGATCTGCAACATCACAGCAGAGCCCAGCAGAACTGACGTTCCTTCCGCAAAGGCGGCTAAGCAAATCGCAGCAAAAGTGTTTTGTTGCATTGCTTTCGAAATGGGCTTGCGCCAGTCTCTGCTCAGCAAAACAAAGGGGAAACAATCCAGTTCCTCTGAGGGGGGGGAGTGCTTTTTGGAAATGCTACTGAGGGGCACTCACTTTTGCAACATGACATGACCCAAGCCAAGAGGATTGCAAAAGCCTTGGCCTTCACAGCCTGGAAGGAAACCATGTGCTCAGTCGAGCCGTAACCGAAGCTGTTGTGTAATAAAATGGCTGAACGGGTGCAGGAGCGCTACATGTTTGCGCTACATGCAGAGTTTCAGTTCTGCAGACTGTTACGGGGAGTGTGTGTAAAAGCTAGCTGCGGATGAAAATCCAGGTTGGTAGTCAGAATTATTAGAGGATCTCCTGGGCCTAGAATTGTTTCTTCATCCAGGCCAATGGGGAACCAGTTCACACATGCAGATGACAACAATGTGACTCTCGCATGCGGTGTGGCGATCTGCACAGTCTGATCCACACTACCAACTCTGCACAAACACGAAGGAGGTGATTGTAGGTGGACCGGGGGTCTGCCGTGTGAACTAGGCAAGCACATTGTTGTTGTTGTTGATGATGATGATGATGATGATGATATATTGATTATTAAGCATTCTTAATATTCATATACCAACAAAATGTTCATGAAGCAGTTCACATAGCAAGATAATTAAAGGAGAGGAAGGGGGGAGAGAGAGAGAGAAAGAGAGACGAGAGAGACAAGAGAGACTAGCCAACAATCACAGGACTACTTGCTATGCATGTCGGAGGTGCTTCTATTTCCATTCCTTGAAAACTTTACCGTAATCTCCTTTGCTTTCCACTAAAAATCCCCATTTTTTCCAAAGATGCTCTGTACATGCGCAGAGGCAAGACTGATTTCCTGGGGTTATACGACAGCTGTCCCATGGGTAAGGGCCGCTCTTCTGCAGGGTCAGGGAAAACGTTTGATGAAAAACAGTCATCAGTAAGCAAGATGGCTAGAATATCGACTTAGAACTTTTGAAATGACCTGGTATTTCAGCAACGTCTTCTGCTTAACAAGAGAGTGATATTATATTATATTTATGTATTTATTTATAGAATTTATACCCCGCCTTTCTCCCACAAGGGCAACCAAGGCGGCTTACAATAAAAACATTAAAATACATATATACATTTAAAATCAAGAATTAAAACAGTTAAAACAATTAAAACAAACAGCCCCAGTGGGTCATCCACATTTACATTTGTTAAAAGCCATCTGTTAAAAAGCCAGCCCACCATGTCAGACATCAAATGCTGATCTAAATAAAAATGTCTTAAGGCCCCGCCGAAAGGTCTCTAAGGAGGGAACCGTTCTCAATTCCAGGGGGAGGGAATTCCACAATTGGGGCGCCACTGCCGAGAAGGCCCTATTCCGTGCCACCATCCCCCTCACCTCCGTCAGTGGCGGCACGGTTAACAGGGCCCCCCCTGATGACCTCAGAGTACGGGTCAGATTATAAGGAAGGAGGCGGTCCCTCAAATCCCTTATATGCCTTTTAAATAACATATTTTGTATGATCTCATTTTTGAAAATAAATCTTACTTTAGTTTTGAAAAGGGATGTTTGTTCTCACCCCTTCCCTGCATGGTTCCACCTGGAATGTTTTTGCAGGTATTCCCAGCCAGAACATTCTCCAAAGAGAGATAAGAGCTTTTTGTGTATCGCCATGCAGGCTGTCCTGGGACTCATCTTCTTCTCTGTGCTTCTGAATACAGGTAAGGTATGAATACAGGTAAGGTTCTGAATCCAGGTAAGGTTTCCCCCCTCCTGCCCCTCCTCACCCGTTTGGTATATGATTTCTTGCAGGGATGTGGATCAAGTCCCAAGACTCTGGGTTCAAGTCTCGAGTCTTTAAGTCACAAGTGGCTTAAACCATTTTTACCCAAGGGTGTATATATGCATCTGGAGTTAAATGCGTACACCTGTGCGCTGGTAGGAAATGGTTTTTTTAAGCAGGGTGGGGATTCCATCGTATCACTTCCCTGTTTCCTACGGCAGATGACTAAGGAACCTGCCCATCTGATATACCAAGGGTTGCCAAACTTGCTTAGTATAAGAGCCACATACGATAAACTTCAGACGTTTGAGAGCTGCAAGAGATTTTTGAGAGCCGCAATATTGAAGAAGCATTTAAATTCTTCAATACATTTACTCGCCATGAACATTAAACTTATGTTTTAATCCTGTGGAATCTTAGTTTATGCCTGGTAAATAATAATAAAGCTTGAAAAAGTATTTACCTCTTTATATGAATTGTGATGCAAAAAGAAGCTCAGCCAACATATTTCCGAGAGCTGCACATTATAGGTCAAAGAGCCGCATGTGGCTCAGGAGCCGCAGTTTGGCCACCCCTGTGATATACTGTACTGTGCTGATGCGGAGGTTGGCTGCCCAGCGCTGCGGAGCTCGCCGGCTCCAAAAATAAGTAACTGTTAATTAAGAACTAATTAAGAACTAATTAGCTGCTGATGCGGCAGATAAGGGGCAGGGCTTGGCGTACCCCCTGCACGTGGTCCGCGTACCCCTAGGGTAGGCTTACCAGATCTCCAACCGGGACAGAGTGCTAGACCTTTAGGAGAAGGAATGTGGGCAGGTGCAGCTTGTTAAACCTTAGAGCACAATCCTAGGCATCCATGGGGCTTGCTTCTGAATAGACGTGCCTAGGATTGTGCTCTAAGGTTTAACAAGCTACACCTGCCCACATTCCTTCTCCTAAAGGTCTAGCACTCTGTCCCGGTTGGAGATCTGGTAAGCCTACCCTAGGGGTATGCGAACCACAGGTTGAGAACCCCTGCTGTACTGGATAAAGCCTCTTTCCTCTCTTCTCCAGATGCCTCTTTGCAGTGTGTCTCCTGCCAAGCAGTGAGCAAAAGTTGTACTGGCCAGAAGGTGACTTGTCATCCAGAGGAAGATGCCTGTATGTCCATGTTGACGGAAACAAAATCAGGTGGGTACGAGGGATGGGCAGAGGGAAAGCCCCTCGGCTGCTATACAGGTCGCCTGGGGCTGAAGTCTAGACTAGTGGTTCCAACCTTTTTAAGCATTAGGACTAGGCTTACCAGATCTCCAACCGGGACAGACTGCTAGACCTTTAGGAGAAGGAATGTGGGCAGGTGCAGCTTGTTAAACCTTAGAGCACAATCCTAGGCATGTCTATTCAGAAGTCCATGGATGCCTAGGATTGTGCTCTAAGGTTTAACAAGCTGCACCTGCCCACATTCCTTCTCCTAAAGGTCTAGTACTCTGTCCCGGCTGGAGATCTGGTAAGCCTAATTAGGACCCACTTTTCAAAATGGCACTCTATCAGGACCCACCTAGCTTTACGAGACTTTAATTAAACAAGGTGATCTAGAAAGAAGTAATAATGTACTTGCTTATTTACAAGTAATAATTTTGTTTATTTGCAAAAAAACAAAAACAAAAAAACACAACCCTTAAGCCATTTCTCGTAATGAGGCGGCCCTAATGAATAGCCTTAAGGCTTGAGGGGCTTAGTTATGGGACTCAGCCTTCACCTGCCCCCACCACCTGTCATTGACAGACTTGGGAAAAAAAGCACCAGAAAAAAAGACGTTCAAACGTTTATCTCCCTATATTTACGCAAGCTTGCAAACTGCAGCAGCTCAGCTGTTTGCAGGGCAATTAGCAGCTATCTTGCAAACTGCAGCAGCTCAGCTCTTTGCAGGGCAATTAGCAGCTGTCTGATTTTTGAATAGCCTCAAGGCTGGAGGCAATTAGTTATCTGATCTTTCCATGACCTGTGTTTTCATTGGAGGCTCTGCAGGACCTGCCAGAAACCGGGTTGCGACCGCTGCTTTCCAGCCTTGTTGTCACCGCCACTCAGCGGCTGCCAGAGCTCCCAAGTGACTTGCGCGAGAGGCTCTGGCTACAGTGGGGGCAGGGTAGCTTCACTGTTCCGCTGGCACGGCTGGGCATGAAGAGGTGGAGCAGCGGTCACGCGACGGTGGACTTTGCCACCTTGCAAACCTGCCGCTCATGGCAAACGTTTCGGCTTGCCTCATTGGCCAGCCGGCCCCACCTGGGAAGGCGTGCTTTCCGTTTCCCAGGATGAAAACCAGGCCAGAGGGGAGAGATCAGTATCCTGTCGCCACTCCCTTGCACCTGGCATTCAGAGATAGCCGACTTTAAAACCAGGAGGTTGTATTTTCCCATCATGGCTTGTAAACGTGATGGACTTTTCCTCCTTCAATCTGTCCAACCCCCTTATAAAGGCATCCAGGCCAGGTGCCACCGCCACATCCTGTGGCAAGGAGTTCCACAGATTAATGACTCGCTGGGTAACTCCATATTTTCTTTGCTCTGCTTTAACTCTCCCGCCACTCAGTTTCTGAGGAACAGACACTGGGAATGGGGAGACTCTCCTGATCGCAAGCCTCTGGTTCTTTACGTCTAGGAGAGCTCAGCGTCTCAGCCATTTTAAAGAGCTGTAGCACCGCGTCTGCCTGCCTGGCAGCGCGAGCAGATGCAGTGGAAAAAAGAGTCCCGGGAGGCATCAACATGACGATTGAATGTAGCAAGACCTCATCGCCATCCAGATCCCTCCTCCTGCCTTTCTCTGGGCTTGTGCTGTTGAAACACCTCCTCTGATATTCTACTTGCCTCAACTCCGCCTTGAATGCCTTCATTTGCACGTCCTGGAGCCGGTCAGTCACCCCCTTCAAAGGTTTTTGCCTTCCTGTACGTTTTGCAGAGTGAAAATACATTAAAACCACAGAACAAAGAACTGATATTCAGTCTTTGGTTGGTTCTACTGATGCTAAGATGAGTCAGGGAGGGTGAGTAGGTGGGTGGGGTAGTGGTGTATTGACCCATGGCCGGGCCGCTAGGCTTTCAGGTATTTTGGGGCCCCTCCAGCACTTCAATCTTTCACCCCACTACAGCTGACAACAAATGATTATGAGATAGGAAATTTAACAATGTACAGTGAAAGGACATTTACTGATTTTCTTAACAGGCAGGAGTTAGTGTGTGGTTGCTGTGATCCATAATCCGGACATTCTGGGACATTGGTGGGCAACACGGGCCTTTGTCCCTGCAGGGCCCCTAGGCTGAAGCCTAGTCAGCCTTATGGATAATACACCCCTGGGGTGGGGTGGGGGACAGCCACACAAGGATTTTTTTCTCCGCAATCTAACTGAAAACCTTTTCCGAATGTCATCACGGATGGGTAGTAGGAGAAAAGTTGGGAATCTCTTTCTCTGTGTTTGACTGAAGTATCCCCCAGGGCTGGGGAAGACAACACCCTCTCAGCTAAGGGGGGGGGGAGATCATACGAGTTGGATAGGTACCTTCGAGATCATCTAGACCAGGGGTTCTCAACCCCTTCCCGGCCGAGTACGACCTCTGGCACCACTCTCCTGCTGCATACCACTGGAAGTGACTGGTGATGACATCATTGCCAGTTACTTCTGGGTTTTCAAGTTTTCGGAGGCCAGGAAATGCTGGTGCGAGGCTCTGGGCGGGTGGGAGGGCCCTTCTCAGCGTTCCCGAGAGGCTTGGCCAAAGGCACGAGCCTCTCGGGAGCGAAAACGTGCTGCCAAAAGTGCCTCATCGGAGTGGGGTTCCAGTGGTCCGAGTACCACCAGCAGTCAGCCGAAATACCACTGGTGGTACTAGTACCACTGGGTGGAGACCCAACCCCTTGCTAAGTGCAGGCAACTACGACTGCATCTCTGACAGGTGGCCATCAAGCCTATTCTCAAAAACCTCCAATATGAAAGAGCCCACAATTGCCCACAAGACAGACTGTTCCCGTAACCGGAAAGACACTTGAGAAATTCTGCCTTGTGTATATCTGAAATCGACTTCCCTGTAGTTTCAACCCATCGGTTCTAGTCCTGACCTGTGGAGGCACAGAAAGTTCTCCCTTTCTTCTGCACAACAGCCTTACAGATGCCTGAAGCAAAGGTGGCCTCCCATATTTGCATGTGTAAACATGAAAAACTGATGTTTGCCATTGGAGATGTAGACTCGGAGGCAGAGAGAAAGTGAGAGAGAGAGCGGTGCATTAGCAGAAGGCACTTGGGGTGCAGAGACCCCCAAAGACCCCTTGGAAGCTATAGCTGCCTGAGTTTTGATTGGCGTCAGGCGGCTTGACCGTGTCGTCGCAGGTCTGTCGACTACGCTGGCTCCTGGGCTGTTTCCGAGTGCAATGCACTCAAAACGGGGTCAAAATATAGCAAATCTCTCTCACCAGCTTAGAGATCTAAATAAAATGCCCTGTACTCTAGACTTGATATCTCTATGGTAGAACGGAAGGCAATCAAAATGCGTGCTTAAAAAGGTGCGTGTGAGTGAATGGACCAAATGGATCTAAGCACATTGCCGTGTGTATTTGGCAAGACTAGAGCCGATTACCCTAGCGCGGGGGGCCCTTAGGCATGGGGCCCAATTGGCTTAAAGCCGGCCCTGTCAACACCAAATTCCTAGACGATTTCCAAGCCCTTCCAACATGCCTTAATGTGTGTCTGTACTTGTCTTTAGAAGCAACCTGTCCTTCACTGAAACTCCAGCTCAGAAGGCAAAAGCAATTGTCAGCACAGCTCACCCACCCCTTCGTTTCCCATTCCCAGTCCAATCAACGGATCGGTTGTTGACGTCCATGAAAGGCAAGTAATGGGATGAGCTCACAATAAAGTAATATTTCTTCTTTGTAGATAGAGCTAAGAAAGGGAGGGGCCGAGCTGATAATGTATCTTCTGGCTCAAAGCCAGTTTTGGGCAAGTCGGAGAAGAGAACACATTTACAGGAGATAACACTTATCAGCAGCGTCACTAGACGTGCGACACCCTAGGGCGGGGGGGAGCGTCACCCCCCCGCCCTAGGGTGAACCCCCCCCAAACACCCCCTTACCTGAAGGCCGGGGAGCCCGCCGGGGAGCCCGCCTCGGAGCGTCCGGCTCCGCCGGCGCTCCAGGGCCTTCTGAAGGTCCGCTGCCCCTTTGCCCTCAGAAAAGTACTGCGCATGCGCGAAAACTTAAGAATTACGTTTTCAAGCAGCGGGCCTTCAGAAGGCCCTGGAGCATCGGCGGAGCCGGACGCTCCGAGGCTGGCTCCTGAGCCTCGGAGCCTCCGGACTCTGGAGGCTCCGAAGCCGGGGAGCCGGCCAAGAAGCGTCCGACCGTGACGCGTGTCACCCATGACATGCGTCACCCATTACGCGCGTCACTCCCGGGCGGTCCGCCCCACCCGCCACGCTCCGTCGACGCCCATGACACTTATAGATAAAATTTGGACTCCCGCTTTAATCAGAACGTATCTAAGTACTCACAGTGACTGTCGAGGTTACTTCAGTGCAAACAACACCTGAAAGCTGATATTGGGAATCAATGAACTCAGAGCTACATGGATGGCTTATAACCACGCTGGTTATTTCTCTCACTAACACCTGACAAGCCCTGCTGGCTCTTTTGTCATCCATCTGACGAAGTCCATAGAATTGGACGAAACATTGTGGTCTAATGTTAGGCTTACCAGATCTCCAACCGGGACAGAGTGCTAGACCTTTAGGAGAAGGAATGTGGGCAGGTGTAGCTTGTTAAACCTTAGAGCACAATCCTAGGCATCCATGGGGCTTGCTTCTGAATAGACATGCCTAGGATTGTGCTCTAAGGTTTAACAAGCTACACCTGCCCACATTCCTTCTCCTAAAGGTCTAGCACACTGTCCCGGTTGGAGATCTGGTAAGCCTATCCAATGTGTTGTATGTTGTTGTTGTTGTTTTGAACTATTTTTAATAGTTTTGGATGCTTTTAACTTTGTTTTTAAAATAATGTGTTCTAAACTTTAACTTGGTTTTTAATCAGTTTTTTTAAACAAACAAACATAGAATTATTTTTGGAACTTCTCTACACATGGCTTTTATTCCTGGATATGAACCTAAGACTTTGTACATTAGCAGTTGGTACAAGCTACCAGAGATTGACCCAAACTATATCAGCATATGGCGCTATGATTATGACCCAGCCGTACAAGATTTCAGCTAACTAGGCAGCTATACTGAGTTCTGACAATGGATCACAACTCTGTAGCAGCCAAGAGAGAGTTACCTCTCTGAGGCTGCAATCCTATCCATGTTTACCTGGGAGTAAGGCCCATTGACTATGATGGGACTTACTTCTGAGAAGACATGCATAGGATTGGGCTGTGTAACAAAATCCAGAACAAAGCCACGATGGTGTAATGGTTTGAGAGTTGGACTGGAAGACTTGGAAGATCCGGGTTCAAATCCCTGCTCAGTCATGAGACTTCCAGAGTGACTTTTGGGTCAGTCACTATTTCTCAGCCTCACCTACCTCACAGGGTTGTTGTAAGGAAGAAAGGAACTATGTACACCAAACTGCAGGAGCTCAGCTTTTTGCAGGGCAATTAGCAGCTATCTGATTTTTGAATAGCCTCCGGGCAATTAGTTATCTGATCTTTCCATCACCCCTGTTTTCATTGGAGGCTCTGCTCACGATCCGCCAGAAATAGGTTCCGAGTCGACCCACACTTTGAGAAATGCTGAACTACAGCATTATAAAAGCAAATTAAATTCAAAATCCCATGGCTCTATGAGAATTTAGAGGCTGAGGGATAGGTGTGGCTGGAACTAGATGTGATCGAAGTGAGTCTGGCTTCGGATTACCAGCTCTGATGGAAATGAGTCATTTTCTTTCCCCATATGATTTAATGACATTGAGGCTGCAATCTGACACACACATAAGTCACAGTGAACTCAGTTACTTCTGAGCAGACTCACCTAGGGTTGCACTGTTAACTTAGTGAGGCCCTATTAAAATCTCCAGGATCACTTTTCAGTGGCACCCTGGAGATTAATGCTGATTCCTGAGGACCCCAGGAAACCTTAGAGCAGTGGTTCCCAAACTGGGAGCCGCGGATACCGGCCAGTGAAGCCGCGGATACCTGCCAGGGGAGCTGCCAAGTGCCACGGAATTCTCTCGGAAAACAGTGCAATGCCAATTGGCAGGCATCAACATCATGTAATGGGGAGCCGCAGCCAATGGTCGCCAATGGTCAAGGGAGCCGCAGGTCGAAAACGTTTGGGAAACTCTGCCTTAGAGGGTCGGGGGTCGTCGTCTGCCATAGCACTTCGCCTGCAGTGGTTGGTTGCTCGGGTGCTTCCAATGTTTGCTCCTTTTTCTCTTCTCTCCTAGATTTCATCAGCATTATTGCAAAAAGATACAGTCTATGGGTGTATCAACTTGGATGGGAGGCTGTGTCATTTGATCTGAGTGTCTTCAGATGGGAAAAGTGGGCAAGGCAGAGGGTGGGGGAGTGGTCTTTGATGCTCCCTCCCCCTCTCTCGAAAAAAGTTTGCTGGCTTCTATAAAACACTTTCAGCTGCATTAGGCAGACACAGATGCTTTGCTGCATTCAGCTAGTTTTCATCTCCAGAACTGCCTAGAGGTGTCTTTTATCCTCTACCTCCTTGCTACTTTCACAGCTACTGGTGAGTACTTTGGGCTGCTTGAGATGGGAAAGGGGGGGGGGTAAAGGGGTCCACCACCCCAGCCTCCCACTGCCCTTGAAACTTCAGTGCATGCATTGGTTAAACGTCTTAAACAAATCTTCCTTTCAAAATTGTTGGCTCAGCCAGTGCATGAATTAATCGGCAGTTGCTGTTCTGGAGTGTACTGATCTCTGTTAGTATATTGAAATGGAAATGCCATCAGTGTGCAGTCAAATGAAGAGCTGACTACCAAGTTAGGTTCTGGAATAGCTTGTGGATGGGTAGCTACATGCCACTGAATCCTCCCTGCCAGCTTGGGTGTGGCCGACGCTCAATCGTTAAGCACTTCTGCAAAAGAAAAACAAGGTGGAGATTTTGCATCTGGCTGGCAAGAAGGAGCTTTGGCGGGCTCCACGGGTATGTTGTTTTTTGGGAGGGACTGATGCTGCTTTTAAGTTGTTGTCTGGGCATTGTTTGCCACCCCTCTACTCAACATGTATGTTTTGCATACAAACAAGTATGGCAAAAATGCTCCATGTTTGCAGCATGCTTGTTCCACTTGGAAAGCTGCCCTGTAAAAAAGGCTGAAGTTTCTACTGTTTGGAAACCATGTGAAAGCTAGGAAGTGCTGGTTACCTTAGATAAAATATTAGGGATGTAGCAGAAAAACAGATTGTATGTTGTAGAGTGCTGGCCTCACTATGTTTCTTTTCAATGAACTGCCCCATCTTGCAATTCAGTTGTCTGGGAGTCAACTCAAGCTGGACATGACCAGGGATGTGGATCAAGTCTCTGACTCCAAGTCTCGAGTCAAGTCCCAAGTCTTTGCGCCCAAGTCCCGAGTCTTTGGTCGCGCGTTACGAGTCCCTATCTCTTTAATGGGAAAAATGGATTTAAACCTGTATAAAATTCGACTTGTCGTAAAAGGCTCCAAGTCTCGAGTCAGGTCTTTTGAGTCTTTTACAATCGCCGAGTCAAGTCCGAGTCGAGTCATTGATGCGACTTGAGTCCGACTCGACTCGGAGTCATTAGACTCAAGTCGACATCGCTGGACATGACATCGATCATCTTGTTTCTCCTTGCATGAAAAACAAATTACTGAATAGCAACTGTGGCCAGGAGGAGGAAAGGAATATCTGGCTCAAAACTCGAGAAGGATGGGGAAATGGATTAATTCTTTCCCTTTGTGTTGCAGTTCCGGCAAACGGTTCTGTCGCAACTAAGCTTAAGTGTGGGAATTGGAGATAATTGCAGAGGTAATGTTAGGCGTCTGCTTCTCTTCCTTCGGCGTCTCTCTGAACTATTAGGTCCTTGATCCCTCCTCTCATTTGTTGTAAAGCACCATCTATGTAGATTGTGCAGTAAGAAGAAGAACACAGAGATCATCTCGGTCTCTTCCCTTAACTCCTTTCTGCAGGCTGTTGCGATGACACCTGGCCCAGATGCCTTTAAAAGGGGGATCGGGCAGATTTAGGAAGGTAACGTCCATTGCAAGTTACAAGTCAGGATGGCTGCATGCATGCAACCCCTGGATTTTAGAGAGCTTATCTCTGAATGCCAGATACAAGGGTGTGGTGACAGGACATGTCTCGTGTGCTCCCTGAGGCATCTGGTGGAGCTACTGTGAGATACAGGAAGCTGAACTAGAGGAGCCTTTGGCCTGATCCGGCAGGGCTCTTCTTATCATTTTAACTGCTGTTTATTCTGGGTTGGGAGCTACGATCAGCAGCGTCCGAGAAATTGAAGGCCCGGGATAATAATTGTGATCACTGGTGACCTTCAGCTGACTCATCCTATGCATGAACCTATATTGTATGTCCACTATATTGTAAAATCCACATAATTCTGTGTGTAAGTATTTTCTTGTTACAAGCTGGAAGAAAGACGCCTGTTGACTGACAGTGGGTTTATTTCGGAATGTGCTTTGAACTGGCCTGATCATTTGGCATGAACTAGTCACTAGTCATTGTGACCAACTGATAATAGCTTGGCTGCACATTACAAAACACTAGATACTGGTGTTTTCGTAACGTAATGTGCAGCCAAGCTCTTATCAGTTGGTCAAGAAGAGGAATTGCTGGATACTAGCGGGTGGCGCAGTGGGTTAAACCGCTGAACCATGAGCTGTCGATTGAAAGGTCGGCAGTTCGAATCCACGACGGGGTGAGCTCTCGTTGCTTGGCCAGCTCCTGCCAACCTAGCAGTTCCAAAGCATGTTAATGCGAGTAGATAAATAGGTACCGCTTGCAGGAAGGTATATAGCGCTCTGTGATCCATCTGCATGCTACGCACTGCGGCAAGGAGAGTCATGCCGGCCACATGACCACGGAGGTGTCTTCGGACAACGCTGGCTCTTCGGCTTTGAAATGGGGATGAGCACCACACCCTAGAGTCAGACACGACTGGACTTAATTGTCAGGGGTCACCTTTACCTAACAAGATCTGGGGACATCTTTTTGGGAAAACTATATGATTCCAGGGAAGTGGGAAGCTAAAAACGTGCTTTATGAGCATGCCAAGGGTTTTTTTGGAAAAAAACAAGTGCACTGCGCATGTTTAATTTTATATAATAGGTGTGTTCTAAATAAGGTGGTGGATTAGATCTAATCTGTGCACTGGGCAATTGCTTTTATTAAAAAAGAGACGAGAGAAGCTCTAATCTAGAAGCTGCTGGGACTTCGGTGTGTGATTTCTCCAAATCAGAACCCCAGGGGAGCAAAGAGCAGTTGGGAGGGGGCATTTTCCCTGGGACCACCATGGAGAGGTAGGGTTACCCTCTTTTTGCCCCCCGCCGTAGCTGCTGTTTCAGAACACACAAAATCGAGACGTGGGTCCTTTAACATTGGGTGTGACCGTGAAGCTTCCGGCCACTCCTGTACAGAGCTGGCTTCGGCCAAGCCAGGCAATGGCCGAGGGTTTTGCCATTGAAGCCCTCCAGCACCTCCCTTTATTTGGGTCAGCCGTGGAGTGATGTGCTCAGCTGGATTCTGTTGCTGTCTCATCCTCTCCTTTTGGGTTGCTTGCTCCCCAGAGACTTCTGGATCTTTGGAGAATCTGGATTCTCACAAGTGTGAGAATTGTGTGATTCTCCTGTGAGAATCTCACAAGTGTGATTCACCAAGGGGCAGGGGAAGAAGGAAGTACTTGCATGTGGCTTCTCCTTTCTCCATCTTGGTCAGTCTCCAAGGCTCCCTAAATACAGAGCATCCTTGGGAACGAGCCCCTGTCCAGCAGTCAGATAAGCTGGGGATGGGACAGGAGACAGCATGGGTATCTCTCTCTCTCTCTCTCTCTCTCTCTGGGGATGGGACAGGAGACGGGATGGGTCAGGAGACAGCATGGGTATCTCTGTGTGTGTGTGTGTGTGTGTGTGTGAGAGAGAGAGAGAGAGAGAGAGAGAGAGAGAGAGAGAGAGAGAGAATGCCTGGCCAAACCCTCCACATTGCCTATTGTTCCAGAACACACTAGTTTGGCTTAATCTGAAGTCTAGTCTCTTTTCAGACTCAATCCTGACTATCTGGTAGAACATGGTTTTGGCTGGTGAAATTGTCGTTCTCAAAGCCACGGCTTCTACAGTCTTTAGTTACATCAGAGTGGGGTGTTGTCGCTCTCCCCATTTCCTCCTCCCTTCCCCTCTTTCCCTTTTCCAATCCAAGGAGGAGGAACAATAGAGACAAGTTGTTTTTATACAATGTGCTAGATTATGACATACGGAGAGAGGTTTATATGAAATATGCCGTGACATGCAAGGAGGCTCATTGTGTAATATGGCGGTTTGAGATATAGGGCGTTGGTTTTTTTTTTACGTAATATTGCTAGTTTACTACATGCAGGGAGGTGATTATGGAATGGGTACATTCAGGGAGCATATCAAAACATGCTCCAAGGTGCATGGACCTGTACTTTTTTTTTTGAAAAGAGTAGTCCAGGATTCCCTGGCCTCGCTCTTCCACCTCCTTCTCAGAGTAACACATAACCCATCAACCAAATTTTTGCTGTTTAACTCCCAATCTTTTTCAGTGATTTGTTGTTGTTGTTGTTGTTGTTGTTGTTGTTGTTGTTCAGTCGTTAAGTCGTGTCCCACCCTTCGTGATCCCATGAACCATACCCCGCCAGGCCTTCCTGTCCTCCACTATCTTCCTGACTTCGCTCATTTTCATGTTCGTTGCATTGGTGAGATCTAAAACAAACGAATCTCCAGTTGTCGAATCTCATCTGCCTTCAAAATCATGCCTGGGGGGCAAAAGCTATTAGTAACCCATTTGTAATTCTGCAAGGGAGTTGGCTGCAGGGTACAGAAGGCTCTAACAAAGGTGTACAGTACTCTAAACAGTAACGTAGGAATATAAACGATGAAATTTTAACATTAAAACCCACCACCACCACCAATCTTGGGACTTTCTGTGTGAGCAACTAAGTTTTAAGCTATGTTCAGCATGCCTCCTGTGAGCCTCGGACGAGTTTCCGTTGCATATTTTCCCCGTCTATTTTTAAAACGATAAGGGCGCTGGGTGGGGCGTAGACGTGCTATGTGCCTGGAAACTTTTTCCAGGAATAGCCCTGGGACCTGGTTTCCTTTGGGTGGAATCTAGGCCAGATTTCTTGATTTATTGTATAGAAGACGAAAAAGTCCTCCTTACCGTGCCTCGCTGTCCAGCGGTGGATGTGCTTACGTGTGCCGGTTTCCCTCTAGTTGCAAGAGGGCAGGAGCTCAAGCGGTAGGCAGAGAGCATCGGGGTTTGCTGCGGCTGAACGCAGGCCATCTGTTGCCAGAGATCATCATGTTTGACGCAGTGAGCCAGCCAGCTGGCGTGCCCTGAAGCAGTCAACAGAAAGAGAGAGAGAGAGAGAGACCCCAGCAAGAAGCCATGCCACACGTAGAAGGGAACGAAGGCGGTGCGCCGGTGAGCATCACCAGGGCAAGCCCAAGATTGCCTGACACAATGTGCCAAGTTACCCAACGCACTAGGCTCCGTTGCTCCCTCTCTCTCCAATGTTCTAGCCTGCCCCTCCCCTCCACTTTCCTCCTCCTTCTCTATTTATTTATTTACTGTATTATACCCCGCCTTTTCTTCCTGAAGGGCACTCGAAGCGGCTTACAAAACATAAAATCGCCTTAAAAAAAAAAGAAAACGAAACACCAGTGTAAACATTAAAATCTCCTAAAACAGTGGTTCTCAAACCTTTTAGCACCAGGACCCACTTTTTAAAATGACACTCTATTGGGACCCACCTAGCTTTACGAGACGCTCAAACATTTATCTCCCTATATTTACACAAGCTTGCAAACTGCAGGAGCTCAGCTGTTTGCAGGGCAATTAGCAGTGACTGTATCTGATTTTTGAATAGCCTCAGCGCTTGTGGCAATTACTTATCTGATCTTTCCATCACCTGGGACCCACCAGAAATCAGGTCGCGACCCACCAAGTGGGTCCTGACCCACAGTTTGAGAAACACTAAGTTTGAGAAACACCTAAAACAATAAGACCACCTTAAAGATATCGCAGTAAAAGCCCAAAAACAAACAAACAAACAAAAAACCAGCAGCAATTGGTGCTTAAGAAAAGGGCAAGTCCATAAGATCTAAACAGCATAAAACCCCAGAGATCCAGTATTTAAAAACCCTGGATTCAGAAGGCTAATCTAAAATAAATAAATAAATCACTGCTTTACCCCCTGAGCATCACGGATCATGGCAATCTCATTTCTGGATGGTGAGAGCTCCCACCTGCTCTGGGGGTGAGAGAATATTGACTCAGTTCCTCTTTAGTGTGGCCACCTCTCATTTGCTAAGGAGCCTGGATGCTCTCTGGAACAGTTCTTTAGATCTTGAAATGGAATCTTCTTCCACCTTTTTCTGCATTCTCTCCCCTGCTGCCGCCAATTTTCCAAATGCCCTTTTTCAGCAAGGAAGAAGAGAAACTGATGGTGTCGCAAGTAACGTTCGGTTTTAATTTTGGGAGTCGATGTTAGAGAAACATTGCCAGGGGGTCGTAGGGGCGACTTGTCCAAAGCGATTGAAGACAGACTCCCCTAGCTGATGCAGCTAAAGACCATCAATTCTGTGGCTTTGAGAATCTGCCTCCAAAGAGTGAATGTGGGCTGCTCTCTGGTTCCTGGAAGATAGATCTCCCAGTTGTAACATAAACAGTTTTTCAACTTCCGGTTGCAGAAACAGGCCAGGAATTTAAGAGATAATTGGCCAGCTGCAGAGGAGCAAAAAGCAAGAGAACTGTTTTTCTAAAAAACACAGCAGGGCAGCATATTGGAGACTGCTGCCCAAGACAGAGGTGTCAGAACTCCAGGCTCAAAAGCAGTACTACTCTGGAGTTGGCTACTCTAGTTGTATGCTGGCTTCTGTATGCTTGGATGAGTAAAGTAAAATGAGTAAAGTAATGTAACAGATTTTGTGGTCCTCTGTAAGCAAAATTAAACGTTTTAATAAGATTAGCATTGCATTGCGTTCTGGGGCGATCTTGGGAGGGGAGAGTCGCACGACCTGGAAGAGCAGAGTGTGATTTAAGCTAGTAAAAGGAAAAACATGCAGAGGTTTGCCTCTAAAAGGTAAGCAAACCACTTTTAAACCTTCCTCGCCTTTTTTCAATGCTTTATGTTGGTCCCCGATATCCGCGGATTTCAGTATCCGCGGGGGTTCCGTTCCCAGAACCCCCGTAGATACCGAGGACCAACTGTATGCACATGTATTGCAGAAGGGCTAAAATGCAGTTTGAGAATATCTTGGCTGACTGTGTGCTTACAAGCCAAAATGTATCTTCTTCTAAGTTAAACAACAAACAATTCAAAAATCCTCATTTGCTTCCATTCTGAATGTTTTTGCAGGTATTCCCAGCCAGAGCATTCACTTCTCCGAAGAGAGATACGAGCTTTTTGCGTATCCTATCACCATGCAGGCTGTCCTGGGACTCATCTTCTTTTCTGTGCTTCTGACGACAGGTAAGGAGGGGCTACTGGGGGGGGGGAATAAGAAAAAGCCACCGGGGGGACACAGAAAATACTTTGAGAACTGTCGCCCTGCTTCAGTGTGTGTCCTGCTGGATGTGCTGTGACCATTTGGTTTGTACCCCCCCCCAAGCAAATCATGTGCACCCCAAACAAAATGGCAGAATAGCCTCTAACTGCCAGTTGCATTGTGGGTGGAAGCAGCACCGCCACATCCCCCTTGCGCAAGAGAATGGCACCAGCCCATTGGCTGAGATGTGTTTAGGGGGAGGAGTCGTGACAGCCATTGCGGCTCCTTCTCAGCACTGATGCTGTTCTGTATTGGCGTTGGGGCAGAGACCCTCCCACCGACCTTGGAAATATTCTGAGACTAGAATTGGGTAGGAATGTTTTGCTCTTCATTTGTATTCCGAACGCAGAACTCGGCTCTTCCTAGAGCAGAACTGAAAATGGCCAGACAGTTTGTTTGCAGATTTTACTTTATATTTTTAGCCCAGACTGTTCGGAGCCCTTCTTTCAGGGAAGGCTTCACAATGCTGAAAAATAGACACAAGTTGCTTGTGGGGATCCCATTGTATCACTGCCCGTCTGATATACCTGATAACGCCTCTTCCCTTTCCTCTTCCAGGGGCTTCTTTGGAGTGTGAAACATGCAATGAACCGCGCAAAACCTGCACTGTCAGTAAGAAGACTTGTCCTACAGGGATGGATACCTGTATGTCCATATTGACTGAATTGAAAACTGGTGGGTATTATGAGACAGCTCATCTCCTTGCTACCCTGGGGGAGATCTGCATGTGACACAGACACAGACACACTCTCTCTTTCTCTCTCTCTCCTACTCCTCCCCGTTAGATGCTTTTTATAGAGCTGTACTCTATAGGTTTGTTGCAAGGAACACCATTGTGACCTAGATTCCACAGGAGCTGTGTTAGAAGCACAGAAACCTCCCTGCTCGAAACGTGGTTGACCGATCCTTGTGTTGTCTCCCTCTAGTGGCCTCCTGTGGAGGAGACAGTGGCCAAAGAATAAGATGGTGGGCCGATTCATCAGATTGTCCATCCACCACAGGACCAAGTCTAAATAGAACAGGGATGCTAAAGGCATGCCCATTCTAAGTCTCACTTCCGGTTCCTAGCTATCAACATTCTCAGACTTGCTACACTAAGCTTTTGGTTGCACTTTGCCTCTCCTATATGCTGTTGTAGGCATCGAAGATGATGCTGGAGTGGTGGTTTTCCTGGGGATGGATCCTGCAGGGAGCTCATTCTGTCCTGGTGTGCAGAGGCATGCGCCAGTGAATGGCGACGTTCTCTGGCCTATGCCGCTGGAGGGGGCGCTTTCTGTCTCCCAGAAGGAACACCATGCCCAAAGGCAGGTCAGCCTGGCCCTCGCTAACGGTCAGGGAACAAGGCAGCTTCGGGAGTTGCAGCATTTGAATACAAGGATACGTCGCTTAATGACTGGGTACGTTCCCGAAGCGCCCCTGGCGTTAAGCGCATAAGCGACTTCCAGAACCTCCGGAGGGTGCTTTTGGGGCACGCCAAGCTAACAAACCCCTCTATTCCACTCTAAAGGCTGTGACACACCGGCTGTGGTGCGGCGAGAGAGTAGCCTCCGTGTCGCACCATGACACCGGAGTCGTCAATTTTGAGAAGTGTAAGACGTCCTGCCCTGCCATCTGCTCTCTGTTAGCCAATCAGAATCGAGTCTTTTCAGACTCGCTTTGCGTCCCGCCCCCACCCCTCATTGGCCGAAGTTGAATTTGGCCGAATTTGCTCGCACGGCAATGCAGTTCTCTTGTGTTGCCATGCGATCTTACAAAACGCAAGACAGACGGAGATCTTCGAGGCACGTGCCGACGCTTGCCCATGCACCGTGCCGCAGCACAGCCAGTGTGTCACAGCCTTATTGGCCTCCATGAGCCTCAAAATGGCCCGTAGAGGCCTCAAGAAGCAACTTCTGGTCAAACCAGAAGTTGCATTTCCAAACCAGAGGTTGCTGCTGAAGGCCTCTGCAGGCCATTCTGAGGCACACGGAGGTGAATGACGCGAACAGAAGAGTCAGGACGGCCGTCGTATATGCGGCCCAGCGTTGAAAGGTAGGTTGCTCAGCTGTCATGCCATAAAGGATTCATGACTCTGTACAATTTTGTGAACCGCGTGTTGATAGAAAGGTGAGGTGTGAATTCTCGTTCTGTATGTGAGTGGTTCCCAAATATTTTAGCACCAGGGCCCACTTTTTAAAATGGCACTCTTGCGGGACCCACCTAGCTTTACGAGGCTTTTTTTTTTTTAAAAAGATGATCTAGAAAGAAATATTTATTTATTTCAAGTTAATATTTTCTTGATTGATTTATAAAAAACAACAACACTCAACCCATTTCTCATAATGAGACAGCCCTAATTGAATAGCCTCAAGGCATGACGGCTTAGTTATGTGACCCAGCCTTCACTGCCCCCACTACCTGTCATTGACAGACTTGGGGGGGGACACACCAGAAAAAAGACGCTCAAACATTTATCTCCCTATATTTATGCAAGCTTGCAAACTGCCGGAGCTCAACTGTTTGCAGAGCAAGTAGCAGCTATCTGGTTTTTTTGAATAGCCTTGTTAGGGCTGGAGGTAATTGCTTACCATTCCATCATCCCTGTTTTCATTGGAGGTTCTGCGGGATCCACCAGAAATCAGGTCGCGACCCACCAAGTAGGTCCCGACCCACAGTTTGAGAAACACTTGTGTATGTATTATGGATTTGAGGTTTAGATACAGGGAATAAAGATTCTCCTGACCACATACGTATTTTTGGTGCCTTTTGCTGTAGGAGGAGCTTCTCAATACACCATTTCCAAGAGCTGCTCTACCAAGGAGAACTGCGCGCAACAAAAAGAGAATGCAAAAAATCCACCTACGGGTTCTGTCATGACAGTTACCTGTAGCAAGGCTGCTCCAGCTGCTGCATCCCTCCTCCTGGCTCTGTCTGGGCTCCTGCTGTTGAAGTTCTTCATCTAACACTTCCTTTATAGCAACTCGGCCCTCCTGCCCTCCCGGTGGTTTGCATGTGTCAGTGTCCGTGAACCCAGTTGGTCCGCCTTGCAAAGATATTTACTGTCCTGTACATTTTACTGAGTGGAAATGAATTAAAACTGGCTGGGGAAAAGAAAAATGGACGCTGTCTCTGTTCTATTGAGGCTATAATGGGGACGGGTGAGTGGGTAGGGGGCAGCCGAGAGTTTGTACTGGGAAACCATGTCTGAACGTTGACACTGAGGTTTAGGAGAAAAGTTGGGGCTCTCTGTAGGTTTTTGACAGTGCAATCCTGCCTAACTTTAGACCAGCGATGCTGACCTAAAACGTTGCAAATGTGCCGTCGATAAAGCACGTTTGTGACGACTTGGGAGTAAGTGGCGCCGGCACAGAGGGAAACACCGCTTTCTCTGCGACCTACCTCACCTTGTGCCGGCCGATGCAGGTAAGGGCCGGTCGGCCGGAGGGCGGGTTGGGGCAGCGAGGGAGGGGGCCATTGGCTGGCCTGGGCTGGGAGGGGGCGGGGATAGCGTCAGCAATATCCTGAGCCCCTTCCCGGCCCGTGCCAGCCTTACGCTGCCTCCCTGGATGTACGCCAGCTCTGGAACGGAGCTGGCTTGCATCCGAGGAGGCCCATAGGACCTGGGTTTGCCTACACCTGGGGAAGAGGACGAATGTTCGAGGTCCAGAGCAGGCACCATGACGCCGCAGCGCTGTCGAAATTCAGCGGCGCCACGACAAGCATGACACCCCCTGTGAGCTTGGCACCCGGGGTCCAGGGCCCCCCTGCCCCCCTCCTGATGACACCTCTGGCTCTAGCAGCAATGGGGCAGCCCAGAATGGGCTTAGGATGCAGTGGCCCGCCCTTTAGACAGACCGTGCATCTTTACAGAGTCTTGCGCCTTGAAGTAACCCTCAGAGAACCCTTGGGGTAGACAGCATCTTCTTGGCTAAGGAAGCGAGATCGTAGAACAGTAGGTTTGGAAGGGACCTTGGTTATACAGTATAACCAAGGATGTACCTACTTGGATATACAAGGATGGCTATACTGAAGTCCAACCCCCTGCTAAGTGCATGCAGCTACTACATCATACCTGACAGGTGGCCATCCAGCCTCTGCTTGAAAACCTCTAACAGTAGAAAGCCCAAAACTGCATGAGGCTGACTCTTCCAGTTTGGGGCAGCTCTCGCAGGTAGGACATTTTGTGTTTTTTCCCATCTATCCTAAATCTACTTTCCCTATAAATTTGGACCCTTTGGTTCTTCCTGCCCCCGGAAGCCACAGAGAACAAGTCCTCCCCTCCTTCTGCATGACAGCTCTCCAGACATTCGATATCTGTGGAACTCCTTGCCACAGGATGTGGGGATGGCACCTGGCCTGAATGCCTTTCAAAGGGGGGTAGGACAGATTTATGGAAGTAATTTATTTATTTAATTTTTTTTATTTTTCACATTTTTATACCACCCTTCCTCCAAGGAGCTCAGAGTGGTGTACATATTTCCTCCCCTCCTTTTTTTGTCCTCACAACAACCCTGTGAGGTAGGTGGGGCTGAGAGATAGTGACTGGCCCAAGGTCACCCAGGAAGTTTTGTGGCTGAGCGGGGATTTGAACCTGGATCTTCCAGGTCTAAGTCCGACTCCCAAACCACTACACCATCCTGGTAAAGTCCATTGAAGGTTACACGTCATGATGGGGATAAGCAACCTCCTGGTTTTAGAAGTTGGCTTTCTCTGAATGCCAGATGCAAGGGAGTGACGACAGGATACAGGTATCTTGTTGTCTTGTGTGCTCCCTGAGGCATCTGGTGGGGCCACTGTGAGATACAGGAAGCTGGACTAGATTCAGGGCCTTTGGCCTGATCCAGCAGGGCGCTTTTTATGTTCGAAGACAGCTATCGTATCTCCCCTTAGTCTTCTCTTCTCCAGGCTAAACACAGCAAGCTTTTTCAACTGTCCCTCATGGGATTTAGTTTTTAGACTCCCCTCAACATCTTTGTGGCTCTCCTTGGCACCTGTTCCAGTTTCCGAGCGATCTCCTTTTTACCTGGATGCAATATTCCAAGTGAGGTCTGACGAGTGCAGAATCGAGTGGAGCTGTTGCTGTTTGTGATCTGGGCTCTCTGCCTGTGTTAGTGGCAGCCAGGATTGCCATACATATGATATGAAGATATTTTTTTAAAAAACGTTTGCCATTGGAGATGGAGATTCAGAGGCGGAGGGAAAGACACTTGGGGGGGGGGGGGTTTCAAAGCACCCCGTTTCTGGGAATCTGATGTGGTGATTCCCCTTGCATTGTCAGAGTTATTGTTTTTTGCTTCCTCTGGGCTCTGGTCGGCGTTTGCAAACAAAGCAATAGAACAAAACAGTTGCCAGACAGGAAAGCCTGAGGTCCCACAGGAAAAGATTAGGTTTTGGATCTACAGAGCAACACCCCCAACTCTGGCTGGCTTAAAGACACACACACACACACACACCTACCTACCTACCTGTTTGGAATTTTTCATGACCGATTGAACCTTGCTTGGTGCGCAAGCCAACATTTAAACAAAACCTGTATTCCAGAAATTTCCTGACTTGGAGTAAACAAAGTTGTTAAAGACACAAAAGGATGCCCCCCCCAAAAGTGCCCGTCTCTTACTAAGAATGCTTTTTTAAAAAAGCACATGCAACATGCCAACATAGGGAGGAAATGTGCACATACATAGGGGGGAAAAGCTGGTCTCGGAGCCAGTCTTAGGAACTGCAGGGCACAGTTGGAAACATTTTTGCCTCCCCTGGTTCACAGTCTGTAGAATCTTAGAGATATAATATGTATTATATAAATAAAGTCTATATGCCTAATAAAAATGTATTAGGCATATAGACTTTATATATCTCTACGGTAGATTGGAAAGCAAATAGTTAGCAAAACCACACTAGTGCAGGGGGGGGGGCTTAGGCGCGGGGCCCAGTTGGGAGAAATTGGTCCAATTGGCATAAAGCTGGCCCTGACTGGGAACCTGGGTAGTGGCCAGTAGCCCAGTGATGTAATTCGGTGGGGAAAGGAAGACGGAGCTGAGGGTGAAGGTGCACAAAGGATTTATTTTTAAAAGTGTCCCTCCCCAGTGCAAATCCCCCTCTTGGTTTAGGCCCTAAACTGTTGTGAGCACCCAAGGGTGCTAGTGATTTCAGCTCGAGGGATCCGGTGAGCGGACACCTGACTCCGTGGGCGGAGAGGGTACCCAAAAAGGAAAAGAGAGTATAAAAGGAAGAGATCTGCAGGTTGCAGAGGCGCCAAAAAATAGAGCTTAAAATAGACCAACGTAAAAAGAAGACCTTTACTAGGCTAGCCCAGGACACGATCAGCAAGGCAGAAAGTGTAACATATATGATTAATACAAAAGCTTATATACATTTCATTATTTACAGGGAGAATCATGGAGTACATTATTTGAAAGAGTACATAATAAAGAAGGGCCAATGAAGGGAAGGATCCAAGAAGTTACACTTTGATACAGCCAATGGGAAGTTGGATTGAAACTTTGCACCAATGAGAACAGCAGCAGCGTGTATGAAACTTTGAACCAATAAAGGATAAACTTTATTAAAAGAACCAATGAGAAGTGTGGTGCTTTGTGAGACTGGGAACCAATGGTGTGATGGGTGGGGGTACTGGGTGGCAGGAGGTAATAGGATTAGACCCCCACTTCAGGTGAAGTGAGGTTTTCCGGGGTTTATGAATGGGTCCTTTTGAGAAGCCTGCTTAACACAAAAGGCAGTATTTCCAATTAGATAGCCAAAAGTGCCACACAATGGGTCCCTGCCCCATGGTACCAAACATACAGTTCAAGACTTTTGAATTGTTCCTGTCAATCAGGCAAGAGCCAGGCAGGTAACCGGATTACCATGTGAAACAAATGTAGCCAGGCAAAGCAGGAACAATAGAGATAGCTGAGAGCAGGAAAAGGGGTTTGGGAGTGATTGGGTTGGGAAAAGGGTGCACAAAGAGATGGCTTTTGACATTCAGGAAATACAACAATCTGAATCCTTGCTGTGTTTCTGGAATTCCCCTTTGTCCTTGCCCCCAGCTGGCACCTGGGTAGAAGGTAGCCATTTGGGGACAACACAGAATTGGAGCCGCTGTTTGCTGGCTGAGTTATGTCTCAAAATGGTCGTTCCCCTACTCCCTGCAGTGCAGATTCTGGCGGGAGGTGCACCTTTAGTGCCCACCTTCGCTTAACCCCCCTGAGTCCTGGCGAAGAGGGGAGACGGGACTCTAACCTTTGCGCAACCCCGAGCTTCCCAGGCAGTCCCAGTGAGGATGCTGAGACTTTAACTCAGCTTTTACGGCCGCAAATCTATTGCCCTGCTTCCAGGAGCCTCTCCACTCAACCCAAGATTAGCCTCAGTAGAGCGAGAGGATGGGGACCCTTCTGTGTTGGGATCCATCCCTGGGGTGACCCCGATGATTCTCAATGAAGATCCGGCACATAACTCTCAAGGGAATCCAAAATACACACCAAATCTTCCCAAAGTTGCGTTTTTCCCAGAATAAATCGCTGGCCCTTTAAATCTGTCAAAAGCGGAGATAGAGGGGTCAAACGTTCAAAGAGCCGGGTGCGCAAGCCGAGTAACAAGCGGCACACGCCATCTGCTGGAGTTGGCTGAACGCCCAGAAAGGGGATTACAGGCTTAGTGGGTTAAAAGGGTAAAGAGGATTAAGTAGGTGCAGAGTGAACTTTGCTGCTGGCTGCTTCTCTTGGGGGTTCCGGAGGCGCGTGCGAGGCACGTGCCTGAGAACTTTTGACCCCTGTTGGCGCGTGCCAGCTGTCAAAGTGCGCGCAACAGGAAAAGAAGCCGAATTTTTAATGCGCTTGGAGGAAAATGGCTGTATCTCAGCGATTTCTTGATGGATTTGGATGGGGTAAAAAAGGTGGGGGTTCAGGGGAGGGTGGCCGATGAAATAAAAATATTTTGGGGGGGTTATTTGCATACTACAAAACCAAAAGGAGGATTCGCACTGGGGTCTCGCTGAAATAGCTCACGCTTAACTGCAGACAGGGGGAATTCCATGGCTAACTAACTTTCACACATGATGGAACCCTGGGAAAAGTGGTATGGGGGAGGGGAGAGGAGAGGAACTCCAGACAAGAGGGCAGAGTAAAGGTTACAGCTAGAAGTAGCTTCCTGTAAGAATCGAGGGCTACAGGGCAAGGGGGGGGGAGCTTAGAACCCAGCTGTCAATGCGCTTTATCCGCGTGTGGTGGGGGAGCTAGTCTCCCCACTGAACAGAAAACTTGTCACCAATATCTTCAGCCTCCAAAAGATAACGGAGTACAAAAAACTGGGAAACCAGACCTCTTGTGTCATCTCTTTGTCCCCCATCTGTGCCCCCGGTGGCTGCCTTTGCGAGCTGCTCATGACCTGCTGATGCTGAAAGAAGAACCCTCCTTCCCTCAGCTACTCAAGAACCGTTGCGTCATCCGGAACCCAGGTATTGCCTGCTTCCCGTCGTCTACCTTCGTCTCCTTCTCTCTCTCTCTCTCTCTCTCTTTGAGCAAAACCAACATCTCCCGACATCAAAGGCCACGTTCTCAGGGTTCTACAGAATGAACCCATCAACACCGCTTTTCTCACAGTCGACAATACCGGCCTCATTTGTGTATTCACACCTACACAGGAAATCTGTTAAGCGGTACACCCCAGTCCCAGTCATTTCTCAGCCCAGCCCAACAACATCTGGATCGCACATCCGTGAAGAGGTACGCCTTCTGCTTTCTCATGTATGTAGGGAAAAAAATGGAGACCCAGTAGTGAGGTAACCACAATGGGGAACTGAAAAGGCCTGCGCAGGAAATACACATTCATGCGGTGAGCATTTGGGGAATTGGTGAAAAGACAACATAAAGCTGGCTCACTCTCCTTAAATGTTATCCACTAAGACAGTGGTTCCCAAACGTTTTAGCACCCGGGACCCACTTTTTAAAACCACACTCTTATCGGGACCCACCTAGCTTTATGAGACTTAAAAGAAAAAAAAGGAGAGGAAATAATACTTTGATTTATTTATTTGCAAGTAATCATATTTTTATTAATTTCTTCCTTTATTTGCAAAAAAAAAAAAAAATCAATCCATTTCTCGTAATGAGGCAGTCCTAATGATTAGCCTCCAGGCTTAATAGGTTTAGTTATGTGACCCAGACTGTACCATCCCCCACTACCTGTCATTGACTGACTTGAGGCTATTCAAAAATCAGATAGCTGCCCTTCAAAGAACTGAGCTCTTGCAGTTTGCAAGATAGCTGCTAATTGCCCTTCAAAGAACTGAGCTCTTGCAGTTTGCAAGATAGCTGCTAATTGCCCTGCAAACAGTTTGCAGGCTTGTGTAAATTGTTGTTGTTCAGTCGTTAAGTCGTGTCCGACCCTTTGTGATCCCATGAACCATATCCCGCCAGGCCTTCCTGTCCTCCACTATCTTCCTGAGTTTGCTCATTTTCATGTTCGTTGCATCGGTGATGCTGTCTAACCATCTCATCCTTTGCCTTCCCCTTCTCCTTTTGCCTTCAATCTTTCCCAGCATCAGAGTCTTCTCCAGAGAGTCCTCTCTTCGCATTAGGTGGCCAAAATACTTGAGTTTTGGATATAAATTTTTGGATATAAGTTTTGGAGATAAATCTTTTTTCTGGTGTGTTTTCTCCAAGTCTGTCAATGACGGGTAGTTGGGTCAGGGGCAGTGTGGGTCACATAACTAAGCCCCTCAAGTCTTGAGGCTAATCATTAGGGCTGCAACATTTCGAGAAATAGATTGATTTTTTTTATTTTTGCAAATAAAGAATGAAATTAATAAAAATGATTACTTGTGTGATTGGCCCTTCTGCACACCCTGCTGCCGTTACATCACTTCCGGCGCCCGGGGGGGGGGGAAGGCGGTCATAGGAACACTACTGCCCAAAGGGACAGTTCTTGCAAAAACTTCAGCAGCTTTGCTCTTCCAACCTAAAACCTATTTGCCATTTTATCTTCCCTGAACCAAAAACCCAATTATGGATGGGTTACCCACAGGTCGAATTTCGTTTCCCAGTTCCGTACGTTGACCAGGTTGCTGGTGTGCAAAAAGGCACGAAATTCGACCTGTGAGTAACACATTTTGCTGACCGAAAGATTCAGGTCAGACTCAACAGTGAAGCAGCATGATTTTATTCAACATTCCTGCAGGAATGGGTGGCTACCAAAAGTAGACATACCCTTCATATCAAAAAGCACAATCTTTTATCACTTGTCCTGTCCGAAAAGGTTCCTCCCTTGGCTCCCATTGGCTGGATAATACAGGATTTGCAACCAATTAGAACGAAGAGAGGACTCTCTGGAGAAGACTCCGATGCTGGGAAAGACTGAAGGCAAAAGGAGAAGGGGAAGACAAAGGATGAGATTGTTAGACAGCATCACCGATGCAACGAACATGAAAATGAGCGAACTCAGGAAGATAGTGGAGGACAGGAAGGCCTGGCGGGATATGGTTCATGGGATCACGAAGGGTTGGACACGACTTAACGACTGAACAACAACAAGAAGCACCATACTATATCATGTGAATCTCCGCCCCTGCTTACATCTCCCACTACCCTACTTTAAACACCCCCTTACTCATATTTATTCATATCCTTGTATGGTGTTTTCCTCCTAGCAGCACCTTAGTAACAGCCTGCATTGCTTGTGTGCTGACTACAAGTTTACTTCTTGTCTTGTCTTTTCTGGTATAACTGCTGGTCCTGTCCTGTTTCTCTGCTAAGTCTTTAGGTGCCCCCCCCCTCGACCACATCCCCTTTACAAACTGACTTCATGTCTCCAATTTTTTGCGTTTGCACAGCTAAAAGACCTTAGCTCTCCGCTTTTTAGATTTTGTACTGCAAAATAATCTTTAAGCATTGTGTTTGTGTAATGTTTAATTTAAACATTTATATTTATATAATACAGCAAAAACAACAAAAACAGCTTTAGCTATGATCATTTCCCACAGACCCAAGTTATTTGCAATGCCTTTTAAATGCCAAATTAAAATAATCCTGAAAGGTACAGTATTGTTTTGGTGTTGTTGTTTTTTTAATGACTCTTACCATCAGTGATGGATCTGCAGCTCCTGGTTGCAAAGACCTAATTATCCCTCTCTGAGATACACTCGTGATCGAGGGTCAATCTATGATTTAAAAGCGTGAGTTTTGCAAGAAGCCTGGAATAGGGTCTACATGTGGAACAAAGCGGAGTATTCCTGGAGGAGAGAGAAAGGAGAGACCAGACTGGAGCGAGAGAAAAGGCCTTCGCAAGCATGCGATTACAGCAATAAATAAGCAAGCTTGCATGCAGAACTGATAAAGATCTCATCTTTAAATGCATGCTGTACTGGAGCAAACTTCCACTCCTCACCACTCATAGGTCTCCACGCTCAGTGAGCAGCAGAAGGACCCAAAGGATGGGGAGATATTGAGTGGGATCGCTTTTTCCTTTGCACAGAGTTGTGCATTTGTCAGAAGTCACCGGATTTGCAAAGCTTGTGCAATCGTGTTTGCTGCTCCCCCCAGGTAACAAACCCTCTGGACTCTAGGGGTTGTTCTGAGAAACTGATTAGATGTCAACTGCTTTTGAGCGGGTTCAGGGCAAATGCAAAGATTGAATGTCCCACTGAAAAGACGCCCAAGCAATCAGGGTATTGTTTGGACTGTTCCTGCCATCTGTCTCCACCGCTGACAAGTCCCCTTCGCCCTGCCCCAAGGAACTCTGGGAAGCATGGAAGGCTTCCATGGTGGTTTAAGAGGAGGCAGCTCAGAGGATTCCAGGCCCAAGACTAGTGTTGGAAGGAACTATCAGCCTAGCTTTCCCCATCCTGGAAAAAAATCATGCAGACTAGTGTCTTTTTTCTTTGAGGAGGTTGCTGGGATCTGTAGTTCCAGTGCAGCCGGAAGCACCCCGCCTAATTGCCACTTCTGGTTGGTTATAACATTTCCAGGGCCATGGTGGTGTACCCAAGAAGGGGTCTGCCTCAGCGCCCCCTCCGTCCCAGCCGTCTCTTCCTCCGCGTCTTTGGAAAAGGCCGAGGCTGGTCCCAGGATGGAAGGAGAGCAATAGAGACCAGGGCCTGGAGGCAGAAAAGGATCTATCTAGCCCACCAGTCTAGTCTCCACTGTGGTCTCTTCCTTCCTAGGCTGGCCTGGAGGAGGAGCTGGAGAAGGGCCAGGGCTGGCAGCCATTGCTTGGAGGACCCAGCCCTGGAGGGGAGGAAAATAGGAGCAGTCTGCCGACCAGTCATCACCCACAGTCAGATGCCAGTGAGAGGGGGGAAGGGGGGAAGCAAATGAGGGGGAGAGGAGAGACGGAACAAAAGTGGGTGGGGGGAAGAAGGAACCTGGTAGCACAATCCTATACACGTTTACCTGGAGTAAGTCCAGTTGTGTTCAATGGACCTTACTTTCAGGTAAGTGTGCAGAGGACTGGTCTGAGGGAGGGAGAGAGGGAAGAAGAGGCCAGAGAGAGAGAGAGAGAGAGGAGTAGGGCCAGCCCTGCCATGAAGTGATGGCCATTCTGGTTAGCTGGAGGAGTGGTGGTGGGCTGCAAGGGGGCTCCGCCCCCATGCCTACCCATGGCCCCCTCCAGCCCACCCAACCAGCTCTCTGCCGAGACCAAGTAGGAAGAGGATCAGGGTGGGCAGCAGTGTGCCTCTTCCTGCAGGGCCATAAACATAGAGCCCTGCGCTGTTCCTTCCGCGGCCTCCTCGCTGACCTGGCTGTCTAGGAAGGCGGGGCAGAGCCCCTTGTCTGTCGGCTCCAGAGCCGCCGCTTCCTCCTCACCTGGCCCGACCCGGCCCATTTTCTATGAACAGCCCGAGTGGAGCAGACGGGCCAGGAGTGCGAGCGAGGAGGGGCCAGCAGCCCTGAAGGCAAACGGGCTGTGCCTCACCCTCACTGCTCTCTTCCCCCCCCCCCAGCTGCTCTCCTAAGCATGAAGCGCCGGGCGGGTCCGTGTTCGTGCTGTTGTGAGTTGGCCATTACTTTTAATCTAGTACAGGTGGGCCCCCATATCCACTGATTCGCTATCCACGGTTTCAGTTATCCACAGATCGTGAGGACCCCCCCCCCCAGGCTTTTACTTTTTTTCCCAGTAAGCTTCGTTTCTTCCTTAAAGAAACAGGAGAAGTAGCCTCTGACTGCTTATTACAGGCAAGTAGAATGAGACTTAACAGAAATGTTTAAGGAATACGGGAATTAAAGCCATGTAGTAAAAGAATCTTGAACTTTAATTGGAATAAAAATCACATTAAAATCCAAGGAACTGAGCCCAACGTTTCGTTCCAGCCCCGTGGAACCTCTTCATAGGAATCTCGAAAGATCATAGATGGTGCTGTCCTCAATTCATCATAGTAAATTTAAACCAAAAAAAACGCGGGGAAACCCCAGCGGTACAGAGCGGAAATGACAGGAATAACTGTTCGAAAACTAAGAACACTGGAGAAACATCGTATCCGGAAGATGAAACTGAAGAATACGCTAACCTTCCTGCTCAGATGCAGGGATGAAAGAGTAATTCCGAAATTCTTGAGACATCATCGTAAATTTGACAAACCAAAAACGGAGAATATCTACCAGAGAATGGAAAATGCTTTACTACGAGATGAAATTCGAACGACGAGATTCCAGCTGAGTAAAATGGACCCGCTGATCTACAAACTGCACTTACAAGTGAGCAATATTTTGTCTGGTGGGGACTGGCAAGAATGGGACAAGATTACTACGGATGAAGTAAATAGACAAGACTCTATAATAAAACAGAGACATGGCAAGAAACTGGAGGCATTGATTAATAGAACTTTTAAAGCAACAGTACCATTAAATAAGGACAAGGTGTTAATTAACCTGTCTGATCAAGTGCTAACGCCAGCACAACAGTCTATTTTGGTTAAAGGGGGCAATTTTGCCATTACACCAAAGGACATTCCTAAAGACCAAATTATTGCCAACGTTGAGTCCACGTTGACAACCTTTGACAAGGACTCAGCAGAAGTACTAAGAATACAAATTGCCAATGTTCTTCTGAAGGCTAAACCTCCAGCTAGCAACATCAGTAGGGCAGAAGCACTGGCTATAAGACAACTCGGGGATAATCAAGATATAGTTATATTACCTGCTGATAAAGGCAATGCCACGGTAATTTTGAATACCAAGGATTACTGCAATAAGATGAAGGATCTGCTGGATCCCAAAACATATATTAAAATAAAAAAGACCCTACAAAAAGGATTTTAAAGGAAACCAATAAATTCATTAAAGATTCTAATTTTAATGAAGCTCTTAAAAATAGGTTAGTTAAATCTGAGGCACTACCCCCCAGGTTTTATGGACTACCAAAAAATCACAAGGTTGCCCGTTGAGACCCATAGTGAGCAATATTGGAGCTCCTACATACGGGCTATCTCAACACCTAGCCAAAATATTGCAACCATATATAGGAAACACCACCAGTTTTGTTAAAGATACATATCATTTTATAGTTCATTAGGTTAAAACCTGAATCAAGATTGGTGAGTTTTGATGTTACATCATTATTTACTAAGGTACCCCTGGATAAGGTTATGGAATTAATTGAAGACTTAACAATCCTTAAGGACTTGATTCCATTGTTTTATCATTGCCTCACATCCACTTACTTTATATGGAATGGGGAGTTTAGACAACAAAAAGAAGGGGTGGCTATGGGGAGCCCCCTTAGTCCGGTGGTTGCAAATTTATATATGGAGTCATTTGAGAAACAGGCATTAGATACTGCCAAGTTTAAACCAGATATGTGGGTCCGCTATGTGGACGATTTGTGTATGGACACATGGGGATGAGGAATTAGACAAATTTGTACAACATCTCAATAATCAATGTAGAGAAATTCAATTTACTGTAGAACTAGAGAACAATAATTCTCTACCTTTTCTGGATGTCTTGGTGACATGGAAAGAAGATCTGTCAATAGGACACAGTGTTTATAGGAAACCTACCCATACTGGGAGGTATCTGAATCAAAATTCTAATCACCATCCATCACAGAAAAAATCATTAATAAACTCCCTAGTGTACAGAGCAATAAAGGTTTGTGATAAGGACTCATTAGAAAAAGAAAAAAGTGTATTATATGACTGCCTACAAGCTAATGGATATTCCATCAATCAAATTAATAAATGTTGGATTAAACAAAAACACCAAATTGAGGCTAAGAGACTAGGGACAGTTCAGATAAACAATGAAATTGAAAAAACGACAACAGAGGAAAAAATTTGGATTTGCCTGCCTTTTATTAAAGGTACAACTGATAAAATTGCACGAATATTAAAACAGGGAAACGTAAAAACAATCTTCAAACCCACTTCTAAACTACAACAAGTTCTAGGCAACCCAAAAGACAAACGTCCAGCACTATCCAACCCAGGGATTTATTGTGTAACTTGTGAATGTCATAAATGTTACATCGGGATGATGAGTAGAGCTATAAAAACAAGAGTGGCGGAACACGAGAGATCTCTCAGGCTGAATCATCCGGATCAATCTTCAATTGCCGAACATGCATTGAAAGAAAAGCACACGATCCAATTTGATAAAACGGTGTGCCTGCAAAGGGAAAGCAATTTTAAAATACTACGCCACCTGGAAGCTCTAGAAATAAGTAAAAAACGAATGGGAACACTGATGAATCGTCAGCAAGATTTAACATTCACGAATCGGATTTGGTTGCCTGTCCTACATGGGAAATCAGACTTGGGAGGGGGAATGGAATCCGAGGTGACTGACAGTGGAGATACTGCAGCAGTAGAACGAACTGTAACTGACACTGACACTGTAACAGCAGAACTATCCAGCATGGAAAGAAAGGGAGAGTGAAGACAAGAAGAGGAAGCAATTAACACCAGCTGTGCTAAACGAGCCCGCATGGCTCGCCTGACAGCTATCGCTTCGCTCCGGACCTGTCATTTCCGCTCTGTACCGCTGGGGTTTCCCCGCGTTTTTTTGTTGTTGTCGTTGTTTAAATTTACTATGATGAATTGAGGACAGCACCATCTATGATCTTTCGAGATTCCTATGAAGAGGGTCCACGGGGCTGGAACGAAACGTTGGGCTCAGTTCCTTGGATTTTAATGTGATTTTTATTCCAATTAAAGTTCAAGATTCTTTTACTACATGGCTTTAATTCCCGTATTCCTTAAACATTGTCAATTGATAGCTGGCCATGAAAGCTTCAGAATGAAACTTAACAGAAACCTTGCAGAGCCTCTCTAGGACTTAGTCTCGTTCTACTTGCCTGCAATGGAGGCTGATTCTCTGTTTGTTTTAAGGAAGGAACAAAGCTTGCTGAAAGAAAAATAAGAGCTGGGGGGGGGGCAAGCATGCCTGCCTGCAAGGGAGGCAGGGTGGGGGGCCCCTCAGGAAACCATGGAGGTTCGTGGTTTCAAGTATCCACGGTTTCAAGTATCCACGGAGGGGCCTGGAACATATCCCCAGCGGATATGGGGGCCTACCTGTATTGTGAGACGCTTCTAATTCCTTTTAAGGAATTTTTTAAATAAATAAATAAATTGGAGACTGCTGCCCAAGACAGAGGTGTCAGAACTCCAGGCTCAAAAGCAGTACTACTCTGGAGTTGGCTACTCTAGTTGTATGCTGGCTTCTGTATGCTTGGATGAGTAAAGTAAAATGAGTAAAGTAATGTAACAGATTTTGTGGTCTTCTGTAAGCAAAATTAAATGTTTTAATAAGATCAGCATTGCATTGCGTTCTGGGGCGATCTTGGGAGGGGAGAGTCGCACGACTTGGAAGAGGCTTCCAGAGTGCGATTTAAGCTAGTAAAAGGAAAAACGTGCAGAGGTTTGCCTATCAATGGTAAGCAAACCGCTTTTGAACCTTCCCCTGCTTTTTTTCCCAATGCTTTATGTTGTTCCCCGGTATCCGCGGATTTCAGTATCCGCGGTGTTCCGTTCCCAGAACCCCCGTAGATACCGAGGACCAACTGTATGCACATGTATTGCAGAAGGGCTAAAATGCAGTTTGAGAATATCTTGGATGACTGTGTGCTTACAAGCCAAAATGTATCTTCTTCTAAGTTAAACAACAAACAATTCAAAAATCCTCATTTGCTTCCATTCTGAAAGTTTTTGCAGGTATTCCCAGCCAGAGCATTCAGTTCTCCGAAGAGAGATACGAGCTTTTTGCGTATCCTATCACCATGCAGGCTGTCCTGGGACTCATCTTCTTTTCTGTGCTTCTGACAACAGGTAAGGAGGGACTACTGGGGTGGGGGGAATAAGAAAAAGCCTCCGGGGGGCACAGAAAATACTTCGAGAACTGTCGCCCTGCATCAGTTTGTGTCCTGCTGGATGTGCTGTGACCATTTTGGTTTGTATCCCTTTACCCCCCCAAGCAAATCATGTGCACCCCCAACAAAATGGCAGAATAGCAGTGATGGGGACTCGAGTCAAATGACTCGACTCGCAAGTGTGACTTAGCCACTTTTTCCCTGACTCGTACTCGTACTCGTGACCCACTGACTCGCACTTGCACTCGCACTCGTGACCCACGGGACTTGTACTTGACTTGCACTCGTGGCGGTAACAACTTGCCATTTCCAAGTCATTTTCCTTTAATGGCCGGCATCAACACAGGCAGGCAGGCAGGCAGGCAGAGTGGAGACCTCGGAGGAGGAGGGCAGGAGGGAGGAAGGGTTTTCAAGGGGGTGGGAAAGCAAGCCTGGCTCTGAGTCCCTCCCCTTTTTTTGCCGTCTGTTCGCCATTGGCCACAACTCCGAGTGCGAGGGGTGGGGAGGAGTGAGGGAAGGTGAAGCTGCCGCAGCAGTTCCTCCTCATTGACCAAAACTCCGAGCCCAAGGGATGCTCAGCTCAGCAAGTGGATGGGGCAAGGTGGGAATAATAAATGGTTTGAATGTAGACATGCTTGTTTTTCCCAAACCAGATGGGTGGTGACAAGACTGAGAGGTGAGGGAAAGGGCATAGGGGAAGCCAAGTGGGTGCTTTAAAAGTCTCAGAGGTCATTTTTTCCCCATTTAAAAGTCTCAGAGTTCATTTTTCCCCATTTTCGTGGGAAAAAGCCATTTTCCCCAAAGTGACTCTACTCGTGACTTGTGACTCGTGGTTTCTGGCCTTACTCGTACTCGACTCGCACTCGTGCAAAAATGATTCGCATTTGACTCGTACTTGCCCAAAACGTTTGACACTGACTCGCACTCGGACTCGCACTCTTGCAAAAATGACTCGTACTCGCACTCGCACTCACACTCACACTCGCACTCGCGACCTAGTTACTTAGATACATCCCTGCAGAATAGCCCCTAACTGCTAATTGCATTGTGGGTGAAAGCAGCGCCACCACATCCCCCCTTGCGCAAGAGGCACCAGCCCATTGGCTGAGATGTGTTTAGAGGGAGGAGTCGTGACAGCCATTGCGGCTCCTTCTCAGCATTGATGCCGTTCTGTATTGGCGTTGGGGCAGAGACCCTCCCACCGACCTTTGAAACATTCTGAAACTAGAATTGGGTAGGAATGTTTTGCTCGGCTCTTCCCAGAGCAGAACTGAAAAATGGCCAGTTTGTTTGCAGATTTTACTTTATATTTTTAGCCCAGACTGTTTGGAGCCCTTCTTGCAGGGAAGGCTTCACAATGCTGAAAAATAGACACAAGTTGCTTGTGGGGATCCCATTGTATCACTGCCCATCTGATATACTTGATAACGCCTCTTCTTCCCTCTCCTCTTCCAGAGGCCTCGTTGGAGTGTGAAATATGCATGGCAGCGACCAAAACCTGCACTGTCAGTAAGAAGACTTGTCCTCCAGGGATGGATACCTGTATGTCCATACTGACTGAAATGAAAGCTGGTGGGTATGAGACAGCACATCTCCTTGCTTCCCTGGGGGAGATCTGCATGTATTAAACACACACACACACTTCTACTCCTCCCCCTGTTAGACACAGGTGTTCCGCCAAATGCTTTTTATAGAGCTGTACTCAACGTTTTGTTGCAAGGAACACCATTGTGACCTAGATTCCACAGGAGCTGTGTTAGATGCACAGAAACCTCCCTGCTCGAAACGTGGTTGACCGATCCTTGTGTTGTCTCCCTGTAGTGGCCTCCTGTGGAGGAGACAGTGGCCAAAGAATAAGATGGTGGGCCGATTCATCAGATTGTCCATCCACCACAGAACAGAGGACCAAGTCTAAATAGAACAGGGATGCTAAAGGCATGCCCATTCTAAGTCTCACTTCCGGTTCCTAGCTATCAACATTCTCAGACTTGCTACACTAAGCTTTTGGTTGCACTTTGCCTCTCCTATATGCTGTTGTAGGCATCGAAGATGATGCTGGAGTGGTGGTTTTCCTGGGGATGGATCCTGCAGGGAGCGCATTCTGTCCTGGTGTGCAGAGGCATGCGCCAGTGAATGGCGACATTCTCTGGCCTATGCCGCTGGAGGGGGCGCTTTCTGTCTCCCAGAAGGAACACCATGCCCAAAGGCAGGTCAGCCTGGCCCTCGCTAACGGTCAGGGAACAAGGCAGCTTCGGGAGTTGCTGCATTTGAATACAAGGATACGTCGCTTCGGAAACGACTGGGTACGTTCCCGAAGCGCCCCTGGCGTTAAGCGCATAAGCGACTTCCAGAACCTCCGGAGGGTGCTTTTGGGGCACGCCAAGCTAACAAACCCCTCTATTCCACTCTAAAGGCTGTGACACATCGGCTGTGTTGCGGCGAGAGTAGCCTCCGTGTCGCACCATGACACCGGAGTCGTCAATTTTGAGAAGTGTAAGACGTCCTGCCCTGCCATCTGCTCTCTGTTAGCCAATCAGAATCGAGTCTTTTCAGACTCGCTTTGCGTCCCGCCCCCACCCCTCATTGGCCAAACTTGAATTTGGCCGACTTCGCTCGCACGGCAATGCAGCTCTCTTGTGTTGCCACGCGATCTTACAAAACGCAAGACAGACGGAGATCTTTGAGGCACGTGCCGACGCTTGCCCATGCACCGTGCCGCAGCACAGCCAGTGTGTCACAGCCTTATTGGCCTCCATGAGCCTCAAAACGGCCCGTAGAGGCCTCAAGAAGCAACTTCTGGTCAAACCAGAAGTTGCGTTTCCAAACCGGAGGTTGCTGCTGAAGGCCTCTACAGGCCATTCTGAGGCACACGGAGGTCAATGACGCGAACAGAAGAGTCAGGGCGGCCGTCGTATATGCGGCCCAGTGTTGAAAGGTAGGTTGCTCAGCTGTCATGCCATAAAGGATTCATGACTCTGTACAATTTTGTGAACCGCGTGTTGATAGAAAGGTGAGGTGTGAATTCTCGTTCTGTATGTGAGTGGTTCCCAAATATTTTAGCACCAGGGCACACTTTTTAAAATGGCACTCTTGCGGGACCCACCTAGCTTTACGAGACTTAAAAAAAAGAAAGATGATCTAGAAAGAAATATATTTATTTATTTCAAGTTCATATTTTCTTGATTGATTTATAAAAAACAACAACACTCAACCCATTTCTCATAATGAGACAGCCCTAATTGAATAGCCTCAAGGCATGACGGCTTAGTTATGTGACCCAGCCTTCACTGCCCCCACTACCTGTCATTGACAGACTTGGGGGGGGACACACCAGAAAAACGACGCTCAAACATTTATCTCCCTATATTTATGCAAGCTTGCAAACTGCCGTAGCTCAACTGTTTGCAGAGCAAGTAGCAGCTATCTGTTTTTTTGAATAGCCTTGTTAGGGCTAGAGGCAATTGCTTACCATTCCATCATCCCTGTTTTCATTGGAGGTTCTGCGGGATCCACCAGAAATCAGGTCGCGACCCACCAAGTAGGTCCCGACCCACAGTTTGAGAAACACTTGTGTATGTATTATGGATTTGAGGTTTAGATACAGGGAATAAAGATTCTCCTGACCACATACGTATTTTTGGTGCCTTTTGCTGTAGGAGGAGGTTCAATGTACACCATTTCCAAGAGCTGCTCTACCAAGGAGATCTGCGCGCAACAAAAAGAGATCGCAAAAATATTATCATCTACGGGTTCTGTCAAGACAGTTACCTGTAGCAAGGCTGCTCCAGCTGCTGCATCCCTCCTCCTGGCTCTGTCTGGGCTTCTGCTGTTGAAGTTCTTCATCTAACACTTCCTTTATAGCAACTCGTCCCTGCAGCCATCCCGGTGGTTTGCATGTGTCAGTGTCCCTGAACCCAGTTGGTCCGCCTTGCAAAGATATTTACCTCCCTGTACATTTTACTGAGTGGAAATGAATTAAAACCGGCTGGGGAAAAGAAAAATGAATGCTGTCTCAGTCTGGTCCTATTGAGGCTACAATGGGGATGGGTGAGTGGGTAGGGGGCAGCCGAGAGTTTGTACTGGGAAACCATGTCTGAACGTTGACACTGAGGTTTAGGAGAAAAGTTGGGGCTCTCTGTAGGTTTTTGACAGTGCAATCCTGCCTAACTTTAGACCAGCGATGCTGACCTAAAACGTTGCAAATGTGCCGTCGATAAAGCACGTTTGTGACGACTTGGGAGTAAGTGGCGCCGGCACAGAGGGAAACACCGCTTTCTCTGCGACCTACCTCACCTTGTGCCGGCCGATGCAGGTAAGGGCCGGTCGGCAGGAGGGCGGGTTGGGGCAGCGAGGGAGGGGGCCATTGGCTGGCCTGGGCTGGGAGGGGGCGGGGATAGCGTCAGCAATATCCTGAGCCCCTTCCCGGCCCGCGCCGGCCTTACGCTGCCTCCCTGGATGTACGCCAGCTCTGGAACGGAGCTGGCTTGCATCCGAGGAGGCCCATAGGACCTGGGTTTGCCTACACCTGGGGAAGAGGACGAATGTTCGAGGTCCAGAGCAGGCACCATGACGCCGCAGCGCTGTCGAAATTCAGCGGCGCCACGACAAGCATGATGCCCCCTGTGAGCTTGGCACCCGGAGTCCCGGGCCCCCCTGCCCCCCTCCTGATGACACCTCTGGCTCTAGCAGCAATGGGGCAGCCCAGAATGGGCTTAGGATGCAGTGGCCCGCCCTTTAGACAGACCGTGCATCTTTACAGAGTCTTGCGCCTTGAAGTAACCCTCAGAGCTTGGGGTAGACAGCATCTTCTTGGCTAAGGAAGCAAGATCGTAGAACAGCAGTAGGTTTGGAAGGGACCTTGGTTATACAGTATAACCAAGGATGTACCTACTTGGATATACAAGGATGGCTATACTGAAGTCCAACCCCCTGCTAAGTGCATGCAGCTACTACATCATACCCGACAGGTGGCCATCCAGCCTCTGCTTGAAAACCTCCAACAGCAGAAAGCCCAAAACTGCATGAGGCTGACTCTTCCAGTTTGGGGCAGCTCTCGCAGGTAGGACATTTTGTGTTTTTCCCATCTATCCTAAATCTACTTTCCCTATAAATTTGGACCTATTGGTTCTTTCTGCCCCCAGAAGCCACAGAGAGCAAGTCCTCCCCTCCTTCTCCATGACAGCTCTCCAGACATTCGATATCTGTGGAACTCCTTGCCACAGGAAGTGGGGATGGGCCCCAGGGCGTTAGGGCGGAGAGGCTCTGGGAGGGGCGGAGAGGCTCGGGAGTGGGGCGCGGGAATCCTTAAATTTGAATGTTTTTTCGCGGTTTTTCCGCAAATTTAAAGTGTAAAACAGGGATTTTCAACGCGTTTGTGTGCTTTGCGGCCACTTATCTGAGCTCCAGGACGTTCCAGCAGGCTGGCAGCAGCAGCGACGATCTTCTTATTAGCGCATTCGCAAACCTTCCGGACTCGTAAACTCCGAAAACTCCTGCACCAGGGCACACAGCCTCTCCCTGCTCCGGGCGCAGGAGTTTCCGGAGTTTACGCATGCGCAAACCCACGGAGTTTGCAAGGACGGAATGGGCATGCGCAAACTCCGAGTCCGGAAGGTTTGCGAATGAGCTAATAAGAAGATCGTCGCTGCTGCTGCCAGCCTGCTGGAACGTCCTGGAGCTCAGATAAGTGGCCGCAAAGCACACAAACTCGTTGAAAATCCCTGTTTTACACTTAAAATTTGCGGAAAAACCGCGAAAAAACTTTTAAAAAACCCGAAAACTCATTATGCAAATTACTTACTTAATTTGCATAATTGCGCGGCGTGCTTTTCCGCCCCAGTTGCTGGGGAGCCTGGCTACCCCACTGAGTCCGTTGAAGGTTACAAGTCATGATGGGGATAAGCAATCTCCTGGTTTTAGATGTAGCCTTTCTCTGAATGCCAGATGCAAGAGAGTGGCGACAGGATACAGGTCTCTTGTTGTCTTGTGTGCTCCCACAGGCACCTGGTAGGGCTACTGAGAGATACAGGAAGCTGGACTAGATGGGCCTTTGGCCTGATCCAGCAGGGCGCTTTTTATGTTCGAAGATAAAACAGTTCCCAGATTGTTTGGACCGATGACAGGAAAGCCTCAGGTCCCACTGGAAAAGGTTAGATTTTGGATCTACAGAGCAACACCCCCAACTCTGGCTGGCTTAAAGACACACACACACACGCACGTACGCATGCACGCACACACACACACACACGCACGTACGCACGCACGCACACACACACACACACACACACACACACACATCAAAGTGCCCGTCTCTTACTAACAATGCTTTTTTTAAAAAAACACATGCAACATTCCAACATAGGGAGGAAATGTGCACATACATAGGGGGATGTGTAACATTCGCGCATGGGAAAAAAAAATTGTGCGCTGGTCTCGGAGCCAGTCTTAGGAACTGCAGGGCACAGTTGGAAACATTTTTGCCTCCCCTGGTTCACAGTCTGTAGAATCTTAGAGATATAAATAAAAATGTATTAGGCATATAGACTTTATATCTCTACGGTAGATTGGAAAGCAAATACTTAGCAAAACCACACTAGTGCAGGGGGGGGGCTTACGCGTGGGGCTCAGTTGGGAGAAATTGGTCCAATTGGCATAAAGCTGGCCCTGACTGGGAACCCAGGTAGTGGCCAGTAGCCCAGCGATGTAATTCGGTGGGGAAAGGAAGACGGAGCTGAGGGTGAAGGTGCACAAAGGATTTATTTTTAAAAGTGTCCCTCCCCAGTGCAAATCCCCCTCTTGGTTTAGGCCCTAAACCAAAAGGAGGATTTGCACTGGGGTCTCGCTGAAATAGCTCACGCTTAACTGCAGACAGGGGGAATTCCATGGCTAACTAACTTTCACACGTGATGGAACCCTGGGAAAAGTGGTATGGGGGAGGGGAGAGGAGAGGAACTCCAGACAAGAGGGCAGAGTAAAGGTTACAGCTAGAAGTAGCTTCCTGTAAGAATCGAGGGCTACAGGGCAAGGGGGGGGGAGCTTAGAACCCAGCTGTCAATGCGCTTTATCCGCGTGTGGTGGGGGAGCTAGTCTCCCCACGAAACAGAAAACTTGTCACCAATATCTTCAGCCTCCAAAAGATAACGGAGTACAAAAAGCTGGGACACCAGACCTCTTGTGTCATCTCTTTGTCCCCCGTCTGTGCCCCCGGTGGCTGCCTTTGCGAGCAGCTCATGACCTGCTGATGCTGAAAGAAGAACCCTCCTTCCCTCAGCTACTCAAGAACCGTTGTGTCATCCGGAACCCAGGTATTGCCTGTTTCCCGTCTCTCTCCCTTCTTCCCCTTCTCTCTCTCTCTCTCTCTCTTTGAGCAAAACCAACATCTCCCGACATCGAAGGCCACGTTCACAGGGTTCTACAGAATGAACCCATCAACACCGCTTTTCTCACAGTCGACAATGCCGGCCTCATTTGTGTATTCACACCTACACAGGAAATCGGTTAAGCGATACACCCCAGTCACTGGTGTCACTATAGGGGGGGGCGGAGCTGTGAGTGCTGCTGAAATCGTGTCCTAGTTCCGTACATTGACCAGGTTGCTGGTGTGCAAAAAGGCACGAAATTCGACCTGTGAGTAACACATTTTGCTGACCGAAAGATTCAGGTCAGACTCAAAAGTGAAGCAACATGATTTTATTCAACATTCCTGCAGGAATGGGTGGCTACCAAAAGTAGACATACCCTTCATATCAAAAAGCACAATCTTTTATCCCTTTTCCTGTCCGAAAAGGTTCCTCCCTTGGCTCCCATTGGCTGGATAATACAGGATTTGCAACCAATTAGAACGAAGAGAGGACTCTCTGGAGAAGACTCTGATGCTGGGAAAGATTGAAGGCAAATGGAGAAGGGGAAGGCAAAGGATGAGATAGTTAGACAGCATCACTGATGCAACGAACATGAAAATGAGCGAACTCAGGAAGATAGTGGAGGACAGGAAGGCCTGGCGGGATATGGTTCATGGGATCACGAAGGGTCGGACACGACTTAACGACTGAACAACGACAACAAGAAGCGTCATACTATATCATGTGAATCTCCGCCCCTGCTTACATCTCCCACTACCCTACTTTAAACACCCCCTTACTCATATTTATTCATATCCTTGTATGGTGTTTTCCTCCTAGCAACACCTTAGTAACAGCCTGCATTGCTTGTGTGCTGACTACAAGTTTACTTCTTCTCTTGTCTTTTCTGGTATAGCTGCTGGTCCTGTCCTGTTTCTCTGCTAAGACTTTAGGTGCCCCCCCCCTGACCACATCCCCTTTACAAACTGACTTCATGTCTCCAATTTTTTGCGTTTGCACAGCTAAAAGACCTTAGCTCTCCGCTTTTTAGATTTTGTACTGCAAAATAATCTTTAAGCATTGTGTTTGTGTAATGTTTAATTTAAACATTTATATTTATATAATACAGCAAAAACAACAAACACAGCTTTAGCTATGATCATTTCCCACAGACCCAAGTTATTTGCAATGCCTTTTAAATGCCAAATTAAAATAATCCTGAAAGGTACAGTATTGTTTTGGTGTTTTTTTTTTTTAATGACTCTTACCATCAGTGATGGATCTGCAGCTCCTGGTTGCAAAGACCTAATGATTCCTCTCTCAGATACACTCGTGATCGAGGGTCAATCTATGATTTAAAAGCGTGAGTTTTGCAAGAAACCTGGAATAAGGTCTACATTTGGAACAAAGCGGAGTATTCCTGGAGGAGAGAGAAAGGAGAGACCAGACTGGAGCGAGAGAAAAGGCCTTCGCAAGCATGCGATTACAGCAATAAATAAGCAAGCTTGCATGCAGAACTGATAAAGATCTCATCTTTAAATGCATGCTGTACTGGAACAAACTTCCACTCCTCACCACTCATAGGTCTCCACGCTCAGTGAGCAGCAGAAGGACCCAAAGGATGGGGAGATATTGAGTGGGATCGCTTTTTCCTTTGCACAGAGTTGTGCATTTGTCAGAAGTCACCGGATTTGCAAAGCTTGTGCAATCGTGTTTGCTGCTCCCCCCAGGTAACAAACCCTCTGGACTCTAGGGGTTGTTCTGAGAAACTGATTAGATGTCAACTGCTTTTGAGCGGGTTCAGGGCAAATGCAAAGATTGGTCCCACTGAAAAGACGCCCAAGCAATCAGGGTATTGTTTGGACTGTTCCTGCCATCTGTCTCCACCGCTGACAAGTCCCCTTCGCCCTGCCCCAAGGAACTCTGGGAAGCATGGAAGGCTTCCATGGTGGTTTAAGAGGAGGCAGCTCAGAGGATTCCAGGCCCAAGACTAGTGTTGGAAGGAACTATCAGCCTAGCTTTCCCCATCCTGGAAAAAAATCATGCAGACTAGTGTCTTTTTTCTTTGAGGAGGTTGCTGGGATCTGTAGTTCCAGTGCAGCCGGAAGCACCCCGCCTAATTGCCACTTCTGGTTGGTTATAACATTTCCAGGGCCATGGTGGTGTACCCAAGAAGGGGTCTGCCTCAGCGCCCCCTCCGTCCCAGCCGTCTCTTCCTCCGCGTCTTTGGAAAAGGCCGAGGCTGGTCCCAGGATGGAAGGAGAGCAATAGAGACCAGGGCCTGGAGGCAGAAAAGGATCTATCTAGCCCACCAGTCTAGTCTCCACTGTGGTCTCTTCCTTCCTAGGCTGGCCTGGAGGAGGAGCTGGAGAAGGGCCAGGGCTGGCAGCCATTGCTTGGAGGACCCAGCCCTGGAGGGGAGGAAAATAGGAGCAGTCTGCCGACCAGTCATCACCCACAGTCAGATGCCAGTGAGAGGGGGGAAGGGGGGAAGCAAATGAGGGGGAGAGGAGAGACGGAACAAAAGTGGGTGGGGGGAAGAAGGAACCTGGTAGCACAATCCTATACACGTTTACCTGGAGTAAGTCCAGTTGTGTTCAATGGACCTTACTTTCAGGTAAGTGTGCAGAGGACTGGTCTGAGGGAGGGAGAGAGGGAAGAAGAGGCCAGAGAGAGAGAGAGAGAGAGAGAGAGAGAGAGAGAGAGAGAGAGAGAGGTAGGAGTAGGGCCAGCCCTGCCATGATGTGATGGCCATTCTGGTTAGCTGGAGGAGTGGTGGTGGGCTGCAAGGGGGCTCCGCCCCCATGCCTACCCATGGCCCCCTCCAGCCCACCCAACCAGCTCTCTGCCGAGACCAAGTAGGAAGAGGATCAGGGTGGGCAGCAGTGTGCCTCTTCCGGCAGGGCCATAAACATAGAGCCCTGCGCTGTTCCTGCCGCGGCCTCCTCGCTGACCTGGCTGTCTAGGAAGGCGGGGCAGAGCCCCTTGTCCGTCGGCTCCAGAGCCGCCGCTTCCTCCTTGTCTGGCCCGACCCGGCCCTTTTGCTGTGAACAGCCCGAGTGGAGCAGACGGGCCAGGAGTGCGAGCGAGGAGGGGGCAGAAGCCCTGGAGTTGAAGGCAAACGGGCTGTGCCTCACCCTCACTGCTCTCCCCCCCCAACTGCTTTCCAAGCAAGGAGCGCCGGGCGGGTCCGTGTTCGTGCTGTTGTGAGTTGGCCATTACTTGTAATCTAGTATTGTGAGCCGCCTCTAATTCCTTTTAAGGTGGTATCAATCTTGTCAGTGAAGACATTCTTCCGTGGCTTCTGTCCGCGTGTCTTGGCAGACCCAGCGCGCGCACTTGACCAACGAGAAAGAGGGACGTCAGTACAGACTGTGCCTTTTCCGTCAGCATGTGGGCTCTCCTGGGACTCCTCCTCTTGGCTGTGCTTCCAGGAACAGGTAAGGAGTAGCTGCTTCTTTCCTCCACCCCACCCCTGCCCAGGGTGTGAATTCTGTGGCATCATGCAAGGCCACTTCATTGGCGCTTCTCAATCACGTAGCTAGCCTCGGCGGGGGCGGCACCACCGTGACATTGCAAGCCCCGCCCCTCACTCGTGACATCACTAGCCTCGCCCCTCCGGCGGGTTTTCCGGCAAAAAATACCCCCCATCGTTTTTTCATAGGAAAACGGCTATTAGGGGCGCAGGCGGGTGGGGGTCAACTCCTTTCCTCCCGCCACGCCAAAAAAGCACCTTCTTCTGTTGCCGCCGCCGGTGCAAGGGAGTGTCAACGGGAAACAGGTTATCTTGTTGTCTTGTGCTCCCTGGGGCATCTGGTGGGGCCACTGTGTGATACAGGAAGCCGGACTAGATGGACTTTTGGCCTGATCCAGCAGGGTTCTTCTTATGTTCTTATGTTCTGCAACCCCCCCCCTCCCGTCGGCTTGTGCACACACACACCGTGCTGCCCGGGGCAGTCCGCCCCCTGCCCCTCTATTTTTACACCACTGGCACTTCTATCCTAATAGGGCTCCTCCAAGTGGAGGAAAGTTCGTTTTTTCTCAGGCAGGCTCAGAACTGCAAAAAGCTGTCGCAGAATGAGCCTTCCCCTTTCTCCGGAGTCTGTCTGTGCCATGCCAATTGGCAGGCATCAACATAACGTGATGGGGAGCCGCAGCCAAGGGTCGCCAAGGGTCAAGGGAGCCGCAGGTCGAAAAAGTTTGGGAAACACTGCACTAAGCTAAGGAATCTGTCCATTGGTTGTATTTGAGGAATCCATTTCTCTTCCCTCCTCTAGGTGACAGCCAAAGGTTTTTGATATGCGACATCTGTACTGAACAAGCCAAGGATTGTCATAAAAGGGGACAGTGTCCAAAAACGAAGGACACCTGCATGGCCGTTTTAACTGAAGGATCTGCAGGTGAGTCTAAGCCTACCTGAGAATAGCCCATCATTGATGCAGGTGGTGCTTTAGGAATTTGCCAACGTGATGGTTTTCATCCCAACAAATCAAAGAGCGTCTGTTAAAAACCAAGGGAAATTTGTTTGTTGGTTTGTTTCCCCCCCCCCAAAAAAAAAACTACTAAAGTTTCCATCCCCTAAGTTTTTGAAGTGGTTTTGGATTTTCTGTTTGCCTTTCCCCTGCCTGCTGTTGCAGCAGAAGAACTTAACTTCTTTGTGCATTACTTAACACATCCCTTTGTGAACTTAAGAACTTAACACATCCCTTTGTGTTGCTACCCCTGTTTTAATAAATGGCTCTCCTATTTTGATCTTTAACCTGTGTGGCCAGATTGATTTCTCCCTGTGACCACTAGCCTTATACCGTAGAATCCATCCTTGAGAGGGATCTCCCAGGAAACTGGAGTTCCTGTCATGCTTACTTCCATACACCTGGAAGAGATCGTCTCCAAGGTCTGGTTTTAGGTTTGCTGATGGCAGTGATCACTACAAATTTATCCTGGAATAAGGGCCACGGTGGCTTAGTGGTTAAGACGCTGAACTGCAGACCGGAAGGTCGGTAGGACAGCAGTTCGAGACCCGAGTGCCGCGTGATGGAGTGAGCTCCTGTCTCCTGTCCCAGCTCCTTCCAACTTAGCAGTTTGAAAGCAAGAAATTGCAAGTAGCTAAATAGGTACTGCTGTGGCAGGAAGGTAACAGCGTTCCGTTAGTCACGCCGGCCACATGACCACCAAAGCGTCTTCGGACAGCGCTGGCTCTTTGGCCTTAGAAACGGAGATGAGCACCGCACCCTAGAGTCGGACTCGACTGGCTTTCGATCAGGGGAGACCGTTACCTATCCTGGAATAAGAGTGACTTGGGGAGAGGTAGGAAGGTGCAGGGACCCTGCCCCTAACCCAGTGGTTCCCAATCTTTTAGCTCCGGGACCCATTTTTTAAAACAACACTCCATCAGACCCACCTAGCTTTACAAGACTTAAAAAAAAAAAAAGATCTGGAAAGAAATATTTTGATTTATCTATCTATGAGCAATACTGTTTTATTTGTTTGTTTTTTGTTTGTTGCGTGGAACTTGCAAAAACAAAAGAAAGGCTTTGGTTTCATTGGGCTCAAGGTCTCATGTTTCCTTGCACGTATTCAAGCAAATACATTGCCCCATCCAGCAAAACCAATGCAATGGATTTTTTTTTTTAAAAAGTGTATTTCTCAAAAGCAAAATATGACCACCACAACTGTAAACTTAATGTTTATCTCGCGAACCACTTTCTGTCAAAAAAAAAAAAAAAAAAAAACACCACACACCAGCCTTTAGAGCAGTGGTTCCAAAACGTTTTCGCACCGGGACCCACTTTTTAAAACGACACTCTGTTGGGACCCAGCTAGCTTTGCGAGACTTTAAAAAAAGGTGATCTAGAAAGAAATATATGTATTTATTTATGTACAAGTAACTATTTATTTATTTGCAAAAAAACCTCAATCCATTTTTTCTAATGAGGCAGCCCTAATGAATAGCCTCAAGGCTTGAGGGGCTTAGTTACAGTATGTGACCCAGGCGTCACCTGGCCACACTACCTGTCATTGACAGACTTGGAGCTCTACTCTTTGCAGGGCAATTAGCAGCTATCTTGCAAACTGCAGGAGCTCAGCTCTTTGCAGGGCAATTAGCAGCTATCTGATTTTTGAATAGCCCCAGGGCTTGAGGCAATTAGTGATCACCCCAGTTTTCATTGGAGGCTGGGCTTGGGGCCCACCAGAAATCGAGTCGTGACCCACCCCACAGTTTGGGAAACTCTTCAAGACCTGGGTGCTGTATCAGGAAGCCTGGTAGACGTTTCTGGCCGTTACTGTCCTCCTGCCCCATTTTGCCCCCTCCCCATTTGATAAGGGGCCCAAAATAAATTTTGTACCCCCTGATAAAGTTCCTCGCAGAGGCCCTGGTTGTAAGCCCCCTCAGGGATCATGAGAAGCGGGACAGCAATGTCTCAATAAATACGTTGTGAACCTCCTTGAGGGCCTCCCTTGAAGGAAGAAAAAGGCCACGTGAAAATATTCTAAAGCAGGGTTTCTCAATCTGTGGGTCGCGGCCTGAGGTGGAGGTGGGTCACCGGTTGGGCCTTCCCGTCCCCCTTGCCTCCATTTGGCTCCAGATTGGAGTCAAATGGAAGCAACCAGGCACTACTTCCTGGGCCTGACTTACTTTAAGAAGGCCTCGGAAGGCCTCCAGAAATGACCAGGAAGTCATTTTCGTTTTTGCCAGCGTGACCTCCGGTCGCGTCAGGAGGCCTTTCTGGGCTGGAGCGATGTGGGAGCGGCTGCAGGCAGTGGTTTGCGACCCACCACCAGAAGACAGAGGTGGGTCGCGGCCCCACTGGGTTTGGGAACTGTTCTAAAGAAAGAAAACCAAATTGATTCACAAGTCCCCACTACCGGCAAAGACACGCACACAAACGGTGAGCCCGGACCGATGCATGTCTACTCAGAAGTAAGTTCCATTATGGTCAATGGGGCTTACTCCAAGGTAAGTGGGGATAGGATTGCAGCCTGTCTGTGTATGATTTTGATGACTTTTGCTTTTCTTGTCTGTCTGTGTTACGGATTCGTTGGTGGAGAGAGTTCCTGGGATTGGTGATTTTCGTGACTGGATATCTTTTTTTTTTTTTACATCCAGGAGGGGTCGCAACCTCTATCATTAAAAAGACCTGCAGTGAGAAGTATGAGTGTGAATCTCAACAAAAAAAAGCAGAGAAGGATAAACGACCTGGCACAGTTAATGTCACAGTTCTATGTACACCTGGCTATTCCGGGTCTGCCCTCTTGGCTCCTTCCGGGCTCTTGTTGTTGCTGGTCTTTGCTTCTACTTTCCTTGGAGCAACTCAGCACTGAGGGTCTGTTTGTTGTTTGCCTATCAGCTTCTCTGGAACCGATTGTTCGACTTTTGAATATGATTTGCACCTTTCCATGTTTCACTGTCTGAGGGTGAACAAGACACCAGTTGGGAAAAATAAATGGCCTTCCTTCATGTTTCTGTTTCCTTCTCTTGATTTGTTTTTTTTCTCACCAATCGAATGGAAAACCATGGTTGAATGTTGCCATTGATGGCTAGGAGAAATAATAATAATAATAATAATAATAATAATAATAATAATAATAATAATAATAATAATACAGGTTGAGTATCCCTTATCTGGACTGCTTGGGACGGGAAGTTGTCTGGATTTTGGATTTGTCTGGATTTCGGAATATTTGCATAAATATAATGAGATAAAACCCAAGTCTAAACACAAAATTCATTTATTCCTCATATACACCTTACACACATAGCCTGAAGGTAATTTTATATAATATTTTAAATAATTTTGTGCCCCAGTATGCTTTGTGCTACACTAGCCAGGTGCTGGAATTTAAAAAAAAATCCTAGCCCCCCAAAATGTCTGGATTTTGGAATAGTATGGATTGTGGATGTTCGGATAAGGGGTAACCAACCTGTAATACCAATATTTATATACTGCCTTTAATTGGTCATTGGATTTCTCCTCCAACTTTAAATCAATGCAGTTTACATAGGCAGGCTATTTAAACCGAAGCGGTTTTTACAGATTACAAATGTTCGAATCTTGTATAGAATGGTCATTTCAGGTGGTTTTCTGGCCTCTCTCTGGCATTCGCCTCCCACGTACCAACTTGACGGCAACACTGCCTCCCACTCGGTGTGCCAGCTGCAGAATTCTCTCTCCCACCGAGGCTTCTGCAGCTTGTCAGCAGCGTGTCGACAGCTCTCGACGGGTCTCGAACTGCCGTCCTCAGATCTTCAGGCGTATGAGGTGGCCACTCTACCAATTGAGCCAGACCCCCTGCCCAAACGGTGAGACTTGTCTCTCTGAGTGTTTGCATGAAATGCCTCTCAGAGACTGCGGCAAAACAACACGCTTTGAGCCAAGGGCACATAGTCATGTGTGTGACAAATAGGTGTTTGCCACTGGAGAGAGAGATACAGAGAGAGAGAGAGAGAGAGAGAGAGAGAGAGAGAGAGAGAGAGAGAGCAAACTGTACATTGGCTGGAGACTTTCTTTGGCATTCCACGTTTTCTGTCGGAACGAATGGCATTGATTCACTTCTCCAGGTGAAATGAAGGAGTGAAACCATAGATTTCTAGAACTCAGAGCTAGAGATTCCTAGATCTCAAAGAAGTCTTGCTGGACTCGGAGAGGTCAGAGTTGGCACACAGCCTAGAGCTGATATACCGTATTGGTCTGAGTATAAGACTCACTTTTTTCTCCTAATTTAAGTTTTTAAACTAGGGGTGCGTCAGGCTGTTGCAATTTAATGCCAGTGATTTAATTAAAAATTTTTAATAGCACCAAACTTTAAGGGTGCGTCTTATAATCAGGTGCGTCTTATACTTGGGACAATGCGGTATATCACTCGCAACTCCCTGTTAATGAATTCACCACTACGAATGTCACCACAGATTCTTTCCAGAATTTGGGTGGCTGAAAGCCTCTTCCTTTTCAAATCATTTCTACGATTCCATCTTGTGATTTTGAAGAGGGGCTAGCGAGCTGGGCTAGAAAGATAGGAAGCCCATATCTTTGAGGAAGCGGGATGTAGAAAACCACTTCCTTGCCCATGTCACAAGACTGTCCCGGATCTGTTTTCAACACTTTTTGTCCTCAACAAAAGTACACTTGTTGCAGCAGATGAACTGTATATTTCCCAAACTGCTCAATGGCTGGTAGCTTTGGATTTTGTCCGACACTACATTTTACTTCCTCTTCTGAGTTTTTTCATTCTTGTATATAGCAAGTCCTCACTTAAAGTCGTTTTGTTATAAGTTGTTTCGTTTTAAAGTTGTTGAGAACAAAAAATTGATTCCCGGCCAGGGTCACTATGGGTTTTCTCTGGCCCAAAAAACTCACATTTATTTCAATGCTTAATATTAGAAGTATTTTGGGTCTTTATTTAGAAGTGTGATGATGTTTTTGTGACCAGAAATACAGCAGCGAAGCCACGCACCCGAGAGGTGGGGCCACGGCATGTGGTGACACCCCCGGACGCTGTTCCGGTCTGCCGAAATGCCACTGAAAAGGACATCCAAGGTTCACGGAGCAGGGGGGCCAAACTACTTGCCTTTTCCTTCACCCCCTGCCTGCCCGCCCGCATCACCCGCCACCGCCAATGAGGTGTGGTTGTTGACCCCCCCCCACTGGTCACCCGGGGATGGACCTCCTCCTCGCCCCAGGCGACCCAACGCTTTTGCAGAAATATACAGTTCTGTAAATTCTTGTTTATGTATATCAATTCTCCTACGGTAAAATTGGTTTCGTTATGTCATTCTGCTTAAAGTTGCAGTTTCCAAGAACCTGTCGACAACTTTAAGTGAGAACTTGCTGTATTTTCAACCGTCAGGCTTTTGGGCCTGGTCTGGTCAAGCTCTCCTCCTCTACTCCACCTTGGGAGGCTACAAATGCACTGAGCAGAGCCTATTGGCTTCCTTCAGTATCTGGAGAGGGAATGTTTGGAGCTTTATAGCAGGTGATGGCACAACACAGGATTGGCTCTCCAGGTTCATGTGATCCTCCACACAAGGAGGATTCTGGATCCATGGAGACCCTGCCTGCAGTTCCCTCACCAGGTTTTGGTGGTTCAAGAAGTCGGTGATTGGTGCTTCTCCTATATGACTTCAGGTTGGAGCCTTGCTGTAGCCAGCACCGGAAAGGTTAATATACCGTATTGTCCCGAGTATAAGACGCACCTGATTATAAGACGCACCCTTAAAGTTTGGTGCTATTAAAAAATTTAATTAAATCACTGGCATTAAATTGCAACAGCCTGATTATAAGACACACCCCTAGTTTAAAAACTTAAATTAGGAGAAAAAAGTGAGTCTTATACTCAGACCAATACGGTATTTTACTGAGAAATAACGTGGAAGCAGGAAAGAGGGATGTTTTCCAATAATTAAGAACTGCTAAATCAGAAACATTAACATGTAGTGGAAGGATAATCAACTTCATCAAAGAGATGGTTACAGTGCAAATCAAATCTAAGCATGTTTACTCAGAAACGATATATTCCACTATATTCAGTAGCACTAACTCACAGGTGTGTTTAGGACTGCAGCCTTCATGCATTACAATTTTCTTAGCATATAGAATATTTGGGGGGGGGGGAAATCCATGCATGCCATCATTTACTGCCAAGTGAAAAGATCAGCTTCATGTATCCAGAAATATTCTTGCTTTGCCAGGTTCAACCAAAACGATATACCAGCATCTCCAGCAGCACACCAAATACTGTCTCCATTTCAGTGATGGAGACTCGAGTCTATTGATTCGAACTCGAGTTGGACTCAAGTCACATCAATGACTTGACTCGGCGATCATAAAAGACTGAACTCGAGCCTTGGAGCCTTTTACAACGAGCCAAATTTTGAGTCCCTATACCAGGGGTGGCCAAACTTGCTTCATGTAAGAGCCACATACGATAAACTTCAAATGTTCGAGAGCCGCAATATTTAAGAAGCATTTAAATTCCTAAACATATTTACTCACCATGAATATTAAACTTATGTTTTAATCCAGTGGACTCTCAGTTTGTACCTGGTAAATAATGATAAAGCTTGAAAAATTCTTATTTGCCTTTTATATTAATTGTGATGCAAAAAGTAGCTCAACCAACATATTTCCGAGAGCCGCACAATATATGTCAAAGAGCCACATGTGGCTCAGGAGCCACAGTTTGGTCACCCCTGCCCTATACATGGCCATATTTATTTATTTATTTATTTATTTATTTTTCACAATTTTATACCGCCCTTCCTCCAAGGAGCTCAGAGTGGTGTACATATTTCCTCCCCTCCTTTTTTTTGTCCTCACAACAACCCTGTGAGGTAGGTGGGGCTGAGAGATAGTGACTGGCCCAAGGTCACCCAGGAAGCTTCGTGGCTGAGCGGGGATTTGAACCTGGATCTTCCAGGTCTAAGTCCGACTCCCAAACCACTACACCATCCTGGCTGTATTGCACCATCCATATTGGCCGCCGTAAACCAGGAAGAAGACATCTGCGACACCGAAGACAAGGCCGGCAGGCACAATGCAGTGGAGGGGGTGGGAGGGAGTGGAGGGGGTAATAGAGAAGGCTAGGCTTCTTTAGTTCTCATCCCCCCCCCCCACACACACACACCAGCAAAGCACTCACCCGTTTCCCCCATGAAATAGATAGGGACTCACGACTCACGACCACAGACTCGGGACTTGGGGACAAAGACTTGGGACTTGACTTGAGACTTGGAGTCAGAGACTTGATCCACATCCCTGCTCCTTTTCCAGAAGTCTGCTGGCCACCTCTGCCTCTCCTCTTCCTTTACCTGCTCCCTGGATTTGAAAAGGAGCCAAAGAGAAGCCATGGAATTTCTTCCCCCATGAAGCCCACCTGGCATCTACACTGCCCACTTTGAAGCAGGCTTCTTCTGGCTTCCCTTTGACTTTCCTTTGAATCAAATTGTGCAGGCCGGAACCTCAACACAAAATGGCGGGGGCAGCACTGCCACAATCTGCTTTGGGTTGAAGACCTCTGCTTTAGAGTGAAGATAGGAGGCTCTGTTCTCACTCGGAAGTGGCTCAGTGATGTCATAACCTAGCCAAATCTGATTGGCTACATGGTGTCGTCATGAAGTAAAATCAGAGTGAGGGTAATTATTCCGGAAATAATTGGATTGTACGGGAAAGAAAGAGTACTGTAAAACAGAGGAGGGGAGCATGGATGCTGCTAAAACTATGAGCGACTGGTGATACAATGGCTCGCTAGGGGAGTAGTGAGGGCTTTTGAGAAACTGCTTGTGGCCCCAAACGGGGACTTGCCACAAGCTTTCATTCTGGAACGTTTGATTTGGCCCTTAATGCTAGCCCCTTGATCTGATGCTTATTGGGATCTTATTGGGAAGCACGTTCCGCTGAGTGCAATGTGCACTGTAATCGTGCACTGTCTATTGAGTCAACCTGGCTTGGGTTTCATGGCCAACCAAGCTCTTTCACTGGTCGACAGATCAACAAACGAGGGAAGTGATTGCACACAGGTGTGGAAACCAGTGGGTTAAGATTCAGAAACGTTTTGTAATAGGTGTGGTGAACAGATGCTGAAGAAATGCATGCTCAAATATCTGCCTTATAAAAGAGGAAGAGGGAACAAAACAAATCAGAGATCTGGGGACAAGACGTTCTGAATATCAGAGTTGCCTCTTTCTGCTAACCACCATCTCAGTGCTATCTGAAACTTCTTGGTAAATTCACCACTTGGTAAGTTTCGGTAAAGTTTCTAATCTATTGTGTACCCTATCCTTGAAAGAAGCCTAGAGACATAGATGCTGCTGCTGCTGCTGCTGCTGCTGCTGCTATTATTATTATTATTATTATTATTATTATTATTATTATTATTATTATTATTATTATACTGTACCACTTTTCAACAGGAGTAGTTCACAAAGTGGCTTACATAGTAAAATAAATCAATAAATTATTCCCTGTCCCCATAGGGCTCACAATCTAAAATCTTCAATCTACAGCCCACAGAACTAGTTAGAATTGACTGTAGACCAGGGGCTCTCAACCTGTGGTACGGTTACCCCTAGGGGTAAGCGGACCTCTTGCTGGGGGTACGCCAAGCCCTTCCCCTTATCTGCCCCATCAGCAGCTAATTAAGTGTTATTTAATTATTTTGGACGCCCTTCTGTGTCTCTGATTTTGGTTTTGGGCTTATTTTTGTACTTTGGAAAATGTACTTTGGTGGGGTGGGGAGGGAGGAGCTGATTTTGGGAAGTGTGACTTGGAGAAAAAAAGAGATCCTTGCATATCTCTCTCTCTCTCTCTCTCTCTCTCTCTCTCTCTCTCTCTCTCTCTCTCTCTCTGTCTCTCTCTCTCTCTCTCTCTCTCTCTCACACACACACACACACACACACACACGACTTAAATAAGACATTTTTTACATTTAAAATATTTTAGTACTTTTTATTTAATGATTAATTACCTAATTGATTAATCCAATTAATTAGCAGTTAATTTGCAGGGGGTACTTCAGAAAATTGGACCATAATAGGGGGTACCTGGGCCTCCAAAGGTTGAGAACCCCTGCTGTAGATGTTTGGGGCAAGAACCCCACCTGTCCTACTCCCTAAACTTCATTTTCTTTCCAAAGTCAGGAAGACAGATCCTAACTACCTTTTCTCTAATGAAGGCTCTGGGCCTTTAACAGCTGCACAACTCATAGAACTTATTTCCGGTCATATTTGGCTTCAGATCTAGATCCCTGTATTGGTTGCCACCATGCAGACCCTCCTGAAACTCATCGTCTGCCTTGTGCTCATCGCTACAGGTAAGGAGAGGCTTTGGAGTTTGCACAGGCTGAGGCCGTTGGGAATGTCATTGCTGAGAGATGGGATCGTGCTTGCGGTCCTGGCAAAACGTTCGTCCTCCTGAACATCACAGTTCCCAATCTAGAGTCACCAGTGATTTGTAGGTTCCTGAGTTGGAGTAAGACGAATGTTGGGAATCTGGGGCTAGCCTAGTAACTATGATGCCCAATATGCCCAAGACAGTGGTTCCCAAAGTTTTTAGTTCCGGGACCCACTTTTCAAAGTGACACTCTAATGGGACCCACCTAGCTTTATGAGAATTTAAAAATAGGCGATCTAGAAAGAAATATACAAACAATATTTTATTTATTTGCCAAAAACTCAATCCATTTCTCGTAATGAGGCAGCCCTAATGAATAGCCTCAAGGCTTGAGGGGTTTAGTTATAGAACCCAGCCTTCACCTGCCCCCACTACCAGTCATTGACGGACTTGGGGAGAAACACACACCAGAAAAAAGATTCTCAATATTTCTCTTCCTATATTTACACAAGCCTGCAAACTGCAGGAGCTCAGCTCTTTGCAGGGCAATTAGCAGCTATCTTGCAAACTGCAGAAGCTCAGCTCCTTGCAGGGCAATTAGCAGCTATCTGATCTTTGAATAGCCTCAGGGCTTGTGGGTTTATCTGATCTCTCCATCACCCTGTTTCCATCACCTTTCCACCCCTTGTTTTCATTGGAGGCTCTGCGGGACCCATCAGAACTCAGGTCGTGACCCACCGAGTGGGCTCCGACGACCCACAGTTTGAGAAACACTGGTCCAAGGCAAAACCGAGCACATGAGGAAGCAAATGCTTACCAAGGATATGAAGGAGGAACGATGCCCATTTCTAATGAAGCGGTCCATGAAACGTCTCGCTCCTTTTCCAGGCACCGCTTTGGAGTGTGAAGTGTGCGCTAGCCTGGGAATCAGCTGTACTGGGCCGATGCAGACCTGCGCAGACGGCAAAGACACCTGTGCCATCGTTTTGAGTGAAACCTCGCTGGGTGAGTCAGAGGGGCCACAAGGAAGTCTGTGCTTGTGAATGGCAGATCCAGTCCTACCCTAGGGCAGGTTGAGGCAGCCAAGGCCGGCCCATTCCTGAGGCCAACTAAAGCAGTCGCCTCAGGTACAGATTGGTGGGGCTGCCCACCTCTGTCTGCCCCCTTGCCTCCTCTGCAGCTGTTGCTGCTCCCCCCCCCCCCCCGCTTACCACTCCCTGGATTGGAAGAGGGGGACAGAGCAGAAGAGTGGAGGAGAGTGGAGGGCTAGAGTGTTGGAGAATAGGAGGTGGGGGAATAGGAGAGAGAATAGGAGAATAGGAGGTGGGGGCATTTATGGATGTTCTACCTTAGGGGTCAGCATGCAAGGGCTGCCAATAAGGGGAGGAAGAGGTGACTGCAACATTCAATAACCCGTCTTCTCATTTGCTCCTCTGTAGTTGGATCCCCCATTTACACCATCAATAAGGACTGTGTATCCTCTAGTGTCTGCAAACAAACACCAAAGTATATGAACTTTGGGCAAGGAAAAAAAATAAGATCTTCCCTCACCTGTTGTGTGGGAGATGCCTGCAAAACTGCAAATCCACAGTGTAAGTTATAATTGCAAATATTTTGTGTCATGGCCTACAGTACAGTATGTAATCTCCACAAAGTAATTTCGTAGGTAGGAGACATCAAAACAGTCCTGCTTCCTCTTAATGTCTCTACCCTACTCCTGCTATGGTTTCGCCCTATTCAGGGCCTCTGAGAAGAATTTTATCAGGGGGTACAAAGTTTCTTTTGAGCCCCTTCTCAAAGGGGGAGGGGGCAAAATGGGGCAGGGGGAGGGCAACAACAGCCCGAAAAGTCTCCGGAGCCCAGGTCTACCAGGCTTCCCAATATGGTACCCAGGTCTACCTGCCTGGTAGACCTGGCCTCCTGGTTGTCCCAGTCTTTGTCTTTCACTCTCCATGAGGCCAGCTGAGATCCCAGGAAATTTCTGGGGCCCCTCCTTTGGCTCCTGGGCCCCCTTTTTGACCCTGGGCCAGGGTACAATTTACCCCCTTTACCCCCCTCTCATGGGCCCTGCCCCTATTCATCACTCCTTATTCCTAGAGAAAATGGTTTTATATTTTGTAGATTTCGATGTTTAGCCAAAATGAAATCGCAGAAAGAGGTGTTGTGTGTTTTTATTCCATTTTTTCCCCATTGTAACCACTTTACAAGTGTACCAAGTAGGTGGTATAGGGTGTCGCTTTAAGGTTTAATTTGATTCTGCCCTTGTAGTGGTGTAATTATCTTTGCATCAACTGGGGGGAATCAAGTTGATTAGTGAGAAGGAGAGGCTGGTTAGTTGGGAGGTTGAAGATATAAAGGAGTTTTGGAGTGGGTTTTTTTCTTTGACCATCTGGATGAGTGAGTAAGTCTGAGAAGTTAAGCCTCATTTGTGTATTTCCTTTATTTTTTAAAAAATGTAGCTATTTGTGTATTCCCTCTGCTGATGGTTTTAGTATTTTCTCGAGTCATAAAATAACATTGGTTTGTTTTTTTTCTAATAAACTGATTTGTATTGCTAGTCCTGTGTAAGGGTTTGGCTTGTGAAGGAGCTTATTATACCCAACTGAGCGATCTTTTGTTTGCCTTGAGCTTAGATACCCTAAAGGGGGGGGGAAGCCTGGGGTCAAGTGAACCCTGTGGGGTGCAGTACTGTGACCCTCCCCCACACCAAACTGATGGCCCTTTTTCTGATTGGTTTCAGTGCCTCCAGTCATTACCAAACCAAACGGGAAGCGGTGCCCATCTTGCTACACAGTGTCATCCCACAGTGCCTGTGGCAATGAGGTGGTGGACTGCATTGGACCTGAGGAGAATTGTTTGGATATGACGATGTCAATCACCTATGGTAATTTAAATTTCCAATTAAAGGCCCTGTGCCTTGGACTCTTCATACCTTCCAGCATGGGAGTCAGCAGTGATGTAGCTAAGGGGGGGGGGACTGGGGGTCCTGGGTGCCAAGTCCCTGGGGGGGGTGCCACGGGGGGTGCCATTGAATAATAATAAATTATTTATTATTTATTGAATTATTTTTTGAATTTATATCCCATTTTTATATCCCATTTTTATTAGGTTGTGTAGTGTACTGTAAGGGTCTGGGGGGGATGAAATGTTGCATTTCTCTGAATGTTTTGGGATTATTTAATTAAATTAATTAATTCTTAATTATTATCATAGTTAATATTATACGTAATGAGTTTGTTGGGACTCGAGTGGGGTGCAAAACGTTCACGGGCACCCTAGCTCCTCCTCGGGGAGTTAGTATCATAGCTTCGCTTCCCCATGGACCTCCTCCCATACCAGACACACACACACACACACACACACACACACACACACACACACACACCCCCCGATGTGGAGGCCTCCTGGGAAATGTGATCCCTGTGCGAGTTGTGGCAGGAATCAGGAGAAACCCATTTTCTACCAGTGGTGTGTTTTTGCACCACCGGTAACAAATAGAATCATAACATAAGAAGAGCCCTACTGGATCAGGCCAAAGGCCCATCTAGTCCAGCTTCCTGTATCACACAGTGGCCCCACCAGATGCTTCAGGGAGCACACAGCCAACAAGATAACCTGTTTCCTGCTGTCACTTCCCTGCGCCTGGCACAGAGAAACCCCACCTCCAAAACCAGGAGGTTGCTTATGGCTTGTCACCTGTGATGCTCTTTTCCTCCATGAATCTGTCCAAACCCCTTTTAAAGGCATCTAGGCCAGGTGCCATCACCACATCCTGTGGCAAGGAGTTCCACAGATGAATTACACGCTGGGTAAAGAAATATTTTCTTTTGTCTGTTTTAATACTCCCTCCTCTCAATTTTAGTGCATATCCCCTGGTTCTGGTGTTGTGCGAGAGGGAGAAAAATTTCCCTCTATCCACTCTCTCCATCCTATGCATAATTTTATACGTCTCAATCATGTCCCCCCTCAGGCGCCTTGATCGAAATGATCGAAAGTCATTTTGGTGCCACCCCTTCCTGGGGCGTCCCCCGGTGTGGTCCGCACCCCCCTAGTGACTCCCCTGCACATGTGTTCCATTATGATTGGATGTCTCATTAGGCTAAAGAGGCTTGCTGGAAGTTGGAGCCCTTTGCTGTAGTGTATGTAGGACATTGTGGAGTGTGACCGTCCAGGCCCCTACACTAGTAGGCCGACATGGATGTTTGTGAGTAGAGGATTGGGGAATATTCTGGAAACTGAACTCATCTGGCAGGCGGTTATTACTGGAATCCATGGCGGCTGTTGACTTTCCATCTCATCTTCCATACCCAGGAAAACTCGTTCTCAACACTGCTCAGAAAGGCTGCGTCAGCCAGTCGATTTGTGACGACCTAAAAACAGGCGAAACCATCGCGGAAGGGGTCACCGCTCTGGTCACAAAGGCCGAATGCAAAGCAGCCCCCGCCGCTTCGCCCTGAGTATCGATGGATGCATCCTGGCCATGCTTGGCTTTCAGCCTGTGTGGTTTGTGCTTTGTGATTCAGGCCTGTGCTTAATGCCTCCCTCCCACTTAGCTGCGAACGTCTCTGAATCTATTTCTGCCTCGTGTGGAACAACCTGCTATCCTCACTGAGTGAAATGAATAAAAGCAAATTAAAATGAGCACAAAATGAAAAGGTGTTTCTTTGTGCTATCAGGTTGACTTATCTGAGAGTTCTTTCACAGTGTTCCTGATTATCCTTGCCTCCACCCCCATGGTGACCACGTGGAGGGGCGCCACCAGGCCCTAACCCCACTGGAAGTGGAGGTGGCTGGGACAGTGGTGTGCCATTGGGCAACAAATGTCTGTGGTGCCGTGTGGCCCTTTAAAAGTGGGTTTGGGAGAGGAGGGTGCAGGCCCCATGCGTCTAAGCCCCATGCGTGGAGCAAGCCAGCTTCCCCAGTGCACAGCCACTGTTTGGGGGCAGTCATAGCAGGACCCCCAAACGTGGAACTTGCAAGAACAAAATGAAGGCCTTGGTTTTATTGGGCTCCAGGTCTCGAGTTTCCTTACATGTCTTCAAACAAATACACTGCCCCATCCAGAAAAACCAGTACCCTCTGGACGCTGCCCCAGTACCAGATCCGCCCCTCCAATTTTCAAAGGTCAGTACACTTGGGGTATCCCCAGGCCCTACCTCAAAAACCTCACATTTCTTTGGAGGTGTCCAACCTGGCAGCCTTCACAGTGCCTCGCCTGAAAGGAATTACCGTGATCAGATTTTGCTTATCACCACTCGGAACAAAAGCACGCTTTCTTCAACAGAAAGGGCAAATATTTCTCAAGCTTTTCAATGACAAAGGAATTGTATGCTTTTCTGGGTTCATGAATTGCTTTGTCCTCGCCCCCAAATTACCTCCTTGGCACATAACTCAGGAAGTTCTCTGATTTTGGTTTTGGGCTTATTTTTGTACTTTGAAAAATGTACTTTGGTGGGGTGGGGGAGGGAGGGAGGGGCTGATTTTAGAAAGTGTGACTTATAGGAAAAAAAGAGATCCTTGCATCTCTCTCACTCACTCACTCACACACACACACACACACACACACACACACACACACGAGTTAAATAAGACATTTTTTCACATTTAAAATTGTTTTAGTACTTTTTATTTAATGATTAATTACCTAATTGATTAATTGATTAATCCAATTAATTAGCAGTTAATTAGCAGGGGTAGTTCAGGAAATTGGACCGTGATAGGGGGTACCCGGGCCTCCAAAGGTTGAGAACCCCTGCTCTAAACATTCATTGAATGGCTGACGAACAGGCAGCCAGTAGTTGACTATACCTCTGATGTTGGCGCAGTCCAACCGGCAACTCTCCACTGTCTGGGACTCTTCCGAGGCGGTCTGGAGTTACAGCGCAACTGTGATATCTCAGGGTCATCTTGCTGAAAGTGCCCTCAAAATGTGGGGTGGGAAAGGGGAAGAATGGAGAAGGAAGTCCTTACTTAGGAAGGGCAGGGGAGCACTAAGTTGCCATGGCAACTAACTTTACCAAAAAAAAAGGTCGCAGGTCTCACGGTCATTAAAACGTAGTTGAAGTATACTTCAAAGCTTCCGACTTCTTTCTTTTGTCCCTCCTGAAAGGTCAGCATAATCTCGGCAATTGGTAAGATTAGTTGGGCCATACCTGTTCTTTGTTCTACACTACAGAACAAGGAAATAAGAAAAAAAAATGTATCTTCTATTAATTATCAAGCTGAAATGAGGGGGGAAAGGCCATAATTTCTTCTCTGGTGGACACGACAGGAGAAGCCCGTGGCTGCAGACTCTTGTGGAGGTGTGCAGGCAAGGGAGCGGAGGCCATGCCACAGGACCTTCTGGGCAAGACGGTCATTCACCTGTCTGCCTCCACAAGTGTCTGAAGCCGTGGTGTGTAGTCCGGACGTCCGGGAGCAGAAGCATGGCTCGCAGCCCCATCAGGTAAGCCAGATCCTAGACAGGAACGCAGACGCTGGCGAACTTGGGCTCCGGGTGGGCTGGCGTGACCGACTGGGCCTCCATGTCACCTTGTAGCCGTAGAAGGCTTCTGTCTAAAGCTAGGCCTCTCTCTCGCCATCTTGACACAAAGCCTGAACCCTGAACTATGGGCTATGGGATTTTGTAAGCATCCCACTCTCAGCCTTACCTCAACTCCCCCTCCCGTTTTCCTGTTATTCAGTACCTAAAGAGCCCAGGAAGGAGTGGGCTATGGAGATAAGAAATCAGCTTGTCTCTCCTATGGGAAATTCTGTTACAGGAACATCACACACAGACCCTCGTCCTGTTAGGGTTAGCTAAAGACGCACTCCAAGGGGAGGAGGGATTTTTGCTTGGGTTTTGTCTCTAATGGCACGTAGGCAAGCTTGTGATGTAATTCCTGCTGAAATTTGACTTGTATCCTGTCTTTTTGCATATGCATTGAATGAAGGTATAAAAGGGCTTGTAACATTCTGTATGTTGTTCCAGCTAATCTAATTCCAATCTGCGTATTGCTGGGACCCATGGCCATGCTAATATTTCAAAATGGAATAAAAGATTCTATGCAGTTCTCTCTTCTCTCTTAAGACTATGTTTTGTAATTCCTTTCGGGGCCTTTGAGCTAACTCACAGCCATCCAAAGCTGTTTTCAGCAACAACCTGAGATGGTGCTGGAGCTCATACGAGAGCCAGGCAGCCCTGGACATGATTGGCATGCAGGCGCGGCCCAGAGGGGGTGTGGCCAGTCCATGATGGTGACACCATGTCATGGGGGTGACTCCAACTCTAAGCCACCCTGGGTATCACCCCCTCCCCTTGGGACGCCTCTGCAATGAATGATATCTTTAAAATTTAACACATGCTATTTAGAATAGGAGATCCTGTAAGTCTGTAACTCCCCCTTTATTACCTACTTCCTCCTTCTAACTTTCACAAGATAAGAAGCCACAAGTGTAAACTCTCTGGTGTTTGCCCTCGTCCTGCCAAGCACTTGACTTCCTTTGTTTGCAGAAGGGGAACCAATTGTACCGTTGTGAGAGAAAACAGGAGGGGAAGGGGACAAATCAGCACCTTTAATTGATGATGGGGGTGGCAAAACAAATCATCATAGGTGTGTAATCAAAGAACTGCTTTATAAGGTAGAGACTGGGGTCAGAAATCTAATTCAATCAGAACGGCTGTTCTCTGAAGTGGAAAAACTGTTTCTTTGTGGCACCGAGGAACTTTTGGTAAAACTCTCTGCTCCTGTCTAGGATAATTCTTGCTGCGATATACATTATTCTCCAGCACTCTTAAATATATGTCTCTGGATTTCAGAGTTGAGGGGTGGTCGTGGGGAAGCCTATGTTTGCATTTACATTATCCTCCTTGAATATTTTTACAGGCACTTAAAGAAAATTTGTTTCTTCCACAGTCACTTTCCATCAACATGCAGGCTCTCCTGGGACTCTTCCTCCTCTCTGTGCTTCTAAAGACAGGTAAGGAGAGACTGGTAACTTTTTATTTTGGGAAAATGTTCCATTGGTATCTCGTCCCGAACTGAGGTCCGCAGATCCGGTAATAATTGGCAGGAGTCCAAGAACCATGGACAGCTCTCTGTGGAACTAGGCACATTCAGCCTGGAATTGCAGTACCCAAGAACAGAAGGCTATGATGTTGTTCCAGCAATGGTGGACAGCCACCTAAGGGCTCAAGTAGTCCAGCTATCAGGTTGATGTTTCTAGTCCCACCTCCTCTGAAGAACTATTTTTGTTTAAAGGGGACTTGGCCTCTTTTTCAGGTGCTAGTCCTAATGGAGTCTCCAGCTGGCCCTGGAGATAGTACAGCAGAGGGGAGGTGCTCTCTTGAAATTCTCAGAAGTGGCCTTCAGACTTCTGTAGAAGGGGTCAGGCTACCGTCTCAAGCTGTAACTCCTGGTTCTACCTTGAAAGTCTCTGGCAAGGTGGCTTTTTCTGAGACTCTTTCAGGAGATAGTCCCTTCATCCAGTCTTCCTCATTCTTCACCTCTGAAGGTAGCGGGTCCAACTCCTGGGCCATGACAATTGGTGTGTGAAGAAACACTCTTCCCCACACCCTGACAAGCAATTTAAGCACCCTCAATTTCAAGGCTTGAACAGATTGAACCACCTTTGCCCCAAGGAACCCTGGGAAGTGTGGCACTTTGAGGAGATCCCAACATCTCTAATGGGGAATTCCGAGCACCCTCCTCAATGGACGTTTCCCAGAATTCTTTGGAGGAGACCATAACAGCTGAACTGATATAAAATCAATAGACGGGTGTGGCGTAGCTATACCCTGTGGCAGCAACTTTGCCACACCAGTAAAGGTTTGTAGTAACTGGATGGGGTAAGAGGGACAAGAAGCAAGCTTAACGGGGTAGGGTTGAACACACCTGCACAAATAGCGATGGCTCAGTTTCTCTGCTCCTTCCCTCCTCCAGGAACCGGTCTGGAATGTGAAGTTTGTACTGGCATTGGAAGCACCTGTACTGGTAGTATGAAGACTTGCGCTGCAGGGCAAGACACCTGTGCCGTCATCTTTTCCGAAAACTCATTAGGTTGGTGACAAAAGATCATAAGAGCAAACTGACAGAATAGAATTAGGACTAATCTAGCTCCAACTCCACCCCCACCATTTTTGTCGGGAAAAACGTCCGAGTGTATGCATCTTCATTTTCTAGGAATTACCATGGGGTGAGGGGAGGGCAGCAACGGGGGTGGGAAGATAGGACCCAGGAGGGGGCTATATGGTTGGATCAGCGGCCAACCGTACCATATCCTATCCCCTTTCCCAGACCTGATCCGCCACGATGGAGATCACTGGTGCAGGCCGAGTTGAGGGCAAGGGGACAAATATCCTCTTACCTGGAGGTGACCTCTCACCTGCTAAATTCCCCTGCAGGATACAGCGTAGCCCGCGTTGGCGCCACTGTGTTGGAAGGGGAATTTAGTTAGGATTAGGCTGTAAGTAAACTTCTTTCTTTGTCTTCTTTCAACTTTGCAGCTGGAATGCCAATTCAGACAGTGGTGAAGACCTGTGAATCTTCGCATGCCTGCAACTCACCCCCAAACTCTATGAATTTTGGGCAGGGGAAATACGTGCGAACCAGTGTCTCCTGTTGTGTGGGGGATGCCTGCAGAACCGCCTCTCCTCAATGTAGGTATCCTTCACCTGAGATTGCCAGAATGCACCCAAGAAAGGACTCCTGTCCTCCCAAAGTGGCAATCTCATTGTGCCAACCTTCACCTTGAAGGCTGGGCTACACTGTACGCATCCGGCAAGCGTCCGGCACGGCATGGGCATGTGTGTCCCATGTGGTCTCTCGTCGGTTGATGGCGTTGGCCCGACGGATAGCTATGTCCCCGGACGGGCAAAGTCAACCTCGACTCGACTTTTGCCCGTTTCATGTACGTGCAGCCAATCAGAGGCAGTGCTTTGTACTGTGGGGGGGGGGGGGGCGGGATGTGTTTCACATGGTAGCCAATCATAGGGCAGATGTCAGAAAAACTCTAAACCAATCGTAAGCAAGTACTTTTGACAGGTTTCTCAGTCTCTGAATAATAAGAGACTCTTATTAATAAGCAGCCTAAAGTGAACTGGAGGAGGAGGAGGAGGAGGAGGAGGGGCGGCAGCAACAAGGGAAGGTGCCATGATTATTTGTTGGGCAGAGATTTTCAAAACATGCTCTGGAATAGTGTGGCTTGGTTACGTCTCGGCACGGCTATATCTCAGCAGAGCCAGACGCACACGAAACGCAAACGCGTACAGTGTCGCTCCGGCTTCAGCGTTGCCCAACGTGCTGACCCGAGTGTCTTCTGGTTTCAGTTCCCCCAGCAGTGACCATGCCCAATGGGAAGCAGTGTCCGGGGTGCTACTCTTTGTCCCCCTTTGGCTGCGAAACAGAGACTGTGGACTGTGTTGGAGTGGAGAACTTCTGCCTGGATATGGTGGAGAACATCACCTACGGTAATTCTGAGTTCTAGATTTGCAAGGGGGGGGGACTAGTTGGAATTACACGTGGTGCCGCTTTACAAAAGCAAACTGTGAAGTGAATGACTAAGCAAAACGTTGTCATCTCATCTCTCTCTCCCTGGGAGTCACTGTGTTTACATCTTGATTCAATGGAGAGCCTCCCTCATTTACACGGGTGCACAGTTTATTATGCAGATCAGTCCCTCTGTCAGTGCTTTTCAAGTGTCCCCCACTCTATTTCCATTCTTCCCCAACTGACTTGGGTGAAGAATAGTTACAGGCGCTGTCTCTCTTATCTCGCTTCTGATCTCCCATTGAAGGATATATAGAAGGCCTAAGACATTTCACTGGAGGAAGAGTCCATCACAGGTTACAAGCCATGATGGGTGTATAACCTCTGAGTTTTAGAAGCAGACTATCTTTGAATGCCAAATGCAAGGGAGTGGCGACAGGATCAGAGATGAAGCTGCACCTCCACGTGGGGGGCCCCCGCGGACGCTATGCTCCCACGTGACTCCACGTTGCTCCTACCACGCCCCCTGCGCCGTTTTCCTGACCATTTTGGAGTTGTATGGCTCCAGGGAGAGCGGGCGGGAGGGCCCAACCCCCGGCGGACACAACAAGAACGTCCAGGCAAGTCCAACGCCCTGGGGCCCACGGCCCCCCCACCCGTTACCCCCGCAACGCTTCTGGACAGGATACAGGTCTCTTGTTGTCTTGTGTGCTCCCTGAGGCATCTGGTGGGGCCACTGTGTGACACAGGAAGCTGGACTAGATGGGCTTTTGGTCTGATCCAGCTGGTCTCTTCTGAATGTAGGAACCCAATTTGAATGTCATTTTAGGGTGAAATTTCAGCGTTGACCCTGCCCATCTTAATTCTCTTCTCCAGGAAAATTCGTCATCCATACCACCATGAAGGGTTGTGTGACCGAAGGGGTGTGTGCTGCAAAAGAGGGCCAAGTAAATTCTGCAGGGGTTCGTACCGATATTACAAAAGCGGAGTGCAAACCAGCATCTTTAGTTGCCTAAATGACGCCTTGACCATCGGATTCCTTCAGGACTGTTGCTTCTGACAAAGATTCTCTGGTAATCCCTCTCAGTTATGTTGCCGGGACGAATGCCTCTCTGTTTGTGACCCGGAAGTCACTCTGGGGACAGGGTTTTTACTCTTGTTCTGTCAAGAAATGGCCAATAAACATTTGAAAAGCAATGCAATTTGAAAAGGTGACCCCATTTGAAAAGCAATGCAACACAATCTCCTCTGAATGACTTGGATTGATTTCATACAGGGATGTTCAGCTCTGTTGAGCGTCACGCACTAGAAAGGTAGTGTGGCATAGTGGTTAGAGTGTCCGATGCAGAGAGACTCCAGTTCAGCCCTTGAAAATCCAGCCCACTTCTACCATGATTTTCAGGAGCATTGGTAATGGGGAGATAATAAGAACATAAGAAGAGCCCTGCTGGATCAGGCCAAAAGCCCATCTAGTCCAGCTTACTGTGTCACACAGTGGCCCTACCAGATGCCTCAGGAAGCACACAAGACAACAAGATACCTGTGTCCAGTCGCCACTCCCTTGCACCTGGCACAGAGAAAACGCACTTCTAAAACCAGGAGGTTGCTTATGGCTTATAACCTGTGATGGTCTTTTCCTCCATGAATCTGTCCAAACCCCTTTTAAAGGCATCTAGGCCAGGTGCCATCACCACATCCTGTGGCAAGGAGTTCCACAGATGAATTACACGCTGGGTAAAGAAATATTTTCTTTTGTCTGTTCTAACTCTCCCTCCACTCAATTTTAGTGCATGTCCCCTGGTTCTGGTGTTGTGCGAGAGGGAGAAGAATTTCCCTCTATCCTCTCTCCATCCCATGCATAATTTTATACGTCTCAATCATGTCCCCCCTCAGGCGCCTTTTTTCTAGGCTGAAAAGCCCCAGACGCTGTAGCCTTTCCTCATAAGGGAGGTGCTCCAGCCCACGAATCATTCTGGTCGCTCTTTTCTGCACCTTTTCCAATTCAACTATATCCTTTTGGAGGTGTGGTGACCAGAACTGGACACAATACTCCAGATGTGGCCTTACCATTGATTTGTACAAAGGCAGAATGATATTGGCCGTTTTATTCTCAATCCCTTTTTTAATGATCCCGAGCATGGAATTGGCCTTCTTCACAGCCGCCGCACACTGGGTCGACACTTTCATCGACCTGTCCACCAGCACCCCAAGATCTCTCTCTTGATCCGTCACAGACAACTCAGAACCCATTAGCGTATATGTGAAATTTCGGTTTCTTGCCCCAATGTGCATCAATTTACACTTACTTAGATTGAAGTGCATCTGCCATTTTGCTGCCCATTCTCCCAGTTTGGAGAGATCCTTCTGGAGCTCTTCACAATCCCTGCTGGACTTCAGCACCCGGAAAATCTTTTGCAACAGCCTGAACCAGCGCAGCGATAAAGCAGAATTGTGCCATACCTCTGTAGCGACTCCTCCGATTCCTCTTACCAACTTCCGCCACATCTCTCCAAGCTCCCACAGGAATTCAAGAGGGGGTTGTTTTTTAAATAGCACTTTTGGTATCATCATGTAACTGGGACTGATTTTGGGGTGCCCGTAATTAAGATGGAGCCTATGTCTTATACGATCATTGTTATTGCTTAAGCAAACGTTATTTATTTTGCGTATATTTTCTTAATTTTGTCGTGGCCATTTGCAGTGATTGTCCTGGGTGGGGCAAGCTATACACAGGACAGGGATGTGGATCGAGTCTCTGACTCCAAGTCTCGAGTCAAGTCCCAAGTCTCTGGGTCCAAGTCTCAAGTCAACTCCCAAGTCTTTGCCCCCAAATCCCAAGTCTTTGGTTGCGAGTTGCAAGTCCCTATCTATTTAATGGGGGATACGGGTTTAAACCTGAATAAAATTCGACTTGTCGTAAAAGGCTCCAAGTCTCGAGTCGAGTCTTTCGAGTCTCTTACAATCTCCGAGTCAAGTCTGAGTCGAGTCATTGATGCGACTTGAGTCCGACTGGAGTCCAAGTCAATAGACTCAAGTCTACATCACTGCTACAGGATACTAAAAATAAGCACTTGCTGCCATCGAGGTAGACCACAAACGAACCCCTTTCCTCGCTATCAAATCCACCTCACAGTACAAAGGGACACCTTCTATTTGCACAGATTTCCATTCATTTTTATTTGTTTTACTGCAAGAAGACATCAAAGCCACCGAAGAGGCGAGAAATACTTTTTGAGAAAGTTGTGGGTAAGCCTTAGGGATACGTTGCGCACGGGCAGTACAATGCCGGTGTGATAAAAGCAGATATGTGCCAGTTAGGAGCCCAGCGATCCTGGGGGAAGCAGTGAATCAAGCTGCTGATAATCAAGGCTGGAAGGTGGCTGCTTAGGGGTGGCTGCTTTGCATACGGCCTTCGTAACCTTGGAGTGGATCCTGCCTATCTTCGTTTCAAACACTGATAAGTCTTCACAAATTTCCTTGGTGACGCAGCCTCTCTGCACAGTCCTCAATTTGAAGGCCACTGGATATGGAAGTCAAGAAAGACAGTCAAAGAGTGCATAGATTCCAATGCTCAACGCCCTTTGTCCAAGCCTTGATCGGCCCCAGAACATTCCTCAACCTTCTATGAAAAACCAGACACTTTTTATGCGATCATTTAACCCCTGCTAACTGGGCAAAGATGCACTTTTTTTAAAGTGATGGCCTCTTATATTTAGTGAGGAGAGAACAAGCGTCCCTCTTCACCCCAGCATGGTGTCTTTTCCAGTGGCTGTTGCTGGTGTCTCTGAATGACGCCATTCAGAAAATTCAGCCATGCACCTCATTTTAGACTGTGAGCCCTTTAGAGACAGGGAACCATTTATTGGTTCATTTTGGTTTGTGAACTACTTGTTGTTGAAAAATAACAACAGCAGCAAAAAGCAGTACAGGTGGACCCTCGTTATTTGCAGGAATTCCTGCAGATGCATCCTAACTGGAAGTCACTTTCAGTTGCTTGGGAAGAGGCTTTTGGAGGCCCATGGAGGCTTGTGGGGGGGTGGTTCAGGCTGGCATGATGCAGAACACAACTCCGGAGGGGGCCCCCCAGTGAGTAATAGAGATATTGAGTGCTGGACTCCAGTATCCGCGGATCCTTGTTATTCATAGGAGGAGGTCCGAAACGGATCCCCCGCGGATAATGAGGGCCCACTGTATATAAATATTCTTATTCATAATACTAATGACTAATAGTTAGTAATAATAATAACTAATTATAATATAATATGATATGATATGATATGATAGCTAATAGTTAGGAAGGGTATGTGAAGTGAATCTGCTGCATGAGAAGGAGACTGGTTAGGGGGCCAGAAACTGGTGATGGGGAGAGGACCACATGGGATGGCAGCCTGCAGGAGGATAGAGCATTTTCTAGCAAATGCTCGAACGAACATGTTCCATAATACAAGTTGATGGGAGGGAAGGCTCAACATTCACGTTGCACGACGTGGAATTACCGTAATCCACAGTGGCTTTCAGCTCAATGCACTGATCCTCCGGTCCGCGACACTCCACCACATCCGTAATCTTGCAAGTGCTAGAAAATAAATCGAAGCAGGCAGGGCATTGTTTCCCATTACGCTGGCTGATGTTCAGAGGCTTTGAGACTAGACAGAAAAAAAAAAACCACACAAAACCCAACAGTTTGGTGGGTCAAACCAGGGAGGAGCGTGATGCCGAAAATAAGAGCCCCCAAACCTGCCACTGTTTACCTTTGACCTAACTAATAAATTGAACTTGTACAGTCAGTTCTCTTTATATGCAGATTCGCTATCTGCGAATTCACTTATCTGCGAGGGGCAGAATTGCCACCTATTTCTCCGTATCCGCAGTCTGCTCTCGCTATCTGTGATCTCGTCAGGGCCATTATTCTCATGGGTGTGTACTTAGCTTTGTTTTGTTTTGTGCATGTGATCACGTTGCTCTGGGAGCAAATTTCCCTGCCTTGCTGCATTTACTGTAAAAGGTCATCTCTCTCTTCTGGAGTTGCTGTGTTGTGTGTGTGTGTGTATTATTTGTTGAATGCCATTTGCAACACAATGGGAACCATTTGTGCTCTCTCTGGGCTTCCAGGATACTGTACAATACCCTTTATATTTGCAGCATAATGTTGTTAAAAGGTAAAGGTGACCCCTGACAATTAAGTCCAGTCGTGTCCGACTCTAGGAGGGAATAATACTTAATTTGCTAGAGTAAGGAATTGTTCCATAACAAAGGGACAAAGTGGTATACTGGATGCTGCCCCCGCTACCACCCAGCCCCTAGACTCCAAGGTAAGATTCAGGTTCACAAACTTCATATAGTGTATGGCAAAGAGGGTCCCCTGGAACCTAACCCCATTTTCCCCATAGGCTCAATGATTCGGTTTCTGCTAATTCGGTATCCACTAGGTTTTCCAGGAACCAAAACATAACGGATAGCAAGAACTGGCTGTATTCTGCAAACACAGATGCTGGTCTTAGACATCACTGCAAATTCCCTTTCTTTTTCTGTTCTGCGGCTGGCTTCAGTCTATCAAGGCGGTTAGGGACATTTGATGCCCTTCCTTTTTGTCACATAGATGACTTGGCCAACTCTCTCTGGAACTCTGGCCGCTATTGGGAGGTTGAATTCATCTCTCTAGTTTTCAGCAAAAGATATAGGCCTGGAAAGGAAGTGGGGCTTACGTTCAGGCACTGCTGTACGGCAGGAATCCCCTAGGCAGCAAGCGATTCCCATCCTAATTGATATTTCCGGCCCATAATCCAGGTATTGTGTTTTATTTGTGCAGCTCTTGGAATGTCCGCAGGCCTTAATAACTGACTTTGTCACGTATCCATCTGCAGAGGTAGAAATGAAAAAAATATGTCTTTCTTGGGTGAGTCAGCAGTCTCAGCCTCTTCATAGCAGCACCCATTCCAATGGCCAGAAAACTTAAAACCCAGCGCCGCTTTTCCCCCCTTTCTACAGTGGACCCCCGCGGGTCCAGGACCTGTGGTGGAGACAAATCCGCGGTTCTCGAATCCGCGGATGGAAAGGGTTCACTGTATTTTGTTTCAACGCTGCATGCACCAATATGCCCATGATAAGGTGCCATGATGCGCCTATCATTGCCCATTTGCTGGCCTGTAGTGGTACTTTGTGATTTGTTACCTGAGGAGGGTCATCTCACTCTGCCTCAATGTAGGGCCGTCCCTCCTATTCATAAGGTCAGACTTACTTGGAGCCCCTCACCTGGAGTCGTAGGAACGGCTGAGGTGGTGGGCCCCCAGGCAGTATGCAGACTCCCGTGGGTCCGGGACCCGCGGTGAGACAAATCCGCGGTTCCCGACTCTGCAGATGGAAAGGGTCCGCTATATTTGTTTCAGAGCTGCATGCACCAACATGCCATTGAAAGAGGCAAGCCAAACCCAGAACGGTGTCTTGTTCTTCATTTGTTCCAGCACAAATAACAATGCGCTCTGTTTGCTGGCCTGTAGTGGTACCTCGTGATCAGCTACCTGAGGAGGGCCATCTCACTCTGCCTCAAAATAGGGCCGGCCCTCCTATTCCGAAGGTCAGACTTACTTGGAGTCCCTCTCACCCACCTTTTGAGGAGTCAGAATACATGACTATGCAAATGTCTTTGCCCTCTTCGCAGGTTTCCATTTTTCCCAAACAGTTGTTAGGAGTACCTTTACAAACTTCACACTCCAAAGAAGTGCCTGGAGATAGCAAGGAAAAAACAACACACAGGATTGTGGGTCGGTCCCAACATTCCTCTCCCAACATTCATAATTGCAACATTGCTTAAAATTACAATTCTGTTACCATTGTAACAGAATTTACAATCAACCTACTCAGCACTGCTCAGTTCTCAATTCATAAAACCATGCAGAATAAAAATTTCTCATGTCTATCGTCAACTAAGATGACAGACTAACGTGAATGGCTGCTGACATTTTGCGCCTCTCCAACCTTCCTTTGCCTGCTGAAGTTGGGAGGCTTCTGAGTTATCCGCCGTTGAGAGTGGGCTACTCTTTCGCAGTGAGCATAACTAGCCCATCTCTGAAGTCACTGGACTAGATCAGGGGTTCTCAACGCCTTCCCAGTCCGAGTATCACCTCCGACGCCACTCTCCTGCTGCGTACCACTGGAAGTGACTGGCGATGACATCTTTCTGGTTTACTTTCTGGTTTTCAGAGGTCAGAAAATGCTTTTCCTTCATAAATCTGTCTAATCCCCTTTTTAAGGCATCCAAGCCAGGTGCCATCACCACAGCCTGTGGCAAGGAGTTCCACAGATGAATTACACACTGGGTAAAGAAATATTTTCTATGGCCCATTCTAATCACTTCCTTCCAACCTCTTTTTAAAATCCCCCTTTTCCCTGAAGCCCTGGGCACAACCTCTTAGTCCCATATAACCCAGTGTAGCTAAGTTTGAAGATGGGGAAGTGAAATTTCATATACTGTTCTCTGCTTTCTCCTGCCCCCCCCTCCTTCTGCTATATCCCCTGCGTCCACACCTACATAGTTCAGGGCAATCCCTTGGTGCAGGAACCTGGACATTTGTCATAATCCTTCTCTAGCTTGGAGGAATTATACTGGTTTCCACACTGAAGACACAACGAATTGCACCAGCATGAAAGAGCCCACCCCCCGGCTAGTGATCACAAACCCCTCTTTTACCTGTATTTACAAGCACAATGCAGATGAAGAATCCTAGTAGGGTCTTCATGGTGATGATGAGAAATCTGGAACAAAACAGTACCTGCAATGTGACACGTTGAGAGTTTAATGTATACATTGAGCAAGCTTCGGTACTCTGGAGTATAACTTTCCAGTTCAACAAATCTAAGTCAAATGATGAATTGCTAGATGCAGGAGAAAATGGTGATAACAGAATAAAAACACATCACACCGCTTTCTGCTAAAAAACAAATCTGCGGAAAAAAATAAAACTATGCGTCATTCTTCATCTGTTGACACCGTACAACCTATATCTCCTACCCAGTACACGTTTAAAGCGGCTACACTGGATTAAAATGGGGGGGGGGGAAATGGAATAGAAACACATCACACCGCTTTCTGCTATTTCATTTTGGTTAAACACTGAAATCTGTGAAAAAAGAAAACCATTTTCTCCCACCTCAACAAATAAGCCCCAGATATCCTGAGAAATCGTGCTTAGGATTGCACGGTTAGAGTTTCAGTATTGTGAATGTGCGCGCACACACACACACACACCCCCACACACACCCATCCACACCACATTAATTTCCCTTAGGGAGGGCCCCCGTTTATCTCGGAGACTAAAAAAGGCAAGAGGTGAAAAGTGGTGTGCCCCAAGGATCGGTCTTGGGACCGGTGCTTTTCAACTTATTCATAAATGACCTGGAGTCGGGGATAGGCAGTGAGGTGGCCAAGTTTGCAGATGACACTAAACTTTTCCGGGTGGTGAAGACCAGCAGGGATTGTGAAGAGCTCCAGAAGGATCTCTCCAAACTGGGAGAATGGGCAGCAAAATGGCAGATGCGCTTCAATGTAAGTAAGTGCAAAGTGATGCACATTGGGGCAAGAAACCAAAATTTCACATATACGCTAATGGGTTCTGAGTTGTCTGTGACGGATCAAGAGAGAGATCTTGGGGTGCTGGTGGACAGGTGGATGAAAGTGTCGACCCAGTGTGCGGCGGCTGTGAAGAAGGCCAATTCCATGCTCGGGATCATTAAAAAAGGGATTGAGAATAAAACGGCCAATATCATTCTGCCTTTGTACAAATCGATGGTAAGGCCACATCTGGAGTATTGTGTCCAGTTCTGGTCACCACACCTCCAAAAGGATATAGTTGAATTGGAAAAGGTGCAGAAAAGAGCGACCAGAATGATTCGTGGGCTGGAGCACCTCCCTTATGAGGAAAGGCTACAGCGTCTGGGGCTTTTCAGCCTAGAAAAAAGGCGCCTGAGGGGGGACATGATTGAGACGTATAAAATTATGCATGGGATGGAGAGAGTGGATAGAGGGAAATTCTTCTCCCTCTCGCACAACACCAGAACCAGGGGACATGTACTAAAATTGAGTGGAGGGAGAGTTAGAATGGACAAAAGAAAATATTTCTTTACCCAGCGTGTAATTCATCTGTGGAACTCCTTGCCACAGGATGTGGTGATGGCATCTGGCCTAGATGCCTTTAAAAGGGGTTTGGACAGATTCATGGAGGAAAAGACCATCACAGGTTACAAGCCATAAGCAACCTTCTGGTTTTTAGAAGTGGGTTTTCTCTGTGCCAGGTGCAAGGGAGTGTCAACGGGAAACAGGTTATCTTGTTGTCTTGTGCTCCCTGAGGCATCTGGTGGGGCCACTGTGTGACACAGGAAGCTGGACTAGATGGGCTTTTGGCCTGATCCAGCAGGGCTCTTCTTATGTTCTTATGTTCTTATGACTATTATGCCTTAGTGAACATTGACTTGGGAGATCTGAGTTCAAGATCTGACTCAGGGGCATGAAATCCACTGGGTGACCATACACCAGTAACTAACTTCCTCCTAATCGATCTCACGCAGATGTTATGAAGAAAAGCTCTAAGTGGGCCTTCGGCGCCTTGGTGAAATAATGTCTCGTCTTGGACAGAACCCTGAAATGCACTTGGAATGCCAATTTTTCAAAACTTTGGGTTTTGAAAAGGGAGCCATCTTGGGTAAGTTGAACAGGGAATTAGACAAATCATGGAAGATAGATCAACAGAGCTGCCAGCCTACATGGACCCTGGAAGTCCGGAGGCACCCTAATACTGAATCTCGGTTGCAGAGGTGGGGGCAATAGCAGACGGGTAATAGTAGACTTACCAAGACTTCTCAAGTTCTACTGAGCTGGTGTTGGTAGGAAGAGGCAACTCGGGCAGAAGAAAGAAGAGTTCACACGTGCTACCGCCACATTTCTGACTCGGTCATCCTCTCTTTCTCCTTTATAAAGGAATCTGAGCCGATATAAGGAATTTCCTTATAAGGAATCTGAACCGATGTTTTTAAAGTTTCTTCGTTGTCCCGCCTGTTTTAACGATTCTGAATTATTTTCCTCCAGATTCTGCACCCATTTGATTTCACTTCCCTGTTTTCTTTTTTGGTGGTATTTTTTTTCCCAGCTGTGAAATGATTCAGGAACTTAGTTGGCAACCTAACCCTCACCATGTCTGCCCAGAAGGAGGTGCAGATGATTTCAATTCCATTTACCAGTAAATCTGAAGTCCTCTATACCCTTACTTGGGGGTAAGTTGCACACAACTGGATGGAATGTATTTCTGTATGAAAAGCCAAGGGATCCAGCTGTTATGAAGTTTAAGATGCAGGGGATAAGCAGAAACCGCTGGAAAGGTTTCGCCTATCATTCTAGAAAGTCATTTGGCTCCCCTTGAACAATCTCAGATGTTTCACCTTGGGAGAAGCTCTGTCATTATTCTGGTTGCGCATATTTTTTCCCAGGAATGGAAATGACAAAGGGCCCACTTTATATTAAAGTAAATGTGGATAACGTCAAAACTTACGTTTATGTTCTTTGTTGACATGCTGGGGGCGGCGGCGGCGGAGGAAGAGATCAAGATATAGATTGTGTTTATTACATCTGAAATTCTCATTCATTGTTAGAAAAGAAGTAACATCTTTTGTATTTTTCTTTTTTCATTCCCTGTTTTAGTTAAACATCGGATCCAAGATAGTTTCAAAAGGTCAACTGGTGCAGGGCCGGCCCATCTATGAGGCCAACTGAAGCAGATGCCTCAGGGAGCAGATTGATGGAGGGGGGCCCATTTCTGTCCACCTACTTGCCGCCACTGCTGCTCTTTCTCCTTCCACTTCCTGGCTTGGAAAAGGAAAAGAGGGACAGAGAGGAAGAGGAAATGTGGAGGAGAGTGCTGAGCTGCAACGCTGGAGAGTGGGAGTAACAGAAGCTGGCGCATCAACAGGTTAGAGGGGGCAGCATTTGGGATACCACCTCAGGTGTAGGGCGGTCTTGGGCCAGCTCTGAACGTGCATGTTCTTCTTAACGCAAACGCCTCACACAGTTCAAGTTAGCTGTTAAAACCAATCTATTTTTGTTGAGAACAAAAAGTGTTGCAATCAAATCCAGGCAACTTCTGTTGACCTCAGCAGGAAGTGGTTGCTCTGGAGCCTCATTTTTCCGTTAGCCTGTGTTGTGCAAGCGTAAAGGCTGCAACCCCCCCCCCAAATTATCAGCTGGGTTAATAATCACCATGCATTAGGACTGGGCTGTGAATATGTTTGGCATTGACACTGTGCATTCTCCCTTCCTCCCGCCTCGTGCTGCTCAATGCGAAATTCACCGGCTCCTTCCGCAGGTGCGTGTGGGCCGGCAGGGGCCTCCGTGCCAGCCCAGGCTAGTCCTATGCTGTCGCGAAGCGCTTTATGGCGCTTTTGCAACACCAGCGCAGCGATAAAGTAGAGTTGTGCCATACCTCTGTAGCGACTCCTCTGATTCCTCTTACCAACTTCTGCCACATCTCTCCAAGTTCCCACTGGGATTGAAGAAGGGGTTGGTTTCAGGGAACCTCTCCACTGGGACTGATTTTGGGGTGCCCGTAATTACGATGGAGCCTATGTCTTATACGATCATTGTTATTGCTTAAGCAAATGTTATTTATTTTTGGTATGGACCAGCTTGGACCATTGCAGCGATAAAGCAGAATTGTGCCATACCTCTGTAGTGACTCCTCCGATTCCTCTTACAAACTTCCGCCACATCTCTCCAAGTTCCCATCAGGATTCAAGAAGGGGTTGGTTTCTAAATAGCACTTTTGGTATCATCATGTAACTGAGACTGATTTTGGGGTGCACGTAATTAAGATGAAGCTAATGTCTTATGATCGTTGTTATTGCTTAAGGAAATGTTATTTATTTTGGGTATATTTTCTTAATTTTGTTGCGGCCATTTGCAGTGATTGTCCTGGGTGGGGCAAGCTATACACTGGACTATAGGATACCCAAATGAAGCACTTGGTGCCGTTGAGGTAGACCACAAACGAACCCCTTTCCTCCCTATCAAATCCACCTCACAGTACAAAGGGACACCTTCTATTTGCACAGATTTCCATTCATTTTTATTTGTTTTACTGCAAGAAGGCATCAAAGCCCCCGAAGAGGCGAGAAATGCTTTTTGAGAAAATTGTGGGTAAGCCTTAGGGATACGTTGCGCACGGGCAGTACAATGCCGGTGTGATAAAAGCGGACATTTGCCAGTTAGGAGCCCAGCGATCCTGGGGGAAGCAGTTAATCAAGCCGCTGATTCAAGGCTGGAAGGTGGCTGCTTAGGGGTGGCTGCTTTGCATACGGCCTTCGTAACCCTGGAGTGGATCCCACCTATCTTCGTTTCGGTCAGTGATAAGTCATCACAAAATGCCTTGGTGACGCAGCCTCTCTGTACAGCCTTCAAGATTACAGGACCTGGATATGGAAGTCAAGATAGAAAGTCAAACTATGCCATAGATTCTAATGCCCGATATCCTTTGTCCAAGCCTTGATCATTTAACCCCTGCTAACAGGACAAAGATGCACTTTTTAAAGTGATGTCCTCTTATATTTAGCGAGAAGAGAACAACTGTCCCTCTTCACCCCAGCATGGTGTCTTTTCCAGTGGCTGTTTAGACAGGGAACAATTTATTGGTTCATTTTGCTTTGTGAACTACTTTTTTTTGAAAAATAGCAACAAAAAGCAATACAGGTGGGCCCTCGTTAGTCGTGGGTTTGGTATCCACAGATCTCACTATCCACGTATGCAGCCCACGAATAACGAGATACTGGAGTCTAACCGGAAGTCACTACCAATCGCTTGGGAGAGGCTTTTGGAGTCCCACAGAGGGAGGGTTTTGCAGGCTGGTGAGATGCAGAACGCACTTCCGGAGTCCCCCGCCTGGTGAGTAATAGAGACATGGGGTGCTGTACTCCAGTATCCGCGGATCCTCGTTATTCACTTGGGGGGGTCCGAAACGAATCCCCGTGGATAATGAGGGCCCACTGTCTATAAATATTCTTATTCTTATTCATAATACGAATTACTAATAAATAGTAACACTAATTATTAGTATGTAATATAAAATAAAATTATTATAATATAATAATATAACTAATTATAGTAACTAAGAATTAAAAAAGGTAAAGGTATCCCTTGACAATTAAGTCCAGTCGTATCCGACTCTAGGGAGCGGTGCTCATCTCCATTTCAAAGCCGAAGAGCCAGCGCTGTCCGAAGACGTTTCCATGGTCATGTGGCCGGCATGACTCAACACCAAGGCGCATGGAATGCTGTTACCGTCCCGCTGACGCAGTACCTATTAATCTACTTGCAATTTCTTGCTTTCGAACTTCTAGGTTGGCAGTAGCCGTCGCACGAATTCGAACTGCCGACCTTTCAATCGACAGCTCATGGTTCAGTGGTTTAACCCACTGCGCCACCCGCTGGCTCTAACTAAGAATTAGTTAGAAAACAAACTAATTCTAATAATATTTCCATTTCTGGGTTGGGTTGTTGAGTGGATGTATGTGAAAATGTCACAGATGGGTGAATCATCTACAAATGAATGAGAGGGAAAGCTCAACATTCACGTTGTATGACGGAATAGTGGAATTACCGTAAGTCAGAGTGGCTTCGAGATCAATGCAGTCTTCCTCCGGTCCGCGACACTCCAGCACATCCTCAGCATTGCAAGTGCTGGTAAACAAACTGAGGCAGGCAGGGCATTGTTTCCCATTACGCTGGGTGATGTTCAGAGGCTTTGAGACTAATCAGAAAACACACACACACAAAATCCAACAGTTTGGTTGGTCAAGCCAGGACGGAGTGTGATGCCCAGAATAAGAGCCCACCAACACAATCTGCCGCTGTTGCAACATGCATCTACTCACCTAATGGATGGGCTACCCCTGACCTTACAAATATATTGAACTTGTATTCTGTAAGCATAGATGTTGGTCTTAGACACCACTGCAAATCCCCCCGTCTTTTCCTGTTCTGCGACTGGCTCTAGTCCAGTGGTTCTCAAACATTTTAGCTCCGGGACCAACTTTTTAAAATGACACTCTATCGGGACCCACCTAGTTTTTCAAGACTTAAAAAAAAAATGTGATCGAGAAATACATAAATAAATAAATAATTTACAAGTAAAGAGCTCAGCTGCTTGTAGGGTAATTAGCAGCTATCTTGCAAACTGCAAGAGCTCAGCTCTTTGCAGGGCAATTAGTAGCTATCTGATTTTTGAATAGCTTCAGGGCTTGTGGCAATTACTTATCTGATTTTTCCATCACCTGGGACCCACCAGAAATCGGGTCGCGACCCACCAAGTGGGTCCCGACCCACAGTTTGAGAAACGCTGCTCTAGTCTATCCAGGCGGACATTTGATGCCCTTCCTTTTTGTCACATAGACGACTTGGCCAAATCTCTCTGGAACACTGGCAGCTATTGGGAGGCTGAATTCATCTCTCTAGTTTTCAGCAAAAGATATAGGCCTGGAAAGGAAGTGGGGCTTACGTTCAGGCACTGCTGTACGGCAGGAATCCCCTAGGCAGCAAGCGATTCCCATCCTCATTGATATTTCCGGCCCATAATCCAGGTATTGTGTTTTATTTGTGCAGCTCTTGGAATATCCACAGGCCTTAATAACGGACTTTGTCACGTATCCATCTGCAGAGGGAGAAATGAAAAAAAAAATGTCTTTCTTGGGTGAGTCGGCAGTCTCAGCCTCTTCATAGCAGCACCCATTCCAATGGCCAGAAAACTTAAAACCTAGCGCCGCTTTTTTCCCCTTTCTACAGTGGACCCCCGCGGGTCCAGGACCTGTGGTGGAGACAAATCCGCGGTTCTCGAATCCGCGGATGGAAAGGGTTCACTGTATTTTGTTTCAACGCTGCATGCACCGATATGCCATGATAAGGTGCCATGATGCGCTTATCATTGCCCATTTGCTGGCCTGTAGTGGTACTTTGTGATTTGTTACCTGAGGAGGGTCATCTCACTCTGCCTCAATGTAGGGCCGTCCCTCCTATTCATAAGGTCAGACTTACTTGGAGCCCCTCACCTGGAGTCGTAGGAATGGCTGAGGCCGCAAGGAGGTGGGGCGGTGGGCCCCCAGGCAGTATGCGGGGGGCATCATACCAGCGGCGGGGTGGCAACATGGTGCCGGGGAGCAAAATGGCGGTGGCGGAGAACGTGGCGGCTATCCGGACGGGAAAGGCAACAGAACGGCAACACAGCCTGCAGAAACCTCCTGCTGCCTCCGAGTCGCGTTTGTTGTGTTTCCCACTCTCCCACCCAGCTCCCGAGGGACGATTGGCTCCATCTGTTGTCACTCAGGGGTGTGGCTACTGACGTCACGGGGGGGGGGGTTTAGCTCAGAGGCAAGCTATGCCACTGCTCTTACCCACCCATTGAGGTGTCAGACAAGGCAACAATGCAAGTGTCTTTGCCGTCTTCGCAGGTCTCCATGTTTCCAAGACAGTTGGTGCCAGAAGCAACACAGACCTCACACTCCAAAGAAGTACCTGGAGATGGGAAGGGAAAACAACACACAGCATTGTGGGCCAGCAAGGTGCCTCTCCCAATGTGCATAATCGCAACATTGCCTAAAATTACATTTTTTTTTTTATTTACAGTATTTTTACCCCACCTTTCTCCCCGAAGGGACCCAAGGCAGCTTACAAAGAACAAAACTACAAGTACAGAAACATAATCACTATTAAAAAGCAATATACACAATTAACTAAAACTCACAAACAATAACAATCTTAAAACAATAAGCCACTGTTACAATTAAAACAACAACATAAGAATAGCGGCAGTACCAGATAAAAGCTAGGTGTCATTAAAAAGACTGAGGACTCAGAAGGCTTGTCTAAACAAAAAGGTCTACAGGCCTCACCGGAAAGTCTCCAGGGAGGGAGCAGTTCGTAAATCAAGAGGGAGGGAATTCCATAGGGTTGGTGCCACGACTGAGAAGGCCCTATTTTTAGCTGCCGCCCCTTGCACCTCCCTAGGCGATGGCACAATTCTGTCGGCCATGTGCAATGCAGCCATATTCAATGGAAGACAGGGCTCCCATGCAAAATTTGACTAACAGAGACCTTCAACAAGGGAGGCCATTGAATCATCCATCAACATGTTCTTTCTCCTGTCCAGTGTTCCTTAACGTTCAATCCACCTACTCAGCACTGCTCAGCTCTCCAATTCACCCAAAAAAAAAAATTCCCATGTCTATCGTCAACTAAGATCACAAACTGACATGAATGGCGGCTGACATTTTGGTCTGTTCTAAACGCTTCCTTCCAATCCCTTTTAAAAATCCCCCTTTTCCTTGAAGCCCTGGGCACAAGAAAATGCTTTTCCTTCATAAATCTGTCTAATCCCCTTTTTAAGGCATCCAAGCCAGGTGCCATCACATCCTGTGGCAAGGAGTTCCACAGATGAATTACACACTGGGTAAAGAAATATTTTCTATGGCCCATTCTAATCACTTCCTTCGAACCTCTTTTTAAAATCCTCCTTTTCCCTGAAGCCCTGGGCACAACCTCTTAGTCCCATATAACCCAGTGTAGCTAAGTTTGAAGATGGGGAAGTGAAATTGCATACACTGTACTCCGCTTACTCCTGCCACCCCTCCCTCTGCTATATCCCCTGCGTCCACACCTACATAGTTCGGGGCAATCTCTTGGTGCAGGAACCTGGACATTTGTCATAATCCTTCTCTAGCTTGGAGGAATTATACTGGTTTCCACACTGAAGACACAACGAATTGCACCAGCATGAAAGAGCCCACCCCCCGCCTAGTGATCACAAACCCCTCTTTTACCTGTATTTACAAGCACAATGCAGATGAAGAATCCTAGCAGGGTCTTCATGGTGATGATGAGAAATCTGGAACAAAACAGTACCTGCAATGTGACACGTTGTGAGTTTAATATAAAGAGAAAATAAAAAATGTTCAAGCTTTATAATTATTTACCAGGTAGAAAATGAGAGCCCACTGAATTAAAACATACATTTAATGTTCTGGTGAGCAAATATATTTAAGAATTTTAAATGCTTCTTGAACATTGCAGCTCTCGAACATCTCTCTTATGGCTCTCAAACATCTGAAGTTTATTGTATGTGGCTCTTACATTAAGCAAGTTTGGCCACACCTGATATAGATCTACACAGAGCTACCAGCCTACATGGACCCTGGAAGTCCGGAGGCATTGTGATATTGAATCTTGTTTGCAGAGGTGGGGGCGAAAACAGGTAGGTGATAGCAGACTTACCAAGACTTCTCAAGATATACTGAGCTGGTGTTGGTAGGAAGAGGCAACTCAGGCAGAAGAAAGAAGAGTTCACATGTGCTATCACTGCTTTTCTGACTCGATCACCCTCTCATGCTCCTTTATAAAGAAGAAATCTGAGCAGGGTTTTTTTTTAAGTTCCTTCTTTGTCCCGCCTGTTATATAACAATTCTGAATTATTTTCTTTCAGATTCTCCACCAGTTGGATTTTCACTTCCCTGTTCTGTTCTGTTTTGTTTTGTTTGGGGTTGCCTTTTTCCAGCTGTGAAATGCTTCAGGAACTTGGTTGGCAGCCTAAACCTCACCATGTCTGCCCAGAAGGAGGTGCCATTGAATTCAGTTCATCTTCTTAGGTAAAGGTAAAGGTGACCCCTGACAATTAAGTCCAGTCGTGTCCGACTCTAGGGTGTGGTGCTCACCCCCATTTCAAAGCTGAAGAGCCAGCGTTGTCCGAAGACGCCTCCGTGGTCATGTGGCCGGCATGACTCTCCTTGCCGCAGCGCGTAGCATGCGGCTGTAACACAGAGCGCTGTTTACCTTCCCGCAAGCGGTACCTATTTATCTACTCGCATTAACATGCTTTGGAACTGCTAGGTTGGCAGGAGCTGGCCAAGCAACGAGAGCTCACCCCGTCGCGGATTCGAACTGCCGACCTTTCGATCGACAGCTCATGGTTCAGCGGTTTAATTTACTATAAGGACTTACTAATCTGAAAACAAAAATGGAATAATGGAGACTTGATATTCCCCATTTTCTTTACAACGTCATCGAAATAAATTATCTGCTGCTTCTGAACCCAACTGAACCCAACACAGAGCGCTGTTTACCTTCCCGCAAGCGGTACCTATTTATCTACTCGCATTAACATGCTTTGGAACTGCTCAGTGGCGTCTCTAGCCCAAAATGTACTAGGGGCCCACCCTCAACACCCTCAACTTTCAGCCCCCCTCCTCCCTTCTGCTCCCCCTATACCTGCACAAGACAGGAAAAATGAGTGGCAGGACCCACTCATTCTTGCACTTAAATCAGTTTACAGCACAATCCAATACATGCTTACTCAGAAGCAAGTCCCACTGCATTCAAACAGGGTTTACTCCCATGTAAGCATGCACAGGAATGCAGCCTTCATGACCAAATGTATTTGTTAATCAAAAGACACACAGCATCATGTGGACTGGCACCATCGTCCAACTCGGCGGCACCCACAACTGGAAGCAGCAGCATCTCTTGGTGAGGAGTCCACAGCCCGTTGGGGGTGAAGGGGACGGGAGCCCCCCAGGGCTGCGGTGGGGAATCGAGAGGGGTGGGAGAGAAGAAGCCCTCTCCTGTGCAGAGTTGGATCTCTCGGGTAGCCAGTGAGCTTAGGTGCAACTACTCTGTCAGCACACGCCTATGCATGTCTACTCAGACGTAAGTCCTATTGTGTTCAATGGGGCTTAACTCTCAGGAAAGTGTGTATAGGATTGCAGGCTAAATTAGATCAGGCTGTTAATGGGTCGCAAATTGTGCAGGCTTGCTGCAGCCACACTTGCAAGCACTTTAATTTTGAGCAGTCCCATCTATTTTAATTAATTATGCCAAAGTCAGGGTTTGCAACATATCAGAGGTGGTCCTTGAGGGAGCCAAGTCAGGCAACTGCATCAGGTTAGGTTTCAGATGCCATTCAGGGTGGCAGAATGGGACACAGACTGATATCCATGGGATCCGATCCACTGTCGTGTTGTGTTCTTGAATATCTCTTGTTAATTGATTTCAGCAAGGCTTGCACAGGGAAATTTCCCAGTGGAATGTGTCCCATAAGGGGGGGGGATAGACTGTCGAAGCGCCCTTGTGCCTGGTTTGAACAGAGACGATGAGCAGGTGGGTGGGGACAGCAAGCAAGGTCCGAAGGAAGGAGAGCTGGACTGTTGCAGCTGACACGGAGCTGAGACAGCTGCTGCTGCTGCGAGAGAGAGGAGCAGCTGTCCTCAGAAGAAGGAGCAGAGGAGGAGGAGGGCCGCGTCCAAGATAAGGGGACGGAGCACCCCAACTCCCAGCTCCTCTGGCTTCCTCCTCGCTGTGTTTTGCATGACGCTGGCCGGGCGTGCGCGCGCGCGTCGCCTTGACGACCCCGACGCCGGCTCCAGGCTCGGACTCATCGAAAGCTGCCAGAGCGCCTGCCCGCAGCCACAGGGCGCCAGCAGCCGCGCTTCAGAGCGGCAGCTGGCGCTGTCAGCTCACTCAGCTGCCTGCACTTTTAAACTTGCGAAATGGCGCCCCCCGGAAACAATGCGCCACTCGGCGCCTGGGGCCCAGGGTATCAGGGCCCCCTAACTTACTACGCCACTGGAACTGCTAGGTTGGCAGGAGCTGGCCAAGCAACGAGAGCTCACCCGGTCGCAGATTCGAACTGCCGACCTTTCGATCGACAGCTCATGGTTCAGCGGTTTAACCCACTGCGCCACCCGTTACCAGTAAATGCGAAGTCCTCTGCACCCTTCCCTTGGTGTAAGTTGCACACAACTGGATGGAACATATTTCTGTATGAAAAGCCAAGGGATCCAGCTGTTAGGGTGTTTAAGATGCAGGGGATAAGCAGAAACCGCTGGAAAGGTTTCGCCTATCATTCTAGAAAGTCATTTGGCTCCCCTTGAACAATCTCAGATGTTTTACCTTGAGAGAAGCTCTGTCAGTATTCTGGTTGCACCTGTTTTTTTCAGGAATGGAAATTACAAAGGACCCACTTTATGGGTTAATAATAATTTATACTGAAGTAAATGTGGATAATGTCAAAACCTACGTTTATGTTCTTTGTTGACATGCTGGGGGCGGAGCGGTGGCGGAAGAGATCAAGATATAGATTGTGTTTATTACATCTGAAACTCTCATTCATTGTTAGGAAAGAAGGAACATCTTCCATATTTTTCTTTTTTCATTCCCTGTTTTAGTTAAAACATCGGATCCAAGATAGTTTCAAAAGGTCAACTGGTGCAGGGCCGGCCCATCTATGAGGCCAACTGAAGCAGATGCCTCAGGGAGCAGATTGATGGAGGGGGCCCATTTCTGTCCACCTACTTGCCGCCACTGCTGCTCTTTCTCCTTCCACTTCCTGGCTTGGAAAAGGAAAAGAGGGACAGAGAGGAAGAGGAAATGTGGAGGAGAGTGCTGAGCTGCAACGCTGGAGAGTGGGAGTAACAGAAGCTGGCGCATCAACAGGTAAGAGGGGGCAGCATTTGGGATACCACCTCAGGTGTAGGGCGGTCTTGGGCCAGCTCTGAACGTGCGTGTTCTTCTTAACGCAAACGCCTCACACAGTTCAAGTTAGCTGTTAAAACCAATCTATTTTTGTTGAGAACAAAAAGTGTTGCAATCAAATCCAGGCAACTTCTGTTGATCTCAGCAGGAAGTGGCTGTTCTGGAGCTTCGTTTTTCCATTTGCCTGTGTTGTGCAATGCATGGGGGTCATTATCAGCTGGGTTAATAAACATGTTATAAAACGACAGCCAGGCATACACATGTCCACATTTTCTGTACCCTTTCTCTTTTCATTATTCTCTACTGATTCTGTTGTGGCCCTAAACTGGGCGCTAGTTAACAGCATGGTTTGAAAGGTAGCCTTGCTCTGAACCTTCCAGCGCAATCCTGTGTAACCTTGCACCGGTGTAACAGTAGATGCACCGGTGTTTACACTGGTGCATCTGCTGTTACACCGGTGCATCTACTGTTACACCGGTGCAAGGTTACACAGGATTGCGCTGTTCCTCAACTTCTATTTGACACAGGTGGACTAGGTTAAGCCTGGACTAGCCAAGCCCGGCCAAACTACATCCAAATCTAGATTTGAAAGTTGCATTGTCTATCTCTGAATTTCAGAGAACCATAGCTTGACCCTAGCCCAGTGGTCCCCAAACTGGGAGGCTTGGTTCCAAGGGGAGCCGTGGAAACCAGCCAAGGGAGCCGCGGAGTGCCACGGAATCCTCTCGGAAAACAGTGCAATGCCAATTGGCAGGCATCAATATCATGTAATGGGTAGCCGTGGATAATGGTCGCCAATGGTCAAGGGAGCCGCAGGTCAAAAAAGTTTGGGAAACACTGCAGGGCCTAGCCCTTTACTTCCTCTTTATATGTGAAGAGATCCCATCCATTCTTATGGGAAATGAGATTAAGGACCTAGTTATTATGGTTGTGGAAAAGGGGGGGCTACTTTCAGAGAATCATAGAGTTGGAAGGGACCCACAAGGTCATCTAGTCCAACCCCCTACCTATAGCAGAAAATCCTCCTAGAGCATCTCCAGCAGGTGCGTGCCAAGTGTCTGCTTGAAGATCTCCAGTGAGGGAGAATCCACCATCTCATTCGGCAAACTGTTCCACTGCCAAACCACCCTTAGGAGCAACTTCCTGTGCTCTTTGGGGCAATTTGATGGGTGGAAATGTCTCTTCCTGAATCCAGCATCAATAGAACCAAGCAAAGACTACATTTCATTTCATTCTTTTTTTTAATCTTTTCTACTCCGAAGAAGAAAGTGAAAAACAAATCCTTCAGAAAGGCCACTATTGAACAAGAGAGGGTTCCCGGCAGGGTCGTTCCTAGTGTTTGCATCACCCGGTGCGGGAGGTCAGTGCGTCACCCCCATGATGAACCCTTCTCCCACGCAGTGGGCGGGGAAACATCATCACCCCGCCCCCATGCCATTGCCCCACCTCCTGCTTAATCAAAATTATACTTTTAAATTTACAATATTATACGCACAGTATAATGTAAGTTTGCAGCCTAAACAGAGGCATCACAAGGGTTTGCGTCACTCAGTATGACAGCATTAACTATATTTATTTTAATATATAACAGTACAGATCACCCAACAAATCAGTAACCAACTCAGCTCTCAAGAACAATCAGTTTCATTGGTCTGTTTTGAGTTAAGGAAATCCACTTTTTGTTACGCAAGGAAGCATAACGTTTGATAGAATACAGATATTTCGAAACCGTTTGTTTCATGGCATTCTGCATGTGATTATGCATTGAATGATATATAACATGATGATTGTTATTCGTAAAGACAAAGGTTTTCACAATTTTGGCCACTAGGGATGTCCCCCCCCCCCAGGGTGTCACAAGGTGCGGTCCACACCCTCCACACCAGCGTAGGGACGCCACTGGTTCCCGGCAAAGCAGAAGGAGGTCGGCTTCAGTGTTGTCACTGTAAGATGTGGATCAGAAGAGGAATTTCAGCAGCAGGATACCAGAGAGGGCCAGAAGACTCCCCTTTCCAGAGGCACCAGCTGTTGTTGGATCGTGTTGACCTGCAGGGGTTGGAGCAACCCTTTTGGCTGGAGTACAGGTAATTTCTCCTTCAAGTTGAAAGTCAGTGATGTTCAGTTGGACGTGTTGTGCGATTTTACAGTAAGCTTCGGTAATGCAGCCTTTCACGGTGATGTTTGTGTGATTTCCAGCTGGACATGGGAAAAAAGAAGAATGAGGAAGAGGATAATGGATCCTGGGAACGACGGCTCCGACCCGCTTAGCCATCCAGCCCGCTTAAATCCTGTCTTTGAACTGATATGCTGCACATGGCTGACACAATCAAAACAGGCCAAAATCCTTGGAAGCAAAACCAAATCATTGTTTGGACGGTATCAACATTCTCCATCTGTCCTAAGCAGGGCAGTCTGTCTCTTGGCAAAGAGTCGTATTACACCCCCAGGTAAATATCTATCCATAGGCTTACCATCGTCCCGGAATCGAGGCAGGCTTCGGCCTAGTCCGGGCCCGAGCAGCTCCCAAGGATGCACCTCAGCTGGCCAATGGGCTTCCAGAACTTCCGGTCAACGACGCAACCAAAGCTGGTACCCCGTTGGCCAGCCGAGGTGCTGCTCGGGCCCGGACTAGGCCGAAGCCTGCCTCGATTCCGGGACGATGGTAAGCCTATCTATCCATATTCTAGAGCAGCGGATCTCAAACTGGTGGAAGAACCACATGCTGCCACCTTAAGGGGCAGGGACAGCATGGCGGCGGTGGGAAAAAGGGCAGCGGTGGGGAAAAAGTTTAAAAATATGATTTTGAAACTTACTGGGGGTCCCGGAGCCCCCCAGACGGTGCAGGGAGGCCCATAATGCCCTGAGTCTCCCTGAGCTTTAGATCGCCGCTCCACGATGATTATGGCTACTTCTGGTTTTCGGATGAAAACCGGAAGTGGTCGTAGTCCGGCGATCTAAAGCTCAGAGAGGCCCATGGAAGGGGCCATGGGCCTCCTCACACTGTCCAGAGGGCTCCAGGACCCCCAATAAGTGTCAAAATCACGTTTTCTTTCCCAGCGAAGGGAAAGATCGCAACTGCCACTGTCCCCACCCCTGCACATACTTAGAGTTTGAGAAACGATGTTCTAACGAAAGTGAAGAACTCAGAAGGAAGAGAGCACACACAATCGGAATTACCAATTGTCAGATGTTGGTGGTCCATATCAAAGCAGAAGGTCTCAGGCCCAACACAATCGATTTCCTCCTCGTGGCACGTTTCATTCAGACCGAAGCAGGCTGGGCATTTTGCTCCGTTGGTTTGGATGACTTCTGGTGGCACTGAAAAACAATGGGGGGTCATTGAGTTGGTGTCTGACAGAGGCCAGCGGATGGCGCAGTGGGTTAAACCGCTGAACCATGAGCTGTCGATCGAAAGGTCGGCAGTTCGAATCCGCGACGGGGTGAGCTCTCGTTGCTTGGCCAGCTCCTGCCAACCTAGCAGTTCCAAAGCATGTTAATGCGAGTAGATAAATAGGTACCGCTTGCGGGAAGGTAAACAGCGCTCCGTGTTCCAGCTGCATGCTACGCGCTGCGGCAAGGAGAGTCATGCCGGCCACATGACCACGGAGGCGTCTTCGGACAACGCTGGCTCTTCGGCTTTGAAATGGGGATGAGCACCACACCCTAGAGTCGGACACGACTGGATTTAATTGTCAGGGGTCACATTTACCTTTTACCTTAGTAGCCGACAGCCCAATTCTATGGACCTGCTATCACAAAAGGCCCAACAACGGCACAAGCATCATGTCATTGTTGTGTAGGATGGAGCTGCTGGCGGAATTGTCAAGCTTTCACGCGTATTCCAAGTCGACGGCTGCAGACCCTTGAGGCTTTGTGAACCGTCAGTTACATATCTTGCAAAGGCCCACAAAAAGCCAAGCCTCAACCACTCACCGAGGTTCAAATGAAACGGACCCTTGGCGAGCGGTTTATTTACTTGCAAAGCACAGAGGGTGAAGGGGGCGGGGGGTGGGGGCGGCGGGCACGCAGGGGGTGACAAAGTGGGCAGTGGAGGCATGAGAAACGGCGCAAAGAGCGGGTACAGAGGCTACCGTTTGGCCCACCCGCCCACCTGCCCACCTGCCCTGCGCTTCAGAGGGCTGTTTAGCGGCAGCGGCGGTGATGTCACTTCCAGCTGTGACATCACCGGGGGGGGCGACTAGCGACGCCTCTTGTGCATGCCTTGATCTTGCTCATGACCCTTTGAGCAGGGGAGTTTCAAGCATCCCCCAGCAGAACGATGGCAACATTGCCAATGGGACATTGACATAAGAACATAAGAAGAGTCCTGCTGGATCAGGCCAAAGGCACATCTAGTCCAGCTTCCTGTATCTCACAGTAGCCCCACTAGATGCCTCAGGGAGCACACAAGGCAACAAGAGACCTATATCCTCCTGTTGCCACTTCCTTGCATCTGGCACACAGAGTAAACCTACTTCTAAAACCAGGAGGTTGGTTATGGCTTGTAACCTGTGATGGTCTTTTCCTCCATGATACTATCCAAACCCCTTTTAAAGGCATCTAGGCCAAGTGCCACCACCACATCCTGTGGCAAGGAGTTCCACAGATGAATTATACGCTGGGTGAAGAAAACATGCTGGCAGGTGGGCAGGAAAACAGCACAGGAAGAAAAATGATACCTACGTTGAGGAGAAACGGATGCGCAGTCTTCCCCCGTGCAACAGGTGATGTTTCCCAGGGCAGACATTCCATTGCCAAAATGAAAATAAAATGGGTTATCTTTGCAGACGGCAGAGGACTGGCAGCTCTTCATGATTGTTGGAATTGTTTTGCCGTCTGTAGAGAAAGAAGAGGATGTACAGTATTTATTTAGCGATGATAAAAGTGACACTCCTCATTTCGGCCCTCTTGGCATGGCATGAAATGACGTCTTCAGTCCTCTAGTTTCTAAATGTGCAGAGCAACCTGCTGGCAGGGGATTTTTCCGCCATGTTCATTCAAGCGCCTCTGTTCCACCTATTGCTTGTCCCTGAGTGCCGCTTGATTGGCTGCTGGGATGCTTGAGCAAAGGCTTCTGGGAAAGCTAGGCAGGCTTTGCCTTGGGAGCCCAAATTTGCTTCTGCAGAGTCGCCATGAGCTCACACCAGTATTGGCAGATAGAAGAGGGAGTGCACAGCAGAGAAATGCAGATGGGTGTTGTATTGGAGAACGCGGAAGATTTTCCCGTGGAGATAGTTTGTGGTATTTACAGTGTTTGTGATAGTTTGTGGTGTCTACAGTGGCCCCTTGCTCTGGCAAATCTGGGGAATGAGGGGTTAAAACCTAGGCTTCCGCAGTAGGCGTGCTGCACAGCTGTGGCCACTAGAGGCAATCAGGTCTTCAGGGATAACGGATAAAAGCAGCACCTGGAGGAAGGAAGCGTGTGGGTAGCGGAGAGGAGGAAAGGGTGAAGGCTGACTGACTAAACCAGTGGATTGGCTTGTGAACTGGGACTGGCTTACTGACTCTGACAACGGATCGGCTCTTGGACTAGCTTGCGGACTCTGACTTGGTTTACGGACTGGCTATTGGACTGATTTACGGACTCTGACTGACAGACTTGTAAGTGGAAAAGGGGAACTAATTAGAAGAAAAGTAGGCCTTTACTTTGTCAAGGGGCAAACTTGGAATTTGTTCGGACAAGTCGGTATGCCATATCTCCAAAACTAGAGGGGATACTGCCCAACTGATGCCATTTTTGGAATCGGCGCTTCAAAATATACCCAAGAATAGGTCTAACTTCTGAAGCGCCAGGACATTGTTGTTGTTGTTGTTGTTGGGCTGTGTTATTAGTTTGGGCCAGAAGGGGGCAGGCTTCAGGCTTGCAGGATCAAATAGGGGTGTGTGTATGTGTGTGTATGTGTGTGTGCTTACTGACTCGGCTTACGAACCAGCTCTTGGACTAGCTTGTGGACTCAGCTTACGGACTGGCTGGACTCTGATTTGGCTTACAGACTGATTTATGGACTCTTGACAAACTTGTGAGTGGAAAAGGGGAACTAATTAACAAGAAAGTAGGCCTCTTAAAGGGGCAAACTGGGAATTTGGACCTCTCCAGGGCCAAAGTCTCCAATGAGACTTACTTCCAAGATTTCATGCTAGGTTGCGTAGCCCTGGGTACTGTTCACAGGTTTGCCTGAAAACAAAATGGCATTGGTAGCGCTGCCAGCTAAAGTTGGGTCACAGGCAATTTCTGGGCCCTGAGCCCTCCGTTGCAGACCTCTCGTCAACATCGCTAGAGGGCAGGATCATATGTTCATGGGGCTTCCTGTGAACCCGCCTGTGGTCTCTTCTCTGCTGTGGCCTAGCACAAGGTTCCTCTCACCCACCATATAGAGTGACTTTGAGCAAACCGACGATGCAGGTGTCTTGGTCAGCCGTACAATTCACTGGTTCACCTGCACAGGTAGTGTTTGCATCCATACAAGTTTCACACTGTAGTGAGGCACCTGCAAGGGGAACAAGAAAGTGTTATATTAATAGGCTTACCAGATCTCCAACCGGGACAGAGTGCTAGACCTTTAGGAGAAGGAATATGGGCAGGTGTAGCTTGTTAAACCTTAGAGCACAATCCTAGGCATCCATGGGGCTTGCTTCTGAATAGACATGCCTAGGATTGTGCTCTAAGGTTTAACAAGCTACACCTGCCACATTCTGAGTTCATTGTGTTCAGTGGGGCTTGCTTCTGAGTAGACATGCCTAGGATTGTGCTCTAACGGTTTAACAAGCTACACCTGCCCACATTCCTTCTCCTAAAGGGCTAGCGCTCTGTCCTGGTTGGAGATCTGGTAAGCCTATATGAAGTATATGAGACAGGAAGAATATTAATGTATTTGCTGGGAAGTGTGTGCGTGTGCATGTGCGCACACAGATGGAACAAACTGCACAAGGGTGACGTTTGAAGCAGTCACAATTTCTCCATCTAGCCTACCTTGCAGGGCTGCTGTGATTATAAAATGGGGAGTGGGGGGAACTTCGGATTTCGAATAGCTTCGGATTTTTTCGTACACTACATTTTACTTCCTCTTCTGAGTTTTTTCATTCCAGTTTACAGCAAGTCCTCACTTAATTTCGTTTTAAAGTTGTTGAGAAAGAGAAAAAAAAACTATTCCTGCCACTGTATGTGGAGTTTGAATGCTCTCCCCATGTCCGAGAGGGTTTTCTCTGGCCCGGAATGCTCACATTTATTTCAATGTTTATTATTTGAATTGTTTTGTCTTTATTTAGAAGTTTGGTGATGTTTTTGTGACCAGAAATATGCTGTAAACTCTTGCTTATGTATATCAATTAGCCTATGGTGAAATTGGTTTCGTTATAAGTGGTTTTGCTTAAAGTTGCCGTTTCCAAGAACCTATCAACAACTTTAAGTGAGGACTTGCTGTAAATTGAATCAAGTACGGTAGTTATTTTTTTCCTGGGGTCAGGATGTTTTGTGTGAGTTAGGATCCATTGTCAAGGCTGTACTTATAGCTGATTAAGACAAGCCACTAGAAGTGTTTATCCTTAAAGGGATGAGATCGTTGCCAACATCCAGGGCTTATTTTTAACCTCATTTTCAGTGACCTGCCTTGAAACCACGAATCAGACAAGAAGGCTGCAAGGCCTCTCTGGTCTCAGCTAGTTTGACTAGATGATATTTGACCCAGTTCTACACCTATCTTAGGCAAACCAACCTTCTTCAGCAATGACAGGCACACTGGTTATTCATACCAATTAACTGATACCAACTCATGCCAATTTGGAGCTGTTTTTGTTGACTACAATGAAGCAATCCCACCCTCCTGGGCGCGGTCTCGCTTATTTGCTCCTGACCTGTCGATAGAAGCGCAGAGAAGAGGAAGAGTCCCAGGGGAGTCTGCATGGCGAGAGGAAGACAATAGCTCAAAAGCTCTTTCCGATGAAGTAAACTCTGTGGCTTGAAGCACCTGCAAAAGTGTGATTCAGAGAAGAACAAAAAAAGAAGGGTACATTTGTCACCCATTATCAAACGAACTGCTACCGGCAGCAAATGTCTTTCAAGTAGGTGGTCCGTCTATCAGTGGTTCCCAAACCATGGTGCATGCACCACAGGTGGTCCGCGGTAGCATGGAAGGTGGTCCATGAGCCAGCTGGAGGCTGTCTGGTCCCTGTGACCAGCAGGCAAGTGGTGCGCCATGTGCTTGTCGGGTCACCGGCATTTGTGTGGGCCCTCCGTTGGCTCCGAATGGCCTGAAATCGGGGCAAATCTGGCAGCCACTGGCAGTGGCGCGATGACATCATCATGCCACCACCACATACGTCCGTGGCTGCACACTCGGTGGTCTGCAACAGTGTTGGTGCAGTGGTCTGCGATCGGCGAAAGGTAGAGAACCGCTGGTCTATGTCTGAAAAGCTATATTGCCAACCTGGCAAGTGGTGGGGTGTAGCCACCATATTGGAATCCATGATGGCTGTTGTGGTGTCATTCATCCATGCATGATGTCATCATCATGTCACGCTGGGCAATATTTTAATCTTTAATAGGATTAGAAAATTCATTCCGGTGACAAAGCCAAAATGAGATGACTAAACCAACCAAGGAGATCAATTGTGACCTTTCTTGGCCTAATCAAATAATCTTGGCCTAATCAAAGAGGACATGTGTTGGATCCAAGACTTCATAAGCGAAGACGTTTGTTCATTAATGGGTGCTAAAACTGTTTGCAAAATCTCTACATCGGTCTTGTTCTATAGCCAATTATGTCATTGTGATAAATGCTGATGGAGACGGTCAATAAGGTATTTGCCACCTGACAAATGTTGCAATGGACTCAGCAGCATCATAGGGTCCAGAAAAGCATAGACCAAATTACTTGGACCCTGTAAGTTACATCGGATATCTATCTCCCTCCCTCACCAGAACCTTTATCCCTCTAACCTTCACCTTTGTTCTATCTTGATCTTGTAAAACAACGACAGGAACATTACGATATGTTTGCTCAATGCATTTTACATCAAATAAAATGACACTCCTGACCAAAACATGCCCTTGCAACATGTGATAAATATCTGTGTGAAGTTAATTACAAATGTTACATGTTTCAGCAGAAAATTACTCTGTTAAGAAGGAACAATCATCTCTACTGAGCCCCCTTCTTCAGGAAACCAATAGAGGGATAAGGTGCTTAAAACTCTGAGAAAAAGGATGAACACTTGTACACTTACAATGAGTTCCTATTGACTAAAGAACTCCCTCATCCCACACATGTAAATTCTACAACTAGCCTGGCCAGAGACCCCCAAATTGTCTTCTTGCTTCACTCCATCTCTCTATTTAAAGAAGCATCCTGTTTGTCCTAAGGCACTCCTTAGATTGAGCCAATCCCCTTTCGTGCTTTATTTTCTATTTTTCTTTGCTGATTAACACACTTGTCAGAAGCGGCGCTGGGGGGGGGGGTCCCTGGGCGACAAGCGAGGGGGTGACAAAGCGGTACGGGAGGCGACAACTGCACCATTTTGGCAGCAGGAACAGCAGGCAGTGGAGAGGACGATCGGTTTGGCCCGCCCTGCGCCTGTGAAGGGATTGGCAGCGGCAGTGGCGGTGACGTCACTTCTGGTGGTGACATCAGGGGAGGGGGGCGTATCGCAACGCCACTGACATTTTTAGCCATGTTTGAAAGTCTCATTTAGAGTATGAGACTCTCATTCTCGCTTTCTTTTCATTTTCAGGCAAACACTTACCGTATTGGTCTGAGTATAAGACTCACTTTTTTCTCCTAATTTAAGTTTTTAAACTAGGGGTGCGTCTTATAATCAGGCTGTTGCAATTTAATGCCAGTGATTTAATTAATTTTTTTTTAATAGCACCAAACTTTAAGGGTGTGTCTTATAATCAGGTGTGTCTTATACTCGGGACAATACGGTAATTCCCTTCCCACTTTTAGAATGTCTTTCTCTTCTGCTTTTCTTCTTCTCTCTTTTCCCTCTCCATCACACACGAAGTCTCTCTCTCTCTCTCTCTCACACACACACACACACACACACACACACACACACACACACACACACACACACACACACACACACACACACACACACACACACACACACACACACACCTGTACAGAGTGGAGTTAGCATTTCAAATGGTCGGTGTTATTCATCCCGTTTCATTAATCTCGCAGGAGTCAAGTACCATTGAAATAAAATTTTGTGTTGCGTTTCCTTAATGGGCACACTAACTGGTGCCACTTTGAAAGTATTCCATGACTGGACTGAGATATGCAAAATCTCTTTCCCAATAAATTAATATTTACGTCTCACCAAACAGAAATCAGGTTGCAACCCCCAAGTGGGTCCCGACCCACAGTTTGAGATACGTTGCTCTACCATCATTGCCCTGCCAGCAACTGGTAACCAGAGAGGCACACTCTCTCTTAACTTGAAGATTCTATATATCCAGCATAACTCCAAGGCCATCAATAAAATTTCTTCCATGGATCTGTTTAATCCCCATTTTGAGTAGCAAGCCATTGTTAAAAACACAGGATAAAACATCCATAAAGTATAATGTAACCATTACCATACAATCCTATGCCTGTCTACTCAGATTAAACCCTACTGAGTTTAGCAAGGCTTACTCCTAGGAAAATGTGAATAGGATTGTGCTGTCAATCAGTATCCCTGCTGACCACATTCTGGGGAACAAAAATCACCCCACAAACTCATCCGTCTCCAGCCCCACTGGGTATAGGGGTTGGGTCCCCAGTGAGATCTGAAATCAGTGTTGGAAATGAAATGGATAACATGCAGGAGGACTTACCACAAATCTGTCAAAATTATAGATGGGGAGCTCCTCAATGACAGGCACAAAAATTCCTTCTGTATCTGCTCAACTTCATGACTCGGTCTCTCATAAAATCCACTTTAAGGAAGAGGGGAGGGCTCTGACATCAATAAAAAAGCTACATTTGGCCTACTGCTTTTTTATTTCACCACGCCACCCACCCCCATTGTTAATCGACACAAGGTCATCTGGAGAAACATTCATAACTATAAACATTCATAACCTCCACCGGAGATTTGTGACGTCTGCTATTGTTGCCAGTAAATCAAGGTACATAATAATATAACATATAATAATAATATACAGTATTTATATACCGCCTTTTTCGGTCATTGGGTTTCTCCTCCGACTTTAATCCAAGATATATATATATATATAAAAATAACCCCCCTGGATATATATATCCAATCTTTCATGAATGGCTACTTTCCAGGTGGTATCCTTTTTACAGTCTGACAATTCTGCTGGCTGGCGCCTCCCACACTCGATTGACGCAGCTGGAAGCTCTTATCGCTCCTCATGGAGGCTTTCACAGCTTTTTGCCGGCGGAGTGTCTCGAACTTATTAAGTTCACCGTCTTTGGACTTTGAAGGCAGCAGCTCTCCCAACTGAGCCAGACTCTTCATAAGGATTGCCCTACTCTACAGTAGGTTCTCTTGCTAGATTCACATTGAGCCTCTGGACACAGTCTTTTCCATTCTATGTGGAGAACTTTGATCTCTGCAATAGTATAACTTGATTTAGTTCCATGGTTTAAGATGGAGAGGGCAGTCTTGGGCTTCCAGGAGCTATGTTGCCAGAGACCTGGGAGCTACGAGTGCGAAATGGCGGCTTAGAGAGGCAAAGCTCATTGCAAAATGGCGGCATCTTACAATAATTGACCTGTTTTGCTCTTACACACACACACACACACACACACACACACACACACACACACACACACACACACAAAAGCCCAGTGGTGCACTATGCTCAATATTCCAGCTGAATTGGAGGCATGTAGTCACATTTGAATAGTATAGGTAAAGGTAAAGCTATCCCCTGCTCGAAAGTCAGTCGTGTTCGACTCTAGGGTGCGATCAGCGGCGTCACTAGGGCACGTGCCGCCCTAATGACCCCCGTGCCGCCCGACAGCCGGCCGGCGAGGATGTCTCCAGAGCCGGCAGCAGCGAAGCCTCCGCTGCTGCCGGCTCCGGAGACATCCTCTCTGGCCGGCTGTCTTGGGCAGGAGGAGGCCTCGGAGCGTCCGCCCTCGGCGGAGCTCCAAGGCCTTCTGAGGGAGGCCCGATGCGACGTCATATTTAGAACGTTTCGCGCATGCGCAGTACGTTTCTGAGGGCAAATTTGCCCTCAAACGTTCTGCGCATGCGCTAAACCTTCTAAATATGACATGTCACATCGGGCTTCCCTCAGAAGGCCTTGGAGCTCCGCCGAGGGCGGACGCTCCGAGGCCTCCTCCGAGGCGTCGCTGGAGCGCGGAGGGAAGGGTGGACCGCCTGCGCGCAACGCGCGGGTGCACGCGTGCGACCGCGCATCACCCATTGCGCGCGTCGCCCCCAGGCGGACCGCCCTTCCCGCCGCACTCCAGCGACGCCTCTGGGTGCGATGCTCATCTCCGTTTCTAAGGCCAAAGAGCCAACGCTGTCCGAAGACGCTTCCGTGGTCATGTGGCCGGCATGACTAACGGAACGCTGTTACCTTCCCGCTGCAGCGGTACCTATTTATCAATTTCTTGCTTTCCTATTTATCAATTTTTTGCTTGCAATTTCTTGCTTTCGAACTGCTAGGCTGGCAGGAGCTGGGACAGGAGACAGGAGCTCACTCCGTCAAGCGGCACTCGGGTCTCGAACTGCTGTCCTACCAACCTTCCAGTCTGAAGTTCAGCGTCTTAACCACTAAGCCACCGCAGCTTTCAGATAGTATACCTGGACCTCCCCAGGAAGGTTTACCTCAGACCTTGAGGGACCTGCAGCTGGATTTGAATTTCATCTGTTTTCTCCTCAATACATGACGTCGAATGCCATTTTGTGGGAAATGGGCCACCAGGGGAAAGTCATGGTTCTGCACCACTAGGGAAAGAGGTGTTGGGGAAATACCTTGGATTTTACAGTTCTTAATTTCTTCTTCTACATATGGCACATCAAAATGTGATTGTTCTAAGTTGTTGAGAAGTTCTTAAGGATACACCCTGGAATTCAGGAAACCAGCTTCATTAATGTGTCCTGCCTCATGTCTGCTCTCTTTGGGCTGTCGGCAAGCCAAACTAGTGAGCGTGCCCCCCCCTCCATTATTCTGTATCCTCTACTTGCAGCTCCCTTGACCATTGGCGACCATTGGCCGCGGCTCCCCATTACATTATGTTGATGCCTGCCAATTGGCATTGCACTGTTTTCCGAGAGGATTCCGTGGCAGTCCGCGGCTCCCCTGGTTGGTATCCGCGGCTCCCCTGGTTGGTATCCGCGGCTCCCCGGCTGGTATCCGCGGCTCCCCTGGCTGGTGTCCGCAGCTCCCCTGTGAGCCGCGCCTCCCAGTTTGGGAACCACTGCTCTACCCTCATAGAATGTGGGGTTTTCTCTCCCTGCTTTCCAAGGGAAATCCTTGTGCCTCTGGGGCAACCAGCCCTACACCTCCAGAAGGAAGTTCATCAAGGATTGGATTCAAATGCTTCCAGTCTTCTCCACAATTGTGAGAGCTAATGTCCTTTGAAAAGAAATGAGCCACAAAGTGAAGTCACGTGCACATCAACCAGGAAAGAGAACTAGAAGATAACCAACTCAGTTTTTTTAAGTAGTTTTGCATTCCTTCTTCTGTGCAAGGCAATAAAGTGGAGTGACTCGTTGTTGTCCATACAGCCCCAACCCAGCATGGGGTGGTTAATAATGTTTGTCCTCTGTTTATAGTAGGTTTCGGTAGTGTTAAGGGTGTCTTTTTTATATACATCTCCTCTCCAGAAAAGGGAAAGTGCTTAAATAGGCATTTAAGGTAAAGGTGACCCCTGACAATTAAGTCCAGTCATGTCTGACTCTAGGGTGTGGTGCTCATTCCCATTTCAAAGCCGAAGAGCCAGCGTTGTCCGAAGACGCCTCCGTGGTCATGTGGCCGGCACAACTCTCCTTGCCGCAGCACGTAGCATGCGGCTGGAACACGGAGCGCTGTTTACCTTCCCGCAAGCGGTACCTATTTATCTACTCGCATTAACATGCTTTGGAACTGCTAGGTTGGCAGGAGCTGGCCAAGCAACGAGCGCTCACCCCGTCGCGGGAATCGAACTGCCGACCTTTCGATCGACAGCTCATGGTTCAGCGGTTTAACCCACTGCGCCACCTGCTGGCCTTACAAATAGGCATTTACTGAGCCTCAAAGTGGTTCTGGAAATGATCCAACCCAATCCAGGGGGTTGTGTGGAGGAAGAGTGGATAATTTCTTAAGCAGTTTGAGGCCAGGCTCAACCAGCGTCCCCATCTCTACAAATACCCTGGTCAGCTGATCTGGTCAGCTGACCTACAGAAGGATGATGGGTATAGTCAGGCCAGGGATGGAGTCTCAAGTCAAGTGGAGTCCAGCTTCACTTTGCCCGCATTTGCGTTTTGTTCAGCCAATCAGAGCCTGTTGTTTGAACCTGGGGGAGGGACACCAGACACATACGGACTGAGCTGCGTGTGGTGTAGCTCCAGCTTCAATTGAGGGAGTTTCCTAGACACCGGAGCCAGCCTGGAGTACGTGATGTTTCTGAGAGAAGGGAGTGGTGGAGGCATTCATACAACAGATGAACCCTAATGTTTATCCCTAATGGGTGAGTTGACACAATTAAAGCTATACCAAAATTTCTGCATCATTCAGAATAATGCTTCTGAAGAAGGTGAAGGGATCGTGGAAGGCAGAGCTATGGACAATGCGCTGACGGATGCTCCGAGGCGGTGGTGGGTGTCCATGGTTACAGAACATCCAAAGAGGGCTGTTGAGAGCCAGTGTGGCCAGAATGCTCGTATGTATGTATGTGTGTGTGTGTGTGTGTGGGTGTGTGGGTGGGTGGGGGGTGTTCTGTGGTGGTCTCTCTCATCCGCCAATGAATGAGAGTCGCCGTGTTATCTGCCCCCCTCCACTCCACAGTCAGCTGGCTCACCCAATGGGATCGCGGGAGAAGCCCTCAAGCTAGAAACGGCCGTCATGGGAGTGCATCGGAGGGGGGGCCTATGCTGAACGGCGGGTATCTCGTAAGGTTAGAGGTGATTACCGATAGGAGGGAGCTGTCGCAGAAGTGAAGCACCCCATTTGGTGTGACCTCTTCCTTGACTTCATTGGGTTAGTCAGAGCAACGAGGGTGGGGAGGGTGGCCTGTCGATCTGTTTTCCTTTGACAGGAGGCACCCCTGGGTTAGCCCCCTTAGTGCTTATGTGAACGCTGCATGAGTGTAGGTCTAGGATCTCCCCACAGTAAGCAGCGGGGAAAGAGAGCCTAGAACTTCACAGCTTGAGAATAGTGAAATCCTGCTTCATTGGCACCTGGCCTAGATGCCTTTTAAAAGGGGTTTGGATAGATTCATGGAGGAAAAGACCATCACAGGTTACAAGCCATAAAGCAACCTCCTGGCTTTAGAAGTAGGTTTTCTCTGTGCCAGGTGCAAGGGAGGGACAACAGGAAACGGGTTATCTTGTTGGCGGTGTGCTCTCGGAGGCATCTGGTGGGGCCACTGTGAGATACAGGAAGCTGGACTAGATGGGCCTTTGGCCTGATCCAGCAGGGCGCTTCTGATGTTCTTATGTTCTTATATTCCAGATACTTGCTGAAGGCAAGAACAAGGAAGCACAAAGCTTGGCTTTTGTGGGGCACAGCATCAAGACCCTCCCCAAGTGACACAGTGTGCTACTACTGCCACAGTTATTGAGGGTTCAGGGCCTGGCCAGGTGAGCCTTCAGGTGGACCTGTGTCACCAACCCTGCCTTTATGTGGCCTCATTTTCCTGTCCAAAAAGCAACAAGCCACTTTGGGGCAAACCAGCACCCCTACCTGCAATGCAACCCCCTTTAGCGTAACGTAGCTCTTTCCAAAAATACATCTTCCGCAAAGACTTCCGCAAGCGTTTGCGGAAGAGCACTCGCTCATTTTCTTCTTCCACTCACTGCTCTTTGAATCTAGTTTCTGCTCAGCTCTACGCTGTAGTGCCTTCCTCCTTCTCCAATCTATGCTTGGATCGGGACTAGAAACAAAGCCAACGTGGTTTCTCCTCTGCATCGTTTTCTTCTTCCTTCCTTCCTTCCTCTGCAGCATGGGCAGCGCCATCACTCGCTGTTGTTGTGTTGCCGCAATATGACAAACTGCATTTGCCGACATCTGCTCACCCCCCACAGCAACGACCGGTCAAGAGCCTCTGCCTGCTAATGGATCTTCTTGCTCTGTGCTGGTTGCAGACAGGAGTGTTACTCTTCCTGGCAAGGAAAGGTAAGCACAGCTGGACTCTGTGATAGCACAATAAAAAATAGTAGTGATGGCGAGACATTTTCAAGTGGGAGGGAATCTGACGCAATTCTTCGGCCACGAGGAGTCCGCCTGACTTCGAGAAGTTTGTGCATTGAACCATTTGCTCAGGTTAGGTTAACAGAAAAAAAACAGAAATATTGAGCAAATTAACTTCTGAGATAACCTGTGTTAACCTTATGTGAGAGAAAGGAGTCGCTGTTGAGCAAGCTCAGAAGGCGTGTGCTGTGCAGCCAGAGATATAACCCCACAAGTGAAGGGAAACATCTGGAGAATGAAAAAGGGTTCCATGCGAATAGAACAGTGTTTCTCAAACTGTGGGTCGGGACCCACTTGATGGGTCGCGACCTGATTTCTGGTGGGTCCTAGGTGATGGAAAGATCAGTAATTGCCACAAGCCCATAGGCTATTAAAAAATCAGATAGCTGCAGTTGCGTCGCTATGACGCGCAACACCCCAGAGCAGGGGCGCGCGTCGCCTTTAAGGGGAGGCTCCGCCCCTGCGCGTGACGTCACGCGCAGGAGCAGAGCACCCTCCCCGCTCCGTTTTCGGCTCATTTTGGAGCCAAACGGACACAGGGAAGGCCGGGCGGGCCCAGCTCCTTCACCAAACTGTAAGTGGGGGGTTGCGCGTCACCCCTATGCGCGTTACACCCCCCGGCGGCCCGCCCCCCGCACTTCCCCCTGTCGACACCCATGGATAGCTGCTAATTACCCTTCAAAGAGCTGAGCTCCTGCAGTTTGCAATATAGCTGCTAATTACCCTGCAAGCAGCTGAGCTCCTTATATTTATTTATAGATCACCTTTTTTAAAGTATCGTAAAGCGGGTGGCGCCGCGGGTTAAACCGCTGAACCATGAGCTGTCGATCGAAAGGTTGGCAGTTCGAATCCGCGATGGGGTGAGCTTTCGTTGCTTGACCAGCTCCTGCCAACGTAGCAGTTCCAAAGCATGTTAATGTGAGTAGATAAATAGGTACCGCTTGCGGGAAGGTAAACAGCGCTCCGTGTTCCAGCCACATGCTACACGCTGCAGCAAGGAGAGTCATGCCGGCCACATGACCACAGAGGCGTCTTCGGACAACGCTGGCTCTTGGGCTTTGAAATGGGGATGAGCACCACACCCTGGAGTCGGACATGACTGGACTTAATTGTCAGGGGTCACCTTTACCTTTACCTTTTAAAGCTAGGTGGGTCCTGATAAGAGTGTCATTTTAAAAAGTGGATCCCAGTGCTAAAAAGTTTGAGAACCACTGAAATAGAACATTATTGTAAAAACCCCTATGGGGGTTTGGAAAAGCCTGTCTATGTAAACCTCCTTGAATAAAGTCTGAGGAGAAATCTGATGACAAGACAGGCAGTATATAAATACAGATTATTATTATTATTATTATTATTATTATTATTATTATTATTATTATAAATAATTCAGTTTATATAGGCACACAGCAGGCCTGCAGAAGCCTTTTGATGTTTTGTTATGCGTTCCTGTGTCCGCTCTTTGACTGGAGTGTTTAATGCTGAGCGGCAACTTGGGAACAATAATGAATTAGAATTAATATTAAACATGGGCCAGCTGGCCCTGATTCTGTGGCAACTCTGGTAAACCCGGGAAAGTAAAAGAAAATGCATTTGGTGGATGCTTCTTCTTCACTCTGTTTTTAGGGATGTCCTTGAAATGTGAGATTTGTCAAGGCGTTACGAAGATTTGTCAAGGTTCTAGGCGCACTTGTCCCAAAGTTTTTGACACGTGTGGTATTGTTGAAATGGGAGGTAAACTGGGTAAGTGCAAAACTTCAAGACTGGATTACTGTAATAACGCGCTCTACGTGGGGCTGCCCTTGAAGACGGTTCGGAAGCTGCAATTAGTGCAGAATGCGGCGGCCCGGGTGGTAGCTGGAGCTAGGCGGTTTGACTCTGTTGAGCCGCTGCTTCAGCGGCTGCACTGGCTGCCCATTCGTTTCCGAGCCCAATTCAAGGTGCTGGTAATGACCTTTAAAGCCCTCCACGGTTTTGGTCCAGGATATCTGAGGGACCGCCTTCTCCCATAACATTCCGGCCCGCTCTCTTAGGTCATCTGAGGGGGCTCTCCTGCGTGTACCACCTATATCGCAAGTTAGGGGAATGGCAACACGTGGGCGAGCCTTCTCTTCCGTGGCGCCACAACTGTGGAACTCCCTGCCAGGGGATCGTTTTTGTTTCGTCTAGCGTTTGGGTGATGGGTTGTGGTCTGCCTCCTGTGTCTCAAGATGCTCTGCCATGCTGCTTCTCTGCTCCATACTGTTGCCCCCCCCCAGTGGATTTTCTTATTTTTAAATCTAGTTATGTATTGTTTAAACTTATTTTATGTATTATTTTAAACTATGTATTTTAATTTTTGTTGTAAGCTGCCTTGGGCATTTGCCTTCAACATAGGATAAGGTGGGATATAATTTTTTTTAAAATAATAAATAAATAAATAAATAAAAGACCAAACCACTGGCAGTAGGGTCTAGTGGGCAGGGCTAGTTCAATCTTTCCTGCCAATGACTCTAGAGTCAGGAGCACAAGCGAACTGGTGGGTGTGGTTTCATTCTCTAGAGCAGGGGTTAGCAACCTACGGCCTGTGGGCCGGATCCGGCCTGCCACCCCAAGTTATCTGGCCCATGCGGAGCTCGTCTTGAGAGGAGAAGCCTCCAGCCCAATTTGCTGCATGCTGGACAGGGCATGGCAAGGCATTTTCCCTTAAGACAGTTTCCAGTAGGAGACCTGCCGGAGGTACTCTCACCAATCTGAGTAGAGCAGGTCTTCTCAAAGTGGGTCGCGGCCTGATGCTGAGGTAGGTTGCCAGTTGGGTCCACCCAGAGGTGTCACTAGACGTGCGTCACCCGAGTGCGGGGCGCGCGTGTCACCCTAGTGACGCCTCTCCCCCGACACACCCCCTTTTAAAATCTTTGGCGTGGCCATAGGCCGCGTCGCGATTGGGGGGGGCATCTGTCGGGGTCGCCGCTCTGGGTGCCCGCTCAAACTTGCAGCCGGCTCGGGGACGTCTTCCCCGGCCGGCTGCCCGGGGCCTTCTGAGGAAGGCCCGATGCGCGAACGTTATTTATAACGTTCTTTTGCACATGCGCAGACTGTTCCTGAGGGAAAAGGGCAGCCTGTGCATGTGCAAAAGAACGTTATAAATAACGTTCGCGCATCAGGCCTTCCTCAGAAGGCCCAGGAGCACAGACCCGGGAGGACGCTCCGAGGCCTTCTCCCGGCCTCGGAGCCTCCCGGGTGACGCGCGGGTTGCGCGGAGCCTCCCAGGTGACGTGCGCAGGGGAGGTGACGTGCGCGCGCGTCACCCTGGGGCGCTCCGCCCCGCCCACCACGCTACAGTGACGCCACTGGGTCCACCTGCCCATCCTTGCCTCCATTAGGCTCCAAATTTGAGTCAAACGGAAGCAACCGGAGGCCACTTCCGGGGCGTGACTTACCTTCTGCAGCTGCTCCCCCCATTGTGTCAGTCTGAGACCACCTCCAGAAGTGACTTCTGGGTCACTTCCAGTTTAGCCGATGTTTCTTCTGGTCACGTCCAAGGCCTCTGGAGGCTGTCCCAGTGAGTCGCAACGGGGGAGCAGCGGCAGGCAGTGAGTCACAGCGGCGGGGACTTTGAGAACTGCTGGAGTAGCGAAACCTAGTCCGGACGAATCCACGTTCTGAGTCTGCGTAAGACAGTGTCATATGTGGACGCACGACGTTTGCCCATCCCAAGCTGCCTCTCCTATTCAAACTGCCTTGTCTCTTTTTGGTCCCTACAGGATTTAGAGGCGTTGACAAGATTTGCACCCATTCCAGGGCCTGCAACCAAAGCCTCACCCGTGTTAATGTGGGAGAGGAAGTCGCAGTATGGAGCCTGCTTGCCTGCTGCGTGGGGGTCGAGTGCCGCCAATGGAAGCCTCGTTGTACGTCGTGGATAGTGTCTTTCCTCCTTCTCTGTCCTACCACCAACTGGATCAACTCGTGGGCTGGAGCACCTCCCTTATGAGGAAAGGCTACAGCGTCTGGGGCTTTTCAGTCTAGAAAAAAGGCGCCTGAGGGGGGACATGACTGAGACGTATAAAATTATGCATGGGATGGAGAGAGTGGATAGAGGGAAATTCTTCTCCCTCTCGCACAACACCAGAACCAGTGGACATGCACTAAAATTGAGTGGAGGGAGAGTTAGAACGAACAAAAGAAAATATTTCTTTTCTTTTTTTGAATATTTGAAGGGGAAGAAGCTGTATCTTAGACTTACTGTGTGTTCAGCAGCTCGGGCGGGAGCTGGGAAGTGCCTGGGTGGAGGAAGTATGAGTCCGATGAGATCACCTTTGCTGTACACTGGTGCATCTTTCATCCCAAACCGGACTCTCTCCTCTTTCTTGCAGTGCCGAAGGTGGACGTCACACTCAACGGGAAGTCCTGCCCGGGTTCCCTTGTTACAAAACAGCAGGTGTACAAAGAAGAGACTGTCCTCTGTGGTGGAGACGAGACTTACTGTTTCGAACTGGCAGGAAATGCGACGACTCCAAGTAATTGATCACAAACATGTTGGAACCTGTAAGGGCTCTCTGTGAGTTATGGAGCCCTCTCCAAATCAAATGGTCTTCTGCACCCGAAGGAGAAATTTCTTCACTGAACGAGCAAAAAGGGTTTTGTCCTTATCCTCTGAGAGATGGTACCCAGGAATTAGCTTTCTCAGAGAAAAATCAGAGAATCGTAGAGTTGGAAGGGACGCTGTAGCAGGAAGTCCTCCTAGCTCAGGGGTTCTCAACCCCTTCCCGACCAAGTACCACCTCCGGCGCCACTCTCCTGCTTCATACCACCGGACGTGGCTGGCAATGACATCATAGTCAGTTACTTCCGGGTTTTCACATTTTGGTAGGCCAGAAAACGCAGGTAGGAGCTCTGGGTGGATGAGAGGGCCTTTCTCAGCATTCCCAAGAGGCTTGGCCAAAGGCAGAAGCAAAAACACACTGCTGAAAGCGCCGCATCGGAGTGGGATTCCAGTGGTCCGGCGGTTCCGAGTACCACCAGCAGTCGGCCAAAGTACCACTGGTGGTACTAGTACCACTGGTTGAGAACCCCTGTCCTAGAGCACGCCAGTGAGGGAGATTCCACCTCCTCCCTCGGCAATCTGTTCCACTCCTGAACCGCCCTTACCATCAAGAATTTCTTCCTGATATCCAACCAGAATCTCCACTCTTGCAGTTTGTACCCAGTAAACAGAGGGAGAGTCGGTTGTCAAAATACTGCAAGCCTCCCAATTCTGATTGCCACCCCTTTCCATTCTCTCTGTAGACGGAGTAAGTTCAGATATCAAGATGAAGGGCTGCACCACCCAGTCCGTCTGCGATCATCTGAATAGCGGTCATGTCTCCATTGTGCCGCTCGGTGTGGTTGGAAGAGGGAGTTGCAAACCAGCCTCGGTGGCAACCAGCACCATTCCAGGATTGTTCGGACTTTTCCTCCCACCCCTCGCTGTGCTCCTGTTTCTGAAGGGTCTTCTGTGATTTCACCCCCCAGGACGTGGAATTCAGGACCACCCAGACTGCTCGATGGTGGCCGTCCTTAACTCATGTCCCAATGATATATGTTTGAGATAATGAAGAGTTCTAATTTTCTACAGAACATGTGTCCTCATCTCTCTTCCGTCGCGTCGTGGACCGGAAGTTCCGGAAGCCGGAACCCCATTGGGCAGCCGCGGTGCACACTTGGGAGTGGCTCGGGTCCGCTCTAGGCCGAAGCCAGCCTCAATTCTGGGATGCTGGTAGGGCTAGCCAGGCCCGAGCTGGGCTCAGTCTGCACTGAGAGCCATTTCCCAAGCCATGTGACCGAGGCCCTCTGCCTTAAAGCAGTAGTAAGCAGTGCAACACTTTGTAACCAGTGTAGCTCCAAGTGATTTGCACACGGTTGCGTTCCCCCCGCCCTGCCTCCCCCCCCTTCACCGATAATCTCCTGCGGGCCTCAAGGAAAACCTCTGAATTCTGAATCTACAGCTTCTTTTCCTCTTCTTCAATCCATGCTTGAATCTCAACTGGAAACTGAGCCCAATCGGTTTCCTTCTTGGCATATTTTTCCTTGTTATTTCTTCCTCCGGAGGGCAGGAAGAGGCCCTCCCCCTTCTTGCAGCATTCTGACATGATAGGCTGCCTCCGATGTCATTCCCTCACCGACGGAACTACGGAATAATCAATGCATTGCATTCTATTCTACTGGTTGTATGTAGGAATTGTCCTATGTCTGGCAGAGAAGGGTAAGTGCAGCCGGATAAGTAAGGACAAGTGTTCCCATACGTTAACATACGTGTTCACATATATGTATATGTCACACACGTCCATTCCCTTCTTGGTGTATCAAGAGTATCGCATCAACATTTAAGGCGGCAGGAGATGCATTTTAACACCTCTCTCAAGAGGGTCTTATAGTTAGAGGTGTGTGTTTTGGTTGATAACCGACTAAAAACACAAAGCACCATAATATGGCAAGCGAATAAAAACACCACACACCATAAAACAGTATTTTTTAAGCATTAAAGACTGCAGTGTAATGATATTAAACCTGATATTAATGCTTTAGAATTCTCACCTGTGAATAGAAACACAAAACTCCACATTTTGCATTTTGACAAATTTTCAAAAACAAACAAACCCATTTTCAAACACCTCTGCTATAGTTCATACACACTTAGGTTTTCGGTGAAATCCTACAGAGTCCTTAATATTACTCCAGGTGAAGAAAAGATGACAAATCGGATGGATGCTGATTCTTGTTTTGTTTTGTTTTTTTGGTCTCTGCTTTCAGCGGTGTCTCTGAAGTGCGAAACTTGTCGCAATCTAGAAAATCAAACTTGTGATGGTTCCCTGGAAACTTGCAAGCCTCAGTACGACAAATGTGCCGTTGCTTTGTCAAAGTCCCTGACGGGTAAGCGTGCAAATCCGAATGCTACAAGCAAAGGCCAGCAAACGTGAAATCAAATTCATGGTCAAACTCAAAATGTGCATATCAGTTTGTTTGGTTTTTTTCCCCCAAAGCAGCCACGTTGTGGAACATCAGAAGAGCCCTGCTGGATCAGGCCAAAGGCCCCTCTAGTCCAGCTTCCTGTATCACACAGTGGCCCCACCAGATGCCTCAGGGAGCACACAAGACAACAAGAGACCTGTATCCTGTTGCCACTCCCTTGCACCTGGCACAGAGAAAACCTACTCCTAAAACCAGGAGGTTGCTTATGGCTTGTACCCTGTGATGGTCTTTTCCTCCATCAATCTGTCCAATCCCCTTTTAAAGGCATCTAGGCCAGGTGCCATCACCACATCCTGTGGCAAGGAGTTCCACAAACCAATTACACGCTGGGTAAAGAAATATTTTCTTTCATCTGTTTTAATACTCCCTCCACTCAATTTGAGTGGATGTCCTCGGGATGGAGAAGGGTAGGATCCAGATCTGGAACGTGGTGGAAGAGAGACGGTCTTTAACTCTTTCTCCCAGTCTTAGCCTGGAAACCCCACCCTTCTTCCTCTAACCATTTAGCCACACTCTCCCATATGGGGTAATAAAATTCCCTTCTGTACAAAGAGTGCAATTCTCTCGCTATTAAACAATTGAAAATTACCGAACCTGTTCCCCTCCCCCAGAAGGACACATGGGATTAACATTTCCTCCCAGCCTACAGGTGTACGCATTTAACTCCTGTTGCATCAATACACCTTTGGGTAAAAATGCCTTCTTAAACTACTTCCATGCTTTTATCTGTGCTTGACTTTATGTATGGATCCAAGCTGATATGGCACAAAATCATTGGCTGCATATTCCCAGTGCCAGCAATGCCCTTGGGTGGATCTCTTATCAGTACAGGTGGGCCCCCATATCTGCTGGGGATATGTTCCAGGCCCCTCCGTGGATACTTGAAACCGTGGATAAGAGTGAACACCCCCTCCATGGTTTCCTGAGGCCCCCCCACCCTGCCACCCCTGCAGGCAGGCATGCTCTTATTTTTCTTTCAGCAAGCTTTGTTTCTTTCTTAAAACAAACAGAGAAGCAGCCTCAGAACGAGACTAAGTCCTAGAGAGGCTCTGCACGGTTTCTGTTAACCTTGCAGAGCCTCTCTAGGACTTAGTCTCGTTCTACTTGCCTGTAATAAGCAGCCAGAGGCTGCTTCTCCTGTTTCTTTAAGGAAGGAACGAAGCTTACTGGGAAAAATGTAAAAGCCTGGGCGGGGGGGGGGGGTCCCCACGATCCGTGGATAACTGAAACCGTGGATAGCGAATCAGTGGATATGGGGGCCCACCTGTACTTTATTCCAAAAGTCCATCCTGTGGCGATAATAATGGAACCCTTGGCTCCACATGCGAGCATATCCTCTGCACACAGAGCAGTTTATGGCATCTTCTTCTAAGAGGGTATCAGAGAGCAGGGCTATGTGACAAAACAGCACTTCCACAAACTGCTGAGATATGTGGGGATATTTATTTATTTTTGGCAGTCTTTTCCATTTTAAATATTGTGTTGTCTCTGTTTTACAGAACAGAGCACAATTGTGAAGACCTGTGTCTCCTCCAGCCTGTGTGAGACACACCTCAAAGTTCTTAACGCGGGAAAGGAAAAGAAGATATTGACCAAGATTTTCTGCTGCACTGGCAATGAGTGCAAGAACATTTCTTACTCCTGTATGTCATCCCTGGATCTTTCCATCTTTACGTCACCATATTTGTGCCGCAATCGTATTGTCATCCTCTAGTTCAGTGTTTCTCAAACTGTGGGTCGTCGGGACCCACTTGGTGGGTCGCAACCTGATTGCTGGTGGGTCCCAGGTGATGGAAAGATCAGATAAGTAATTGCCACAAGCCCTGAGACTATTCAAATATCAGATAGCTGCCAATTGCCCTTCAAAGGGCTGAGCTCCTGCAGATTGCAAGATAGCTGCTAATTACCCTGCAAACAGCTGAGCTCCTGCAGTTTGCAAGCTTGTATAAATATAGGGAGATAAACGTTTGAACGTCTCGTAAAGCTAGGTGGGTCCCGATACAGTGTCATTTTAAAAAGTGGGTCCCGGTGCTAAAAAGTTTGAGAACCACTGCTCTAGTTTTCCATTATCCTTCATAGTATTTTCTGCTCCATTTTAACCTGGAGAGGCAGGATTTTCAACACTTCCTGCCCTCAGTGAAGCAACTACTTTGAAGGGAGGGATTGCACCGGAGTACATTGTTCTCATAGGGAATGGTGGAGTGCAGACGGCTGCAGAAAAATCGACTGTCATATTTGCATCTATCGCTTTGCATTCTTTATACCCTTCCAGGCTGAGGACCTAAGGCCCGGCCAGGCCAGGCCGACCCCTGAACCCTCCGTACCAAAGACACTTGTAGTGCTTAATGCAGTATCAGGAGGCAGGTGGGGGGTGCCATGGGAAGTTCAGAGTAAGCCTTTTTCCCAGGGCCCCCAACAACCTGGTGCCAACCCTGCTTGGAGGTTCCTGATTCAGGCTGCAAAGTTTTGAAAGAAACATTTTTTAAATGTCATTGCGATGATACTGCATTAGATCAAACCCTCCTTGCAGTCAAGAGTCCCGAGTGCGCAGGGACCACCAGGTAACATGGCGAAGCAGACAGCAATAATTGTGACAAGCTGGCCCTGGACATAGCAGCCATTTAAGCAGCGACGGGGGGGGGGGGGGCTTAGAAATTAGCCCGGTGTAGCAAGCAGCTCGAGCCAGCGGGTGGCGCAGTGGATTAAACCACTGAATCATGAGCTGTCGATCGAAAGGTCGGCAGTTCGAATCCATGCGACGGCTCCTGCCAACCTAGCAGTTCGAAAGCAAGACATTGCAAGTAGATTAATAGGTACCGCGTCAGCGGGACGGTAACAGCGTTCCATGCGCCTCGGTGTTGAGTCACGCCGGCCACATGACCATGGAAACGTCTTCGGACAGCGCTGGCTCTTCGGCTTTGAAACGGAGATGAGCACCACTCCCTAGAGTCGGACACAACTGGACTTAATTGTCAAGGGATACCTTTACCTTTACCTAGCAAGCAGCTCACCAGTTCTCGAATCAGCTTAGCAGCAGCATCGATCTTCTTTCCCCTACAAATCTGACTGTTTTATCTTTTTCGCAGTTCCACCCATAAACGTCACATCGAACGGGAAGAAATGCGCAGCCTGCTATTACTGGGGTAGTCGGGGATGCCCGGAAAAGACTGTGGAATGTTCTGGAGAAGAGATCTACTGCTTGGAATTGTTTGGGACAGGAGACACAGGTAAGAAATCACACAGGCAGGCAGAGAGAATCTCTCTGTCGCTTGCATACAGGCATGTGCCCGCAGAAATGGTGTCATTACGTTAGGTTTCAAACCGCCGTCACTGCCGTTTGAAAGATACGCAGGAGCTGAAACTCCATTTGGGCTATTAGGAATCAGTTTGGTTGTCATTTGGGGAACCTCTCCAATGGTGAATCGTTCAGGCTTGCCTGAATCAGCTCTGATTTCCCGCATGATGGTGCTTCTAAAAGTTTGCATTGTTGTTGTCATCTATTGTAACTGTAAGCAAGAAGGGGAGACAGAAAACATTGGAACCTGCAAGGGCTCGCTTCGGCCTGTTTGCGCTCAAGCCCCAAAGGGGAATGTCGCCAACCTTGGCCCTCTCAAAGCTGTCTACCTGCCCAAGTGACCGTGTAAACCTGCAACATCTGGCTCCTCTCTGCTAGCTCTGTCATCATCTTTTATGTCCATGATGGCCCTACCCCTCCTCCAGTTAAGCACCACATGCAATAACGTCTCCTTTGGGTTCCACCTTTCCTCTGCTTCATGTACTGAACCTCATTTCTGACTAGGTAGCCTGGCACAAATATTAGGTGGCTTTCTCTAGTTCAGTGGTTCTCAAACTTTCTAACACCGGGACCCACTTTTTAAAATGACACTCTATCAGGACCCACTTAGCTTTACGAGACTTAAAAAAAGTGATCTAGAAAAATAAATAAATAAATACATTTATTCACAAGTAAAGAGCTCAGCTGCTTGCAGGGTAATTAGCAGCTATCTTGCAAACTGCATGAGCTCAACTCTTTGCAGGGCAATTAGTAGCTATCTGGTTTTGGAATAGCCTCAGGGCTTGTGGCAATTACTTATCAGATCTTTCCATCACCTGGGGCCCACCAGAAATCAGGTCACGACCCAGCAAAAAACAGACTTAAAAAAAGTGATCTAGAAATAAATAAATGTATTTACAAGTAAAGAGCTCAGCTGCTTGCAGTGTAATTAGCAGCTATCTTGCAAACTGCAGGGCAATTAGTAGCTATCTGGTTTTGGAATAGCCTCAGGGCTTGTGGCAATTACGTATCTGATCTTTCCATCACCTGGGACCCACCAGAAATCAGGTCGCGACCTACCAAGTGGGTCGCGACCCACAGTTTGAGAAACACTGCCCTAGGTATCCCAGATAGAAACAGAGGAGGGAGAATTGATAGTCACAGGGTATTGCAGTTCTCCAGATGCTGACGGACATCTCCTTCCTTTCCTTTTGCAGGACGGCGTGTCGTATCCCTCACCATAAAGGGCTGCGCAAACCAGGCAACCTGTGATGGTTTTGTGAAGGGCCCTCTCTCGATGGGTGGGGTCATCATAGGTGGGAAGGCTAAATGCACCCCAGCCTCCAGGATAGAGCACCCCATTCCACGTTTGTTCGGACTTACCCTCCTACTTCTTGTTGTACTATTCCCCGGGCAGGTCCTTCCTTGATTTTCATCCAGCACAGGGATTTCTATGTGAGTCATTCATCCTTCTGTACAGGAGCAGGGTTTATGGGATTTTCAGCCATGTAAGTCTTTAAAAATTGAAGAAATAAAGAAATATGCACAAAAACCTGCCTGGAGAAATTCCATCTAGCCCAGCATCCTGTTCATATTTCTTTATTTCTTCAATTTTTAAAGACTTACATGGCTGAAAATCCCATAAACCCTGCTCCTGTACATGAAACAAGCCATGGAAACCTGCATATCACCATTCATCCTTCCCTTTTGCTTGTTCCTCTAAGGCAGCGCTTCTCAAACTGTCGGAGCCCACCCGCGGCCCACCAATGTGTTGGATGCCACCCGCCCGCCTTTGCCTCCTTTCGGCTCCAAATTGGAGCCAACTGGACACAACCGCCTGACCATTAGGAACCACTGATGTAGACATTCCATAGTGTCCTCTGACTCGTGTGGTTTTTCTAAAGGTTGGTTTTATTGTTAAAGACACAGGGAAAATTGGTACATAAAATGTACACTTGTTCAGAGAGATTGATTTCCATGTTTACGTTCTTCCTCTAGTGGTTGGTAGAGGGTATTACACCCCAAGGCCTTCTCCCCAGTCCAGATCATTGGTGGAAATAAAACTTGGAACAAGGAAGGGATTTTTCAATGAGTTTTATTGAGTAGATTCTTGGGGGGGGGGGGGAGCTATTCCATGGCAGCGGGAATTATCTCAATGTGATGTTTTCAATTAGGGTGGAATCAAATAGGATAGGGAAGCTCCTCCAGATGGGGAGGGTATGTTGTGGTCCAGAACTTCTGGGGTGGAGGAACCAGCTGGTCACGGAGATACGTAGGAAGCACTGGAGGCGGCGGTACATTTGGCCAGGGATAGATCTGCACTTGCTCCTCCCATGGTGTGGACACCTGGTCTTAAATTGTGACAGATCCAGTCATTCACACAGCCTTTCATGGAGATATCCATGGTCATTGCATCTGCAGAGAAAGGCAAGATGGTGCTCAGAATCAAGGCAGCAGTAGTCCCCCTCTAGGGCTGGTCATAAGAACATCCTTGCTAGATCAGACCAAAAGTGCATCTAGCCCAGCATCAGTGGTGTCACTAGGCGCGCGCTGCCCTAGTGACCCCCCGTTCCCCCCCTTTAAAATTTGTGACCTCCCCCGGCCGGCCGGCCGGCTCCACACATCCGCGCCGTCCGGCTGTCCGAGGCCTAATGACGAGGCCCAATGCGCAATACGTAATTTATAACATTTTTCGCACATGCGCACAACGAGAAACGTTCTGCGCATGTGCAAAAAACGTTATAAATTACGTATCTCACATTGGGTCTTCGTCAGAAGGCCCTGGCGCGTCGGCTGGGGAGGTCGCTCCGAGGCCTTCTCCTGGCCTCGGAGCCTCCCGGAGGGCGACGCACGCAGCGGAGGTGACGCGCGCGTGGGTGCACGCGTCACCCTCTGTGCGCGTCACCCTCCGCCGGTCCACCCCTGCGCCTCACTCTAGCGACGCGCCTGCCCAGCATCCTGTTTCTGATAGTATCTCTCCCCACCCCCCCACCCCAGCCTAAAGAGGCAGATTGGAGGGGATTCCTACCACCTGCTTTCGGTTGTCCACTTGGCTCCACCCATCTTCACTGCTCCTCTTTCTCCACAAAGGAAGAGAAGAATGAACTGAAAGAACTGTGGAGCAGTGAAGAATGTTGGGCTAGAGCAGTGGTTCCCAAACTGGGAGCTGCGGATACCAGCCAGGGGAGCTGCGGATATCAGCCAGGGGAGCCGTGAAGTGCCACGGAATCCTCTCAGAATACAGTGCAATGCCAACTGGCAGGCATCAACATACTATAAGGGGGAGCTGCAGCCAAGGGTCGCCAATGGTCAAGGGAGCCGCAGGTCGAAAAAGTTTGGGAAACACTGCCTCAAGGTCAGGATAGGCCCACTTCTAAGTCTTTTACTGTGGTGGAGCAAAACAATGCTGCATCAGCAACACTGGTGAGGTGACACCCTTGTGCTGCACCAGTGGAGGGGCTGGGTAGAATTGCGCTATAAGCCACGTTTTCATGTGGGACTCCTTGCCTAAGGAAGAAGGTTCTTCTCATTTGCTGCTCTATTTGGGTTGAAATGTGAGAGCAGGGAACATGCAATATTATCTCTAATAGACAATCATATTCCCTAATGCACATGAATTTAAATCTCTATATATCCCTAATGGAATTTAAATCCCTAATGCACATGATTTGCTCTATATATATACACTTGCACCACCCTTATTGAACAGGCAGAGTAGCAATTATCTGCTCCACTGAAACGTTGAGATTTAAATTCATTAAATGTGCGCACACACGCTCGCGCACACACACACACACACACACACACACACACGAAGTGGAAATGCAGAAGACATTATCCTGAGGAGATAGTATGTTGTGTCCACATTGGCCCCTTGCTCTGGCAAATCTGGGGAATATGGGGTTAAAGCCTAGGCTCTAGCAATAGGTGTGCTGCACAGCTGTGGCCACTAGAGGCAATCAGGTCTTCAGGGATAAAAGCAGCACCTGGAGGAAGGAAGATGGGTGTGGGTAGCAGAAGGAGGAAAGGTTGGAGGAAAGGGTGGCCAAGTCAGCAAACTGGCTTGCAAACTTGGACTGGCTTACAGACTCTGACTGACGGACTTGTGAGTAGAAAAGGGGAACTAATTAGCGAAAAGGTAGGTCTTTACTTGGGCAAATTGGGAATTTGGTGGGGCAGTTGTCTTTGTCGCCCCCCCTGGTCTCGGAGGACTGAAGCCCGGGGGGGACAAAAGCTGGAGTGCGGGGCGTTGCATCCCCCATGCTCCAGCTGACAAGTGGAAAGCAAGGGTGGTACCTGCATTTTCGGGCCTCCGAAAAACTGGAAATAACTGGCGCTGATGTCATTGCCAGTCACTTCTGGTGGTACGCAGCAGGAGAGTGGTGCCGGAGGTGGTACTCGGCCAGGGAAGAACCCCTGATTTAGAATGTTCGATTTTACCATGCTTTAGGGAGATGTGGGTTCAAATCCTCCCCCCCCCCAATCAGCCATGAGAACTCGCTGGGAGGTCTGGTGCTCTGTCAGCCCAACCTACTTCACAGGGCTGTCGCAAGGACAACGAGAATCGTCCTATGGACCCCACCCAGAGCTCACTGGAGGGATAGCAGGAAAGAAATATGCCCCCCCCAAGTTAAAAAAAAATCAAATTACAGTATGTTATCTGCCCAGCCAGTTCAATACACTGGGTGCTGTTTCCAGTGCAGGCAACAGGAGTTCCGTCACATTCTGTTGAAAACATTCCAAGGCAGCCAGGACACTGGAAGCCGTTTGGTTTGGTGTCTGGAGGTGGCAATTCTGTGAATGAAAAGAGAAGGTCACTTAGGCACAATTGTGAGCAGGACCCACCAGGACTTAGCCCCAGCACCTGTGTCCAATGCCAAGTCTCAGCCCTGGAATATCACATGAAGACTAGACAAAAAGACCCTTCAGGAATTGCAGTGTACATTCCCCTCCAGCTACAAATAATCAGTGTTGGCCCATCCATGAGGCCAACTAAGGAGGATGCATGGGGACACCTCTGTCTACTCCTCCTCCTCCCACTCCCTGGATTTGGAGAGGAAGAGGGAGGCAGACCAGAAGAAGAAATGCGGAGGAGATTAAGGGGCAAGGAGAACGAGACTAAGTCCTAGAGAGGCTCTGCAGCTCTAGCATCAGCAGCTCAACACTAAGAACGTAAGAATACCAGAAGAGCCCTGTTGAGACAAGAGACTTGTATCCTGTCACCACTCCCTTGCATCTGGCATTAAGAGATAACCTACTTCTAAAACCAGGAGGTTGCTTATCCCCATCATAGCTTGTAACCTGTGATGGACTTTTCCTCCATAAATCTGTCCAGCCCCCCTTTAAAGACATCTAGGCCCAGTGCCATCACCACATCCTGTGGCAAGGAGTTCCACAGATTAATTACACACTGGTTAAAGAAGTACAGGTGGGACCCCATATCCACGGTTTCATTTATCCACGGTTTCAGTTATCCACAGATCGCGGGAACCTCCCTCCCCCCCCCCCCAGGCTGTTACTTTTTTCCCAGTAAGCTCCGTTTCTTCCTTAAAACAAACAGGAGAAGCAGCCTCTGGCTGCTTATTGCAGGCAAATAGAACAAGACTAAGTCCTAGAGAGGCTCTGCAAGGTTAACAGAAACCTTGCAGAGCCTCTCTAGGACTTAGTCTCGTTCTCCTTGCCTGCAATGGAGGCTACTTCTCTGTTTGTTTTAAGGAAGAAACAAAGCTTGCTGAAAGAAAAGTAAGAGCTGGGGGGCGGGAGTGCAAGCCTGCCCGCAGGGGAGTCAGGGTGGGGGGCCCTCAGGAAACCATGGAGTGGGTGGTTCGCTCCTATCCACGGAGGGGCCTGGAACATATCCCCAGAGGATATGGGGGGAGTACTATATTTTCTTTTGTCTGTCCTAACACTCCTGCCTCTCAATTTTAGTGGATGTCCCCTGGTTCTGGTGTTGTGCATGAGGGAAAAGGACATCCCTCTATCCACTCCATCCATCCCATACATAATTGTATATGTCTCATTCATGTCCCCCCCCCCCCAGGCGCCTTCTCTCCTCTCCTCCACACGTCCTCTTCCTCTCCGCCCCCTCTTCCAATCCAAAGAGTGAAAGGAAAAGAGGATGACACGTCATGTAAGGGTTACTAGCCGGCGTACTAGTCAACAATACTTAAGTACATGATCCAACGGTTTGACTCAGCATGTGTGTCAGATTCAGGGTACAAATGCAGCCAGGCACGTTTCTAAAGCTGCTGAACATCCATACCTGGAGCTGAGGCTGTTTCACATGCATCTCCAGTGCAGCAGACTCTGTTCATCCTGACTCCAACTCTGTTTCCAAAATCCACCTCTCTGATGCCAACGCTGCATTCGCTGGATTGGCCACAGTCCTTACTGACGTACGTGGCTGTTACTGGAACTGCATAGATAGGAAAGAAGAAAAGATGGGAATTATTAATAATAATAATTTTGTGTTTGTGATAGTTTGTGGTGTCTACAGTGGCCCCTTGCTCTGGCAAATCTGGGAAATTGGGGGTTAAAACCTATGCTGTAGCAATAGGTGTGCTGCACAGCTGTGGCCACTAGAGGCAATCAGGTCTTCAGGGATAAAAGCAGCACCTGGAGGAAGGAACATGGGTGTGGGTAGCAGGAGGAGGAAAGGGAGAAGGTTGACTGACTAAACCAGTGGACTGGCTTGTGAACTGGGACTGGCTTACTGACTCTGACAACGGATTGGCTCTTGGACTAGCTTGCGGACTCTGACTTGGTTTACGGACTGGCTATTGGACTGATTTACGGACTCTGACTGACAGACTTGTAAGTGGAAAAGGGGAACTAATTAGCAGAAACGTAGGCCTTTACCTCGTCAAGGGGCAAACCTGGAATTTGGTGGGACAAGTGGGTATGCCATATCTCCAAAACTAGAGCATATACTGCCCAACTGATGCCATTTTTGGAATCGGCGCTTCAGAATATACCGGAATAGGTCTAACTTCTGAAGCGCTAGAACATTTTGTTGTTGGGCTGTGTTATTGTTTTGGGCCAGAAGGGGTCAGGCTTGCAGGATCAAATAGTGTGGGGTGGTGGTGGTGGACAAACAGATTGGATTTAAGGAATAGAGTGCCTCTGAACACCTGCTCAGCCCAGCAGTTCTACTCAGTACTAGACCCGGTCTCACAAATGTTGCATGCTCAGATCCATTCCTGGTCTTCCCCCAAACATTCCAGCAGCCTAATTTTCAGGAGGGGGGGGGGGACAGCTTTTCTTTCATTGTTATTCTCAAACAATTGGGTTTTTTGCAAAGCAACCTTTGCAGATCTGTTATCTAGTACTTATATACTGCTTTTCAACAAACAGTAGTTCACAAAGCGAAAATAATATAGCAAAATAATAACCCACAGATCTACTGGTAGATCACAACCTAACTTCCTCCCACCCTTGTTCTGAATCACATACATTGGTAGAGCTGCTTCAGACTAATAATACAGGTGTCTTCCTCAGCAGTGCATGTTTTCGTTACCCCGGTGCAGTTCTTGCCCGCTCCGCTACAGAATTCGCACTCAAGACAGGTGCCTAGAGAAGAAAAAAGAGAGCCCTTGTTAGAATTTCTTCAGGGAATTACATCCCCTCCATCAAGGGCATTGCTCTCATGAAACCCAGAATTTGGGGTAGCTCCCCAGATTGCTAATCGGGTGTCCTCACCTGTAGCTAGGAGAAAACCGAAAAGGCAACAGCCCAGGAGAGACCACATAGTGGAAGAGAGAAGGTGCTCAAGACCGGAGATGGAAGGATGACGTCGTCTGGCCCGAGCAACCTAGATATAACATAAGAAATGGACTCAGTGGCTGGTTATTTAGTGAGACGTTTCTTGTGCCCTTGTTCCAGAACGACCCAGGTGGACAACTTTGCCCGACCATTACAACTTACAATTGAGTTGTGACAAGTTACCCACCAAACTTGCCAAGTTTGCCAAACCCCAACATTAAAAACCCAACAGCACGCTCCTAAATTAAGCCTGCAAGCCTACACACACTGACCTTGGAGTAAAAATGCTATTAAACTCAGTGGGACTTACTTCTGAGTACATGTGCCTAGGATTGCGCTGCAAAAGCTTCTCAGACCGGTCCCAGAATTACACCATAGCCCTGCTGAAAGAGCGGGTTGACTAAGACAACCTGGTGAGTCCATTATATAGGCTTACTGGGACCAGTGCAGCCCGTACCTGCAGTCTAGCCCACTAGTCACTCTCTTGGTTCACACCCTCATTCAAGCCATGAAACATGCTGGTATCTTTAACCCAGTTAGCTCTCTGGCGCAACTACCATATAAAAAAATTATTATGAACATTTAGAAAAGGGGGGAGGGGTGACAAAATCCTAGTATAACCACCCTGAACTTAACAGAGAAATGCCTTAAAAATAACAGCAGTTAACATATTGAACTGAGATTCCAGGGGGAAGAATTCCAGATCCGAGAGAGCTGATAGACTTACCAAAAATGAAGCACTTGTTCCTTTTCCTCACTCTTGTCAGGTCTCCTGGTCCTCCTTTTTATATCGGGGCTGTGATGTCTCATGCTTCATTTTTTTTTTTTTTTTTGGCATCTCCTTCCTGCTGTCTATCAGGTAACCAGGACATTTCAGTTCCTCCCAGGAACAAACAAAACACAAGCCAGTTTTGGGTGGAAATTTTGATGTTCTTCTCAAGGACGACATGAGGAAATGAATCAAGGGCGGGTTTCAGGGGTTCTCAACCCCTTCCCGGCTGAGTACCACCTCTGGCACCACTCTCCTGCTGCCTACCACTGGAAGTGACTGGTGATGACATCATCGCCAGTTACTTCTGGGTTTTTGGAGGCCAGAAAACACAGGTAGGAGGCTCTCGGCAGGTGGGAAGACCCTTCTCAGAGTTCCCGAGAGACTCGGCCAAAGGCAGGAGCCTCTCGGGAGCAAAAACACACTGCCGAAGGTGATGCGTGAGACCCCCCCCCCCCGGGCTTTCAAATCCCTTGCCATCCTTCAAGCTCCTAAGATGGGGGGGAAATGCTGGAATAGCACAAACCAAACTAATGCCCGTTGCTCTATTAACAGTAACTTGGCAAGGCATGCTTACAGGGATAAAGTTTGTTTGCTCTTCCCCTTTTGCCTTCCACGTTCAACAACGATGGGGTCAGGGTCAGTAGCGTAGCTAGAGGGGGCACCATTGCCTTTGCTGCCGGAATGGCTCCGGGGGCGAGTCGGAGGGGCCGTGTTACACCGCTTTGCAAGACATGGTGCAGCACCTTGCCCCATTTAGTTATTTATTTATTCACTTTTTTTTTAATACCGCCCTTCCTCCAAGGAGCTCAGAGTGGTGTACATATTTCCTCCCCTCCTTTTGGTCCTCACAACAACCCTGTGAGGTAGGTGGGGCTGAGAGATAGTGACTGGCCCAAGGTCACCCAGGAAGCTTCATGGCTGAGCGGGGATTCGAACCTGGATCTTCCAGGTCTAAGTCCGACTCCGCACCCCCTCCAGCAGTGCCACTGAGGCACCTGAGAAGGAAAGTACCTAACATTCGGGGGGGGGGGGGGAGAGGGATGACTGATGCCTTTAAAAGGGGTTTGGATAGATTCATGGAGGAAAAGACCATCACAGGTTACAAGCCATAAGCAACCTCCGGGCTTTGGAAGTAGGTTTTCTCTGTGCCTGGTGCAGGGGAGTGGCAGCAGGAAACAGGTTATCTTGTTAGCTGTGTGCTCTTGGGGGCATCTGGTGCGGCCACTGTGAGATACAGGAAGCTGGACTAGAGGGGCCTTTGGCCTGATCCAGCAGGGCTCTTCTTGTGTTCTTATGTTCTTAGGGGAGCTTGTTTAGGTAAAGGTAAAGGTATCCCCAATGAGCGAACTCAGGAAGATAGTGGAGGACAGGAAGGCCTGGCGGGATATGGTTCATGGGATCACGAAGGGTCGGACACGACTTAACGACTGAACAACAACAACAAAGGTATCCCCTGACAATTAAGTCCAGTCGTGTCCGACTCTAGGGTGTGGTGCTCATCTCCATTTCAAAGCCGAAGAGCCAGCGTTGTCCGAAGACGCCTCCGTGGTCATGTGGCCGGCATGACTCTCCTTGCCGTAGCGCGTAGCATGCAGCTGGAACACGGAGCGCTGTTTACCTTCCCGCAAGCGGTACCTATTTATCTACTCGCATTGACATGCTTTAGAACTGCTAGGTTGGCAGGAGCTGGCCAAGCAACGAGCGCTTTCGATTGACAGCTTATGGTTCAGCAGTTTAACCCGCTGCGCCACCTGCTGGATGCTAGCTATTTGTTTGCTGGATTTGTTTGCTTAACAGCAAAGAAAATGCTGGATTGTTTAAGGTAAATGGTCTGGACCGGCAAGCTTCTGCGTGGGGCGTAATGTTTGAAGAAGTGGGATGATGACTGATGCGTATAACCTGATGTATTTTGAAATGTGTAAGAAGAATGATTCCAGAGTTGGAAGGTGTGCAAGCTTTGGGAAAAAATTCCTTTGCACCCTTTACTGCAATATAAAGTAGACTGCTTTTTTCTCTCTATCAGTGTTTTTATTCCTAGCCACACGCCGGGCTAAATTCTGACCCCAGAGAACTGTACATATTCACAACAAAGGGAAAGCAACCTCTCTGCCCCACGTTCTTTTGTTCTAGGATCATTTGATAAATGGCTAGTCTGATAAATGGCTGATAAATTTTCCTTGTGTTTGGATTTGTTTTACTCATTATGCAACACCTTGGTTGCACAACTGATTTGTTTTTTTAAAAGAGTTCCATGTTCTGCTGTTGCACAAGTTAATTATTGGCTTGTGATACCAACCCAAATGTGTAAATCCTAGCGAAAATTTATTGCAAATTGCAAAATACAAGGCAAAATAATCTTGACGGTTTAGATCGGAGGGTCCTTCTCAAGCTGCAACTGCTGTCAGAGGCTAACAAGAGGGCCATCGCTGAGCTGCCCCACATCTTATTTGAGTTGACAGCAAGTTATATATATATAAACTTGCTCTCTCTCTCTCTCTCTCTCTCTCTCTGGCGTTCGCCTCTGCACGCTGCTGCTGCAGCAGCAGCTCCACTCCCCCACAGGGCTCTGCAGCTTATCAGCTTGGTGTGCCAGCAGCTCTCCGACAGACTTCCGGCCGTCTTGAACTGCTGTCCTGCAGATCTTTAGGCATTTGTGAGACAAACGCTCTACCAACTGAGCCAGACACTCAGTTCTCTTTATATGCTAATTCGCTATCTGCGAGGGGCAGAATTGCCACCTATCTCTCTGTATCCGGGTCTGTTCTCGTTATCTGCGATCTCATCAGGGCCATTGTTCTCTTAGCTTTTTTTTTGTGGGTCTCCACATTGCTCTGGGAGCAAATTTCCCTGGCTTGCTGCATTTACTGTAAAAGGCAATCTGTCTCTTCTGGAGTTACTGTCCGTGCGTGCGTGCATGTGTGTGTGTTCTGTTGAATGCCATTTGCAACAGAATGGGAACTGTTTGTGCTCTCTCTGGGCTTCCAGGATACTGTACAATACATTTTATATTTGCACGATGTTGTTAGGAAGGAATAATAATTAATTTGCTAGGAAGGAATAATAATTAATTTGCTAGAGTTAGGAATTGTTCCATAACAAAGAGCCAATGTGGTATACTGGTTGGTGCCCCCACTATTACCCAGCCCATAGACTTCAGGGCAAGATTCAGGTTCACAAAGTTCATATAGTGCATGGCGAAGAGGGTGTGGAACCGAACCCATTTTTTTCCCATAGGCTCAATGATTCAGTATCTGCTAATTATCTAAGATGCTAAGATGCTAAGTATCTGCTGTTCCTGTTTTTCCAGGAACTGAACCCTAGCGGATACTGAGAACTGACTGTATCCAATCGACTCTTTAGGCTTTGGTTTTGTAATTTAAGCTTTCTTCTTAATTTTCCATCATTAAACATATAGGGAATATAACTTTAAGGCTTTGCATGACCCATTGTAAATGTTTCTTGGTGTCTTATGTTAGATATTGCACTGGACCTTTGCTAGGGTATTTCTGAACACTTTTAATGGAAATATATATGATTTCCCCCTATGGGCATTGCTCAGTAGTAGGGTCTGTGCATAGGCCAGAGCCAGGGTGGTGTAGTGGTTTGGGAGTTGGACTTAGACCTGGAAGATCCAGGTTCAAATCCCCGCTCAGCCACGAAGCTTCCTGGGTGACCTTGGGCCAGTCACTATCTCTCAGCCCCACCTACCTCACAGGGTTGTTGTGAGGACAAAAAGGAGGGGAGGAAATATGTACACCACTCTGAGCTCCTTAGAGGAAGGGCGGTATAAAAATGTGAAAAAATAAAATAAATAAAAATAAATAAATAGGCCTGTCGCAATCCTGTGAACGAGGTAAGGGGAGGCTGACTATTTTAGCAAACTGTTCCGAGACAAAGAGCAAGTGGCAGAGATTTCTTCATATTCTCGTTGACAAGGACAGTAGGTCCCACCCAGAACCGCTCTTTTATTTTTGTTTCCTTCTTTCCGAGGCCAGGAACAGGTGTGCCGGTTGTTTGAGGGACAGCTGGAAGAGGAAGCTGAAGCAAATGGCATCACAGCTCAAAATAATAATAATAAAGGCCAGGAGGAGGTCTCACAGGTGCATTGGATAGGGAGACGGAAATCTGGGCATCCTTTCAACCGCTTGAAATGGACAAGCAGAGACACCAAGTGGACTGCAGAGCCAGCTTGAAAATGAAAGCCAGGCAGGATGTTAAAGTCTCAGGCTGGCAACAAAATCACCGCTGCCCAGGGAGATGACGCCCCCTAGAGGGAGACAGGTGGAATTGATTGCCCCATGCTGGCTGTTGCCTTTTTTCGGGTTTAAAGTTGTGGGTTAAAGGGATTTGCTGCCGCAATTTTAAAATAAGCAAACAAAAAGGCAGATTTTAGCTTCTTGTTGACTCTCAGTCCTGGTCTTAGCCCTCAGTCCAGGGCTTTTTGCAGAGAAGGGGGAAGAACCCTGCTTTGTGAGGGGGCAGGGCCCTTGCCATGGGGCGGGGTAGCATTTGTACCCCGGGGAGATTCCAGCCTCATCCTAAAGAGAATTCCAGGCCTTTCTTGACCTGTTAGTTGTCATTTTTTTTAAAGCCTCTTGTCTTTTTCCTTTGTTGAGATTTAAGAATTGTCCCATCAAAGGAAACTTCCTTATACAGAATAAAAAAAAATATATTATAACTTGCCTTTTCCAGCCCCCCCCCTCCCAAGTCCAACAACCTCTTCGTCCCTATGTGGGTTCTCAAAAAGCAGGGATGGTCGGTCAGTGAGCTAAATGCCCCTTAAATCTTTCCAAGCGCCATAAAATAGTTGCCAAACACTTGTCAAAATTGCACACCATGTTGCATAGACTCCATCCGATTCAGGTCGAATTTATTGGCTTCAAAACACAGGTCATGGCAGAACCAAGCAAATTAAAAACACAAACCCAGCGACTGTCCATGTGGTTGACGAAAGGATACGATGGAGGCAAAGGAAGCAACATTATAAGTACAAGCTGAGACGGGGTGTTCTTCGGTATAGGATAGTCTTTGGAATCGTACGGATCTGTTTGGTTTTGATGGATTGGCCGGTGCAAATAATAAAGTCCGTGAAGGCTGTAGAGGTTTCCTGACCATAATCAGAGTGCTTTCTTTGTAGTAAACATCAAAATGTATTTCTAAATACCAAACAGCATAATTATTTTATTTTATTTATTATTTTTCACATTTTTATACCACCCTTCCTCCAAGGAGCTCAGGGTGGTGTACATATTTCCTCCCCTCCTTTTTGTCCTCACAACAACCCTGTGAGGTAGGTGGGACTGAGAGATAGTGACTGGCCCAAGGTCACCCAGGAAGCTTCATGGCTGAGCGGGGATTTGAACCTGGATCTTCCAGGTCTAAGTCCGACTCCCAAACCACTACACCATCTCATACCAAGTCTCTCAAAGAGAGAAATATACACCTGTTTATATTATGGCTTAATGCTCTGCATATAGTCAGAAAAGCAGGAGCAACTGTACTGTTACTTTGCAGTGGGATTATGACGTATGAAAGAGGCCCCTGTCAGCTATGCAAACCAGATACCTGCAAGAGATAGTATGTTGGCAGGGTGGAGCTGGAGAAGCAAGCATGTGTGAGGTGGAACTTTGGGTCAGCCCTACTCCTGTTCCCCATAACTGAACAGTAGCGAACAGGACAACAAGCGTCATGAGAATATGTCAATCTAATTCCAAGAATTGTGTACGTCAAAACTTCAGCTGTCAGAGAATGACCAATAAGATATGTAACGTGTCTATTACGTATGTTCCTGTATTTCTGTAACCTATAAGAATTGGATCTGTCTTTTTCAAACTGCCTGCCTTCTGAAAGTTGTTTTCTGTTGGCTATAAGAAGCATTGTAACAATCAACTTAGCACTGCAGCTGCTCCTCGTCTTTAGGACAAGAGTCCTGTGAGAGCAGTCAGCACATGTGCTTGGTAATAAAGATGTCCAAGTTTCTCTCATACCCGGTTGCTGATTTATTAGCAGTTTGTAGTGGTTTGGGAGTCGGACTTAGACCTGGAAGATCCAGGTTCAAATCCCCGCTCAGCCACGAAGCTTCCTGGGTGACCTTGGGCCAGTCACTATCTCTCAGCCCCACCTACCTCACAGGGTTGTTGTGAGGACAAAAAGGAGGGGAGGAAATATGTACACCACTCTGAGCTCCTTGGAGGAAGGGTGGTATAAAAATGTGAAAAATAAATAAATAAATAAAATAACAGGTAACAAGGCGTTCCTGTCGCTAGGGAGGCCAAGGGCAGACTCCGTAGGAAGCCACTTTGTATCTTGAGGGTGGAACAGCAAAAGTGAGCGTGTGCGTGGTGTGCCATGATGAAGTCTCCCTCTACAGCATATTCTAAGAGTCGCAAGCAAGCAGCGAGAAGGAGTTGCTCAAGCAGGGACCCCGTGAATCTGTGCTGCAGAAGAATTCAGGGGAGGGTCTGGGTGAATAGGAGCCCTGGAAAGGAAAGGAGGAAGATTCCAAGCCATTCTGGAACGGTCCTGGCTGCTTCGGCTGTTTCGGTGGCTAACCAGCAGTGATCTGAGTAGAGTGCAGTGAAGCCCAAAACAGGAGTCAAAATTTTCCTGCTGTCGCAGAACGCCTTGTTGGCGCAGCCTCTCATGGTGCTATGACGAGGATTTCCGTCTAGGGGGAGAGAATGGCAGAAGACAGGAGTCAGGAGGCTTGTGGGACCCTGCGACTATCCGCTCTCCCGTGTCCCTTTTTCTGGGGGATGGACAGAATAATCGGCAGCATTGCCTGACCTAAACGGTGGGGCTATGGCAGTACGTCGAAGGGCCGTGGAGAGAGGTGGCCAAGGAGGGGGAACAGAGTGTCTCAGCCAGAGGCTTTGTGGGGCTTTGGTGTCTCTCCCAGCCGTGTGTGTGTGTGTTACCTGTGCTTCCAGACAACTCAGAGCAATAGTGCTCGTCTCCACGACACTGTGCAATCTTGACATTGCACTCCGTATCCCCGGAATAGCAGGCCGCGCATGTCCTGCGGTTGTATTGGCGGCTTTTGGGTGGCACTGCAAGAAAAAAGAAGACCGTCACGTTTGGGGTGAATGGCAAGGATTCTCCCACAGCGCGGAAGGAAAGCGCAGGCCTCGCTATTCAAACGCATTCTTTGCCAGCCTGGTTTTGCAGTCTCTCTCTCCATCCCCCCATGTTGCTGGAGTTGCTGGTGAGCTCCCCCCCCCCCCCGGATATTTTCTTCCAGCCCTGTTCCTTCAGCAGTTGTCGGTGGCTTTGCCCTGTTACGATGCTTCGAAGGGAAGAGCTTACCATTGCAGAATGGTGGCACAAAGGCCACGCCTTGCCTATCTGGTTTGATTCAACATTCATATGATGCCTTTGAAAATGGGCTGTGCAGGTCTGCATTATATTGAGGCAAAACAGTGGTCCATCTGGCTTGGCAGCATCTCTAAACTGACCGACAACAGCTCCAGGCCTTGGCCCAAGACCTCCCAACACCCGAGGTACAGCCTCCCAAAAACACTCTAGCCCACCACTCTCCTCTTGTCGTCTCCACTAGTTGCAGCAGGTCTGGTCCAAGGTGCAGCAGGTGAACTTTTAGTTCAAACCACTGGTCTTGGGAATCGTGGAAAGAAGAAAGATGGGAGGACAGGACAAAGGGAGAAGACCTCTCGGGTATGCAGAGGATGGCTGATGGACTCAACACAAGTTCATTGAGTCTTCCTGGGGGGGCAATGGGTTTAGCTCCCATCTCAAAAGATGACCCCACTGTCTTCCACACACACAGGAGACCCTACGACGTACTGCAGCAGATGGGGACTACATAAAGATCCAGAAAATAAAAATGCAGAGGCCATAGGAGCCCAGTGGGATCGAAATCGGAGCATGGGGGGGGGGGGGGAGAGAGAGAGACAAGGGAAAAATAAATATATGACACGGTGTTATTTTTTTTCCATAGAGTTGAAAAAGGAAAGAGAGGCAGAGCAGCGATGTACAGGCAAGAGTGGTCCCCTTGCAGTCCTCTCCCATGCAGTTGGAACATTGACTCAGTATTGTTTTTCCATCTCCCATATTCAGAACGGCGAGTCTGTCGTCACAGTCGATCGCTCGGGTGCAGCTCTTCACGACTGTCTGCTCCTTGGGTCCTGTCGGGATCAAAAAGGAGGCGAGGTGTCTGAAGACATGGAGGTGGACATGGACTCGGGGGAGAGGGAAGCTAATCCCAGCTAATCCCCAGCAGCCGCAATGGGTCAACACAGACCTGCGCCACGCCAGTGATATCACTGGTGATATCATTGGTGCAAGTCCGCGTTGATCTATGCAGGTGGATCAGGCCCAGGAACAGGATCGGGATCTGGCATGCGCTGCCACCAAACCCGCCCCCTCCTGGGCCCAATCTGACCATCCTGCCCATCTCCTCCCCATCCTGCCCCATTCACCCCCTCCCCTGCCCCGTCCCGCCCCCGCTCTTAGCTTACTTGCTCCGGCTGGCCATCCGTCACTCTGCTGGCACGCGCGGGAAGGCTCTGGCCTTTCCACTGGTGCGCCGGCTCCTTGCGCTGCCGCAAAGCACTTTATGGCGCTTTGGGGGCAGCCAGCGCTGGTGGAACACACTTTCCACCAGCGCGTCCTTTAGTTAGGATTGGGCTGAAATGCCTGTAGGTAAGAATGCATAGTCTCTGTTTTTCCAGTTCAGCCTATTCTGAAGAGTGGACACAGGGCCTCTGAGAGGGGGGTTAAGGGGGTACAATCGTACCTTGGCCCCGGAGCAAAAAATGGGGGCCCAGGAGCCAAATTCACATGAAGGGAAGGGGCCCAAAAGAAACTTTGTACCCCCTAATAAAATACCTCTGAGTGGCCCTAGGTGGACAAGTGTCAGTTTCTTAGCAGTGAGAGAAAGTCACTCTGTACATACTCAGAGGAGCCTAAGATGGGAGGGCTGCTGATAAATGGGCGTGGCCAAGGGGAGAGGAGGTGGAGCTACAAAGCGAAGTTCTGCAGCACCAGTGTGACATATTTTTCTCTACCAACCCAGCTTTAGTTTTAGGTCTTTCGCACTCACCCCATATCTTCCTCGACAGAATGATGCCACATTGGTTGTAACCAGGAGGACAAGTATGGTTGGATCCTACACAATCCTTCATAGTAGAGTTACAAACTGGACAATCCAGGGACTTGCCTAAGAGCAAGGAAAAGAAATAAAAGAAGAATAAGCATTGAGTAGAGACTGAGCTACAAATCAGGACATTCCCTATTCCAATCTTGTCTCTGCCATGAATTCACTTGGTGGCCCTAGGCAAGCACTTCCCTCTTTCAGCCTCAGTCTTCCCCATCTGTAATATGGGACTAACAATGCTTGCTTACCTTGCCCGGTGGTCATACTGATTGCTAAAAAGCAACGTAGGTGGACGACCATTTGAAAGCTCTTTTCAAATGGATCTTTGTATGCTGTGACGGTGGAAGGCTTGGAGCCCTTAAAAGGTTCCCGAGTCAGCCTCAGTTACTCACCCATTGCTATGAAGGCAGCAAGGAAGCAGATGGGACGAAGGGACTGCATGATCTTGGATGTCTCCGTCCTGGGGCTGGGGTGAGCGCAGGGTTGCTGGGTCGCAAACTTGGAGTGGCGCAAAATCTCTCCCTCTGTCTAATGCTGCTGAAACAGTTGGCAGAAGAAAGCGGAGAAAGGAGGGGGTGTCTTTCAAACAGCTTCCCCCATCCTTTCCCTCTCTCCTGACTGAAGGCACCCTGAAGAAATAAGCATGGTGATACAGCAGCTTTTCAGAAAAGGCAACCCAGTCCAGGAACTATTAAGAAATGTGCAAACTTTTGAGCAAACAGGCAGCGATTGGAGCCCAGCAGCAAAAAACAAACAAACAAACAAAAAAACATCCAGCCACACCCACATCTGGGCACTTTGCTACATTTCAATCCAGATGCTGCAGTGGTTTTGTTCTGCTCTTCCCGCGAGTAAATGGGATGCCTTGGGACGCTGTCCGTATCTCCGTGGTGTTCACAGAAGCCTGTTTCGAAGTGATCCGGCACCGTTCGGCCGTAGCACTGCAGATCAATTCAGTTTGGCTAAGACCTTGTTCATTTTTAGCGCCGTTTGTCTCTCTTCCTTGGCTCCCCCGCGGAAGAATGCTTTGTGCCCTCCAGGATCCCCAGCTGACCGGGCAAACAGACAAACACAGATGCACGGTTGGCTCTGTGTGTCCGGGAACTGATGGATTTGCGAGTGTGTGCAGGGAAGGAATATTATTTCAACATCTGTACAGTTTGACAGGTTTGAGTGTGGACCACAAAATGAGAAGCAGACACATTTTTGCAGCTGGATATCAAGAAGCAGCCTTCGCTGGCTCTAAGGGCATGTTGTTGTTTTGGGGGGAACTGCTGCTGCATCTTTGCAGACGAACACTCTCCAGTTGGGATGTTTGTCAGTCCTGGTGTACTCAACAGGTTTTGCATCTCAATAAGGAGGTCTGATAGAAATGAAAGATGTTTCTAGCATTGTCTTATCACAATGGATATTGCTCCAAAAAGAAAAGAAGTGTGATTTGCCTGGGATCTGTTGCTGTTTCGAGAAGAGTAAAACAATAGGAGATATGCTTTGAAAGTCCCACTGGGGAACTACGGTAGGAAAAGGCTGAGGGGAGTTTCCAAAAGAGCAGAGAAGGGTGAACCCTGAGGCTGAGTTCTAAGAGCGCATAAGAGTGTTCAAAGCCCTTCATATGCATTCGGTAAAGGTATAGGTATCCCCTGCTCAAAAGCCAGTTGTGTCCGACTCTAGGGTGCGGTGCTCATCTTCGTTTCTAAGGCCGTACAGCCAGCGGTGTCCGAAGACGCTTCCATGGTCATGTAGCCGGCATGACTAACGGAGTTACCTTCCCACCGCAGCTGTACCTATTTATCTATCTACTTGCAATGTCTTGCTTTCAAACTGCCAGGTTGGCAGGAGCTGGGACAGGAGACGGGAGCTCACCCCGTCACATGGCACTCGGGTCTCAAACTGCTGTCCTACCGACCTTCCGGTCTGCAGTTCAGCATCTTAACCACTAAGCTATCGTGGCCCCTATATCGTATGCATCAGTTTGCTGTAAATATATTTATACCCATATTGCAGGTAGGAAAAAGTAAAACTGAGGCTGAGATGAGAGGTTTGTTTAAGGCTACCTTGGGCTCAGTGAGTTCGTGACAGGTGTGATACTCCAAAGAGGGACATTCTGGTCTGAAGTTCAGTCTCTTAGCCACTGTGTTACTCCACTTCTCAATGTTTATTTCTTTTTTTAATAGCATCCCGGGCAATCGTCCAGAGGCTAAGAGCATTTCAATGAGAGCAGATGAGGTAAGAGTAAAGGCTGACCATTAAGCGCTCTGTGGCACTTAGAACTTTTAAAATAGCCTTCTTAGCATTATCCAAATGGGAAATAACTTTCCTGGCATTGTCTACAAGCATTTAAACAATTCAAACATTTACTGTGCTTTTTGCTTGAGTGTCTCATCCATCCAGGCCGTCTCCATATTCGAGAGGTTGACCAGGGTGTCGCCAGAACGGTTAGCCATGCCAGAAGGAGAGACTCTTAGAACTGCCGGGAAACATCTTGGTTCTAAGTCCTACTGGAGTTTGAGTGTGCCCCAAATCTCCCCCCCCCATCTGGAGGCATGCACAGTGGTGGAGGAAGCGATGGGGCGGGGGGCCCTGGGTGGTGAGAAGCATGTGGCGGCGGCAATTTGGCTGCCGAAAAACGGTCTCTGCAAATGTTTTGCCCACCCGCCTGGGCTCTTACCAATGTTTTCGTTCCTGCTGGGGGGGGCATTGTTCCTGCTGGGGGGCATCGTTCCTGCTGGGGGGCGTTGCTAGCAGGGGCAGAGCTAGCGACTTCAACTGGGCAGAGCCTGGACAGCCATCCAGCTCTGGTATTCTGGCATCAAGCAGGGGGTTGGACTAGATTGCCTTTGGGTTCCCCTCCAATTCTATGCGCCAGTATTTCTGCATTATGCATAGACTAGTGTACAATGCATTTAGTAATATATAATGGCGGTGCCTATCATGCAACTCATGGCCATTAGGCACAGAATAATTATTAATTGAAATGCTGCGAGGCTGATCAAAACACTTTCCACCGTCTTTGAAATTCCGGGGATGTTTCTCCTGAGCGAAAAATATGCCAGAACCAAGACAGTGCAATTATTGTTTAGTTGCTGCCAGTGATGTTGCAGTAATCTCATCAGGGAGGGGGCGGGATTATCAAGCCATTGGCTAGAAACCAAACAGCACTCCTTTGAATGGCTGCAGGCGTTGTCTTCATTCTGGCTATATGACACCAGGAACTTTGCCTCCTTAGATGAAGAATAATAATGAAAAATTCAACTTTGGAAAGCCCAAACAAGCAGAATTTTGATCACAGGAATGCCACAGCCTGGAAAAATAGTTGGAGAAAATGGGTCAGACATTTCAGACTCACAACATTGTAAATGAACAAGCACTGTGGTACTTTTGGGGAAAAAAAAACAACCACAATGGAATTTGATAGCCAGAGAGGATATTATGTTAGGGTCACCCTGTTTCCTGGAGAGAGTGTCGCCTATCAATCATTCGATTGTTTCTAACTTCCCAATGTGTGGTCAGATTAAAATGTTTCAGTTGCTTTCGTTCCTCAAAGCAGGGAGGAAGTGGTTGCATCGAGTTTCTTCTGTGGCTTGTGGTTGGCCAGAACAAAATATTACTACAGACTCATGGCTGCAGAGGAGTTGGGCCTGGCAAACTCATTCTTCCAAAGGGAGAAGGAATAGGACAGGAAATGGAGGACATAGGTGGCAATCGTGTCCCAAGGAAACTGTCTTCGCCAACGATGGCAATGAAACGAGGAAGAATTTATTGTGATGTGTGATGGCTGACATGGCTTGATTGTGGATAGTGTAGTGCAGTATTTTCCAAACGTTTTCGACCTGCGGCTCCCTTGACCATTGGCAACCATCGGCTGTGGCTCCCCATTACATGATGTTGATGCCTGCCAGTTGGCATTGCGCTGTATTCCGAGAGGATTCTGTGGCACTTCGTGGCTCCCCTAGCCGCGGCTCCCCTGGCTGGTATCCGCGGCTCCCCTGGTATCCGCAGCTTCCAGTTTGGGAACCACTGGACTGTAGTGTGTAGGTGATGATAATAACACCAGAAAAACCAGACATCTCTTTTGTAGCCTCGGGTGGCAAATCTTATGTTGGCAGCAACTGGAAAGAGGAACACAGGAACCACATCACTTTGCATTGATTAAGAAGTCTATCGCAGTGTTTCTCAAAATTTGGGCCGCGACCCACTTGGCTCCTGCAGTTTGCATGATAGCTGCTAATTGCCCAGAGCTTCTGCAGTTTGCAAGGAACTGAGCTGCTGCAGTTTGCAAGCTTGTGTAAATATAGGGAGATGTTTGAGCGTCTTTTTTCTGGGGGGTTTTCCCCAAGTTTGGGGGGGGCAGGTGAAGGCTGGGTCACATAGGGTCACCCATAAAAAGTGGGTTGTGATGATGCTAGAGTTTTTGAACCACTGGTCTATTGTATGATGCTCTCCACTCCAGAGAGGTCCACCACCAGTATAGAGTAATCCCTTGTTGCAAACTAATTGCCTCCAAATTCTGTAGCCTGACTCGCCTGCAAAAGTTTCGGTTTGTGTTGATTTCACTTCCCATTATTTGAAACCACACCGACTCCTTGCCGAGTCATCCCTGGATCGACCTCAAATCTAAAGCAAGTTTCAGAGGAGCAGGAAGTGTCAGGAGAACAGTCTAATAGTGAAGATTTCAGGGTCAGGAGCATTTCTTCGATTGGACAGCAGAGGGTGAACATAGAATTGGCCTAGCCTAGAGACCTTAAGAAACCAGTGTTGTATAGTGGGCAATAAACCATGCAAATTATGCCCATGATGCCAAGGGTGGGGCTGTGTAAGAGCGACAACAGTACAATAGCAGTGCTGTTATATATCCTTTTATTGACCCAGGAGCCCAAAAGAAATTAGTGCTGTAAAACGGGCTGTAAAATGGAGCAATTGTTGGCTTTCTGCGATGTTCTTTCTTGCTTCATTAAAATGTGAGTTAGATGCCTTTTGAGAGCAATTCCATATCAAGTATAAGAACATAAGAAAATCCCTGCTGGATCATACTCGAAGCCCATCCAGTCCAGCTTTCTCTTGCCCTACCAGCCACCTCTGGGAATGCCACAAGCAGGAGAGGAAGGCATATTACAGATGGGGAAGACTGAGACTGAAAAATGTGAGTTAGCCGCCTTTTGAGAGTAATTCCATATCAAGTATAAGAACATAAGAAAATCCCTGCTGGATCATACTCGAAGCCCATCCAGTCCAGCTTCCTCTTGCCCTACCAGCCACCTCTGGGAAGGCCACAAGAGGAGAGGAAGGCATAATTTTCTCCCACTGTTGCTCCCCTTCAACCCCCATACTGACCTCTCCTCCTCTTCCCCCTCCTCCTCCCAGTCGGACCTCTCTACTGACCCCTCTATGGGTCATCATGGGGTAGATGAGCATTGCATCCACACAGACACGACCAGGGTCCATTTATTGAAATGAAAGAACTCGTTTCCATTGCCTCGCTCTCTTGAAATGTACAAGGAGACACCAGTCACTGGCAGGGAACTTGGGTCGGTGTTGCTGCCCAAAAGGCCGGCTTCCTCTTCATGCAGAGAAGGTTTTCACTGTGAGGATGCCGAGGAGACATGGAAAGAAGGAAACCACTTGCGAGCCGAGATTATAGCCGCCCAGGGTCGTGCAGTTGAGCAGGTCTCCTCGGCAAAACACAGTCCCGTTGGCTTCACAGTTGCTGTGGTCTGACGCGTAACACTGGGGGCACTCCTTCCCGTTCAGCATGTTTTGAATCCAAGGAACTAAACATCCACCCAAGATACACAGTTAATTTTTTTTTTCTCGCACCAACATTGTTGATATAAAGTTGCTAGCTGTCCAGGATTGAAACGGCAATCTGCGTTTCAGATTTATTCTTTCATAACCTGGGGGCATGCTACTTGTCTTAGGTTGAAACCTAAGTTTGGTTAGTTAGGACTAAAGAAGTTAGTCATCCCTAAGTCTAAGGCAGTCCCAGCACCTCCAGGCCGCGGTAGTAGTGCCAAATGCTGCAGTCAGCTCTCCCCCGACAATGCACCAGTTGCCTACAATGCTCCCCATTTTCTCATTCCCTGGGTTTAAATAGGAAAGCAGAGTGGAAGAGGAAGTCTGGAGCAGTAGAGAGTGGTGGGCTAGCTAGAGCACAGGAGACACTCTAGCCCTCCATTCTCTTGTTCTCCACACTTCCTTTTCTGATCCATTTTCCTCTTTTTGAATCCTGAGGGTAGAAAGACAAGAAAGATTGGTGGCTGACACACTCCTGGAGAAGGGGGGGGGACACATTTGGCACTCTATCCCCAGTGGTGGTATTTGACCGACTCTTCACGGGCCCTTCTGAGTGTTCCAAATCTGAACATCAACATTTGGACAGGTGTCAGCTTTTCAAAGCAGATCAGATTGCCAATCTTCTTTGATTCTCTGTTTTATTTTATTTCACTGATGACCACATTCTTTCCCCCCTCCAATAGAAAAAAAAAACTGCACAGAGAAGCGCCAAAGTCCAAAGCGTTACGTACTCTTTAATGATGCATCACAATCTATTGTCGGGCACGGCTTGGAAGCGATGTCCAGTCGCACGTCCCGTCCAAAGGCAAATGAGAACTGGCCATCCAAGCTGTTGCTGGTCTTTGCACAGCCCTTGAAGGTCCCGTTAAATAGATTGTCTAATTGAGACAATGCAGCAGTTAGAAGACCCAGGTTTGCACGATGTATTGAATGTCTTTGCTGGGCAGATAAACACTAAATGTTCATTCAGCAGTTAAATTTACCCTTAAACCAGTGGTTCCCAAACTGGGAGCCGCGGATACCAGCCAGGAGAGCCGCGGATACCAGTCAGGGGAGTCGCGGAGTGCCACGGAATCCTCTCAGAAAACAGTGCAATGCCAATTGGCAGGCATCAACATTATGTAATGGGGAAGCCGCGGATACCAGCCAGGGGAGCCGCAGATACCAGCCAGTAGAGCCGCGGATACCAGCCAGGGGAGTCGCGGAGTGCCACGGAATCCTCTCGGAAAACAGTGCAATGCCAATTGGCAGGCATCAACATCATGTAATGGGGAGCCGCGGCCAATGGTTGCCAATAATCAAGGGAGCCGCAGGTCGAAAAAGTTTGGGAAACACTACCTCGAACAATTTGTTACAACATTTGTTAAAGGATTTAATTCCTTGCTTTCTGGTGCACACATTTTGGGGATTATTGCCTGTTACACAGAAGTATGGAAACATTGCTTAAGAAAAAGTGACTGGTTCAAATCAGAGCCACTTACCTGTTCCCAGTTTGTGTTGGCTCACCACAGTGATGCAAGTATCCTCATCCTCCTTAGTACATTTGACTGTCTTTTCATTAGTACAGCTCAGTCCCTCGCAGGAGCATTCTAGAAGGCGATTTTTGTTCTTTTAGATATTGGGCATAACTGACTCCGAGTTCAAGGAGGATGGCAAATAACACACCCACTGAATGAACTGCAAAAAGTACTTTCCGTGTATTATCATGGCGTTGCCTTTAGATCAACCTGGAAAATGACATTATCCCCATACTGCAGACAGAGGACTGAGGCTGAGAGGGAAGTGCTTGCATAAGGACCACCTTGTGAGAATCGGGAGAGGGAGCTTCAATTCATGGATCGGTATCGGACAGCTCAATCCGATTCACGACGATAGAACAGAGTTTGGGAGTGCTTCCTGGATCTCAGCGGATCTCTCCGGACCTGCTGGAGCAGGTAAGGCAGCGGTAGGGGCAGGGAGGGACGAAACTGGACAGGGAGCGGGGAAGAACAGGAGGAGGGGAGGCTGTGGGAGGGAGTGGATCTGGCAGCGATGGGGTGTGCCGGATCCTATCTTCCCTTTTTACAACCTCCCCATCCCCTTTCTCTCCTCGGACTTGGCACAGGTCCAATGAGACCCATTGCAGAGTGGGAGGCTTACGGAAGGGTAAGGGGATTTAAATCCCCTTTCCCCTCTGAAGCCTCCCGATCCTCCCCCCCTCCGCTGCCTTTTCACTGCAGCTGCACTAGCGGGGGGGGGGGGATAGGATTGGGTCAATGGAAGACACAGCTTAGTATTTGTATCAAAACACCGTGTGTGTGTGTGTGTGTGTGTGTGTGTGTGTGTGTGTGTGTGTGTGTGTGTGTGTGTGTGAGAGAGAGAGAGAGAGAGAGAGAGAGAGAGAATTAGTGCAAGATTGCAGTTCATCAAAAGCCACCTTGAGGATTATTCGGTGGAAAGGCGGCTTATAGAACTTCCAAATTAAATAAACACATTTTGGAAACGAACAGGCAGAACCTGATTTCAAGCATCCAAGGTTCTTGAAATCAGGATCCAACCGGATTTTTACAAGGATCCAAGACTGGAGAGGGAAGGAACAGGCAGGACCTGATTTCCGAGGCTATTTTGCAAGGGTCCAAGTTCGGAGAGGAGAGACCATGTGACAGCTCCCTAGGAAGTTAAATGCCACCGGGGGTTGGGGGTAGAATACCTGCTGGTGGTTTGTCCGCGGTTCGAACAACAGCGAGAGAAGCAGCAAGGAAGACGAAGGCCAAGAGAGTCATCATCACGGTGCTCCAGGAAGTACGAGAGGTAGTCAAGCAAAGATGGATTCTTTGGCACAGAAAACCTCTGTATGTTAGGTGAGGGATTTATAGGCACTGGCAGGGAGTGGTCTATTCTGTTTGCCAGTGGATCAATAAAATCTGCCTTAGGGTGGTGGAAGGCATTTTTTTTTCTTTTAATAGGGTTTTATAGGCACTGTTAGAAAGAGCCATAGGGATGTGGGTCACTGTAGGTCACAAGGAGGCAGGATGTGGGTCAGGAATAGCTCCCAGCTGCATCCGGTTGTAGAGGCATCACTTACTGGTTGAACTGAGAACCTGTCCTGGGCTTACCAAGCGCGACGACATCTCCTATGAAATCCAAAAGTCCAGGCTTCGAGCTATGCGCAGGTGCGCAAGTGGCCACCCTTGATTTGGAATGAGCTGTAGGAAACGTGCCGCATCTGACTCCAGGATCTTCCATTGCCGGGTGAAGCATGGACCTGCCTGGGGTTCGCGAACCATGACGCCAGAGCCGCATTGATTCAGAAGAAGCAGCTTTGATGTTCAGGTGCCTCCCTTCAGAATTAGTAGGACTTTGATAGGCCAACATGAATGTGAAGGGCTTTGCACACTGAAAACGTGCGCTTATACAAATGCCATGTACTGGGTACATGACAAAGCTCTGCGCTCATGAGAGTGCCGGGTGCCGGGTCTCTCTGTTTCTTTTCTGTCTAATCCTTGTGGGTTCCTTTGATTTCCTTTTTGCTCTCGTCTGCTAAAAATCCCTGGATTCCAATCCCACCCCCCAATCACTGAAAATAATATGTATTTAGATGTGCATTTTTTCCAAGCATTTTCACTTGACTGCACTTTTATTTGGACCCAAACCGCTAGTGCAATCATATGTCATGAAGTACAATTTTAACCATGTGTTTTTATGTGCACACATGGGGTGCATGGAATCCATAGATTTCTGTATCTTGTAAAATCTGATCCAAAGGGAGGGATCGGGAATTAGAAGTAGGTTTTCTCTGTGCCAGGTGCAAGGGAGTGACAACAGGAAACAGGTTATCTGTGCCAGGTACAAGAGAGTGGCGACAGGAGGATACGGGTCTTTCCAGGCTAACAGTTGGAGAGAAGTTAACATAAGAACATAAGAAGAGCCCTGCTGGATCAGGCCAAAGGCCCATCTAGTCCAGCTTCCTGTATCACACAGTGGCCCCACCAGATGCCACAGGGAGCACACAGCCTGTGTGATAACAGATAACCTGTTTCCTGCTGCCACTCCCCTGCATCTGGCACAGAGAAAACCTACTTCTAAAGCCAGGAGGTTGCTTATGGCTTGTACCCTGTGATGGACTAAAATTGAGTGGAGGGAGAGTTAGAACAGACAAAATAAAATATTTCTTCACCCAGCGTGTAATTCATCTGTGGAACTCCTTGCCACAGGATGTGGTGATGGCACCTGGCCTAGATGCCTTTAAAAGGGGTTTGGACAGATTCATGGAGGAAAAGACCATCGCAGGTTACAAGCCATAAGCAACCTCCTGGTTTTAGAAGTGGGTTTTCTCTGTGCCAGGTGCAAGGGAGCGACAACAGGAAACAGGTTGTGCCAGGTGCAAGGGAGGGACTACAGGAAACAGGTTATCTTGTTGGCTGTGTGCTCCCTGAGGCATCTGGTGGGGCCACTGTGTGATACAGGAAGCTGGACTAGAGGGGCCTTTGGCCTGATTCAGCAGGGCTCTTCTGATGTTCTTATGTTCTTAATCATGTGTTCTGTCATGGGCAGACTCACACCTCAGTATGCTTCTTGCATACAAAAGATCTACTCAAGCCGCCTTGAGTGCCCTTGCTGGGAGAGAGACAGGGTATAAATTATTTAAATAAAAATAAATTAAATAAATAGATTATTTAATTCCAAGCCTCGACAGCAGGGGTGTTCAACCTTCTTGGCCAACTGTACCCCCTTTCAAGGTCCCATTCTGTGAAGTACCCCTGCAAATTAACATAATTAATTATGTCATTAAATTATGCAAATTAATGTTTGTGTAAATTAAATAAACCCATTTTAAAAATTAACTGTAGACTCTACAGTTTTCGAGATCTTAGGTGGCTGGGCTGGGGAATACCTGTGCCAGATTACTGCTAACTGTTAGAGTCCACAAAGAAATTGGCTCCACCCCTGAATGCAACTTGGCTCTGCCCCAATCCACAGAGCTCCACCCCTAGAACCCCATTCATACCAGAATTCTTTTAATTGTTTTATTGGACAACAAACCGATAGACCAGCTACATGCAGCAAGTTCCCAAGTGAGAGGGATTTCGAGGTTATAATTGGCATTATATCAATTTTTGACTGCTTGAGCCAATATGACTGTTCAATATAGAGTTTACTGTATTTTACCTCCTTATATCTACCCACTGCCCATGCAGTGGAAGTGTGGTTGTTTTACTTGGGAAGTTGCTTGAACAACTTTGCAAGGGCAGGTCCCGTTACGTACATTGGGAGGATCAACAATAAACCTAGGCAAAATTGAGGGCAGTGAAATGTGCAAAGGGCCATTTCCAGCTTGCAAGGAAATTCATATTGCAGTATGACAACAGGGATTTGGGAAGCTATTCTTTCTGAGTTTCTTTTGTAAGTTTGTACAGCGCTGTGTATACTTACAGCGCTTTAGAAATAAAGTTTAATAATAATAATAATAATAAGCTCTGACCAGCCTTAAAGAAGCCAGACTTTGTCACACTTGATAACACTTTATTCCGTTTTGATTTTACCATGTAAAAAAGTGACCAATTATCCCGAACTCATACATCAATGCAAATAAAAATTGCCAGCCAAGAATGAGGTGGTGCTGGTGGTGGTGATGATGATGATGATGATGATGATTTAAACTTGTATACTGCTGTTCACCTCAAGGGCCTCAAAGGGAATTAGAACACCTTATCCATTGGAAAAAAAACACACAGCAGAATAAATCACCGTGAAAATTCTCAGAAGATATTGGCGACTGCTACTTGCCAACTTTGGTGAATATTTTGGGAGCTGGGGTGCACTCAGCAGCCTTCCAAACTTCCATAAATATTCCAGGCACCCCAAAAATCCGAGGCTCATTTATACAGGCGAACTTGGTCCCGCAGCCGCGTTCGACGTGAGTGTGGACTTGGCCATCTGCAGAAACGAAGAAAAAGTCTGCTCAGAGGGCTCTTACAGTGAACACAGTCAGAAATTGGGTGGCGAGAAGGAGCTAAAGGAGGGGAGGAATAACTGTAGAACTGGGAGAGCAGAGATACAGATTACCAGATACGTTAGTGATTTCATGGGATTATTTCTCCATGAGCATTTGGGAAGAACACTACTGACACGCTTTTCTTTATCTCTCCAGATACTTGGTTTGGCCCTCATCTTGTTCCCAACAAGAGCAAACTCTTGTTGCGACTTTGGGCTGGCATCCATACCTGTTATATGACCCCCCCTCCATGTGTCCTTTCCATGTGTTCTACGCAAGATGATGTGACGGTAAGGAACTGTCCCTTCGATCTTACCCTTTTCCACAGACACATCGTAGTAGACGCAGTTGTCTTCCCAGCCATTGCAGTGTAATATCTCGGTGGGTATGCATCGTGAGTCCTGCGAGATGCACCCAGGACACTTGAGTCCATTTGGTTTGATGCCTAGTTTTGGCACTGGGGAGAAGCAGAGAGACTGTTGGGAATTGCCTCTCCCTTCTCCTGCCGGAGAAAGGGGCCTCACGCTATCGTAAGCAGGGATACTGAGATCCAGGGCTCATGAGAGGTGGGGGGTAAATTGTACCCGGGCCCAGGGTCAAAAAAGGGGCCCGGAAGCTAAAGGAGGGGCCCCAGAAATTTCCTGGGATCTCAGCTGACCTCATGGAGAGTGAAAGATGGAGGCCAGGCCAACTGGGAGGGCAGGTCTACCCAGGAGGCCAGGTCTACCCAGCAGGTAGACCTAGGCGCTGCATTTGGAGGTCTGGTAGACCTGGGCTCCGGAGACATTTCTGGCCATTGCTGCCCTCCCCCTTCCCTGTTTTGCCCCTCCCCTTTGAGAAGGGGCCCAACAACAGAAACTTTGTACCCCCTGATAATAAAATTCTTCTCAGAGCCCCTGCTGAGATACCGAAAACAGTGGGGATCTGTGCTGCCGTTGCTAAGCTTCACTGCCATGTCTGGCCGTTCATAAAAAGCAAACAGCCAGAAATGTAAAGCTGTGAAACAAAGGGATTGAAAGAGGCCAAAGGACACGAGTCAGGGGTCCCATTTTTCAAGACTGGTGAAGCCTTTCGGGGTGAGGGCAAAGGGGGTTCCATGTTCCAAGTTTGTGTTCCAAGGTTAGGGCGGCTGTTTTGGAATGGCGCATTGGTTGCCCCGTTGGGGAGGGGGAATGGGTGGGGCTCCAAGCAGCGCAACGAGGGGCTTACGCGTCACGGCGCCGCTGTTGCACAGGTTCTTGTGGCAGCATTTGGAGGCGCTTCTCTTGCGCTTCGAAGGGAAGGTGAAGCTCATGGGTGATGGGCGGCAGAACGTGGTCTTCGTGCAGCCTTTGTACGTGGCCATTCTGCTCACGTTGTCTCGTTTTCAGGGAGGGAAAACACCAAGCATCAAACTTAAATTTATTTTTTTTACAAAGTGCCCCTGTGGCTTTTCTTCTTTATATAAAAAAAACCCCAAGCAGCTGACAACAAAATAAAAAGAACAATTTAAATGAAAAGAAGCAAAGAGTGACTCTCACCTGGGCGGAGGGGCTGACCAAGGCCGGCCCATCCACGAGGCCGACTGAGATAGTCGTCTCAGGAAGCAGGTTGGCGGGGGGCTCTCACCTCCATCTGCTCCTCCTCCCCCCACTCTCTGGCTTGGAAAAGGTTAATGGAGTGGAAGAGGAAGCATGGAGGAGAGGAGAGAGGCAGGCTAGAGCGTCTCTGACGGCACTCTAGCCTACCACTCTCCTCTCCTCCACACCATTCCACACTTTCTTTTCCCAATTCAGAGCGTGGAAGGGACAGAGGCTGGCACTCCACCATGTAAGGGGGGGCAGCATTTGCCCTTCAGACAGGTCGTAGCCTGTACCCCCCCCCTTTGTTTTGACTGCCCATCCCTTTACAAGCAGAACTCCCCAGTCTGGAGTCCGGACTTCCCCAACGTATGGCCCAGTCACCTACCCACGACGGTCTCTGTGGTGAGGATCAGGCAGGCCTTCTCGGACTGCGCGCAGACTTGTGGCAAGCCATTGCAGGAGGCCGTGTTGCTGCTGCAGAATTCGCACTTCAAGCACAGTCCTGGCAGGGAGAAAGAGCCAAAGCGTAGGAAGAGTTGGGCGGCAGATTGGGGTCAGGATGTGTGTGCTTGACTCTGTTTATCCCACATGCCTTCTTCTCGCCCTCCTGCTCCCTGGATTTGAAATGGACAATGGGAAGGAAGAGGAAGTGTGGAGGAGAGGAGAGTGGTGGGCTAGAGCAGGGGTTCTCAACCTGTGGTACAAGTACAGTACCCCTAGGGTACTCCTAGGGGTACTCGGACCAATGGCAGGGGTACACCAGAGCCTGCCCCTTATCAGCATCAATCAGTAGTTAATTACTTGTTAATTAGAACTTAAATGCAATCCCCCTGTCTGTCTGACCCTCTCTCTCTCTGAGAGAGAGAGAGAGAGAGAGAGAGAGAGAGAGAGAGAGAGAGAGAGCTAAGACATTTTTCACATTTAAAATTGTTTTAGTACTTTTTATTTAACAATTAATTTGCTAATTAATTGACTGATCCAATTATTTAGCAATTAATTAGCAGGGGGTACTTCAGAAAATTGGACCGTGATAGGGGGGTACCCGGGCCTCCAAAGGTTGAGAACCCCTGGGCTAGAGCATCCAGGGAGGAAGCACACCATCGAATGGCAAACATTTGGTGCCTGGCATTTGGCAGCGTTTGGTGCCTGGAAGTTCTGGGTCCGGGGCAATTCCCCAAATTGTCAGTTGGAGAAATGTGGACTTTAATTGCCCCTCTGTTGAAGGTAGCTCTGCCAGTTGGGGGGGGGAGCTTGCATTTGGCCCTTGTGGCTTTTGGGGTGTTTCCAGGGACCCCCCACACCTCTAACTTTGCATAAGTACACTATAGAGGGTGGGCCTGGTGGTCTGGCGAGCATTGTACCTTGATGCTGCTGTTTTCCGAGCACGGCTCAGATGCCAGCTCTGTTGACTTCATAAATAATGCACTCCTCCAATGTAAGAAAAACATTGCAACGTTTTTTAAAAAGTATTTCTCCAGTTCAATGTCAATTCGGTGTGGGCGGAGCAATCACCTTGCCTCCTTTCCACCCTCCAAGCCCCTCTTCTCCCATGAAGCAGTAGCTCTGGAAAAACTACATTTTTATAGCATAGACGGAATAGTGTTGTTAACAAGGGGGAGAAACTCCCCCTCTGCTCTCTTGCTGCAACCTCTGAAGCTGCAAGAAAGGTAAGTAGGGGGAGAGGGGGCTTGGGAGAGACGGGCAGATAGAGGGATGTTGGATGTTGAGAGCCGGGATGGTCTAGTGGTTCGGGAGTTGGACTTAGACCTGGAAGATCCAGGTTCAAATCCCCGCTCTGCCACGAAGCTTCCTGGGTGACCTTGGGCCAGTCACTACCTCCAAGCCTAACCTACCTCACAGGGTTGTTGTAAGGACAAAAGGAAGGGAGGAACCATGCACACCACTCTGAGCTCCTTGGAGGAAAGGTGGTATAAAAATGTGAAAAATAAATACATAAATATTTACAGGGGTTTGCAGGTAGGGGTAGATTGGCCCCTGCCATGCTCCCCATGATATTGAAACGGGTCTGAAATAAGACTCAAGTTGGGGTTGAAAGCAAGAAACAGCTTCCTAAGTTGGAGGGGGACCAACAGGACTCAAGATTCTGCGAATGCATTTCTTCTAATCTCAACGTTTTTATCCTGCGAACCCAAGGTAGGATCAGAAAGTACTGAGCATAAGCTTGAGCGAAGAAGTGCCCTTTCTCGTTTTGGGGGAGCCGTTCCGATCGGACCAGTTCTGCGAGAGGGTGGAAGTTCTGCCAGACTCACCGGTCGCAAGGAGGATGGAGAAGAAGAGGTAGGAGATCAGAGACATCTGCATGGTCCAGGGAACCCACAAGAGAACGAGCACAAGAAGGGAGAATGGATGTCAGCTGCAGGAAGAGTGTGTCCCCTTCAGGGCAAGGGGATTTATAGCTTCTGGGCTGGTTGGAGGAGGCAGGGAGGCGAGGCGAGCAGGAATGCAGGATGTGGGGTGTGTGAAACAATTCCTGGTTCCTCTACGCCACCTGGATAAATCCAGAGCCTGTCCAGAGCTTGCTGACCATAACGACACCTACGGGCACGTGGTTGTGGCTTCTGGGATCGAAGCCAAAGCATTGATTAGAGAAGGGACAGCCGAGTTAGGCTTTCTCGTTTTCACCTGGCACGTCTTGAGGAGTCCAGCCAGCCACTGCATCCGCGTGACAAAAAAAGACGCGGATGCTGGCAGCACAATCCAAAATTCGTTGCCCCAGAAACCAGTCCCACTTTGTTCGGTAGGCTCACTCGCTAGTCAGTCTGTCCACGACTTCAGCCCAAAGGGCTTCTTGCAACCCCAGCGCAAGCACAGCTCCCTGGTTCAGTGCTCTTGGCTGCAATACTCTATGCACTTACTTGGGAGTCAGCCCCATGAGCCATTTGGTTGCCCATTCGCCCAGTTCGGAGAGGTCCTTTAGGAGTCCTTTACAACCTGCTTCAGTTTTTACCGCCTTAATAGTTTGGGGCCATCTGCAAATTTGGCCATCCCACTGCTCATCCCAAACTACCTGTCCCAGTAGAGCTTATGCACATGGAATTGGCCGCCCAAACCTACACACGTCTACTCAGAAGAAAGTCTTATTAAGTTCAATGGGGTCTACTCCCAGGTAAGCGTGTATAGGATTGAAGCCTGAAATAATCATATATGTTTCCCCTGTTTACCGCTGCCGCCATCACCACCCTCTTCCCTCCTTCTGTTGTCTTCCTTGTGTCCATATGTACGCTGTATGCTTCTTGGGGCAGCGATCTATTTTTTCACTCTGTGCAAAAAGTCATGTACATTGATGGTGCGATAATAAATAGTAGATTTTATTTCTATCATTTTGGAATAATACATTCGAAGATGCCATCCAACCATGTGTTTTCTTCTCGCTGTTACAGCCCTCTCCTTTTTTTTTTTTCAGCTTACTGCAATGACACTGTTCTTTGCCTCGCATTTGTAAATAAAATTTACAAAGTAGGGGCAGTGAAGTGCCAGGGAAGGGTACCAAAACCAGGAATTATCCCTGGTGACTGCGGATAGTTGTTGTGTACGTTGCTCGGTAAAGCAGGAGGCGGCCAAACTTCTAGTATTTATACCAAGCTGGGCCAATCCAGTGATTCCGTACTGTCAGCCAATCAGAACGGCTGATGTTGCACACCTGACTTTCCCTCTGCACTGGAAGAGGTCTCTGAGGTGTGACAGCCCACAACAGCTGGATTGGCCCCAGCCTCTGTCTGTCAAGCTCCTCCTGATGGACAGCTTCCGTTCATCAAGTTCCAGTCCCTGACAAAACCCACTGGGAGTTTTGTGCAACAGTGACATCTGAGAAGAATTTTGCGGTCAATTTGTTTTGATGCCTGAGAAAAGGAGATTAATTTTCTTAAGAGAGGATGATTCTTACATCTTGACAATGAACAATCAGGCAATTATTTTGAATATTAAGTTGCCATATTCAGAGCGCAATCCTGACTAAAGATCCGCGGGTGGCCCTAGGGCCGCCTACTGAATCCTATCCCTGTTCCGGGCCAATTGTGAGCGGCCCGGAGGTCTCCTCGGTATTCCGCCAGCTATTGAATTGGCGTAAGTCCGAGGAGGCTGTGTAACGGCCACGTCAACCCTGAACGGGAAGAGGATATGGCGGCCACCATCCCTGCCACCTCCTGGGGTGGCTCGGCCAACGGCTGCCCTCTCTCGCTGTCCGGACCGCCCTTGTGCCCGCCAGTGCATCCCTTTCTCCACTGGCCGCAGGGACAATCCAGCGCTGGAGTGAGGGCTATCGTCCTCGCGCCGGCAGCCCTTACTCAAAAGTAGTCACAAATGTACTTTACGGCATGTTAGCGACACATTCGAATGGCGTGAAGTATGGACTGTGAAAGCCTGAGTAAATATCTCTAGAACGGAGAATGTTTTTTGTGTGCCTCATTTTCTTTTTCTTTTTTTCATGCAGCGCACGCACGCACGCACGCACGCACGCACGCACGCACGCACGCACGCACGCACGCACGCACGCACACACACACACACACACACACACATACACACACACACACACACACACACCATTATGGCTCTACTTTCATGCTCAACCCTATTCAGAGATGGTAGGTCAAGACTGGATCTTTACTAAGAGGAAGCCAATGAGGCTTAGAAGGAAGACGGGGGATTTGCAAGACATGGCGAGTCTGTTTCCTGAACTGCACTTGGCGTCCTCCGTCAGGGTGAAGATCTCGCCGTCAAATATGATCTTGTCGTTTGTTTTCAAGGCACAGGCACTTTGGGTCGCACAGCCCAGCAGGGACATCGTCTTGATGGCTAGAGATGCAGAGATTGAAGGCGGGGGGGGGGGGGGAGTCAAATGTTATCCAAAATACTAAGATGTCAATTTTTGATTTCCAAAGTCCTCCCCGATAAATCAGGACAGGGTAGAACTTGGAGACATGCGTATGCCAAGGCAGCCCGCTGCAAGCAGAGATTCAGCTTCCCTACATCTTTCTCCCTCTTTCCCTGGTCCCTCTCCTCTTCCCTCCCCTTCAGCACCCACAACCCCCCCCCCCCCCCGTTCTTCAGCCCCTATTCCCCCTGGCTAAGGGCCCAATGCTCTCCAACTTTCCAGCGCCGATGCAGCTGCAATGCAGCCTCAAGGTAAGGGAACAACCACTTCCTGATCTTGAGGAGGCCTCTGTGACTCCCCCCCCCCTTGCAGGATGCAGCACATGCCCCGTTGGCACGGCTGCATCAACGCTGGAAAGTTGGAAAGGATTGGGCCCAAACCCTCCTGATTTCCCCACATTCTGCTCCCACACCTTTCTCCCCTCCTTCATTCGTGCCATTACGTGCCCGCTTCTTCTTGGAAACATTTACTCTTTTCTCTTTCCGTCCACCTAGAAACTGCAGGCATCTCGGTCCCAGTTGCACGAGTGATGATTGACGCCACGCCGCTGCGTTCTATTGTCCCCCGATAAAAGTCCTCTGCTGCTGGGCCATTAACCTCACCTCCCTCCCCCCCTTTCAGGCCATTCCCCTGAGTTGTGCCACCGGCCTCTGTGCTCGGTCCCTGCACACACAATAGATTTTGCCCGTGTGCAGGCTACACATGTCTTAAAACAAAACAGCCCATCCCCTTCCCTCTCTCTGCTGTCTGCCTTGTGTCTGTATCTAGGTTGTAATGTCTTTTTGCTCTATGAAAAACACTGAGTACACTGATAGTATTAACAACAACAACAACAACAACAACAAAGTTGGCCCTTGTTATCCGCAAGGGATCCGTTCCAGGATCCCCCGCGGATAACAAAATCCACAGGTAATGAAATGGGGGCGGGCGGGCAATTCTGAAAAAAACAGTACCTTTCAGAAGCCTCTGGGTGGCCTTCTGAGGCACGCAGAGGCCGCGCGTGACCTCCCCGCATTTCAGAAGGTCTCTCGGAAGCTTCTGAAAAGCACTTTTGTTTTTTGAGGAAAAACCGCAAGTGCCTTTCAGAAGCCTCCAGGAGGCCTTCTGGGGTTGTCCTTCCACGTGTTCGGAACCCACAGTTAGTCAAATCCGGGGTTCAAAACCCACGGAAAAAAAGAGCCAACTGTAGTAGCAGCAGCAGCAGCAGGAGTAATTAATAATAATTAATATAAAGGTCAATGAATTACATGACTTGTTTCCATAAAGAGCAATGCACCGATCTTCAATTCCTGTGCAGGTGGTATAAAGAGCTTTCTCTTCATGGTCGACAGTGACTCTCCCACCGTTGGGGCACTGTAGCCCATTATCAATGTTTCCCACTGGGGGTCCTGGGGGCAAAGAAACCCAGAGACATAGGACTCAAGTCAGGAGAGCTCATCATTTCCAGAGTGACAGAGCCATCCGCAAATGTTTTCGACCGCCGACGCTTACCACCCAGCCGTAAGTCTTTGTTGCAGTCATCCGTCTCGCAGCAGCTACTGACGACCCGCATTTGATGTCTCCTGTCAAGAATTGAAAAAACCCCCGAATAGAGCCCATATTCGCTTGCCACTTCCAAAGCATCAGGATTCATCTTGTGCGCATGCGTCGTGGGCAGGCAAAATCATGCCCATGAGGCGCATTGTCATTCCCCAAAGACCATGGGGTCTTTCCATGATGCACCACCTAAAGGATGGGGTTGCAAAGTCTCCTGGAGAATCAGACCCATTTTCAATTTATTTTCCTTGTGTATTCCAGGGACGGCAGGACCCAGAACGTCGCTGCCTGATGCCAACTCGGGCCCACGGCCTCTGCGCCACCAAAATAATAAATAAATAACCCAAACCCTCACTGTGTTTCTCGTGGGCTGCTGCGAAACCCAGAAACGTGGGACTCCCGGTTTCATTCTGGTTTCATTTTCAGGGGCAGCACGAGTTCGTGGTGCCCGTTTCCAGGTTTCACTGCAGCCCACGGGGAGCACAGGGAGGGGGGGGGGACGATCTGCTTCTCACTTGAAGGCGGCGATGGCAGATTCAAGGTGAAAGGCACCCCAAATCCTCCACCCCTTCAGACCCCTTGCGATCTGCTGCTGATGCATCAGCGGACCTCATGGATGAGCCGGCAGTGGTATAAGGCCTATTCATTGACCTTTTATATTATTGAGCCGGCAGTGGAGTTAGCACTGCGGACTGGGAGTTCTAATGAACAAGTAATTAACTACTGATTGATGCTGATAAGGGGCAGGCTCTGGCGTACCCCCTGCCTTTGGTCCGTGTACCCGTAGGGGTACGCGTACCACAGGTTGAGAACCCCTGGTATAGGTCTCTCTTCCCCTTGGCATGCTGCCTCAGGCACGAGGAGGTCTTGGGTCATCCCTGGTTTTTATGTTCCAACAACATATATATATATATATATATTTGACTCCTGTACTTACCTTGGCAAACCCCAGACTGAGACCAGCGAGGTGATGGTGAAAGAGAATGGTTTGCAGGCATTGGCAGCAACACAGCCTTTGTAGTACGTTGGCGTACTGCCCTGTTCATTCCCTGTTTGAAACACAGAGATGACCTGGCATTCAACTCAGGACATAATAACGGCGGTATCACAACCTTAACAGTCACCTCCTCTCCCCAAGAACCCTGGGAAGTGTGGTTTTGTCTGAGGGGAGCCAAGAATAGTCAGTACCTTTTGCCAAACGACAATCCTGAAAACTTTCTGAGGAAAGTTATGGGTAGCGAAACGGGTTGAAAACCAATAGGGCTGGCCTGTTCATGACACCGGTGGAGGCAGTCACCTCAGGAAGTGAGCTGGCGGGAAGGCAATGACTCCCATCAGCCTTTGTTCCTCTTTCTCCTCACATTTTCTGAATTGGAAAAGTGGGAAACAGGGTGGAAGGGGAAGTGTGGAGGAGAAGAGACCGGTGGGCCAGAGTGTCTTCAATCCAGCGAGGAGTGCTGCTGTCCAAAGATTTATGCTCTCACCCGGAAACATGTGCCTTTTCACTCGGCTCCTATTTCCATGCCAAATTTCTCTAACATTAATTGTTGTGGCTTCTCCCAAAGGATCGTGGGAGTTGGGGTGACATATCCTGCTACACTCCTGACCACAGCCATCACCCTTCCAGGTCTGCCTCAGCGGCCAAAAGACCACCTGCTCCCTCCGATGCCTCCACCCTTTCTACTTTGCCAGCCCTCATGCCTGGAGCTCACCTCTCATATCCCTGGGATGCTCTACTTTCCTGCCCATGTCCTTTTTCTCTTCCAGCTCCGCCTCCCATTTCCTGCTGCTTCAAACGACCAAATGACCTCCCCTTTCCTTTTACTCGGAACTGACTCGGAAGTGAGAAGGTGGACTGACCTATGGACTCGGAGGTGGCTCACAGAATTGGCTTTGCTGACTGGCTTCTGAACCGGTTTGTGGACTTACCCTGACTTGGTTTATATGGACTTTCTGATGAACTTGTGAGTGGAAAAGGGGAACGAATTAGTCCAGTGGTTCCCAAACTGGGAGCTGCGGATACCAGGGGAGCCGCGGATACCAGCCAGGTGAGCTGCGGAGTGCCACGGAATCCTCTCGGAAAACAGTGCAATGCCAATTGGCAGGCAGGAACATAATGTAATGGGGAGCCGCGGCCAATGGTCGCCAATGGTCAAGGGAGTCGCGGGTCAAAAAAGTTTGGGAAGCACTGAATTAGTCCAAAGTGGGCTCTTAAAGGGGGTGGAAAAGAGGATTTGGCAGAACAATGTCTTACAGCTGCAATCCTACATGCAGTTACCTGAAAGTAAGCGTCACTTAACTCAGTGGGACTTATTTCTGAGTAGACACGAATAAGGTTTCACTTGTCTCCCCTTTCTCTGTGTACATGTAACTGAAACAATCACACATACACCCCCTCTTTATCCCTGCTTCCATCCCCCCCTCCCTCCATTGTCTCCCTTCTGTAGGTATCTAGACTGTAAGCTCCTTGGGGCAGGAGCCTGTCTGTTCACTCTATGGAGAGAGCAATGCACATTGAAGGCATATTATCTAGGCTTACCATTCGTCCCGGTTTCGCCGGGACAGTCCCGGAAATCGGACCCGATTCCCGGTCGTGTCCCGGGGGACGAATGGGCGCCGCCATCTTTTTTTTTAATTTCAAACTTACCGGGCAGCATCTTGGGTCACGAAATCTCGCGTGATCCAAGATGTCGGCACCCAAATCTCGTGAGGGCATGATGCCCTCATGAGATTTGGGCGCCGACATCTTGGATCACGCGAGATTTCGTGACCCAAGATGCTGCCCGGGAAGTTTGAAATTAAAAAAAAGATGGCGGCGCGGCGAGCGGGTGCTTCTCCCGGTCGTCAGCGCCACCGGGAGAAGCACAGTGCTTGCCCGCGTTGCGCGAGCCTGCTGGAGGCTCGCGCTGGCCGGGCAAGCAGGCTGTGCTTCTCCGGTCTCCCAGCGGCTCCATGCGGTGCCGCTGGGAGACCGGAGAAGCACAGCCTGCTTGCCCGGCCAGCGCGAGCCTCTAGCAGGCTCGAACAACGCGGGCAAGCAGGCTGTGCTTCTCTCCGTGCCGCTGGTCTCGCAGCGGCACCGGGAGAGAAGCACAGCCTGCTTTTTGCCCGTGTTGTGCGAGCTCCAGGGCTCGTGCAACGCAGGCGAGCAGGCTGTGCTTCTCCCGGTGCCACTGCGAGACCAGCGGCACCGGGAGAAGCACAGCCTGCTTCTTACCTTGTGTTCTCCAGGGCTGCGCAACGCAGGCGAGCAGGCTGTGCTTCTCCCGGTGCCGCTGGTCTCGCAGCGGCACCGGGAGAAGCACAGCCTACTTCTTGCCTTGCTTTGCCTTGCCGTGGCCCCAGCCTGCTCGCCGCGGCCCCAGCAGCAGCAGCAGCAGCGACCACGGACCAGTGACCAGCAGCGACCAGGTAAGCTTATTTTTAAATTATATATTTTTAATAGAAATATTAATTATTTATTTAAAAATTTCGGCCGCGCGTTCGCGCCCCCTTTACTTTATTAATTAATTATTTTAAATGGATTATTGATTTAAAAAATTGCGGCCGCGCTTTGCGCGGCGGGAGGGGGCGCTTCGCGCCCCCTTTCTTTTACATTTTATTCATTAAAAGGGTTTCTTATTTTTGGATTAATGCTTTGTTACGAGTTTTATTGGCTTTTTTATGCTTTTTCGTTGTGCTTGAGAATGGCTTTTTCGTTGTGATTGTGAATGGGACTTTGGCCTTCGTTTGGGCTGCTTAGGATTGATTTTCGTTGTGCTTTAGAGTGGCTTTTTCCTTCTGGAGGGGACTTTGGCCTTCGTTTGCCCTGTTTACGATTGCTTTTTGGTTTACGATTGGTTGCGGTTCTTTGGCCTTGCTTTTTCGTTGCTTTCACATTAATTAATTAATTAATTAATTACCTCGGGGGGGGTATGGGGGGGTGTCCCGGTTTGAAGTTTCAAAAATATGGTAAGCCTAATATTATCAATCAATATTTTTATTATGGTCAGAGACCAGCCCCAAATAAAATCGGTACAGTCGTAGCATAGGTAGTATAAAGAGCAGATAGAATAAAGAGATTGGACAATTAAGATGAAAATTAAATTTAAAATGACCCCGTCTCTTAATAAAAAGAATAAAAAGTGCTACCCTGATGATAATTATGACTACAGCCACAAAACAGAGCACTCTGTAGAAACTCACCTCCTAGATGGTCTGTGTTTTGGATGGTACTGCAGACAGTTTCCCCGAGGGAGCAATTTGCAGAATAGCAGGAACCGAGAGGATAACAGTGTGAACATTGTAGAGCATCTGGAAACAAGGGAGAACATTTTTCCCCCTCTTATTGCTTTGGGTGGGGAAAGACAATTTTGCAGGAGTGTGAGACTTCAAAGACACCACTGGAGGAAAACAAAACCACTGCACAAAATGGGGGGGGGGAGCCCTAAGAAATAAAATCAAGAAAAACAACAACAAAAGATAGTGTTCCACGGGGACACGGGGAGTACTAAAGTGAGCAGATGAATGCATAAGACTGCAAATTTTGGCTTGAAATTAGGGAATTCCCCCTCCCCCCCCAAAAAATTGGGTGATCAACCAGTTAACAGTGGCAACTTAATATTTTAAGAAGAAGAAGACCCCCCCACACACACTATATTTCAGGAAAGACCTAGAATGATTTAAACAATAAAAAGGTTTGAAAAGGCTCACCGGTCCCGACGAAGCTACAGAGCAAACCGAGGAGAATGAGGGTCCCCATTGCCCTGGGGGATGCGGGAGGCAAGGAGCCAGTTCCCTCCACAGGCTGCCTCGGCTGCCTGATGGAGCAAAGGATCTGCGGAAATGCCGATCACAAAATACAAATGCAATACTCTGGGGCAGAAGGTGTGGTAGTCGAGATAGGGAATCGACGTCTCCTGCAGAGACGGGTGGCAAAGATCAAGGTTTGAAGGAGTCAGCAATTAAGGGTTGGAAGAGGTTGGAAATAGCACTGGTCAAAGTCCGTCTTTCCCAATCAGATATAATAATTAATTTTGCGAAATCTCCCTACATCTCCGTGTCAATGGTTGGGGCTCTCAGGCCCCTGCGGATTACCGATGTGTTGGCCGAGGGCGTCCTCTTTTATTTATTTATTTATTTATTTAATTAATTATTTATTTATTCACATGTTCACACCGCCCTTCCTCCAAAGAGCTCAGGGTGATGTATGTAGTTCCTCCCCTCCTTTTGCCCACACAACAACACTGAGAGGTAGGTTAGGCTGGGACAGGCCCACGGTCACCCAGGAAGCTTCATGGCTGAGAGGGGATTTGAACCTGGATCTTCCAGGTCTAAGTCCAACTCCCAAACCATTAAACCACCCTGGCTCTCAGGGTGCTGACTGGACTTCCTCCAAATTGGCCATCTCTGCACCCTCTTCCCGCTCTTTGTCTAATCTGTTGCTCTTTCTCCTTCCCAAAGCTGGCAGAACCCTCACCCACTTGGTTGACTCCGTCATCATTCTCCCCTCTCCTTCTGGGTCTACCTGTCACCAGCTACTTGCCACCATTCTCTCATTGGTCCAAAATTCCTGCTAGAAATTCAGGCCCCACCACCCAGGAAATATTATATCTCCATCACTCCAGCAAAGAGGCCACCTCCGCTCTTCGCCAGCCTTGGCTAGATGTTGTATTGGAGAACACGGAAGATTTCCCTGAGGAGATAGTTTGTGGTGTCTACAGTGGCCGCTTGCTCGGGCAAATCGGAGGAATAAGGGGTTAAAACCTAGGCTCTAGGAATAGGTGCGCTGCACAGCTGTGGCCACTAGAGGCAATCAGGTCTTCGGGGATAAAAACAGCACCTGGAGGAAGGAAGGATGTGGGTAGCAGAGAGGAGGAAAGCTGGAAGGAAAGGCGAACTAACCTGGCTTTGTGAACTGGTTTTTGGACTTACTCAGACTTGACTTACGGACTTTGACTGATGGACTTGTGAGTGGAAGGGGAACTAGTTAGTCCAAAGTGGGCCTAAAGCTCTTAAAGGGGATGGAAAAGGGGTTTTGGCAGGATAGATGTGATGTAGTGCCTATCGCACCACATAGTCATGGCTCCATGGTCCACTCCTTCTGGTTCATCAGCTCAGTCAGCCAGGCTGCTATGCTCCCCTGGAGGCCTGATTTATAATTTAGACAAGTCTACATCATATTTATTTAGGTGCGCGATAGAGAAGAGGAGACCATGTGAAACCTGTTGTAAATATTGGATTTGGGCCTTTTGAGCAACAGAGCACCTTAACATCTAACTTGGTTCAGTCCATCAGGCCAAACGGTGGTCTGTGAAGCTTAACGATGGTTTTGCCAAGTTGAAAAACCATGGTTTGCAGTTGGCTAGTGAACCAGGGCCAGATATGGTTGCTTCCAGTGGATTTGCATACCCTGGTTTGTGCTAACCATGGTTTGGTGTGATTTCTGAATTGACAGACTCCATGCTCTGCTCTACCCCCTCTCCCCTTGTCCTTCTGTACTTGCCTTCTTAACTTTACAAGCCTTTTCTTGGCTTTTGGCCCACCAGTCTTGCTTGCTGCTTTCCAAACCTGCCTTATCTGTCCAGACTGACTTCTGGAATCTGTTTCTGGTCCATCTTGCCCTTTGATCAGATACTATAGGGCAGTCTTGAGTATTCTTCAGTTCCTTTGGAAGGCTTTGGGCATTTTCCCGCACCTTGCTTTATCGTATCATATTGACAAAATTGTTTTCCTGAAATGCAGTTTTGATAACTTTGAATAAGAGCACAGCTTTGTTTAAATAAATTGTTTGAAGTTTGATAGTAGTATTATAATTTTCAAGCCTAATAATAATATACAGCAGTATTTCTCAAACTGTGGTCGGGACCCACTTGGTGGGTCGGGACCTGATTTCTGGTAGGTGATGGAAAGATCAGATATGTAATTGCCACAAGCCCTGAGGCTATTCAAAAATCAGATAGCTGCCAAATGCCCTTCAAAGAGCTGAGCTCCTGCAGTTTGCAAGATAGCTGCTAATTACCCTGCAAACAGCTGAGCTCCTGCAGTTTGCAAGCTTGTGTAAATATAGGAAAATAAATGTTTGAGTGTCTCGTAACGCTAGGTGGGTCCCGACAGAGGGTCATTTTAAACAGCTACATTCCAGGTGGTCTCCTTTTGCAGCCTGACTTTTCTGCTGGCTGGCACCTCCCACACTCAATTGATGCAGCTGGGAGCTCTTTTCTCACGGAGTCTTTCACAGTTTTTTGTCGGAGGTGTGTCTCGAACTTGCCATTCAACCGATCTTCAGGCTTGCAAGGTGGCGGCTCTACCGACTGAGCCAGATCAATCAAACATCATATGTGTTGTTTGAGAAAATCGGAGCTGTCAAGAGAAGTATAGATGGGAACATTGGGGGGGGGTTTACAACCCTCCCCCACACACCCCACAACCACCCTCCCTTTTTCTGTTAAAATAGATAGGGACTTGAAAATTTTGGGCAGAGACTTGAGACTTGGAGCCAGACAGTTTTCCACATCACTGTTATTTTGCTATCTGTATACAGGGAACAATTCAAACGTTGGTAGTCAAAAAGGGAAACATTTTATTTTATTTGAGGTTGGAGAACACAGTGAGTAATTTCAGAGCGCCGATGGGTCTTGGTGGCACCTGAATGATACGCGGTTGTACTCGTTATGCGAAACATGCATTTAATGTTTGTTTATTCATTTATTTTAAGCGTTTCTGATCAGGAACCCGCCATGAGACTTACGGCAGGAAGTTGAACGCAGCAATCTGAAAGGCTATAACTCCGAAACCCAAAACAGCTACCAATGTATACAGAGCCAACTGCTTGCTTAAAGAAATTACCGTAGGTTTTGCCCATGCTAAAAGGAAAGAAGTGGTTCAATAACTTAGGTGCCATGACCGAAAAGGCCCCGTCTCTACACAGAACAGGGTATCGGAAGTAAGAGATTGCTTCAAATAAATGCCACCCCCTTGATGATGAAAGAGGAGGGAAGAGAAGGTTGCAACTCAGCCTTTAAGTGAAATCCAGACTGATCACCCAATTATCCTTCCCCCGTTGTAGTCAAATGTTTGCCCTTTGTAACTTTCCAAACCGAACAGATAAGGGGGCTGTGAGAAAAGGTAAGGGGGCTGGTCACCTTGTAATTTGAGCACTGGTGCATTTTCCCTTTCCTGTTTTTGTTTTTAAGTTAAGAGTCCTCATGACAAAGAAAAGCCTTTTAATGTTTGTTGTTCCTTCAATTCAGGCCATTGGCCTGGAGGATAACAATCTCGCAGTCTCAGGGGAAGACATTCACAAAGAGGTATCCAACCATAGCAGGAAGGAAGACGGCGGCTGGAGAGGAGAGAGCTCTCAGGGTTCCCCTATCTGTGCAGGTGGCGTTCATGGACAGGCTATAGATGACTCCATTATAGGCCATGAGGTCATTTTCTTTCATATTGCAGGCGTTTCTGCTTGCGCAGCCTTTGAGGGAGAAATTCTGAGCAGGATCAGCTGTGGACAGAGAAACAAGCTGAGGTTCCAAACCAGAGGAAGAGAAACAGCGCAATCCAACCTTACACCGGCGCAGCGAGCGCTGTGGTGGCCTAGAGTGTCGCAAACGTGCCTTAAAGAATCTTTGCGACTACTCCGGAGTAGGGAACGCCGGCGGAAAGGGCAGAGCTGTATTCCGACCCCCGAGTGCCAGTGAAGGTGAGTTGAGCACCGAGCAATGCATGGGCAGGGTGGAACAGAGGCAGGGAGGGCTGTTTCTGGACCCGGGAGGGTGGAATGGGGTGGGACAGGCCGAGGAGATAAACCCGTATTTCCATCTCTGAGCTTTTCTCTCAGTTATATCTAGACGGGTTATTGCTGGTGTGGAAGCCCTCTTTCACCGGCCAGGTGGGGGCGAGGGGCGGCTCTTCTCTGAAAGCAGTGTGGAAGCCAACACCGCTCCCCACCACAGTTGGGGCAACTCCCACCCCACACATCACACTGCCCCTTAGGGCCTGGCTAGGCTGTGGATAGCTGTAGCCAGGTTATCTAGACCTGGAGGATGTAGAATAGCTGGGAGCTGGAAGAACCTGGGACTTGAACAGGGACTGCTGGGGAGACCAATGAAAGGGGAAGCTGTTTTTTATTTATTCCAGGTCCCGGCCAGAGAGGAAGTGTGGAGGCCCACTCCTTTCTTCTCTTCCACACTTCCTCTTTCTCTTGGTCCCCCTCTTCCTTTTCTAATCCCGAGAGTGGGGGGGGGGGGAGCAGAGGCTGGCCCAGCACCACCCAAGGGGGGGCAGCCTTTGGCACGGTGCCTCCGGCCCCAGGAAGTCTTGGTCCAGCCTTGCTCTCACTTCCCAGGGGAACAAACAGAGCAATGCCAGGGGTAATACACTGGCCCTCTTAAGGGGTCGTGTCACATGATGCAAAAAAAGAACACGAAGAAATACCAATGGATCTTCCCACAAGGGAAATGCACTGTTCTTCCAGTCCTGTGCAGGCGATGGAAGTTTTGCTTTCACACTGGCCCTTGTTCTGAATCTCGCAGACTGGGCAATTCACCCCGTTTTTGAACTCGCCCGTTGGCAGCTCTGTAAAACAATCAAGAAGCAGACCTTGCATGAGCGAGGGCGGGGGGGGGGGGGGAGAGACAGAGCTCACGTAACTGGGCCAGGTACTGAAGCCGAGCAGATATTTCCTACTGGACAGGCTCCAACAGACCCAGCCCACCTGTTTCTGTAGGGAACCAGTTGTATTTCTTTTTCTCGTATTTCCAGCCTATCTTCCAGCTTCAAAACCAGCACCAGGTGGCTTATGCTGAACAAACCGCAATGAAACCCAAGATCAAAAATCAACAGTCACAGCAGAAAACAGAGCTTGGTTTCATCGATTTTTAAGAAAAATTATACTTCAGACGGCCTGTAGAAGAACCAGTTGTAGAGAAAGGAAAGCTGCCATGTAAAAAAATCCATCTGGCTCCATCTGGTGCTCTCTCTCAAGCAAGACTTCCTGAGCTCCGGTGCCACCACCAAAAAGGCCCTGTTTCTGGGACCCACCAACCAGGGCTCAGTTATTAATATAGAAAGCTGCTGTTTACGGAGTCCAGGTCCCTGCTTGACCCTACATCTGTCTTCACAGACTGGCAGCAGCTCCCCAGGGTTTCGGACAAGAAATTTTTTTCTTTGCCCTTCCTGGTGAAACTTGGGATTGAACCTGGGAAGGCAGTGAGCTACTGCCCCTTCCTACGAGGTTAAAGATGGGAGCCAAGAGCAAGACTTCTGGATCTAATGTCTGAGGCAGGCTCATGTAGGCGTAAGTCATCCTTAAGGAAACCTGTTCTCCAACCACTTACTACTACTGCCCTGGCCTGTCTGTGTCATGATGCATCCTTGCTGGTGGTGTGGCTGGTCTCTCTGCAATGCCTTCCTTTGGTCAGGTCTGGCTGGTTGCGCACAAGGGGAATTCCTGCTTCACATCCTTCCAGTCCCTCCTTTAAGACCTGCTGCAGACTCACATCCCTATTTGGGTCTGCCTCAAGCAGGCCTGCCTTGCGAACTCAGAGATAATGACCCACCCAACCATTGTCCTCAGGAGTCAAGCAGGGCCGGCCCATCCATGAGGCCAACTGAGGCAGTTGCCTCAGGGAGTGGAATGGCAGACGGCACCTGCAGGAAGGAGCCGAGTCTGGCACGTCACCAGGTCAGGTGGGGCAGCAATTGGTACGCCACCTCAGGTGCCAGGAGATTTTGGGTCTGCTCTGGAGCCAAGACCTCCTAGGCTTCTCTGTTTATTTTAAAGAATCCGTTTCAAGTCCATCAATACCCACCACTTAAACTCAAGTTGGCATTGCAATAATTGGCTTCACAACATGCTGTGGTGCTCTGGATGTGCCGTTGGGAGGACGTGCTCAACGTAATGGCAAGCGGCTTACACAGGGAAGGGCTAATACAGTTTCTGTAGATTCCACTAATATTTGGATCTGGAGAAAAAAAAAAGCAAACGTCATAACCTTCTCTTGTCTATTTTTAATGTTTACGCTGGGCCTAAATCCAAATATATATTTTTCTATCGGAAAACCAGCGATTAGAGATATTGAACTCCTAAACCAGGGGTTCTCAAACTGTGGTACGCGTACCCCTAGGGGTACGCGGACCACTTGCTGGGGATACGCCAAGCCCTGCCCCTTATCTGCCCCATCAGTTAGGTTTAGGGCCTAAACTAAAATCATGTGGATGAGTTTTCCGCATTAACTAGTAACTTGCTGCAGCACACTGAATCAACATTTTCTTTTTTCCCCATTATATTTTTTATTTTATTACTATAGTACTAAAAAATACATCATATTTCAAAAGATTACAGCAAGCGCGAAACAGTGTGTCCTACTAGCATAGTATTCTCTATTTTCTACTTATACCGTCCAACTAAGCCAAATATATCTCGGACACTTTATTCATCAAATCCACATACTGAATCAACGTTTTCATGAAACTATCCATCATGACCCCAGGATCACTTTCGCAGCTCTTCACAGCTGAGATCTCGTCAGATGAGTTGTGAAATTGGCATTTTTTTCTTCTCCAATGTGCATCAATGGCTCCCCCCCACCCCACCCCCATCCAAATGGAATCATATTTGGGAATGCCATTTTTTTTTAAAGTGAAAATAGACACTTGCATTTTTGAAAACAAATTCAAGTTAAGAGACTTTACGTAAAACGGTTCTGCAAGCCACATTTCCATCTGTATTTGTCTGTTCAAAGCTGACTGTTGGTTTCAGTGTTGGTAATTAAATGGATTCCTTTACAAGGTTACATACAAATCCCTGGTAGGGTTCCTAGCCTAAGCCTGCCGTAGGGGGTTCTTGCTACAAGAAGGATAACCGGTTGGTTTTCATTTAACAAAAAATGAAGATGAAAACAAATTTGAAAAGAAAAGAAGAAAAAAGCATAACAAAAAAGACACAAAATTAAAATGGAAAATAAGCCAAATCAGTCTTGAACATGTCTAATGAATATTGTGGCTGAGCAGGGTTCAAAGTCAGCGGACCTTAGTCCAGGAAGAAGAATCTACCCTGGACACCACATCACAAGTGTTGGGAATGTTATGGTTATTTGCACCCACCTAATGTGCTGACCTCCTGTATGGCAACACATGCCATGCCTTCCCCTTCGCAAGTTGTGTTGCAGATAGTGTCCTTAATTGTACAGTTAGCACATGTGGTGATAACTCCTGGAAACCGAGGGAAGAGGAAACAGAGCATGTTAGTTACTCCCGTCTTCAGGGCAAGCCCACCTATGTGGGGATTCCGTCCAAGAGGCAGCTGCCTCAGGGAGCATATGTGGGGGGACGGGCATCTGCTGAGTGGCCACCTCTATCCATCTGCCCATCTCTGCTCTTCCTCCTCCTCCTGCTCCCTCCATTCAAAAAAAGAAACAAATGGAGCCTGTGCCGTAGAGACGAGAGGGGTGGGCCAGAATGCCTTTGACACTTGGCTGCGTAGATGAACAGAGCACTTACCTTGAAGACTTGGCAGAAGAGCAGAAATCACGCAGAGCACCAGGGCTTTCTTCATGGTTCCTTTGAGGAAGTGCGAGCAAGACCGGACTCTCTGGAGCAGCAAGTGGTAAAATACTGTAATTGTTTTCCCCTTTAAATAGGGCCCCACGTGCCAGAACAAATAACTCTCGCTGTTAATGGCAAACAAACGTGCTCCTTTTACTGTAGGGCAGATCACCAGGAAATGAAAAACTAAAAGGATGAAGCAAGAGAATAAGTCTCAGGTTGGAAGCTAGTGCCATCTCATCATAGAAGGCTCGGGGGGGGGGCTTGTTTGAACTCGAACTCATTGCCGGCCAGGTTGCTACACTTTGATTTCTTTATATTGTTGAAATGGGAGAGTTGCGCACGCTGCAATGCTGACCGGTTCTTGGAAGTGACTTTTGGAGTGGTCAGCAGCTGGGGTTTCCAAAGCCAAACATGGTCTCCCAAGAAGACCCCCCCCCCAACACTTGAGGCGCTACATCAAATACGGACCCCTTGGTATGTACAACCATTTTGTAGTGTCAATATGCCCACTCTTCTGTCTTCTGGCATTAGCGTACCAGGAGCTCAGGGAAAAAGGTGCATTCTCCATATTCCCCACACCATGGAAGAGACTATAGGATAGCTGGGTTGTTTGTTTTTTCTTCTTAGTGTGAGCAGGTTTTTTCCTCTTCTTCTGAAGCTGGCTTCAAAGAGAGGAACAGCTGGCATTTTCTCCCCACTGAAGTGATCATTTGAGCAGGGCTCACAGGTAGAGGCGAGGGTGGGCCAAGAACCCCCCCCCCAGTACCTGAGGCGCTACATCAAATGCAGCCCCTTTAGTTGGAGGCTCACCAGCCACCCCTCCTGTCGCTCTTCCTGGGTTCCAAAAGGAAGCGGGAACATGAAGTGGAAGAGTGGAAGTGCAGAGGACGAGGGGGTTCCACTCTCGAGAGTTAATTCCATTTTACCACCTCATTCTTCCGCAGAGGCAAACCAAATTTACAGTGCACTATATTTTCTGAAATATATATATATACACACACACACACACACACACACACACACACACACACACACACACACACACATTATATATATATATAGGCCAGCGGGTGGTGCAGCGGGTTAAACCGCTGAACCATAAGCTGTCGATCGAAAGGTCGGCAGTTCGATTCCTGCGATGGGGTGAGCGCTCGTTGCTTGGCCAGCTCCTGCCAACCTAGCAGTTCCAAAGCATTTTAATGCGAGTAGATAAATAGGTACCACTTGCGGGAAGGTAAACAGCGCTCCGTGTTCCAGCTGCATGCTATGCGCTGCGGCAACGAGAGTCACGCCGGCCACATGACCACGGAGGCGTCTTCGGACAACGCTGGCTCTTCGGCTTTGAAATGGAGATGAGCACCACACCCTAGAGTCGGACACGACTGGACTTAATTGTCAGGGGATACCTTTACCTTTATATATATAATAATTTATTTTCAGGAAACATATGTATTTAAATTATATAATTTTAATACATATGTTTCCTGTAAAAATATACATTTCAGAAAATATACTGCCACTGTAAACTTGGTTTTATAGACACACACACACACACACACACACACACACACACACACACACACACACGTTAGATTTCTGAAAAAATAATGGGATTTGACATTAATTCTGAAACATAACTGGAAGTGAGCCAAGGACAGATAGATGGGCATCCAGCTATGGAGAGGCATGGGGGGGGGGGAGCTACTACCTGTCCCAGTTGCACGCGCAGACACTTTGCTGGCTATGCAGGACCAGGAAGATGAAAAAAATAGAACCGGCCTGGGCTTACGGGTCAACGCTGTTGCAATAAGTCCATCGCCGTCTTACCTACGAGGCAGAGATCATCGGGCAGGTATAACAGTCTCTCAACGCCCTTCTTTCCTTTTTATAGAGCTGGTGATGGAGTTGCGTCAGGTGGAAAATAGCTGATAACGGGTACTGGATGGCCGAACAAATGGAGATTGTGGATTGTGGGGGAGGTTAATTACTTCCTCCTGGTTGACGTTAGTCTTTAGTACAAGCTTTCCAGCAATGCAACCAAGACCCAGGGGATCCCAGTGGATCCCAGAATAATGTATTATTGTGGTTCGTCGGCACAGCTCACCAGATGTTGGTGGCTGGATTTTTAGCCTGTTGAATATCAGGTCGTCCCCAAGGATCTGGGATATTCCCAGATATTTCTCCAAGTCACGCTGCTTTCTGTAGTTGATGTGTAGTGATTTTATTTGCACCTGGGATGTGCAGGTGTTTTTCTAAGTCTTTTGGTATTGCGCCTAGAGGGCCGACAACAATTGGTTCAATGTTAACTTTTTTCTGCCTTGTTGTCGAAGAAGAAGAAGATGATGATAAAAGGCGTCAACCCCATATCCTAAGCCTGAACTTTCTGACAGATACCTCTTTCCCGGCTAGGCAGAATTCCCAGGTTGCGTTGTTCAGTCGTTAGGTTGTGTCTGACCCTTCGTGATCCCATGAACTATATCCCGCCAGGCCTTCCTGTCCTCCACTATCTTCCTAAGTTTGCTCATTCAGGGTGCATTACTAAAAGGAAAAAAAAATGAGCCAAAAAATATCTTAACTAAGGCTGCAATCCTATACATGCACACCTGGGAGTAACTCCTATTGACCTTAGTGTTTGGGGATTTTTTTAGTAGATACACATAGGATTTTAAATTAAAGAATCGTACCAGCATGCTCGTAAATTAAAGAATCGTACCAGCATGCTGCAAGAAACATGCCTTCAAAAATGGCGATCCTTCACTGGCGAGGGGGTCCCAGGAGGCACTGATTCTCCACTTTCCTCTATCTATGAGGCAGTGACATAGTCCCAAAAGGAGTGAGGGGAAAATGCACTTAAGTGTGTGTATATAGGATTGTAGCCCTAGTTTTTCAGACCCCCCCCCCCAACCCTGGTGACCTAACAGAAAACAGCTTTGCCCATCAGGTCAGTCAAACCGCTTGTTGCTCAGCAATCTCAATGACAGAATCCCAATGGTTAGAATATGAGAGTTTGTGGGCTAGAATTCTGAGATTCTCACCCCATCGCTTCCCTTCCTCTTCCCCCCCCCCCAGTCCCAGTTGAGAAATTCCTCCAGATATCCCAAACTGTTTCTTTTCTAGTCTCTGGGAACTTTCCCTTTGTCCTGATTAGGACGAGACAAATATTGCCCATCATAAATCAGCAGCTGGTATCTGAAAAGTCCTACCAGGTACAGGACTCCGCAAGTAAATATAACAAACGAGAGCTGAACTGAAGCATTTATAATATATGTGATAATGACATGTATGAGCAAGTGGGGTTTTTTTCCAGGTTCCCTAGGTGCCGGGGATAAACATCAGGGAGGAACATCGCCTTCTGGACTCTGAGACTCGACTTCCAGGCTTTCTGGCTCGCTGCTGCTGGAAGCCTGGATTAAAACTGGATTAAATGAGAACTTGGTTTGATCCAGCCAAGCCTTTCCTTTTCCAATTGCAGAGGCGAAAATGTAACGGACTGCTTTTGTAGCGTTTGCTTCCCATAGTAAGAAGTGGGGCCGACCCATTCATGAGGCCAACTGAAGCAGTCGCCTCAGGCAGCAGATTGGTCGCATGGGGCACCCATCTCTTTCCACCTGTTTGCCTCCACTGCGTCTCCTTCTTGTTCCACTCTCTGGATTGGAAAAGGAAGAAGGGGATAGAGAGGAAGAGGAAATGTGGAGGAGAGGAAGAGAGTGCTCTATTAGAACATTGAAGAGTGGGAGGAGCAGAGGCTGGCACATAGTTGGGTAAGGTGGGCATGCCGCCTCAGGCATCAGGAGGTCATGGGCCAGCCTTGGAAGGAAGCAACAGTATTTTTTCTTCAGTAGGAGGAAAGAGATGCCTACAAGAACAACATGGTACCCTAAAATCTGGAGCAGATCTACACTGGCAACTTAAGCCTAAGCGCATCTGACTGAAAAGCAGCTTATATTCTTTAGCGTCTGGCCAAAAGTCGGCCATATCCTAACATAAGCCACAGGCCATAAGCCGTTCGAATGCAGGGCACTTCCCCTTTTCTCGCCGTCCTCCCCTTTGTTCGAGAAAAGAGAAGTGCCTGCAATCGATCGGTGACGGAAGATGAGGTGAGAGGGCAACTGGTACTGATGAAGAAGGAAAGGAAACTTTGGACTCATTTGGATCTTTTTGCAAATATTGGTTTGCAGCAGTTCCGGGATCCTCCCAGCTCGTAAAAAGCCTGGCGTGAGCGAATGGAGTCAGAAGGTCATATAAAAATGAAGAAGCTGCCCTGGAATGAGAAGGCGTGGAAGGAGGAAATAGTACACACGGTTTAAGAATCGGGGAGGACGCATTCTCCCCCCCCTTTATTTTTCCACATTTTTATACCACCTTTCCCTCCAAGGAGCTCAGGGGGGGTTACATAGTTCCTTCCCTCCTTTTGTCCTCACAACAACCCTGTGAGGTAGGTGCGGCTGAGAGAGAGTGACTGGCCCGAGGGCACTCAGGAAGTTTCGTGGCTGTGTGGGGATTTGGACCTGGATCTTCCAGGTCTACATCCAACTCTCAATCCGCAACACCATCCTATGATTGGATCCTAACCTCCGCCCACGTCATTTGAAAAGAAAAATGTCATCAGTCTATCTGCAAGAGACAATATGCCGAGGCTGACAGGTCTGGCTAATCCATAAGGCCTCCTGTGGCAGCCGTTGCCCACCTGAGCTGCTCTTTTCCTTCTGCTCCCCAAAACATCCTCAAATTCAGGGGACACAATGGGGAACAGCAGAGGAGGTTGCGGCTTGCTGGCATCCTCTTGCTCCCCCTCCCGCAACACTTGAACTGTGTCCACACAAGGCACAACTAGGGTGACGGAATGGGGGATGTGGGAGGGAGGTCCGCCCCTGGGTGACAAGCGGGGGGGGGGGAGACAAATCTGCCGCAGTGGTGGCGGCAAGGGAAAAGTGCCACAAAGTGGTGCGGAAAAGGTGAGCGAAGGGTGGGGAGTGTCCTTGCACGCGGGCGGCAGAAAGAATGCCCCCCTCCCTCCCACCCACCCCAGTTACCTGTTTACGGCGGTAGCAATGTTGCCAGAGTGTGCCAGGTGACATCACGGGGGGATATTTTGACGCCGCCCCCCTCACGCAGGGCATTGCTATGCTGCTGAGCACAACTTCTGAACAAGGCTAGAGAAATTCAGATTGGGAAAACCGTTTGGGTGCGTCGCGGACAAAGTAAACCCTCCTTCCCCACCAACTGCATTGAAGGGGGGAAAAAGACTGCAGTCCTATACACACATTTCAGGGACTAAACCCCACTGAACACAATGGGACCTAATTCTGAGTAGACACACCTAGGGTTGTGCTGAAAACCTTCTTATAAATCAGGGGTGGCCAAACTTGCTTCACGTAAAAGCCACCTCCAATAAACTTCAGTTGTTTGAGAGCCGCAAGAGAGATGTTTCAGAGACGCAATATTTTTAAGAGGCATTTAAATTCTTAAATATATTTACTCACATTAAACTTATGTTTTAATCCAGTGGACTCTCGGTTTGTACCTGGTAAATAATTATAAAGCTTGAAAATGTCTTAGTTACCTTCTATATTAAATTGAAAAGAAGCTCAGCCAACATATTTCCGAGAGCCGCATATTATACGTCAAAGAGCCGCATGTGGCTCAGGAGCCGCAGTTTGGCCACCCCTGCTATAAACGGTTTCATATTAACTAGGATAACACTCACTTATATTAAACACTCAATGAAAGAAGGGAGATTAGATACATTTCTGGGGAAATAGAGGGGCTTTTAATTGAATATTGCAATAACAATCCACCTGTTCTCATTATTTGTTCCTCTTGAAGTAGTTTAGAGTTAACCTTGGTAGGCTTTGGAGGGATAGACTTGTGTTTCCTCCTTCCTTGTGCTGGTTTTATTTAATTGTGTAGGGTGTTTTGCTTTTGGAGTGCAACCTGTCTATGTACAAGTCAATTCTCGCTATCCTTGCACTCGGTTTCCGCGGATTAGCTTATCCGCAGGAACAAAAGTATAACTCAAATCATGCTATGTGTTGCATGTTCTTGGCTATCCACAGCCATTCATTGCATCTGTGGCCATTCTTAAGCTGGTCAATTATATTAGTAGTGCTTCAGAAGGCCTTGCTAAAGCTCTCCTGCAGCCATTCTGAAACAATCCGCAGCCATTTGCTGCTGGTCATCCCTGACCAGGTTAGCTACCCCTCTCCCTAACCCCATTGATCCCATAGGATTTGCTATCCACTGGGTTTTTCAGGAACCTAACCCCCGCGGATGCAGAGAATTGACAGGATACTTTACCTCATTTTTGTAAAGCATTAATAAAAAAATTAAACTGCAAGTTAATAAAAGAAAAAGAAATAAGCAGCGTGTTTGTTCAGAAGTAAGCCTTGTTAAGTTCAATAGCATTTACTCCCAGGTAAGCATGTATTGGGTTGCAGTCCTAATCTCCTGAATCTCATCCAGTTTGGCGCTCAGTCACACCCCCAAGTGAACCACTGTAACGTGAGAAAGACAAAGTCGAAGAAATGACTCATAAATGCATGTTTTCTGAAGCCAAAAGCTATTGCTAAGCTTGCTCGATACTATCCGGCAGGTATAGATTGTATACCTATTTCAATTCCTCCCACTCTTTCTTCACCGCTCCCTCCTCCCAAACAAGAGTTCCACTTGATTATCCAAATATAAAATATCCAGTAAAACGTTTCTCCAATATTTCCAAACTTTTGTTTCACACCTCTAACCATTTGGCTGTCATTTCCTACGTCTGTCAATCCTGATCAAACGTGATAAATGAGATCATCCTTTGTTTGCTTGCTTGCTTGCTTGCATGCTTGAAATCATTATTTAGATGTGCCTGAATGATACACATGTGCTAGGTTGCAGTGCTTGGGGGGAAAATCACATCTTCATCTTAGCAGGAGTTTCGGCTTCCTGTCTTTCTAAAAACAGCACCTTTGATGAGAATTCACTTCTCCAAAATTTAGCTGGGCAGAGGCACAGCGCCCCCTAAAGACAAATGGAATGCACTGCGTTGCTAGTCAATAACAGAAGGGATAGATCGCCATCTAGTGTGCTCCAATGTGCAGCACACCTGATCACTTTGGGAAATACAGTACTGTACATGTTTGGACACCATACAACCAGAATTGCAATCACTAAAGCCTAGAAGGCTTTTCTCCTGATCCCCAAAATGCTACAAGAGGGGAAAGCAAAGAGGAAGGTCTTGTACAAATAGGACACACAAAAAGGATGGCTTTGCATTCAGCGATGTCCTGCATTGGAGACATAATCAGCAAATCTGCAGCGTATTAGCTTAACTGCAGATCAGCCATTTTAGCTATGCAGGAGCAGGGACTGAACTTCCTGTTTCACTTTTAGTGAACTGGTGCAGGAGACATTATCTATTTCCCTTTTCCCAACAAACAACCACTGAAGGAGTTCCTTGTTTAACAGATCCCCATCTCCAGCTTTTACTTACTTACTTACAGCCCATTCCAACCCAAGTGCTAAGCAGCCCAAGTCAGACCTAAAGTCAGCCTAAGTCGTTTAGGTCGAAGTTAGGTCTGGAACACAACCATTTAGGGCGAAGTTAGGTCGAAGTTAGGTCGAACTTAGGACCGACGGACTAAGAACGGCGCACATGCGCACCACAGACGCCGGCACAACTCGGACCTAAAATCGGCCTAAAAGTGGGCGGACCATGGGCGGACCATGGGCGTAACGGGGGTGGAAACCAATTAATGTCGGATTCCAGACCCTGGCGAGCACAGACACGCCCCCTTCAACACAGAAGCTGACACAAAAGTTAGGTTGACCAAAAAGGTGGTCCCAAATTCGAGGAGACCCATAGGACCCATTTTACCTTACCCAAGCCAGCCCTCTCCTGAAAATTTCTAACACCCTACTCCTGAGTTAGGTCAGAGTTAGGACGGAGTTGGGCCTGCTAGGTCTGGAAACCAACAGAGTTATGCCTAAGATAGGGAGCCTATCAGCACCCAGCCCCACCCAGCCTCTTTCCCACAAAAGCCCAGCCCCAGACCTCCAGTCTCTCTCTCTCTCTCTGAGCACGTGGCGTGGGGTTCTGTCCCCCACAGCCACAAAGTGGGACTTTGAAAATTTTTCAAACACCCCACTTCTCTCTTCTCTTCTCCTCTCTCCTCTCTGCACCCCTCTAGGGCAGAGAGGGCTGTTCTGGCTGTGGCCAACCTGTTTACAGCTGTGCCTGGGCAGCTGCCTCCATGCAAGTGTTTGCTAACCCATGTCTTTCTCCCAGCCCCTCTTCCCCCCCCCCCACAGGCAACAACACCAGCAGGTAAGAGCAGGTAAGAGCAGGGTTTGTGCTGACATGTGGTCTGACTGCTGCCTCTTTGCATTTAGAAATATAGGAAGGATACATGCCTCTTTACCAATGTGTTGTCTCATAGCTGTCTGCATAGCCTGCCATGACATGCCTCTTTACCAATGTCTTGTCTCATAGCTGTCTGCATAGCCTGCCATGATATGCCTCTTTACCAATGTCTTGTCTCATAGCTGCCTGCATAGCCTGCCATGACATGCCTCTCTACCAATGTGTTGTCGCATAGCTGCCTGCATAGCCTGCCATGACATGCCTCTTTATCAATGTCTTGTCTCATAGCTGCCTGCATAGCCTGCCATGATATATAGGATACATGCCTCTTTACCACTGTTGTGTCTGATTGCTGCCTGTAGTCATGTGAGCAGACAATGCCACAAGTGTGGAACTGTTAGCCTTATGTAGACACCAGCTGTTCCCCCCCACCTTTTCTACACAGGGTCTACTGACAGGTCAGTATTGCTAGGTTTGCCATGGTAGTGACCCCCAAGTTGTGTTGTTGTCTCTCTCTTTGACCCTTTCCCCTTACAGGATCATGCTCTCCTTACACCCACGTAAGCAGCCCAGACCATGCTATGTGTGTCACACCTATCAGCTGTGTTTTATTTCTCTCCCTGCAGGCTTTTGCAACTGACACACTGGCTTGTCTTCAATGGTGACTGCTTCCACACACCAGCTGCCATGTGACTCCCCCTTGTTTTTTGTCTCCCCAGGAACGTCCACTACCACCTACCTTCCTGGGAGCACCCCTGGGGCTGCAGTCTGGTTGCCCCACTGTCATCTGCCTCGATGCTGCCAGAGGTCAGGGAGCCAGCCCTGCAACCCTCCTCAGCTGCCGCTGCTGCTCCACCTCCCTGGCTGTTGTTCTTGCTGCCCCTCCCCTTTCTATGGAGCAGGCTGTGGTTCCACAGGGGAAGAGCCTGCATCTCCAGTCCATGGGGCAGGTGTGCTGCTGCTGCTGCTGCTGCTGCTTTCTGATTGGCTGCTGTGACTACCCCTGGCAGCCTCGCCTGGCCATCTCTACTAACGTTCCAGAACAATAAAGACGCCCCTCGGGCAGAGCGCCAGTGAAACATATGTGCCCAGTGTTTACACAAGCATTGCCCCCCACACACAGACAGCCCCCAGCACTGAAGCCCCTACATGAGTCCCAGCTAGGGACTGCCACGGCCTTCCCTGGGAGAACCCAGCAGGGGCGCTGCCACACCCCCATGGCACAGAAGGGAGTGGGGAGTGGGGGGGCCTCTCAGGCAGGCAAACAGTGACAGCCAGGGCGTCCGCCTGTAATGCAGGTGCCTCCATCGAAGGTCCACCCATAATGCAGCCGACCTCCATCGAAGGTCCACCCATAATGCAGGCGCCTCCGTCGGTCCACCCGTAATGCAGGCGCCTCCGTCGAAGGTCCACCCGTAATGCAGGCGCCTCCGTCGAAGGTCCGCCCATAATGCAGCCGACCTCCATCGAAGGTCCGCCCATAATGCAGGCGCCTCCATCGAAGGTCCACCCATAATGCAGCCGACCTCCATCGAAGGTCCACCCATAATGCAGGCGCCTCCGTCGGTCCACCCGTAATGCAGGCGCCTCCGTCGAAGGTCCACCCGTAATGCAGGCGCCTCCGTCGAAGGTCCGCCCATAATGCAGCCGACCTCCATCGAAGGTCCGCCCATAATGCAGCCGACCTCCATCGAAGGTCCACCCATAATGCAGCCGACCTCCATCGAAGGTCCACCCATAATGCAGGCGCCTCCATCGAAGGTCCACCCATAATGCAGGCGCCTCCGTCGGTCCACCCATAATGCAGGCGCCTCCGTCGAAGGTCCGCCCATAATGCAGCCGACCTCCATCGAAGGTCCACCCATAATGCAGCCGACCTCCATCGAAGGTCCACCCATAATGCAGGCGCCTCCGTCGGTCCACCCATAATGCAGGCGCCTCCGTCGAAGGTCCGCCCATAATGCAGCCGACCTCCATCGAAGGTCCACCCATAATGCAGGCGCCTCCATCGAAGGTCCACCCATAATGCAGCCGCTTCCGCCCAAAGTCTGTCTGCGTAAGAGGCGCCTGTTTATGCATCACCTTCATATGCGGAGCGCCCCCTGTGTCCCTATCGGTCTCTGCAGACCCCTCTCTTGGAATCTGTCTCCCACCAGCCTTGTTGTCTGTCTGTCTGTTTCTGACCCACCCATGCCCCTCCCCAGCACCCCCTGCCTGCCTGCCTGCCTGTGTATCTGCCTCCCCTCCCACTCCCTGATGATGGCTGCTGGCCACCCCCCACCCTGCCAGAGCGCCTGCCGCGAGGCGCCGTCGTCGCCCCATCTGGGGGTGTGATGAGCTGAGTGAGCCCTTCACGCTCGCAGCAGACAAGCCCAAGGCATCTCTCGGTCTTGGCCGGGGCACAGAGCAGCAGGCACGCCGGGATGCCTTCTTTGTGGGCATTGCCCCGGCCCTGGAAGCCCTGGGCTTCAGGCAGCGCACGGGCAAGTCATGTCAGAGGCAGTTCCAGACCTCATGAGACCCCCCTTGTGTGTGACGTTCCCACCCCCCTCCTTCCCTTCCCTCCCCCGCTCACCCCCCAGTGCAGCCTCAACGTGGCTTGGGGGTGGCATCGCCTTCTGCAGGAGGGAGGGGACGGCCACTCTCCCCTGCAGCAGGTGGCTGATGCACAGGGTGCCCTGTGGCGGCTGGGCTCAGGCACCTCGCTCACCTGTCACCTGCCCTGCGCCCACCACATGACTGGCGCAACCCCCCTGCTTGCGGTCAGCCCCTTTGCGACCGGGCTGCGACAGACCCTGCGGCAGCTGCCATGGATGGACGCTGACACATGCAGACAGAGGCCTGCACATGCCCGAGCCAGACACGGAGCCTGGAGAAGAGCCTGCCTGCCTGGGAGGTAAGTGTTGCCTGGATCCTGGGGTGGTGCTGGGCCACAGAAACTGCAGCTTGCCTAACTCAGGCATAACTCTGACCTACCTCAGGCATAACTTCTGCCTAACTTAGGCTGCACTTAGGCCACACTTAGGCCTGACTTGGAGAGGAGTTGGGTTGGAATGGGCTGTTACTTACTTACTCTCTCTCTCTCTCTCTCTCTCTCACACACACACACACACACACACACATATTCCTGGTTCAACTCACAACACCTGTCATTCCTGGTTCAACCACACCCACCCCTAAATCTCTGTTTTCAGGCTTGTGCTTTATTCAGATGCGGTGAAATCAATCGATCAGTATTACTAAGAATATTTAAATACCATGTTTTGCCGTAGTCCGAAAACCCACCTTTTCAGTCACAAAGGCAACAGGTGTGGTAGAATATATATAGAGTCAAGATAGAGCATTTTATTGAATAAAAATATTCTTTGCAAAAATTGTATAAGTGCACGTTTTGCCTTGCTAGCGCAGCTAACTAGGAGATTGTCCTGTAACAACCCAGATGCACTGTTTTAGAAAAACTTTGCTTTGATATATTTTTTTTAAAAAACAACCTAAGAGCCGGTTAATATTAATATGTTATGAAAGTTGGGAGTACACCTGAAAGTAGCTGTTCGTGTGATCAACTCACATGGAGCACTGAAAACGCACGAGGAGGCATTCACAGAAGTTCATAACCCCGTGATCAACATGCGCTACAAACTCTTTTCAATTGGCTGCTTCAATTTCCCATATTACTCCCCCCTACATACTATTAATACTTCAATCAATAGTCTGATTAATACCTCCCACTCAGAACAGCTATTGTTTATGCTGATGCGTCGGTCCTAGTGACGAAGGAACCTGCGGGATGATGCTGCCCCTAACTTTGGGGTCACCTCTGCTCCCTGCTACGGTGAAACAAATGAGCCTAGAGGATTTACACTCCTTGAATGGTGGGTCTGAGGTCTGTATTTTCATAGCCATTCATGTTATATTAACAGAAGATGTGGTTTGATAGTCATTTAGTTCGAGGGCCCTGCCTGATATGTCCCCCCCCCCCCTAAATGAAACACTGGCTGGTCACCAAACAGACTTCAACCGCCTGCCTTTAGCCCTCTGTATGGTCTCACTGCCAATAAACTTCTTCTCATTATATACATCTAATGTCGAATCAGAGGCAAGAAGGATTCCCTATAAGTTGGGAAATTACATCTTCTCCTCTGCAAAAGTTGACATTGGAAAAAAAGGGGGGGGGGGGATCGTACAGAAAGGAGAAATCGAAAGTACTGGTCAGCAAATGGCCATGCCCAGGTGGAAGTTTCAGAAGTTTGCAACCAGTTTGGTAACCCATCTCCCATCAGCCCCTGGAATTTTAGGAAGGAATTTGAAATGTGCAACGTTCTGTTCTCATGATGGACCAATCCAGAATGTTCATAAGAACACCTACCAGAAAGACAGGGAATTATTCCAATTTATGTAGAACCATGATTCGAAGCCTTCTCCCCTGAAGGTATCTCAGGATACTTTGTTGGAATTGTTAACGTGAGAAGCACGGAGACATATTAGGGCATTTTCTTTGGGCTAACTGGACTAATGCAAGAGGGAGAGAGGGAGCATTTGGCCATCAGTTATCCGAGAGTTATCCGATTATCCGTGTTATCAGTTATCCGTGAAATCTTTTCTTGGTCCAGTTTCAGTCAAAGATGAATCCAGGCTCTGGAGGGTAGAAGAAAGAGCCTTTGGCGTCCTCTTCCAAACCATACGCTCTTTCTAGGACGCTCTGGGCATCTTGCGCAAAGTTGTCCAGAGCGGTATGCAGCAGGTAATAGGCAGCGACAAAAGAGACGCCCCCAGCTACCAAATTGTCCAGAAGAGGCACCCTGTTCTTCACTAGCTTGGCGGCCAGTTGTCCATAAAGGGCGGCTTGGCTCAGGATGCCCTGCACGGCATTTTCCGAGAGATCCTTACCCAACGTTGAGCACACCTGAGCTTTCAGCTCATAAGACGGCTTCGAGGCCGCGAGGGCCAAGGCACCTAGAGATTCGTCGTCCAAACCGAAGCTTCGGCGGTAGGAGATGAGGGTGTTCATGAGCATGGGGATGTTAAGGTGGATGGGAAGGCCAGGCATGGCCGAGACAAAGCAGGCCAGCAACGCCTTTTTCCAGATGTGTTTCCGCAGCGAGTCCTTTTTCTTCTGCACAGCGGCGGCGGTGACCGACGGGAACGCAAGCAGCAAGGCGTGCCGCTTGTGGCCGTCCAGCTCTTCGGCCAGCGTATCCTGGAAGCGCTGGAAGTCGAACTTGTGCAGCTCAAAGCTGGAGATCAGGAAAACCTGAGGGGAGTCCAGGCCTTCTTTCTGCAGGTTGCGGATACAATCCAGCTCGATCTCCCGCAGCACCTGCACCTCCTGAAAACGGGTTGGCCTCCGCTGCTGCGAGGCCCGTAAGTCTTGGTCCACCTTGGTACGGACAAAGTAAAACCGCTTGCCCATGGCGCCCACCGCACGGGCCAGCTCGGCGTGGTTCTGCCGGAACCTCTCCGAGGCGACGATGATGAAGAAATCGTATCTCTCCAAGCCCATCTGCTGCAGGTACCTCTCCGCTTGAAAACGTGGGGTCCCAGTGCCGGGAAGATCCCACAACCGGACTGTGGGCAGGCGGGGATGCTGGTAAGGGGTGGGTGAGGCTGTGGTCTCGATTACGCCGGTAGGGGCAGCCCGAGGGTCTCCGTCATTAAGCCCCAGCAGAGAGTTGATGAAGGTGGATTTGCCGGCTCCCGATTCCCCCGTCACGGCAATCTCTAGCGTGGTGGTCTCCAAGGAATCCAAGAGTGACTGAACCTGCCTGGACACCTCCACGACCACCTGGGATTGGATCATGGCGCCCATCTCTCGGAGGTCCAGTTCCTGAATTTCCAGGGGATTCATGGCGGATGTTCTGCTATAGAACAGGAGAAAGACAGGGTAAGGGCAATGCCTGTTTATTTGCTAGCCTTTTTGGTTCTCCTTCCACCCAGTGACTGAAGCACTAAACCCCAGCTCCTTTCCAGAGCAAGAAATTCTGGCTTCCGTATAGGAGACAGATGCAAAAGAAGACAGGACTCCTCTAGATTTATCAAGCTTCGCTTCGTAAAATTCTCCCAACTTCTAGAGCAGTGATTTTCACACCAATGTGCCACAACACACCGGTTGAAAATCGCTGCTCTAGGAGTTCTCCGGTGTGCCACTGGAGTTTGGAACACCGCGGTTGAAAATCGCTGAAAAACTCTATCATTACTACTCACAGTTGTCCTAGAAACAGAGCCACAGAACCCGGAAGCGTCTCCCGGAAATGACATCACCAGAGGCGGAGACCATAGAGGTCAGTGTGCCGTAAGAAGAAAAACGTTGAAAATCGCTGTCCTAGAGGCTACTTACATAATCAGTCGGTCCTTTTTCAAGCTACGGCAAGTACAGAAATCACACAATCTGGGTATCTGCTCTACCCACCCTCCAATGTGGCGTGATGTCAGTTTGTGTAACTGGCACCTTCACGTTGCTCAAGTCTGGGACACAAGTCAGGAAAGGCCATTGGCTGCAGGCTGTCTGCTGGGTCAACTGGCCCTTAAAGGGCCGGATCCCTGTCCTTCTCGGCATCTGGCCATCATGACGCAAGGCATCAATCACACTCCTGCAAGTCATTGCATGAAGTCACAGGTCCACACACCAGAAATCGAGACAAGAGGCAACAGGAGGTTCTAATGTTTACTACATTTACAAATTGCCTTGTGTGCTCAAGGAGCATTCAAAGCGACACCCTTCACCGGGAGAAGAGGTTGAGGGAACCATTCTGAGGGAACCACAGAATGATCCAAACAAATCAATCAATCAATTACAAAAGTAAATCGGTAAGCTGCAAACATTTACAGAATAATGTAGGATCTGAGGCTTTCATGGCCAGTAAAACTATCGTAATTCAAATTGTTCGGGCTTAATGGCCACGGTCTTTTGTGAGTTTTTCTTCCTAATATTTCACCCGTATCTGTGATGGGCATTGTCAAAGGTGGAGGGGGGCAACCTTTGACAACGCCTGTCACAGAGAAGGGCAAAAGAGACCGTGGCCATTAAGCCCGGACAATTTGAACTACAATATTTACAGAATAGTCCACAATGCCTAGTAAAAAGCTTTCATGAACAAATATATGTCTTGTATTGATTGCTTTCCCCTCCCCATGAACATATAGACACGTGGGACAAAAAATCCATCTTAGTTTCTTCCCCCCACCCGTTACCTAACCCAAGCCATTCCCTGGTGCAAACAAGAGAATCAATCAATAGAACAGAATTGGTTAGCATTTTCTCGGTTCTAACCACTAGGATCTACAGTCACCCCACTCAGAAGGAGTAGGTTTACTGTGGCATAACAAATCTAATGTAATCTGGGGCATAAGAATCGGATGATCTGGGCTCTCATTCACAAAAGCTGGTACACAAAAAAACATTTATGTAACCTTTAAGGTTCCACAAGATTCTTGGTCCCTTTTCCACTCCCTAGAAACCTCAAGGGGCGACTTTTTTCCCTCCCCTTTACTTCCAGCTCTGTTGATCGATCTTCTCTCAAGCCTCTGCCTCATACTTACAGCACTTCTTAAAATTAATGTTCCAGGAAAAGCAGCCGACTTCAAACGAGCAGCAGGGGTACAGAGAGGCAGTCGGTTGTAGGAGGAAGGGAAACAGAAACCAGCCATGAAGGGGGTGGAACTCTAAAGCAGGAAGTGTGCGGGTTGGTTCAGTCTAGGGAAAATAAAAGAAATAAATAGCAGCCTATGGTAATGTTGCATGCAAATGAAGGCAAGGCAGAGCTGATTCTTAGTGGCTGTGACTGATGGTTTGAACCATTGTGACTCATATAAAGCAGCTTCCAGCACATCACAAAACATGCACTTCAGTCTGTCTCTTGCAAAGGGGATCCCAGGAAGGGAATCAACCAATCAGAGGGAGCGCATGACAGGTATCCTTTATGGCTCCTTAGGCTGCCTTTGGTAAATTACTGCGAAGCTTTCAGCAAGGAGAAACCCCTGTGGCTTTCTGTGGAAGAAATTGCTTTCCCAATTATTCCTACATGAGGTCGTTTTCTGTATGAACATCTCTTCTCTTTCAATGAAAAAAGTCTGGAAAGGAATGAAGGAAGGGGCCGCCCATGGAAATGGTACTGAGCTGTTGCAGGGTGAGAAAGGGCTGCGTTAGCCTTAGGCAAGTCAGGATGAAAGCAATGCTGTCTTGATTGCAAGCTCCTTGGGGCAGGGTCCTCAACCTCTTCTCCCGCTGAAGTGTCATATCCGTTGATGGCAATATATGAACATAATAGCATGCACATTAAAAAGGAAGAAAAGCAGGGGGCAATAAGTTGTTGTTGTTCAGTCGTTACGTCCTGTCCGACCCTTCGTGATCCCATGAACCATATGCCGCCAGGCCTTCCTGTCCTCCACTATCTTCCTGAGTTCGCTCATTTTCATGTTCGTTGCATCGGTGATGCTGTCTAACCATCTCATCCTTGGCCTTCCCCTTCTCCTTTTGCCTTCAGTCTTTCCCAGCATCAGAGTCTTCTCCAGAGAGTCCTCTCTTTGCATTAGGTGGCCAAAATATTTGAGCTTCAGCCTCAGTACCTGTCCTTCCATTAACATCCTATGCACACTTTCCTGGGAGTAAGCCTCCCTGAACACAATGGGACTTACTTCTGAGTAAACATGCATAGGCTTACACTATAAGTACTCCTGTTGGGGTATACAAATTTCAAACCAAAAGAACAATACTGTACTTAACTCACTTGACCAGTCCTGGTTTTAGTTCGACTTACAGAAACAATTGCAGTTACAGAATCGATTTGTGTATACTATGTTCTAGATTAGAAGTTTAATTCTGCTCTTTGTATTTAAAAAGCTTTGGATGCTGTTGTTGCAGAGTCATGTTGTTTTAAGCGGCTGCAATTGACCGAAATATTGTTGGCGTCGTGAATGTGTTTGCTATTGCTTCCTTATCCTTGTTTTGTAAGCGAGATATTGATCATGTTGATGTAAGGCGGGGTGTTGCTATTATGTGGCGACATCTAATAGATGTGACGCTTTACATAGGAGAGCTCAATGTAATAAGCAGACAAGTCTCTGCCCCAGGGAGCTTCCTAGCTACATTCTGACTGGAAATAGTGGGGCTGAGAAATCAACACAATCTTGTGCATGTTACTCAGAAGTGGATGGACCCCACCCCACTGTGTTCAGTGGGGGGCTCACTCTCTGGGCCCTGGCAGCTTATTGTAGCTGCTATCCGATGCACATTTACCTGAGAGTAAGCCCCCTACTAACCAGCAGGTGGCGCAGTGGGTTAAACCGCTGAACCATGAACTGTGGGGGTGAGCTCTCGTTGCTTGGCCAGCTCCTGCCAACCTAGCAGTTCCAAAGCATGTCAATGCGAGTAGATAAATAGGTACCGCTTGCGGGAAGGTAAACAGCGCTCCGTGTTCTAGCTGCATGCTACGCGCTGCGGCAAGGAGAGTCATGCCGGCCACATGACCACGGAGGCGTCTTCGGACAACGCTGGCTCTTCGGCTTTGAAATAGGGATGAGCACCACACCCTAGAGTCGGACACGACTGGACTTGAGTAAATATGCATAGATAGATAGGATTGCTCTGTGGCTGCACATTGCACCACCAGGGCACCAGCATTTTCCCCATGCATAGATATCCTTTTAATAGCGGCAGTGGCTTCTGCAACAAAGGCAACACAGCAAGCCTGTCAGTCCTGGGGTTGCCATGGTTACCAGACTCGCGATAAGCACCGCGAACGCCGAACGGCAAAAAAAAAAAAAAAGTGCGCCTACGTGACCAGCCGCTCATAACACTGTGTAGGCGGGCTTTGGGCGGAGGGGCAGGAGTCTTCTTTCCATTGGAGGAGCGGCTGCCGCCTCCTTTCCGATTGGCTGTTGCGCCTGGACGAGCAGTTTGGAAGGCTGCGGGAATGTGCTTGGAGTTGGTGCAGAAAGGAAAACAGGAAAGTTTGGGGCGCTTATGCACGGACCGGTTTACTTGTTTGCTTAGGGGAAAAAAGGATAACTAGTTCATTGTTCAAGAGAAATGTCAAAAAACAGAATAAAATCAAATCTATAAAATGATAGTAATGATAGCAGCTATGGGGCAGAGAGAGTTGTCTGGGGCAGCAATCCTAGGCACACTTACCTGGGAGTATGCCCACCCCACTATTGAACACTGTGGGATTTACTCCTGAGTAATCATGCACAGGCTTGCAACTTTAGAGACCAGCTTATTAGCAGGGGCTTGATAGCCCTCTATTCGGGGATGATGTCGTGGTTGTTGTGTGGGTGGCCTGCACTAGTGTGATCTTGTAGATCACTTCCAGTTCTCTGATCCTAGGTCTGGATTCTGCCTGAGTTTTTCGGGTTTGCTTGTTTGTGTGAACGCGATATACGCAGAGGAAGATTGAAGGCACTTTCAAACTTGCTGCAGGGAAAAAGGGGATTCATCATGTTTCTTCATAACGCGGTTGGGCCTTTTCTCCAACGGTGGAATGGAAAAATACAGGAGCAGATAGACACTGTCATCGAAAGAGGCAGGCTGCCAGATAGCTTGGATTAGTATTATTATTTTCCTCCTTTCAGGCTTATTGCTATATTTAATCGATGCTGCAGCCACAGAATGGCCCTTGTTGTACCTTACCATAACCTCATCCAGTTGGAAAAGAGATGGAGAGGTTCATTAAAGAGAAACTGAGTGATTTTGCAGAAAGCGCTTATCTCCCATCCTCCCCGGAGTACGCGCCGCTGGCCTAGTTCTGTGGGCAGGGCAGGGGTTTGAAGGTAAGGCTGCCAACGAATGAGACAAAAACACTCCAGGCCTGCTCTTGTGCCTTTAACATCAACTTTGATGTGCAGAAATTAGGAGGCGAAGCTGGCAGGTCAGGCAAAAAGACTGTGTGTGTGTGTGTGTGTGTGTGTGTGTGTGAGAGAGAGAGAGAGAGAGAGAGAGAGAGAGAGAGAGAGAGATCAATTCAATGCACTGGGGTTGTTATCCATTCATCCTTAATGAGGTTTGCTGTGTGCTGCTGTCCGCACCTAGCCAGTCACAGGCACTCTGCACATGTTCAGAGGGGCATCACATGTTGTTCCCAAGGTTCAGCCTTGACTCCGATCGATGTAGACGTTGGAGGTTATTCCCCCTTCAGCCCCTTCAAGCTTTTAGCCACCCTTGACGCGACTGGGAGCGGCTCCAAAAATAAGGTCCGGGTGGGTTGCAAATTGCAACTTCCCTCTCTCCTGTCCGTTTGTGCCACACCTGCTCCCGGGACAAAAATAATCGGGGTAAAATTAGAAACTGGACTCATCATGGCCAGGGCGGGAGAACGAGAACGTTGTCCGCAGAGCAGCTTGCTGGAGGAGGATCGGGTGTCACACCCTTGTCGCCGTTTAAACGGGCGGAATGCGCGCCCGCTGCTCTCACGTCCCTTTCTTGAAAGTTCGAGACGAGGCTCAAACCCGTCCACACAGCGCACGGGGACAGCTGGAGTTCCACCCCGCCCCCTCGGCACCCACATCTCTCCACCCTCTCCTCTTTGACAGGCAGCCTGATGCGAATCCGGATTGGGCGACGGAGCCCAGCCAAATCGAGAAGCTTCTGTAAAGTGTCAGCGCCCTTCGGAGGGAGGAGGAGAAAACGCAGTCGGGGGGCCGGCTCTGGGTCGCTTTATAAAGTCCGAGGGGGCAAGTGGGGTGAGGGGGACGGTTAGGCGTGCAACGGCTCAGTGGGTTGTTTCCACGCGCGGGGCGGCAGCAGCTTTTCACCGTGAAACTTGAGCAAGGAAACCAGGTATCTTGCTGCGTGGCACAGAAAAAGCAGAAGTTGGGGTCGCGGCGTACTTGGGGATCGTGGCGCAGTTCTTGCACTCGGAGCAGGGTGGGATCCACTCGATTCCGGGTGGTCGTCACGGATCCTTCGCTTATTTCTCCCACCCGCTTGGCGAGAACGAGGTGACCCAGAAGAAGGGCTTGCGTTGTCTTTTTACGGGTTGCGTCTGCAGTCGCCTAGTTGTTTACATTTTGGTTGTCGTGGCGCCTCCCTCTCCTTCCACCTCCTCGGAGGGGGGCTTCGTCTTCACCCTGGAGCTCATTCTGAACGGCGGGGCTCGCTCCGAGGAAATGCGTCGCTAGAAAAAAGAGTGTCTCTGAGCACAGTGCAGAGTTTTTTCCCCTTCATGCTGTGGGAACCACGCAGTGCTTATGAATACAAGCTATTAAGCCTGAAGGGGTTTGGCTGGAGTCCTGGAATGTCTTGAATTTTGGAAACTAATCGTTGAATCTGCCTGTGGGGGAAGGCTGGGCTAATGCGACCGTTCTCCAAAACCGGGGACGGGTAGCAGAATACCTACGGTCCCGCCCTCTTTTTTTTCCACGAAGTAAGGCGCAGAGGTGCGATCCGAAGTGACTCCTGTTGCAACGCAATCGTGTGCGCATTTATGGGTGGGAAAATATACTCGAGTCGAATGTGGTAGGGCTTTTGAGTACGCATGCATAGGCTTGCTCTGTTGACCATTAAAATGCTTAACTGCGAGCCTACTCAAGCCTGGTTCACACTAGCCTATTCCCGGCGCGCATGCCCTGCCCTTGAGTCAGAGTAGCCCCGTTGCACTCAAATGAGTCTGACTCCCGCGTAATTGCGCCAGATCGTAGCGTGCAGTTCTACCCCTGGGAGCAAATCTCATTGGACTCAGTGGCTTACTTTCCAGTAAACATAGGCTCGGGGCTGTATGGCTGCAGTAGGGGTAAAACCGCCGCTGAGTTCAGTGGGGTTTACTCGCCAGTAAAGCGTGGCCAGGAGTGGGGGGTTCGAGTTGGGCGGGGTAGGGGCAGTGTGTAGCCCGGACTCCTGGGTTCACGCCTAGCTACCACGCTCCAGAGAATTAAATTGCTTTCTCCTCCAAGGCTGGGGGGGGGGCACCCTTTCAATTCGAGATCGGTTAAACGGGTTTGCAATCCTGGTCGTCTTTGCCCTGGAAAATTACAAGCAGGCGCCCCCGGGGCGAGAGTTGCGTTGCAACCCTTGGAAGGAGATACGCGGCTCGCGCCAAAGGGGGCGGTTTGCGCCTTGCTTCGTGTTAATTAACCCCTTCCTACCTCCCGAGAAGGGCAGCTGTTAGAGTGGAGACGGGTAACGTGAGAAGAGTGTTCTGCTGATGACCCAACGTGGCTGCCCTCTAGTATGTACATACAAAGGGCTTTACAAGCAGTGGACAGGTCCTCCTAGTGGTTAGGGGGTTTGTGTGCCTGCTCCTCAATGAGCTGGTTGTTCCTTTAAGACTGCGCAGTAGATATTGGGCTGCCACTCCTGCCCCCCCCCCCACTATCTCCATATCCTCCTGCAGGATGGTAAAACAAAGCGTGTCTATTTTCTTACGTGATGCATTTGGGGGGCGAAGTGGGATGCCTTCTGAATGGGTGGTTGCCAACTTACCTGGAAAGGGAGCTGCTCTTGTGTGTAAAACAAAACAAAACCCAGCTGTTGATTCTGGGCATAGAGGGAAACAGCTCCTTCTAACATCTGCAGTTCAAGCAATTGTGGAGACTACGTTGGCACCAGAGTCCAAACACACTTAATTGGCTGTGTTTGCAGCTAATCCACTCTGTGTGTGTGTGTGTGTGTGTGTGTGTGTGTGTGTGTGTGTGAGAGAGAGAGAGAGAGAGAGCCTAGTTCAACAGTTCTGGTGTGACTTGACTTCTGCAGATGTGGGGGGGGCACTGACTGACAGGGCTACGCTTGGCATACTTACTTGGAAGTTAATGCTGCTGTTTACTAGGGTTTACTTATTTCCCAGGTAAGTGTGCATAGGATTGCAAGCTTGACTTTGCCCTCCTTGGAGGGAGGCAGTGCTAGGCTCAGACAAGGGCAATAAGCGTTTGCTGCTGAGTGTACAAATTCCATATCTACGTTTTCCGACACAGTGGGTGTGTATCCAATTCTCCTTTCCGCAGTTATGTGGCTAGAGGAGATTGTTCATTGTTGCTCGACTGTAATGGACCCCCCCCCCCCCCAGTTTAGCTTCATGTTCCAACCACTTGGAAACTATTCTTCCTCTGAGAAGACCAAGAGAAGGCACATTTATTTCTCCCTCCCGGTGCTTAAAGTGTCAGTTGCTTATTAATGGGGTACATTTAGGGGTAAATGTACCCCTACCCCAAAATAACTTGGAACCCGTGTTTTCTAGTGTCCAGTTGTGGAAAGAAGTGATACTGGTGCTACAATTGCTAAGAAGTAACATCTGACCCCCCAAAAAAACATACCGATACCTTTTTTTTTCCCGATTGTGGAAAGCTGACAGTGCATGGAAAAGGCACTTTGCTTATGTTCCGGGGAAGTCTCTCCTTCCTTTGCTGGTTCCAGAGTTGAGCACTGGTGTTTCAAACAGGTTCCTGCTCAAATCAAGCTTGTGTGTACAAGATCGCCAGAACAGGACAGTTGGATGATCTCAGACTCATCTCATAAGCTTTGGAGTTGGAGATGATGTATGTGGCGGGGGGGGGGGGGAGATGGAAGTGGGGGACAGCATCTGCTTGGACTGAGGGCAGAGACCCTGTGCAGAAGGGGTCTGTTGTTGATAGACGAGGCTCTCTTTTGCCCCTGTGCTGGTCTCTCTTGGCAAGTTTGCTGCAGTGTTTGCTAGTCTCAGCCGCAGTCTCTAGGACGGTCCTCCCAGAATAAGAGTTCTAGAAAAATCTCCAATGCCGAGGAAGGGGGGGGAGTTGGTGTAAGCTGCTTCTTGGAAAGGGGAGTAGCTAGCCACCCTAGGAGGCTGTCTCTGTGCCTGACATGGGCAGGGTGCTAAGCTGACGGAAAGGGGGGAGGAGGGAGAGATTCCTGTTTGTGTCTCTCTGCCCTTCAGAGTTTCAGGGCTGCTTTGTGCCAATAACCGTTGGGAGTGTGCCCTTTCCCGATAAGGCTATCTCCTCCCCAGACAGTATACCCCTTAAAAATCCCACATCCTGTCAGCCTGCATGGCTAAACTTGAACTGAAAAAAACTTATCAAAGGGAAGACACAGCCGTATCTTTCAACTGTTGCCCTGTCTTGCTAACAGCTGCTTGCTCCTTGCACAAAGAATTGCACAAACAGCTCCTTGCACAAAGAACGTGAAGACAACTGCAGGTCATAGTGCTGTCATATTAGCAATAACGCTAACGTTTTTTTTTATGGCCGGTACACTGCGGTTTCTTTCCCTCCTGCTTCTAGCCTTGCATCTTATTTTTAGCTTTCTTGCTTCAGAAGCAGTTATCTGGTCCCAGAACCAGTTTCCGCTGCCATGCATTAGCGGTAGTATATCTGCAGTTGGGCTAGAGAAGAGTTCCAGGGCATGTGCAGAGTGTTCTGCTAGATCTTTGCCTGTCTTCCAATAAAGCTGCATTTTATGCAAAATCTCTTCTTGGTTATCTTGCTATGCTACAAATTAAGGTCTGACACAGGATCAAACCCGTAGACTTCTAGGTCAGGAAGAGGGAATTGCCATTGCTGTATTGTCTAAAATGTAGTCCTGTTTTAATGGCAAGGGTTCACGGGGGTATTCTGAAAGGTCTCGGTCTACCATTCCCTTGCAATGGGTCTAAGAACTTATGGCTTTTAAAGTGCACAGTCTGCAAAAGAGAGCTTGCTCACATTAACACTGGGATAAAAGCCAACACTTTAATGGGTCTCCCTGCATCTTTCTTGGGAGCTGAAAGATCTTCATGTTCCTTGTTCCTGACACTTGGCAACTGATATTTGCAGGTCAGCTGAGGAACAGTTACATTCAGGGCTGCTGTGTGGGGGCAGGAGCTGCAACTTGGATTCCAGCCCCCTGAGCTAACTAGTGGAAAGTTTTTTTGTGTGTGTGTATGTCTGTGACATCTTAACTGTAGTGTCTTCCAGCTGTCACTCACAGCTGGATGTGCACTTTCAAAGACTTCCAGCAGGGGTCACCAGTCCCTTGCACATCAGGAGCAGCCTGGAAGATTAAAATAGATGGGAGAAATTGGAGCTGGAACTTGCCTTTGGGGAAGGGCTCATTGGCAAAGCATGCGCTCTACATGCAGAATGAAACTCACCGTTGCATATGAATGGAAAGACATTTTAGATCTAGTGTTTTTTTTTCCTGGACTTGGAAGACAAATTCCAACACGACAGCTGTATTAGGTTTTCTTTTTTTAAAGGTACAACCGACATGAAAGTGAGTCACAATACATTTTAAACCTCTTGAATCTGTACAACAGCCCTGCAAGAAGGTTACAGGTTGCAAGGAGAAACTGGAAATAGTAGCTTGCCGATCGCTGATGTGGGAATTGATGGTGGCATTTGAACCTGGGGCGTGGTTTCCACTGTTTTAACTGGCACAGCAAAGTGACTTATCTTGGGATCCTTGGTGTGTGGGCTTATTTAAGGTTTTAAAATCTGGATCAGAAATAAAAATTCTCAGAACTTTGCAGAGTTCCTCGATTTCCTAAGCGTGCAGAGGAGGAGAGAGATCTGCTTTGTTTCCAACCCCCAACCCCCCCCCTCCCGTTGAGTTCTGCTTTTGAGACGGGGCTGTGGCTTCTCTCCCCATGTTGCAAATGGTGTTGCGTAACAACCTCCTGCTGTGGGTCTTGTGTCTTCTAACACCTCCTGTGTCTTCTTGCAGCCAAAATGTCCAAGGGTCCAGCTGTAGGTATCGACTTAGGGACCACCTATTCCTGTGTGGGCGTCTTCCAGCATGGCAAGGTGGAGATCATCGCCAACGACCAAGGCAACCGCACCACCCCCAGCTATGTGGCCTTCACGGATACGGAGCGCCTCATCGGTGATGCGGCCAAGAACCAAGTGGCCATGAATCCCACCAACACAGTCTTTGGTAAGAGCCAGAAGTCCAGCCATGGCTTTCCCCACCCGGTGGCGGTGGCTCTGTGCAGATCCTAGGTCCATGATAGCGAACCTATGACATGCGAGGTCATTTTGGGTGACACGCCAGTGTTTCCCCCAGGGCCCCGACACACCTTACATTTTCGCAAAAGTTTTACAGGCTTGTCTTGGACATTTAGGGCAGAGATTTTGGGCAGACCTCTTTTATTATCTAGTAAAACTCAGCAACAAAAAAGTCAGTAATTGATGTTAAATAAAATGCAATGTGTTCTATAGTAGTTTTCAGTTTGGTTCAATTCAAAATTACTATTAAAAGTAGCAGTAGTCAAAGTACTATTAAAAGTGGGGGGTTCGGGACACACCAGCAGAGTCAAGTTAGGCATTTTCAAACATTTTGACACACCAAGCCCAAATGGTTCGCCGTCACTGTCCTAGGTGGAAGATGCGGGGTGCGTGTTGGAATGCAATACAGGAACTCCTCCTACAAAGGAGGCGGGCTTCAGCCTAGCACTGGGCCTTTGATTGGACAGCAGTCGTTGATATAGCTCTGTTCAGACATGATACGAACCACAGTTTGTGTGTTCCTGTCTGAACGGGAGCCTGCCCACAAATCGCTTCCAGCCTTCGAACTGCTGTAGCAAGGCTAAAAGCAGCAAAAGGACGTTGCTACTTTAGGTGGCGTAGCTCCATTGAGTACTTAACATGTGCTAGAGAAGTGGTTCTCAAATGTTTTAGCACCGGGACCCACTTTTAGAAATGACACTCTGTCGGGACCCACCTAGCTTTACGAGACGCTCAAACATTAGCAGCTATCTGATTTTTGAATAGCCTCGGGGCTTGTGGCAACTACTTATCTGATCTTTCCATCACCTGGGACCCACCAAGTGGGTCCCGACCCACAGTTTGAGAAACACTGTGCTAGAGGACTGTGCAACTGTGGGGAGGAAACAGTCCCATCTGCGGAGAGAGCCTGGGTCGCAGTGGCTGAAAACAACTTGGCCTCTCGGGTTCAGATAAACTTTGCAGACCTGTCTTAGTCTTGGAGTGCCCGACAGTCATGGGCAGAAAGAAGTCCCTCATTTAGTCTGTTTATCCTGGACAGAGTTGGGACCGGTCAGTTTCAGGCCAACTGAGCTGGTTGCCTCAGGCACCAGATTGGTGGGCGGAGCCCCTTGCTTCCTCTGCTCCTCCTGCTCCCTGGATTGAAAAGGAAGAGAGGGATGAAGTAGATGAAAGGAGAGTGGTGGGCTAGAGTGTTGGAGATGCTCATGAACACTCTAGCCCTCGATTCTCCTTTCCTCCACACTTCCTTTTTTTCCCCATTTCCCCCTCTTCCTTTTCCAGTCCAGCAAGTAGGAAGAACAGAGGGTGACACATCACCAGGTAAAGGGGAGGCAGGATTTGGCATGCCAGGACTTCTTAGGCTGGCCCTGCACTCTACAAATAGAGCTTTTGACCACGAACCCAAGATGGGATGGTCGGAGTAGGCAGCTTGCTTTGGAATGATTCAAACCATTCGAACCAGAATGATTCGTGGGCTGGAGCACCTCCCTTATGAGGAAAGGCTAAAGTGTTCGGGGCTTTTCAGTCTAGAAAAAGGCGCCTGAGGGGGGACATGATTGAGACGTATAAAATTATGCATGGGATGGAGAGAGTGGATAGAGGGAAATTCTTCTCCCTCTCACACAACACCAGAACCAGGGGACATGTACTAAAATTGAGTGGAGGGAGAGTTAGAACGGACAAAAGAAAATATTTCTTCACCCAGCGTGTAATTCATCTGTGGAACTCCTTGCCACAGGATGTGGTGATGGCACCTGGCCTAGATGCCTTTAAAAGGGGTTTGGACAGATTCATGGAGGAAAAGACCATCACAGGTTGCAAGCCATAAACAACCTCCTGGCTTTAGAAGTAGGTTTTCTCTGTGCCAGGTGCAAGGGAGTGACAACAGGAAACAGGTTATCTGTGCCAGGTACAAGGGAGTGGCGACAGGATACAGGTCTCTTGTTGTCTTGTGCTCCCTGAGGCATCTGGTGAGGCCACTGTGTGATTCAGGAAGCTGGACTAGATGGGCCTTTGGCCTGATCCAGCAGGGCTCTTCTTATGTTCTTAATCCACGCAAACCTCATAGCTAAACTTGTTTCCCTCTTGTCTCTTTCCTTTCCAGATGCTAAGCGCCTGATCGGCCGTCGTTTTGACGATCCTGTGGTACATGCTGACATGAAGCACTGGCCCTTCCAGGTGATCAACGATGGAGGTCGCCCCAAGATGCAGGTGGAATACAAGGGCGAGCTCAAGTCTTTCTATGCTGAGGAGATCTCCTCGATGGTCCTCACCAAGATGAAGGAAATTGCAGAGGCCTACTTGGGCAAGGTGGGTGCTGGGCGACGTCCAGCTAAGGCTGTATAGTGGTTGATGTGGTATGACTTGAAGAAGTGCACTCGGTGGAGATAATTGTGCTGTGGAGTTCTGTAAAATGGGCCCCTGCCCCAAGGCGCTTACAGTGGGGATGATTGGGAATTGTGGCAGAGGTAACCTGGGGCACAAGTTGCCCGTACTCGATCGTTGCTGTGGTTATAGAACAAGGCTAGTGTGAGGGATTGGTGGAAAAGGGTGGGTTTTGAGGCGGGAGTAAAGAAAGAGGGTGTACCGTACAGGGGAGCTGGTTTGGTGGTATAAGTCTGGATGTTGAGGGAAGAGGTGGAGGAGGGCTGAGGGGAGGGGAGTTGGAGGAATGATGATTGCAGGCCAAGATGTATTAGGAGATAAGGATGTGGAATTCTGCATATTGCATATGAGACCCTTTTTCTTTTAAGCCCCCAGCCCAGAGGAGGGAAGAGTACCCCACATTCTTTATTCTTGCTCTCTTCCAGACTATCAACAATGCAGTAATTACCGTCCCAGCCTACTTCAACGACTCCCAGAGACAAGCTACCAAAGACGCTGGCACCATCGCAGGCCTCAATGTCCTTCGTATCATCAATGAACCCACAGCAGCTGCCATAGCCTATGGGCTGGACAAAAAGGTAAGAGGGGACTAGCTTAGGCCCAAGCCTCGGAATGACCTCTGCCGGTTCTGGCTCCGAGAGGAGCAAGAGATCGGGGAGCTCTCTGCACCTTCACAGAAGGTCACGTGGGATGTGAGAGAATAAATAGAGAGAAGTTCTTTTCCCTCTCTCACAATACCAGAACTAGGGAACATCCACTAAAATTGAGTGGCGGGAGAATTGGAACAGACACATGTAAGTAAGTAAGGAACCTTTATTGGCATAAAAACAAAACAAAAACAAACAAACATTACATAACACTTAACACATAATATTTATATTACAAAATCTACAAGCACAACAAAATTACAGCTTAAACATCAGAGGGAATACTATCAGCTTTGCGTGCTATAATGATTGTATCAACAAAGGCTGCCGATCTTTCCATTACGCCATCCATCTCTGTCGATAAAAGGTAACGTACTACCTCCTGATCTGCCCAGCCCTGGAGCTTGTCTAATATAGGGCCTAAATGTTGCTTACGAGGGGCCTCATGGAGCGGGCAATACAAAAACATATGTAGTAATGTTTCTACACAACCCACTCCACAAGGACAATACCTCTCAGAGACTGGTATTCCACTATATCTGCCAAGTAACAGAGCAGACGGGAGAGCGTTGCACCTAGCTAAAGAAAGGGCTCTGTGCGACTGGGGGCACTTAAGATTACAAAGATAAGGTGCCATCTTCCCAGAGCTGATAGGGATGTGAAATTGTAGTGGGGAACAGGTCGTACTCGCCGCACTATGCAACTCCTGATTTTCAATATCTAGAATTCTGGCCTTGATTTCGCGGTAGGCCGCCTCTTGGCTCGACATACCTGGAACAGACACATATTTCTTCACCCAGTGTGCAATTCATCTGTGGAACTCCTTGCCACCGGATGTGGTGATGGCACTTGGCCTGGATGCTTTTTAAAAGGGGGTTGGACAGATTGATGGAGGAAACGTTCATCATGGGGTACAAGCTGTTTAGGTTTTGTGGAGCAACAAACCTATGTTTACAAACCAATATTTTTGTGTCCTGGACATGTCTGGACAAGCCTGGACAAAGTAAGCAGGATCTGCTTTGTCACTCCTCCGCAGAGACTGTGGAGAAGCACCTGACATGAGGTGAGGTAGGCAGCACGAAATGAGAAATAACCTCTAACCTAATTGGATAAATGATAGCTAGCATAGTATAAGAGAGACGTGGTAGCGTAGCCCGTCTGTGGGTTCAGAGGAGAAAGTTTGACTATTTGTATTTCGTGCTTAAATTACTGGAGTGAAGTGCTGTATCTCGTCGAGCTGCTGCTGTATTCTTCAGTGAGCTTATAATCTATGCCGCTTCATATCTGTACATATTGTAAATAGACGGCTTCAACTGACCTTGGCTCAGCGTGCTTCTTCAGTCCTAACGCTTCTGTGGCAAACCAGGGGAACTATCCAGCCTGGCAGAAATAAAGCTCTGACACAAGCCATGATGGGGATAAGCAACCTCCTGGCTTTAGTAGAAGGCGATCTATTAATGCCTGATGCAAGGGAGTGGCAACAGGATACAGGGATCTTGTCTTGAGTTCTCCAAGAGGCATCTGGTGGAGCCACTGTGAGATACAGGAAGCTGGACTAGATGAGCTCTGGGCCTGATCCAGCAGGGCTTGTCCGATCTTATGTAATTCTTTCCGTGTGCAGGTGGGTGGCGAGCGCAACGTCCTCATTTTTGACCTGGGTGGCGGCACCTTCGATGTCTCCATCCTGACCATCGAGGACGGCATCTTTGAGGTGAAGTCCACGGCCGGAGACACTCACCTGGGCGGGGAGGACTTCGACAACCGAATGGTGAACCACTTTGTGGCGGAGTTCAAGCGCAAGCACAAGAAGGACATCACGGACAACAAGCGCGCGGTCCGGCGGCTGCGCACGGCCTGCGAGAGGGCCAAACGCACCCTCAGCTCCTCCACCCAGGCTTCCATCGAGATCGACTCCCTCTACGAGGGCATCGACTTCTACACGTCCATCACCCGCGCCCGGTTCGAGGAGCTCAACGCGGACCTCTTCCGGGGCACCCTGGAGCCGGTGGAGAAGGCCTTGCGCGACGCCAAGCTCGACAAGTCCCAGGTGCACGACATAGTCTTGGTTGGCGGTTCAACCCGCATCCCCAAGATCCAGAAACTGCTGCAGGACTTCTTCAACGGCCGCGAGCTCAACAAAAGCATCAACCCAGACGAAGCCGTGGCATATGGAGCAGGTAAAGGGGCTATGCAGAAGGTGGAATTGGGTTGGGGGGGGGGGGAAGCCAGTAACTTGTACTTTGAAATGTTTTCCAGCAAGGCAGACTGGGCAGAAGAATGTCTTCCCCACTCTGGTTTCTTCCTCCCTCCCTGCTATAGTTTAGTCTGGCTATGCCTTGTCTTGTAAGGGAATCTGGAGTTGATCCTTGCGCATGACAGGCAATCTCGAGAGTGTAGTGCTTGCGAGCTCCTGCAGTTTGCAAGATAGCTGCTAATTACCCTGCAAACAGCTGAGCTCCTGCAGTTTGCAAGCTTGTGTAAATATAGCGAGATAAATGTTTGAGCGTCTTGTTTCTAGTGGGTTCCCCCCCCCCCCAAGTCTGCCAATGACAGGTAGTGGGGACAGGTAAAGGCTGGGTCACATAACCAAGCCTCTCAAGCCTTGAGGCTATTCATTAGGGCTGCCTCATTATGAGAAATGGATTGAGGGTTTTTTTTGCAAATATTACCTGTACATTATATTCTTTCTAGATCACTTTTTTAAGTGTTGTAACGCTAGGTGGGTCCAGATAGTGAGTCATTTTGAAAAGTGGGTCCCCGATGCTAAAAAGTTTGAGAACCCCTGTCCTAGAGGCATTTAGCTGGCCAGTGTGGGTGTTGCCTCTGATGGAGCCGTCTGCCTGATCCGGAAAGGTGCTTATTCATGGTACTGGTTTGCTAACCTTCCCACTTGCTGACCTGTCGCGCTGCTCCTCTCCCAGCTGTTCAGGCTGCTATCCTGTGCGGGGACAAGTCGGAGAATGTGCAGGACCTGCTGTTGTTGGACGTGACCCCCCTGTCCTTGGGTATCGAGACGGCCGGCGGGGTGATGACGGCCCTCATCAAGCGGAACACGACTATCCCCACCAAGCAGACACAGACCTTCACCACGTACTCGGACAACCAGCCTGGCGTGCTGATCCAGGTAAGCGAAGGCGGAGGTTAGGGGAAGGGTGGCAGTGCAGGGTGGGGGTGACTGTCAGATCTAGGTTAGTAGCCATAGCGCCGGGTAGGACTGACTGACTGCCAGTCAGCATAACCTGGACCACTGTTCCAGCTAGCTCATTACTGACTTGGTAGGGTAGCTCATTGTGTCCATATGTACAAAAGCTTTATCCCTGCTGATATTAACTGGACCCTCTTGATATTAACTGGACCCTCCAAGTCCTACTTTGCTGGGAGAGAAATAAATGGGATGCTGGGTTGATAAGTGGGAAGGGAGTGAATAGGAGTTGTCCATCCAAGGAACACAAGAGCCAAAACAATGTTGTGCAAAATCTCTTGCTTTTAGGGGGGGGGCACTTTGCAAGGCTGGGAATTTCTCGTCACAGGGGCCACCACCAAGAAGCCCCCCCCCCCCCGTTGTGTCACCACCAACTAATCCTCAAAAAGGCAATGGGACAAGCTATGGAGTCTCCTTTCCAGATCTTAACAGTGTTTCAGAATCGAGAGGCAGTTCACGTTTCCCAAGGAAGGGGGATGGGGGGGGTAGGCTCTTTTGAGGTCCGCTTGCTAACCTGCTGCACCCGCTCGTTGCAGGTGTACGAGGGCGAACGTGCCATGACCAAAGACAACAACTTGCTGGGCAAGTTTGAGTTGACGGGGATCCCGCCTGCCCCTCGCGGCGTCCCCCAGATTGAAGTGACCTTTGATATCGATGCCAACGGTATTCTCAATGTATCCGCGGTGGACAAGAGCACCGGCAAGGAGAACAAGATTACGATCACCAATGATAAAGGTCAGCCTGATGGCAAGGGAATAGGGTGTGGTACAGGTGGGCCCCTATATCTACTGATCCACGGTTTCAGTTATCCACGGATCGCAGGGACCCCCCCCCCAGGCTTTTACTTTTTTCCCAGCAAGCTTTGTTTCTTCCTTAAACAGGAGAAGCAGCCTCTGTCTGCTTATTGCAGGCAAGTAGAACGAGACTAAGTCCTAGAGAGGCTCTGCAAGGTTAACAGAAACCTTGCAGAGCCTCTCTAGGACTTAGTCTCGTTCTACTTGCCTGCAATGGAGGCTGCTTCTCCCTTTGTTTTTTAAGGAAGAAAGAAAGCTTGCTGAAAGAAAAATAAGAGCTGGGGGCGCACGCACGCCTCCCCGCAGGGGAGACAGGGCGGGGGGCCCTCAGGAAACATGGAGGGGGTGTTCGCTCTTATCCACGGTTTCAAGTATCCACGGAGGGGCCTGGAACATATCCCCAGCGGATATGGGGGGAGTACTGTAGTTGGCCCTTGCCAATCACATGCTTGACCTCACTTCCGAGTTTGCAAGAACCTGTCGCCCACTCGCTTGCTTTCCCCTCTTCCTGCTTCTAGGCCGCCTCAGCAAGGAGGAGATTGAGCGCATGGTCCAAGAGGCGGAACAGTACAAGGCGGAGGATGAAGTCCAAAGGGAGAAGATTGCAGCCAAGAACTCCCTGGAGTCTTTGGCCTTCAACATGAAGAGCACCGCGGAGGACGAGAAGCTCAAGGACAAGCTGTCTCCGGAGGACAAGCAGAAGATCCTGGACAAGTGCAATGAGGTCATTTCCTGGCTGGACAGGAATCAGGTGAGTGACCATGGCTGGGTGGCGGTGGTGATGGGACTGGGACGGGAAACCTCAAAGGGGATGCCTTCTTTTGGGAAAGGGAGCAAAGGTTGGAAGGTGGAGGCAAAGAATTGCTCCATAAGTAGGCTTTCCTTCGTCCCGGAATCGAGCCTGGCTTCGGCCTAGAGCGGACCCGAGCTGCTCCCAAGGGTGCACCGCGGCTGGCCAATGGGGTTCCTGCTTTGGTCGCGTCGTCGACCGGAAGTGCCGGATTGGGCAGCCGCAGTACACATTTCGGAGCAGCTCAGGTCCGCTCTAGGCCGAAGCCAGGCTCGATTGCGGGACGAAGGTAAGCCTATCATAAGCATACTGAATCCACAACGCTTATTGTAATAGGAGGGAGAAACCTGGTTTCAGATCCCCAGTGACTTCTACCAAGAGGAGCATGACTTCAGACTTGCCTAGAGCTGCTTTTGTAGCTTGATAAAAACACTTTGCTAACTACTACTGCAGGTGCATTATCATGGCTTTTCCCAGATGTCCAGGGAAATGCAGTTTTGAGGTGTAGAGAATCGAAGGTTCTATCATGCCCTCGCAAAAAAATTACAGGTCCCAGAATTCCCTCCGGCCCAGGCAGTGATTTGCAGTGATTTTTAGCCCAGGTTAGAGTAGAGTTCCAGATTTGGCCAGGTGATGGTGGTTTGTTAGCTTGTTCCACAAGGGGGCAGCAGATGCATCCAGACCCATAGCAAATGTTGTCTTTATGTAGCTCTTCAAAGCTGCTTGGCTGTTGTCTTGCAGCTCAGTTTAGTAAGGCGGCTTTTTTTTTAAAAAAATCTTAAGAGCCTGGTAACATTCCAAAGAAGCCCGTCTCAAGCTGTCTGGCTTCCAGGAACCCCAAAAATAGTTGCACGTTAGCAGTTGCAATTAACTACTTGGAGTCCTTGAAATTAGACTGGTCTTGGATAAGTCCTACGTACAGAGAACCTCATGGCTCTGAAACCTGGATACACAACAAACTTTAGCTAGTTTTGTTGTCCGTCACGCTTTCCAGGGAGCCCTAGGAACTATTCTGGGAGTGGGGCTAGGGAACTTCGGCTAGTGAACTTCCCAGGATCCTTTTGCAGGAAGGTATGACAGTTAAATATATAGTGTGGACATGCCCTTAGTTCTGTCCATCTAGGATAGGTAACAAATACTTTTCGGCTACTACTGCTAGAATGTCTTTCCACACCCTCTTGGCACTTCTTCTGAAATAGTGCAAGGCTTTGCCATAGGCCTTCTTCACTGTCTCCTCCTTCAAGCTTCAATGGAAGATTTTTGGTTAGTGGCTTTTAGGGGCTGGGCCTTGTATTTGAATTAATCTCTGATATTCTAGAACGGGTTCTCAACCAGTGGTACTAGTATCACCAGTGGTACATTGGCTGACTGCTGGTGGTACTCGGACCGCCAGAACCCCACTCTGATGCAGTACTTTTGGCAGCACGTTTTCATTCCCGAGAGGCTCCTACCTTTTGACTGAATTTCTTGAGAACGCTGAGAAGGGTCCTCCCACCCGCTCAGAGCCTCCTACCTACATTTCTAGTCTCCAAAAACCCGGACGTAACCGGTGGTGATGTCATCGCCACTCACTTCCGGTGGTACGCAGCAGGAGAGTGGCACTTGAGGTAGTACTCTGCTGGGAAGGGGTTGAGACCCCCCGCCCCGTTCTAGTACTTGTGTAATGCTGCAAATCCAGGCAGACGAAGTCGGCCCCTGCATGAAACCAAATGAGGCAGTTGCCTCAGGCAACTGACTGACAGGGCCCCTCTCATCCATACCGTGTCTTCTCCTTTCTTCCCCTTCTTTTTGGATCCAGAGATGTGGGGACTGATGTCATGTCAGATTAGAGGTGGCATTGGGTGGTCCTTGGCCACAGGAACAGCACTAAGCTGTAGGCCCCTTTTCGAGTTGTTGGAATCTGCAAGTTCAGGCTCTTCACACGGGGCTGGATCCGAGGAGTTCTGCCCGCATGAGCTCAAAGGCCAATGCGTCTCCATCTCTCTCTCTCTCTTGTAGATGGCCGAAAAAGAGGAGTATGAACATCAGCAGAAGGAGCTGCAGAATGTATGCAACCCCATCGTTACCAAGCTGTATCAGGGGGCCGGAGGCATGCCGGGTGGAATGCCCGGGGGATTCCCAGGAGCCGGTGGGGCTGGTGGTGGTGGCGGTTCCTCCGGCCCCACCATTGAGGAGGTGGACTGAGCCACCACCATTCAGCCCCTGTTCTGCATGGTTGGAAAAAAAGAGGAAGGCAAAAAGTCCAGCTTTCTTGGGTGTCTTTCGGTTTCTGCTTTCACAAGTTTGTTCATCCACGCATTCTTCTTGCGAGTCTCTATGTCAATGGAGTTTCCTTCTCTTCTCTCTCTTCTCCCCCCCCCCCCCGGTTGTGTTAAGAGTTGGGCATGTCTCCTTAACTGCCAAATTGACACTGTTTTGGTGTTCGCATCAATAAATTATTGCACTTTTGTCATCTTGTCGCCTCAGTACCTGTGTGATTATGTGTCGGTTTTGCAGTAGAAGTCCACAAAATACTATTTCACAGACCTGGTGTCATGGAACTCCCCTTGCTGAGGCTTCAGAGGGCTCACTGAGAAGGGTACAAATCCTGCTGCCATTTTTTTCCCACAATGCCCCCAACACATCAACATTCCAGGACACTGCAAAAGAGAGAACAGTGGCTGTCAAGTTTTTTCCTTCCCACAATGCATAGGGATAACTATTATGGGGGCATTGTGGAGGGGGGGAAAACAGTAGCCAAGAAACAGAATGGCCTCCACAGCCCCCTTTCTATGAAATATGGGGTGAGAGACCAGACTTGCTCACGGAGGAGTTGACAAAGACCAGGCTGCTGAAGACTCCTTCAAAGCTTCTAGCTCTTGCAATGTTTCCCAGCTACCGACAGACCAGCAAGTTTTTTCTAAAGTTCCTGTTTGGTAAACTGCCAAAAGATCGCCGTGGACCTCAGGCAAGTGATCACTCCAGGTTTTGCTTTCTAGACAAGCTTGGGCTAGGTCCAAGAAGAAGAAGAAGCAAAGCGAAGGTGGTTGCTTGGTGGGGACCAACACCTACTTTACAGCCATAGACATTCCAGGTTTGGTTCCCTAACGCATCTCCACTTGGAGCTTGCAGGGAGTAGGTGGTGGCTGAGACCTTGGAGGAGACTAGTCTGGAGAGGTGACAGTGGCCCAGTAATCTGGGAGTAGAGGGCAGCTGTATTTTTCAAATTTGAGAAGCCCAAGCTCCTAGTGCTATGCTCAAGACTACTTACAATAGGGGTGGAATTTTGGGTAAGGTTTAGTAAAAAGGTAAAGGTATCCCTTGACATTGAAGTCCAGTCGTGTCCGACTCTAGGGTGCGGTGCTCATCCCCATTACAAAGCCGAAGAGCCAGTGCTGTCCGAAGACGTTTCCATGGTCATGTGGCCGGCAATGACTCTCCTATACTCCTTGCTGCAGTGCAAAGCGTGCGGCTGGAATACAGAACGCTGTTTACCTTCCTGCAAGTGGTACCTATTTGTCCACTCACATTAACATGCTCTCGAACTGCTAGGTTGGCAGGAACTGGTCCGAGCGGCGAGAACTCACCCCTTCACACAGATTCGAACTGCCGACCTTTTGATCAACAGCTCATGGTTCAGCGGTTTAACCCGCTGCGCCACCCCGCCCCCCTAATTCAGTAATGAGTGCCAAATTACCCAAGATTAAGCTTCGCAACTGTTGTCCTGATAGTTGTAATTGATGTACATACGGTGTTGCTGGGAGGGAGGTGGAGTTGCATTTCTTTGCGTTCTCCCTGACCAAAAACCATATACTTGTGTACTTGTCAGTCCCAGGAAAAACTACTTCCCTGTAACCTTTCGTCAGTGGGGCTTACGCATCATGTTGACCTCAGAGCCTCGCTTCCTGATGGTGAAAAACTGCCTTTTTAAGGGAGCTCTGGGTCGAAACCAGCATGGCTCGCTAACTGTTTTGAAATGCATTTTTGCGAAGGCCACAGGGATTGCTTCACTCCCAGTCTGACTCATTCATCACGTCGCATTTGGCGACGGGGTTGCGTTAGGCTGTGTTAAGCGATGACCTCATTGCGTGATTGGAATTGGTAACATTGGACAGGTCTCCAGTTATAGGACTTCACCACCACAGGTGAAGTGGGTTGAGAGTGGGCTGCGTTCGGTTCTATGAACAAGACTTGTGCTGCGCTGGTCTCTACGTGTTCTTGGTTGATGGGCAGTCTCATCTCTGAGGTGGTTAGCTCTGCTAGATCTTTAGCAAGGCCTTTAGGTCACCTTTAGGACCACCCATCAATACGGTTCCTTCACCCCACCCACCGTCCACTCCCTCCAGTTGCAATGGAAGAGATGAATGGTGGGGAAGACAAGGTGTGGTGGCTAGAAGGGTGGGGAAGACAAGGTGTGGTGGCTAGAGTGTCTCCCACCTGACCTTATTTGACGCTGGCTAGATAGCGGGACGCTGTTGCAATGTTGAAGATGGGATCTTCGTCCTCCACCGACCTGTCCTCCCTTGCTGTAAGTCAACCAGTTTCTGGCACACCTCAAACAGTGACCTTTTGTTCTGTTGCTAAAACAAGTTCGCCCTTGCCCTCCTTTTGCCTCTCACCAGCTAGGGCTGCTTGTGGAGGAAAGGAGATTTTTTTTTCCCCTGAAGAACAAGCAAGTGAGAAGCAGAGAGGGTGTTGGGTTTTGGAGCCAGTTTCTTATGTTTGCATGCAATGTGTTGGAGGAAGAGCTGTAATTCGGAGATGGAGCATCTTGCTTTGCAAACACAAGTTTCCAGGTTTGATCCAATGACCAAGAAAGGCAGTATATAAATACTGTATATCAGGGGTTCTCAACCTTTGGAGGCCCAGGTACCCCCTATCACGCTCCAATTTTCTGAAGTACCCCCTGCTAATTAATTGGATTAATCAATTAATTAATTAGGTAATTAATCGTTAAAAAGTACTAAAACAATTTTAAATGTGAAAAAATGTCTTATTTAACTCTGAGAGCGAATCAGACAGACAGACATGCAAGGATCTTTTTTTTCTCCAAGTCACACTTCCCAAAATCAGCTCCTCCCTCCCCCACCTCACCAGAGAGACAGAAGGGCTCTGAAAATAATTAAAACTTAAAATCCATGTTACTTATTTTTTGTTATTATTTATTTATCACATTTTTATACCACCCTTCCTCCAAGGAGCTCAGAGTGGTGTACATATTTCCTCCCCTCCTTTTTGTCCTCACAACAACCCTGTGAGGTAGGTGGGGCTGAGAGATAGTGACTGGCCCAAGGTCACCCAGGAAGCTTCGTGGCTGAGCGGGGATTTGAACCTGGATCTTCCACGTCTAAGTCCGACTCCCAAACCACTACACCATCCTGGCTTTTTAATACTTAATTAACACTTAATTAGCTGCTGATGGGGCAGATAAGGGGCAGGGCTTGGCATACCCCCAGCAAGAGGTCCACGTACCCCTAGGGGTACCTGTACCACAGCTTGAGAACCTCTGCTGTATATTATTGTATTATTAGTACACTTTTAAAGCGGTTACAATGGATAAAAACTGTAAACACAAAGCCCAGCAACTGTACCTCTCAGGAAGCCTGGCAGGCCCAGCTTGGCAGCATTACTCCCTTGCCCAGCCATGCCAACTTACTATCTCAGCCCCTATTTTGCCATCTTAAGTACTGGGTGCATGTGGATTAAACACAATAGTAATTATAGTGCTGAGACTTTCAAGATAATCCAATGCAGCTTTCTGCGCTCGCATGTTACCAAGTACAGTCCTGGCTCTATTCAGGACTTAATCCATCTGTGAAATGGTCTCAGCCAGTTGGTTGGAAGGGGTGCCATCATCGCCAGCCTTTCCTGGATTGGAAAAGAACAGAGTGGAAGAGGAAGTGTGAAGGAGAGGGAAGTAGTGGGGCTAGGGCATTGGAACGTCGGGCAACTCTAGCCCACCAATCTCTACTCCTCCTCACTTCCTGTTCTACTCCATTCCCCTCTCTTCCTTATAAATCTAGGGAGACCAGTAGGATGAGGAGCAGCAAATGAGTCTATGACGTAGGCGTGTCCTCACATTTTGGTGTGCTTCTGGAAAAGGGCCTGCCTGTGTAAACGGCCTTGAATTAAAGTTGGAGGAGAAATCCAATGACCAAGAAAGGCGGTATATAAATACTGCTTGTTGTTAATGATGATAATATTATTATTTTATTTGCTGTTCCACTTGAGGTGCAGGCAGATCACAATTGCCCTGCCAATAGTGGCCAGGTTTGAGGTCTACAAGGTGCTATAAATGCTACTTGTGATGAAAGGAGAAGCGAGCACACAACTTCCCTCCAAAAATATACGAGAGGAGCGGGAGGGAGGTGAGTGAAAGTGGACGGGTTGAGGCAAGAGTGAAAGTGGACGGGTTGAGGCAAGAGTTTCCTCTTGGCACACCACAAACCAGCGTGAAGCAATTCTGCAGCTCTTTGCTCAGCGAGGTCAGTTTCAACAACCTGAAAGCGCTGCGTTGTGTTGGTTTGGCAAAGGACCCTGGGAAAGGTCTTGTCAGGTGTTCGCGGAGCTATAGCCGAACTTGGCACACGCATCCACTGCCCTCGAGGGGGGAAAGATGGATGGACCGGGGCCTGGCTGGGATGCAAGGGTGGGGGTTGCTTGCGACTCTTGCAGGCTAACTGTGTGGCCTGGGTGTTCGGGAGCTGTGGCGTTGGTCATGCTTGCCCCGCACAGTGCGAAACAGATGTCTCAGTTGCCTCATTGCATGATTATAGTCTTACCATCGTCCCGGAATCGAGGCAGGCTTCGGCCTATTCCGGGCCCGAGCAGCTCCCAACGATGCACCGCAGCTGGCCAACGGGGTACCAGCTTTGGTCGCGTTGTCAACCGGACGTGCTGGAAGCTGGTACCCCGTTGGCCAGCCGAGGTGCATCCTTGGGAGCTGCTTGGGCCCGGACTAGGCCGAAGCCTGCCTCGATTCCGGGATGATGGTAAGCCTAATTATGATGCATGTGTTTGGCAGCGAGCGATGCAAAGGTTGTAGTCCTTTTCTGGGGAGACTTTCTCCCAGAGTTGCTTTCTCTGACCTCCTGCTCTGCTCTTACTTCAGGAGAGGTAGATCCCATGAATTTTTGCAAAATGGCAACAGAGATACTGAGGAGCAGGCCAGGAAACGTAAGCATTATCGCCTGACACGTTGATGAAAAGTGTGAATATCTTTTGAGCAAATACATATACTGCACAGGTTGATTACCCCTTATCCGGACATCCGAAATCCAGACTATTCCGAAATCCAGACATTTGGAGGGCTATGACTTTTTTTAAAAAACTTTTTCCAGCACCTGGCTGGAGTAGCGCAAGAGATGTTGGGGCACAAAATTATTAAAAATATTGTATAAAATTACCTTCCGGCTTATGTGTAGAAGGTGTATATGAGATAGAAATGAATTTCATTTTTAGACCCTGGTCCCATTCCCAAGATAGCTCATATTTATGCAAATATTCCAAAATCCAGACAACTTCCCATCCCAAGCAGTCCAGATAAGGGATACTCAACCTGTAATTTGATGTTTGTGTGAACTTGTCACAAGCTGTATCTCTTGCTCGTATGGTCTCATGGTTCCCAGAAACTTTTTCTCTTCCCACCCTTTGCCAACTGAAGGTAACACCTCGTACATTGGATGAAGCGACTACAGTCCACGAAAACTTATGTCGCAGTAAATCTGTTACAGGGTCAGACTGAAGACCTTCCTTCCAGCACCTGAGATTTTGTAATAATCACATGAGGAATAAGCCAACAGCTTATTCCATGACCTGTACAAACAAACTCGGGCAGATTCTCTGCCCTAAAGGTCTTACAAGCTATAAAAGGACACTTCTTGAAAATCACCCATGATTTGCCCCTGATTTTTCAGGGACTGTAAAAGCATGCTTATAATTACTGTAAGGTCTCTGGGGCAGAGACTCTGTCTCAAATTGTTTTGTTTATATGCACCCACTATCGGGACACTAGGCTGGCACACAATCAGATAGCAATAAATGGATAATCACAGTGGTGGAGATAATCACAGTTGTAGAGGAAGGCACCTCTCATGAGTCAGTAAGTAACATCAGGAGGGGAAAAAAATTGCATGGCTCTGTATAATTAAACTGTCACAGGATGGGCAGAGGTTGACCGGTTTCGCCAGAGTCCCAAAGAGGAAATGAAATAATTAAGATGGGGGGGGGGGGGAAACATAGGAAGTAATTTGCTTTGACCCCTCTCTGTGTCCAAATTCCTTGCACTCAACAATGAAGGAAACTGAAGTTATCTGCTCAGAAGAAATGGAGCAGTCAGCATATTTTCAGAAAGTCTGTTAATTTGCATCCTGTTTGCTTCTTTATGGCCTCTGTGCCGTCCCACAGATGTGCAGATGTGCCAGAAAAAATTAGATCACTCCTGGACTCTTCCCAACAATTCAGAGCACATATTTTGTCATGGTCCCCCTAGCTTCATCTTTGTTGGCAGTGTGATAACTCCACAAGCAGCCAGTGTAACAGGACTGAAGGGCTTTATTAAAACCGAAGCAGGGCTTTTTTTCTGCCAGGATAGGACAGCATTAACAGACACTTCATACAGAACCAAAAGTGAAACTGACTTGAAGCAAGTGCTACGGGACCCTGTCAAAACAACTGTTTATTTCTATAATGGAGCATCAATAAATTCAGAAATTGACCACGGTATATTACACAGGGCATCATGAAGAGCTTTCTAGAAAGCATGCTTGGCGCAATTTCTGTCCCCTAACCCGTTGAGTCACAATGTTTGTGTGAATGTGTAAGTGCAGTGCAGGTTTCTAACAGTGCAGGTTTCGGAAGGGGAGGGAGGTCAGTTTACCTGCGAGAAACCTCAGGGAGGAGCTGGGGACAGAAGGAGATGCTAACATCCCTGCTAAATGGGCAAGAGGCACTTTTTCAATGGGTGCTCCTCTTATATTTAGCAGGGGGAGAGTAACTGCCCCCCCTTTCACCCCAGCACAGTGTCTTTTTTAGTGTCACTAAATAAGAGAATCCCAGCTATTAGCCCATGACTTCTAAGGAGCATGGGAAACTTCATCTCCCAAGACTCCCAATTTGAATGTATGTCCTTTCCCTGCTAACTGGGCAAGAGGCACTTTTTCAATGGGTGCTCCTCTTATATTTAGCAGGGGGAGAGTAACTGCCCCCTCCTTTCACCCCAGCACAGTGTCTTTTCTGGTGGCTGTTTGCTGGTGGTGTTCTGCGTCTTTTTTGGATTGTGAGCGTAATCGGCCCTTTCTTCTCCGGGGGGGGGGGGCAGTCTGCTGGCGGCCGCATCTTCATCTCCTCCTCCCCGCAATCATGGAAGAAAAGCTGAAGACTTGGCGCCGCGCAGCCAAGATGGCGGCTGCCGTCTTGGCTGCCGGCAGCCTGCATACCACCGACCTGTGGTTCACGTACCACCAGCAAATTTATATAATCTTCCTTTGTCTCTAAGCAGCCCTGTGTATGTATTGAAACCACCTCAAGGCTTTCAAGTCAAGACCTCATGAAGACCTCGGTCTTTTGATTTTGTAATTGCAAGCTGTGGGGGAAACTGCAACATGTCCCCACTATTTCTCCCCCCCCCCCCCACTGTGCTGCCTTTTTCTTACTATCTGAAGAATCCTGTTTGATACTGTCTTACCATTTGGTTTGTCCTAATAAAGGCATCCCCCCCACTCCATACTGAGGTGACTAGACAAATATTTGGTCCAGCTCCCTGGTATTTCAAATGTAGGTGCCTGAACAGGATTCGAACCCAGCTCCTTGTCTTGCCTCCTGTGGCGAGGCACAAAGCACCAACCTGTGTGGGCCGCCATGCATTGTCTTATGACAATGAGAGGCTGCTGCAGGAGGTGTTGTGACTCAGGCAGGGCCTGCCCGTTGGTGGGCCATCGTTCCAGCCTCACTTTCACGCCTCCGATGGCCTTTTCTCGAATGCATCCGGCGTTTAGGGACGTTCCCCTCCCACACAAATTCCTATTGGCATTTCACAGTGAGGTGTGGTTCAGCCCCAGCCAATGGACACCTGTAGGCCTTCCACCTGACATCTGATTGGCTGTGCATACTATTAGTCACTGCCCTGTGGCTAAGTACGAAGGCTTACAAATCAGCATAACCTGTCTGCTATTCCAGCCTGCTTATCACTGCATACCTGATTGTAATTTCTCTTCACAATAACTGTAAGTACTTGTTTGTTTTCTAAGCCAGCGCATAGTTGGATTCAGCTCCACCTTCCTGATAATATCCTTGAATTTAAGAGGGAGTTCTATCTTCTGGCTTATTATCACAAGTAAGTTATATTTAATTCACAATCCTCTCCACGTGTCTGACTTTTTTTTTTTCCTCCTGGCTAATTTTGTGTGTGTGCTAACTCATAAGTAAGCCCTAGCCAAGTGACTTACTCCCAAGCAAGTCTGGCCCTAAACCAAATATCATAAGAACATAAGAAGAGCCCTGCTGGATCAGGCCAAAAGCCCATCTAGTCCAACCTCCTGTATCACACAGTGGCCCCACCAGATGCCTCAGGGAGTACAAGACAACAAGATAACTTGTCTCCTGTTGTCACTCCCTTGCACCTGGCACAGAGAAAACCTACTTCTAAAACCAGGAGGTTGCTTATGGCTTGTAACCTGTGATGGTCTTTTCCTCCATGAATCTGTCCAAACCCCTTTTAAAGGCATCTAGGCCAGGTGCCATCACCACATCCTGTGGCAAGGAGTTCCACAGATGAATTACACGCTGGGTAAAAAATATTTTCTTTTGTCCGCTCTAACTCTCCCTCCACTCAATTTTAGTGCATGTCCCCTGGTTCTGGTGTTATGCAAGAGGGAGAAGAATATCATAGATGCTGCCTCACAGAGTCAGACCATTCATCCCTCTATGTCAGTATTACCAACACAGGCTAGCAGCAGCTCCAGGCAGGACTTTTTTTCTCTGTCGTACCTGGAAACTGAAGCTGGGACATTCTGAATGCAAGGAACATGCTTTATACTGGGCTATAGCCGCTTCCATCACAATCTAGGGAAGGAGCGTTTCAGCATCTGTTTCTTCAACTTTGGACTGCCTTATTCCTGTTGCATTTTACAACTTGGATGTACAATCTGTAGGAGTGATGTATGCAGATACAAAGTCCAGGACTCTGTCCATCTGGATTCCACTAATCTTATAGAAGGAATTTTTTTAGGCGCTCTAGGAAGTTGCATAGGTTACCTGCACTTGAATCTGGCCCTCATGTGCTTTTTAATAACTATTTATAAAGCCTTAAATCCATCTGCATCTCTTTCCGCCCTGTCTTCTGAAAAGAAGAGCCTGGAACTGTATCACATCAGTCAAAGAGCCTGAACAGATGGACCCCACCAAGCACATTCCTAATTATAGTTTTTCTCTGTTGGCTTGGCTTTGGAAGCCCATCTTGACTGAAAAGTGGGGTATGAAATATTATAGCAGAACTACAAGCCCCATGAGGCAGTGCGACAGAAGACAAGGCATTAGGGGTACCAGATTGGGTGCATGCAACATCCGGAGATTTCGGAGGAGGGGGCCTGACTGACGTCACAAGGTGGCACCTTGTGATGTCACAACACACGTGAGGCCTTGGAAAATGAGGGAGGGGGAATCTGGTCCTCCTGGGGGGGGGATGTAAAGGGAGACCTCAGAATGACCTGAGACGAACTGCCACCCACCTGCCTGAGGAAACAGAAAAGAGCTGGATAAACAGGGTCTTCTGGACCAAACGGGCCACTTTGGAAGACATTTACGTGTGAACACATCCAGACTCCGAAGTGAGGAGTTGATAGTATTGACTTGATAATATTGCAAAGGTTGGTGGGGAAATGGAGATATGAATGGGCAGCAGCGTTGTCTGGGGTGAATTGTTGCTCCTCCAGGTTTAAAAGTTAAAAATGCAGAACTCCCCGGCAAGTACAGTATAGCCCCTGGTTGTCCACTTCCTGCCATATCGAGTGGGAGGAGAAGTCACGTGGGCTCTTCCAACGCTGCCTTCCTTTGTTTTTGTCTAATTGCACACCATGTTCCATGCCAACCATTACCTCACGCTGTTGTGACTATTTGCTCGTCTTCTGATGTCTTCCTATCATTACAGCCTACAGCTGTCAAATAAAAGGATGCATCATTGCCCAGAGGATGCTGAAGATTTTTATCCCTGTAGGAGTTGGTGGTGTTGTAGTATTCTGGAAGAAGGGAGAAAGTTTGAAAATCTTGCAGGTCCAGCTGTTTTCTAAGTGCGCTTCCGTAGACGCGAGCCCCGTGGAACTCATTGAGACTTGATCTGTATGCAGGGCCAGGTTACTCATGAGGTTGGTTGTCATGGTCACCTCAGGCAATGGGTTGCTTGCCTTCATCTTCGAATTGACCTAGAGCCTCCAGGAATTGTCTAGTCTCCAGGTGATGACTGAAAACAATTCTTGAGATTTTCACAGAGCCTCTAGGAATTTCCAAGCTGTTGGGGGAAAAAAAAAACATCTACAGGAATAGCTTCAATTGAGAACCTTTCTTCACCTGCCCGCCCACCACCACTGCGCCTCTCCTTCTTACTCCCTCAATTTGAAGAGAATGGTACAGAAGAGGGTGTGAAGGAGAGTAGAGTGGTGGGCTAGAGTGTCAGAGAAATGCTACACTTCCTCGTCAACATTCTAGCCCACCACTCTCCTCTCCTCCACACTTCCTTTTCTGTCCCACTTTGAATCTAAGGAGTGGAAGGAGGAAGGGTGGCTGAGACAGCATTTGGCGTAATTTCTCAGGCGCCAGGAGGTCGTCTTTGGCCAGCCCTGATTCCAATCCTTTTCGGTTTTGTATGCATGAATGCAGTTGGCAGGCGGTATGATGAATGAATACGGAGCATGAGAATTTGCTCTTCGTTACATACCTTTCATTAACCAGCCTGGCTGTGAATCCAAAGAGGGTTAATCTAGCCTGATGTCCCCTGTAGCGCATAGCAATAAAACTCATGCTCAGTTAAATTGCTCCTGGCAGCCAAATGTCATCTAGGACGTCGTCCAGCTAGAATGGTGGGATTCTATTAAAAGAAGAGGGGGGGGGAGAGCATCAGCATTGTTACAGGCCTGCATGTTTTTGTTTTTAATCTAGAGCAAACCCTTCCCAGCCGAGTACCACCTCTGATGCCACTCTCCTGCTGTGTACCACCGGAAGTGACCAGCGATGACCTCATCGCCAGTTACTTCCGGGTTTTCAGGTTTTTGGAGGCCAGAAAACAGAGGTAGGAGGCTCTGGGCGGGTGGGAGAGCCCTTCTCAGCGTTCCCGTGAGGCTCGGCCAAAGGCAGGAGCCTCTCGGGAGCGGGAACATGCTGATGAAAGTGCCTCATCAGAGTGGGGTTCCGGTGGTCTGGCGGTCCGAGTACCACCAGCAGTCGTCCGAAGTACCACTGGTGATACTAGTACCACTGGTTGAGAACCCCTGATCTAGAGAGCCAAGGTGATGTCATAACTACACTGTTGGCTTAAGAATGGGGAAATCTGAGCTCTTCAGTTCCCTTGTTTAGGTCGGTCACCCTCTCTCAGCCTCACCTACACCACAGGGTTGTTGTGAATATAAAATGGGGGTGAGGGGCGCACCATGAGCTCCTTTGAGCAACGGCAGGGAACCAAGGTAAGAAATAATTCTATGTGCAAACGTCCTCATTTTGGTTGTTCCCAGCGATGCATATACATCTCTGCTCTTGGCCTGTCTTGTCTCCTGGCTTTGGTTCTTCTCTCAGAGTAGATGTGATGTTCATCCATGCAGCCAGACAGACAGAAACACGAGCAGTGCAGCATGTGGACCTGGGCAGGACACGTAAAGGCCACCGAGCTCCCCTTGACCAACACTGGCTGGCAGCAGTTCAGGGTTTCTGGTGCCTTTTCCCAGGCCTAGCTAGACGTCTGCGTGCTGCAAACCAGCTATGGGCGGCCATTGAGCAACACACACACCCACTGGTAAAAGGAATGTGCAGGAGTGTGCGGGGGGGGACGGACCAACTGCATCTTCTCTCACTTTCCGCCAGAAGTGGGGAAAGCTGGAAACAACTCGGAGCAACTTACTGAGGGGGGCATCAGTCATGTGTGGGTGAAAGACCTCAACGCCCTTCTCCAAGCACCCCTTTCACCGTGCACACAATCCCGCCATATACATTGGGGCAGACACATGGAAAGAAACACTCTCACACTGGATTTGACCCACACACTCCTCCCATTGGCAATCTACTCTTCCCTCTGAACCCTTCCCCAGCCCCTAAGTCCCTTCCTCCCCATGCTTTGAAGGGTTTTTTTTAAATCTCAGATTTCACTGTCCTTCTTTCCCCTGAGGCTCCTATTTCTTCTTCTGAGCTTTTTCCTCCTCCTCTTGTTTTCCTTTCGTGGCTCTCAGGCTCTAACAGTCCCTAACTTTTTTTTCCCCCCTGCTTCCTTTGTGGCAAGAGAAGCTGCTCAGTCGAACTTCCCTTTCTGGAAAAAAAAAACACAAAACAAAACATCTCCCTGGCCACATCTCAGAAGGTGCCTTTCCTTCTGTAGGGAGTGGAATTGCTTCCACATTCCACCAGGCTGTAGCGCAGCTGCTGATCGCTTCCACTCCGTCTTGGCAGTCGACCTGGCTACTTAAGACGTTCTCCACGCCCTGTGTGGTGGTTTTGGTTTCTCACAGGTTGCGGGGGAAGGCTTCACGTGAAAGTATGTCTTTCTTATGCATGTGATCTATATTTGGTCTCAGAGATGCTGATGGGAATGCTGGTGCGACTCTTGCTCAAGAGAGAACCGGTTGAGAATCCATACTGAAGTGATTCCCTGTTGTGGCTATAGATGGCTCCTTGGCAGTCTATGGGTCCTCTTTTACCTGGGTGGGTCCTGAGAGAGTTGCCTAATCGCCACCACATAAAGGCTCTGGGCAGGGTCATAACAAGGGTGGGGCCTGAGGGGCAGCTGCCCTGGGTGCAACACCTGGGGGCGCAACCCTCCGGCCCCCACCGCCTAATGGCTGCCCTCCTGTTCAGCTCAGAATGCTCCAAGCCAAACACGAGGGCAGCCATTGGCCTGTTGCCTTCTCGTGTCACCACTTCTCACGATCATGAAGATCAGGGAGGTGCGTGGACGCTGCAGGCGATTGGCGGTCGTCTTGCAAGGGCTGCCAATAGTGCAGAACCCAGAAGTGATAGCTCTAGGCACAGAAGTGGCTCCTTGGGAGCTCCCATTCCCTGACACCGTCCCTACTCTGGGGAGGGGTAGATAGGAGGGGCCTGATGGAAGCCAGTTTGCGGAGGGCCCCCGTAGAATCCAGACTTGGCCCTGATTGCTAAAGTTGTCGCTCTTCAGGGTTTACTTCATTCTCCCAGGATTGGCAGACCTTGAAACTTTAATGGAGAGCAGGAGGATGGATGTCATGCAACCTTGCCACGCGGTGATGTGATGGCCTGCGTTCTGTCACCCGAGAGCAGCGGTTTTCAACCACTGTGCCGCCGCATCACATTGGTGTGCCACAAATGGTCTGCAGGTGAGCTGCGGGAGTTTGGTGGAGGGTCGTTAATTAGTAGTGCCATTGGGGGATGTGAGCCCCTCACTGGCAGTGCGGTGTGCCTTGTAAATTGTCAAAAAAACTGATGGTGTGCCTTGTCAATTGTCAAAAAACTGATGGTGTGCCTTGTCAATTGTCAAAAAAACTGGTGGTGTGCCTTGTCAATTGTCAAAAAAACTGGTGGTGTGCCTTGTCAATTGTCAAAAAAACTGGTGGTGTGCCTTGTCAATTGTAAAAAAAAACCTGATGGTGTGCCTTGACAATTTTAGTGCCTTGTCAGTGTGCTGTGAGATGAAAAAGGTTGAAAATCTTTGACCTAGAGGTTGCCAAGGGAGAGAAGAGGAGACACTGCATGAAATGAAATCTGCAGCCATCCAGTGACTGCAATGTCTCGAGCACATGTGCACGCACATGAATGCCTAGCGCATGTGGATGTACATGGATGCTTAAGATCCCCCCCCCCATGCAGCACACATCCTGCTCTTCATCCACACTGCAACTGGGGAGGTGTACTTGGAACCGCAGTAGAATATCGATCTGTTTCTCGACCCTATTTTAGATGGAAAAAACAAACTCTGCCTCGGTTTTTAACGTCGGTGCAAGAGCACCTGTTGCAGATTAAGTGAATGGCACGTCAGGTGGAGGTGTGAGGCAACCTGTCCTCGGAGGTGGAGGTGTGAGGGGGAGATGGGGAAAGCCCTGTAACACCACATTACATAATAGCATCAATGTAAAAATATTCTGATTCAAATGCTGCCTTATAGATGAAGCTTACAGATGAAGCTGCCTTATAATGAGCAAGGGTCCTGGACTATCTTGGTCAGCTATTGTTGAGCTGGCTGGAAGGAGCTCATCAGGGTGTCCAATAAGGGTCTTTCCCAAGCCCTAGTTGAATATGCTGCTGGGGGGGGGGGGTTGAACCCAGAACTTACTCTATGCAAAGCAGATAATCATCCTCCTTCTTTTTTGGATGTAAACATGGGAAGAGCAAGCAGTCTCTTCCTTGTGGATTCTGGCTAGAGTAACAGTGAAATCGCTTCTACAGGAAAGGGCAATGGACTGGACAACTTTGTGTCAAACTCGTGCATACAGGCACTTATGTGCGCGTATACATGACTATGGTAGACATGCAAAAGGAAACATGGGGCGGCCATCTTCACTTTTGATGGCTTGGCTCTTAGTGGTGATCATGAATATGGATCTGGGGGTGCTCCATTATTCTGGATTGATTATTCCAGAGTAACAAGGGCGTGATCTTGGGTGTGCCTTGGCTTCTCTAATGTGCTGGGCGCCTTGGCTTCTCTAATGTGCGCTGCCGCCACTGTTTCAACCCACTCAGTACCGACAATGTCTTTGAAATGATGGAAGGAGGGCGATACTTGCATTTCTTGGCAGGACCTGGGAATGCCCTGAAGGGAGGCATGTGCTCACAGACAATGGTCTAAAGTGAGAATCTGCAGGGGGGTGGAAACGTCAGGGAGGGGGCCAGAGAAGAAAGCTGGGGACGGCCTTGGTCTGGGGCAATACGCTGAGGTGTGGAAGCTTCACCAGGTTGGAGACAGGAAGCATGTGCAGCCAGGTCTGGAAGGGCAGCTCAGGAGCCCCAGCCCACATTGTCAGTGTTCCTAATCATACGCTACTGAGCATGCTCAGTAGCAGCAAGTGGAGCCTTGTGCCCTGTTCCTGCCCATTCTGGAAGTCACCCAACAGCCCTGTCAAGAGTGGGGCAGTTTGACAAGTGGGCATTTTCGATCTCCTGGCTGTTGGAAAAAAATGCAACCTCCAGGGACAGCAAATGCTGACGTTAGCCTTTTTGATGACCTCAACGTCTCGGAATCCGACTGGTTGTAACGAACAAGGTGGTTTTGTGACACTGGCTCATCCTCTAAATGGCTCTAAGTCGGGTTTCCAAAAAGAGACTCTGCTTCTCCAGCTTTTGTTAATCAAATGTTAATTAGAGAAAGCAAATGTTCATCTCAGGCCATGATTGGGGCGCGATCCTTATACCACTTTAAAGGTCAAGGTCTCCCCTGCTCGAAAGTCAGTCGTGCCTGACTCTAGGGTGCAGTGCTCATCTCTGTTCCTAAGGCCGCAGAGCCAGCGCTGTCCGAAGACGCTTCCGTGGTCATGTGGCCGGCATGACGAACGGAACGCTGTTACCTTCCTGCCGCAGCGACACCTATTTATCTTGCTTTTGAACTGCTAGGTTGGCAGAAGCTGGGACAGGAGACGGGAGCTCACTCCGTCATGCGGCACTCGGGTCTCGAACTGTTGTCCTGCCGACCTTCTGGTCTGCAGTGCAGCAAGCCACCGTGGCCCCTATACCACTTGACTACCTGGTTTTTCCCCATTGTTCAAGGATGAGCAGTGTTGCGGCATCACCCGGCCTCGTCTCCCACAGTTCAGGTTTGGGAACCATTCGCCCTGGCAACCTTCGCTTCAAGGCAGAAGGTCTGGAATCTCCTTCCGGTTGTTTCCTGGGCAAAATAATATAGTAGAGACTGATGGGGGGGGGGGAGATTGCCACTGCTAGTAGCATATCAAGACAATCGCTGCCCTCGCTGCCTACAGCAATAACGACAGGTCTGGCGGGTGGCGCCTCTCTAGAATGCAAACCAGGGGTGGGGCCCGTCAGAATAAACGGCAGAGGAACATTTGCACCTATTTAGAGAGAAATCATGCAACCATTTCTCAAGGGCAATGGTCCACTAGCCACGGGCATCATTTAATTGTCTAGATTGGAGACTCGCTTGGGAGTGTTGTAGGCCAATCCGTGACAGACAGCACTGCTACTCCCGCCATGGCATCTTCCAATGGGGTTGGGCCAGGTGGGCCTATTTCCTTCATGGCCTGATTGGGGAGCTTCTAGATAAACTTGGTTTGCCACTGTGCAAAACGAGGTTGACATATTGTCTGACCCAGCATTGCTTTTTTTTTTTCTTAAATGCTTGTTTTCCTGGCATGCCTCCTGCAGACTTAACATAAGCAGAGGAGCAAAACATTCTGCAAGTTAAGCTGTAGTTCAGTGGTAGATCCCATGCTTTCCATGCCGAAGGCCCCAGGTTCAATCCTTGGCTGGGAAAGACCCCTGCCTGGGATTCTGGGGAGCAGCTGCCAGTCAGGGTCTGACGATACTGAGCTGGTTGGACCGGTGATTTGACTCAGTAGGCAGCAGCTTCACAGATGAAGCATATCCTGGCATCAAAATTCCGTGATGGAGAAAAACTTCCTTTGTTGAAGTTCTGCTGCTGTTAGAGACGCTGGACCCCCTAGCTGGGGGCAGGCAAGGTGGCAACGCTGTTCTTCCCTCAACCTGGAAAAATGCCTTAGTCATCATCAACCACTGCATTGCTAAAACATCAATTACCCCTCCCTCCTGGCTTGGTCTCTGCCCTCCCTCTTTGCCACGTGCCGTGGAACCTGCCCCACAGCCAAGTGGAGCCTTCCCATGATTGGGGAGGGGTCTCTGTTTCTCTCCAGGGCATGGGAAGGCAGGGCACACCCAGACCAAGCAAAAAACAAGCTTGTGCTGAGACCAGAATGCCCTTGTCACAACTACTGGTCGCTGCCCAGGGAACCCAGCAGGCATTACACTCCTTCTCTCTGTAAGTAAACAAGCTCTGCCCAGTCAGACCCTGGCTGACAGCAGCTCTACCTGGCAATAATTGTCAGACTCTGACTGGCAGCAGCTCTACCTGGTAATATCAAGGATTGAACAGGTGTTTTTTGCACCTGCAAAAGCCAACCATTAGACCCCCTTTGGGGGACTTCGAACAGAGCCCAGAAGCTCCCCACTCCTGATAAAAGTCTAAACCCCTTCAAGTGGCATTTGGCATCTGTACAAAAGCGATATAAACCTACTCAGGTTTATATCACTCTTTACTGGAAGCCAACACTAGGGCTGTACCCAAGCTAAGGACATCTGTACCCAGGTGCACATTTCCATGCAAATTATACCTGGGTTCATTTTACAGACCAACAGTCTGTGGACACTGTACACAGACTGTGCCGAAATTGGGTGGATAAGTCTTGTGCTCTGTGGTTTTCCGGTGAACTGTTTGCAATAAACAGTTGACTTGTCGGAACATCCCTCTAAACTAGGCTGCTTTGCTCATATACAAAATGTATGTATCATATCCAGCCTCCTCCACATTTTTTGTGCATTGAGAATTGTGGATGTGGTCGGCACTGGAAAACAGCAAGATCAAGCAATCAAGCCAGGCTGCATTCTGGGCCACCAATCTCTTCTCACTTTCTCTTCCGCTCCATTCCCCTCTTCCTTTCCATATCCAAAGAGCAAGAGAAGGAGGAGCAGTGGGGACAAGCAGGTGAATGGGGGCAGGACCCCCTTACCAGTCTCCCACCTGAGGGAGGATTATAGATGGCCCTGCCTCCCTCACAAGGTTGTTGTGAATATAAAATGTGCAGCGAGGAAACCTACATAAACCACCCTGAATTCTTTGGAAGACAAGTGGGCTAAAAATGTAATAGAGTTATACAAGTTTATACGTGTTTGTTTGTTTGTTTTGTTATAAGTCGTTTCGTTTTAAAGTTGAGGAAAAAAATCGATTCCCGGCCGGGGCCACTGTCTGTGTGGAATTTGAACGTTCTCCCCATGTCTGTGTGGGTTATCTCCGGCCCGGGTCTTTATTTAGAAGTTTGGTGATGTTTTTGTAACCAGAAATATGTCGCAAACTCTTGCTTACGTACCGTATTGTCCCAAGTATAAGACGCACCTGATTATAAGACGCACCCTTAAAGTTTGGTGCTATTAAAAAAATGTAATTAAATCACTGGCATTAAATTTATGCCTGATTATAAGACGCACCCTTAGTTTAAAAACTTAAATTAGGAGAAAAAAGTGAGTGTTATACTCAGACCAATACGGTATATCAATTCGCCCCTATGGTAAAATTGGTTTCGTTATAAGTCGTTTTGCTTAAAGTTGCAGTTTCCAAGAACCTATCGACAACTTTAACAGCACAATCCTATCCAATTTACACCACCGGCGTCACTCAGCTGTATCCTATCCAACTTACACCACCGATGTAACCAGCGGTGCAGCGAGAATGGGAGGCCCCAGAACGGAAAGGGAATTCAAATCCCCTTTGAATCCCCCTTTGGAGCGGATTTGAATTCCCTTTCCATTCTGGGGCCTCCGGTTCTCGCTGCACCGCTGGGTTACACCGGTGGTGTAAGTTGGATAGGATACAGCTGAGTTACGCCGATGGTGTAAATAGAATAGGATTGTGCTGTAGGTGAGGACTTGCTGTAATAAAGTGGCATTCCTTTCCCTTCCTTTCTTTCACCATTTTTCTGATTTGTGTTCTCTGTCTGTCTGTCTGTCTGTCTGTCTGTCTGTCTCTCTTTCTCTCTCTCTCTCTCTCTCTCTCTCTGCTTCACTTGTGTTTTTTTCCCTCCTGGTCCCAACCGGATCGGCTGGATTCCTTAGACCTGATGCATCCACCTCCCCATCCATCCTTTGGGATGCTCCAAACAGCTCCCTCCAAAATCCTGGCTGTGAGTCACGGTGATACCGGGTGGGTCCCGTTCAACGTGCGCCTTGGTGTTGTGTTTTCGCGCACATGCCTAGCAACATTAATTGCACCGTCCCCTTCCACACTTTGGGAATGAGGCGGATCCCTTTCCAGCCTGGGACCAATTGAAGCTCAAGTTTGGGGCTGGGTGAAGGTATATAGAAGGCCATCGGAAGATGTTGACAGACAGCTGATGACAGACAGGGACACAGGGACACCGCAGGGGAAACCAGAATTGTCTCACCATGGCCAGGAATCTGGCAATTTTGCTGCTCCCTGCACTCTTCAGCCAAGGTAAACATAGACTTAAGGATGCATTGATAGAACGTTATTGTTATTGCTATTGAGGATGTGCAAACTCTGAGGAATTTTGAGACACTTAGCAACCTTCGTCCGCCTTCTCTTCAGTGTCCTCAAAGGGGAAACAATTCATTTGCTTTGAATTTTACTTTCTGCAAAACTTGGACTTGTGTGTGTGTGCGTGCGTGTGTGTGTGTGTGTGTGTGTGTGTGTGTGTGTGTGTGTGTGTGTGTGTGAGAGAGAGAGAGAGAGAGAGAGAGAGAGAGAGAGAGAGAGAGAGAGAGAGAGAGAGAGAGTCAGTGTGGAAACCCCCCTCATCGCACTTTGTTTGGCTTCTCTGAAAGCGATTCTGGCGGGCAGATTCCACGAGCCCCACGATTCGCCCCGAATTTTCCTTGCAGTGACATTTCGGTGGCGACTTGATTCCTCTGATTCTCAGTGTGTTTGCTTGGAAATCAGCTCCAATGATTGATGTGGAACTTACCTCTGAGTAAGCATTTTAGGATGACTGCTTTACAGCTCAATCTTCTGCATGTTTACTTGGAAGAAAATCCCAATGGGGCTTACTGCTAAGAAAGGGTGCAAAGGATTGCAACCTAAGCACAGCTATGAAATTAAATTGATCATTACATTTAATCAACTCAAGCAAGTGTGCATCTTAAAGTTGGCGGCAATCCATCTCCTGCTTTTGCTGCCTGCCTGGGACTACAAAAATGGGGAAAGGGGTTGTTGAGTATTTGGCAGGCCCTAAGTCACTTGTTTAGGTTCGTGGGTGACCAGTTATAGCCTGCGTTAGTTGCAGATTAAAATTCCCCCCTCCAAGTAAGTGGAACAGACACCAAACAAAGCCCTTGGGACTTGATGGGATTATTAGAGCTATCCTCCCCAAACTTATCAAACAGCTTCTTCCCCCTCCTGCCAATATGGGTTTAAAAAGAAGCTTTGTTCCCTCCTTTACGTTTGTTTGCAAAACTGTAACAGATTGTCTGAAATGTTGTTCCTGAGATAAGAGATATTTCCTTTTGGGGAGGGGGCTGTATTACAGCCGCTGTAACTCCATATACTGTATAGCCCAGGGGTAGGCTTACCAGATCTCCAACCGGGACAGAGTGCTAGACCTTTAGGAGAAGGAATGTGGGCAGGTGTCGCTTGTTAAACCCTTAGAGCACAATCCTAGGCATGTCTACTCAGAAGCAAGCCCCACTGAACACAATGGGGCTTGCTTCTGAGTAGACATGCCTAGGATTGTGCTCTAGGACTTAACAAGCTACACCTGCCCACATTCCTTCTCCTAAAGGTCTAGCACTCTGTCCCGGTTGGAGATCTGGTAAGCCTACCCAGGGGTGTCCAAACTTGCTTCATGTAAGAGCCCCAGACAATAAACTTCAGATATTTGAGAGCCACGATCTTTTAGAAGCATTTAAATTCTCAAATAGATTTACTCACCATTGATATTAAACGCATGTTTTAATCCAGTGGACTCTTAGTTTATACCTGGTCAATAATTATAAAGCTGGAAAATGTCTTATTTATCTTTTATATAAATTATGATGCAAAAAGGAGCTCAGCCAACGTATTTCCAAGATTCGCACATTATATGTCAAAGAGCCGCATGTGGCTCAGGAGTCGCAGTTTGGCCACCCCTGCTGTGCATGGATCAATCCATGACATCTCTAGGTGGGGCTTGGGTAGGCTTACCAGATCTCCAACCGGGACAGAGTGCTAGACCTTTAGGAGAAGGAATGTGGACAGGTGTAGCTTGTTAAACTCTTAGAGCACAATCCTATACACACTTACCCAGGAGTATGTCCCATTGAACTCAATAGGACTTACTTCTGAGTAGACATGCCTAGGATTCTACTCTAAAGTTTAACAAGCTACACCTGCCCACATTCCTTCTCCTAAAGGTCTAGCACTCTGTCCCGGTTGGAGATCTGGTAAGCCTAGGCTTGGGGAGACCCCTGTCTGAACGTTGCCTCCTTTAAATGGAGACAGTGCTGACCAATGGTCTGACTTGGAATCTTCTTAACACTTTCCTGTATCTCACTTTCACTGAGTTTATGCAGTATGTAGATTGCACTTAAATTGGTTTGTTATGACCTTGAGTGCCCGGAGGGGGGGGGGAGGAAGGGGTTTCATTGCTTGTGAATGGCACAGGAAGCATCTTTTCACCCCAGGTGCACACTTGAGAAAAGTAGTGCATAGTCTAGCTTCTGAAAGAAGACCCTGGTTGGTGCCATCATTCTGAGAGAGGTATATAATATACAGGAGGCACTGGCCATATATCCGACTCTCTCTTTTTGGTTCAAAGAGATTGGTAATTCATCTTCTGTAACCTACACATTGGCTCACAAGGGGGGCACCAGTTTTGTATCTGGCTTGACATTTCACTTCAGTTCAAAACTTGCGCCCTCCCCCCAAATTGAAATCCGAGGATCTCCCATCATCAACTGTATGAACTTTTTCAATTCTGCTCAGGCATTGAGCAAGTGCAAATTTCAGTGCTGGGCACAGCATTTATCCTCCCGAGGATATCTGCTTGCTTACTCGCTCTACATATAAACCTGTCAAGTTTCTAGCCCTTATGGCTGCAAACCTAGCCTCTTCTTCATGGTGTGTGGCTGACGCCTGATGAAACTTCAGTGTTGGTGGTAGAATTTCCAGCAGCCATAAGTTGAAGGGTCTTGGGTGTTCTGAATAGCTGCTTGCCTCCCTTCATGAATTGCAGATGTAGCATGCATAATGATGTAATCTAAGCAAATATATGCAAACATGTTTTATTTGCATGAAATGTTTCTCTCACAGGACATATTGGTTTTGGTTTAGTTCTTTCCCTGAGGGGTTAGTCGGTCCACTCCTGGTTGTCCCAAACACCAGACTGGCCAATTGGCAAAGTCCCGCTAAGATACTCCCATCGAAGCCTGGGTGACTTCCAAGTTTCAACCTGCCCGAGCCAGATAATGGCACAGGGGAACTCCACCCAGTGAAACCGCTTGTACCCAATTTTACAAAACACCCAGTCAGCCACCTCCACTGACAACAGGGCATTGGATTGTATTTATTTATTTATTTGAAAGATTTAATTGACAAAGCCCCTTGCAATAGGAGAGTTGCAAGAAAACCTTTTTTTATTATTATTCCATTGCATCGTCCCTGTGGATTTCTAGATTTGCATTGCCCAGGAATTCCAGAGCACAGGACCGCCTAACAGGTGGGCTGCGATCCACGCTCGGATCCATGCATAGAAGCCTAACATGGATTGGCTTTCTTTATTTTTAAAAGTGAGTTGCTAGTCCTCATGACGCCTTGGCATTCCAGTTGCAGCGACGCCGCTGTAAATGTGCTGACGACATGCGGCCCGACTGCAGAGAAGAAGAAAAAAAGGGAACAGTTTTTGTCTTGTTTTTTTAAGTCCCACAATTTCTAAAGCTGCACACAAAAGTTAATATAATAATAATAATAATAATAATAATTAATAATATTTACAGCTTCATCCTTGGCTTTCTCAGAAGTCACCCCCCCTGTTCAGTGGGTCTTACTCCCAAGTAAGTGTGCAAAGGATTGCAGTTACGTGATCCTGCCCTACTCCCAATCCATGAGTTTTAAAAAAAGTGATTCCTTCTCCTAAAGGTCTAGCACCGGTTGGAGATCTGGTAAGCCTATTTATGGGTGCTATAAGGATTCCTTTTACCTTAACATTTTGGAGAATGAACTTGGGCAACAGTAGCAATCGTAGATTCATTTGATATAGAATACAATAACATTGTCTTTTGTGTAGAATAGATGGTTAGGCTTACCAGATCTCCAACCGGGACAGAGTGCTAGACCTTTAGGAGAAGGAATGTGGGCAGGTGTAGCTTGATAAACCTTAGAGCACAATCCTAGGCATGTCTGTTCAGAAGTCCATGGATGCCTAGGATTGTGCTCTAAGGTTTAACAAGCTACACCTGCCCACATTCCTTCTCCTAAAGGTCTAGCACTCTGTCCAGGATGGAGATCTGGTAAGCCTATAGATGGTATTATATCCATGTCACGGTACTAGTGCCCTAAGAGCTCTCCTGGTTTGGTTTTCTGCACTGGAGTGACAATTCCAGAATAAGTCTCTTGCAGATTTATCTGACAGTCTCTTCAGCATCTCATGTTGCCAACTCCAATCTGGCATCCGTTGCATTGATTAAAAAATGACAAGCAAGCAAAAAATGACCAGTGTGGCCCTGGAAGCCAAATACCCAGCCCTGATCTGCCTGCTGCTGTTTGTCCCTACTTTGAGCAACGTGGCTTGACTAGGTTGACATTCAACAGGTGCAGCTGTTCACTTCCGTGTCTCCCCATGCGAAGGAAGGGTGCACTTGTTGAACAGCTGCCTGTTTGGAGTTCTGCCAAGGGAAAAAAAACACCAATATCTCTCCCTCTCTTCCAGCTTTCTGTCTGCAGTGCAATTCATGTGAAGGAGAGTATGATTGTGTCGGACAGCAAGTGACATGTGAAAGCCCCACAGCCGCCTGTTCAACATCCGTTCGAAAGGCCGCTGTCTGTAAGTATTCTTGGCATCAAGAGTTAATGGTTACAGCTATTCTTTCCCCCCCCCAACACACACGCATAATTCAGTTAACCATGTTAGTTCATTAGAAAAAAAATTCAGACACCTGGAGCTATGTTTTCAGGGCAAAGCAACACCAGAAAGCAATATCAACTGAGCTCTCCTGAACTGCAAGCAGAATGTCTCATCATGGCCAACCTGTCTGGTGGCCAACTGAGGTTGCTGCCTCAGGCAACAGATTGGGGGGGGGTCGTGCCCACCTGCCTCCACTGCCCCTCCTTCTCCTTGGATTCAAAAAGGAAGAGGAGAGGAAGTTTGGAGGAGAGCGGAGTGGTGGGCTAGAGCAGGGGTGGCCAACCTTTCACCATGAATGCTCCTGGCCCTTTCATGGTTGTGTAGGTGAGGGCATTTCAGCAGGTGCAGCTGCTTTAGCAGCACCATCAGCACTTGCAGCTGCCAGGATTCTGTCTTCTGCACAACACAGAGGCCCTAACGGTCGAAGGTTGGCCACCCCAGGGCTAGAGTGTCTCTCTTCTCCTTCAAATGTCCCTTTCCACCAGTGGCGTTCCCAGCCCTCCCGGCGCCTGGGGGGGGGCGGGGTTGGTGCGCCCCCCCAAGCAGCCGGACTCGGGGCTGAGTGCCCACTCGGCGCTTCCCCGGCCTCCGGAGGAGCCTCCGGAGACCGGGGAGAAGCCCTCCTCAAAGCGACCGCCTAGTTCGGCGGTCGAGGGCTTTCTGAGAGGGCCGAATGCGACGCATTCGGCCCTCTCAGAAAGCCCTCGACCGCCGAACTAGGCGGTCGCTTTGAGGAGGGCTTCTCCTCCCCGGTCTCCGGAGGCTCCTCCGGAGGCCGGGGAAGCGCCGAGTGGACGCGCTGCTTCAGAGGGGCGCGCCAGCCGGGCTCCGGTGCCGCGCCACTCTGCGCAGCCCCGAGCCCGGCTGCCGCGCCCCCGCGCCCACAGCGCCTGGGGTGGAGCACACCTGCTCCCCCCATATTAGAACGCCTCTGCTTTCCACTCTATTCTCACCTTCTTTTTCTGAATCTAGGGAATGAGAGGAGGAGGGGTAAGGGGTGGGGGGTGGTTTTTGGCACACCACCTCATGTGTCTGGCAGTTTTTTGTTGAATCTTGTTGAGTGCAAAAGTGAGGTGAGCCTTCAGTTTTTATCCAGGAAAACAAAGGAACTTGGGGCTCGGTTTCAAACACCCCACATTTGAAAACCCGGGGCACTAACTCGGCATATTTCTGCTTCTTTCTCTTCCCAGCCTTCCTAGAATTCCAGACCGTGAGGAAAGGATGTGTACAACAGCTCTATCCGCACGAATCCATCTCCCTGAATTCCCATCTCATGGCTGTTTCTCACCAGGCCCGTTATTGCGACAAAGACAACTGTAACAACGAATCCTACTTTGGTGAGTTTTGTTGCTGGAGCTGGAAAGAAATCCTGTTGTTGAATTTGGACAGGGTTTGCCTGAGGCCCAACCTGTGCAGGACTTTTGAGAGAGGCTCAAACAGGGGTCAAATTTCTCCAAGAGGTTTCTTTCGATTTATATAAAAGCAGCAGTGCACAGCACATCTGATAATTCAGTTATCACTGGGAGAAGCCCAGTCCATTAGAATCATAGAACCATAGAGTTGGAAGGGACCTACAAGGTCATCTAATCCAACCCCCTGCCTGTAGCAAGAAATCCTCCTAGAGCATCTCCAGTAGGTCCCTGCCAATGTTCTGCTTGAAGATCTCCAGCGAGAGAGAATCCACCATCTCCCTCAGCGATCTGCTCCACTGCCGAACTGCCCTCTTACCATCAAGAATTTCTTCCTGTGGTTCAGCTGGAATCTCTTCTCTTGGAGATTGTACCTATTTGATCTAGTACATGGGTTCTCAATCAGTTGTACTCGTACCACCAGTGATATTCGGCTGACTACTGGTGGTACTCGGACCACCAGAACCCTGTTCCAACATGGCACTTTCAGCAACATGTTTTTGCTCCCGAGAGGCTCCTGCCTTTGACCAAGCCTCTCGGAACGCTGAGAAAGTCCTCGCACATGCCCAGAGAGCCTCCTACCTGCATTTTCTGGCCTCCCAAAACACGGAAGTAACTGGCAATGATGTCATCACCAGTCACTTCCGGTGGTATGCAGCAGGAGAGTGGTGCCAGAGGTGGTACTCGGCCGGAAAGGGGTTGACAGAACCCCTGATCTAGTAGATTGGCGAATTAAAAGAAGCAGAAGAAGCATGCAGACAGTTTCTTGTCCATTGGGCCTAGAAGATCCTACACACAGGCTTCTGCTGCAAAACTGAAATTGTTGCCCTCCCCGGTTCTCACGTGGCCCTCTCACCCTGAGGCCTTTTCTTGATTTACTTTGCTGAGTAATCCTTTTCGTGAACTTTTGTTGAAAGACTATATAAATATTTTGAGGAGGAGGAGGGTGATTCTCTCTCTCTCTCTCTCTCTCTCTCTCTCTCTCTCTCTCTCTCTCTCTCCTGCCTCACTATGTGCCCCCTTCCTAGGCACAGACTGACCTCTTTTTATCTTCTCCCAGTCTCCCATCCCCGCCCTGTCAATCAAATGCGCTGCCATTCCTGTGCCTCCCAGGGCTCCTGGTGCCCCGAAGGTGCCCGCACTCAGATCAGCTGCGTAGGGGACCAAGACCAATGCCTGGATCTTGACATCACTGGAAACCTGGGTAAGTTGCGGACGATGAGCAGCCGAGAGATGAAGGATATTCCGTCATTAGTGTGTTAAGAATTATTTACCACCTTTCTGTTAAACTGCAATCAAGACTGTGCTAAAGGGTAAAATACACCCTACAAAACAGCCAATCTAAAAACCAATGGCTACGGATGTATGTGGGAGGAGGGGGTGAACAGCAGAAATTTGTGGTGCGAGGAGATGCAATGGGGAGAACATTTAGCAGTCCTTAGGTGAATTGAGCTGAAATACTGTATGTCCGTTCTCGTACTCACTCACTCACTCACTCACTCACTCACTCACTCTCTCTCTCTCTCTCTCTCTCACACTCTCTCTCTCTCTCTCTCTCTCTCTCTCACACACACACACACACACACACACACACACACACAAGAACAGGGTTTTCCTTTTTTGCTAGGCTACTGCAGGGCAGCCTAGCAAAACAGGGTATGTCTCTCTTCCTCTCCCCCTCCACACCAGTTGAAACTGAAGTCAAAGGATTGACTTGGTTTCCCCTTGGCATGGCTTCACACAGCCAAAACTGACTGCCCACAAGGCATCATGACATCATTGTGTGTCCCATGAGATCCCTGATTGGCTGGGCTTTTTTTGAGGAAGAAGAAAGCGTAGAGAAATAAAAATGGCACTGAAGAAGTGGCAGAGGGGTGAACAAGGTGCTATATGCAAAAAAAGAAGAAGAAATGGATGGTTTGGGGGGGCTTGTGCACCCCTTATGCCCCTTTCATGCCCCATTTTTTTGAGGATGGTAATTTAGGACAGCCCTGGTGTTCAGCGACTACATCAACAGGTGCCCCAATTCAACTTCACCTGGAAGCCATGTCAAGTGCTCCCTTGTTACTTCAAACAGAGAGTAGGCTGTGATTACTGAGTAGTGAGGAAGAAAAGCACTTTGTGTATGCTCAGGGGCATTTTCCTTAGTATTGCACATATCCTAGAACTCAGCTCAGGCCTTGAAAATAGATTCTGGAGCAAAGCTGGGTTGAAATTTAAGCCACAAATTAAGCCTGGAGTTGACAGCACGGGCAGCAAACGCAGCACCCCATTTGACGCCGGTCCTGGAATTGGGAGTTTTTGTTTTGTCAAACTAGCACAGCCTTTGTCTTCTTCAGGAAGTCAAGCACCCGTGACTAGCCTCACTGGGGCATCCCCTATTTCCCAATCTTTTTTTTTATTATTGCCCAGTTGAGCTTTGGGACAGGTCAACCCATCTCGTTTCCCTTGACCTGCATCTTTCGAAAGCATCACCTGCGTTGTTCGCCTGTTCTATTACAACGGCTTTCGACACCCCACGTCAGGCCGCACATGTCCTCCTACGACAGCACATGGTCGCAAAGCATCTGATTGCCACGTTTTGAATCATGGCCAATTAGCATTGCAATAAATAAGTTTATAGCCGTTTTTAGGAAATGCCGAGCATTCTGGTTCATAAACGCTCATCTTCCATGGTGACTAACATAGAAGGGCCGGGGCCGCTCTAGCAAGGCTACAGCTCCTTCCCTGTCACAGATTACACCTGTCTCATGGCACTGAATGAGAGGGCAGGTGGAGGGTGGGAGGTGAGGTAGAATGAGAGGGTGCTGCAGGAGGTTGTGTGGCAGAGCCCCGCTTCATCGACCCCGTCCTCCGATCCCTCCCTCCAGGTCAATTTTCCAACATGAAGCTGAAAGGCTGTGCCAACCTCCCCCGCTGCCAGGAAACCTTGAGCTTCTTCTCTGGCACACGGACCATCCATGCCAACTGCTGCGATGGCCCGCTCTGCAACAGCTTCACCCCAGGTAAGCATCCCACTTGGGAATGCACGGCTGGAAAAGATCCTGCTAACCTTTTCAATATTCGTTCCGTCCTATGCGAATGCTTCCTCAGCCTTATGAATCTCCAGAGCCCGACTCGATTTAATGATTCCTTCAATATTATTCATTAGTACGCATTATTATTCATTAAGAATACAATTCTACAGGTAGGCAAGTTTGAGGCCTGTGTCCGTGAGGCCAACAGGCATGCGTTGTAATGCATTGAGTATCTGTGCCCTTCTTGCGATGCACTCAGGGTGGTGTACAATACCCCCCCCCAAAGGCTTGCTGTCTAGTAGACTGACACAGGGCCTCTCTGAGAGGAATTTTATCAGGGGGTACGAAGTTTCTTTTGGGCCCCTTCTCAAAGGGGGAAGGGGTAAATGGGGCGAGGGGCAGCAACGGCTGGAAATGTCTCTGGAGCCCAGGTCTACCAGACTTCCTGATGTGGCACCCAGGTCTACCTGCCCAGTAGACCTGGCCTCCCAGTTGGCCCAACCTCTGTCTTTCATTCTCCATGAGGCCAGCTGAGATCTCAGGAAATTTCTGGGGCCCCTCTTTTGGCTCCCGGACCCCCTTTTCAACCGTGGGACCGGGTACAATTTACCCCCTCTCATGGGCCTTGGACTGACATAAAGGGATTCTCAAGGAAAAGGGAAATGTGGCAAGAACAGCCCATTCCTACCTGGGCTTAGAGGTTATTGCTATGCAGGTGTGTCGCGTGTGCTTCTCTCACCTGACTCCTTCCTTCCGACAGATCTGAACCTGCAAAGCCAGGCCCCCAACGGGCTGGAGTGCTACAGCTGCGTGGATGACGATGGCTCCGCGGCCGGGTGTTCCAACCAATCTATGTCCAAGATTCAGTGCACCGGCGTCCATAACATGTGCCTGGAAGGGATCGGCAAGAGCCGCAAAGGTGGGTGTCGGACTTCAGGATGTCCTACTGTAGCTTGGTGGGAAAACACCTGGTTGGCCTGCAGAAGTGTCCAGATTGGCATCCCCAGGTAGGGTCAGGAAAAAACTTAAGAGAGTCACGTAGACCAGTGCTTCTCAAACTGTGGGACGCAACCCACTGGGTGGGTCGCCAGTTGGGCCCACCCACATGCTCTTGCTTCCGTTTGGCTCCAAATTGGGGTCAAACAGATGCAACTGTAACCCACTTATGGGTCGTGAGTACCACCCACTGAAAGCCAGTCCCATGTCGTGCTGAGCCCAGGATGGCCTTCAGAGGCCTCTGCGGGTCTCAGAAAAGCTCCAGAAGTGACTTCTGAGTCACTTCCAGTTTCACCGACACGACTTCTGGTCACGTCAGAGCTGTTCTGAAGCCCCCAGAGGCCGTCCCAGGCTCAGAGTGACACAGGAGCGGCTTCCAGAGGTGAGTCGCGACCCACCGCCAGAGGACGAGGTGGGTCACGGCTCATGTAAGTTTGAGAACCGCGGACATAGACAATACTGAGCTCAATGGACCACTGCATTGACTTGGTAGGAGGCGGTTTCCAAGACATTCTCCATTTCCACCTGAATATTTTATTTGCATTGGGAATATAGTCACCCCATCCCCTGGAAGGCCCATCATGGGTCCACCATTCATTCATGGGTCCGCCAAACACCTTGATGACCTTTTAGGGAGAATAGAATAAACACTTGGACTTAACAGCCTGTGTTCTTTGCCTCTTCTCTGCCTGCAGGTGGTCAAGATATGGGCTTCATCACTTTCAAAGGCTGTGCCTCCCCGGCTATGTGCCAAAGTTCTCTCTTGGCGTTGGTGCAAGAGTTGGAAGATACCAACGTCCTGTGTTGCCAAGGGAACCTCTGCAACGAACGCATCGTTGATGGCGTAGTGTTGGAGCCCAAGATTCCAGCGGACAGTGCCGACCTCGGTGAGGCACGCGAGTGCATCACCCCAACCCCGTCTGGGCCCACTCCAAACCCTGACTGTGACTACGAATACGAGGATGACACCATAGTGGTTGAATCTGTCCCTGGTCACGGGACCCACACTGATAAGGAGATGGTCAACACAATCGATGAGAAGGAAAACGCCGCGACAGATGGTTCCTCAGCGACCACGGACCTCGAGAAGAGTGAATCGGGCACAGGTACCACCTCTTCTGGAAACCACGGCAACGTCGTGGTGCTGGTACCCATCGTTGTCCCCAAAAAGAACACCACCGCTGCTCCTGCTTCCTCCTCCACGGGAACCACCATCAGAGAGGACGTGGCAGCTTCCGACAATGACAAGTCAGAGGTCGAAGAATGCGAGGCAGATGACGAGGATGATGGCGCCGGAGAGCACTTTGCAGCTGCCAACGAGGACAACGTTGTCTCCTCTCACGGCTTCACCCCAAGGCCTGGACCCTCGGCAACAGCCACCCACGGAGTGGCCGCAAGCGGTGAGAACTTCATTGCTGGCAGCAGCACCCCTCAACCAGGGCGTGACGACAGTGGCTCGGCCACTGAACACGGAGCCAACACCCGCGTTCCTCTACCCTACATTCTGTCCCGGGATAATGAATCTTTTGTCGTTGCAGGCGAGATGGAGACCGGGACCCCGGCCGTGACCAACACCGACACACTCCTTGCCACCAGCAGCCCCAATGGAGAGGTCCTCGTTTCAGGAGCTGGGGTCGGCAGCACCCCCCGTCCCAAGAACAAGATTCCATGTAAACGGCCAAAGGCTACAAAAAAACCAGGAACAAACCCGGCATCCTCACCTGGAGCGAGCAACCATATCGCCGAACGGAGCCTGACCCAGGATTTGCAGCTCAGCGATACAAAAAACCCAGGAAAAGTCAACTATCACAGCGGGGCATTTGGTCTTGCTGGTAACCTGGGTCTCCTCTCTCTCTCCATCCTATTGGCTGCTCTTCTCCACTGAACATTCAGAGACTGGGGTGGGTTTGGGTCTGTCATTGTTTTTTAGAATCTGAATCTGAGTCCTGATTCCCACTTCCACCCTTGATCCAGACCAACTCTGTTTCACACACAAAAAAAAGATAGGGTCTTTTGCACCCATTGAGAGCATCCTGTATCTCAAATATTTGTTAAAGCAGTAGGCTTGTTATCAAGGTGGCAGAGCCAAATTTGCGAGTGCGAATGCGAGTGCGAGTGCGAGTGCGAGTGTAAATGAATGGAATCCTGATTGCCCCTATTGATAGGATTGGGATTTTCACTTTGTGTGTTCCACAAATCTTGTGTTACCTGTAAAAGAAAAGAGAACATGGAGCTCCGCTTGCCCCTCTGAGCCTCGTCGGATGATACGGGCAGTGATAGTGTCACACACACACACACACACACACACACACACACACACCGTAGCGGCACAGCCGGTGTGGCCTGCACCAGTCGCACCCCTGTAGCGACGCTACTGCAGAAATGAAACCCTGGTCTCTAGTAACCAGGCAGTCATCATTTTTTACTACCGTATTAACAAAATAGAGCGAGTTGGGGGTTTGACGGAGCGGAGAGCATCCGTACTCCAGAATGCTTGGGCACACGCCAGACCTGCCACAGAGTAACACACCAGTTCAAAATGTGACAAATGTCTTGTGGAACTCCTGTCTCCATGCATATGCTGGCAGATGGGAATGTTCAGCAATGTCCTCCTGGGGTTTCTTCTTGTAAATAAATATTATCAGAACCCCTAAAAAGGTTGGAGTTTCTATAGCCCCTTAGACCTTCTCCCTAACAGAAATGAAGTGTAGCAACTCGCGTTCCTCACCGGTTCCTTTCTCCTCTCCCTCTGTTTTCTGTCTTCTTCCACTCCCTGCACTATCTCACGTTAGATTGGAAGCATGTTGGGGCAGAGCCTTCCTTCCTGCTTAGCTCTCTCTATAAAGTACTGTATTATAGACACCAACAATGCTATGTTAATGAATCTGAAAATGTTTACTGAATCTTGGATGTTCTCAGGACTATGGTTGATTTATTGCCTTGTATAATTTATTACCTACCGAGTTGATCTCATTTTTGTTCTCCTGTCTCAGTTCCTGCTACTCCTATTTCTCTATTTGTTGTGTTACTCGGAATATGCGGAACAAAGCAAGGAACCAATAAAAGGATTTTATTGTTAATAATCTTGTGTCTTTGGTTTGTCGAAGGCTCGATCTATTTCCAGTCGGAAAAATAACCGCAGGGATTATATGCAAGTTCTCATCCCTCGTTCGTATGGCCAGCTATTCTTTTGTTCTCTCACTGAGGCCTGATTCAGGCATGGACATTTTAACATCCAGCCCTTTTAACATCACTTGATGGCTACAAATATTACATCCATTTTCTCCCATCTCTATCTATGCTATAAGCAATCATAATCATGAGCAATCATAATCACAGTAGCATGGTATGGGGGGGCAGGGGTGTATTAACCCATGCCTAGGTCCCTAGGTTTTCAGGTGTTTCGAGCCCCCTCCAGCACTTCAATCTTTCACCCCACTACAGCTTTCTGGGACATTGACGGGCAACACGGGCCCCATTCCCTGTGGGGCCCCTAGGCTAAAACCTAGTCAGCCCTGGGGTGGTGGTGGTGGCAGCAGAAGCTCAGTGGTAAATCACAGAATCAATCCCTGGTAACTCCGTTTACACAAGCAGGGAGCAGGTGTTGAGGAAGCCCTCATTCTTTGCCAAGGGACAAGACACCGCGGCGCGGCCAGTCAAGTCAAGAAGAGGCAATTCTGAGCTACGCTTCTGACTCAGTATAAGGAAGTTTCGTGTGAAATCCTTGATTTCCACCGCAAGATTCCGCCCCAAGGGCGCTTGCGATGGCGAGTGAAAAATAGAAGCAGCAAGTGTAAAAATAGAACTTTGGGTAAAGGCCCACGGTGATGGCATCACCAAACTTCTGGGTTATCTTCCCATGTGTGTTGCCTTAATAGGAATGAAAGGTTGGCTGGGGAAGTGAGTAGAGTCTTGTAAGCCTAGGCAAGTCGAGACAGGAGCTGAAATCTCCACTCCTGCTATCCTGAAGATCAGTTTCACAACTGGCTGGCACCCTGACTAAGACCATGGGATGGAGTAAATTAATAGTTACTCCCTCTAAGTTCCAGTTTTCTCCCTGCTATGACTTCTCTAAGCAAATGCTCACCCAAAGTCGCCCATTTCCTGTTTCTGGATGCTGATCTCCTTCAATGTGCTTCTTAACTATCCAGTAGCCAACAGGGTAGTCAAATTCCCCTGTAATTAAAAAAGCACTTAAAAACTTACAACACCCCTGCAATTAAATCTATTGCATGCTAATGCTTTAAGTACTCAAAACAGCACTTACGCCATGGTTGCTCTCGATTAAAGCATTCGCCCAGGGTGGAGAACCTGTTAAAAGTCCATTATCTGTTTGAATAATCTGCGTACCCAAGGCTTTTTCAGACGGTCGGTTTTCCCTGCAATCGATGTGAAAGAATTACCTGTTTGTTTCAGAGTCCCTGCACTTTTCTGCAAGGGTGCATTTCTGGATCACATCTAATCACGTCTACTTTGCAGAACTGGCTTCAGTTTTGAGGAGGTCCTTAGCAGGATAACTAGCAGTGGATCCTCTCAGTGGCGTAGTAATGGGGAGACGGTGGGCGGTCCGCTCCCGGGTGGCATGCAGGGGTGTGTGCACAAGCCACTGCTTCAGCGGCAGGGCAGCGGCAGAAAAAGAGGCTTTTTTGGTACGGCCAGAGGGGGGGAAGGAACCCCCCGTGCCTGCCCGGGCCCCTAGTACCCTTTCCCAGCAAAAAAACATTGGGGGGCATTTTTTGGCCAGAAAAGCCATAGGAGGGGCAGGACTTGTGATGTCATGTGGGGGTGGGGCTTGTGACATCCCGGGTGTGTGTGTGACAGGCTGCCCCCCCCCCAGAAGCTACCAACACCACTGGATCCTCTCCTACCTGGGGAGAGCCCTCCAGCCCTTTTAACACAACACTAAAAAGTGCCTATCGCAATATCTTCCTATTTCCCCACTTCCATGTTTGTTAAATAATTTTTTTTAAAAAAATGCCTGATGAAAGATTAGATTTGATGTCCAGGGTGTGGATGAAATTAGGAAGGAATTTAGTTCAGGGATGTTCTTGTTAGCTTCCTGTATTTATAATCCCAAGGCTTTTCCATTAGGAAAGGGCTTTAGATGGGGAGAGAGAAAAGCCAGCTAAATACTCTGTCCTAATTATAGAATTCCTGCTTTCAGTGAAGTGCTGAGAAAGTTGAATAAGAAGAGATGATGGCCGCATTTTCGCAATCTCAAGATCATATACACGCCTATGATTAATGCTCTTTTCAGATGCTCTTAACACATACAATAGCATTGCCGACTCTCCCCCCAAAAAGACCCTGTTTTTCCATCTTCTTTCCTCTTGTTTCTCAGGTGAATGGGTGGCAAAGATTAACCTCGAGCCGCCTTCAGGTCGCCGCAGTGTTCCACACATCTAGGAACCCCTGGGTCCTTCTCTTTTATCTGCGGTCTCTCAGTACAATCCTACACAAGTCTACTCAGAAGTAAGTTCCATTGAGATCGATGAGACTTACTCCCAGGTAAGTGTGTATAGGATTGCAGACTCCGTCCTTTACCTCTGGGCCTCACCCCATTTCTGATAGGCCGCACCCCTCTGAAGAGGCACCACCTCTTTACCACTTGGCCCCTCCCCTTTTCCTGATGTTTCCCGTTTTTGATGTCCGTAATCTTATGACCCTGCCTCAGAAATCTCGACTTTTTGGATACATCCAACCTGGCAACCCCAAAATGGTCTGATTCCGTTTTAATGCATTTTTTAATGCATCTAAACAACGGAAACCTGAAGTTCTGACATTCCTTCCTTTCCTACGAGTCTCTAATTTCCTAGGCCTCCTTTCCTCGGATGTAAGCGATGACTTCAAAATCACTCTGCAGGTGTTTGCAAGGCTTGGTACGGTGAGGCAGCAAATTCCTAAGATGCTTAGGGAGAGGTGAAAGCATTTCTCTGTTCAACCCCAGGTGACGTTGGTGCTGTGGGCCATAAAACCGCTGTGATCCCACCGACACTCCTCAGCCCACCCCGGGTGACTGTACCGCTAACAAGAATGCTGCATACAATCCTAGAGGGTGAGTCATAGGTAGCTCAGGTGGGACGAGAGCGGCACATGGCAATCATAGGTGTGCATTTGGCTTGGAACCAACTAACACCGCAATGAGAAACGATCCTTGCGGCACAGTTTTAATTTAATCCCGAGACTAATTAATTTAATCCCGAGACTAATTAATTTAGTCCCGAGACTAATCGGGAGGGGGGACTCCTGTTTGTACTCATTCATCTTCAAAATATTTCTGTCCCACCTTTCACCCTTCAATTCCTTCCAGCAGCACTTTAAGTCATAGCAGCTACAGTGGACGGGCTGGAAGGTGGGGAAGTGTTTCTAGCGGTGATTTTCTTATAATGACCTCCGGTTTCACGGCCTTGTTTTGTTGTATTCTAACTCAGTGTTTCTCAAACTGTGGGTCGGGACCCACTTGGTGGGTCGCGACCTGACTTCTGGTGAGTCCCAGGTGATGGAAAGATCAGATAAGTAATTGCCACAAGCCCTGAGGCAATTCAAAAATCAGATACTGTAGCTACTAATTGCCCTTCAAACAGCTGAGCTCCTGCAGTTTGCAAGATAACTGCTAATTACCCTGCAAGCAGCTGAGCTCTTTACTTGTAAATAAATATATTTATTTCTAGATCACTTTTCTTTTAAGTCTCGTAAAGCTAGGTGGGTCCTGATAGAGTGTCATTTTAAAAAGTTGGTCCCAGTGCTAAAACGTTTGAGAACCACTGTTCTAACGGATATCCTGAGCTTTGAAGCCACTTACTTGCAGGAAAGGAGGGTGTCGATTTCAAATAAAATGAAAAAAAAACAGCAGGCTGGGCTTCTATTTACACCCCTGAAAAAGATTGATGAGAGGTGTTTGAAAATGGTGTCGTTTTTTCAACGTTTGTTGAATTAAAATGCAAAATGTGGTGTTTTCTGTTTTTATTCACAGGTGCAAATTCTAAAGCATCAGTATCAGGCTTCATATAATGACATCACAGTCTTCAATGCAAAAACAACAAATTGTTCAATGATTTCTAACTGGAAAAGGAATCGGTTTCAACCAGATGCATTCCCACAAGCCGCGAGACTTGGTAATTGCGTTCCAATTCCGTTTGAAAAGGTGGTGTTTTGTGTGTATTTTTGGTTTGAAAGAGCCAGTGGGTGGCGGAGTGGGTTAAACCACTGAAGCATGAGCTGTCGATCGAAAGGTCGGCAGTTCGAATCCGTGCGACGGCTCCTGCCAACCTAGCAGTTCGAAAGCAAGAAATTGCAAGTAGATTAATAGGTACCGCGTCAGCGGGACGGTAACAGCGTTCCATGCGCCTCGATGTTGAGTCATGCCGGCCACATGACCATGGAAATGTCTTCGGACAGCGCTGGCTCTTCGGCTTTGAAACGGAGATGAGCACCGCTCCCTAGAGTCGGACACGACTGGACTTAATTGTCAAGGGATACCTTTACCTTTACCATGGTTTGAACAGGTTGAAAATGTGGTGTGTTGTGTTTTTCTGCGAAAACAAAACAAACACCCCTAATGATAGATTAGATAGATAGACAAAAACGGCTCACTCTGATGCAGCGAAGGATAGCAGCCATGGAGTCGTCATAAGCACTTTCGGAAGAGTCGAGCCTCCTCCCTCTCCCTTCTTACAAGTGGCTACTTGAAGAAAGCGTTCTATTTTGGGGTGATTGATATTGTGTGTGTTCAGTTGTAGAATGTTGGTTTAAATATGGAAAAGCTTCGTCAGCTGTGATTCAAACTGTGATGGTTATCCAAACGAAGTGGGAAGTTAGAGAGGAAGGGGAAGTGGTACAGGCATTGGTTGTGTGTGTGTGTGTGTGTGTGTGTGTGTGTGTGTGTGTTAGTGTTAGTGTTAGTGTTAGTGTTAAGGGGTGATTATGTGGTGTTCTCCCCCCTCTTGCACGCAGCAAGTCAGGGTCACCGCAAAGCCTTGTGCTTTGCTTTCTCCCTGCGAGGACTGGATCCAGTTGATTGCATTTCACAGTATTCTGTGTGGACTTGACAGATCAGGAAGCATGTGCTCTCTTGAAATGGACACAGTCCCTGAAACAAAAGCAGAAATGAGGAATTGGTGGCTTTCAGAGGCTGCTCCTCTCTTCATGAAGAGAAGTGATCGGGCCTAGGGTGCTTGGTAGTGGGTTAAACCGCTGAACCCTGAGCTGTCAATCGAAAGGTCGGCAGTTCAAATCCGCGACGGGGTGAGCTCTCGTTGCTTGGCCAGCTCCTGCCAACCTAGCAGTTCCAAAGCATGTCAATGCGAGTAGATAAATAGGTACCGCTTGCGGGAAGGTAAACAGCGCTCCGTGTTCCAGCTGCATGCTACGCGCTGCGGCAAGGAGAGTCACGCCGGCCACATGACCACGGAGGAGTCTTCGGACAACGCTGGCTCTTCGGCTTTGAAATGGGGATGAGTACCACACCCTAGCGTCGGACATGACTTTTTTACCTTTTGGAACTGAGTGATCAGGATCATGCCATAGGGAGGGGGGCCTTGAATCTTCTGCCTTGGCCATGGTACGGATGCAGATTATTGTTGCCCTTCTCTCAAGGAAGGAGGCAGTGCAAGTCTGGAACGTTGCTGTTTGTCCTGGAAAAATAGCTCCCATTGGCGGTCATGAAAGGGTGGGATATACACCTCAAGACCATGGCTCGGGCAGAGGGTTAAATCCCTCCTCCCCTCGTGCAGAGGCATCATTAGGGGGGGAGGGGGGGGTGGTAGGCCCCAGGGCAGCAGGGCGCCACGCGGCAGGGGGTTGCACTCACCTCTGACCTTGCCTCCAGGTCACCCCCTCTGCCGCTGTTATAGTTGCCACCACCGGAGTCTGCAGGTCTCTTTTCAGCCCTCCCGCCCATCCTGGAGCTGTTTGGCTCCAAAATGGGCCGAACTTTGGCGGCACGGCGTGAGAATGACATCACGCCCCCAGGGACGGGGGGGTTGGCGGAACGTGGGGGGAGTTGCATCAGCGGCCCCCGCAGGGGGGGAAGTGTAGAAATGCCGCTGCCCTCTTGCTACAGATCGAATCCATAAGGGCCCGATCTGATTGCTATTTACTGAATAAGAAAACATCACCCAATCACATCCTTAAATTAACATCTAGTTTGCCTCTCAGTTCTCGAGTTCTATTCATACATTCAACAGAACCAGCAAATACATATTTTCTTGAGGCTGACTGTGGTTAAGACTGGAGGGTGGACTGGTGGAGGGGGGTGCCCACCAGCCACCTCTGCTCTCCTCCTCCTCCCATTCTCTGGATCTGAAAAGTGAGTAATGGAGAGGAAGAGGACATGTGGAGGAGAGGAGAGTGGTGGCTAGAGAGCATTTGGAGACACTCTAGCCCACCACTCTCCTCTCCACTTCCTCTTCCAGTCTGTTTCCCTCTTCCTTTTTGAATCCCGGGAGTGGCTATTGTTCTGTGAACAAGGAGGGCTTCTTGTTATGGGGGAATCATTCAATTGTACAACCCCTCACCTGCATCCGAAAGTGGCATAGTCCGACCCTCTATACGTCAGACATAATGAGGCAGTACACTGAATGGGTAGAATTTTGGATAGTACAATTTTTTAGACTTTTTTTGGGGGGGGGGAAGGGATATTTGTTTGGATGCTCCCCAACATCAATCTCCCTACAAGATGAAAACAAGCACTTCAGGGAGAAGGGTATGCTTTCTTCTTGATGTATTAGTTTACTACACACGGGGAAGGTTTTAATGCACATGATGAGGGTGTGAAAACTAGGGGAAGCATTCAAAAATAGTCTCTCTTAAGTGCCAACTGGGAGAAGCCCAAGAAATTCGCCAACTCACCCTTCCACCTCATCCTGTGTAATGTGTAGTCAGACTTTGGAAAAAAAAGTTTGATTCTGTGGAATATAATAAACTCGCCGAGGATAGAAGCCAGCTGGGCTGTGGGCTCCCATCCTAATAGCTATTTCCTCTCCCTTTCTCAGTGCCCGGATACTACTAACTCTGACCCAGAATTTAAAGAATGAATTCTTCTTAGTCACTGCAAATTGGTTCTTGAAACTGAAAAATAGGAAGGGTTAATCCTTACAAGGGCTCAGCCCCAACATCTTTCCGTTTGGGCGGAACTCTAGAACAGGGGTTCTCAACCCGTGGTACTAGTACCACCCGTGGTACTTTGGCCGACTGCTGGTGGTACTCAGACCACTGGATCGCTAGAACCCTGCCCCGACAAGGTGCTTTCAGTGTCGTGTTTTCACTCCCAAGAGGTTCCTGCCTTTGGCTTAGCCTCTCAGGAATGCTGAGAAGGGCCCTCTTACCTGCCCAAAGCCTCCTACCTGCATTTTCTGGCCTCTGAAAACCCAGAAGTAACTGGCAATGATGTCATTGCAAGTCACTTCCGGTGGTATGCAGCAGGAGAGTGGCACCGGAGGTGGTACTCGGCCGGGAAAGGGTTGAGACTGCTCTAGAACAAATGGAACAGAGAGATGAGAGCTCCCCTGAGCATGTGCCAAGTGCATTTCTCTCACCATTGAATTCAGTGCTGCTCAAATTAGAGGGTACACAAGAAGTCAACCATCAAATTCAACTGGTTGAATTAAACCGTCAAATTTCAAAGGCAGCATTCATTTCCCGCAATGCGAGCTGAAATAGAAATCCATTGCCCCAGGGAGTCATGACAGGCTCCCTCAGAACATATGTCCAGAATGGGCGGGTTATAATTCGTGGCCAACTTTGGGAATCCACATTCTATAATAATGAGATACGGCTCCAGCCAATGCATGTTTACTCAGAAGGAAGCCAATGAGACTTACTCCCAGGTAAGCATGTCTAGATTTGAAACCTTAGTATTAAACCTGCCATGCAATGGAACTGGGGTTCTCTATTTCCCTGAAAAATCATGCCGCCTCCTCCTCGCATAGAACCTTGTCTCTCCGATGCCAACTGTGGCAGAGCTGGTAGTGTTTATTTAGTGGTGACGCAAATGCACTCTGCATACACTCAGAGGCACTTTAAACACTCCCTGGTTTGGTTGCTCTTTTCTTCTTCGTTCTGACTCCCAGGACTTGCATTGTAAACACATTTCAGGGAAATGCCATTATGTATTATGCACACACACGCGCAAGGCTCGTTGCCATCCTTCTCTCCCCTGCCCCCCCTTCTTCCTGTGTCAGCCACATCACTGTCTGCTGCGTCACCTTCTGAAGTGTTGCGAAGGGGGGAAGAGGTTCCTCCTCAGTGGATCGTAAGGGTGGGGCCAAAGGGGGGGGGAGAAACCTCTTTTAGAATAAGTAGACAGCGAGAGAACTTTGGCAGCCCATTTTGGTTCAGCTCAAGGGAGAAAGCAGACCCGGTGAATTAAACAATAATCCTATTTCATTCCACCTCTTGAAGACATGGGACTGTTCTTGAATAGCTTTCTCCTCTCTTTGATGTCAGCTCAAGGTAAAACAAACACAAATCCTATCGATTTATTTGCTCAGAAGTAACTTTCACTGTGTTCAATAGGGCTCCTCCCAGAATAGTTTGCATAGGAATTGCAGCCTAAATTGTCTTGGGAGGGGAGTGAGTTTCAGTAGTCTTTGTGTTTAGAGCTCTGTGGGGGGGTCAGCTCTCAAACCTCCTGGATTTGGTTGGTGGTTTTGGTAAGAAAATGAGACTTGGGTACGTAAGGTTCGGGGAGAAGAGACATGATATGCAGTGGCAGACAGGAAGATCACATACACAGAGCAAAGTTGTTTCATTCAGTTCCTACTCTGGGTGGGGAGTGAGAGGTAAGGGTTAGAGCAAAAAGTTGGTGAACAAAATGATCAATTGCTGATTGGAGGAGGAAAAAAAGACCCTCCAAAGAAAGGCTGGAAACTCATACAGATCAATGACTCCTTAACCCAGTCAAGATCACATCATGCAGATCAATGACTCCTTAACCCTTTCACCACCCTGCTAAAGATTGGTTCAGGAGCGGTTCAAAGAGCTGCCAGAGTTAGATCTTGGTTCGCCCGTTCACACATGCAAATTGTCAGGAGATTAACAGGCACATGCAAACCTGCCCTCTAAACACTACAAGGACAAGAGGGTGCTTAATGCCACGTGTGTGATTTTGGCCTCAGCAAATAAAATAACTTGGTATGGTTGAAGTAACCAAAAATCAAATTACGGTATACAGTACCGGGAAAAATGGGGATATTTGGGGGAGTACTGAAATGCTAAACAAAGTCTCACCTCAAGAAATCCATTCCTTTTGTTATAAAGAAGGATTGGAGATGATTTGGTTTCGCTGATCACATTTGGTGCAGTTGTTCATGGTTATATGACCTGGATTTAGACTGGCTATTCTGTGGACATTGAACTTTATCTTAGATGGATTTCTGTTGTTGATGATTAATGGATGTCATGCAGTTTAGTGGTATATGTTTGTTCTTATGTTGAACATGTCATTGACCCTGATGCACAAAATAGTAGCCACAGGGGGAGGGGGGCGTGTGATCGAGATCAGGACTGTGGTTGTGGGCAGTGGTGTGCGGGGGGTGCAGACCATACCAGGTGACACCATTGGGGGGTGACCCCAAAAGCTCTGTCGCCCAGGTCTACCCAGCCCAGAGGCGTTTCTATGGTAGGGGCGGTACTGTAAGTTGCGCCCCATCCTAGTCCCCATTTACAACCGGGAACAAGGAGGCCCCGCCCCCTCGCCGTCGGAGCCATTCCGTGCGTTTTCGACCTGCGACTTCCTTGACCATTGGCGACCATTGGCCGTGGCTCCCCATTACATGATGTCGATAACTGTCAATTGGCATTGCACTGTTTTCCGAGAGGATTCCGTGGCACTCGGCGGCTCCCCTGGCTGGTTCCCACGGCTCCCCTGGCTGGTATCCGCGGCTCCCCTGGCTGGTATCCGCGGCTCCCCTGGCTGGTATCCGCGGCTCCCCTGGCTGGTATTCACGGCTCCCCTGGCTGGTTCCCGCGGCTCCCCTGGCTGGTTTCTGTGACTCCTCTGGGAGCTGCGCCTCCCAGTTTGGAAACCACTGCCTTAGGGGGTTGAGGATCTATTGAATCTGGGTGCAATTTTGTTAAGAGAGAGAGCACCAGTGCTTATGTGGGTGGCAGGATCAGGCCCCCTGACTTGGCTCTCCTTCTAAAGTTACAGGACTGACTTCCTTCCTAATCCTTCCAAATGTCCAGCTGCACAGGTAGTGAGTAAGTGTAGCCAGGATGTGACTCCAGGTGTGCAGTCGCGGGAGGGGGGACGACACGGTCAAAATTCAGTTTGAGCTAACCACAAGATGTCTGTGTGTCTTCTTATAACTGTAGTTGCAACCAAAGAAAGTAATTGTATCCAAAAAGCAGGAACTGCACCATTTTGCGGTCAGAACTGCTAGTACTCCAACCGCTGCAGGAGAGCCAGAAATTCAACAGGTGTAGTTTTTTCCCCTGGCATGAAGATGCAGAAGTGAGGAGAAGCTTTCGCTCTTGTATTTCAGCCTGTTGTGTAGCTGTTGAGGCAGAAAAAATGAAAAATGTAGCTCTCCAGAGCCCAGCTTCAGAATATGGCCAGGATCACTTCTGGAAATCATGACGTCGATGGGCTAGGATGCAGTGCCTCTAGACGCATGAAGAGTGCATTTTCTTTGTAACTGCCTGATTCATGATTGCAGCCAGCTGTCACACATCTGGGATTAGGGTGAAGAGGGCAGGGTCACCACGGGGTATCTCTCCTTTTAGAATTAATTAACTACAAGTTTAAGAGGCGTGACGTTCGTGGGCTAAACAGTACGTGGATGAATGGAATGTGGTTGATGCTGGGATAGAATGGGTGAAGATAAATGCCATTTTAGAGGGGATCAAAAAGCGGAGAGAGCCTTTTTTTTCCCTTCCACCCCTCCCCCTTCCTTAGACACCAGGGGCTGCTCTGTCTGGTACTGGGAGGAGACTTCAAGGAAAGATGTGGATTCATGTGGCGTTCTCCCCCCTATAGTTCTGGATTTCATCTTCCTTCTTGGCTGTATGAGTCAGTCTGGTCTGGCAGAGTGACCCAGCCACACATCAAGCATGAACCATGGATCACCCAGTGAAGGGATGATGAGTCAGTCTTAGCATCTTCTACGGACAGAGCTGCGTGTCAGGATTTCTGGGTACTAGCCTTAGCTCTCGGAGGGGAGGGGAGCGGAGCCTAGTGGTGAGAGCACACCTGGAAGGAAGGCGTAACAAGGGTCCTGAATTCTAGCTCTTGGAGAAGAGCAGTGCCTTGTGGTGGGTGCCGAAAAAGGTGTTACGGGCTCTTGGGTTCCAGCCCTGGCTCTTGGAAGAGATTGGAGACTAGTGGTGAGAGCACAAGCGTGGAGATGTGGAAATAAGGCTCTTGGATTTGATGCCCTTCTTGCAGAGGGAATCGTTGTACAGTTCCCGGAAGATGCCGGGAATCGTTGCAAGGATGATGGGGCAGGTGCTGTGGTTTTGAACGCCTGGGTTCTTTTCTCATCACCCAAGCGACGGGGAATGGTGATATTATGTATGCTACAGAGGAGGCTCCCTGCCAAGGAGGAGCCCCTGGGGTCGTTGAATTATCTGGAGGGCGAAAAGTGCTCCAGAGCAAAAGGTGTCGCAGTTCAGGCTCTGCTAACTCCAGGGATTTCAGACAGCAGAGCTGGGGAACTGGCAAAGAACTGTGAGTACAGAATGCTGGGCCAGAAGTGGACAAGAGAACAACAGGCAGAAGAGCAAGGGCCTCCTTTAGGTGACATATCCGCGGGCATGTAATGTGCAACTCCAAATACCACTCTCCTTCTGAGAAGGGGCTACCGGAGCTGCGTACAGCCGTGGTCGTCAACCTTTTTCGTGCCATGACCCCAAATAAATAAATAAATTAAATAAAGTAATGAGGCTGGGGACCCACTATTGATCCCACCCCCTTCCGGGACCCGATCCGCCCACCCACCCCATTCCTGTCGCCACTCCCTGTCTCAGCACCATCCGCCTCGCCCTGCCAAGCTCACCCAGCCCTGCACCGCCAGTCGCGGGCTCATTCCAGAACAGGAGAGCTGAGCCGCGGTCCCCCCCCCCGCAAATCGATAGAGGGAGGGGGAGGAGGGGGATGAAATCCCTGTGGAAGCTCCCCGAGCAGGTTCGCCACCGCCCCCTAGCATTATCCCCCAGTGGCCATTTTGGTTCCCGTAAGTTGCCGCGACCCCACAAATGAGGCTTCGCAACCCCATTGGGGTCCCGAGCCCAAGGTTAAGGAACAGTGGCCTACAGCATAATGCAGCATAGATTCCCTTGTGTCTTTCACAAACCCAGGATTCTAACGATGTACCTTCTTGGTCTCTTCTCTCAGTCTTCAGCCTTCAGTGCTACTCTTGCGCTGGCAGTGACTGCCAGGAAACAGAGATCTGCGGAGAGCATCAGGATAGATGTCGCACCACGGTCATGACGACGCTGTCTTGTGAGTTTTACAGGAGGGGTTGGGGCAACAGGAGGGATGGGGAGAATCCGGACACATCTTGCTGGAGTTTCATAAAATGAAGAATGGAGTGGAGAAACTGTAGAGGAGAGACGTTGTTCTCCCTCTCCTGAACTCAGACAACACCCAACGAAATTGGCGGGTAGTCAATTCAGGATAGACAAGGAGTCCTTCTTCGTATAACATGTAATTATCTTGTGGAACTCACTGCTACGTGATGTGATGAGGACTGCTAGTTTAGATGCCTTTTGAAAGCAGTATGGGCCGATACAAGGAGAAGTCTACAGTATCAATGAGGCTATCAGTCGCCTCTTGTCATTTCCTTGTTGTTTTATCGTTGCTTATGGTTGTGTGTATGGATGGTTTTTGATTGATGTAACCCACCTGGAGTGTGTTTGTGAAAGTGGAGAATGAACAACTAAATAGTCATGATTGCCTGTGGAGCCTCCACCTGATTGCCAGTTGCTAGAGGGCAAGCAACATGATGGGAGTGGCAAAACTGGGAGCTAATCCAGCATTTGATGTATACAGGGAGGCTCTGCTATCCGCGGATTCACTTATCCGCGGATAGCAGGTGCCCCCGTGCGCATGTGCGTGGGGGGGAGGTCCCTCAGAAAACTGCAGAGGGTGCGTTCCCTATCCACGGTTTTCACATATCCGTGGGGGGGGGGCTGGAACGTATCCCCCCGTGGATACGGGGGCTGTAATGTACCGTATTGTCCCGAGTATAAGACATACCCTTAAAGTTTGGTGCTATTTAAAAAAATTAACTAAATCACTGGCATTAAATTGCAACAGCCTGATTATAAGACACACCGGTAGTCTAAAAACTTAAATTAGGAGAAAAAAGTGAGTCTTATACTCAGACCAATACGGTATATGTAAGGGAAGTGGTAAAGCTGAGGTCACGATGTGCTTGTTTTAAGGAATGTTTCACCTGTCTGTCTTAACCCTAACTTCTCTCCCTCCCCCCCCTCTCAATAGCATCTAAGATCTCTGAGTACTTCCTGAAGGGGTGTGACATGAGTGGGAAGCCCAACAATTCCATCTCACACCTTTTAAACAACGAAGTTGTGTTTTTGACGGAGGAGCACTGTGAGACAGACCTTTGCAACAACAGGACATCGAAAGGTCAGCCCATAGGATTCGTTCGGACAGGGTCGTTTTAAGCTTTACCACCAGCAACAGAGGAATCATGTTTCTGGAGTAATGAGAGAGCAACAGCCCAATCCTACCCCCCCCCCCCCGAATGCAGCTGCACCAAAAAGGCTTGCACTGCATCCTGCAAGGGAAGGGGGGGGCAGATCAGGAGGCTTGGGAGAGGGAAGGGGAAATATTTTCCCTTACCTTCCCATAAGCCCCTTGACTGCCAATGGGTCTCCTCGGACCTGCGCCAGCTAAGGAGAGAAAAGGGGAGTGCTGGCTGCTATCGGAAGGGATAGCACCCAGCACAAGTCGCCCGCGCCTGGTGCCACCCACTTCCACCTCCATCTTACCCCCTGCCTTCTCCCGTTCCACCCTGTTCCCCCCTCCCCCCTGCCCTGTTCCGTCCTCCCACACCGACCTGCCTGGTTCGGGCCGGTAGCGGGCAGCTCTGCACACTTCTAGCTGCCCATTTTTAACAACCACAAAGCTCATTCCGCCATTGGAATGTAACTTCCGGAAGCGGCCTGCGACGCGAACAAGATTGGTCGTAAACGTACTACCCGAATTGCATTTGGCTTGGTGGAGGATTACGAATCAGGAAGGCCTTGATATGAAAAGTGAAGTGGTCCCCTTGCAAATTTGGGGATTAGACCTCAGGCAAAATATTTGAGGAGTGATGAAGGAAAGGAAAGGAATTTTCATAAGGGCGGGATCATTCTCAGAGGTTCTGAATATTCCTGTGTGGGATTCTTGAAGGGGGAATACCTCTCTCATGCCACATTCTCTCTGTCTGAAAACACAGTAGGCATATTATTATTATTATTATTATTATTATTATTATTATTATTATTATTATTATTATTATTATTATTATTATTATTATTGAACATTGATATGCTGATGCATCTATTAAAACCCATGCAATTAATCAGCCAATTTCTTGAACTGAGCGACAGTCCTAATTTCATCTCCCTCCCCGCTTCTGCAGTCGTGGATATTCTCGTTGCCCGAGGCTTTCGGCAAAATGGCTTGCAGTGCTATTCCTGTAGCTCAGCCGACCAGACCTGCTTCAAGTCCACCCAGATACCAATGAAATGTGCCAACCCTGAAGAAATCTGTGTGGACATCACATCCTTCACAGAGCCGGAAGGTGAGTGCCTGTGTAGTCTTGGTCTTTGTCCGGGCCAACCCGCACCTGCACCTGGCTTAGCCGGGGGTCCCTCCTTACCCTCCGCCACAGCGGCCCCTCTCGCCGCCCCCACCGAAGCAGCCGGAACGTGCCTCCAAGTTCCGGGTCTGGGGGCGAGGCGAGGTTAACGAAGGTGACGACTGGGAACCCATTAGTCTCCCGGGCTCGCCACAGGAGTCTAGGGGGCACGCCCTAGGGGGCACGCAAGTCCACTGGGGAGAGTGTAGGAAAGACCCAACAGAAGGGAAACAGGACCTGAGGAGCCAGGAGCGAGACCTAGGTTTACCCGAGAAGAGGGACCTAGGTCTACTCAAAGGGAAGGACCCAGGTCTACTCAGAGGGGGGCAGGAAAAGCCAGGGCAGGACCAGGAAGGGGAAGGGCGGGGTAAGAAACCAGCCAAAACCATAAAGGCAGAGGCAGCCGATGATGACCTCTTGTAAGGCCTGATCGGGAGGAGAAAGAGGGTGCATCTAACCCGCTCCCCTGAGTAATTCTAAGGCCTACTAAGCAGCAGACTCTCTGCAAGCCAGGTAAGGTCCTCCCATCCCTTCACCAGGCTGGAGAGTGATCCTTCACCCTCAACCCTTGGAGCTGGGCTTGCCCTGACCACCCTGCTACCCGGCTCGCCAGAGTGCTGACCCCATCAGTCTTACAAGCCCATTTGTGCCGCTTAAGAGAGCAGTCCGTAATCCAAAAGGTCATATAGGACGGGGGAGACGTTTTGAAGTCAGAGAGACAGTGTGGTGTAGTGGTTAGAGCCTCTGACTATGACTGGGGGAAATCCCCACTCAGTCATGGTGCTTGCTTTGAGACCTCACCGAATAGGCTTGCCCCTATCAAAACTCATGTAGCTCATTTTGCCCCAGTTGAAGATTTGACAGGGTTAGCATCCCAAGTGCCTGTTTCTAGTCCTCATCATCTCTCAAGCACTCAGCCTTTCTGCTAAGGCTGCTAATGAGAGAAGAGGAAAAAATATAAGACTGCAGATGCCATGAAGGGCTGAGCCAAATTATCTTGAGCAAACATGTTCAGGGTGAAAAAAAGGGAGTTTCAGCTCAAGCAATGTTGTCTGAAAGAAACCCAGTTGCTTGATTTATTTTGCTTTGTTTCACCTTGATCTCCTGCCCCTCTCAGCAGTTGCTTTTTTGCATAGTGAAGTCATCTTCTTGCTGCCTATAAGGCCCAACCAATCAGGAATCACATAGCCAATTTGATTATATCAAGAATCATACACCCAATCAGACAATGCTAGAAAGCACCAACGGCTGCTATATAAAAGCACTCCCAACTAGGCACTTTTGACCCATAGGACTTTCTATACTGTATATCTGCATGAAGCCCAACCAATCAGGAATCACATAGCCAATTTGATTATATCAAGGATCATACACCCAATCAGACAATGCTAGAAAGCACCAACGGCTGCTATATAAAAGCACTCCCAACTAGGCACTTTTGACCCATAGGACTTTCTATACTGTATATCTGCATGAAGCCTTACTCTCTTAGAATACTCCTACCCAAGTTCCCTGCATTGCAATCTGTTTGAAATCAGTGCCCCCTAGAGGTGAAAGTTTGCATTCACGGCCGCTGTTGTCTCCTGGCTGGTAGACTTTCCTGCGGATGAACAACGCATCAAAGGATGTGGTCAACTGTCTCACTGCCAGGACCCCCTCGGTTTCCACAACCAGGAGAGCTTTCACCTTATCAAGTGCTGTAACTCCAGCCGGTGCAATAATGACATGCAAGGTAAGCTGAGAAGGTTGCAGAGGGGGACTGAAGGGGCATACCCAAATAATTTGGGAAGGAGACAGCCAAGGCTAGTAATGTGTACGCCAACTTTTGTAATAGAGGGCTCTATACTTCACACAGCCACAGGATTGGCAGAAATTCAACAGGTACAGTTGACCACTGCATGTTAATATCACTGCTGACCAATAGGCTGAGAAAATACTACAAACATTGTAAATCTTTGAACATTGAACAGATTTTCAAAGAGAATTTCAGGGAGAAAATTATTTTCAGATCTCGCTTGCAACTATTGTGCAACTTAACTTATTGAAAGGCTAAGGAACTCGGTCCACTTCCCCCCCCCAAAAAAAAGAGGGGGGAAGGGTTGATTCTCCCTTTTCTCGCAGCATCCTATTCTCTGCCTCTGTTGTTCCTCCGCTTCCCAGGATTCAAAAAGGAAGAGAGGAATGGTGTAGAAGAGGAAGTGTGAAGGAGAGGAGAGTGGTGGGTGGGACATCTCCTTCACACTTCCTCTTCCATTACAATCCGCTCTTCCTGTTCAAATGCAGGGAGGAGGACACGCCTCAGTCTTTGAAAGGGGTTTGGATAGATTCATGGAGGAAAAGACCATCACGGGTTACAAGCCATAAGCAACCTCCTGGCTTTAGAAGTAGGTTTTCTCTGTGCCAGGTGCAAGGGAATGACAACAGGAAACAGGTTATCTTGTTGGCTGTGTGCTCTCAGAGGCATCTGGTGGGGCCACTGTGAGATACAGGAAGCTGGACGAGAGGGGTCTTTGGCCCGATCCAGCAAGGCTCTTCTTATGTTCTTGTGTTCTAGTTAACCTCATGGAGGGACTGGCCCTGAGAGTGCCGGATTTGGGGGGCAACCTCAGGGCTTGGGCACAATATTGACAGCGTTCGGTTTTTTTCATTTGCAGACTATATGAGTGATCCGCTGCCCTTGAACGGGGTCACGTGTTACAGCTGCGAGGGAAACGCTACGCAGGGTTGCTCTCCGGATGCCGTCGCCAAGGTGCAATGCCAGGGTCCCATGACCCAGTGCTTCGAGGCCTCAGGACTTCACGGTGGGTATCTGCTCCTAACCCGCTTGCTCTTCCCGCTTGCTCTTCCCGCTTGCTCCCTCCTAAGGTCAGTGGACATGGCCCCATTTTGTCCTCCTGAAAGGGACGGAAGCAGAACAGAGCAAAGGGAATTGAAAGCAACACGTGCAGGGCAGTCTGATGGGATGGCAAAGCAGAATCTTCTGTTTCCATCACAGGGGGATTTGTGATTAAGTGTCATCTAGATTCATTTGGTGGCTCATTCTTTGTAAAGTGCCATGTCCCTAGATGGCGCTGTCCCCTTTTAATTCATAACACCGTTGCTCATTTCCTCACTCAGGCATCTCTGAAGAAAACTCCATTGTCAAGGGTTGTGCTTCCCCCTCCTGGTGCAACAGTAACTACACCTCCATCTACAAGAACCTGGGCGCCCTTCACAGCCATTGCTGCACTGGTGATCTCTGCAACAGCAAGATCGCCAATGGGACACTGAGGCCTTCCCCCAGGAGCCAAGCTAGCCACCCAGCCACCACCCAAAGCATGTTGCTTTCGACAGGTCTCCTGTTCTCAGTTGCCTTTCTGCTCTCCTGAGGAATACATGACCTTCAACAACAAGACCAGAACGTAATCTGGGCCAGGACTTATCAGGCCTCGGACCCAGAACCAGAAGCGTCGGCGGGGTGGGGGGTGGTCCACCCCCCGGGTGACACATTGGGGGTGATAAAGCAGGCGGTGGGGGTGACAACCACGCCATTTCGGCGGCGGGAAGAGCAGGTGGCAGCGGTGGAGAAGCCAATTGTTTTGGCCCACCCTCCCATCCTGCGCTTCTGAAGGTATGTGGTGGCGGTGATGTCACTTCCAGTGGTGACGTCACCAGAGGAAGCATCGTGTCGCCATTCTCTTTTCCTCCAGTGCTACAACACAACTGTAATAGAACATGTGACGTAATAATAGAGAGCCTCTGAGTGTATGCAGAGTGCATTTTCCACTTTGCGGAGGAAGCACAGCCCACTCCCACAGTGCAGGGACTTGGCCTTCCAGGCCAGATAATGCAAGTTCCAAGAGGGTACAGTTTCCAGAGCCTCTCTGTTGAAACGGGCCATTAAATGGGATTTCAACCCAATTAATGTCGACTTGAGACTTGGCCCTCATTGAACACAATGAGACTTATTTTTGAATGCATTGGATTAGGTAGTAAGTTATTTGTTGAGAAGGGAGGGCAGTGGCACCTAGTGGCTGGAGGGGGCAAAGGACTCCTGGGTTTGGTTCTCAGCTGGGACGAAACAAAGGCTGGGTGAATTAAATCAGGGGTGCTGGACACCCCTTAGGTCTGAACACCCCAGATTGTAAATAAATCATTTCCTCACCCGACTAAATGGACATCCAAACGAGAAAACATTCCACATTATTATTTATTATCAATTGCTGCAAAGGACTCTTTGAACTGTTCTTCTGAACACGGATTTGGCTCATTCGCCCTGAAATCTCGGAAGGGGTAACCGGATCATTCCCCTGCGCAAACCCCTTGAGAAAGGCCAGAATTTCCCTTAAAGACAGAGAACTGGGCCAAGAAATGTCCAGATGCGCTCACTGTCCACCTATGCTTCCCTGCAGCTCATCCGCACATCAGGTTGTATCTCCCAGTTATGCTATTATAATTTTATAGATGTACGTGAATATTATTTAAGTTAATAATAAACTATTTTTTGGTAATATGCAAAATGGGTTTCGTGCATGGAATTGATGCCACATGGAATGGTTTTTACAAACGAAAAGGTCATGAGTGTGCTTTTGATTACTCTGGAATTTGTCTTCAGGCTGGATTTTAAAGCAAAACAGGAGGGGGAGAGTGAGGCGGGGGAGGCTGAGATTTCAATTCTGCAGTTTGTCATAGTCTTAAATTGGAGCATGTGCACACTAGCAGCCCCCCATCCCCCCATGATGCCCTGAAACCAGGTAGCATTTTATATACAGGGTTGGTTACTCCTTATCCAGACATCCGAAATACAGACTATTCCCAAATCCGGATATTTTTTTGGGACTATGACTTTTTAAAAAAAAAACATTTTCCAGCACCTGGCTGGCATAGCGCAAGGCATGGTGGGGCACAAAATTATTGAAAATATTGTATAAAATTGCCTTCAGGCAATGTGTATAAGGTGTATACGAGACATAAATGAATTTTGTGTTTAGACTTGGGTCCCATCCCCCAAGATATCTCATTATTTATTTATTTTATGTATTTACAATATTTTTACCCCGCCTTTCTCCCCAAAGGGACCCAAGGCATAAATAAATTATATGTATGCAAATATTCCAAAATCCAGACAAATCCAAAATGCAGACAGCTTCCCGTCACAAGCAGTCCGGATAAGGGATACTCAACCTGTACAAATATTATTAAGCCAGCAAATGATTTTTTGTAATACGGAAACGATTTTCCACGTTGTTGGACAATTGTCTGCTGACTTCCCGGGCAGCCCTGCTTCATCCCGCCACCCACAGCTAAAACGATCTGTCCCCTTTCTTTCCTTTGTGTTTATTAATCGTTTTGAAATGTTCCAGCCTCTGATGCAACATCATGAGACAGGACATCTGGAAATTGTAAAATGGCCCTGGGCAGGCGGGAGAGTAAGAAAATGGTCTGCGGCACATCCACAAATGCCTGATTAGCATCCTCAAGGGCACTTGGGGGCAGCACTGGACCCTCCCGGCATCAGTGGTGGGCCTTCCACGAGTGTGGGCCCTTGTGTTGGGTTAGCCCCCCCCTGCATGTGCTCCATAAGGCAGCACCTATGCAGCTGCTCCTAACTGGGAGGGACCACTGTGCTGGGGTGAATAGGGGCAGTTGTTATTCCCTTGCTGAATATAAGAGAACTTCCCTTTAAAAAGCTGCCTCTATACCTACCGGCCACGGTGGCTTAGTGGTTAAGACGCTGAACTGCAGACCAGAAGGTTGATAGACTGGACAGCAGTTCAAGACCCGAGTGCCGCATGACAGAGTAAGCTCCCATCTCCTCTCCCAGCTCCTGCTAACCAAGCAGTTTGAAAGCAAGAAATTGCAAGTAGATAAATAGGTACCGCTGTGGCGGGAAGGTAACAGTGTTCCATTAGTCACACTGGCCACATGACCACAGAAGCGTCTTCGGACAGCGCTGGCTCTACGGCCTTAGAAACGGAGATGAGCACCGCACCCTAGAGTCGGACACGACTGGCTTTCGATCAGGGGATACCTTTCCCTTTACCAATGCCCAGTTAGCAGGGGGAAATAGATGGCTGCTGAGACAAAGAAAGGAAAATGGCTTGACCTCCAACGTTTTGAAAATATAAAACCCAAGAGTTACTTAATTGCTGTCATTCAATATGTAATTATGTAATTCAATATGTAATTATTCAATATGTAATTGAAAAGATAACCGGGTGTGTGTATTTAAAAGTGGCTAACTAAGCCATGCAATCCACACACAACCACATCCTGCCCATCAAAACCACCCCTCCCCATTGTTTCCATCATGTCCGCGTCACTCTAAGTACCCATTATGAACACCAACGCATGCTCCATCAACTCTGCCAAATCTTAATGGCGTTCAGTTTTAAAAGGAGAGCCGAAGGCAAGCACGGACAGGGTATCTGCGATCTGTCAGCCACAGAGAACGTTCTCCAGTTCTGCAAATGGTTGTGAACTGAGGGTTCAGGTTGTGGTAAGGGAAAGCAGGTCATTGGTCCCCTGGAACACATGAACATACCCCAGGCAACTGTCAGGCCTTACATTTAGTATTTGAGCCCAGAGCCTGGCCCTCTGTCCACTAAAGAGCGAGGGTCAGACCTCAACCAAGGTACACAGGCCTCTGAGCCAGAGTTGAACTAGGCTTCTGAACCAAAGTTAAAAGAGGAAGTTCATCTCAGGGCTGGAAAGTACCAAGCACAGCAGCATTTCACATCACCCTAGCACGCTTGAATCAGCCAGAAACCGCAAGATATACAAATGGTCCCTAAGGGGGGAGGAGGATGGAGAACAAGGGCCAGAAAAGGACATGAATGCTTGGCATATCATTTGCAATCTCAATGTATCTGTATGGAAGATGGAGTGGAAAGTCCCCAACTGACACTGCCTGTTGCAAAAGCCACTCTCGACCGTAAACAGAGGGAGGGGCGACAAAGGGGAGTGACAAGAGGGAGGGATAAGATGAAATTATGAGGAGGGGGAGATTTTTGCTAAAACCTAGAACTACTGCTGTCATTTTGCATATGCTTTGTGCGATTGCTCCTTAAGGGCTTCGCATCCCAAACGTTTGGTTCTCTTGCTAGCAATAAACTTTGCATTAATCATATTTCGGACTCTGTCTCTGTGTTCTCGGCCTGCGGACCCATTTGAGGACAACAAGGGTGATGCAGTGATGAAACATCTTTTTGGGGAATGATGATGCCCCTGAAATTTGGCAACATCCACCAGTTGGGAAAGTTTCTGTTTTTGCAAAAATTCTATCAAGCAAGCTGTGTTCAGCAGTCTGCTTTCTGTGTTTTCTTCCTGCTAACTTCACTGGTTGGGGGCTCTGTGAATGCTGTTGGATTTGGCATCAATGTTTCAAAAATATGAACGTTCGTTCCCTGGCAGGATCCTGGCTACTGTTGATGTGCCAGTCTCTCCTCTGCCCACTCATTGGACTGGGAAAGTAAGAGGGGGATGGAGTGGAAGAGGAAGTGTGGAGGAGAGGGTGTGATGATGGCTCGTTCTAGCCCACCACTCTCTTCCTCACTTTTGCTCTGTTCCCCTCTTCCAATTTATGGAAGAAGAGGAGGAGAAGCAGTGAAGGTGAATGAACAGGTGGAGGTGGGTAACCCCCCCAATCCGTTGCCTGAGGTTTGCCTTCTGGATAGGTCATGCCTGAAGGTTGGGGGGAGGGCTTCTGCATGCAAAGGCTACATTCTGCTACTGAGCTATGACCCCTCCCTCTTGCAAAGTTTTATTTTCCATCTCTAGCCATGTATCCTTCACACTCACACTCACACACCCATCCCTTTCTAATGTTTGTTTTGTCCTCCCCTCATCTTATGTTTACAGTTTCTCAACCGAACTGTTGGACCACTTCCCTTTTCAACCTTGCAACTCCAGAATTGCCCAATCTTTCCTTGTACGTGGGCAGTAGAGATAACACATGTACCCCCCGTGCTTCTGATCACAGCCCTCGCCACTTTCTGCCGCTCATGAGAAGTTTGGTCTGTGGCTGGAGGAGCCGTTCCTGTTCGGATGATGGGGAAGGCGATGCAGTGCATATTTCTGGTGATGATCTTCCTCGCCTCAGGTACCAAATCCCCTTTTACTGGCCAACGAACATATATAAAGCTGCCGAATAACGACTCAGACCGTGGATCTCCAAATTCTGAAGTGTCAAGACTGACTGACAGTGGCTCTCAGTCTCCGAGAGGGGTCTCCTTCCCTCCCCAGCCCTACTCAGAGATGCTATCAGGACGGACCCTGGCTGGGAACTTTTGCATACAAAGCCTGAGTCCCACCCCCTGAGTTGTAGCCCTGCCCCAAATCGTCAGGGTATTTCAGTCTATTATTATTATTTTTAGGAGTGGTTCTCTCATTTGCACCTTTGGGCTTTCTTTATCTGTATGCAAGCTTTGAAATTCATGCAGCTGCAATGCTTGGAATTTTACCCACTTCAAGTTCCCCCAGGCCATGTTGTGGGAGGAAAAGCAGACCAAAGAGGAAAGACAGAAAATGGAGCATTGAGGGCATTTTGCAAAGAACCTGCTTCCTGTTGATGCTCAGTCCTGCAAAGAATGAGGTTGTGATAGGCAGTAAACGGCAAGAAGGAGTATGAACACACAAAGCCATGGGTGCAGTTTTGTGATTGTGCTATCCATGCGTGGACGGGTTTGGTATACAATGTTCTGCCTTTTCTTTTTATTTGTTTTAAATAGAAAAGCAAGTTTCTAGTCCCTCGTGACCACCAAAAATAGTTTTCAAGTCTGTGAGCAATGCCTGGAGAATCTCACCAATTAGAGAGGGGGGCTAAGCAGAACTTGTAGCGGTTGGTTTTAGGTGGGCACTTTGAACATGTTCCAGTTGTCTTCTACAGCGACTGTAGGTTCTTATTTAGACCATTTTTGGACTTCTCTTCAGGGACTTCTGCCTTGCAATGTCATAGCGCCAGCTCCATCCTGCACAGCAGTTTCTGGGATGAGGCAGCTAAAGAAGTATCCACGCCTAACATAACCACCTGCTCCAAGGGCCAGAACGCCTGTGTGGAGGCACAGGTGATACTCACCATAGGTAAGTAAAACCCAGGGAGGTGGATCAAGTCTTTGCCCCCAAGTCCCGAGTCTTTGGTTGCGAGTTGCAAGTCCTTATCTATTTAATGGGGAAAATGGGTTTAAACCTGAATAAAAGTCGCCTTGTCATAAAAGGCTCCAAGTCTCAAGTTGAGTCTTTTGAGTCTCTTACAATCTCTGAGTCAAGTCCGAGTTGAGTCATTGATGCGACTTGATTCCGAGTCGAGTCATTGATGCGACTTGATTCCGAGACAAGTCCGAGTCAATAGACTCAAGTCGACATCACTGGTAAAGCCAAAGTCAAACATTCAGATGGGCCCAATGTGGCTACCAGAGTTGTAAGGATCAAATATTCAATAAATGAGTGTACATCTCCCATGTTCCCGGCGTGGGCCCAGCCGGGTAACGGTACATCAAAAGCACTCTGATTAGCCATCTGTCCCCAAATATAAGTCGGACCGCGAGATATTATGCTTCTATAACACTTTATTCTAAATTAAGAAGTAAACAACATCACCACTCAGTCGGGTAGGCTTTTCCTCTTGTTATCTTCACAGAGCACTTCTCTCTAGCCAACTTGTCTTCTGACTCAAAAAGGGGAATGTAGCGATACCTTCTGTCGGATGAGGTTGGATTGCCGTCTGGCTTTTCTCCTTCCTTCGGTTGTCTTTATCACTCCTTTTTCTTACCCCGTCCCAGGCCCGGGCGATGGAAGATTCGTAACTCTTCCCAACCTTCTAGGAATGGTGCTGGTAACTGAGCCACGTAAGAAGGATAACCTGCACTACGTCCTTTGCTCTCCGAAGGGTTTTCTTCTTCTCTTCTCTGCTTCTCTTTTACGGGGTCGGTCCATTTCCGGCTCCGCGTCCTTCCTGTCATTTCCTTCTTAGCCTTCTCAGATGCGTTGTTCTCGCTACTCCGAGTTGGCGGATCTTGTATCTCCTGCAAGGACTTATCTCCCTCAGGTGGTTTCTGGTCGTAGTTAATAGGGTGTGTCTCACAATAGTAGTGTGGATAGTGGTTAGAGGGGTGGAATTGGACTGAGGACCTGCATTCAAATTCTCACTCAGCTATGAAGCTTCTAAGCTGAGCATGGACCCCACTCTCTTTCAGCCTAACCTACCTCTCATGTTCTTATGAGAATAAAAGCCCTGAGCACCTAGGAGGAAAAGCAACATCATATTATATTAGAGAATCATACTACTGTACTTGTAAAAAGCCTGAAATCAACCTTTTTCATTCTCCTAGTTTTGCTGCATGTTTTGGATTGGCAAAACAACCCTGTGGCAGCCATGCTACAAATGATAACCCCTCCAGAACAAAATTTGTCACAGTAAGGTCTGGGGAACTCCCTGCTACTGCACTGATCTCTCCTGTGTTTGTTTGTTCCTGCTTCAGCCCAAACGGTTCTGTTGGTGACTCACAGAGGATGCGCCGGCAAGGAACGTAACAACGGGACAAGATACAACACCTCGGGTGATCCACACTTCACTATTAAGTCCAACGTGAGCTACTGTTCAACGGACCTTTGCAATAAGAACATGGGCAGACATATCCCTTGGAGCCCTGGAGAGAAAATAGGTAAAATAGATGCCTGAGAGAAATGGTTGAAAATAGACAGTTTCCATTTGTGGGGAAGGGGAGTGGAAGAGGGAGGGGCCGTACTCAGTGGAAGAATATCTGCTTTGCATGCAAGAGACCCCCAGTTTAATCCCTGGCATCTCCAGATATAGGGGCAAAGGAAACTTCCTTTCTCAATCCTTAGCTACCAGCCTGTGTTGACAATAACAAACGAGGGTTAGACTCAGTTGGAAGCAGCTTCCTCTGAATAGGCTGCCAACTATTTTTTTTTTCCTGGAAGGGCTCCTCCTGTACCTTTTTAAGGCTGCATGACAGTCAGACATTCAGCAGGTTCAGCTTTTGGGGGGGCATTAAGATGTTGCAACTGTAGCAGTTGAATTTCTGTCTGCCATGCAGCTGTTGAAAAGGCCGGAGCCTTGACAGAAAAAATAACACCAGAGGGGAAGCACTTCCTCTAACCTAACCTCAGATCGGAGGGCTTTGGGGCAGGCAGACAGTCAACAGGTGCAGCTCTTTGGGGCATGGAGATGCTGCCACTGTAGCTGTTGAATTTCTGTCTGCTATGCAGCTATTGCAAAGAGGAATAGGCAGGAAAAAGCTGGTGACAACCCTACAACGGAAAGCACCTTGTCTGATCCACCCTCAGATCGGAGGGCTTGGGGGCAAGAAATGTGGTCCAGCTTCTTCATTCTTCATCTTGGTTTATAATTTAAGCGCCAGAAGAAAGTGGCTCTAACCACTGCTATGCTGGCTTCATGTTCGGATCTGCAGCATTACCCGGGGGAGTGGCATGCAGTAGGGGCTACGACCAGTGCTACCACGGCCACGGCATCATCCAAACAGGTGAGTCTGGATACTCAAAGCAAACAGGGCCACCAATCAGTCGTGGGACCCCATTCTTTAGCTCGTGGCCTTCTGGATGCATTGCTGAAGGTATTTTTGATGCTGCGATATCGATGTAGGTGCCTAAACCATGGAGATGTTTCACTAGAATGTAAGAACTTCCACACTGGGAACCCAAAGGGACCCCATCTAGGTAAAGGTAAAGGTGACCCCTGACAATTAAGTCCAGTCGTGTCCGACTCTAGGGTGTGGTGCTCATCCCCGTTTCAAAGCCGAAGAGCCAGCGTTGTCCGTAGACGCCTCCGTGGTCATGTGGCCGGCATGACTCTCCTTGCCGCAGCGCGTAGCATGCGGCTGGAACATGGAGCGCTGTTTACCTTCCCGCAAGCGGTACCTATTTATCTACTCGCATTAACATGCTTTGGAACTGCTAGGTTGGAAGGAGCTGGCCAAGCAACGAGAGCTCACCCTGTCGTGGATTCGAACTGCCGACCTTTCGATCGACAGCTCATGGTTCAGCGGTTTAACCCACTGGCCGTCAAACAGACCAACACCCATCTAGACCAACACTCTATTTCCTACTGTGCCCCCCCGTTGCCTCTGAGAAGCCCACAAGCAGAAGAAAAAGGCACCACCCTCCTCCCCCCAGAATAGTTTTAAATCCCCTTTTTCTCACTGTGTATTCGTTTACACTCTAATGAAGAAATTTTGAAGTTGTTGTTGTTCTTGGACCATGATGGCGAACCTATGACACACGTGTCACTGGTGACATATGGGGTCGTTTTGAGTGACACGCCAGTGTTTCCCCCAAGACCCCGACACACCTTACATTTTCGCAAAAGTTTTACAGGCTTGTCTTGAACATTTAGGGCAGGGATTTTGGCAGACCTCTTTCAAATTATCTAGTAAAACTCGGCAACAAAAAAAGTCACTAATTGATGTCAAATAAAATGCAATGTGTTCTATAGTTGTTTTCAGTTCAGTTCAATTCAAAATTACTATTTAAAGTAGCAATAGTCAAAGTACTATTAACAGTTCGGGGGGGGGGGACACACCAGCAGAGAGTCAAGTTAGGCATTTTCACAATTTTTGACACACCAAGCCGAAATGGTTCGCCATCACTGTTCTAGGATATGGCTGAGTGTCATGAAACGTTCTTGGGTTTCAGCATCCCTCCACCATGACGGCACTGCTTGGAAGTCTAGATACGTCTCATTATTTCCTCTGACGTCGCACTGCATTCTGGGAAAAGCGGGCCTCCATCCTCGTCTCATAACATTCCATGGCGGTTCTCTTTCTTCCTTCCCCCACAGAACTCCTCTCCATGTCTGTGCACATCAAAACCTGCCAACAGGCATCCTGTGTTGTTCCTGAGAGCCAATCTTTTGGCCCCATTGAGATCCACCAGTGGGGCTCCTGTTGTCTGGGCAACTATTGCAATGGGACGGAAACTGCTCCTCAAATCCAGAATATCCGAAAACCCACTCCCACCATTGGATACTACAGCCGAGATACCACAGGTCCAGTCACCTCTTTCACCAAACTGGATGCTGAAAAGGGCAAGGAAAGCAGACCTCTCGTGCCTGGAAGAGGTGCTGGCCACCAATTCAACCTCGTCAAGACCACTCAGGATCCAGTTGATGAGAGTACTATTGATTATTACTATGATGACATTGACAATTGGTGGCCACCAGGTATCACAGCAGAGGCAGCCAGTTTCGAAAGCTGTCCATTTTGCACCCTGCTGGTAGCCCTCGGAATAGCAGCTTTTGGGTCATGGCGGTAAGGGACATGTTCTCTCCCATCTGCTGTGTTCCGTTTTGGAAGGGTCAATCATTAATAAAGCAATCGTGGCTTTATTAACTGTGCAGTAGGAAGCTGACTTGCATAGGATAGTTAGACAAGCAACACGGTGTATAGAAAGGTCACCTTGGGAGGAAGTCCCTACGTTTGCTTGGAATTTTATCTGTGCAAAAATTTGTGTCAACCTTGATGTACTCAGGAAATCATCAACTAAATAGATTAAAAGTGGGGAAACAATGTTTGGATGCCTGTGGTTGGACAAGAAAATAAGATGTGTATCCATTCGTTTGGATAGCCATGCTTCAAGATTCTAGTCCTGTTTGATGGGCTCAGATTCATAAACAGATACAGTTGATTTTAACGATTAATTTGCCAATGAAACTGGAAGTCTTTTTGTTGGGTATGAGGGATGATCATATTGGGGCAAAAATTGGAACGTAGTTTTTATATATGATAAGTGTAGCAAGAATTTTATACGCACAATATTGGAAGAATTCAGAAATACCTTCACTGGAAGATTGGTGGTTAAAAGTTTAGGATTATGCTGAAATGGACAAACTCACAATTTGAATTAAGGAAAAGTCAGTTAACCTTTCTGTGAATAATTGGAAACCACTTATTGGTTTTTTAAGAAAGGGAGAGAGAGAGAGAGAGAGAGAGAGAGAGAGAGAGAGAGAGAGAGAGAGAGAGAGAGAGAGAGAGAGCAATGATGTGATATGTGGATTTAATGAATAGAATGGTGGAGATATTTAGCCACTATCATGGTGAGCTCCTGGTCTTTCCCATATAATAAAAAACGTATGACCTCCATCTCTGGTTTCCAAATGGGAATACAAAATTGATCTAAATATTGTTGACGGAGATCAGCATACAGTTTACATTTAAGGACCATGTGTGCTAAGGTTTCCACCAAGTGACCATCACATGGACAAATCCTCTCTCCTTCTACCCTACCCACAAACCTACCCCAAAGGAGGTTTGATGGGTTAGAATTGAACCTAGCCCGCGAGAATGCCCTTCTTTCTTGCGGGTTGAACAAAAATGGTAAGTAACTGTTTTTAATTTCATGTGCCCAAGAAAGTTGAAAATAGAGAGGGGAACATGTTTTCTGTGCTGCTGCAATTAGTTCCTGGCGTTCAATATCCCACAGCCTAGTTTTTAGCATAGCCTTGGTGGATGATAAAGACACAGAACCCAGATGATCCACTGACAGCCCAAGTTGCTGTATCTTTGTATAAAACTGTTGTAGTCCTGGGGAAGGGAAGGGGTCTGACAGAAGTTCACTAAGAAAAGGATCATTGTCTGATAGAAAGCAGATGTTTAGCCAGCATAGAAGATATCTCACCCAGGAAACTGTCTCCACCATGTGTTGTCCTACCTCTAAACACAACGCTGCATAGGGTACACAATGCGGGACAGCAAATATATAAAACATCTGGGTAAACCCTAGCATCCAAACTGGAATTCCATAGAGCAATTGAGCTATAACTTTGGCATTGAAGACCTTAAGGGCAGAGGGGATATGTAAATTACCTCTTATTACAAAGAAGTGCATTATGGCCTGCATAGAAAGCTTGCTGGCATTCACCGCCGCTGTGCGGTGCGAAGACCACAGAAGCCTATGGTGGAATGTGATCCTCAGGTAGTTGAATTCAAATACCTGCTGGATGGGTTTCCCACCAAAGATCCAACTATAGCTCTTGCGCGAATTCCCAAAATCCATTATTCTGCTTTTGTCAAAGTTCATACACAGTTTCATTCTGGTCAGATAGTCAATACAGGCATTTAACAAGCGTTTTAAGCCAATTCTTGTCCGTGAGAGCAGAATCATGTCATCTGCATAAATACTTAATTTATACTTCATGTTGTTCAGTAATACTTCATGCATTGAGTTTTGGGCTATGAGCATCCGCTAGATTTAATAATGGAGCAAGGTCATTTAGAAATAGGTTAAAAAGAGTGGGAGCGAGTACACAGCCCTGCTTCACCCCTCGATTTATAATGATAGGATCTGTCACTTCACCTCCCAGTGTTGATCTTATGCGACAGGTGTTCTTTGAGTAAAGCTTTTTTAACCAGGTAAAGTAACCTAGGTTCTAGGCCCATTGTCTCCAATTTGGTCCACAACAGCCCTCTGTCAACTGAATCAAAAGCAGCCTTGAGATCTAAAAAGGCCACATATAGACATTCTTTATGGAGTCGCGTGTACTTGGCGGCTAAGTGGGATAGCACCGTACAGTTACGCAAAGTGGATTTCCCTGGTCTGAACCCCGCTTGCTCTGGGCCTATGATGTTATTTTCGTCAAGCCAAGTAGTTAGTTTGTTTAACAGATGTTTCGCATACATTTTCCCAGTGTTTGATAATAGACTTATTGGCCGATAGTTAGACGGTAGCTTTTTGTCCCCCTTTTTGAAGACTGGGACAATTATGGATTGCTGCCATGAATTAGGCATAATTCTGGATCTATCTACCCCAGTAAATAGTTCCGCTAGTATCGGAGCCCACCAGTCTGGTTTGGCTTTGATTAGTTCAGGTGGCACAGCATCAGGGCCTGGGGCCTTGCCCGATTTCATCTGGGCAATTAAACTTTTAACTTATATATATAAGATTCTAGTCCTGTTTGAGGTCTTCCTGGAGTAATAACATGGTAGTCTCTGCAGATAGGAGGGCCGTCAAGCCCTTCCAAAGTATGGGTGCTGAGTTGCATTTGGTTCAGCGAGGTTCAAATTGTACAGGCTGAGTTTAGCTGGTACATTATCCTCCCGCCTTTGAAGTGCTTATCCAAAGTCCCTTTAAATATGGGGGGTCCCCATCCCACATGGGGTGTACCAGCCACTGTACAGTCGTCCCCAAAATTCTACTTCCCCTGATGCCCTTTAAAGGCACCTTTCCAAAGGCAACCTCATACATGAAGATATCCGCTACTACGTTTTCCACTTTCCCCTCCCACCAAATAAACACAAGGGAACAAAAGAGAATAGCTCTAAAATAGTGGTGTGTGGAGAGAGGCTGAACAGCATTCATCAATTTGAAAATCGATGCTTGGACACCCAATTGCCAAGCCAGAGGTGGGACTGTGGTGGGAGAGGAGAGGAGGCACCCACAGACACTAGGGCTTCTTTATCACCAATCTTGAACATCCCTTCTGCCCCAGGGTGCAGCATCAATCCTGGGGCTGTATGGGTAAAAGAAATGGCTGCCATTATTATTATTATTATTATTATTATTATTATTATTATTATTATTATTATTATGGTGGACACTGCTTTTACCCACAATGTGCAAGGCTTTTGCAAATAACTGACCACAATAACAAACCACGCTGTGACTTTTCCTGGACAAACCACTACAAGCGAAAGAACAAGAACAAAGAAGTGACTCAGATCAGGAAAAACAAAAGAGCAATCAACAAGTTATAATCAACTCAAAAGATAGGCTACAGCTCCACCTGCAGTTGGAGGACACCATTTTTTGCCCTTATATTTACACTGATTCAGTTCTGTTCACATGACATCACCTTTCCAATAGGAGTGAAACTGGATTCCAGGTAAAACAAGGAGGCACCCAGCCAGGACACAGCTGTATGTTTGTGTTCATTTCAGAACAAACAGAAACCTAACGAAATAGGTGATTCTGCTCAGTTGCATACAGTGGCCTTTCGTTCTGAAAATTGTACGCACAACCCTAGCACACACACACAACTGTTCCCAAGACCCCAACTTGTTCTAAAACTCCAGCGCTCTGTTGCAGTTTGCTGGTTTTCATTCTTCTCCGTCTGTGAAATTTCTGGGGTGTGTGTGTTGCTTTCCTGGAATTCGAGAACCATCTTTCCCAGAAAGTGTGTGGTGGGGCCTGAGGGGCTTCTGCCCCGGGCGGTCTGCCAAGGGGGGGGTGCAATTGGGGTGTGCCCCTCAGGCTGCACCGTAGGCACCTTCCCCTCCTCGTGGAAGACCCTGAGGAGGGGGCAGCGGCAACGCAATTGCAAAGCCACGGCTGTTCCCCCTCTCCACTCCGAGAAGAAAGCAGCTTCGGCTTCGCGATCAGGCCATGGCTGCCTCCTCCTTGCAACCTCCTCCTCGGGGTGCAGCTCGATTGCGAAGCTGGGGTCTCTTTCTCTCTCTCTGTTTGGGGAGTGTGCGGAGAGTGGCCACTGCCCCGGGCACTGCGGAGGTAAGTTATGCATCTGGTTGGCCTTCGGGTGGAGGGGCTTCTTCATGCAAAGGCTACATTCTGCTACTGAGCTATGACCCCTCCCTCTTGTAAAGTTTTATTTTTCAGATCCCAAGGAGGGGGCGGCCGCAACCGAATTGCAAATCTGTGGCCGCTCTGCCTCTCCACACCGAGCAGAGAGCAGCCATGGATTCACGATCGGGCCATGGCTGCCTCCTTCTTGCAAACTCTTCCTCGGGGCGTGGCTCGATTGCGAAGCTGGGGCCACTCTCTCTCTCTCTGCTTGGGGAGAGTGGCCACTGCCCCAGGCACTGTGGAGGTAAGTTACGCCTCCAGTTGGCCTTCTGGGCTTGAAGGCTGGGGGTGGGGTGGGGTTCTTGCATGCAAAGGGCTACATTTTGCTACTGAGCTTTCTCCCTCTTCTAAAGTTTTATAATATATCCTCCACACACACACACACACACACCCCTTTACAATGTTTGTTTTTTCCTCCCCTCATCTTATCTTTACACTTTCTCAGTCGAATTGTTGGGTCAAAACCTTTTTCCACCTGATAAGCGTGTGTATGTGGGCAGTGTAGATTACAGATATATATATCTATAGGGCCACAACCCTTTTTCACCTTGGAATGCCAGAATTGCCCAGCCTTTGCTAGCGCGTGTATGTGGGCGGTATATATACTGTATATTACATGTGCCTCCTTCATGCCTCCGATCACAGCCCTTGCCACTTTCTCCTCTGCCGCTCATGAGAAGTTTGGTCTGTGGCTGGAGGAGCCGTTCCTGTTGGGATGATGGGGAAGGCGATGCAGTGCGGATTTCTGGGGATGATCTTCCTCGCCTCAGGTACCAAAGCCACTTTTACTGGCCAACGAACATATATAAAGCAGCCGAATAATGACTCAGATCTTGGTTTGCCATGTTCACTAACAGTCAAGACTGATATAGTGGTTGGCTCTCTGCAGTGGTTTTTGAGAGGGGTCTCCTTCCCTCCCCAGCCCTACTCAGAGATGCTGTCAGGACGGACCCTGGCTGGGAACGTTTGCATACAAAGCCTGAGTCCCACCCCTGAGTCGTTGCCCTGCCCCAAATCGTCAGGGTATTTCAGTATTTTTTTTTTTAGCAATGGTTCTCTTGTTTGCACCTTTGGGCTTTCTTTATCTGTATGCAAGCTTTGAAATTCATGCAGTTTAGTTGCTTGGAATTTTACCTAATTCAAGTTCTCCCAGGCTGTGTAGTGAAAATAAAAGCAGACAAAACAGGAAAGACAGAAAATGGGGCAGAGAGGGCATTTTGCAAAATGCTTCCTGTTGATGCTCAGTCCTGCAAAGAATGAGGTCCTGATAAGGTGTAAATGGTAAGAAAGCATAAGATCACACAAACCCATGTGCGTCATTCTGTGATTGTGCTGTCCCTGAGTGGATGGGTTTGGTATACAATGTCCTGCCTTTTCTTTTTATTTGTTTTTAAAGAGAAAAGCTAGTTTCTAGTCCCTCGCGACCACCAAAATAGTTTTCAAGTCTGTGAGTAATTCCTGGAGAATCTCACCAATTAGGGAGGGGGGAGGGCTATGCAGAAGTTGTAGCGGTTGGTTCTAGGTGGGCGTCTTGAACATGTTCCAGTTGTCTTCTACTGTGACTCTAGGTTCTTATTTAGAACCATTTTTGGATTTCTCTTCAGGGACTTCTGCCTTGCAATGTCATAGCGCCAGCTCCATCCTGTACAACAGTTTCTGGGATGAGGCAGCTAAAGACGTATCCACGCCTAACGCACAGTTCTGATTTGTCCATCTGTGTGCCTCTCCTCAGGGACTTCTGCCTTGCAGTGTTATAGTGGCAACTATATCTGGACAGCTCCTTCCAAGGGCAAGATTGGTATGAACTTCGTGATGCCTAATAATAAGACAGTCAATTGCTCCAATATTTGCATGGAGGTACAGATGAAACTCAACATGGGTGGTAAGTAAAGAGCAATTGCTCAGCCAGATGGTCCATTGTGGCTACCAGAGTTTTAAAGTTCAGATTCAAATATGCAATAAATGACTTTATTGTGGGGGGGTGTAGGGTAGTGTGGTATAGTGGTTAAAGTCTAGGAATTGTACTTAGAAAACCTGCATTGAAATTCCCATTCAGTAAGGTAAAGGTGACCCCTGACAATTAAGTCCAGTCGTGTCCGACTCTAGGGTGTGGTGCTCATCTCCATTTCAAAGCCGAAGAGCCAGCGTTGTCCGAAGACGCCTCCGTGGTCATGTGGCCGGCGTGACTCTCCTTGCCGCAGCGCGTAGCATGCAGCTGGAACACGGAGCGCTGTTTACCTTCCCGCAAGCGGTACCTACTTATCTACTCGCATTGACATGCTTTGGAACTGCCATTCAGTAGAGGTGTTTGAAACTGGTCTAATTTTTCGCAGATTTCGGTGTTTAACCAAAAATGAAATAGCAGAAAGTGGTGTTATGTGTTTTTATTCCAACTTTTCCCATGTTTACCATTTGTAAATGCCTTACAAAGTGTACTAGGTAGGTGGTGTAGGTTGTTCAGTGTCAGCAGATGAAAAATGATGCAAAATTGCATGGTTTTGTTTTTCGCAGATTTTTTTTTAGCAAAAAGCAGTGTTATGTGTTTTTATTTCGTATTTACCATTTTGAAACACCTCAGTCACTCAACTATGACGCTTCCTAGCTGAGTTTTGATCCACTCTCATTCTTTCAGCCTATCTTAGCTCTCACGTTCTTGTGAGAATAAAAGGAGGGTAAGGAGTCATGTGTTTTGCCCTGCGCAACTAGGACATGGGTGGTGGGCATGCGCGCCATAGATTCAAGGCGGCACGTAAAAAAAAAAAATTTGGTACACGACATGCAGCCGCCCCTTGATTGCTTGAGCCCCGCCCATAGTCAATCAATCAGTACATACTATTTACCATTACTGCCAAATAAAGCGGCGAATGATATTTTTTTACAGTACATGTGAGTGAGAACATTTCACAGTAGAGTAGTGAGACCTTTTCCCAGGAGACATCTCACGCTGGCTTGGTGCCAGCTGGGCAGTTGCGAGAACATGTGAGTCACGTTTTGAAATCCTCACAGATCCAGTGGGCTCACGAGAGGCTTTTTTAGAAGATTATCACCACCAGTTGGGGCACACGCTCTCAAAACGTTTCAGCACCCCTGACCTGGGAGGAAAGGCGGCGTATAAATGTGGACAATAAGCACAGCAAGTCGTCACTTAAAGTCGTCAATAGGTTCTTCTTGGAAACTGCAACTTTCAGCGAAACGACTTATAATGAAACCAATTTTGCTACAGGCTAATTGATAAGCATAAGCGTTCCTATGGCATTTCCCCATCAACTTTAAAACATAATGACTCTAAACAAAGCGACTTTAAGTGAGGACTTGTTGTAACGTGTCCTGGACTCCACCAGAATAGGAGAATCGTATAATTAGTTGCAAAAGTTTAAAAATGACCTATTTTGTACTATTTATTTATTTCTGTATTTTTATATACCGCTTTTCTCGTCATCAGATTTCTCATCAAATTTATTCATTATACCAGTCTTGCGTCACGCGCGTTGGTTTGGCAAAACAGTCTTGTGGGAGCCACGGTAAAAGAATAGCCCTTCGTGGCCCCGCCACACTGCTGCAGGCAGTGCAGAGTTGGTTCAGTCGCACTGCGGCAGTCGGCAGGGTTAGCTGGGCTGTTGGACCACCCGGGTTCTCGCGGGAGGACGGTCGGCTGGGCCATCGGGACGTTGGCGGGAGGGGTCTGCCATGTCACTGAGATCCCCGTATGACACCCAACTCCCTGCTGAGGTGGGGGCCCAAGGGAGCATGGTTATCACACCCTCCAGAACAAAGTTTGTCACAGTATTATCTGGGGTACTCCCTGCCACTGCACTGATCTCATCTGTGTTCATGCTTCAGGCGAAACACTTTTGTTAGTGACTACCAGAGGCTGCTTTGTCAAGGAATCTAATGATGGGGAAAGATACGTCGCCAGGAATGATCCGCAGTACACTACTGAGTCCATTGTGATCGTCTGTGGAACAGACCTTTGCAATAATAACCTGAGCAGTTCTCTCTCTTGGAGCCCCGGAGCAGACACAGGTAAAATAGCCACCAGAGCGAAATGGTTGAGAATAGACAGTTTTCATTTGTGAGGAAGGGGAGTGGAAGAGGGAGGGGCCGTACTCAGTGGAAGAACATCTGATTGCATGTAGGAGGCCCCCAGTTTAATCCCTGGCATCTCCAGATATAGGGCAAAGGAAACTTCCTTTCTCAATCCTTAGCTACCAGCCTGTGTTGACAATAACAAATGAGGGTCAGACTCATTTGGAAGCAGCTTCCTCTGAATAGGCTGCCAACTATTTTTTTTTTCCTGGAAGAGCTAATGGCTGTATGACAGGCAGTCAGTCAGCAGGTGCAGCTCTTTGGGGCATGGGGATGCTGCAACTGTAGCTGTTGAATTTCTGTCTGCTATGCAACTATTGAAAAGGCAGGAGCCTTGGCAGGAAAAAAACACACAGATGTCCATTGTCCACCCTACAAAGGGGGGAGCACCTTCTCTAATCAAACCACAGATCTTGGGGGGCAAGAAATGTGGCCCAGACTCTTCATTCCTCATTTTGGTTTATTATTTAAGCACCAGAAGAAAGTGGCTCAAACCAGTGTTATACAGGTGTCTCTCTGTATTCCGATGTGATCCGGGAGCGAGTGGCATGCCGTAAGGGCTACGACCAGTGCTACAGCGGTCAGGGCAACGTTACAGCAGGTGAGTCCAGACACCCAAAGCAAACAGGGTCTGAAACCAGTTGAGGGGTCCATCTCTTTTGATCCAGTTTGGGGACATTGCAAGCAGTTGAGGCTGTTTTTGGTGCTAGAATGTGGATGTGTGTGCCGTAACCATGGAGGTATCTCACTAGAAAGTAAGAAAATAAGAATGTAAAAACGTCTCCACCGGATCAGGCCAAAGGCTCATTCTAGCCCAGCATCCTCTTTCCTGCAGAGACAACCCCTCCCCCCAGCTGCCTCTGAGAAGCCCACAAGCAGGAGAGAAAAGCCTCACCATCTCCAACCAGAATATTTTGAAATCCCTTTTTCAATGTTTATTCGTTTATGCATTTGTAAAGCTAAGAACATTGGAAGAGCCCTGCTGGATCAGGCCAAAAGCCCATCTAGTCCAGCTTCCTGTATCTCCCAGTGGCCCACCAGATGCCTCAGGGAGCACACAAGACAACAAAAGACCTGTAACCTGTACACATGTCAGATCTTTTGGTGAGGCAATCCTTGGGATGCCTGCGATTGGTGGGGCAGGGAAATTGCACCTGTGGTAGAAGGTGGGTCTTAAGAGAAGACTTGAAGAAATGTTGGAGGTGGTTTTGTAGGGGGGCATGGTGGCTATGGGGAACTGTCATGACAAGCTCTTGGGCTTTATCGTTAACCATGACACCACTGCATGGAAGTCTAGATGTGTTCACCTTATTTCCTCTGACGTCACATTGCATTCTGGGTAAAGTGGATCTCCTAACATTCTATGGTGGCTCTCTTTCTTCCTTCCCGACAGGCCCTGTCAACTTCCCTGTATTCATCAAGACCTGCGACGATATGCATTGTAGTCGCTTTTTTGGAGCACGTCTTTATGCCATTGAGATTACGATACAGGGCTCCTGTTGCCAGGGCAGCTATTGCAATGGGAAGGAAACTGATGGGCAGTCGGGAAGCAATGGGAAGGAAACTGTTGTAACCTGCTGGTTTTCATTCTTCTCTCTTTGTGCAATTTCTCTGGGGAGGGCTCTCTTGTACTAAGCGAAATCTTTTTCCCAGAAAGTAAGAATGCGTGCATGCGTGCATGCATCCCCATGGTTGTGTCTTTCCTGAAAGGGTACCCAGAGCGTTGCCAATTAAGAAAAACAGGGAAGCACAATCAGGTTTGGAAGCCACTGAACCATTGCTACTTCTCATGTGACAATCTGTGAAATGCAATGAACTGCCGCTTCTCAGCTGCCAGCTATGGACATGAAACAATAGACCTCACTTAAGAAACGTTTGGAGATCATACGGCACCATGATTAGAAGGAACACAGGACTCTTTATATATTACATCATCCACAAATGTCATATACTGGAAGGGGGAGGGATCTGTACTTCTCTACAATCTTTTGGCCACATTCAGATCCGCCAGTGGGGCTCCTGTTGCCTGGGCAACTATTGCAATGGGACGGAAACTGCTCCTCAAGTCCAGAATATCCTCAAACCCACTCCCACCATTGGATACTACAGCCGAGATACCACAGGTCCAGTCACCTCTTTCACCAAACTGGATGCTGAAAAGGGCAAGGAAAGCAGACCTCTCGTGCCTGGAAGAGGTGCTGGCCACCAATTCAACCTCATCAAGACCACCCGGGACCCAGTTGATGAGAGTACTATTGATTATTACTATGATGACATTGACAATTGGTGGCCACCAGGTATCACAGCAGAGGCAGCCAGGTTCGAAAGCTATCCATTTTGCACCCTGCTGGTAGCCCTCGGAATAGCAGCTTTTGGGTCATGGCGGTAAGGGACATGTTCTCTCCCATCTGCTGTGTTCCGTTTTAGAAGGGTCCTGTTGTAAAGCGGAAAAGAAGCATGGGAGGCATCGACGCTCCAAGTTCCCTACACACCCCTCTCCACCCCAGCTGGCTCTCAGCTTGAGCCCTGACGTGACCTCTACTCACAGTATCCTTAGGCCTGGGCCCCGGGACCCACCACTAACTGCCACCCCCTCCTCTCAGCCCCCCTGGGAGAACAGAGCCCAGACTCAATCTTTTCGCTTTGGGGGTCCAGTTCTCAAACAGGTCCTCACATGGTTCTAGCCCATCCTGAGACCAGCTCAGGTGGCAGATTGCGGGAGGGGCTCTCACCTCCACCCGGCACAGTGCCCCCACTTCTCCTCCTCCTTTCACCCCATGGATTCAAAAAGGAAGTGGGGAACAACACAGAAAAGGAGAGTGGTGGGCTGCAGCGTTGGAGTCGCTCTAGCCCGCCCATCTCCTCTCCTCCGCATTTCCTGTTCTGCTTCATTGCCCTCTTCCTTTCTAATCCTGGGAGGGGAAGGAAGAGCGATGGAGATAGCGGTCACTGCATCACCTGCTAAGGGTGGGTAGTATTTGGGAGCTGGGAGGTCTTGGGCTAGCCCCCTTCAGGTATGGACTAGCCCCCTGCAGGTATCGGTCCACCACCTGCATAATTTCCTTTCTATATCCGGAACTTATAGCAGCTTTGGGAGCTGCAGTCCCAATTTTCATTGGGACTGCAGCTCAGCAGGAAGAGTTAAGTACCCCCTTCCCTGTGCACCACATAGGCCTGATCGTGATCGGCTCTCCCCCTCACTCTTTTTTTAAAAAAGCAAACTCACATATTGCATTAAACATGATAGGGAATGAAACTATTTGTGCATAAGAAGCGTAAGACATACAGTATGAAGAACAAAGAAAGTAAGATGTGTATCTATTCATTCGTTTTGGATAGCCATGCTTCAAGATTCTAGTCCTGTTTGATGGGCTCAGATTCATAAACAGATACAGTTGATTTTAAAGATTAATGAGCCAATGAAACCGGAAGTCTTTTTGTTGGGTATGAGGGATGATCATGTAAGGGAAAAATTTGGAACTTTGTTTTTATATATGATAAGTGCAGCAAGAATTTTATATGCACAATATTAGAAGAATTCAGAAATACCTCCACTTGAAGATTGGTGGTTAAAAGTTTAGGATTATGCTGAAATGGACAAACCAACAATTTTAATTAAGGAAAAGTCAGTTAACCTTTCTGTGAATAATTGGAAACCACTTATTGATTTGTTTTAAGACAGGGAGAGAGAGAGAGAGAAGAATGATGTGATGATATGTGGATTTAATGAATAGAATGTTAGAGATATCTTGGCTTAGTTGGATATTATAAATAGAAAATAGAGACTACTGTGCTAGTAGGATAGACTGCTTCCGCTTGCTGTAATCTTTCGAAATAAGATGTATTGTTGTGTGTTTTTATATATATATAAAAAAAACCTCCATTTATTTTAAGTTATAAATTTCACCACCGCCTATGACAGCACTGCAACAACTGCAATGCACAACTGTGTCCTGGCTGGGTGTCTCCTTGCGTATTTGAACTGCAGCTGAACCAAATGCAACTCAGCACCCGTACTTTGGAAGGGCTTGATGGCCCTCCTATCTGCAGAGACTACCCTGTTATTACTCCAGGAAGAACTCAAACAGGACTAGAATCTTTATATATATATATATATATAAAGATTCTAGTCCTGTTTGAGTTCTTCCTGGAGTAATAACAGGGTAGTCTCTGCAGATAGGAGGGCCATCAAGCCCTTCCAAAGTACGGGTGCTGAGTTGCATTTGGTTCAGCTGCAGTTCAAATACGCAAGGAGACACCCAGCCAGGACACAGTTGTGCATTGCAGTTGTTGCAGTGCTGTCATAGGCGGTGGTGAAATTTATAACTTAAAATAAATGGAGGTTTTTTTTTGTCATTAATGGGTTGTTTTGTCAAACACACACACACACACACACACACACACACACACACACACACACACACACACACACACACACACACACTGAATGGGGTTCTGAAGATGAAGCCCATTCATCCCGATGTATGCTTGTGTTCATTTTGGAACAAACCTAACCAAATAGGTGATTCTGCGCAGTTGCCATTTGTTCTGAAAATTAAACGTACAACCCTGGCACACACAAACACAACTCTGTTCCCAAGACCCCAACGTGTTCTAAAACTCCAGCACTCTGACGTAGTTTGCTGGATTACATTCTTCTCTCTCTGTGAAATTTCTCGGGGTGTGCGTGCGTGTGCGAGCGCTTGAGCGTGTGTGCATGCTTTCCTGGAATTCGAGAACAATCTTTCACAGAAAGTGCGTGGTGGGGCCTGAGGGGCTCCTGCCCCGGGTGCTCTGCCAAGGGGGGGGGAATTGGGGTGTGCCCCTCAGGCTACACCGTAGGCACCTTCCCCTCCTCGTGGCAGACCCTGAGGAGGGGGCGGCTGCAACGCAATTGCAAAGCTACGGCCGCTCCCCCTCTCTACTCCAAGCATAAAGTGGCCTCGGCTTCACAATCAGGCCACGGCTGCCTCCTTCTTGCAACCTCCTCCTCAGGTCGTGGCTCGATTGTGAAGCTGGGGCCACTCTCTCTCTCTCTCTCTGCTTGGGGAGAGTGGCCACTGCCCCAGGCACTGTGGAGGTAAGTTTCGCCTCCAGTTGGCCTTCTGGGCTTGAAGGCTGGGGGCGGGGTGGGGTTCTTGCACGCAAAGGGCTACATTTTGCTACAGAGCTTTCTCCCTCTTGTAAAGTTTTATAATATATCCTCCACACATACACACACCCCTTTACAATGTTTGTTTTGTCCTCCTCTCATCATCTTTACAGTTTCTCAACTGAACTGTTTGGCCACAACCCTTTTTCACCTTGGAATGCCAGAATTGCCCAGCCTTTGCTAGCGCGTGTACGTGGGCGGTATATACACTGTATATTACATGTGCCTCCTTCATGCCTCCGATCACAGCCTTCGCCACTTTCTCCTCTGCCGCTCATGAGAAGTTTGGTCTGTGGCTGGAAGAGTCGTTCCTGTTGGGATGATGGGGAAGGCGATGCAGTGCGGATTTCTGGGGATGATCTTCCTCGCCTCAGGTACCAAAGCCACTTTTACTGGCCAACGAACATATATAAAGCTGCCGAATAACAACCCAGACCTTGGATCTCCAAATTCTGAAGTGTCAAGACTGACTGACAGTGGCTCTCAGTCTCCGAGAGGGGTCTCCTTCCCTCCCCAGCCCTACTCAGAGATGCTATCAGGACGGACCCTGGCTGGGAACTTTTGCATACAAAGCCTGAGTCCCACCCACTGAGTTGTAGCCCTGCCCCAAATCGTCAGGGTATTTCAGTCTATTATTATTATTTTTAGCAGTGGTTCTCTCATTTGCACCTTTGGGCTTTCTTTATCTGTATGCAAGCTTTGAAATTCATGCAGCTGCAATGCTTGGAATTTTACCCACTTCAAGTTCCCCCAGGCCGTGTTGTGGGAGCAAAAGCAGACCAAAGAGGAAAGACAGAAAATGGGGCAGAGAGGGCATTTTGCAAAGAACCTGCTTCCTGTTGATGCTCAGTCCTGCAAAGAATGAGGTTGTGATAGGCAGTAAACGGCAAGAAGGAGTATGAACACACAAAGCCATGGGTGCAGTTTTGTGATTGTGCTATCCATGCGTGGACGGGTTTGGTATACAATGTTCTGCCTTTTCTTTTTATTTGTTTTAAATAGAAAAGCAAGTTTCTAGTCCCTCGTGACCACCAAAACAGTTTTCTAATCTGTGAGCAATGCCTGGAGAATCTAACCAATTAAGGAGGGGGGCTAAGCAGAAGTTGTAGCGGTTGGTTCTAGGTGGGCGTCTTGAACATGCTACAGTTGTCTACTACAGCGACTCCCAGTTCTGATTTGCCTCTCTTCAGGGACTTTTGCCTTGTATTGTCAAAGTCTCAACTATATCTGGACTGCCATTTCCAAGGGCAATTTTGATAGTTACTCAACGTTTGATGGGATAGTCATCAATTGCTCCAATGCTTGCATGGAGGCGCAGTTGAAACTCCGCATAGGTAAGTAAAGAGCAAATTCTCAGCCAGATGGGCCTAATGTGGCTACCAGAGTTTTAAAGTTCAGATGCAATAAATGACCAGGGTGGGTGGGTGGGGGTAGGGTAGTGTTGTATAGTGGCTAAAGCCTTGGAGTTGTACTTGGAGAGCATGCCTTGAAATTCTCACTTGGCAATGACTCTTCCTAGCTGAGATTGGACCCACCCTCTTTCAGCCTACACTACGACTCACGTTCTTGTGAGAATAAAAGGAGGGTAGGGAGCCATCATGTGCATTGCTCTGCGCACCTAGGACAAGGGTGGTGAATCTACGGTGCGCATGACCAAGGCAGCACGTTAAAAAAATGTCGGCACATGGCATGCAGGTGCCCCTTGATTCCTTGAGTCCCGCCCATATTCAATCAATCAATATATAATGTTTATCATTACTGTCAAATGAAGCAGCGAATGATTTTTTTAACATACCAGGAGCAGTGAGAACGTTTCCCAGGAGACGTCTCACGCCGGTTTGGTGCCAGCTGGGCAGTTGCGAGAACATGTGAGTCATGTTTTGAAATCCTCACAGACCCAGTAGGCTCACGAGAGGCTTTCTTAGAAGATTATCACCACCAGTTGGGGCACACGCTCTCAAAAAGGTTCACCACCCATGACCTAGGAGGAAAGGTGGTGTATAAGTGTGAACAAGGACTGCATATAATCTGTCCTGGAGTCCACCAGAATAGGAAAATCATATAATTAGTTCTAAATGCTTGAAAATGACCTTTTGCACTGTTTATTTATTTCTGTATTTTTATATACCGCCTTTCTAATCATCAGATTTCTCATCAAATTGATTCATTATACCAGCCTTGCTGCATGCTTTGGTTTGGCAAAACAATCTTGTGGCAGCCATGTTACAAATAATAGCCCTTCGTGGCCCCGCCACACTGCTGCAGGCAGTGCAGAGCAGGTATAGACGCATCGCGGCAGTCGGCAGGATCAGCTGGGCCGCCTGGGTTCTCGCGAGAGGACGGTCTGCTGGGCCGTCAGGACGTTGGCGGGAGGGGTCAGCCATGTCAATGAGATCCCTGTACGACAACCAAGTCCCCACTGAGATGGAGGCCCAAGGGGGCATGAATATCGCCCCCCTCTAGAACAAAGTTTGTCACAGCGCTGTCTGGGGTTACTGCTACTGCACTGATCTCATCTGTGTACATTTCCTCCTGCTTCAGCCGAATCGGTTACGTTAGTGACGTACAGAGGATGCGCTGACAAAGAAGATGGGCAAGGACGCGTCACCACAAACAAATCCAATCCACACTTTATTACGCAGTACAATGAGAGCTACTGCTCAAGGGACCTTTGCAATTACAATATGAGCAACTACTATTTTTTCAATTGGAGCCCTGGAGAGAACACAGGTAAAATATTTATTTTATTTATTTAAGAGATTTGTAGCCCGCCTTTCTCCCACAAGGGCAACCAAGGCGGCTTACAACATATTAAAATACATAAAATACATATAAACACATTGAACACATTAAAATTAATTAAAACAATTTAAGTTAAAACAAACAACCCCAGTGGGTTACATTTACATATGTTAAAACCATTTGTTAAAAGGTCAGCCCACCACGTCAGACATTAAAAGCAATCCTAAATAAAAACGTCTTAAGGCCCCACCGAAAGGCCTCCAAGGAGGGAGTCATTCTTAATTCCTGGGGGAGGCCGCCTGAGGCCTCCTGATGGCCGCCTGAGGGAAATGGTTGACAATAGACAGTTTTCATTTGTGGGGATGAAGAGTGGAAGGAAGAGGGAGGGGCTGTACTCAGTGGAAGAACATTTGCTTTACATGTAGGAGGCCCCCAGTTTAATCCCTGGCATCAAAAGATATAGGGCAACTTCCTTTGCCCTGTATCCTAACATCCTATTTCCTAACATCACAAACCCATCTTTGGACCTAGTAAATGTTCTATGATTTAGAACGAAACGTCGGTCTTACCAGCCGTGGTATTGGAATGATTTTTATTGCATGTTAAACACCGTGGAGCATTTTTACTGTGATTTTAAATTGTTTTTAATACGTTTTCTGGCTTGGATAAAAATATTTTTCTACATGGCTTTTTTACCCTTGAATCCTGTTCTGTGCAATATCGTTTCTGGCCATGATAGCTTCTACACAATGTGAAACTTCCTTTCTCAACCCTTGGCTACCAGCCTGTGTTGACAGTACGGTACCGTTCGAGGGTCAGACTCAGTTGGAAGCAGCTTCCTCTGAATAGGCTGCCAACTACGTATTTCTTTTTTCTGGAAGAGCTCCTCCTGTGCTTTTTAATGACTGCATGACAGTCAGAAATTCAGAAGGTCCAGCTATTCTGGGGGCATAGAGATGTTGCCACTGGAGCTGTTGAATTTCTGTCTGCCATGCAGCTGTTGAAAAGGTCAGAGTATTGACGGGGGGGAAAACCCCCGGAGGGGAAGCACTTTCTTTAATCCAACTGAGATCAAAAGGTTGTGAGGCAAGAAATGTGACATGGGCTTTTCATTCTTCATCTTGGTTTATTATTTAAACGCCAGAAGAAAGTGGCTCGATCCAGTGTTATGCTGGCATCACGTACGATTCCAATAAGAACCTGAAGGGAGAGACATGCCGTAAGGGCTACGACCAGTGCTACAGTGGCAATGCCAGCGTTACAGTAGGTGAGTCCAGACACCCAAAGCAAACAGGGTCTGAAACCAGTTGAGGGGTCCATCTCTTTTGCTTGAGTTTGGGGACATTGCAAGTAGTTGAGGCGGTTTTGGATGCTGGGATGTGGATGTGTGTGTCATAACCATGGAGGTATCTCACTAGAAAGTAAGAAAATAAGAATGTATGAACGTCTGCACCAGATCAGGCCAAAGGCTCATTCTAGCCCAGCATCCTTTTTTTTTTTCTTCAGAGACCCCCCAGCTGCCTCTGAGAAGCCCACAAGCAGGAGAGAAAAGCCTGACCATCTCTAACCAGAATATTTGGAAACCTATTTTTTCAATGTTTATTCATTTATGCATTTGTAAAGCTAAGAACATAGGAAGCACCCTGCTGGATCAGGCCAAAGTCCCATTAGTCCAGTTTCCTGTACCTCACAGTGGCCCCACCAGATGCCTCGAGGACAACAAGATACCTGTAACCTGTACATATGTTAGGTCTTTTGGTGAGGCAATCCTTGGGATGCCTGCGATTGGTGGGCACGGAAATTGTACCTGTGGTAGAAGGTGGGTCTTAAGAAAAGACTGGAAGAAAGGTTGGAGGTGATTTTGTTGGGGAGTAGGGCTATGGGGAAATGTTGTCACAAGCTCTTGGGCTTTATCATTAACCATGATACCACCGCATGGAAGTCTAGATTTGTTCACCTTATTATTTCCTCTGACATCACATTGCATTCTGGGGAAAGTGGGCCTCCATCCTCCTCTCCTAACATTCCATGGCAGCTCTCTTTTTTCCTTCCCTACAGGCCCTCTCACCGTACCTGTATTCATCAAGACCTGCAGTCGGCCAAACTTTACGGAGTCTCAGACCCTATCTTTTGGCCCCATTAAGTTTAACCTGTTGGGCTCCTCCTGCCTGGGCAGCTATTGCAATGGGAAGGAAACTGTTGTAATCTGCTGGTTTTCATTCTTCTCTCTTTGTGCAATTTCTCTGGGGGGCTCTCTCCTGTACTAAGTGAAAACTCTTTTTCCCAGAAAGTGTGCGTGTGTGCGTGCACGTGTGCGCATCCTCATGGTTGTGTCTTTCCTGAAAGGGTACCCAGAGTGTTTCCAATTAAGAAAAACTGCAGCTTTCCAGCTGCCAGGTACGGACATGAAACAATTGACATCACTGAAGAAACTTTTGGAGATCATACTTCACCGTGATTGGAACACAGGACTCTTTATATTATATCATCCACAAATGTCCTATACTGGAAGGGGGAGGGATCTGCAATTCTCTACAACAGAGGTTCTCAACCTGTGGTACAGGTACCCCTAGGGGTACGCGGACCTCTTGCTCGGGGTACGCCAAGTCCTGCCCCTTATCTGCCCTATCATCAGCTAATTAAGTGTTAATTAACATGGATTTTAAGTTTTAATTGTTTTCGGAGCCCTTCTGTCTCTCTGATTTTGGTTTTGGGCTTATTTTTGTACTTTGTACACATGTGTGTGTCTGTCACACACACACACACACACACACACACACACACAGTTAAATAAGACATTTTTTCACATTTAAAATTGTTTTAGTAGTTTTTATTTAATGATTAATCACCTAATTGATTGATTGATTAATCCAATTAATTGGCAGTTAATTAGCAGGGGGTACTTCAGAAAATTGGACCATGATGGGGGGGTACCTGGGGCTCCAAAGGTTGAGAACCCCTGCTCTACAATCTTTTGGCCCCATTGGATCCACCAGTGGGGCTCCAGAACAAAGTCTGGGTTAAAGATACACAATGGAGTTCTTCTTTCTCCCTGCCACGAAAACAAACTTTTGTAATCACGGCTTTATTTACTGTGCAGGAGGAAGCCGACTTGCATAGGATAGCTAGACAAGCAACACAGTGTATAGAAAGGTCACCTTGGGAGGAAGTCCCTGCATTTGCTTGGAATTTTATTTGTGCAAAAAAAATTGTGTTAACCTTGATGTACTCAGGAAATCCTCAACTAAATCAATTAAAGTGTCCAACACACTTCCTGTATTGTGGGGAAACAATGTTTGGATGCCTGTGGTTGGACGAGAAAATAAGATGCGTGTCTATTCATTCGTTTGCATAGTCATGTTTCACGTTTCTAGTCCTGTTTGATGGGTTCAGATTTTCATGGGTTCCTGTCCATGATGCAAGAAACAGGATACAATGGTAAGAAATAAATAAAAATAATAAAGCATATAATAATGATGGTAGGAGATCCTTTGAGCCCTCAGCGATCCGCTGCCAGCCAGGGTCTTGGCTCAGTGTCCGGCCGCTTCTTAACGGCCCACTCCTCTGCACGGTGTAGCTACTCCCAAGTAATCTTATTCTGCCCAATGAGGCGCCCTCTCCTGCGCGCATGTTTCGGAGAGGACGCCTCATTGGCAGAATAAGATTACTTGGGAGTAGCTGCACCGTGCAGAGGAGTGGGCCAGCCAATGAGGATCCCTCCCAGGAAAGTTGTGCTACGCAATGCTACGCGTGCCTACTTGCAAGTAATCCCATTCTGCCCCATGATGAGCCCTCCTGGGAAAGTGCGCACAGGACCGGCGCTGCGACCTTATAAAGAAGATCGCGCCGCCGCTTCCCCCGCTGGAGTTTCTTTCCGTCGGTTTGTCTCTCTCCCCTGTCCCCAAGTCGCCTGCCTGCCTGTCTGCCTCTCTCTCGGTTCCGGGTCTCTCTTAGGCTCTCCTCCTCGTCTGCTTCGGCTCTTCTCTGGTTTGTTTCGTATTTGGGGGGTCGGGTTGGCAGCAGCAGCCCCTCCCTTGCCAACTTGGAGATGCTGCCTCGGATCGCCCCGCCGGCTGCCTCCTCCTGGCCGCGCCGTTGTTCTGCGGAGGGAGCCACGTCCCTGTCCGTTTGCTACTACAGAATGCAAGAGTTGAGTTGTTTGATTGCTAATAGATTGCAAGACACCTAGTGGGTGTCTACTCCAAAGAAGTCCCATTGACCTATTCCCAGTTCAGTGTGCCTAGACATGCAGCCTTGAAGTCTGTTTTAGAGAGGAGACATCAAGTGATTGTGTAGGTAGAGTGTACAATTAAAGTTGTTCTGCATGGGTTTTTCTCTGGCCCAGAAAGGTCAAATTCCAAGAACCTATCAACTAGCAAATATTCAAACGAGAACTTTGAAGGCCGAAGTGGAGAAAGGTTCCATGTGAACAGCAGTTGAACATGGGTCAGTTGGTACTAAGAGATAGGCGAGAGCCATTCCGAAGGGACGGGCAATGGTATCCGTCGCCCTCGGCCGATCGAAAGGGAGTTGGGTTCAGATCCCCGAATCCGGAGTGGTGGAGACGGGTGCTGCGAGGAGTCCAGTGCGGTAACGTGACCGATCCCGGAGAAGCTGGCGGGAGGCCCAGGGAGAGTTCTCTTTTCTTTGTGAAGCGCAGGGCGCCCTGGAACGGGTTCGTCCCAAGAGAGGGGCCCGAGAAAATAGTTTTAGACGCATTGTGAGGCGGCTGTGAAGAAGGCCAATTCCATGCTCGGGGTCATTAAAAAAGGGATTGAGACTAAAACGGCCAATATCTTTATGCCTTTGTACAAATCGATGGTAAGGCCACATCTGGAGTATTGTGTCCAGTTCTGGTCACCACACCTCAAAAAGGATATAGTTGAATTGGAAAAGGTGCAGAAAAGAGCGACCAGAATGATTCGTGGGCTGGAGCACCTCCCTTATGAGGAAAGGCTACAGCGTCTGGGGCTTTTCAGCTTAGAAAAAAGGCGCCTGAGGGGGGACATGACTGAGACGTATAAAATTATGCATGGGATGGAGAGAGTGGATAGAGGGAAATTCTTCTCCCTCTCGCACAACACCAGAACCAGGGGACAAGCACTAAAATTGAGTAGAGGGAGAGTTAGAGTGGACAAAAGAAAATATTTCTTTACCCAGCGTGTAATTCATCTGTGGAACTCCTTGCCACAGGATGTGGTGATGGCACCTGGCCTGGATGCCTTTAAAAGGGGTTTGGACAGATTCATGGAGGAAGAGACCATCACAGGTTACAAGCCGTAAGCAACCTCCTGGCTTTAAAAGTAGGTTTTCTCTGTGCCAGGTGCAAGGGAGCGGCAGCAGGAAACAGGTTATCTTGTTGTCTTGTGCTCCCTGAGGCATCTGGTAGGGCCACTGTGAGTTACAGGAAGCTGAACTAGATGGGCCTTTGGCCTGATCCAGCAAGGTTCTTCTTATGTTCTTATGTTAACTACAGTTGACAAACATTTTGTGGTGAGAGAATTTGGATTATCCTACAGTTTGGAAGGAGGTGCTGCTTCTTCCAGACATTAGCGTCTGTCCGCACAGCGTGATGCAGGGTGCCTGGGGTGGGCCCCCGTCTGCTGCCAGTCCTGCTTCTCTTCCCCTCCCTACTCCAGATATTTTTCTTGAAAACTCTTATGCCATTTCTCATCCATTGCCACAGAGGTTGGAGAGTTGCATCCTAGGGTTCGGTCGAAGTTGCCAAACAGAGGTGAGATGGAATCAGTCTCGGTTTTTGAGGGAAAATGCTTGTTCTTCTCTTCCCTACCTTGTCCCACCTGCCGGCCAACAGATAGACCAGAAGGTTTTGCCTTCATTGCCTGACTGTTCACTTCAAAATTATTTTTCCCCAGCATGGTATGTCAGGGAAAGTGTGAATTTGTTCGGTTTTCGCATGTGGTGGAATATAAACATACCGTCATAAGAAAACAGGTTTTTTTTTAGAAAAGATGTAAGGCACTAATAATCTCCATTGAACAGAAACAGTTGTCTCCAAACTAATGTCACATTGGGCACATTTTCTTTTCCACTTTTTTTAGCCCAATAAAGCTATTTTTCTAGAATGGAAAGGAACCACATAAAACTTTTTGGAACTTGGGGAGAGAGAGGGAGAGAGCCGCAGGTTACTGACGGCACCTTGGAGAGCAGGGCTCGCTCTGTGTGTGTTTGTGTGGGGGGCATCTGATTTGGGGCCTTGGATCTGCCTCATATAGGAGTGCCTCTGCTTGCCTCCAGTTGGGCTCTCTTCAGCTGCCCGGAGGCGGTCCCTGTGTCGCAATCCATCGTTCGTCCACTGGGAGCAGCAACAGGGCTAGAAATCTGACCAGTTTAACACCATTTCATGGTATTAAACATTAATACAAACTAAACACCTCCCATGAGGACCTGCCAGGAATGCTATGCTCCAGGCCTTGCCATGCATCAATCAGAACATTGCCAAGTTAATTTCTGAGAGAGCCATTCAGGAGAAATGACTGGCACACTTTCCCTTTACTTTACCCACTTCACAAAAACAAGCTAAAAACGTACCTTAAAATCAATAAATGAAACTTAAAGCTGGATATTCAAGACAAGTGTCTAGAACCTTTTCATGGACTTCAGCCCTGTGAAAGACCTTATCAGAGAGATCTGGGGATGAGAGTCACCTGGCCCGTTTTCCAGGTGCCTGGTTCTTAAAGGATCAGGCACCTCCGGGCTGGATCCAGCCTACTGACTCTTTCAAAATGCATTAAACAATAAATAAATGATGCCATTTCTATCTAGGAAAAAGCCTTGTGAGGCAGCTAACAGTGATGGTGGGGCAAAAAAAAGCTAGTGAAAATGAAAATGTTCACAGGGCAAGCCTAGGCAGGTTTACTCGGAAGTAAGTGCCGCTGTGTTCAATGGGGCTTACTCCCAGGAAAGGATGCATAGCTGTGAAAAGAGTTAGAAGGAAATTATGCCGCAGCTTCGAGCTCAAAACCAGAGAAAGAAATGTGCTTTGACCCCACGTTTAAGCAGGGAGGTATCCTCAAATCAATGTTCTCCCTGCAACCCCCGCTCTAAGGTTTCAATCCTATGCACATTTTCCTGGGAGTAAGCTCCATTGGACACAATGGGACTTACTTCTGAGTAGACAGTCCTAGGGTTGTGCTCTCATGGGATGATTTTTCTGGATAAAAATGGTACGAGGGGCCCCTCCCCACACGTCCTGGTTTCTTCCTCCTCCTGCCGTTTGCCAAAGTGGCAGCCCAACCACGGACTGTCTAACAACATATCACAGAGGAAAATAGGGGCATGCAGTGTGGGGTAGTGGTTAGAGCAGCAGGGGTATCCATTATTATTATTTTTCTGGAGAAGCAGTTACAGATAGAGCAAGAGGGACAATGGAAGAGGACAAGGAACCCTGTCCCAGAGCATGGTTTGAAGACATGAACCAGGCTTGCTACCTGGGCCAAGAGGCACGTTTGAATGGGTGCTTCTCAAAAGATCAACTCACCATCCCAAGAAGATGGAGTCCTTCCTTGTAGGTAGCTGTTTGCTGGCTTCTTAAAAGACTGTAATGCCTTCGGGGCAGGGAGCCATCTGAAGCCATACTGTATTGTTGATATAGCCTATCTTTCGGCCCCATTGAGGTCTGCCAGTGGGGCTCCTGTTGCCAGGGCGACTATTGCAATGGGGCAGAAACTGGTGTAACGGGAAGGAAACTGTTGTAACCTTCTGGTTTTCATTCTTCTCACTTTGTGCAATTTCTCTGGGGGGTGCTCTCCTGTACTAAGTGAAATCTCTTTCCTGGAAAGTGTGTGTGACTGTGGGGGGGGGGGGAATTACTTCCTGGAGTAATAACAGGGTAGTCTCTTCAGATAGATCGTTAATTAAGCCCTTCCAAAGTACAGGTGCTGAGTTGCAGTTGGTTCAGCAGCTCAAATTTTACAGGCTGAGTTTAGCTGGCACATTATCCTCCCGCCTTTGAAGTGCTTATCCAAAGTCCCTTTAAATATGGGGGTCCCCATCCCACATGGGGTGTACCAGCCACTGTACAGTCGTCCCCAAAATTCTACTTCCCCTGATGTCCTTTAAAGGCGCCTTTCCAAAGGCAATCTCATGCATGAAGATATCCGCTACTACGTTTTCCATACTCCCCTCCCACCAAACAAACACAAGGGAACAAAAGAAAATAGCTCTGAAGTAGTGGTGTGTGGAGAGGGACCGAACAGAGGTGAGACCCTGGTGGGATGGGAGAGGCACCCACAGACACTAGACTTTCCAGCAGGTCACTTACAGTGCAATCCGACTTAACTTTTGTGCCGGTTTAACCAGTGGCACAGCGAGAATGGGAGGCTCCAAAAGAGGAATTCAAAAGGGGATTTGAATCCCTTTTCCGTTATGGATTCTCCCAGAACGGCACAAAAGTTAAGTCGGATTGCGCTGTTAAGAACATAAGAAGAGCCCTGCTGGATCAGGCCAAAGACACATCTAGTCCAGCTTCCTGTATCTCACAGTGGCCCCACTTAGTTAAGGGGGGGGGTGGGCTTTGTCCAAAATGCCCACATTCATATTGGAGCAGCACTCTGGCAAAGCTAGTGGCGGGACCGGGAGGTTAGAAGGAGGTGTTCGTTCCCTTGGCAACAATCTGAACGTATCTGTAAGAACGAAGGGGTTTCAAATGCTTGGCCCCTGCTTCTTTTCAGGACTTCCACTTCCATTTAGCTTTGGGATCATTGGGTGCCTCCTCAAGAGTCCCGATTTATCCGCCTGCCCCTGTATCGCTTTCAGGGCCTTTAAGAATTTAAAATCTTTCCTTAGTTTAAAGTTGAAAGACACATCCTGGCTGTGCCAATCTTGAACACCACTTCTGCCCCAGGGTGTTGTATCAATCCTGGGGCTATATGGGTAAAAAAATGGCTGCCATTGTGGATTATTAATATATAAATATAAATATATGGGGTCGATGCTTTTACCCACAGCATCTCAGGAGTGTTTGCCAGTTGTTGTTCAGTCGTTAAGTCGTGTCCGACCCTTCGTGATCCCATGAACCATATCCCGCCAGGCCTTCCTGTCCTCCACTATCTTCCTGAGTTCGCTCATTTTCATGTTCGTTGCATCGGTGATGCTGTCTAACCATCTCATCCTTTGCCTTCCCCTTCTCCTTTTGCATTCAATCTTTCTTTCCCAGCATCAGAGTCTTCTCCAGAGAGTCCTCTCTTCGCATTAGGTGGCCAAAATATTTGAGTTTCAACCTCAGTACCTGTCCTTCCAGGGAACAGTCAGGGTTGATTTCCTTTAGGATTGACTGATTTGATCTCCTAGCAGTCCAAGGGACTCTTAGGAGTCTTCTCCAGCACCACAGTTCGAAAGCATCTATTCTTCAGCGCTCAGCCTTCCTTATGGTCCAACTCTCACAACCATACATTGCTACTGGGAACACCATCGCCCTGACTATGCGAACTTTTGTTGGCATGGTGATATCTCTGCTTTTTATTATGCTATCTAAATTTGCCATAGCTTTTCTTCCAAGGAGTAAGCATCTTTTAATTTCATGGCTGCTGTCTTCGTCTGCAGTGATCTTGGAACCCAAAAAAGTAAAATCTGTTACTGCTTCCATTTCTGCCCCTTCTATTTGCCATGAATTGATGGGACCAGATGCCATGATCTTAGTTTTATTAATGTTGAGTTTCAAGCCAACTTTTGCACTCTCCTCTTTCACTCTCATCAAGAGGCTCTTTAGTTGTGCCATTAGCGTTGTGGAAATAGCCCAACACACAACAGAGTTGCAATTTGCAAGGCTTTTGCAAATAACTGACCACAATAACAGACCACATTTGAATCCCCTTTCCGTTCTGGGCCAACTGTTCTCGCTGAACCGCTGGTTACACCGGTGGTGTAAGTTGGATAGGATTGCGCTGTGGGTGCCTCCTCGAGGGTCCCAATTCATCTGCCCCTGCATCGCTTTCAGGGCTTTTAAGAATTTAAAATCTTTCCTAAGTTTAAAGTAACATCCTGGCTGTGCCAATCTTGAACACCACTTCTGCCCCAGGGTGCAGTATCAATCTTGCGGCAGTATGGGTAAAAGAAATGGAGTATTACTGAAGTATTGTGGAGTATTATAATTATTTTAATTATTATTATATGGGGGTTGCTGCTTTTACCCACAGTGTCTTGGGAGTGTTTGCCAGCAGAGTTGTGGAAATAGCCCAACACACAACAGAGTTGCAATTTGCAAGACCTTTGCAAATAACTGACCACAATAACAGACCACAAACAGGCTGATGCTGTGACTTTTCTTGGACAAACCACTACAAGTGAAAGACAGGAAGAAAGAAGAAGCGACTCAGATCAGGAAAAACAGAAGACAAGAAGAGAGAACAGTTCATTCTGAAAATTTAACGCACAAACCCTAGCACACGCACAACTCTGTTCCCAAGACCCCAACTTGTTCTAACACTCCAGCACTCTCATGTACTGTAGTTTGCTGGTGTACATTCTTCTCTGTATGTGAAATTTCTCGGGGGGGGCGGGGGTGGGGGGTGCTATCCTGGAAGGAATTAGAGAACCATCTTTCCCAGAAAGTGCGTGGTGGAGCCTGAGGGGCTCTGTCCGGCTGCCTCCTCCTTGCAACTTCCTCCTCTGGGCTCGGCTCAGCAGGTTTGCAAATCTTTACAGTTTCTCAGCCAAAGAACTGTTGAATCGTTTCACTTTTTTCACCTTGGAGGCTATTATGCCAGAATTACCCAATCTTTGCTAGTGCGTGTATGTGTGGGCGGCAAGGTATATATATATACATGTGCCTCCTTCATGCCTCCGATCACAGCCCTCGCCACGTTCTCCTCTGCCACTCATGAGAAGTTTGGTCTGTGGCTGGAGGAGCCGTTCCTGTTCGGATGATGGGGAAGGCGATGCAGTGCGGATTTCTGGGGATGATCTTCCTCGCCTCAGGTACCAAAGCCACTTTTACTAGCCAACAAACATATATAAAGCAGCCGAATAACGACTCAGATCTTGTTTCGCCACGTTCACTATCAGTCAAGACTGATAGTGGCTGCTCTCTGCAGTGGTTTTTGAGAGGGGTCTCCTTCCCTCCCCAGCCCTACTCAGAGATGCTGTCAGGACGGACCCTGGCTGGGAACTTTTGCATACAAAGCCTGAGTCCCACCCCTGAGTCGCTGCCCTGCCCCAAATTGTCAGGGTATTTCAGTCTATTATTTTTTTTAGCAGTGGTTCTCTTGTTTGCACCTTTGGGCTTTCTTCATCTGTATGCAAGCTTTGAAATTCATGCAGCTGCAATGCTTGGAATTTTACCCACTTCAAGTTCCCCCAGGCTGTGTTGTGGAAGCAAAAGCAGACTAAAAATGAAAGGCAGAAAATGGGGCAGAGAGGGCATTTTGCAAAAACCTGCTTCCTGTTGATGCTCAGTCCTGCAAAGAATGAGGTCGTGATAAGGTGTAAATGGTAAGAAAGCATAAGATCACACAAACCCATGTGCGTCATTCTGTGATTGTGCTGTCCCTGAGTGGATGGGTTTGGTACACAATGTCCTGCCTTTTCTTTTTATTTGTTTTTAAAGAGAAAAGCAAGTTTCTAGTCCCTCGCGACCATCAAAATAGTTTTCAAGTCTGTGAGTTATGGCTGGAGAATATCACCAATTAGGGAGGGGGGCTAAGCAGAAGTTGTAGCGGTTGGTTCTAGGTGGGCGTCTTGAACATGCTACAGTTGTCTACTAACACGACTCCCAGTTCTGATTTGTCTATTTGTGTGCCTCTCTCTCTTCAGGGACGTCTGCCTTGCAATGTAATAGTGTCAACTATATCTGGAATCTCCGTGGAAAGGCGGAAGGTCCTACCGCTGTGGACTTGGAATCGCCTAATCAGATAGTCAGTTGCTCCACTGCCTGCATAGAGGAACAGTTGCTACTCAGCATAGGTAAGTAAAGGGCAAATTCTCAGCCAGATGGATCCAATGTGGCTACAGGAAAATGACCTTTTGCACGGTTTATTTTAATTTCTGTATTTTTATATACTGCCTCCTTTCTCATCTGTGGATTTCTCATCAAATTGATTCATTATACCAGCCTTGCTGCACGCTTTGGTTTGGCAAAACAATCTTGTGGCAGCCACACTACAAATAATAGTCCTTCGAGGCCCTGCCATGCTACTGCAGGTTGTGCAGAGCTTGTCCAGACCTACCCCGGTAGTCAGGGTTAGCTGGGCTGTCTGGGTTCGCGCGAGAGGACAGTTGGCTGAGCCGTCAGGACGTTGGCGGAAGGGGTCGGCCATGTCACTGAGATCCCCGTATGACGTCCAACTCCCCGCTGAGGTGGGGGCCCAAGGGAGCATGGATATCATGCCCCCTCCAGAACAAAGTTTGTCACAGCGCTGTCTGGGGTACTCCCTGCCACTGCACTGAACTCATCTGTGTACATTTCCTCCTACTACAGCCAATTCACTTCTGTTAGTGACTCACAGAGGATGTGCTGGTAAGGAAGGCCAGGATCGGGACCGATACCTCACCACCGACGAGTCACACTTCATTATACAGTACAATGCGAGCTACTGCTCAAGCGACCTTTGCAATACGAACATGAAGAAATATTTCCCTTGGAGCCCTAGAGAGGACAAAGGTAAAATGACCGCCTGAGAGAAATGGTTGAGAATAGACAGTTTTCATTTGTGGGGAAGGGGAGTGGAAGAGGGAGGGGCCGTACTCAGTGGAAGAATATCTGATTTCATGTAGGAGACCCCCAGTTTACTCCCTGGCATCAACAGGAAACTGCCTTTCTCAATCCTTGGCTACCAGTCAGTGTTGACAATACTGTGCGAGGGTCAGACTCGGTTGAAAGCTGCCTCCTCTGAATAGGCTGCCAACTATATTTTTTCCCCTGGCAGAACTAATGGCTGTATGACAGGCAGAGAGTCAACAGGTGCAGCTCTTTGGGGCATGGAGATGCTGCCACTGTAGCTGTTGAATTTCTGTCTGCTGTGCAGCTATTGCAAAGAGGAATAGGCAGGAAAAAGCTGGTGACAACCCTACAATGGCAAAGCACCTTGTCTGATCCAACCTCGGATAGGAGGGCTTGGTGGCAAGAAATGTGGCCCATGGTCTTCATTCTTCATCTTGGTTTATTCTTCAAGGGCCAGAAGAAAGTGGTTCTATCCAGTGTAATGTTGGACTCTCCCTGAATTTGGAGGTGATTCCGGACAGAGTGACATGCCGTAAGGGCTACGACCAATGCTACAGTGGTCAGGGCAACGTTACAGCAGGTGAGTCCAGAAACCCAAAGCAAACAGGGTCCGAAACCAGTTGAAGGGTCCATCTCTTTTGCTCCAGTTTGGGGACATTGCAAGCAGTTGAGTCTGTTTTTGACGCAGGGATGTGGATGGGTGTGCCGTAACCATGGAGGTATCTCACTAGAAAGTAACAATGTAAGAACGTCTCCACCGGATCAGGCCAAAGGCTCATTCTAGCCCAGCATCCTCTTTTCTGCAGAGACCCCCCCCCCAGCTGCCTCTGAGAAGCCCACAAGCTGGAGAAAAAAGCCTCACCATCTCCAACCAGAATATTTTTAAATCCTTTTTTTTCAATGTTTATTCGTTTATGCGTTTGTAAAGCTAAGAACATAGGAAGCGCCCTGCTGGATCAGGCCAAAGGCCCATCTAGTCCAGCTTCCTGTACCTCACAGTGGCCCCACCACATGCCTCAGGGAGCACACAGGACAACAAGAGACCTGTAACCTGTACACATTTCAGACCTTTTGGTGAGGCAATCCTTGGGATGCCTGCGGTTGGTGGGGCAGGGAAATTGCACCTGTGGTAGAAGGTGGGTTAAGAAAAGACTCTAAGAAATGGTGGAGGTGATTTTGTTGGGGAGCAGGGCTATGGGGAAATATTGTGACAAGCTCTTGGGCTTTATCATTTTAACACCACCGCATGGTGTTAACACTTTAACACCACTGCATGGAACTTTAATGAACTTTAACACCACCGCATGGAAGTCTAGATGTGTTCACCTTATTATTTCCTCTGACTTGTCACTCACATTGCATTCTGGGAAAAGTGGGCCTCCATCCTTGTCTCCTAACATTCCATGGCGGCTCTCTTTCTTCCCTCCCAACAGGCCCTCTCACCGTACCTTTATTCATCAAGACCTGCCATAAGAACTACTGTATTGACTGCACTAAGTCCATAACAGGATCCTCCATTAAGGTCGACCATCGGGGCTCCTCTTGCATGGGCAACTATTGCAATGGGAAGAAAACTGATGTATAGAGCAATGGGAAGAAAACTGTTGTGATGAGCAATGGGAAGGAAACTGTTGTAACCTGCTTGTTTTCATTCTTCGCTCTTTGTGCAATTTCCCTGGGGGGCGCTCTCCTCTACTAAGCGAACACTCTTTCCCGGAAAGTGTGTGTGTGTGTGTGTGTGTGTGTGTGTGTGTGTGTGTGTGTGTGTGTGTGTGTGTGTATCTATGGTTGTATCGTTCCTGAAAGGGCACCTAGAGTGTTGCCAATTAAGAACACCCAAGAAGCATAATCAGATTTGGAAGCCAGCAAACCATAGCTACCTCATTGCGACAATCTGTCTTGTATCTCTGAATTAAAAATGTTTAAAAGGATTAATATCATCGTTGTCCTAACGTTTCCCCGGAATCACATCCGGCATCTTCAGAGGAATAACAGCAGCAACTGTAATGCACTCCCAGACATTTTGATTTTCCATTTAAAGGCTGTGATGCACCATCCGGTGTTAACAAGGTGCTAAGGAGGTGACAATGCGCTTTTTGTTTGCAGTGACCTTTTCCATATATCTTGCTGTCTAAATTCACAATACGGTGCTGACGTAGTGTTAAGTGATCTCACTGTCACAAAGAACTCTGTTTCTAGAATGAATCATATATACAGAGGCGTCGCTCCGGTAGGGGCGGGGCTGTAAGTATCGCTGCGGTTACAGTCTCTTTACCGAGCGAGGAGGAGGCAGCCCCGCCGCCTCACTGTCGGAGCCAGTCCCCTGCGGAGAAAGCAGCAGGCAGGGTCTCTTCCCTGCCGGTTTCTCCGTAGGGGACTGGCTCGGACAGTGAGGGGGCGGGGCTGCCTCCTCCTCGCTCGGTAAAGCGACTGTAACTGCAGCGATACTTACAGCCCCGCCCCTACCGGAGCGACGCTTCTGCACATATACAGGTAAAAAAGGCCATGGCATAAAAAAATATAAAAGTGTTGTAGGACTAAATAAAACCCCTAGGAAACCTTGTTTAAAAACCATTAATAACGCATTTATAAAGGTTAAAAGCCAAGCTAAAAACAAGTTTAAAAAACCAACATAAGGTTCAGTTTTAAAAATAAACTTCCTTTCTTCCTTACTTGATCCGTCCTGATCTGAGTCCTTTTTTAAATCGGTGTCTGGTCCCGGACTTATCCGGTGCCCTGTTGGGTGTTCGCCCGGGGTGGGAGGAAGGAGGTGGTGGAGCAGACAGGCCGTTCCCAAACCTGGGCACAGCAGACGATGCCATGGTCGCCCTCTGTAGCATACCCGGGGCCCAGAAAAACCCAGTCCCAGCCGTGACCTCCCTGGGCGACTGGAGGCACCTCAGTGCCACGTGGCTGCCCTCAGCAGGCCTCAGATGGCGTGGGGCTCAGGCCCGACGCGCCGGTGATGCTATGACAAGTGAGGGGGTTACCCCCGGAAACATCAAGGAGGACCGAGGGGGACCCCTGGGGCACCCCTGGGGGGCCGGCAGCCCCCAAGGCCAATGGTGGGGTGGCCCCGCAGAACCTCGGACGACCGACTGGGGAGGCAAGAAAGCTGTGACCAAAAGGGGAGTTCAGGAACCGAAGAGAGAGGACCAGCCCCTTTAAGGGAAGCAGGCTGGGGGAGTGGCCAAAGCAGAGGGAAGGAGGGGGTGGAGTCTCAGAGGGATAGAGAGGGTTCATAAAGCGCTGGCTGGCCAGTGATGGGGAGGTCAGCAGTGGAACTCCTGAATGCTTACACTCAGGTAAAGCAAGACAAGACCAGGGAGAGGGGGGACTAAGGGGCTCCTCCCTACAACTATGAGGCCTTGACCAAGGCCAGCCTGGACCCTTCAGGAAGGCCAGGAACAGCCTGGCAGAGGGAAACCCCACAACCAGTAACCAACTGTTATTTATCTTCAGAGGTTCCTCTTTCTTATTAACTGCATTTTTTGTGTTTATATATTTCAATTGATGTAATCTGGGCAAATATTAAATAGGATATAAGATTTTCATGGCCAGCAACTATCGCAGAAGATAAAAAATTTTGTAATGGGATTAAAAGCCATGGTTAAGAATTCATTAAATTAAAATACAAGTTAAGAAATAATTTATTTTATTTTTATTTAAGTATTTATATACCGCCTTTCTCTGTTTTTACACAGCATTCAAGGTGGTTTACACAGGCAGGCTTATCCAAAACACCATTTTTCAATGGTGTTTTTTTTTTTCAATATTGTTCTGTGGAACTCACAGAGAACCCTCAATAGACCAGATGTTTTCCTGCACAGTGTGGTTATCTCTTCTGACTGCATGCCTTTTTGAGCTTCCGCAGCCACCGTAAATCAGCCCAGGCAGGAGTCTCAAGCTTTTCACTGTTTTCGCCCGCCAACCTTCTCACACACTCCCACGCTCTCTCATTGCGAGGCTCATCAACTCTCCGTTCTGCTGCAACTCGTAACTGCAGAAGTCAGTCCGACATTCTAGTCTCCCATCGAGGGCATAGATTCCTACTTAGCTCTTCAGGCAGTACGGCAGCTCAACCATCAGACATAGGTTTCTGAAAGTACTACGTTTCAATCGTCCTTTGACAATCTTCCTCAGGTAGAAAAGACGCAGCGGAGCGGACTGCGATGCGGTGACGACTATCTTCAAAGCCAAGTTCAGTTTTTAAAGACGCGCACCCGCTGGCCAGCTGGGGATGATTAGAAGCGGTCAGAAGTATCAGTTCTGCCAATATGACCGATAATAACCTCGCTGCTGTTAATTGCTATGCTGGCCTCCCGGTGAATTCCGATGTGATCCCAGAGCGGGTTCTACAGTGTCAATGCCAGCGTTACAGCAGATGAGTCCAGACACCCAAAGCAAATGGTCTGAAACCAGTTGAGGGGTACATCTTTTTTGCTCCAGTTTGGGGACAGTGCAAGCAGCTGAGGCTTTTTGATGCTGGGATGTGGATGTGTGTGCCGTATCCATGGAAGTATCTCACTAGAAAGTAAGAAAATAAGAATATAAGAAAATCTCCACCGGATCAGGCCAAAGGTTCATTTTAGCCCAGCATCCTCTTTTCTGCAGAGACCCCCCCAGCTGCCTCTGAGAAGCCCACAAGCAGGAGAGAAAAGCCTGACCATCTCCAACCAGAATATTTTTAAATCCCTTTTTTCAATCATAGAACGAAAGCTTTCATGGCCAGCTACTAGAATACAAGACACAGGTTTTATGGGTGAAGTAGCCATGTAATTAAATATAAATACAACCGACGTTTCGTCTTATTTCCTAAGACATTATCTAGGTCTAAACAGCTTGGCTGTTGGGATGGTACTGAAAACCAACTGACAGAAACAGAACTTAAAGGGAAACACAGGCAGAGCTTAACATAGATCTTAAAGGAACATCAGACAGATTCTAAAGGGAAAAGGCAGAATTAACATATATTGTTCCCTGTATATTTGTGCAATACTGGAAACCATATTTTGTCAATAAATGTTAATTCTTGTTGGCAGTTAATAAGATTTTGCGATCTTCTTTTACTAATCTCAATTGCTTCCAGATTCTGGCGCGTTCTATTGTTAGGATCATTAGCCAGACATTTAGTCTCATTGAACAAAATACTATGGTTGGTTGTCATTGAATGTTCTGCGAGAGCTGAGACATCCTTATGTTGTAGACGAAATAGAACAACTGCTCCGCAACCCAAAGGACGCCAGACCATTACTGTCCAATTCTGGAATTTACTGTATACCTTGTGATTGTGGGAGAAAATATATTGGTACTACAAAAAGAATGATCAAAACAAGGATATCGGAACATGAACGCATGTACACATTTCAGATCTGTTGGTGAGGCAATCCTTGGGATGCCTGCGATTGTGGGGCAGGGAAATTGCACCTGGTAGAAGGTGGGTCTTTAGAAAAGACTTGAAGAAATGTTGGAGGTGATTTTGTTGGGGGGCATGGTGGCTATGGGGAACTGTCATGACAAGCTCTTGGGCTTCATCATGAACCATGACACCACCGCATGGAAGTCTAGATGTGTTCATGTTATTATTTCCTCTGACGTCACATTGCATTCTGGGGAAAGTGGGCCTCCATCTTGTCTCCTAGAAGTCCATCGGTCTCTTTCTTCTTTCCCAACAGGCCATATCAGCGCTGTTGTATTCATCAAGACCTGCAGTCAGCCAAACTTTATAGAGTCTCACACCCTATCTTTTGGCCCCATTAAATTCAACCTGTTGGGCTCCTCCTGCCTGGGCAGCTATTGCAATGGGAAGGAAACTGTTGTAACCTGCTGGTTTTCATTCTTCGCTCTTTGTGCAATTTCTCTGGCAGGTGCTCTGTTGTACTAAGTGAAATCTCTTGCCTGGAGAGAGAGAGAGAGAGAGAGAGAGAGAGAGAGAGAGAGAGAGAGTTAAGGGCACCCTCATGTGTGTTAAGGGCACCCAGCATGTTGCAGGGAAGAAAAACCAGGAAGCCCGATCAGGTTTGGAACCCACCGAACCTGTGCTACCTCTCATGCGACAATCTGTCCCGGGTCTCTTTGCTATGTGTGAATGCAATGAACTGCAGCTTCCCAGCTGCCAGCTACAGACATGAAACAATTGACATCGGTGAAGAAGCTTCCAGAGATCATACGGCACCATGGTTAGAACTCGGAACTCTTTGTATCATCCACAAATGTCCTACACTGGAAGGGTATGAAATCTGTAATTCTCTCTGAGGGAGAATGAATTGGAAATCATTGCTTGTGGGCCAAGTTTCTCATAATTTATAAACAGGCGGTCCAAAACTGTGTTTTAAAAAGCGGATTTCAGTGTTTTCCAAAATAAAAGTGCTGGGAATGGTGTTATGTGTTTTTGTTCCATTTTTATAGATTATAATTTTAATAATTGCTTTAAAAGTGTACTAGGTAGGTGACATACGGTAGGTTGTATCGTGTCAGCAGATGCAGATTGGTCATGACCAATATGTAGTGGTGTTAGAAAACGGTTTTATTTTCAGCAGATTTCGGGGGGGGGGGGTGCACGCGCGTGGATAGCAGTGCTATGTGTTTTTTCATTATTACCAAAAAAAGGATTGCCCCTACTTATAAAGCACTTCTGTTTCAATAACAGTGCTCCCAGGAATGGGCAGAAGAAGATGTGATCTCTGCGTGTGCCAGTGGAGGGAGACATTGAGCCCAGAGAGAAGAATGAGGAGCAAAGCAGACATAGGAAGGCAGCCCCCCCCCCCCATTTGCCTTTGACAACACTGCCTGAAGATGAGATCTTATCTTCTCCTGCCTGTTCCTGGAAGCATCTAGTGAAATGACTTTCCTGCAGGCTACTTACAGAGCAGGGCAGGGGGGCTCTGTAAGTAGCCTGCAGGACAGTCATGTCACAAAGTGCTTCCAGGAACAGGCAGGAGAAGATAAGATCTCAGCAGACCAGGTGGGGAAGGAAGGACTGGGCAAGACTCCACACACACACACACACCGGGCTTTGCCTGTAACCTGCAGGAACACTGTTTCAATTCACAGCAGTGCTTCCAGGAACCTCCAGGAGATGATTATGGGATACAAAGGCCCACTGGAGGGCAGTGTTTTGCCCAGAGAGGAGACAGTTAACGCAGAATTTTTGCTATTGGTTACTTTGCATAATCACCTATATTACCAGTATATTATGTTAGCTAATGTTATGTTAGCCTTCCTGACTGTTAGAGGGAAAAGGCCAAAAACGTCCCTCTTACTGCGATTCTCTCAAGGCGAGTGAGTCACATACTCTAAAAAATGGAATTAAGGCCTTGGAAGGGATGTTATCTCCCCTTTGGTATGGAGAGAGAAGCCAAGCGGTGGGTCGGTCTTATCTCATGGGTCCGTCTTACGTTTCACACTGTTTTCGCTTATTGTCAAAGTGGTGGAAAAGTATAATTTATGGGTCAGAGAGGGATCCTGGTGCCTTAAGTCCTAAGATCTTGGGCAGGAGAAGAGGAGATCTCTGCGTGTGCCAGAAGAGGGAGACATTGAGCCCAGAGAGAAGAATAAGAAGGAGCAAAGCAGGCATAGGAAGGCAGCCCCCACCCCCACCCCATTTGCCTTTTACAGGCAGTGTTGTCTTTTCCCTCCAACTGCTTCTCAGTCCAGTCATCCCCCCTGCTGTGCAAATAGCTCTGAAGTAGTGGTGTGTGTGGAGAGGGGCCAAACCGCATTCATCAATTTGAAAATCGATGCTTGCCAGCAGAGTTGTGGAAATAGCCCAACACACAACAGAGTTGCAATTTGCAAGACTTTTGCAAATAACTGACCACAATAACAGACCACAAGCAGGCTGACGCTGTGACTTTTCCTGGACAAACCACTACAAGTGAAAGAACAGGAAGAAAGAAGAAGCGACTCGGATTAGGAAATACAAAAGACAAAAAAGAGAGAACAGAAAACAGTCAACTAACAGTCAACTAATCAACTAACAAGATAGGCCTGTTGGAGACCATTTTACGCCCTTACATTTACATTGATTCTGTTCTGTTCACATGACATCACCTTTCCAATAGGAGTGAAACTGAATTCCAACAGGTACTCAAGGGAACATCCGGCCATGACCCAGTTGTGTGTTGCAGTGCTGACATAGGTGATGGTGAAATTTATTAATTTATGGGTTTTATTGTCATCTCTGACATGCATGCACGCAAGCACGCACAGAGAGAGAGAGAGAGAGAGAGAGAGAGAGAGAGAGAGAGAGAGAATGAAGCCCACCCATCCTGATTTATGCTTGTGATTTATGCCCACCCATCCTGATTTATGCTTGTTTATTTTGGAACAAACAGAAACCTAACCAAATAGGTGATTCTGCTCAGTTGCCATTCGTTCTGAAAATTAAACGTACAACCCTGGAACTCACAAACATAACTTTGTTCCCAAGACCCCAACGTGTTCTAAAACTCCAGCGCTCTGTTGTAGTTTGCTGGTTTACATTCTTCTCCGTCTGTGAAATTTCTGGGGTGTGTGTGTTGCTTTCCTGGAATTCGAGAACCATCTTTCCCAGAAAGTGTGTGGTGGGGCCTGAGGGGCTTCTGCCCCGGGCGCTCTGCCAAGGGGGGGCGCAATTGGGGTGTGCCCCTCAGGCTGCACCGTAGGCACCTTCCCCTCCTCGTGGCAGACCCTGAGGAGGGGGCAGCGGCAACGCAATTGCAAAGCCATTGCTGTTCCCCCTCTCCACTCCGAGAAGAAAGCAGCTTCGGCTTCGCGATCAGGCCATGGCTGCCTCCTCCTCTCCCTCTGGGGAGAGCACGGAGAGCGAGCGACCACTGCCCCAGGCACTGCGGAGTTAAGTTACGCCTCTGGTTGGCCTGGGGGGGGGACTTCTGCATTCAAAGACTATATTCTGCTACTGAGCTATGACCCCTCCCTCTTGTAAAGTTTTAGTTTTCATCTCTAGCAATGTATCCTACACACACACACACTCCACGCACCACTACACAATGTTTGTTTTGTCCTCTTCTTGTCTTTTCTTTCCAGTTTCTCAGCCGAACTGTTAGGTCACTTCCCTTTTTTCACCTTGGAGACTTGGAATGCCACTATGCCAGACTTGCCCAATCTTCACGAGCATGTGTACGTGTGGGCGGTATATATATTACATGTGCCTCCGATCACAGCCCTCGCCACTTTCTCCTCTGCCGCTCATGAGAAGTTTGGTCTGTGGCTGGAAGATTCGTTCCTGTTCGGATATGATGGGGAAGGTGATGCAGTGCGGATTTCTGGGGATGATCTTCCTCGTCTCAGGTACCAAAGCCACCTTTACTGGCCAACGAACATACGGTATATAAAGCTGCCCAATAATGATTCAGACCTTGTTTCGCCATGTTCACTATCGTCAAGACTGATAGTGGCTGCTCTCTGCAGTGGTTTTTGAGAGGGGTCTCCTTCCCACCCCAGCCCTACTCAGAGATGCTGTCAGGACAGACCCTGGCTGGGAACTTTTGCATACAAAGCCTGAGTCCCACCCCTGAGTTGCCGCCCTGCCCCAAATCGTCAGGGTGTTTCAGTCTATTTTTTTTTTTTAGCAGTGGTTCTCTTGTTTGCACCTTTTGGGCTTTCTTATCTGTATGCAAACTTTGAAATTCATGCAGCTGCAATGCTTGGAATTTTACCCACTTCAAGTTCCCCCAGGCTGTGTTGTGGAAGCAAAAGCAGACCAAAGAGGAAAGACAGAAAATGGGGCATTGAGGGCATTTTGCAAAGAACCTGCTGCTTCCTGTTGATGCTCAGTCCTGCAAAGAATGAGGTCATGATAGGCAGTAAACGGCAAGAAGGAGTATGAACACACAAAGCCATGGGTGCAGTTTTGTGATTGTGCTGTCCATACGTGGACGGGTTTGGTATACAATGTCCTGCCTCTTTTAAAATTCATTTTAAATAGAAAAGCAAGTTTCTAGTCCTTCGTGACCACCAAAATAGTTTTCAAATCTGGAGAATCTCACCAATTAGGGAGGGGGGCTAAGCAGACGTTGTAGAGGTTGGTTCTAGGTGGGCATCTTGAACATGTTACAGTTGTCTGCTACAGCAACTCCCAGCAGAGGCGTCGCTCCGGTAGGGGCGGGGCTGTAAGTATCGCTGCGGTCATAGTCTCTTTACCGAGCGAGGAGGAGGCAGCCCCACCCCCTCACTGTCCGAGCCAGTCCCCTACGGAGAAAGCAGCAGGCAGGGTCTCTTCCCTGCCGGTTTCTCCGTAGGGGACTGGCTCGGACAGTGAGGGGGCGGGGCTGCCTCCTCCTCGCTAGGTAAAGAGACTATGACCGCAGCGATACTTACAGCCCCGCCCCTACCGGAGCGACGCCTCTGACTCCCAGTTCTGATTTGTCCATCTGTGTGCCTTTCTTCAGGGACATCTGCCTTGCAATGTCATAGTCTCAACTATATCTGGAGTGCCGTTTCCAAAGGCAGTTGGGGTGGACACGTCATTACATTGGATAAGATAGTCAATTGCTCCAATGCTTGCATGGAGGCGCAGTTGAAACTCAGCCTAAGTAAGTAACCCAGATCCACCCCAGGTAAGCCTAAAGGTGATCTTTGCTTCCAGCCTTGGGGTTTGCCAGCCAGCCTCACTGACCCGGGTCAGCATCATGTGAGCGGTTCTGGTTCGCCCCATAGGCCTTGTACGAGCCACCCTGGCTACCCCCCCCCCGCACGCTACCTACCTAAAGCGCCAGTGATGAAACCTAATTAAACAGCCTCCCACCAGCCGCAGTCTGGGGTAGGCGAAAAACCCACAGCCAGGTAGCCAATCAGGCTATGAGAAAAAATTCCTACCCGGCCACCCGAGGGGCAGCCAGCTAATCTCAGACTGAGAACCAGGAGGGAGGGTTGGGTTCCGAAGACGGGAAGCGACTGAGGAGAGCCAGGCAAAACGCCATCTCGTGCCTCCTCAGTCCCGCCCACGTTGCCCTTGACAGCCAATCGGCTGCCAGGTGGCTGGAGCCTTTGCCGCGCACGCCCAGGGGGTGGGGCCAGGCAAGTGACGCCGGCCCCCAAAGAGGGCCAGCGGCATTCCCAGGAGACGTCTCACGCCGGTTTGGTGCCAGCTGGGCAGTTGTGAGAACATGTGAAATCAGATGACAGGTTTTGAAATCCTCACAGACCCAGTGGGCCCACGAGAGGCTTTTTTAGAAGATTATCACCACCAATTGGTCGCGCCCCTATAACTGAATATCGCCGCGGCCTTTGGCCGCAGCGCACTCCAGAGGGGGGGCGGCGCTCTCCGGGAGGAGGAGGAGGCGCGCTCCGGGAGGAGGCGACCCCCCCACCCCAATCGGGAGAGCCGGCTCGGGGACGTCTGCCCCAGCCGGCTGCCCGGGGCCTTCTGAGGAAGGCCCGCTGCGAGAACGGTATTTACCGTTTTTGCGCATGCTCAGGCGCATGCTCAGACTGTTACTGAGGGAAAAAGGGCAGCCTTTTTCCCTCAGTAACAGTCTGAGCATGCGCAGAAAGAACGGTATAAATACCGTTCTCGCGCGGGCCTTCCAGAAGGCCCCGGGCAGCCAGCCGGGGCAGACGTCCCCGAGCCGGCTCTCCCGATTGAGGTGGCGGTCGGACTCGCGTCTCCGAGTCCGACTCGGACTCAAAGACGCGAGTCTCCGAGTCCGACTCGGACTCGCGAGTGGGGCGCTGGGTGGGGCGCCCTTCGGGCGATGGCACCCGGAGCCGATGCTCCGCTTGCTCCGCCCTAGTTTCGCCTCTGGGGAAGGCGGCATATAATCATAATCATCATAATAAAACGTGAACAATAAATACAGCAAGTCGTCACTTAAAGTTGTCAATAGGTTCTTTTTGGAAACTTCAACTTTTAGCGAAACGATTTATAATGAAACCAATTTTGCCACAGGCTAATTGATAAGCGTAAATGTTCCTATCTCATTTTCCCATCAACTTTAAAACGAAACAACATTACGACACCCAACTCCTCACTGAGGTGGGGGCACAGACAGAGGCGTTGCTGAGTGGGCGCGGGGGCGCGGCAGCCGGGCTCGGGGCTGCGCAGAGCGGCGCGGCACCGGAGCCCGGCTAGCACGCCCCTCTAAAGCAGCGCGTCCACTCGGCGCTTCCCCGGCCTCCGGAGGCTGCGCTCCGGAGACCGGGGAGAAGCCCTCCTCAAAGCAACCGCCTTGTTCGGCGGTTGAGGGCTTTCTGAGAGGTCCGCTGAGCCCCGATTCCGGCTGCTTGGGGGGGCGCACCAACCCCGCCCCCCCAGGCGCCGGGAGGGCTGGGAACGCCACTGGGCCCAGGGGGTCACGGATATCACACCCCTCCAGAACAAAGTTTGTCACAGCGCTGTCTGGGGTACTCCCTGCCACTGCACTGATCTCACCTGTGTACATTTCCTCCTACTTCAGCCAAATCACTTCTGTTAGCGACTTACAGAGGATGTGCTGACAAAGAAGATGGGCAAGGACACGTCACCACAAACAAATCCAATCCACACTTTATTATGCAGTACAATGAGAGCTACTGCTCAAGGGACCTTTGCAATTACAATATGAGCACGAACTATGCTCTCAAATGGTGGAGCCCTGGAGAGAACACAGGTAAAATGGCCGCCTGAGGGAAATGGTTGACAATAGACAGTTTTCATTTCTGGGGATGGAGAGTGGAAGGAAGAGGGAGGGGCCTTACTCAGTGGAAGAACGTCTGCTTTACATGTAGGAGGCCCCCAGTTTCATCCCTGGCATCAACAGATCAGGCAAAACAAACTTCCTTTCTCAACCCTTGGCTACCAGCCTTTGTTGACAGTACTGGACCGTGTGAAGGTCAGACTCAGTTGGAAGCAGCTTCCTCTGAATAGGCTAAAAAAAACTGGCAGAGCTCCTCCTGTACCTTTTAACGGCTGCATGGCAGTCAGACGTTCAGCAGGTTCAGCTTTTGGGGGGCATGGAGATGCTCCCACTGTAGCAGTTGAATTTCCGTCTGTTGAATTTCTGGAGCTGTTGAAAAGGCCAGAGTCTTGACAGAAAAAATAACCAGAGGGGAAGCACTTTCTCTAATCTAACCGCAGATCGGAGGGCTTTGGGGTAAGAAATGTGGTCCAGGCTCTTCATTTTTCATCTTGGTTTATAATTTAAGCGCCAGAAGAAAGTGGCTCTAACCATTGCTATGCTGGCCTCACGCAGTATTTGGACGAGACCCTGGAGGGAGAGACATGCCGTAAGGGCTACGACCAGTGCTACAATGGCAATGCCAGCGTTACAGCAGGTGAGTCTAGACACCAAAAGCAAATAGGGTCCGAAATCAGTTGAGGGGTCCATCTCTTTTGCTCCAGTTTGGCTACATTGCAAGCAGTTGAGGCTGTTTTTGGCGCTGGGATGTGGATGTGTGTGCCGTAACCATGTAGGTACCGTATTTCACTAGAAAGTAAGAAAATAAGAATGTAAGAACGTCTCCACTGGATCAGGCCAAAGTCTCGTTCTAGCCCAGCATCCCCTTTCCTGCAGAGACCCCCCAGCTGCCTCTGAGAAGCCCACAAGCAGGAGAGAAAAAGCATGACCATCTCCAACCAGAATATTTTTAAACCCCTTTTTCCATGTTTATTCGTTTATGCGTTTGTAAAGCTAAGAACATTGGAAGCGCCCTGCTGGATCAGGCCAAAGGCCCATCTAGTCCAGCTTCCTGTATCTCAGAGTGGCCCCACCAGATGCCTCGGGGAGCACACAGGACAGCAAGAGACCTGTAACCTGTACACATTTCAGACCTTTTGGTGAGGCAACCCTTGGGATGCCTGCGGTTGGTGGGGCAGGGAAATTGCACCTGTGGTAGAAGGTGGGTCTTAAGAAAACACTCTAATGAAGAAAGGTTGGTGGTGATTTTGTTGGGGGGCATGGTGGCTATGAAGGAGTGTTGTGACAAGCTCTTGGGCTTTATCATTAGCCATGACACCACCGCAAAGAAGTCTAGATGTGTTCACCTTATTATTTCCTCTGTCACATGGCATTCTGGGGAACGTGGGCCTCCATCCTTGTCTCCTAGCAGTCCATCGCTCTCTTTCTTCTTTCCCAACAGGCCGTATCAGCTCTGTTGTAATCATCAAGACCTGCAGTCGGCCAAACTTTACGGAGTCTCAGACCCTATCTTTTGGCCCCATTAAGTTCAACCAGTTGGGCTCCTCCTGCCTGGGCAGCTATTGCAATGGGAAGGAAACTGTTGTAATCTGCTGGTTTTCATTCTTTGCTCTTTGTGCAATTTCTCTGGGGGGTGCTCTCCTGTACTAAGTGAAATCTCTTTCCTGGAAAGTGTGTGTGTGTGTGTGTGTGTGTGTGTGTGTGTGTGTGTGTGTGTGTGTGAGAGAGAGAGAGAGAGAGAGAGAGAGAGAGAGAGAGAGAGAGAGAGAGAGAGAGAGAGTGCATCCTCATGGTTGTGTGTTGCCAGGGAAGAAAAACCAGGAAGCCCGATCAGGTTTGCAACCCACCGAACTTGTGCTACCTCTCGTGCGACAAGCTGTCCCTGGTCTCTTTGCTACGTGTGAATGCAATGAACTGCAGCTTCCCAGCTGCCAGCTACAGACATGAAACAATTGACATCGGTGAAGAAGCTTTCAGAGATCATACGGTACCATGACTGGAACACAGGACTCTTTTTATTATCCACAAATGTTCTATAGTGGAAGGGTAAGAAATCTGTAATTCTCTCTGAGAGAGAGGAAGAATGAGAATAAGAATGAATGACTTAAATAAACAGAGGCAGTCCAAAACGGTGTTTTGAAAAAGTGGATTTCGGTGTTTTTCAAAATAAAATTGCTGAGAGCAGTGTTACATGCTTTTATTTCATTTTTTATCAATTATAATTGCTTTAATAATCGCTTCCAAAGTACACTAGGTAGGTGATATCAGCGGTATAGTGTCAGCAGATGCAGCCAGGGTGCAGCAATACCAATATATAGAGGTGTTAGAAAACGGTTTTATTTTTTGCACATTTGTGGGTTTTTTTGGGGGGGGGGGGTTGCAGAAAGCGGTGTTATGTATTTTTATTTCATTATTACCCAAAAAGACTGCCCCTACTTATATAAAGCATATCATTTTTCCTTTAGTTTAAAATAGTGCAGGAGGGGGTTTTTTTACACACCATGCGCAACTACAGGCCGGTCAGTCTAACATCTGTTCCAGGGAAGATTGTGGAAAGCCTCATCAAGGATAAAATTGTAAAACATATAGAACAAGCTTTGTGAAGAGCTCCAGAAGGATCTCTCCAAACTGGGAGAATGGGCAGCAAAATGGCAGATGCGCTTCAATGTAAGTAAGTGCAAAGTGATACACATTGGGGCAAGAAACCAAAATTTCACATATACGCTAATGGGTTCTGAGCCGTCTGTGACGGATGAAGAGAGAGATCTTGGGGTGCTGGTGGACAGGTCGATGAAAGTGTCGACCCAGTGTGCGGCGGCTGTGAAGAAGGCCAATTCCATGCTTGGGATCATTAAAAAAGGGATTGAGAATAAAACGGCCAATATTATAATGCTGTTGTACAAATCGATGGTAAGGCCGCATCTGGAGTATTGCGTCCAGTTCTGGTCTCCGCATCTCAAAAAGGATATAGTGGAACTGGAAAAGGTGCAGAAGAAAGCGACCAAAATGATTAGTGGGCTGGGGCATCTCCCTTATGAGGAAAGTCTACAGCGTTTGGGACTCTTCAGTCTAGAAAAAAGGCAGTTGAGAAGTATAAAATTATGCATTGGATGGAGAGAGTGGATAGAGAGAAGTTCTTTTTCCCTCTCGCACACCACTAGAACTAGGGGACATCCACCCAAATTGAGTGGAGGGAGTATTAAAACAGACAACATAAAATATTTATTTACCCAGCATGTAATTGGTTTGTGGAACTCCTTGCCACAGGAGGTGGTGATGGCACCTGGCCTGGATGCCTTTAAAAGGGGATTGGACAGATTTATGGAGGAAAAGTCCATCACAGCTTACAAACCATGATGGGGATAAGCAACCTCCTGGTTGGAGGAGTGGTTGGTTTTCTCTGTGCCAGGTGCAAGGGAGTGGCGACAGGATACAAGTATCTTGTTGTCGTGTGCTCCCTCAGGCATCTGGTGGGGCCACTGTGTGATACAGGAAGCTGGACTAGATTCAGGGCCTTTGGCCTGATCCAGCAGTGCTCTTCTGACGTTCTTAATTGGGGGAAGTTAAAGTGTTGCCCTTTGCGCAGATCTTTTCCAGATCATACCCCCTGCACACTATTTACAGTAGAAAAAGGGTTCCGTTGAAGACATTTTCCTCTTGGGAATAGTGGAGGGGGTGGGATTTGCCATGGGGCAAAGTGTTAAAAGACCCCACACCCCCTACTGTGGTATTACCCCACGTTCTTTCTTCCCATTAAGGAAAAATATCCATCCCAATGTGTGCTTTAGGCTTTAGCTCTTAGAATCTGGAGCGGGGTTGTAGTGGCTCATTCAAGCCACTAGAGGTCAGAAGTAGCCCATGACAGTTATTTCCTTACATTCTGGTCCAAGCATCTTTCCATAGCAAAACATGAACATAAATTCATATATATTCCGTCTGCCAGGAAGCTGTCAACTCTTCAACTGGACCTTGCTGCTATGCCTTTAATTCAGGAATTTGCCGTGGAAGGTTTTCATGTCCCAGAGAGTGAAGTAACCACCTCCGGAAGTGACTGGTGTTGACATCATCACCTGTTACTTCTGAGTTTTCAGGGTTTTTGGAGGCCAGAAAATGCAGGTAGGAGGCTCCTTGGAGGGTGGGAGGGCCCTTCTCAGCTTTAAGGGAGGAGCCTCTCGGAAGCGAAAATGCACCGCTGAAAGTGCGGCATCGGGGCAGGGTTTCTGGTGGTTTGGCGCTCCGAGTACCACCAGCAGTCGGGTCATAGCTACGTAGCAGAATGTAGCCTTTGCATGCAGAAGCAACCCCCCCCCTAAAAAATCTTCAAGCATGACCTACCCAGAAGGCCAACTGGGATGGTCACCACAGGGAATGGCTTGGTGGGGGCGCCAACCTCCACCTGTCCAATTACCTCCATGGCTCCTATCAGCGGCGGAACTTGGGTGGAGCGCCTGGAGCAGGGGCGCTTGGGCGGGCAGGGGGGGCGCTCGGGGCACTTATCGATGCGAAGCGCAGCGCTGTGTCGGCCCGCCCTCTCTCCCTGGAGCCCGTTTGGCTCCAAAATGAGCTCAAAACGGGCAGGGTAGGCGCGTCAATGTGACTCGACGGGCGCGTCAACGTGACGCAACGCAGGCCCCGCCCCAACGCGCCGGACGTCGGGAGGGCGCCCAGCATTTCTGGCTCCTCCTCCTCTTCCGTAGATTGGAAGAGGGGAACAGAGCAAAAGTGAGGAAGAGAGGAGAGTGGTGGGCTAGCTCCCTTGACCATTGGCAACTATTGGCCGTGGCTCCCCATTAAATTATGTTGATGCCAATTGGCATTGAGCTGTTTTCCGAGAGCAGTGGTTCCCAACCTGGGGGTCAGGACCCCAAAGGGGGTCACAAAGCTGTTTCTGGGGGGGGGTGTCACGGGATGTCAGCTGGATGGCCACACCCAAGATGGCGGCTCACTTCTCTCCCCCCCCCCCCACTGCAGAGAAAGAAGTGTCTGATGCTCTCTTGGGGCTTGTTTGCTCACCTGGTGTTACTTTCTGCTTGCCTTTTAGCATCTCTGTTCATATTAGGTCCCTCCTCCCTCCATCGGTCTGCTTATGAGTACAACTTTAAAAAATGTGATTTATTTTAAAATGTGTGCTTTATTAGTGTAATTATTAAAAACAATGACATCACTTCCTACACAATGACATCACTTCTGGTCCTAGGTCTTGGGGGGGGGGTCCCGACAGATTGTCATTCTACAAAAGGGGGTCCTGACGCTAAAAAAGATTGAGAACCACTGTCCTAGAGCATGTCTCTGATAAATAGGGGCAATTGGGGTCTGTTGAATTTCTGCTTTTCACGACACTCCTTTTTCACACTTAAAGGCACAGGAGTCTTGCCAGGTAGCAATGCTAGCCTCATGCTAAGTTAGGCAAACAACTGACACTGCCTAAGGGAACTATTTCTTACAAAAGGGCCATTGCATAACTTATGCAACTTTGAATCCAAACTAGATCAGCTTGTTTTTATCCAGGGGTATTTTATCCCTTCACAGTCGAGTACCACCTCTGGCACCACTCTCCTGCTGCGTACCACTGGAAGTGACTGGTGATGACATCGTCACCTGTTACTTCTGAGTTTTCAGGGTTTTTGGAGGCCAGAAAACACAGGTAGGAGACTCCTTGGAGGGTTGGAGGTCCCTTCTCAGCGTTAAGGGAGGAGCCTCTCGGAAGTGAAAATGCGCCGCTGAAAGCATGGCGTTGGAGCAGGGTTCCGGTGGTCTGGCGCTCCGAGTACCACCAACAGACGAGACGGCCGAAGTTCCACTGGTGGTACTAGTACCACAGGTTGAGACCCCTGTATTAAAACGGATTGTTTGAGCTCCTTGCTTCAGCTTTCGAGCTGCAGCTGTCGCTGAGCAAAAGATGAACCTGACTTCAAAATCTGTTTTTCCTAACCACCACCCTTGAACTCAGAGTTCTGTGTGTCTCCAAAACTTGCTTCTATCGGTTCAAACTCCAAATGGTCAATCATATGTTTTGCCTCACTTGTGGAGGTTGCCAACATTTGGCACTGTCGTGTCCTTCGCTGTGGTTTGATCCGCCCCCATCAGGAGGTGGTTAGTTCACTCTCTGGGACCTGAAAACCTTCCTCGGCAAATTCCTGAATTAAAGGCATAGCAGCAAGGTCCAGTTGAAGAGCTGACAGCTTCCTGGCAGACGGAATACAGTACTCCCCCCATATCCGCTGGGGATATGTTCCAGACCCCTCCGTGGATACTTAAAACCATGGATAGGAGCGAACACCCCCTCCATGGTTTCCTGAGGGCCCCCCCGCCTCCCCTGCAGGCAGGCATGCACCCCCCCCCACTCTTATTTTTCTTTCAGCAAGCTTTCTTTCTTCCTGAAAACAAACAGAGAAGCAGCCTCCATTGCAGGCAAGTAGAACGAGACTAGGTCCTAGAGAGACTCTGCAAGGTTTCTGTTAAGCTTGCAGAGCCTCTCTAGGACTTAGTCTTGTTCTACTTGCCTGCAATAAGCAGCCAGAGGCTGCTTCTCCTGTTTATTTACGGAAGAAATGAAGCTTGCTGGGGAAAAAGTAAAAGCCTGGGGGGGGGGGTTTCCCCCGCAATCCGTGGATAACTGAAACCGTGGATAGCGGGGGGGGGGGGCACCTGTATATGAATTGATGTTCAAGTTTTGCTATGGAAAGATCCTTGGACCAGAATGTAAGGAAATAGCTGTCATGGGCTACTTCTGACCTCTAGTGGCTTGAATGAGCCACTACATCCCCCTCCAGGTTCTACGAGCTAAAGCACACATTGGGATGGATATTTTTCCTTATTGGGAAAAAAAAAGAATGTGGGGTAATACCACAGTAGGGGGTGTGGGGGTCTTTAACACTTTGCCCCATAGCTGCTCTGATCTAGACCCCTCCAGTATTCCCATGAGGAAAATGGCTTCAACGGAACCCTTTTTCTACTGTAAATAGTGTGTAGGGGGTATGATCTGGAACGGATCTGTGCAAAGGGCAACACATTAAAGTCCCCCAAACGCCCAACACAGTTGCGCAGGGTGCACAAAAAAACTCTCCTGCACTATTTCAAACGAAAGAAAAAAAATATCAACCCATGATATGCTTTATATAAGTAGGGGCAGTCTTTTTGGGGTAATAATGAAATAAAAACACATAACACCGCTTTCTGCAACCCGCCACCCCCCAAAAAAACCACAAATGTGCAAAAAATAAAACCGTTTTCTAACACCTCTATATATTGGTATTGCTGCACCCTGGCTGCATCTGCTGACACTATACCAACGATATCACCTACCTAGTGCACTTTGGAAGCGATTATTAAAGCAATTATAATTGATAAAAAATGAAATAAAAGCACATAACACCGCTCTCAGCAATTTTATTTTGGAAAACACTGAAATCCACTGTTTGTAAGCACCATTTGGGACTGTACTGTACTGTCTCTCCCTCCCTCCCACTATAGGACATTTGTGGATAATATACAGAGTCCTGTGTTCCAATCCAATAACGGTGCCGTATGATCTCTAAATGCTTCTACACTGATGTCAATTGTTTCATGTCTCTAGCTGGCAGCTGGGAAGCTACAGTTCATTGCATTCACACGTAGCAAAGAGACCCGGGACAGATTGTCGCACGAGAGATAGCACAGGTTCAGTGCGTTCCAAACCTGATCGGGCTTCCTGGTTTTTCTTCCCTGGCAACACGCTGGGTGCCCTTAACACACACAACCATGAGGATGCACGGACAAACGCACAAACACACACAAATGCACACACACACTTTCCAGGCAAGAGATTTCACTTAGTACAGGAGAGAGCCCCCCCAGAGAAATTGCACAAAGAGCAAAGAATGAAAAGCAGCAGGTTACAACAGTTTCCTTCCCATGGTTCGTTACACCAGTTTGTCCCCATTGCAATAGCTGCCCAGGCAGGAGGAGCCCAACTGGTTGAACTTAATGGGGCCAAAAGATAGGGTCTGAGACTCCGTAAAGTTTGGCCGACTGCAGGTCTTGATGAATACAACACGGTTGATACGGCCTGTTGGGAAAGAAGAAAGAGAGCGATGGACTGCTAGGAGACAAGGATGGAGGCCCACGTTCCCCAGAATGCCATGTGACAGAGGAAATAATAAGGTGAACACATCTAGACTTCCTTGCCCAAGAGCTTGTCACAACACTCCTCCATAGCCACCATGCCCCCCAACAAAATCACCACCAACCTTTCTTCATTAGAGTCTTTTCTTAAGACCCACCTTCTACCACAGGTGCAATTTCCCTGCCCCACCAACCGCAGGCATCCCAAGGATTGCTACACCAAAAGGTCTGAAATGTGTACAGGTTACAGGTCTCTTGTTGTCCTGTGTGCTCCCCGAGGCATCTGGTGGGGCCACTGTGAGGTACAGGAAGCTGGACTAGATCCAGCAGGGCGATTCCTATGTTCTTAGCTTTACAAATGCATAAACGAATAAACATTGAAAAAAGAAGTTTAAAAATATTCTGGTTGGAGATGGTGAGGCTTTTCTCTCCTGCTTGTGGGCTTCTCAGAGGCAGCTGGGGGGTCTCTGAAGGAAAAAAAAGGATGCTGGGCTAGAATGAGCCTTTGGCCTGATCTGGTGAAGACGTTCTTATATTCTTATTTTCTTACTTTCCAGTGAGATACCTCCATGGTTAGGGCACACCCATCCACATCCCAACATCAAAAACAGACTCAACTGGTTGCAATGTCCCCAAACTGGAGCAAAAGAGATGGACCCCTCAACTGATTTTGGACCCTGTTTGCCTTTGCAGTCTAGACTCACCTGTTGAAACGCTGGCATTGCCATTGTAGCACTGGTCGTAGCCCTTACGGCATGTCTCTCCCTCCAGGGTCTCGTACAAATACCGCGTGAGGCCAGCATAGCAATGGTTAGAGCCACTTTCTTCTGGCGCTTAAATTATAAACCAAGATGAAGAATGAAGAGGCTGGGCCACATTTCTTGCCCCAAAACCTTCCTATCCGAGGTTGGATTAGAGAAAGTGCTTCCCCTCTGGTGTTATTTTTTCTGTCAAGGCTCCGACCTCTTCAACAGCAGCATGGCAGACAGAAATTAACAGCTACAGGGGCAGCATCTCCAAGCTCCCCCAAAAGCTGAACCTGCTGAATGTCTGACTGCCATGCAGCCGTTAAAAGGTACAGGAGGAACTCTGCCAGGTTTTTTTTTTTTTTTTTTGCCTATTCAGAGGAAGCTGCTTCCAACTGAGTCTGACCTTCACACGGTTCAGTACTGTCAACACAGGCTGGTAGCCAAGGGTTGAGAAAGGAAGTTTGTTTCCTTTGCCCTATATCTGGAGACTACAGGGATTAAACTGGGGGCCTCCTACATGTAAAGCAAATGTTTTTCCACTGAGTACAGCCCCTCCCTCTTCCTTCCACTCTACATCCCCAGAAATGAAAACTGTCTATTGTCAACCATTTCCCTCAGGCGGCCATTTTACCTGTGTTCTCTCCAGGGCTCCAATTGTAAAAATAGTAGTTGCTCATATTGTTATTGCAAAGGTCCCTTGAGCAGTAGCTCTCATTGTACTGCATATTGAAGTGTGGATTGGATTTGTTTGTGGTGACGTGTCCTTGCCCATCCTTATCTTCTTTGTCAGCACATCCTCTGTAAGTCACTAACAGAACCGATTCGGCTGAAGCAGGAAGAAATGTACACAGATGAAATCAGTGCAGTGGCAGGGAGTACCCCAGACAGCGCTGTGACAAACTTTGTTCTGGAGTGGTGTGATATCTGTGACCCCTGGGCCCTCACCTCAGGAGGGAGTTGGGTGTCATACGAGTTGGGTGTTGTACTCAGTGACACTGACCCCTCCCGCCAACGTCCCGACGGCCCAACCGACCGTCCTCTCGCGAGAACCCAGGCAGCTCAGCTGATCCTGCCGACTGCCGCGATGCGTCTATACCTGCTCTGCACTGCCTGCAGCAGTGTGGCCGGGCCACGAAGGGCTATTATTTGTAACGTGGCTGCCACAAGATTGTTTTGCCAAACCAAAGCGTGCAGCAAGGCTGGTATAATGAATCAATTTGATGAGAAATCCAAAGATGAGAAAGGCAGTATATAAAAATACAGAAATAAATAAACAGTGCAAAAGGTCTTTTTCAAGCGTTTAGAACTAATTATACGATTCTCCTATTCTGGTGGAGTCCAGGACACGTTACAAAAAGTCCTCACTTAAAGTTGCTTCATTTAGAGGCATTATGTTTTAAAGTTGATGTGAAAATGCCATAGGAACGCTTACGCTTATCAATTAGCCTGTGGCAAAATTGGTTTCATTATAAATCATTTCGTTAAAAATTGCAGTTTCCAAAAAGAACCTATTGACAACTTGAACTGAGGACTTGCTGTATTTATTAGTCACAATTATTATTGTGAATTCACATTTATTATTCACATTATTATTCACATTATTATTATTATTATTATTATTATTATTATTATTATTATTATTATTATTATATGCCGCCTTTCCTCCCAGGTCATTGGTGCTGAAATGTTTTGAGAGCGTGTACCCCAATTGGTGGTGGTAATCTTCTTAAAAAGCCTGTCGTGCGCCCCCTGGGTCTATGAGGATTTCAAAACGTGAGTCACATGTTGTCGCAACTGCCCAGCTGGCACCAAACCAGCATGAGACGTCTCCTGGGAAAAGTTCTCACTGCTCCTGGTATGTTAAAAAAATCATTCGCTGCTTCATTTGACAGTAATGATAAACATTATATATTGATTGAGTATGGGCGGGACTCAAGGAATCAAGGGGCACCTGCATGCCATGTGCCGACATTTTTTTAACGTGCCGCCTTGGTCATGCGCACCGTAGATTCACCACCCTTGTCCTAGGTGCGCAGAGCAACGCACATGATGGCTCCATACCCTCCTTTTATTCTCACAAGAACGTGAGTCGTAGTGTAGGCTGAAAGAGGGTGGGTCCAATCTCAGCTAGGAAGAGTCATTGCCAAGTGAGAATTTCAATGCACGCTCTCCAAGTATAACTCCAAGACTTTAGCCACTATACCACACTACCCTACCCCCACCCACCCACCCCGGTCATTTATTGCATCTGAACTTTAAAACTCTGGTAGCCACATTAGGCCCATCTGGTTGAGAATTTGCTCTTTACTTACCTAGGCTGAGTTTCAACTGCGCCTCCATGCAAGCATTGGAGCAATTGACTATCTCATTAGGCTTACTGAAGTGTTCACCCCAATCGCCCTTGGAAACGGCACTCCAGATATAGTCGTGACTATGACATTGCAAGGCAGAAGTCCCTGAAGAGAGAGAGGCACACGGACGGACAAATCAGAACTGTGAGTTGCTGTAGTAGACAACTGTAGCATGTTCAAGACGCACACCTAGAACCAACCGCTACAACTTCTGCTTAGCCCCCCTCCTTAATTGGTGAGATTCTCCAGGCATTACTCACAGATTAGAAAACTATTTTGGTGGTCATCATGAGGGACTAGAAACTTGCTTTTCTATTTAAAACGAATTTTTAAAAAGGCAGGACATTGTATACCAAACCCGTCCACGCATGGACAGCACAATCACAAAACTGCACCCATGGCTTTGTGTGACCTTACTCTTTCTTGCCGTTTACAGCCTATCAGGACCTCATTCTTTGCAAGACTGAGCATCAACAGAAAGCAGGTTTCTGGCGAAACACCCTCTGCTCCATTTTCTGCCTTTCATTTTTAGTCTGCTTTTGCTTCCACAACACAGCCTGGAGGAACTTGAAGTGGGTAAAATTCCAAGCATTGCAGCTGCATGATTTTCAAGGCTCGCATGCAGATAAAGAAAGCCCAAAGGTGCAAATGAGAGAACTGCTTAAAAGAATAGACTGAAATACCCCAACGATTTGGGGCAGGCCCACAGGGGTCCGTCCTGACAGTGTCTCTGAGTAGGGGCTGGGGAGGGAAGGAGACCCCTCTCGGAGACTGAGAGCCACTGTCAGTCAGTCTTGACACTTCAGAATTTGGAGATCCAAGGTCTGAGTCGTTATTCGGCAGCTTTATATATGTTCGTTGGCCAGTAAAGGTGGCTTTGGTACCTGAGACGAGGAAGATCATCCCCAGAAATCCGCACTGCATCGCCTTCCCCATCATATCCGAACAGGAACGGCTCCTCCAGCCACAGACCAAACTTCTCATGAGCAGCAGAGGAGAAAGTGGCGAGGGCTGTGATCGGAGGCATGAAGGAGGCACATGTAATATATACTGCCCACATACACATGCTAGGAAAGATTGGACAATTCAGGAGTTGCAAGTTTCCGGTTGTAAAGGAAAGTGTTTCAACAGTTCGGCTGGGTAACTGTAAAGATAAATGAGGAAACCTTTCGTCATTTATGAATGATAAATGAGGAAAATGAGCCTCACAAACCTGTTAGAATTTTTTGAAAAAGTCAACAGGCATGTGAATGCGAGCGAACCCATGGATATTATATATCTGGATTTTCAGAAGGCGTTTGACACGGTCCCTCATGAAAGGCTCCTGAGAAAACTCCACAGTCAGGGAATAAGAGGGCAGGTCCTCTTGTGGATTAGGAACTGGTTGAAGACCAGGAAACAGCGAGTGGGAGTCAATGGGCAATTTTCACAATGGCGAGAGGTGAAAAGCGGTGTGCCCCAAGAATCGGTCTTAGGACCGGTGCTTTTCAACTTATTCATAAATGACCTGGAGTTGGGGATAAGCAGCGAGGGATTGTGAAGAGCTCCAGAAGGATCTCTCCAAACTGGGAGAATGGGCAGCAAAATGGCAGATGTGCTTCAATGTAAGTAAGCGTAAAGTGATGCACATTGGGGCAAGAAACCAAAATTTCACATATACGCTAATGGGTTCTGAGCTGTCCGTGATGGATCAGGAGAGAGATCTTGGAGTACTGGTGGACAGGTTGATGAATGTGTCGACCCAGTGTGCGGCGGCTGTAAAGAAGGCCAATTCCATGCTCGGGATCATTAAAAAAGGGATTAAGAATAAAGCGGCCAATATCATTATGCCTTTGTACAAATTGAAGGTAAGGCCACATCTGGAGTAATGCGTCCAGTTCTGGTCTCCGCATCTCAAAAAGGATATAGTTGAATTGGAAAAGGTGCAGAAAAGAGCGACCAGAATGATTCGTGGACTGGAGCACCTCCCTTATGAGGAAAGGCTACAGCGTCTGAGGCTTTTCAGTCTAGAAAAAAGGCGCCTGAGGGGAGACATGATTGAAACGTATAAAATTATGCATGGGATGGAGAAAGTGGATAGAGGGAAATTCTTCTCCCTCTCGCACAACACCAGAACCAGGGGACATGCACTCAAATTGAGTGGCGGGAGAGTTAGAACAGATAAAAGAAAATATTTCTTTACCCAGCGTGTAATTCATCTGTGGAACTCCTTGCCACAGGATGTGGTGATGGCACCTGGCCTAGATGCCTTTAAAAGGCATTTAAAAGTGGTTTTTATCCAGGGGTATTTTATCCCTTCCCGGTCGAGTACCACCTCTGGCACCACTCTCCTGCTGCGTACCACTGGAAGTGACTGGTGATGACATCATCACCTGTTACTTCTGAGTTTTCAGGGTTTTTGGAGGCCAGAAAACGTAGGTAGGGGGCTCTTTGGAGGGTGGGAGGGCTCTTCTAAGCGTTAAGGGAGGAGCCTCTCGGAAGTGAAAATGCGCCGCTGAAAGCGCTGCGTCGGAGCAGGGTTCCGGTGGTCTGGCGCTCCGAGTACCACCAGCAAGCGGCCGAAGTACCACTGGTGGTACTAGTACCACAGGTTGAGACCCCCTGTATTAAAACGGATTGCTTGAGCTCCTTGCTTCAGCTTTGGAGCTGAAACGTCTGCAACTGTCTCTGAACAAAAGATGAACTTGACAAAGGCAACGAGAAAACATCAAAATCTGTTTTTCCTAACTACCACCCTTGAACTCAGAGTTCTGTGTGTCTCCAAAGCATCCCCACACACACACACACCTCTCTTTCCAAAGTTTCTTTGGTCCGCTCCTCATTTATCTTTACAGTTTCCCAGCCGAACTGTTGAAACACTTTCCTTTACAACTGGAAACGTGCAATTCCTGAATTGCCCAATGTTTCCTAGCACGTGGGCGGTATTATATATATTACATGTGCCTCCTTCATGCCTCCGATCACAGCCCTCGTCACTTTCTCCTCTGCCGCTCATGAGAAGTTTGGTCTGTGGCTGGAGGAGTCGTTCCTATTCGGATATGATGGGGAAGGTGATGCAGTGCGGACTTCTGGTGATGATCTTCCTCGTCTCAGGTACCAAAGCCACCTTTACTGGCCAACGAACATATATAAAGCTGACGAATAACGACTCAGACCTTGGTTTGCCACGTTCACTATCAGTCAAGACTGATATAGTGGCTGCTCTCTGCAGTGGTATTTGAGAGGGGTCTCCTTCCCTCCCCAGCCCTACTCAGAGATGCTGTCAGGACGGACCCTGACTGGGACGGTTTGCATACAAAGCCTGAGTCCCAACCACCCCTGAGTCGCCGCCCTGCCCCGTCAGGGTGTTTCAGTCTATTATTATTTTTTAGCAGTGGTTCTCTTGTTTACACCTTTGGGCTTTCTTTATCTGTATGCAAGCATTGAAATTCATGCAACTGGAATTTTACCCACTTCAAGTTCCCCCAGGCTGTGTTGTGGAAGCAAAAGCAGACCAAAAATGAAAGGCAGAAAATGGAGCAGAAGGCGTGTTTAAGTTGCCCAATTTCCCAACAGGGCGTTTCGCCAGAAACCTGCTTTCTGTTGATGCTCAGTCCTGCAAAGAATGAGGTCACACAAAGCCATGGGTGCAGTTCTGTGATTGTCCTGTCCATGCGTGGATGGGTTTGGTATACAATGTCCTGACTCTTTTAAAATTCATTTTAAATAGAAAAGCAAGTTTCTAGTCCCTCATGACCACCAAAATAGTTTTCCAATCTGTGAGTAATGCCTGGAGAATCTCACCAATTAGGGAGGGGGGCTAAGCAGAAGTTGTAGCGATTGGTCATAGGTGGGTGTCTTGAACATGCTACAGTTGTCTACTACAGCGACTCACAGTTCTGATTTGTCCATCTGTGTGCCTCTCTCTCTTCAGGGACTTCTGCCTTGCAGTGTCATAGTCTCAACTATATCTGGAGTGCCGTTTCCAAGGGCGATTGGGGTGAACACTTCAGTACAGTGGATAAGATAGTCAATTGCTCCAATGCTTGCATGGAGGCACAGTTGAAACTCTGCCTAGGTAAGTAAAGAGCAAATCCTCAGCCAGATGGGCCTAATGTGGCTACCAGAGTTTTAAAGTTCAGATGCAATAAATGACTGGGTGGGGGTGGGGGTAGGGTAGTGTGGTATAGTGGCTAAAGTCTTGGAGTTGTACTTGGAGAGCATGCATTGAAATTCTCACTTGGCAATGACTCTTCCTAGCTGAGATTGGACCCACCCTCTTTCAGCCTTCCATTCTTGTGAGAATAAAAGGAGGGTAAGGAGCCATGTGCTTTGCCCTACGAACCTAGGACAAGGGTGGTGAATCTATAGTGCGCATGACCAAGGCGGCACGTTAAAAAAATGTCAGCACATGGCATGCAGGTGCCCCTTGATTCCTTGAGTCCCGCCCATACTCAATCAATATATAATGTTTATCATTACTGTCAAATGAAGCAGCGAATGATTTTTTTTTTTTACATACTGGGAGCAGTGAGAACTTTTCCCAGGAGACGTCTCACGCCAGCTTGGTGCCAGCTGGGCAGTTGCGAGAACATGTGACTCACGTTTTGAAATCCTCATAGAGTTAGACCCAGGGGGCGTACGACAGGCTTTTTAAGAAGATTATCACCACCAATTGGGGCACACGCTCTCAAAACGTTTCAGCACCCCTGACCTGGGAGGAAAGGCGGCATATAATAATAATAATTAATAAACCATGAACAATAAATACAGCAAGTCCTCAGTTCAAGTTGTCAATAGGTTCTTTTTGGAAACTGCAACTTTCAGCGAAACAATTTATAATAAAACTAATTTTGCCACAGGCTAATTGATAATCGTAAACGTTCCTATGGCATTTTACTATCAACTTTAAAACCTAATGACTCTAAACGTGTCCTGGACTCCACCAAAATAGGAGAATTGTATAATTAGTTGTAAATGCTTGAAAATGACCTTTTGCCCTGTTTATTTATTTCTGTATTTTTATATCCCGCCTTTCTCATCTTTGGATTTCTCATCAAATTGATTCATTATACCAGCCTTGCGGCACGCTTTGGTTTGGCAAAACAATCTTGTGGCAGCCACGTTACAAATAATAGCCCTTCGTGGCCCCGCCACACTGCTGCAGGCAGTGCAGAGCAGGTATAGACGCATCGCGGCAGTCGGCAGGGTCAGTTGGACTGCCTGGGTTCTCGCGAGAGGACGGTCGGCTGGGCCGTCGGGACGTTGGTGGGAGGGGTCAGTGTCACTGAGTACAACACCCAACTCGTATGACACCCAACTCCCCACTGAGGTGGGGGCCCAGGGGGGCACAGATATCACACCCCTCCAGAACAAAGTTTGTCACAGCGCTGTCTGGGGTACTCCCTGTACTCCAGGTTGGGCTGTCGGGACGTTGGCGGGAGGGGTCGGCCATGTCAATGAGATCCCTGTACGACACCCAAGTCCCCACTGAGATGGAGGCCCAAGGGGGCATGGATATCGCCCCCCTCTAGAACAAAGTTTGTCACAGCGCTGTCTGGGGTTACTGCTACTGCACTGATCTCTTCTGTGTACATTTCCTCCTGCTTCAGCCGAATCGGTTACGTTAGTGACGTACAGAGGATGCGCTGACAAAGAAGATGGGCAAGGACGCGTCACCACAAACAAATCCAATCCACACTTTATTATGCAGTACAATGAGAGCTACTGCTCAAGGGACCTTTGCAATTACAATATGAGCACGAACTATGCTCTCAAATGGAGCCCTGGAGAGAACACAGGTAAAATGGCCGCCTGAGGGAAATGGTTGACAATAGACAGTTTTCATTTGTGGGGAACGGGAGTGGAAGAGGGAGGGGCCGTACTCAGTGGAAGAACATTTGCTTTACATGTAGGAGGCCCCCAGTTTAATCCCTGGCATCAACAGATCAGGCAAAGGAAACTTCCTTTCTCAACCCTTGGCTACCAGCCTGTGTTGACAGTACTGGACCGTGTGAAGGTCAGACTCAGTTGGAAGCAGCTTCCTCTGAATAGGCTAAAAAAAACCTGGCAGAGCTCCTCCTGTACCTTTTAACCGCTGCATGGCAGTCAGACGTTCAGCAGGTTCAGCTTTGGGGGGGGGGCATGGAGATGCTGCCACTGTAGCAGTTGAATTTCCGTCTGCTATGCAGCTGTTGAAGAGGTCGGAGCCTTGACAGAAAAAATAACACCAGAGGGGAAGCACTTTCTCTAATCTAACCGCAGATCGGAGGGCTTTGGGGCAGGAAATGTGGCCCACCCTCTTCATACTACATCTTGGTTTATAATTTTAGCGCCAGAAGATAGTGGCTCTAACCATTGCTATGCTGGCCTCACGGGAATTTTGGACAAGACCCTGGAGGGAGAGACATGCCGTAAGGGCTACAACCAGTGCTACAGTGGCAATGCCAGCGTTACAGCAGGTGAGTCCAGACACCAAAGGCAAACAGGGTGCAAAACCAGTTGAGGTGTCCATCTCTTTCGCTCGAGTTTGGGGACATTGGAAGCAGTTAAAGCTGTTTTTGGCGCTGGAATGTGGATGTGCGCCGTAACCATGGAGGTATCTCACTAGAAAGTAAGAAAATAAGAATGTAAGAATGTCTCCACCGGATCAGGCCAAAGGCTCATTCAGCCCAGCATCCCCTTTCCTGCAGAGACAAACCCACCCACCCCCCAGCTGCCTCTGAGAAGCCCACAAGCAGGAGAGAAAAAGCATGACCATCTCCAACCAGAATATTTTGAAATCCCTTTTTCAATGTTTATTCGTTTATGCGTTTGTAAAGCTAAGAACATTGGAAGAGCCCTGCTGGATCAGGCCAAAGGCCCATCTAGTCCAGCTTCCTGTATCTCCCAGTGGCCCACCAGATGCCTCGGGGAGCACACAAGACAACAAGACACCTGTAACCTGTACACATTTCAGACCTTTTGGTGTGGCAATCCTTGGGATGCCTGTGATTGGTGGGGCAGGGAAATTGCACCTGTGGTAGAAGGTGGGTCTTAAGAAAAGACTCTAATGAAGAAAGGTTGGAGGTGATTTATTGGGGGCATGGTGGCTATGGGGGGAGTGTTGTGACAAGCTCTTCGGCTTTATCATTAACCATGACACCACCGCAAGGAAGTCTAGATGTGTTCACCTTATTATTTCCTCTGTCACATGGCATTCTGGGGAAAGTGGGCTTCCATCCTTGTCTCCTAGCATTCCATCACTCTCTTTCTTCTTTCCCAACAGGCAATATCGGTGCTCTTTTATTCATCAAGACCTGCAGTCGGCCAAACTTTACGGAGTCTCAGACCCTATCTTTTGGCCCCATTAAATTCAACCTGTTGGGCTCCTCCTGCCTGGGTAACTATTGCAATGGGGCAAAAGCTGGTGTAACGAACCATGGGAAGGATATTGTTGTAACCTGCTGCTTTTCATTCTTTGCTCTTTGTGCAATTTCTCTGGGGGGTGCTCTCCTGTACTAAGTGAAATCTCTTGCCTGGAAAGGCTGTGTGTGTGTGTGTGTGTGTGTGTGTGTGTGTGTGTGTGTGTGTGTGTGTGTGTGTGTGTGTGTGTGTGTGTGTGTTTGGTGTCCTCATAGTTGTGTGTTAAGGGCACCCAGAGTGTTGCCAGGGAAGAAAAACCAGGAAGCCCGATCAGGTTTGCAACCCACCGAACTTGTGCTACCTCTCGTGCGACAATCTGTCCCGGGTCTCTTTGCTACGTGTGAATGCAATGAACTGCAGCTTCCCAGCTGCCAGCTACAGACATGAAACAATTGACATCGGTGAAGAAGCTTTCAGAGATCATATGGCACCGTGACTGGAACACAGGACTCTTTGTATTATCCACAAATGTTCTATAGTGGAAGGGTAAGAAATCTGTAATTCTATCTGAGAGAGAGGGAGAATGAGAATAAGAATAAATTGGAAAGCATTGCTTGAGGGTCAAAAGTCTCATGACTTAAATAAACAGAGGCAGTCCAAAACGGTGTTTACAAAAAGTGGATTTCGGTGTTTTTCAAAATAAAATTGCTGAGAGCAGTGTTACATGCTTTTATTTCATTTTTTATCAATTATAATTGCTTTAATAATCGCTTCCTAAGTACACTAGGTAGGTGATATCGGCAGTATAGTGTCAGCAGATGCAGCCAGGGTGCAGCAATACCAATATATAGAGGTGTTAGAAAACGGTTTTATTTTTTGCACATTTGTGGTTTTTTTTTGGGGGGGGGGGTTTGCAGAAAGCAGTGTTATGTGTTTTTATTTCATTATTACCCAAAAGGACTGCCCCTACTTATATATAGCATATCATGGGTTGATATTTTTCCTTTAGTTTAAAATAGTGCAGGACGGTTTTTTTACACACCATGCGCAACTACAGGCCGGTCAGCCTAACATCTGTTCCAGGGAAGATGGTGGAAAGCCTCATCAAGGATAAAATTGGAAAACATATAGAAGAACAAGCTTTGCTGAGGGAGACTCAGCATGGCTTCTGCAAAGGGAAGTCTTGCCTCAGAAACGTTTTAGAATTCTTTGAAAAAGTCAACAGGCATGTGGATGCGGGAGAACCCGTTTGGGACTCTTCAGTCTAGAAAAAAGGCGGTTGAGACGTATAAAATTATGCATGGGATGGAGAGAGTGGATAGAGAGAAGTTCTTTTTCCCTCTCACACAACACTACAACTAGGGGACATCCACTCAAATTGAGTGGAGGGAGTATTAAAACAGACAAAAGAAAATATTTATTTACCCAGCATGTAATTGGTTTGTGGAACTCCTTGCCACAGGAGGTGGTGATGCCACCTGGCCTGGATGCCTTTAAAAGGGGATTAGACAGATTTATGGAGGAAAAGTCCATCACAGCTTACAAGCCATGATGGGGATAAGCAACCTCCTGGTTGGAGGAGTAGGTTTTTTTTGTGCCATGTGCAAGGGAGTGGCGACAGGATACAGGTATCCTGTTGTCTTGTGTGCTCCCTGAGGCATCTGGTGGGGCCACTGTGTGATACAGGAAGCTGGAGTAGATGGGCCTTTGGCCTGATCCAGCCGGGCTCTTGTTATGTTCTTAATTGGGGGAAGTTAAAGTGTTGCCCTTTGTGCAGATCCTTTCCAGATCATACCCCCTGCACACTATTTACAGTAGAAAAATGATTCCGTTGAAGACGTTTTCCTCTTGGGAATAGTGGAGGGGTCTAGATCAGAGCAGTTATGGGGCAAAGTGTTAAAGGCCCCCCACCCCCTACTGTGGTATTACCCCACATTCTTTTTTTTTCCATTAAGGAAAAATATCCATCCCAATGTGTGCTTTAGGCTTAGCTCTTAGAATCTGGAGGGGGTGTAGTGGCTCATTCAAGCCACTAGAGGTCAGAGGTAGCCCATGACAGCTATTTCCTTACATTCCCGTCCAAGCATCTTTCCATAGCAAAACATGAACAACAATTCATATATTCCAACTGCCTGGAAGCTGTCAACTCTTCAACTGGACCTTGCTGCTATGCCTTTAATTCAGGAATTTGCCGAGGAAGGTTTTCATGTCCCAGAGAGTGAAGTAACCGCCTCCTGATGGGGGCGGATCAAACCACAGCGAAAGACAGGACAGTGCCAAATGTTGGCAACCTCCCCAAGTGAGGCAAAACATATGATTGACCATTTGGAGTTTGAACCGATAGAAGCAAGCTTTGGAGACACACAGAACTCTGAGTTCAAGGGTGGTGGTTTGGAAAACAGATTTTGAAGTCAGGTTCATCTTTTGCTCAGCGACAGCTGCAGACGTTTCAGCTCCAAAGCTGAAGCAAGGAGCTCAAGCAATCTGTTTTAATACAGGGGGTCTCAACCTGTGGTACTAGTACCTCCAGTGGTACTTCGGCCGCTTGCTGGTGGTACTCGGATCGCCAGACCACTGGAATCCTGCTCTGACCTGTCATCACCAGTCACTTCCGGTGGTACGCAGCTGGAGAGTGGAGCCAGAGGTGGTACTCGACCGGGAAGGGGTTGAACCCCCCTGGATAAAAACAAGCTGAGCTAGTTTGGATTCAAAGTTGCATAAGTTATGCAATGGCCCTTTTGTGAGAAATAGTTCCCTTAGGCAGTTTCAGTTGTTTGCCTAACTTAGCATGAGGCTAGCATTGCTACCTGGTAAGGCTCCTGTGCGTTTAAGAGTGAAAAAAGAGTGTCGTGAAAGGCAGAAATTCAACAGAGAAGCACAGACCCCAATTGCCCCTATTTATCAGAGACACTTGCATTTCGTGATCCCTCTCACTGGTAGGCTCTGTTTCTGTTGTTGTTGTTGTTGTTTGCATTTTTGCATTTTGTGGAGGATAGTTTAAAATGCACCCTTGGAGTTTGCTGGAGTTGTCATTTTTCCTCGTTTCAATTCCTCCCCTACGAACTACATTTCTGAGTGGGAATGGAGGGCTCTTGCCTCTAGGGCAGACCCCCTTGTCAACACACTCACACTAACACGAAAGCCCTGCGACGGCCATTTCATACACTGTCGTAGCCAAGATAGCTTTTGAACAGCTGTAAACAGATTGGAGGGCCATTTTGTACTGTATTTCAAATCTGTCTTTCAGCTGAACTGCAGACTCCCTCTTGGCGTTTGAACCCACGGAGGTCAAAACAATGGAGGAAGAAATAAGTACAGCCAAAGAGCCTTCAACTGCGTATGGTAAGAACATAAGAACATAAGAAGAGCCCTGCTGGATCAGGCCAAAGGCCCTGAATCTAGTCCAGCTTCCTGTATCACACAGTGGCCCCACCAGATGCCTGAGGGAGCACACAAGACAACAAGATACCTGTATCCTGTCGCCACTCCCTTGCACCTGGCACAAAGAAAACCTACTCCTCCAACCAGGAGGTTGCTTATCCTCATCATGGCTTGTAAGCTGTGATGGACGTTTCCTCCATAAATCTGTCCAATCCCCTTTGTAATGATGCTTTGTATGAACACTGGCCTCTTACAAGCACACTTGCCTCGTTGGCGCCCGGTTCAGGGGGGAAATTGTCACCCCCATACAGTATGGGGGCAACAATTTCCCCCCTGAACCAGTAAAGATCGCGTGCTCCGGGAAGGGGGCGCCGCGCTCCCTGAGGGAGGGCGACCTCTGGGAGGGGGGGCGACCCGGCGGGACCCTGCACCGGGTACCCCCCCAGCGCCCCGGCCGGCTTACCTCCTTTCTCGAGTGCTGCTGCTGTCTTCCTTCCTCCAGAGAGGTCCGTTGGGGTGAGCCGTCCGGCGCCGGCGGGAAATTGAAGGCACACACACACTCACTTCAGCGGAAGTGAGTGTGTGAGTGTTTGTGTGCCTTCAATTCCCCGCCGCCGCCGGACTCCTTCAGCGGAAGTTCGCTCCGCCAGACGGCTCACCCCAACGGACCTCTCTGGAGGAAGGAAGACAGCAGCAGCGCTCGGGTGAGTGAGTGGTGTGTGCGCCGCCTCGAGTCCGACTCAAATCTCTCGGACTCGAGTCGGACTCGGACTCGAGTCTCTCGAGTCGGACTCGAGTACGGCGACGCCCCTGCAGCGGTGGGCACCTGGTTCAACTGAACCACGCGCTCCACCGTAGTTACGCGTCTGCAAGCACACCCCTAGTTTCAGCAGTGAAATGTTGGGGGGATGTGGGGAGGTGCTTTCTGGCAAGGGGCGATGGAGAAGAATTCTGTCCGGGTTCTTTCTCTCTGAAATTCGAATCTGTTCAATGTTGAAGCGCAGGTTCACTCACAACTTTCTCCTTGTCCAATAAATGCAGGAAGGGGCAAATATTGGCTCACTCTAGGACAGTGGTTTGCAACCTTTTTAGCACCAGGACCCCCTTTTGTAGAATGACAATCTGTCGGGACCCCCCCCCCCCAAGACCTAGGACCAGAAGTGATGTCATTGAGCAGGAATTTATGTCATTGTTTTTAATAAATCACACTAATAAATCACACATTTTAAAATAAATCACATTTTTTTAAGTTGTACTCATAAGCAGACCCATGGAGGGAGGAGGGACCTAATATTAACAGAGATGCTAAAAGGCAAGCAGAAAGTAACACCAGGTGAGCAAACCAGCCCCAAGAGAGCATCAGACACTTCTTTCTCTGCAGTGGGAGGGGGGAGGAGGTGTGAGCCACCATCTTGGGTGTGGCCATCCAGCTGACATCCCGTGACCCCCCAGAAACAGCTTTGTGACCCCCTTTGGGGTCCTGACCCCCAGGTTGGGAACCACTGCTCTCGGAAAACAGCTCAGTGCCAATTGGCATCAACATAATTTAATGGGGAGCCACGGCCAATAGTTGCCAATGGTCAAGGGAGCCGCAAATCCAAAAAGTTTGGGAAACAGTAGCCCACCACTCTCCTCTCTTCCTCACTTTTGCTGTGTTCCCCTCTTCCAATCTACGGAAGAGGAAGAGGAGCCAGAAATGCCGGGCGCCCTCCCAACGTCCGGCGCGTTGGGGCGGGGCCTGCGTCGCGTCACGTTGACGCACCCGTCGAGTCACGTTGACGCGCCTACCCTGCCCGTTTTGAGCTCATTTTGGAGCCAAACGGGCTCCAGGGAGAGAGGGCGGGCCGACACAGCGCTGCGCTTCACATCGGTAAGTGCCCTGAGCGCCCCCCCTGCCCGCCCAAGCGCCTGGAGCTCCTGCAGGCTGGCTCCTGCAGCTGGCTCCAGGCGCTCCACCCAAGTTCCGCCGCTGGGAGGAGCCATGGAGGTAATTGGACAGGTGGAGGTTGGCGCCCCCACCAAGCCATTCCCTGTGGTGACCATCCCAGTTGGCCTTCTGGGTAGGTCATGTTTGAAGATTTTTTAAGGGGGGGGGTTGCTTCTGCATGCAAAGGCTACATTCTGCTACGGAGCTATGACCCCTCCCTCTTGTAAAGTTACTTGCATGTATATTTTTCACCAGGACCTTTAGGAGTTGTGGGGCCCAATTGGGAAAATTTTTGCAGGGCCCCAAATTGAAAACATTCTATCTTACAATGTGAAACATTTTAGTAAAAATATTACTTTTTTGTTTTTATATTAAAAAAAATCAAAACGTTTCTTTAATTTTATTTTCATGTATGTGAGAGAAACAAAAGCAAATGGAAGATGCAGCGTAAAAATGCGGAAATATACTAGTGATTTAAGAAACACCCCTCAAAAATAGCATAACTAGAAAAAATCAACATGTAAGTCAACGGCATTGTTGTCATAATATCTGTATTCTCTTTTATTATGAAAAAAGTTACCTTTCTTGCTTTTTTCTCTCCCAGGCTTGGCGGGCAATACACACAGTGTTGCGTTTCCCCACAAGTCTTGTATATCCTTGGAATTTCTCAAGGGGGTGTTGTTGGGGAGGCACAGAAACTGAACTCTTGATCTCCGCAGTGCAATTCTTTGCTCCCAATCCAAGTTTGCTCTTTATTCCTTCAGTTGCTTCCGACTCTTCCTGACCATGGACCAGCCCACGCCAGAGCTTCCTGTCATCTGTCACCACCCCCAGCTTCCCCAAGGTCGAGTCCGTCATCTCCAGAATACCATCCCATCCATCCATCTTGCCCTTGGCCGGCCCCTCCTCCTTACAGGCAAGTAAAAGTTCATATTTTTAATATATACAGTTTTAATCAACTCTAATGTTTAGGTGACCGGTTGGCATTTGTTTGGTTTTTAACTGTTTGGATGGTTTTGTTTTGATTGTTTTTATTATCGGTTCTGTACTATTCCAACATTGTTTTAATTTTGTAAGCTGCCTTGGTTGCCCTGTCGAGAGAAAGGCAGGATAGACATTCTTTAAAGAAATAAATATTCCAACCCAATGAGTCCAAGCGGCTAAGAGTAATGCATCCCCCCCACAAACACACACACACACACACACACACACACACACACACACACCTCTCTCTTTCCAAAGTTTCTTTGGTCCACTCCTTATTTATCTTTACAGTTTCCCAGCCGAACTGTTGAAACACTTTCCATTACAACCGGAAACTTGCAACTCCTGAATTGCCCAATCTTTCCTAGCACGTGGGTGGTATATACAATATATTACATGTGCCTTCATGCTTCGATCATCACAGCCCTCGCCACTTTCTCCTCTGCCGCTCATGAGAAGTTTGGTCCGTGGCTGGAGGAGTCGTTCCTGTTCAGATGATGGGGAAGGCGATGCAGTGCGGATTTCTGGGGATGATCTTCCTCGTCTCAGGTACCAAATCCCCTTTTACTGGCCAACGAACATATATAAAGCTGCCGAATAACGACTCAGACCTTGGTTTGATAGTGGCTGCTCTCTGCAGTGGTTTTTGAGAGGGGTCTCCTTCCCTCCCCAGCCCCTACTCAGAGATGCTATCAGGACGGACTCTAGCTGGGAACTTTTGCATACAAAGCCTGAATCCCACCCCTGCGGGCCTGCCCCAAACGGTCAGGTTATTTCAGTCTATTCTTTTAAGCAGTTCTCTTGTTTGCACCATTCGGCTTTCTTTATCTGTATGCAAGCTTTGAAATTCATGCAGCTGCAATGCTTGGAATTTTACCCACTTCAAGTTCCCCCAGGCTGTGTTGTGGAAGCAAAAGCAGACTAAAAATGAAAGGCCGAAAATGGAGCAGAGGGCGTTTCGAAAAGAACCTGCTTCCTGTTGATGCTCAGTCTTGCAAAGAATGAGGTCCTGATAGGCTGTAAACGACAAGAAAGAGTACGGTCACGCAAAGCCATGGGTGCAGTTTTGTGATTGTGCTGTCCATGCGTGGATGGGTTTGGTATACAATGTCCTGCCTTTTTAAAAATTCATTTTAAATAGAAAAGCAAGTTTCTAGTCCCTCATGATGACCACCAAAATAGTTTTCTAATCTGTGAGTAATGCCTGGAGAATCTCACCAATTAAGGAGGGGGGCTAAGCAGAAGTTGTAGCGGTTGGTTCTAGGTGGGCGTCTTGAACATGCTACAGTTGTCTACTACAGTGACTCACAGTTCTGATTTGTCCGTCCGTGTGCCTCTCTCTCCTCAGGGACTTCTGCCTTGCAATGTCATAGTCTCGGCGCTATCTGGAGTGCCGTTTCCAAGGGCGATTGGGGTGAAGACTTCACGACGTCTGATGAGATAGTCAATTGCTCCAATGCTTGCATGGAGGCGCAGTTGAAACTCAACGTAGGTAAGTAAAGAGGAAATGCTCAGCCAGATGTTTCTAATGTGGCTACCAGAGTTTTAAAGTTCAGATGCAATAAATGACCGGGTTGGGTGGGTGGGGGTAGGGTAGTGTTGTATAGTAGCTAAAGTCTTGGAGTTGTACTTGGAGAGCATGCCTTGAAATTCCCACTTAGCAATGACACTTCCTAGCTGAGATTGGACCCACCCTCTTTCAGCCTAACCTACGTCTCACATTCTTGTGAGAATAAAAGGAGGGTATGGAGCCATCATGTGCGTTGCTCTGCGCACCTAGGACAAGGGTGGTGAATCTACGGTGCGCATGACCAAGGCGGCACGTTAAAAAAATGTCGGCACATGGCATGCAGGTGCCCCTTGATTCCTTGAGTCCCGCCCATACTCAATCAATATATAATGTTTATCATTACTGTCAAATGAAGCAGCGAATGATTTTTTTAACATACCGGGAGCAGTGAGAACTTTTACCCGTGCACCCCCCAAATAAGCACGCTAGACAAAGGCTTGGGTTAAAGGGCACTTTATTAATTATAAAACCAAGGGGAAAAGTTGCAGCAAGGAATGGGGTTTTTTAACTAGAACTTATAACCTAACTTTAAACCCCCCTAGCCGCTACCTCCCCCAGATGTTAACGGGCATCACATCCTGGCTCAATCCTGGCCTGGTCACCGACCAGTCCAGTCTATCACTGCCAACCCCAGGGGTTGAGGCAGTCGGACAGCGCAGACCCACCCCAGGTAAGCCTAAAGGTGATCTTTGCTTCCAGCCTTGGGGTTTGCCAGCCAGACTCACTGACCCGGGTCAGCATCATGTGAGCGGTTCTGGCTCGCTCCATAGGCCTTGCTATCCTCCGGATGTATGCCAGGTACAAACCACCCTGGCTACCCCCCCCCCCGCATGCTACCTACCTAAAGCGCCAGTGATGAAACCTAATTAAACAGCCTCCCACCAGCCGCAGTTTGGGGTAGGCGAAAAACCCACAGCCAGGTAGCCAATCAGGCTATGAGAAAAAATTCCTACCCGGCCACCCGAGGGGCAGCCAGCTAATCTCAGACTGAGAACCAGGAGGGAGGGTTGGGTTCCGACGACGGGACGCGACTGAGGAGAGCCGGGCAAAACGCCGTCTCGTGCCTCCTCAGTCCCGCCCCCGTTGCCCTTGACAGCCAATCGGCTGCCAGGTGGCTGGAGCCTTTGCCGCGCACGCCCAGGGGGTGGGGCCAGGCAAGTGACGCCGGCCCCCAAAGAGGGCCAGCGGCATTCCCAGGAGACGTCACACGCCGGTTTGGTGCCAGCTGGGCAGTTGTGAGAACATGTGAAATCAGATGACAGGTTTTGAAATCCTCACAGACCCAGTGGGCCCACGAGAGGCTGTTTTAGAAGATTATCACCACCAATTGGGGCACACGCTCTCAAAACTTTTCAGCACCCCTGACCTGGGAAGGCCAGAGGCGTAACTGCCCCCGTTGGCGCCCGGAGCAACGGGGGGAGGCGCCCCTATAACTGAATATCGCCACGGCCTTTGGCCGCAGCGCGCTCCGGAGGGGGGGCAGCGCTCTCCGGGCGGAGGAGGCGGCGCGCTAAGGGAGGAGGCGACCCCCCCCACCCCAATCGGGAGAGCCGGCTGGGGACGTCTTCCCCGGCCGGCTGCCCGGGGCCTTCTGAGGAAGGCCCGCTGCGAGAACGGTATTTACCGTTTTTGCGCATGATCAGACTGTTACTGAGGGGAAAAGGGCAGCCTTTTTCCCTCAGTAACAGTCTGAGCATGCGCAAAAAGAACGGTATAAATACCGTTCTCGCGCGGGCCTTCCAGAAGGCCCCGGGCAGCCGGCCGGGGCAGACGTCCCCGAGCCGGCTCTCCCGATTGAGGTGGCGGTCGGACTCACGTCTCCGAGTCCGACTCGGACTCGCGGGCGGGGCGCTGGGCGGGGCGCCCTTCGGGCGATGGCGCCCGGAGCCGGTGCTCCGCTTGCTCCGCTTGCTCCGCCCTAGTTTCGCCTCTGGGGAAGGCGGCATATAATCATAATCATCATAATAAAACGTGAACAATAAATACAGCAAGTCGTCACTTAAAGTCGTCAATAGGTTCTTTTTGGAAACTGCAACTTTTAGCGAAACGATTTATAATGAAACCAATTTTGCCACAGGCTGATTGATAAGCGTAAATGTTCCTATCTCATTTTCCCATCAACTTTAAAACGAAACAACATTACGACACCCAACTCCTCACTGAGGTGGGGGCCCAGGCAGAGGCGTTGCTGAGTGGGCGCGGGGGCACGGCAGCCGGGCTCGGGGCTGCGCAGAGCGGCGCGGCACCGGAGCCCGGCTGGCGCGCCCCTCTAAAGCAGCGCGTCCACTCGGCGCTTCCCCGACCTCCGGAGGCTGCGCTCCAGAGACCGGGGAGAAGCCCTCCTCAAAGCGACCGCCTTGTTCGGCGGTCGAGGGCTGATTCCGGCTGCTTGGGGGGGCGCACCAACCCCGCCCCCCCAGGCGCCGGGAGGGCTGGGAACGCCACTGGGCCCAGGGGGTCACGGATATCACACCCCTCCAGAACAAAGTTTGTCACAGCGCTGTCTGGGGTACTCCCTGCCACTGCACTGATCTCACCTGTGTACATTTCCTCCTACTTCAGCCAAATCACTTCTGTTAGCGACTTACAGAGGATGTGCTGACAAAGAAGATGGGCAACGACACGTCATCATGAACAAATCCAATCCACACTTTATTATGCAGTACAATGAGAGCTACTGCTCAAGTGACCTTTGCAATTACAATATGAGCACGAACTATGCTCTCAAATGGAGCCCTGGAGAGAACACAGGTAAAATGGCCGCCTGAGGGAAATGGTTGACAATAGACCGTTTTCATTTGTGGGGAAGGGGAGTGGAAGAGGGAGGGGCTGTACTCAGTGGAAGAACGTCTGCTTTACATGTAGGAGGCCCCCAGTTTAATCCCTGGCATCAACAGATCAGGCAAAGGAAACTTCCTTTCTCAACCCTTGGCTACCAGCCTGTGTTGACAGTACTGGACCATGTGAAGGTCAGACTCAGTTGGAAGCAGCTTCCTCTGAATAGGCTAAAAAAAAACTGGCAGAGCTCCTCCTGTACCTTTTAACGGCTGCATGGGAGTCAGACGTTCAGCAGGTTCAGCTTTTGGGGGGGGGGCATGGAGATGCTGCCACTGTAGCAGTTGAATTTCTGTCTGCTATGGAGCTGTTGAAAAGGCCAGAGTCTTGACAGAAAAAATAACCAGAGGGGAAGCACTTTCTCTAATCTAACCGGAGATCGGAGGGCTTTGGAGTAAGAAATGTGGCCCAGGTTCTTCATTCTTCATCTTGGTTTATAATTTAAGCTCCAGAAGAAAGTGGCTCTAACCATTGTTATGCTGGCCTCACGCAGTACTTGGACGAGACCCTGGAAGGAGAGACATGCCGTAAGAGCTACAACCAGTGCTACAATGGAAATGCCAGCATTACAGTAGGTGAGTCCAGACAAAACCAGTTGAGTTTGAGACGTATAAAATTATGCATGGGATGGAGAGAGTGGATAGAGGGAAATTCTTCTCCCTCTCGCACAACCCCAGAACCAGGGGACATCCACTAAAATTGAGTGGAGGGAGAGATAGAACGGACAAAAGAAAATATTTCTTTACCCAGCGTGTAATTCATCTGTGGAACTCCTTGCCACAGGATGTGGTGATGGCACCTGGCCTGGATGCCTTTAAAAGGGGTTTGGATAGATTCATGGAGGAAAAGACCATCACAGGTTACAAGCCATAAGCAACCTCCTGGTTTTAGAAGTAGGTTTTCTCTCTGCCAGGTGTAAGGGAGTGGCAGCAGGAAACAGGTTATCTTGTTGTCTTGTGCTCCCTGAGGCATCTGGTGGGGCCACTGTGTGATACAGGAAGCTGGACTAGATGGGCTTTTGGCCTGATCCAGCAGGGCTCTTCTTACGTTCTTATGTTCTTATCTCTTTTGCTCCAGTTTGGGGACATTGCAAGTAGTTGAGACTGTTTTTGATGCTGGGATGTGGATAGGTGTGCCCTATCCATGGAGGTATTTCACAAGAAAGTAAGAAAATAAGAATGCAAGGATGTCTCCACTGGATCAGGCCAAAGGCTCATTCTAGCCCAGCATCCCCTTTCCTGCAGAGACAATCCCTCCCCCCAGCTGCCTCTGAGAAGCCCACAAACAGGAGAGAAAAGCCTCACCATCTCCAACCAGAATTCTTTTAAATCCCCTTTTTCAATATTTATTCGTTTATGCATTTGTAAAGCTAAGAACAGGCCAGCGGGTGGCGCAGCGGGTTAAACCGCTGAACCATAAGCTGTCGATCGAAAGGTTGGCAATTCGATTCCCGCGACGGGGTGAGCGCTCGTTGCTTGGCCAGCTCCTGCCAACCTAGCAGTTCCAAAGCATGTTAATGCGAGTAGATAAATAGGTACCGCTTGCGGGAAGGTAAATAGCGCTCCGTGTTCCAGCCGCATGCTACGCGCTGTGGCAAGGAGAGTCATGCCGGCCACATGACCACGGAGGCGTCTACGGACAACGCTGGCTCTTCGGCTTTGAAATGGAGATGAGTACCACACCCTAGAGTTGGACACGACTGGACTTAATTGTCAGGGGATACCTTTACCTTTAAAGCTAAGAACATTGGAAGCGCCCTGCTGGATCAGGCCAAAGGCCCATCTAGTCCAGCTTCCTGTACCTCACAGTGGCCCCACCAGATGCCTCGGGGAGCACACAGGACAACAAGAGACCTGTAACCTGTACACATGTCAGATCTTTTGGTGAGGCAATCCTTGGGATGCCTGCAATTGGGGGGCAGGGAAATTGCACCTGTGGTAAAAGGTGGGTCTTACTCTTAAGAAAAGACTCTAATGAAGAAATGTTGGCGGTGATTATGGGGGGCATGGTGGCTATGGGGGAGTGTCGTGATAAGCTCTTGGGCTTTATCATTAGCCATGACACCACCGCAAAGAAGTCTAGATGTGTTCACCTTATTATTTCCTCTGTCACATTGCATTCTGGGGAACGTGTGGGCCTCCATCCTTGTCTCCTAGCAGTCCATCGCTCTCTTTCTTCTTTCCCAACAGGCCTTATCAGCTCTGTTGTATTCATCAAGACCTGCAGTCAGCCAAACTTTACGGAGTCTCAGACCCTATCTTTTGGCCTCATTAAATTCAACCTGTTGGGCTCCTCCTGCCTGGGCAGCTATTGCAATGGGGCAAAAACTGGTGTAAAGAGCCATGGGAAGGAAACTGTTGTAACCTGCTGCTTTTCATTCTTTGCTCTTTGTGCAATTTCTCTGGGGGGTGCTCTCCTGTACTAAGTGAAATCTCTTTCCTGGAAATTAAGAGAGAGAGAGAGAGAGAGAGAGAGAGAGAGAGAGAGAGAGAGAGAGAGAGAGAGAGAGAGACCTCTCGCGCGACAATCTGTCCCGGGTCTCTTTGCTACGTGTGAATGCAATGAACTGCAGCTTCCCAGCTGCCAGCTACAGACATGAAACAACTGACATCGGTGAAGAAGCTTTCAGAGATCATACGACAACGTGACTGGAACACAGGACTCTTTGTATTATCCACAAATGTTCTATAATGGAAGGGTAAGAAATCTGTAATTCTCTCTGAGAGAGAGGGAGAATGAGAATAAGAATGAAATGGAAAGCATTGCTTGAGGGCCAAAAGTCTCATGACTTAAATAAACAGAGGCAGTCCAAAACGGTGTTTACAAAAAGTGGATTTCGGTGTTTTTCGAAATAAAATTGCTGAGAGCGGTGTTATGTGCTTTTATTTCATTTTTTATCAATTATAATTGCTATAACCAAAGTGCACTAGGTAGGTGGTATAGCTGGTATAGTGTCAGCAGATGCAGCCAGGGTCATGACCAATATATAGAGGCGTTCGAAAATGGTTTTATTTTTTCCAGAGTTTGTTTCTTCGTGGGGGGAGGTGCAGAAAGCAGTATTTTATTTCATTATTACCCAAAAAAGACTGCGCCTACTTACCGTATTGTCCCGAGTATAAGACGCACCTGATTATGAGACACACCCTTAAAGTTTGGTGCTATTAAAAAAAATTAATTAAATCACTGGCATTAAATTTATGCCTGATTATAAGACGCACCCCTAGTTTAAAAACTTAAATTAGGAGAAAAAAGTGAGTCTTATACTCAGACCAATACGGTATATAAAGCATATCATGGGTTGATATTTTTTCTTTCATTTGAAATAGTGCAGGAGAGGGTTTTTGTGCACCCTGTGCAACTTTTGGGCGGTTGGGGGAATTTAATGTGTTGCTCTTTGCACAGATCCTTTCCAGATCATACCCCCTGCACAATATTTACAGTAGAAAAGAGATTCCGTTGAAGACATTTTCCTCTTGGGAACAGTGGAGGGGTCTAGATCAGAGCAGCTATGGGGCAAAGTGTTAAAGCCCCCCCACTCCCTAATGCGGTATTACCCCACATTCTTTTTTCCCATTAAGGAAAAATATCCATCCCAATGTGTGCTTTAGGCTTTAGCTCTTAAGAGTCTGGAGGGGGGTGTAGTGGCTCATTCAAACCACTAGAGGTCAGAAGTAGCCCATGACAGCTATTTCCTTACATTCCCGTCCAAGCATCTTTCCATAGCAAAACATCAATTCATATATATTCCATCTGCCAGGAAGCTGTCAACTCTTCAACTGGACCTTGCTGCTATGCCTTTAATTCAGGAATTTGCCGAGGAAGGTTTTCATGTCCCAGAGAGTGAAGTAACCACCTCCTGATGGGGGCGGATCAAACCACAGCGAAGGACACGACAGTGCCAAATGTTGGCAACCTCCACAAGTGAGGCAAAACATATGATTGACCATTTGGAGTTTGAACCGATAGAAGCAAGCTTTGGAGACACACAGAGTTCAAGGGTGGTGGTTAGGAAAAACAGATTTTGAAGTCAGTTCATCTTTTGCTCAGCGACAGCTGCAGAAGTTTCAGCTCCAAAGCTGAAGCAAGGAGCTCAAGCAATCCGTTTTAATACAGGGGGTCTCAACCTGTGGTACTTCGGCTGACTGCTGGTGGTACTCGGAGCACCAAACCACCGGAACCCTGCTCCGATGTGGCGCTTTCAGCGGCGCATTTTCGCTTCCGAGAGGCTCCTCCCTTAACGCTTAGAAGGGCCCTCCCACCCTCCAAAGAGCCCCCTACCTGCGTTTTCTGACCTCCAAAAACCTGAAAACTCAGAAGTAACAGGTGACGATGTCATCACCAGTCACTTCCGGTGGTACGCAGCAGGAGAGTAGCGCCAGAGGTGGTACTCGACCGGGAAGGGGTTGAAACCCCCTGGATAAAAACAAGCTGATCTAGTTTGGATTCAAAGTTGCATAAGTTATGCAATGGCCCTTTCGTAAGAAATAGTTCCCTTAGGCAGTTTCAGTTGTGTGGCTAACTTAGCATGAGGCTAGCATTGCTACCTGGCAAGACTCCTGTGCCTTTAAGTGTGAAAAAAGAGTGTCGTGAAAAGCAGAAATTCAACAGAGATGCACAGACCCCAATTGCCCCTATTTAGCAGAGATACTCTGCTAGCAGAGATTTCATGATCCCTCTCATTGGTAGGCTCTGTTTCTGGTTTTGTTTTGGTTTTTTTTTGCATTGTTTAAGGCTAGTTTAAAATACATCCTTGGAATTTGCTGGAGTTGTCATTCTTCCTCGTTTCAATTCCTCCCCTACGAAGTACATTTCTCAGTGAGAATGGAGGGCTCTTGCCTCTAGGGCAGATCCCCTTGTCAACACACTCACACTAACATGAAAGCCCTGCCACGGCCATTTCACAAGCTGTCATAGCCAAGATAGCTTTTGAACAGCTGTAAACAGATTGGAGAGCCATTTCGTACTGTATCTCAAATCTGTCTTTCAGCTGAACTGCAGACTCCCTCTTGGCATTTGAACCCACGAAGGTCAAAACGATGGAGGAAGAAATAAATACAGCATACAGCCAAAGAGACTTCAACTGCGTATGATGGCAACAATGCTTTATATGAACAATGGCCTCCTATAACCACATTCCTTGTTGTATCAGTTAAATGTTGGGGGGGGATATGGGGAGGTGCTTTCTGGCAAGGGGCGATGTAGAAGAATTCTGTCCTGGTTCTGTCTCTCTGAAATTCAAATCTGTTCAACATTGAGGCCCAGGTCACTTACAACGTTCTCCTTGTCTGATAAATGCAGGAAGGGGTGGAGCTGACGGATACTGGCTCACCACGCCCCCTGTGCAGGGGTGCCCTCCCCCCCATTGTTCAACACTTGTCTGTAAGGGCAGCAGTGAATCTCCGCTGTGATGTTAGATCCCTGACCCAGAGGATGGGGCGAGCATGGGAGATCATGGCTAGATCATGACAGGCGCATGCATGCTCCCCTTCTCTGTGTTCTGAGTCAATGAGAGAAGGGTAATGAGTTAATGAGACTATTTCTTCAGCTCTGTTATTTTCCAATGGTGCTCCCCAACATCCTCCCCCCCCCCCGAACATGACTCCTCCTCCTACATAGAATGTACTCATCAAGGAAAAAAATAAGTTTGTTCCTAAGCAATGACAACTTTTCTTTCCCAGCATGAGCTTCCAGGCACAGGGTGACTCAATCTGTACCTGGGCCTTTGTCACAGGTTTCTCAGATATGATATCAGTTGCACAGTTTCCAGAATGACCAGGTTCTGGGGTGAGGCTGGGGTAGAGGGATGTAGGGTGACTGGAGACCCTAGAGGGCAGAAATGATTTTACTTTTTTGGGCTCCAAGATCACTACAGATGGAGAGAGCAGCCATGAAATTAAAAGACGCTTACTCCTTGGAAGGAAAGCTATGGCAAATTTAGATAGCATAATAAAAAGCAGAGGTATCACCATGCCAACAAAAGTTCGTATAGTCAGGGCCATGGTGTTCCCAGTAGCAATGTATGGTTGCGAGAGTTGGACCATAAAGGAAGGCTGAGCGCCGAAGAATAGATGCTTTCGAACTGTGGTGCTGGAGAAGACTCCTGAGAGTCCCTTGGACTGCTAGGAGATCAAATCAGTCAATCCTAAAGGAAATCAACCCTGACTGTTCCCTGGAAGGACAGGTACTGAGGCTGAAGCTCAAATATTTTGGCCACTTAATGCGAAGAGAGGACTCTCTGGAGAAGACTCTGATGCTGGGAAAGACTGAAGGCAAAAGGAGAAGGGGAAGGCAAAGGATGAGATGGTTAGACAGCATCACCGATGCAACGAACATGAAAATGAGCGAACTCAGGAAGATAGTGGAGGACAGGAAGGCCTGGCGGGATATGGTTCATGGGATCACGAAGGGTCGGACACGACTTAACGACTGAACCACAACAAAGAACTCGCTATTCTGGCAAACATGTTTTTTCTTCCTCCTACCTGACACCTTCGAAAAGTCATATGCGGAACATTCCTGAACTGCAGAGCAAAGGATTCTGGGACACTGTCCCTGTTATCGTCCGAAAAGGGCATTCCAGCCAGGGCAGCTTTTCTCGTGATGAAAACGAGAAGAAAAGGTCCACCACCGACACTGGGAAAAAATGACTTCGGCTCTTTTTCAAGGGTGCCTTCCTTTTGCAACAACTCCAAAGAGCAAAATGTCCACTTGGTTTTTGTCGGTATGTTTTTTTTTTTTCATCTGCTTCATGCATGCTCCTCGGAGACAATGTGGATGAAGAGCTGAAGAAGCAAAAAAGTGTTGTGTAGGTCAGGGCTACACTAAACTAGATGCCTAGAGATCAGAGATTAAGATTTGCTCATTTTAAAAAATATATAATAATTAGAAGTTCCATGCAACTGGTGTTCCATGCAACAATTGGGGGTGAGGGGAGCTGCTATGACCTTCACGAGGAAAAATCCACAGGTACCTATATGGCCATATCTCCTTCCCGTCACCCCATTTTCCAAGTCTGGGCACTCTTGCGACATCACAAGACCCTGCTTCAGATATTTCAGGTGTTTGGATGCTCCTCACTGGTGTGGCGTTCTTGTTTCTGGACTGCATGACAAACCGCACCAGCCAAACGTCCCTCTTCTGCACCCCGATGGAAAATCCAGAAACTCTGCCTCCCCTGGTACCTGTCCCCTACATTTTGAATACCTGTCGAGTGGGTGACGGGAGTCATACCTGCCAAATATCAGCCGGCCGTAGCTCTCTTCAAAGGTCCACGAGCATCCTGGAAGGTGAGGTGTTCGCTGGGTGAAAAACCTAAACTGTCTCTTTAAAATGAACTTTCAAAGTACAGTAGAACTCAGACCTAACAGACAGACTATCCATGATCAAGCCTGACCTACGAACTGCTTCCCTCTACCTATTTGAACTTGCTCCGAGATCCTGCCTTGATTTCAGGCTTATAGTCTGAAAAAATAAATACCGTATTGGTCTGAGTATAAGACTCACTTTTTTCTTCTAATTTAAGTTTTTAAACTAGGGGTGCGTCTTATAATCAGGATGTTGCAATTTAATGCCAGTGATTTAATTAAATTTTTTTTAATAGCACCAAACTTTAAGGGTGCATCTTATAATCAGGTGCGTCTTATACTCGGGACAATACGGTAAAATCAAGCTGTGATCTCCTGCGTGCGTCATACCTGGGAGATGCTGTGACGCTCCAAAGGGGTAGATTTCGTTCACTCACCACAACCACAGATGATGCAGGTTGCCCAGCAACACTTTGAAATACAAAACATGGGAGGATTCAGGCAATCAAATTTCTTTGTGTGTATGTCCCCCCCCCCCTTCCGATGAGTGATACATTAAGGATGTGCATGTTGTATACTGCCTTTTTAAGAGCCAAAGAGCCAAACGTTCAGCCACAGCTTAGGAACAAACGTATTAGCGAAGGCCTCAGGATGAGACAGGCCATGTGAGTGGACTGGGGCAGCATTCTCAGTTTTGCAGGAGAAGCCTGTGTTAGTGGTTGAGTCTGTATTACCGTATTGCCCCGAGTATAAGATGCACCTGATTATAAGACGCACCCTTAAAGTTTGGTGCTATTAAAAAAATTTAATTAAATCACTGGCATTATTGCAACAGCCTGATTATAAGGCGCACCCCTAGTTTAAAAACTTAAATTAGGAGAAAAAAAGTGAGTCTTATACTCAAACCAATACGGTATTTCTTCACGAACGGCCTTAGATCCAAATAGACTAGATATTATTAGCCGCTTTTCAAATAAGCTGTCCTGCTTCTGCTGCCGTCCACGATAGGTGCCCGCTCTTCCTCCTTTGGAGTCCCTTTTGTATATTAAGAAATGAAACGCTAGTTTGAGATGAGAGTGAAGGCGCTTACAATTTTCACTTGTGCCGGCAACAACGTAGAAATGTCCATGCCACGTAAGCACTTTGTGCACTCTTGTATATTATGCTGGCTTAACAGATCAAGATGCTTGTGATACATCCTGGTGATAGGTAGGGGGGCTTTAACGCTTTGCTCCCGCTGTGGTCCTGATACAGATCAGCCCCCCCCCCCCCGGTACTATTTTCACAGGAACATTGAGACATGTGGGAGTCCCTGAAAGTAAAACAAAATTTGACCTTCCTAAAGGCTGATTCACACTACACTTTTCCAGGCCCCTGCCCCAGCGCGCAGAGCTGGCCGGACGTCCTCCTGCTGTCCCGCCTTCTTATGAAGGTGATTGGAGGTAGTTCTGATTGGCATGCAGCCACTCTCCCCCCTCTCATCCGATTGGTAGGCTGCAGTAGCTCCGCGAACCCGCCCAGCTCCGTGAAGCCCAGCTCCGGAAAAGATGAGGGGAAACCATTTTTCCAGCTTTTGCCTTGCGGAGCTCGCAGCTGCTCCGCAAGCTTCCAAACTGCTGTCAAAGAGCTCCGCGCTACGCTCCGGAGATCTGTAACGCACCTGGATTCCTGTAGTGTGAATCAGGCTTAAGAACGGTTCCCTTTCTGTTTGGAAGGAACAGGGAGGCTGGAGTTTGGGAAAGAGTCCTGGGTACAAATCAGGTGCAGGAAGGCACCTGGGACTGTTGGCATGCCTGGGCTTGTGTGTTTGTGTCGAGCTGCACCCCAATTTCCTGGCTGATCATGTTGTGATCTGCATGAGGCTCCTGCGTGCCGGAGAAGGCTGTCCAGCAGGTTCCCTCATTTGTCGCAGCCCTTAATGCATTGACTCATGAAGGGTCAGTGAAGAGACACCACTCCGCTTGGCAATGTATGGTTGCGAGAGTTGGACCATAAGGAAGGCTGAGCGCCGAAGAATAGATGCTTTCGAACTGTGGTGCTGGAGAAGACTCCTGAGAGTCCCTTGGACTGCTAGGAGATCAAATCAGTCAATCCTAAAGGAAAGCAACCCTGACTGTTCCCTGGAAGGACAGGTACTGAGGCTGAAGCTCAAACATTTTGGCCACCTAATGCGAAGAGAGGACTCTCTGGAGAAGATTCTGATGCTGGGAAAGATTGAAGGCAAAAGGAGAAGGGGAAGGCAAAGGATGAGATGGTTAGACAGCATCACCGATGCAACGAACATGAACATGAGCGAACTCAGGAAGATAGTGGAGGACAGGAAGGCCTGGCGGGATGTGGTTCATGGGATCACGAAGGGTCAGACACGACTTAACGACTGAACAACAACAATTTTTAGCCAATGACATTGTCTGAATGATCTGTGTGGGGCTCCTGGGGGCCTCCCATACGGACGGTGATCTGTTCGGCCTCTATTTAACATCAAATTCTCTCAAACTGGTGTCCTCATTGCCCGCAATAAGTACCCCATGTGCAGACTGTGTTCACATGGTGGAACCCTAATAAACTGGAATATTCCTACACTTACATTTGCATGGAGAAAGAAGCACATTTGCAGAGTTATCCTACATTAATCCCAGACAGGAAGACACATCAGACTGGAGACATGCATGCATGCGCAGATCACTGCAGAACGAGCTGGGAAAGATTGAAGGCCAAAGGAGAAGGGGAAGGCCAAGGATGAGATGGTTAGACAGCATCACCGATGCAACAAACCTGAAAAGGAGTGAATTCGGGAAGATAGTGGAGGACAGGAAGGCCTGGCGGGATATGGTTCATGGGATCACGAAGGGTCAGACACGACTTAACGACTGAACAACAACAACAAACCAGTGATGAAGACTTGAGTCTATTGACTCTAGTCGCCTCAGTGACTTGACTCGGCGATTGTAAAAGACTCGACTCGAGACTTGGAGCCTTTCATGACAAGTTTAATTTTATTCAGGTTTAAACCTGTTTTCCCCATTAAATAGATAGGGACTCGCAACTCGCAACCAAAGACTCGGAACTTGGGGGCAAAGACTTGGGACTTGACTCGAGACCTGGACCCAGAGACTTGGGACTTGACCCGAGACTTGGAGTCAGAGACTCGATCCACATCCCTGCTATTAACAGACAAACATAATGTTGAATGGAGAAAGAGCATGTAATACTTAATACCCACTGAGGCTCGAATTCGACCGTCAGCTTGCCCTGCAATGCCACCATCCCTGCTATAGGAACACACTCAGCTATTCAGGCAGCCTGACTCCTATGTGTGTTTATTAGGAAGAAACAGCTCTAGTTGCTGAGGTGGTTTAATGAACTGGAGCATGGCAGGTGGTGAATTGTCTGTGTGAATGTGTGTGTGTGTCATTGTCATCCCCTGTGGAAAACTAGCACCTCAGGAGAAAGTTGTCAGTCCAGCCCACTCCCTGCTGGGCTAGTTTTCTACTTGCAAGATGCGTTTCACATTGGGGAATTTTCAAAATGATGATCCCCACCCACAGTCTGAAATACTGTCGACGCTCAGATTATGGAGGAAGGAGGGCCTGGATTGAAATCCTCCAGCCCCACCCTCTCTCTCCCTCAGCTGTCCTAAGGTGCTCCTTCAAACGACTCCAGCTGCCCTCCTTCGCTGCCTCTTATAAATGGAACCGCCTCCTGGGACATCTGGAGGATCCTCCCTCCCTCGCTCACTTCCTTGAACCCTCTTCTTAAAACTCACCTTTTCATTGAAAACATTGGCACCACACCTCAATCCCCATTCTCAACAACTGCAATGAGTGTCAGTCCATGTAGCTCCAACAATTGCATATGCTTCCCCTGTTTACCACTGACTCCATCCTCTTTCCCCCCCCCCCCGTAGACTTTTATTTCCCCTTATTTCCCTCAAGTCAATATCTAGATCAGCGATTTTCAACCACTATGCAGATATTGGTGTGCCACAAATGGTCCGCAGGTGAGCTGCGGGAGTTTGGAGGAGGGTCATTTATTAGTAGGGCCATCGTCAAGGCACACCATCAGTGCTAAAATCGTGCTAAAATCGTCAAGGCACACCATCAGTTTGTTGACATCTGACAAGGCACACCACACTGTTGGTGGGGGACTCGCATCCCCCACCAACAGTGTGGTGTGCCTTGTCAAATGTCAACAAACTGATGGTGTGCCTTGACGATTTTAGCACCTTGTCCGTGTGTCATGAGATGGAAAAGGTAGATTGTAAGCCTCTCAGGGCAGGAGCCCATATTTTCCACTCACTATAAAGCACCATGTTAATTAATGGTGCTATATTATATTATTATATTATATATGTATGATTATTATTATTATCCTCCTTCCTCCTGCTTCTCATCATTTGAATGTCTGCATGTAGCCTCACAATTAGATCAGAGCCTATTGGTCTGTTCTCATCTCACATTTCCCACACAAATGAGCCGTGCAATTGTCGGGAAGAGAGTTGCTTCCTCTTGATTTTCTTGTTTGTTCTGAGCAGAGCTTCTATACTTTTTAACAGCCACGCACGACAGGCAGAAATTCCCCAGGTGCAGGCTTTTCCCAGCATGGAAGTGCTGTGACTGGGCAAACAGGGCCGGTTCATCCATGAGGTCAGCTGGGATGGTCGCCTCAGGCAGCAGTTTGGCAGAGAGCACCCACCTCCATTCAGGAATCCATTTGCCTCCCACATCCTTCCTCCTTCTCCTTGGATTTGAAAAAGCAGAGCAGAAGAGGAAGTGTGGAGGAGAGGAGAGCGGTAGACAGGAAGAGTGAGGGGAGGTGGTGGGCGTCTGTTTGACACCCCTCTGCTCAGGCTCCAAACCGCCACCCAATGCATTTGCATCATGGCCCTGGTGATGGGCTAGACTAGTGTTCCTTACTGTAACCCACCTTTCTCCTCTCCTCCACACCTTTTCTGCTCTGATCCCCTCTTTCGTTTGAAATTCAGGAGAAGGAATAGCTGAGAAGGTAGGCGGCTCACGGGATGCCACTCAACACAGGGGTGTTGTTTGTCACACCATCTCAGACCCTGGGAGGTTGTGGGTCAGGGAGAAATGCTTCCCTTGTTGAATTTCTGCCTGTCATTCCGCTGTTAAAAGCATACAATCCTTGCTAGAAAAAGTGGCAACCGTAGCCATGAGCTCCACTTATCTTTGAGAGCTCAGACAGGAACCCAGGAGTCCTGATCGGTGGGGCTCTCTCCCTCCCCACAACTCCCCTCGTTCTGCCTACAAGTGTCACAATCTCACATCCTAACTGGGCCAAGTGTGCACCAGGTAAGTTCAGCCACCCATTTGAGGCTCTGTGCTTGCGTATACGATTGTACGTGTTCTGTCATGTTTGGCATATACAGTATGTCTCATGACATTCACTGGCAGCCGGAGGCTTCTGAATAACGCATGTGCTGAGTCAGTGCTGATGGGAACGCTGAGTCACAGCCAGCACCACCATTGTCCCATGAAATCATACCCCTCACATTCATCCTGGAGCTAGGGTGGGTCAGGACTAACGTTGCAACCAAGGACCACTCCCACATCTGAGTCCCTGTAGTAGGCGTGCCAACGTTTTAGAGGCACCCTGGTGCGCAGCATTAGCAGGGAAGCATGTTGTTCTATGGCTATGAAAGGCTTCGCCAGCTGATCTCTGCAGATCGAACTGCTCTAAAAAGGCACAAGAACTGGTGTTTTGTTTTGTGTTTTTGAGTCGATCAATTGGTTTTTGTTTGTTTTTTTGCTCCCATGATTCTTCCGCGTTCCCTTGTCTCCGATAACACAACAAGAAGCCGCTTCATGCTGAGCAGAGGATGGGGAGGAAGGAAGGGGCTGGTTTCCCCTTTCCTTTCCAGCCATTAATCTGTTCAACATCTCTCTCCACCCATGGCAGCATGATGTCTGATGCCTTCTCCCCTTCCTTCCTGCCACACCAGACAACCCTCTTCTTCTTCATGCTTCCTGCATTTGAAAACGGAGTATGGAGAGGAAGTGTGGAGGGGACGTGTACGGTACAGTAGTTCTAGTCCATTGCTTTCCTCTCCTCCACACTTCCTGTTTCACTTGCACTCCCTTTTCTAACCCAGGAAGCAGGAAAGGTGGATTTGAGTGCTCTCCATCGATCCGCACCACCTCAGGCAACCCTCTCAGGCAGCCTCATTGATGGTCCGACCCTGTTCCCAGCTGCTTCCCCCCCCCCCCTGCCGCCAAGAGAGAAAATATGCAGCTTCCCATATCTTTTCTTCCTTGGGAGAAAAGCAGCTGGGGGGTTAGCGAAGTGTATGAGCCATCAGCTTCTCATAGAACTCCACATAAGACGCAAATAAAAAGGTAAAGGTATCTCCTGACAATTAAGTCCAGTCGTGTCCGACTCTAGGGTGTGGTGCTCATCTCCTTTTCAAAGCTGAAGAGCCAGCATTGTCCGAAGACGCCTCTGTGGTCATGTGGCCGGCATGACTCTCCTTGCCGCAGCCCGTAGCATGCGGCTGGAACACGGAGCGCTGTTTACCTTCCCGCAAGCGGTACCTATTTATCTACTTGTATTGACATGCTTTGGAACTGCTAGGTTGGCAGGAGCTGGCCAAGCAACGAGCGCGGGAATCGAACTGCCGACGGGAATCGAACTGCCGACCTTTTGATCGACAGCTTATGGTTCAGCGGTTTAACCCGCTGCGCCACGCAAATAGTCCACCTTAAACTGCAGTAGTAAGGACCCGATCCCCACGGTGCAGAGGAAGCTCTTCTTCCCTGGGAAGGGGTGGACGTTCGCCAAAGCAGCCTCCAACCCTTCCCATAACCTCACCACACCACCAGCGTGTCTCTTAACTGGGTCAGTAAGCAACATTATTTATTGATTTGAATCATGTCTACCGCGCCCTTTTAGGGCACGGCTTCCGAGGGCAGCTGAAGGCAGTCCAATAAAAACAGACAAAAGGACAACATAAGAGCAACGAAAACGGAAGAGTAGCAGGAAAGCAAAGAACGATTAAACGAGCAATTAAAGGCTTTCCCAAAAAAAAAAAGAAAAAGAAAAGAAAAAAGGAAAGGGCTTCGCTTCCCTTTTGATAGCAGAGACAGAGAGAGAGAGAGAGAGAGAGAGAGAGAGAGAGAGAGAGAGAGAGGTGGCGCGATGGATATCCCCAGGCAGGGAGCTTCAAAGGGGCCAACATCGAAAAGGCCTGGTACCCATTGACCAGATTAACATCAAGGGTGGGCCAGCACTCAAGGCTTCAGAGAGCGATGGTAAGGCTCAAGAAGTAGACAAAGAAGTAGTAAGTAGTAAGTAGTAAGTAGTAAGTAGTAAGGCTCAAGAAGTAGACTCAAGAAGTAGTAAGTAGTAAGTAAGTAGTAAGGCTCAAGAAGTAGATTCAAGAAGTAGTAAGTAGTAAGGCTCAAGAAGTAGACTCAAGTAGTAGTAAGTAGTAAGGCTCAAGAAGTAGACTCAAGAAGTAGTAAGTAGTGAGTAGTAAGGCTCAAGAAGTAGACTCAAGAAGTAGTAAGTAGTAAGGCTCAAGAAGTAGACTCAAGTAGTAGTAAGTAGTAAGGCTCAAGAAGTAGACTCAAGTAGTAGTAAGTAGTAAGGCTCAAGAAGTAGACTCAAGAAGTAGTAAGTAGTGAGTAGTAAGGCTCAAGAAGTAGACTCAAGAAGTAGTAAGTAGTAAGGCTCAAGAAGTAGACTCAAGTAGTAGTAAGTAGTAAGGCTCAAGAAGTAGACTCAAGAAGTAGTAAGTAGTGAGTAGTAAGGCTCAAGAAGTAGACTCAAGAAGTAGTAAGTAGTAAGGCTCAAGAAGTAGACTCAAGTAGTAGTAAGTAGTAAGGCTCAAGAAGTAGACTCAAGAAGTAGTAAGTAGTGAGTAGTAAGGCTCAAGAAGTAGACTCAAGAAGTAGTAAGTAGTAAGTAGTAAGGCTCAAGAAGTAGACTCAAGTAGTAGTAAGTAGTAAGGCTCAAGAAGTAGACTCAAGAAGTAGTAAGTAGTTAGTAAGGCTCAAGAAGTAGACTCAAGAAGTAGTAAGTAGTAAGGCTCAAGAAGCAGACGAAGGCGGTTCTTCAGGTAACCAGATCCCACGATCACTTATCTTCCATCCCTTCCCGGGCCACCCAGGCCATGACAACAGTGGCATGGTTAGAAAGCTAAACTGGGATGGGGCGGTAGACCTGTCTCAAATCCCCACCCAGGCATGAAGCTTGTTGGATGATCTTAGACAGAGCCACCACCTATCAGCCTAGGCTATCTGACAGCTTGCTGTGAGAACGAAAGGGCGGAAGAGCCATACATGATGCCACCCTGAGGACGGATGAGATACATGTGCAGCAGTGATAAAGGAACAGACACAGCCACAGCCCTTGATTTAATCTGGGTTTAATTGGGAAACGAGGCCTGTTTCCAGGGCCAGAGTGTGTCTGCAAGACTTTAAAGAGCAGGTCTGTTATTCAAAACAACTCTCCGTTTGGGCTTCGGCAGAGGAGTTCTGCCGCTAATGAGAGACGATGGGCACCAATGGGCAAACTGACCCAGACAGAAATCCTTTGTTTCACGGACTGCCAGGGTGGGGCTGTGAAACCAGCCTGCCTGTCTGGTATTGTTGCTAAGGGCAAGTGAGCACATCTGTTGCACCTTATCCTCATGTTTCTTTTTAAAATAAATCGCTTAACCCACAAACAGCCACCGGATGGGAGCTATGAAAGTGCAAGCTTTTTGGCATGCCGAAATGTTTCCCTGCCATCCGTTTTCCCTCTTAAAATCTCCCCAGATCCTCCCCCCCCCCCTTTGCAGGGGGAAAAGGATGCAGTCCCTGTGTTTTATTTTATTTTATTTTTCCCCTGAGGAGAGAAAAACAGCTGGGCAGGGGACATTTTGAACAGAAAAACTGCGGGAGGAGAAAGGATCAAGCAACCCCTTCCCCACATACTCCTCTTCTTCATGCTTAAACTACCAAGTGGGGAGTAGAGGGGGACGTGCCCCCTTACCTTTTGTGGCACCTCCTTTAGCCACTGTTTTCGAAAACTAGCATTGTCTTCATTTGACTAACATTGGGGGGGGGGGGAATTGGGGGTGATGAAATTGTGAATTTCATCAAGGCCCCCCTACCTTTTTCCCCATAGGACTGCTTCTTCTTAATTTCCCCCCCCCCCAAAAAAAAAATTGCTTTTTGTTAAAAAAAATTGCTTTTTTTTAAAAAAAAAATGCTTTTTTGTTAAAAAAAAAATGGCAGGGGAGTTGCACATAATTCCATATAACATTGCCAGGTGGGTCCTTAGAGATTTCCAGAGAGAGAGACATGGAGTTTCATTCTTATTATCAACAGAAGCGTTGACGGATGTTGCTTGACACAGGTCGTGGCCTTCAGCTTCTCAGAACTCCTCATCATCCTGACAGTCCTTCACTGTAGCAAGAGCTGAGCTTTTCCAAGCCCAGGCTTGCCTGTAATTATCCTTTCCTCCGCCTGGAAGCTCTGAATGAACAGTATCGTAAAATATCACCCAACTGGCTGTTCTAGTTCCTGGCGAAGGCGCCACCCCAATAACCACGCTCAAAGTGCTGAGGGAGAGAAGTGATGGGCCTGGAGAGGAAGCATGAAAAACGCCCTCCGGGCCAGCATCGAAGGACTGCGCCACAAAGCTAAGTAAGGAGGCGTGGCCTGTTGAGAAGGCCGCGAGACCCCGCCCTACCTGTCTGTTCGTATTTAGTGTCTTTAGAGTCATCTTGTAGACACTGACGGCAGCAGGGCTCGCCCAAGAGAAGTCGAGAAGATCCAGAGAGCAAGACGAGGACGTAGTAGGAACCGCAATGGGCTCTGACCTCCAGCTTCAGTCATGTATCTCCCTCCTCCTCGTGGCACTGATATTCTTCATGCAAGGTAAGAGATAGAAGGATCGTGATCGTAGTCTTGACCGTCGGTGACAATAGCTGTGGCAGACCACAGCTGCAGCAAGATACATAATAATTGGTGGTACTTAACAACCAATAGAACACGAAACAGGCCAGATTAACTATGATGCTAAGTATACAGTAGTAGATTGATATCCTGGCTGTGGATCTCAGATCTCCGGGGATCTCTGAAAATGGATGACTCTTTCCTTGTCACCAATTTAGGACTTGGGGCCTCAGTTGTAGAAACATTTAAAATAACCATGCTGTGTCTGGCATGCAAGGTTAGCTTATACCTAAACCGTAGCAATTTGTGAATGTTTTTTTTTAGTTGAAAAGTGATATGTTGCTGTTATGATTGATAATAATAATAATGTTGCCAACAATAAATTGTCGCAGAGCTGATATGTCTGGAGATTAAGCACTAGGATAGAAGTACCCTAGAGCAGTGTTTCCCAAACTTTTTTGACCCGCGGCTCCCTTGACCATTGGCAACCCTTGGCCATGACTCCCCGTTACATTATGTTGATGACTGCCAATTGGCATTGCACTGTATTCCGAGAGGATTCCGTGGCACTCCGCGGGTCCCCTGGCTGGTATCCGCGGCTCCCCTAGCTGGTATCCGCGGCTCCCCTGGCTCGTATCCGTGGCTCCCCTGGGAGCCACGCCTCCCAGTTTGGGAACCACTGCCCTAGAGGGTAGATTCACCCAGTTAGAGAAAACTTAGTTGACTAATCATATGGGTTTTGAGTCGATCAATTGATGAATGTCATTGATTAAATACACACATTTGTGCAGATAAGAAGAAGCAATGGCCCTCAAGGAAAAAAAATTCTTTCTTTGTATTTAGATAATTCATGCATAGCTCATGGCATGTTCCTACCTTAGGAGAGGCATTCCCCCTTCTTTCCCACAATGGAATGGAATGCCTCTCCGAAGGCAGAACTTTCATTTGCATTTTTTTATAAATACTTATGGTGGTGGTTTTTTTTTTAATCAAATATCTGCTGCCTGATTCATCAGGGACACGTTTTTAGTCAGCTGGAATGTTTTAAATTTATTAGTTGAATTATTCTACACAACACAGGAACCTCTGTGTCTTTGAAGAGGGGCCTATCTGGATTTTTGTATGGGGGCATTCTGGGTATTCACACACACACACACACACACACACACACACACACACACACACACACACACAGTTAAATAAGACATTTTCACATTTAAAATTGTTTTAAAATTGTTTTAAAATTGTTTTAATACTTTTTATTTAATGATTAATTAGCTAATTAATTAGCAGGGGGTACTTCAGAAAATTGGACCATGATAGGGGGCATCTAAACGTTGAGAACTCCTGTTATACACCATTCCAATGTTCCTTCATCATGAGTTAAAAGAAGCTGCTATATGCATGCAAGCTGGAAAGCAAGAGAACATACTTGCAAGAAGACAATGATGTATTGGCTAGACCTGATGAAGTTGGACTGGGAAGCCCTGGGTTCAAATTTTACCCTAGCTGTGAAGCTCATTGTGTGCCCCTGGAAAGGTGACATGCCTCTGTCTAACCTTCCTCACAGGGGCTGCGGTGGCTTAGTGGTTAAGATGCTAAACTGCAGACCGGAAAGCACAGCAGTTCGAGACCCGAGTGCCGCGTGATAGAGTGAGCTCCTGTCTCTTGTCCCTGCTCCTGCCAACCTAGCAGTTTGAAAGCAAGAAATTGCAAGTAGATAATAGGCACTGCAGCGGCGGGAAGGTAATAGCGTTCCGTTAGTCACGCCGGCCACATGACCACGGAAGCGTCTGGACAGCGCTGGGTCTGTGGCCTTAGAAACGGAGATGAGCACCTCACCCTAGAGTCCGACATGACTGGCTTTCGAGCAGGGGAGACCTTGACCTTAACCTTCCTCACAGGATCTTTGTGAGCATAAAATGGGATCACTCCATGTTCTCCATGCCGGGTTCTTTAAACCAAGGATAGTAGTGTGTACATAAATTGAGCCAAGGATACAATATGGAGCCTCTTCATTTAAATTTCTGTCCCACTCTAATGCCAAGGCCTCAGGCCTGCTTAGAAACACATATTGATCTCACTCGGTTCTCACAACAGCCTTGGAGGGTTGACATTGTGGTGAACATGGACAAGCCACAGTGGTAAATGAGCATGATGTCTGTGCAACCACATGGAAAGCTGGTCAACTGCAATGCTCTTCCATGCAGTGAGAAGGAAGGAAGGGACTTCTGCAGACCAAAAAACGAAATCTTGAGGGAATCCCAAAGAGCTGAAAAACATAGCATTTTATTTATTGAAGAGCCAAGAGAAATATAATGTAAGCTAAGATAAAAAGATCCATTATGTTATTTTGGAAGCTTGACTGCAATAAACTCCACTCAGAGTGACGTCTTTTAGGAGTCTTGTTCTTTCCACTGGAGATTCAGTCAATAAAATATGATAGATTTTCAGCACTTCGGGTGCCCCCTTTCCATTTTTTGTGGAGAAGGATTTGATCGCAAAATCGGCACCTGATCCGAAATCTAACGAATCGGGAGCTTTGTACGATTCTCTTTGCTGCCCGGCTGGACCGACAAGGAGATACAGCAGAAACAGGCTCCCAATGTATCTATGGTGTAATAATTACCTCAGAAATTTAGCACTTGGTGAGTCGTCGGCTGTAATGAGCAACTGGCTAGTCCAGTTGAGCAGCAATCTGAAAGTGGGTCACCCGTGGTGGCCAAACCCAACCAACTATATTTGCACTGACGGAGATGAAGTCTTGAAGACCAGAACTGACGGAGATGAAGTCTTGACCTTGGTTTGTGTGGTTTGTCTACTCAACCAGACCTCTTGGTTTCATAAACCTGGAAGCTAAGGGCTTCCGGGGCAAACTACACATTACACACAAGCATAAATAAATGCTCTCAAGACTTCTTGTCTGATGAGTCTGGGACACCAGGCTAAGACCTTTCTCTTTGCTCAGGTTTTTAAGGATTGGGAAACTCAATGCGGTCGTCGCGCCACTGCTTATTTTTCCATCTGCTGTTTTATGGCATTCATATTTTAGGGATCAGGTTTTCCTGATGCACGTTGCTATTTCTGTTTTAATTAGCGTTTCGTAAGCTGCTGTGAAGTGTTTTAATTATAAGGCAGGGTGTCGTCTTAAATGAACAGATAAATAAATGGAGGACACCCTGGAAGCCATTTTGAAGTAAAAGACACTTTGGGAGTATTTGTACATAGAGAGGCAGCAAAACATTGTTGGATGTACACATTAACAAGGGACTATCAACACATCAAGAAACCCATTTTGAGGGACGACTACTACTACTACTACTACTACTACTACTACTACTACCATCATCATCATCATCATCATCATCATCATCATTATTATTAATAATAATAATAATAATAATAATAATAATAATAATAATAATAATAATAATAATAATAATAATAATAATAATACCCACGAAATGGAAGGCAAGCTCATCCGCTCCAGCAGGGCACTAGCCGGACCAGACTGAAAACTGGTGGATTCACTTTGCTAACTAGACAAAAAGGGAAAGTCGTGTCTGTCTGTTGCCGCTAAAAGCAAACCAACAAGAATCTCGTGGCATCTTGAAGATGAGCAGATTTATCGTGGAATAAGTTGATGCCACGATAAATCTGTAACGCAGACGCTATGATGTGACAGGGGTGTGTGTGTGAATGGGGGTTGCAGGGCCGGCCCATCTATGAGGCCAACTGAAGCAGTCGCCTCAGGCAGCACCTTGGAGAGTGGGCGGAGCCGAGGTTGGGAAATCATCAGGTAAAAGATGATGCCAGGATGAGAGCCAGGATGGTGTAGTGTTTTGGGAGTCGGACTTAGACCTGGAAGATCCAGGTTCAAATCCCCGCTCAGCCATGAAGCTTCCTTGGTGACCTTGGGCCAGTCACTATCTCTCAGCCCCACCTACCTCACAGGGTTGTTGTGAGGACAAAAAGGAGGGGAGGAAATATGTACACCACTCTGAGCTCCTTGGAGGAAGGGCGGTATAAAAATGTGAAAAATAAATAAAATATAAATAAATAAAGGGGTGATCAGCCAGCCTTCAGACCTGGTGGATGCTAAATTCAACCCCTGCTCACTGATTCCCTCTCCTATCCCCCACCACAACACACAGTGCATGATAGGTTTGTAGCATTTGTTGTCACAAGATGTGGTGATTGGTCACTAGTTTTGGATGGCTTCAAAAGGGGATTGGGCGACGGCATGGGGGACTTTGATCTATCCATGGTTATCCATGGACAGATCTATCGATGGCAACTGGTCATGATGGCTATGCACTATGCGCTTCAATGGCAGCATGTCTCTGAATGCCAGTTGCAGGAAAGCAATGGAGGGAGAGAAGTCTGCCTTCCTTTCTTGTTTTGCGAGCATCCCAGAGGCAGCTGGTGCCTGGTGGACCACAGTGGGAAGGAAGCAAGATGCCTAACTAGATAGATAGACCTTGGGCCTGACCCAGCAGAGTGTTTCTTGCGTTGATGTTCTAACAGATACAGACATCATTTTAAATTGGTTTTCCCAAGCTAAGCTCTAGAGGCAGAAACAAGCCCAAGTGGGTGGAAAATGGCCTTTGGGGGCAGCCTTTTCAGAATAGGTTTAATTAATTCATTGATTAATTTAACAGGTTTATAGCCAGCGTTTCATTTAAGTCTTCAGGGCAGCTTACACATGCTTTTCATCTCGCTGAACTTCCCTGGCAAGACAGGTTAGCTTTCGTTATTACGTCAGAAAACACGGGGATGTTAGGAGTGCTGGGTGAAATTTCAGGGCCAGCTCATCCCGCAAGAACCTGCCTGAATATTCAGGTCAAAATCCTTCTCCAGGTGCTCTCACCATCAGAGATTGGATAGGTGCTGGCTGAAGAAAGGGCCTATCGGGCTTGGCACCCCATCTTTGAAATGCTCCCCCCCACCCAGGAGGCTCACCTGGCTTTAGATTTAATGACTGGTCCTGCCAAACAAACACCTTTTCATTTGACCGGGCTTTCTGAGTCTTTGTTCTCCAACAATCACCTGCTGAGTATATTTCTATAAACTGTGCTGCAATCTTACTATTGGTCTGTACAACCAGGTTGTTGGGTGCCCTGGGAAAAAGCCCTGAACTGGAGCTCCCATGGCACCCTCCACACGCCTTGATGATGTGATGGACTGACAGTTCAGGATGTACTCAAGTTCATGTACCTCAAGTTCAGGATATATATATTTGGTGAGTATTTTTTTTTTTACTGAAATGTTCAGAATGGAAAAGCATTAAAGAATAGAAATGGATAGTCTAGCTCAAGGGAGATGCTGGGGACTAGCCAGACTGAACATTTCCCGAGGGTCAATGCCCATGAGAGAGAATACATTCAGCCATGCTGACCCCTGAACTGTCAGTCCATCACATCATCAAGGGGTGTGGAGGGTGCCATGGGAACTCCAGTTCAGGGCTTTTCCCCAGGGCACCCAACAACCTGGTTCCAGTATGGTCTAGACCAGTGGTTCCCAAACTGGGAGGCATGACTCCCAGGGGAGCCGCGGATACCAGCCAGGGAGCTGCGGAGTGCGAAGGAATCCTCTCGGAATACAGTGCAATGCCAACTGGCAGGCATCAACATACTGTACGGGGGAGCTGCAGCCAAGGGTCACCAATGGTCAATGGAGCCGTAGGTTTTAAATTTTTTGGGAAACACTGCCTCAAGGTCAGGACAGGTCCACTTCTAAGTCTTTTACAGTGGTGGAGCAAAACAATTCTGTATGAGCAACACTGGTGAGGTGACACCCTTGTGCTGCACCAGTGGAGGAGCTGGGTAGAATTGCGCTGTAAGCCACGTTTTCATGTGGGACTCCTTGCCTAAGGAAGAAGGTTCTTCTCATTTGCTGCTCTATTTTGGTTGAAATGTGAGAGTAGGGAACATGCAATATTATCTCTACTAGACAATCATATTCCCTAATGCAAATGAATTTAAATATTTGTTCTATATATATTCAATATATACACTTGCTCCACCCTTATTGAACAGGCAGAGTAGCAATTAGCTGCCCCACTGAAACGTTGAGATTTAAATTAATCAAATGCATGTGCGCGTGCGTGCGCGCGTGACACATAAAGTGGAAATGCAAAAGATATTCTCCCGAGGAGATAGTATGTTGTGTCCACATTGGCCCCTTGCTCTGGCAAATTTGGGGAATAAGGGGTTAAAGCCTAGGCTCTAGCAATAGGTGTGCTGCACAGCTGTGGCCACTAGAGGCAATCAGGTCTCCAGGGATAAAAGCAGCACCTGGAGGAAGGAGGAAGGAAGGAAGAAGGGTGGGGTAGCAGAAGGAGGAAAGACTGGAGGAAAGGGAGGAGGCTGGCTAAATCGGCAACCTGGCTTGCAAACTTGGGCCTGCTTACTGACTCGGCTTATGGACCAGCTCTTGGACTAGCTTGTGGACTCTGACTTGGCTTGTGGACTGACTTTTGACCTGGCTTACGGACTGGCTTACAGAGTCTGAAGACTGAGGGGGGGGGGACAGAGCGTGGGGCATGCACTTCAGCTGATAAACACCATGTCTTGGCCCTAAGCTGGCTCTTTCCCTTGGCTTCCATTCTGACCTCTGCCTCTCCCTGCCTCTCTGGTCTATCCAGGTTCAGATATCCAGGTTAGAGTCTTCGGTTCAGTCCATCCATGATACCTCATGGTCTGAAAGTGTGGACTGTTGCTACCAATCAGTGTAGGCGAAATTGAGCTTGAGGAACTGTGAACCAGACTTGGCAGGCAGCAGTTTCATATTGTGATGTTTGGAATACATCCTGTTCAAGAAAATTTCCCTCCCTTCAGAAGTTCTGGAATGTTAGCAGAGCAGCTGTGGAAGGGGGGGGGACACTAGAGAAGAAGTAGTTTGGTTGGGGAGCTGCTCCAGAGGTTGAGACCGAAAGCTCTCTGCACACTGAACTTTGGAGTTGCTCTCACGGCTGGGAGTGTCTCTCGTAACAAACCTTGGCCTCACCCTAGGGTGGTGTCCTCTCAGAACCTGAGCAGACGCTGCCTTGCAGGGAAAGGGATGGGGGGGAAGAGGTGAGAAAGATAAGATGAGAAAAGGGATTGCGTGGGGTTTGGGGGTTGTAATACAGTGGGATTGATTTGCAGATTAATTTGCGGGGGGGGGAGAGGCGGGACTCTGGAGAAGTGCAAGGTGGGACTGCAGCACAACTCCCTTCGGCATTTCTGGAGGGCTGTTTTAGAAGGACCCCAATATCTGAAAGGGTCCGTCCATACAATTCGGGAGAAGTGGAGACAATGGAGCATGTCCTGTTTCGCTGTTCATTTTATCAGGAGCTGTGTGTTAGGTTTATTTTTCCCTTTATTAAATATTTAAATTAATCAAATGCATGTGCAGTCTGACTGATGTGGAGTTGGCCAAGATGTTCCTTATTATGGGGGAAAGTTCTTGGTTCACAATCCGGTGTACAAGATTTTTGGCAGCTGCTTGTAAAACCCGTAAGAGTATTGTCAGTAACGAGGGGAAATTCTAATGCTGATCTAAGCTCTGTGTATCTGCCCCCCCCCCTTGTGTAGTGTGTTCCACCTGTCATAACTTAGGCTTGGCTAAAAACTTCCACCTCTCCTCAACATGTGATGTTTTGTCAATGTTGTGTTATGCTGGTCTTTGACTGTTAATAAACTATTGGATTGGACCACAGCACAGAAAAAGGTAAGGCACGTTGAAGTTTTGGGTAATGTGCAAAGAGACAAAAGAAACCCAGAGTTCTACATGCATTGCTCAGAAGTGTCCTGTCCTGTGACAGTCTCTGTCAACCCAGTTTCAGAGTCATGGGGCATGTCTGCCCCACAAAGGTGAACTCTTAAGAACATAAGAAGAGCCCTGCTGGATCAGGCCAAAGGCCCATCTAGTCCAGCTTCCTGTATCACACAGTGGCCCCACCAGTGGCCCTCTTCATTCATCATTCCCTCTCCCCTGGGAACCGTAGTCCCGTAGTGGGAGAGGGGACCCCTAATTACGAGGCAACGTTGCAGCAAAATGCCTCATTGATTTCCAAACCTTTCTGAACTTCAATTCAGGGAGTTTCCCAGACTTTCTCTAGAGGAGTCACGGGAAGGGCAGAGGAAATCTCCCTCACTGGTACTGAAAGCCTCAGTAGAGCACAAGTCAATAGACTCTATGGCGTAGTTTAGATCATGTCGTTCACACTATACAGCATGCAGCCAGCATTAGAGAGCTTCACAGATGTACATTTGGGTGGATAACTTCAAACCCTTTTTGCTTCTCGTTTGCTGACAAACCACTGCAAGCAATCCACTCTTATTTTTTATTTGTTAAAGTCTATTTGCTGGCTTTGCACAAGAGATGGATTCAAGGCTAAATCTACTTTCGGAAGCTCAATATTCTGGAAATGTGTTCCCGATGCCCAGCAAGTTTCAGTGATAAGAACAGCATGTCCTTTTGGGCATCCCACAGATGCAAGAAAGAACCCTGGAAATGTGCATATGTACGTGCATGCATGCATGCATGCGCGCGCGCACGCACACACACACGCAGCCAGTAGGAAGAGGTAGTTTCAAAGCATTTTAGAGAGCGTGATTTCAGGTTTTTTGACAAAAGAGATTCTGAAATCCCCTCTTCATGTGTCCCCCCCCCTCCCTCACCTGTACAGGTGCTCTAGCACTGGAATGCCACAGTTGTGTGGACCTGGGTGATGGCAGCTGCAGCCAGCCGAAGCTGAAGAAAGTGAAGTGTCCCGCAACCAGCCAAGTCTGTATGGAAATAGCAGCCGCTGTGGAATGGAGTGAGTAGAGAATCGTTTATTTTATTCACATTTTTAAACCACCCTTCCTCCAAGGAGCTCAGGGTGGTGTACATAGTTCCTCCCCTCCTTTTTGTCCTCACAACAACCCTGTGAGGTAGGTGGGGCTGAGAGATAGTGACTGGCCCAAGGTCACCCAGGAAACTTTGTGGCTGAGCGGGGATTTGAACCTGGATCTTCCAGGTCTAAGTCCGACTCCCGAACCACTACACCATCCTGGCTCTCTAATCATGTGTTTTTACGTTTTCACTTGCCTCCCCGCCATTGGTTAAGAGGGGCAAATTGAAATTAGTCCCTTGCATGTCATGCAAGGGGGGGGGGGGAAAGACACAGATCAATCGCAATGGGATGCTCACTGATTTGTGGATCTGGTATCATAATCTCAATAAGTTTCACCCACTCAAGAATGAGAATCCTACCAAACAAACAAAAGTGAAGCACTACAGGTGATTGGTGTGTGGGGTCTGTCTGTTCCGTCCTCATTCCAAATAATCTATTTCCTGTTCCCTCCTGTAGGTCACGGGAATTTCTCGGTTGGCGAAAAGAGCTGTGGAATGGGCATGTCGGGCACCAACGACATCGCGCTAGACTTGCACGGGATCGTGGCCTTTTACCAGCTGCACCAGTGCAACAGCAGTCGTTGCAACACCAAGCTGGACCTGAAAGACTTGAAACTGCAACCTGTCGGTAAGAATTACAGGCCAGAACTGTTTCCTTTGGATGAAATCAGGAGTTAGATCTGCCAGTGCCATTGGGGGGGGGGGGGGGTAGAGCGGGGTGGAATACCATGCGAGGTTCTCTAGGGCAGGGGTTCTCAACCTTTGGAGGCCTGGGTATCCCCCATCACAGTCCAATTTTCTGAAGTACCCCCTGCTAATTGTTAGTTAGTTGGATTAATCAATTAATTAATTAGCTAATCGTTAAATGAAAAAGTATTAAAACAATTTTAAATGTGAAAATGTCTTAACTCGTGTGTGGGTGTGACAGACAGACAGACAGACAGACAGACAGGGGGATTGCAGTTCTAATTAACAAGTAATTAACTACTGATAAGGGGCAGAGGCGTCGCTGGTGCGTGGCCAGGCCGGCGGGGGTGACGCGCATCACCTCCGCTTCCGCTGGCTCCGCGTCACCCTCTGAGTGGCGTTGTGTGCATGCACGAAAATGTGGAAAAACAACGCGTAGGGCCTCGTCAGAAGGGGCCGAATCGTCGGCCGGGTAGGATGCTGCGAGGCCTTCTCCCGGCCTCGGAGGGTGACGGGCAGAGCCGGTGGAAGTGGGGGTGAGTCTTTTGGAGGGTGCCCGGGGGGTCACGCCGGCAGGGGTGACGGCGGGTGACGGCCCCCCCGCCCTAGGGTGACATGCACCTAGTGACGCCACTGATACCATAAGGGGCAGACTCTGACATCCCCCTTGCCGTTGGTCCCCGTACCCCTAGGGGTACTCGTACCACAGGTTGAGAACCCCTGCTCTAGGGCATCCCTTACTTATCAGTGTTTCCCAGCATTCATGAGGAGAAGGAAGCCAGGAGAAGGAAGGTCCAAATTTATAGCACGCAGGAATGTTCTTTGCCCATACTCACACCTATTGTTTGGTTACCAGGCAATGAAAGCGAAAGAGTTCTAAACGGCGTGGAATGTTACGGCTGTTTCGGTGACGAGTGCGCCAACTCAACGATTGTCAAGTGCTACGATACTTTCAAGGGTTGTTTCCACGGCAATTTCACCATGAAAGCAGGTGGGTCTCATTAGCTCAAGATTCCTGAGTTCTGTAGGACATCTAAGACAGACCGTTGCCATTCAGGATGGCCACTGTAGATTATTGAGAAAACCCACATAGGCTCAGCAAAATGTATTTACCGGGGAAGTCATGGAATTTGCTGCTTGTCAGCACAACTAGGTGAAGAAGCCAAGCGATATATCTGGGTTCTGGAGAACGTAACTCTTTCTCCTTGTTTGGGGAAGAGGGCGAAATTGGAGCCAGAATACTATACAGTTATATTCAGAATACAGTATTTTGCATACAGAATACAGTGTATTCAGAATTCAATGAATACAGTATTCCAGTGTTTCTCAAACTGTGGGTCGGGACACATGTGGTGGGTCCAGAGGCGTGGAAAGACTAGAGCGAGCGGAGCAGCAGCTCTGGGCGGCACCGCAGTGCCGGGCGGCGCTGCTCCGCTCGCTCCAGTCTTTCCACGGAGCGAGCGCGCGCGCGCCCCTCCGGTGACGCGGCCGGGCGCTCCGAGGCCTTCTCCCCCGGCCTCGGAGCCGGAGAAAGCCCCGGAGCGTCTACCACGTAAACGTTCTGCGCATGTGCAAAAAAGGAGAAATAGCACGCCGCCTTCAGAAAGCACTGTCCACCAGTCGTGGTGGACGCTCCGGGGCTTTCTCTGGCTCCGAGGCTGGGGCAGAAGGCCTCGGAGCACCCTGGTAAGCGCCCCCCCCGAGCGGGGCCACCCCCTACAGGGGGCGGCGTATCAGCGAGCGGTGCTCCAGGCAGCATCCGCTCCTGATACGCCTCTGGGTGGGTCACGACCTGACTTCTGGTGGGTCCCAGGTAATGGAAAGATCAGATAAGTAATTGCCACAAGCCCTGAGGCTATTCAAAAATCAGATAGCTGCTAATTGCCCTTCAAAGAGCTGAGCTCCCGCAGTTTGCAAGCTTGTGTGAATATAGGAAGATAAATGTTTGAGTGTCTCGTAAAGCTAGGTGGGTCCCGACAGAGGGCCATTTTAAAAAGTGGGTCCCGGTGCTAAAACGTTTGAGAACCACTGCTGCATCCAATACAGAATACACTGAATAGATTGAATGTATATTCAGAATACAGCTGCCATGGGGCCCTTCGGGGAGAATGGCGGTGTAAAAATACTATAAATAAATATAGTTATACACTCACCTGGTCACCTCACTTCTTCAAGTGGTGAGGAGTTCCAGGGGTGCAGCACCATCTGACTTCCTTTGGAAGAGAGATCTGTTAGAATATGGTGTCTTTCATAGCAATTGGTTTATTGACAAATATGCAGCTTGAGCATTGGATGAGCATTCTTATTATAAGAACAGATGACAGCAGTTTCCCAGATGTTCCAGATGTTGCCCAGGTGTGTTCCAGCTGTTGCCCAGGGCTATTGGGATTGCCTATCCCTCTTCTTATCCCAAATCAGGCCAGAGTTTCCGATCCAGGAGTGATGGTAGCCTTCTTCCTCAAGATCAGATTAGTCTGCACTTGGGGTGGGAGTGAAGAGCATGAATTGGGGAGCAGCCATTTGGGTGGAGATTTATAAGGGTGTGTTTCTCCCCTTTTTGTACCATCTTCCCATACATTGTACCCATGGAGGGAAGTCTTGGTTATGTTATGGGCACTGGCCAATCGGTGCTGTCCACACCCAGCTTTTATTGCAAATCTGCTGAGCCGCATGCCCCCATCAGCTCTCCACCCTAGAGAGAGTAAATTGGGCTGAATGCAGTGTGGATGTGTTCAAATAGGCTACGCCATCTTCACCTTGCCTTTCTTCCTTTCTAGGCAACTTCTCCCTGGTCAGGCCCATCAAAGGCTGCGTCCAGGACGATCAGTGCACCAGGGTCACAAAGGGAAGCCAGACTGTCACCCTTACGGGTTCCTGTTGCTCTGGTAGCCTCTGCAACGTTGACCTCTCCAACAAAACGTTCTTCGCTCACAACATTCCACCACTGGAGGTCCTGCCTGGTCATGACACCAACACCACCACGGTCACAACAACCACTCCTGCGTCTACTCGCGTCAGTATGCCAGCCCCTTCCACTAGCAGCAAGTCAACCCGTTCAGTCACCGTGACCACATCGGTGCCCAATCACCACGACCACGACCACGACCACGACCACGACCACGACCACGATCATAACAACACAGAAATCACCTCAGTGAGGAATGGGAACCCTATCACTGCTGTGAAAGTCGAAGAGCGACATAACCAACAAGCTCAGGTGCCATACCATTCTAAGGGGAACACTGCAAGCCTGGGTTGGTCGGTCTTGTTGATCTTGTTGCTATCTGGGCTGCTTCAGTGAGGGAAAATCAAGGAGATTAAATGGTATTTAGCCTCCTGCCTTCTCCCATACATCCAGCCTTTCCAAATACATTTTATCATCGCACTTTGCCATGACTTTTCCTGTTTAGGCTCTACATGTAGTGGAGGCACCTTGAACAGAAACCAACATGTTTCTCTTTAATGTGGTAAACTGCAGGGATGTGGATCAAGTCTCTGACTCCCAAGTCTCGAGTCAAGTCCCAAGTCTTTGCCCCCAAGTCCCGAGTCTTTGGTTGTGAGTCCCTATCTATTCAATGGGAAAAACGGGTTTAAACCTGAATAAAATTCGACTTGTCGTAAAAGGCTCCAAGTCTCAAGTCGAGTCTTTCAACTCTTTTACAGTTGCGGAGTCAAGTCATTGACACGACTTTAGTCCGAGTCAATAGACTCAAGTCTACATCACTGGTAAACTGGCACATTTTGCCAATTGAAAGCACATTTTTATTCACACAGTCCCATGGCGGCCATCTTGTAGCATGTGACTTTGGTCAAGAAGTAGCTAGAATCTGCTGCCATCTTACAAGGCAAAGTTCCTCATGATGCTTAGGCAGCAAAAGTCAGTTTGACTCTTATAAAGCAAAAGTCAAATTCCTGTTGCATGTGGGCCTTCCTGAGGGTTCATTTTCAAACATCATCGCATTTGATGCCAACCTGATGGACGGCAGCCATTTTGTATCTATCCTTCCCCACAGTTTTTCTAGTGTCCTTCATTCGTTGTCTATCTCATTATCAGATAAATGCTCTCTTATCGCTGAGGTATGTTGCTCTCTTCTTCTCCTCAGCTGTATCGATCTACAGCATAAGGTAGAACATTTTGGGAGGGTTAGTTATACAGTATTATCTAATAGAGTTGGGGGCTTTCAGGGACTACGCAGGACTACTTGGGTGGGTTTTGGACGGGTGCAAGGAAGTGACAACAGGAAACGGGTTATCTTGTTGGCTGTGTGCTCTCGGAGGCATCTGGTGGGACCACTGAGATACAGGAAGCTGGACTAGATGGGCCTTTGGCCTGATCCAGCAGGGCTCTTATGTTCTTAATAATTAAAGCCAGTATAAAATTGACTACAATATAAAATTCCAAGTCATCAGATTAGCTGCTGTCAAATACTGATAGCGACTGCATGTCAAAGAGTATCATGTTTTGGCTGCAAGCACGACAAGATCTTCAGGTGCACATTCAGAGACCATCTGCCATCAAAATTCAGCGTTGTGAAAAGGCAACCACCAAGCTGTCACGTCTACCAAAATAGAAAAAAGATCTGAGTTATCTACAAGGAAAAACATATTCATATATTTCTGACTAACGTGCAAGATCTAAATGGTTTAAGGAGAAGTTCTATTTTTGTGACTCTTGAGGAACAAAACTTGTGCATCGCCGACCGTGTTTAGAATCTCAAAACTAACTGCATGTTTTTTTTTCAGAAGATCTGAAATAAAGACCAGTCCTGCATTTTTTGTTTTTCTGTTATCATTTTCTCTGTCATTAACATAACCTACCAGATTCTTAGCTTGTGTTTACAGTCTCATTAGACAACTGTTGACATTGGATCCATTCTGATTCTTTTGTTCTGGTAATATAAATTCTTGCAGTTATTAATATATTCCTTATCCATTTTTGTTCTGAGACCAGGATGAGATCATGACAGTCTACATCATAACCATTTAAATCTATGTGCTTATTTAAATCTCAGACTTTAGTTGGATGTAGAACAGTAGCAGTCTATGAATACTTACTCAGAAGTAAGCCCTAGTGAGTTCAGTGGGGCTTACTCTGAGGTAAGTGTTTATAAGGATCACAACCTGTGTTATATAGATAATATTGGTAGGGAGGATTGCTGTATCACTATTGTTGTCTGTTTTTCTTTGTAAATAACTGAAATCTTACAATAAAAATAAATAAATGAAAATTCAACCATCTCAGTTGACCTCATGGAAGGACCGACCCCAGACAATTTCTCAAAGGTAAAACGTTTGCAAGCCAGTTTAGGATGCAAACCGACTTCTCCTGCTCAAGTTCCAGATTCAAACCTTAGCTTTTAAGTGGGCTGCAGGCGATACTAGTCACAAACACCTCTCTAGATATTTCTACACCGTTGAATAGACTGTTCAGTCTATCGTTCAGTCTGATCCATAGGTTAGCGGAAGCACTCATCTCGGGCAGCAGGCTAGCAAGGGCCACTTGTCCCTACCTGCATTGTCTCCGTCGCTCCTCATTCCACTCTCTTAATTTGGAAAGGAAGAAGAAAACGGAGTGTGCTGGAGAGGAGAGTGGTGGGCTAGAGTGTCTCCACCATGTTCTCCGTTCCTCTCTTCCTTGTCAAAGCCAGCGAGTGGAAGGAGGACGAGGAATGTCAGAGAGGGGGCAGCTGGGCCAAGTAAGTGGCGGCACCCCCAAGTAAGTGGCGGGGAGGTGACCACATTTGGGGGTGTAGTAGCCTTAGACCCCAGGAACTCTTGGTTCTGATGCCTGCTAAACGTCCCTGGATGCTCATGAAGAGAGCAGAAAAATTGAGGAAGAAAGAGGGAAGGAAGATACATGTGTGTGTGTGTGTGTGGGGGGGGGTGAGCAAGGGGCTACGAGCAACACAGTTTGCTTGACCAAAGTACTTCTGCTTAATCCTATTTATAAGGTTGTGTGTGGGCTGGTTGGTGTTTCTCAAGCTCCAATAACACATGACCGTCACTTTTGTCTTTAACCCCCCCAAAAAAAACTAAAGTAGCGAGCTGCGATCTCCATGGGAAGACCATAGTTGGGGGGGGGGGAGAAAAGAGAATCTTAACCCCTCCCTCCCCACCTGTTTTTTCCAGCTCCAAATGTCTCCCTACCATCAGCACAGAACTTCTTTTAGCCAGATGAGATAATCTTTTGTCCCACTGAACTGAACGCAGTGTAGGAAAGAGAGCTGATTTGGGGGGGAAAAACTGGCGGAGAGAAGAGGGTTAAGTTGCCCTCCCTCCCAATAGCTGTCTCCTGTGTTGGGGAGATTGCAGCCTTTAGGTGAAAAAAAAATGTTTTGGAGGAAGGGGGAATGAAACGAATGGATCATGATGGCGCCGCAATGATGAGAGAAAGGAGCGAGATTTTATTCTTATTTTATAAGCCCCAAAGCAGTGACATCTGGCTATGCTTCCATCCCTGGGGGAGAGTGGTAGCTCAGTGATAGAGCACCTAATTTGCATTCAGGAAGTCCCGGGTTCAATTCCTGGCATTTCCAGGTAATAATAATAATAATAATAATAATAATACCGGTATTTATATACCGCCTTTCTGGGTCATCGGATTTCTCCTCTAACTTTAATTCAAGGCGGTGTACATAGGCAGGCAATTCTAAACCCCACCCCCCACCCCCGAAGGTAGGACAGCGAAACACCACTGTTTGAAACCCTGGAGAGGGTGAAGACAATGTGAGCTAGATTCTATGCCTTGGTGTAATGCAGAATCCTATGTTCTCAAGTAGTTGATGACGCTCTACATCAGGGGTTCTCAACCAGTGGTATACCACCAGTGGTACTTCAGCCGACTGCTGGTGGTACTCGGACTGCCGGAACCCCGCTCCGACGCGGTGCTTTCAGCGCCACGTTTTCGCTACCGAGAGGCTCCTGCCTTTGGCCGAGCCTCCTGGGAACTCCCACCCACCTAGAGCCTCCTACCTGCATTTTCTGGTCTCTGAAAAACCGGAAGTAACTGGCGATGATGCCATTGCCAGTCACTTCCAGTGGTACGCAGCAGGAGAGTGGCGCCAGAGGTGGTACTTGGCTGGGAAGAGCTTAAGAACCCCATCATCATCAACGACATAGTAGTTGATTGGAGATCTACATCTCCTGTCTGTCTGTTCTCATTAGACAGAGTTACTGAACAGCCCACTTGCTATTTGGGGGACCAAGAGGTCAGGAGTGGAAGCTGTGGTGAACCCCACAACATCCTGTCGTCCGGCTCCTCTCTCTGGCAGGTGTCCAGGAAGGGCTTCTAGTCACAAGCCCTGAAAGGAGAAGTGGGCACTCTGCAGATTCCCTGGTTGTGGTAGTTTCACAGATGAAGCAACCAGACTTCTTGTTTCACATTAGCAGAGACAAAGGTACCAGAACATCTGTCTGTCTGTCTGTCTTCTACGGAAAGCGGAAGATGGTGCTCCAGTTCTTCTGCCTGTGGTCTGTGCCCAAGCAATGCATGATGGGAAAAGCCTACGGGAGCAGCAAGCAATGCATTCTGGTAGCTGTTCCAAGGCATCCTGCCATGTCAGTAGGTAAACAGGTGGGCTCAGGTGGGTTATTCACATGGAGGCTATTTTGGGCATGGTGAAAACAACCGTTAAGAGAACAACCCACACTCTGCTTGCACACAGCAAACTGCCCAGGTTTTAATCTGAGCCAGGCCTAGCCCTAGGTCCTCCGATGCCAGGACCAGGCCTGGGAGATGTGAAATGAGAGCATTTTTGAGCATGTGCGAAGTGCATTTCTCTTATTACCTACGACCTGCTCCTACATAATTGGAATTAGGGGGTAAAGCATCTGTCATAACTTTCTCCATTCACCAGGAACAGTCCTTGTTATCTAGTGTCCTTCCCTGAAACAAACAAACAAACAAACAAACAAACAAACAAACAAAACCCCTGTCCCTGCTTTGTCTCTGTTATTGCATTTTGAGGATGACTTGTTAAAAATTGTGTTTGTGTAAGTCGCTGCAGGAGTTGTTGCTCGTCAAGAGTCAGCTTCCTCCTCGGGTTTCTAGTACTTAAATCTCTAAATAGGGCAGTAGGGTGCTTGGGATGGAGAGAGTGGACAGAGGAAAGTTATTTTCCCTCTCGCAAAACACCAGGACCAGGGGGCATGCACTAAAATTGAGTGGAGGAAGAGTTAGAACGGACAAAAGAAAATATTTCTTCACCCAGCATGGAATTAATCTGTGGAACTCCTTGCCACTGGATGTGGTGGTGGCACCTGGCCTGGATAACTTTAAAAGGGGATTGGATATATTTATGATGTGTATTTGGGGTGTGTGTTTGTGTGAGTGTGGAGGTGACCTTGGGCATTATGACTTGCAGACCCCTCTTTCTGTCTGCAAAATGTTAGGAGGGTGTGGATAACTAAGATTTTCGGGGAGATTTAAATCCAAGCATCTCTTCTCAAGGTATTGCTATAAGATGAGGCAATGGTTCCTAGTCCGGGAGGCCAGTGAATGCCTCTGAACGAGGACTTCACCATTGCGAAGAACCCTGAGAGGAGGAAGCCAGAGAAGGCTGATGAAACGGGCCGCCTCCCCCCGATGGGAAAGGGGAAGGTTTGCGGTGAGAATCTAAGGTGCATTTTCCCCACCCCACCCCTTTTGTGGTCAATGTAAACACTACAGACACCCGTTTCTAACAGCTTCAGAGTGAGACAGAGAGAGGCAGGCTGATCGGAGAAGCTGGGAGAGAGGGACTTAAGAGCTGTAGCCTCGAAAGGATGCAGACCATGAATGGTGGCAACATCCCTTCTGCTAACTGGGCTGAGAGGCACCTTTTAAGAGGTGGCTGGCTCTGTTACATTTCAGAGGGGGGAGCAATTGTCCCTGTTTGTCCCAGACTGGCGCAGTGGGTTAAACCACTGAACCATGAGCTGTCGATCGAAAGGTCGGCAGTTCAAATCCGTGCGACAGCTCCTGCCAACCTAGCAGTTCGAAAGCAAGAAATTGCAAGTAGGTTAATAGGTACCGCGTCAGTGGGATGATAACAGCGTTCCATGCGCCTTGGTGTTGAGTCATGCAGGCCACATGACCATGGAAACGTCTTCAGACAGCGCTGGCTCTTCGGCTTTGAAACGGAGATGAGCACCGCTCCCTAGAGTCGGACACGACTGGACTTAATTGTCAAGGGATACCTTTACCTTTACCTAGTGTCTCTCTCAGTGGCTGTTCGTTGGTGTCTTCCTTGTGCCTTTGTGATGCCCATTGGGGGCAAAGACCCATCTTTCCATTTGCATTTATGCAAAGTGGCGGACACCCTTTGTGTGTGTAAATTTTTTTTTTTATAATAAATGCATATACGAGGAGGCTCTAGCAACTTACAGTAACAACATTTCAACCTGACTCCTTCCTCCCTGACAGCATACAACTAGGGATGAGTGATTGCCCCAAGACAGGAATTTGCCTAAGATTTAAAGGCATTTTTACCCAAGGGTGTATATACGCACCAGGAGTTAAATGTGTCCACCTGTGTGCTGGGAGAAACAGGGGTTGTTCCTGGTAAACAGAGACCCTTGGAGGGCATGTTGTTGTCTAGAAATTCTTCTCTGCCTGTGGCCTTTGTTCCTCCAACCAACACCAACACTACAAACTCACCTTTTCTTGTGAAGCCTCTCACACAAGGTCATTGATCTCTTTCTGTACTGTAATTGAGTTTAGGGTACCTGTCGTGGACAGCATCACATTTGCTCCCCCTGTCTCCATTTCTCTCCCCTTCCTCCACTGTTTCCCTTTGTGTCGATCTAGACTGTAAGCCCCTCCAGGCAGGGACCCATCCTCTCACTCTGTGCCAAGCACCATGGGCATTGAGCGGTGTTATAGAGCATAATACTAATGATTTATAATGGTCTCCTCTGTGCACAGTGATGGTACAGGTTGAGTATCCCTTATCCCAGGCTGCTTGGGATGGGAAGTTGTCTGGATTTCTGATTTGTCTGGATTTTGGAATATTTGCATAACTATAATGCGATATCTTGGGGATGGGACCCAAGTCTAAACACACAATTTATTTATTTATTTATTTATTTATTTTATTTTTTCACATTTTTATACCACCCTTCCTCCAAGGAACTCAGAGTGGTGTACATATTTCCTCCCCTCCTTTTGTCCTCACAACAACCCTGTGAGGTGGGTGGGGCTGAGAGATAGTGACTGGCCCAAGGTCACCCAGGAAGCTTCATGGCTGAGCGGGGATTTGAACCTGGATCTTCCAGGTCTAAGTCCGACTCCCAAAACACTACACCATCCTGGCATTTATGTCTCAGATACACCTTATACACATAGCCTGATGAGAATTTTTTACAATATTTTTTAATAATTTTGTGCCACAGCATGCCTTGCGCTATGCCAGCCAGGTGCTGGAAGAAGTTGGTTTTTAAAAAAAAAAAAAGTCATAGCTCCCCAAATGTCTGGATTTCAGAAGTCTGGATTTCGGATGTCCGGATACGGGGTAACCAACCTGTACTTTACATATTGATGATGGTGATGTTAGGAGCAACCTAAAGAACACAAATTCCCATGCAGCAAACTGGGCAACTTCCAGCCTGATCAAAGGTTCTTGCAAACTCGAATGTTTGTAGCATCGCATTTTGTGTCATTTTGGTTGTTCCTAAAAAAGGCATGACTAGGTTTTGGCTTTGGGTCCGTCCGTCCCTCCTGGAACACATGGCTACCCATAGTTTTTTATTATTTCGGTGCACTGCAGAATTCAACTCTTCCCGTCACAGAACTCGGATGCGTTCTTGCAGCCCAGAGGGAACACCCAGCCCTGCCCATGATCAGTCCAACAAGTGTCAATCTCAAAGACTCTCCACTACAGAAGGAACAGCTCATTCCCCAGGGGAAGGCATTCCTCTGGAAGACATGCAGCATCTGTGGCCTGTGAATCATTACACCCTGCTCTAGGAGAGTGATGTTTTTATGAATGACTCTCCCTCTTGCTCTGGGTGAGTATTTTTGGTTCAGTAACCTCTCGCCTCTTCCACTGCCTCAAGTGGCTGCATCCTGTCCGGTTGGCGAAGCTCTTTCACCCCACGCTGGTCTTCAGATTTTCCCATCTGCTTGACAAAATGAAAAAACCACCTCGTCAAGTTCCTCTTTTCATCAGGAGCTAATCTTTGACTTGGCCCGTGACCAAGACCACAGCCAGGAGGCGAAGGCAAAGACCAAGAAATCTCTAGTTTCCTGTCAAAGGACATTGGCAACAGACAAGAGACTACCTGACTCCTGCAGCTTGCCACAGGTAAGCGAGCCTGGCCTAGGATGCTTCGTCTCCTTGGTGTTGCGTTTTCCGGGCGCAAGGACCATCCTGACTCTGTGGCTATTCGAGATTCTTTGGGCTCCGGAAACCAGAGAAATGTGCTTTCCCTGTTTGGTTGATTGTGTCTCCCCTCCCATGTAGATTTCGCCTCTCTTGTGGTCTGCAGTGCCCAAGATTGCAAACCGTCTGTGCTGTGGTTTGGGTTGCAGTGTGTGTCATTGTTGTGTCTCAGCTTGCACATGTTGCACCCCGCTGGCATTAGCTTAGATTTGAGAAGGCATCATGCGGCATGTGGTCTCTGCTCAGATTTGAGAAGATCTAGATTTTGCTGCCTGCATGTTCTGCTGTCGGCACCTTTGTGGGAAGAGGTTATCAGAGCATGTGATCTGGACAACAGAAAGGTCCCCGGTTTCTGGTCTGTGCATCTCCAGAGGATGCTGGATAGCACTGCTTGGCTATCCTGTAGCTGAGGCACACCTTTTTTTTTCTGAAGAAAGACATTACGCTTATTATGCCCCAACTGTTTCCTTCTCTAGAGTGTGATGATGCAAGCATAGGTCTGATGTTAAAGGCAATGTATAAAAATTGCAAATGCACCTTATTGTTTGGCTAGCCAAACTGCTGTGCTAGAAGGTCAGCTAACCATGCCCCTGGTTCTTCTCTGCATGCATGGCTTATCTGCAGAGACAAGCACTGAACATGGGGAGAGTTACTCCCTGCAGTGTAGACCAGTGGCTAGTCAGGATGCAAGAATATGGGGGTGTGCGGGAGCACATCCTCAGGGAGAGCATTGGTGCCAAAGAAGTAGCTCGCTGGCACACTTCTAATCTCCCTCTCTCAGAGTTCAAGCCACACCTGGGGTTAATATCTGCACAAAGCTGCAGTGAGCAGTAGTTCTAGTCGGTATCTGGATCCATTAGAACCTTTCAGACTACTGAATTCATTTCTTAAGCATACTTGCACTTCTCTCTGTGGCGCCCAGCATACGGTTTAGGAATTATCGGAATTACAGTGCTAGACTCAAGGGACCAATGTTCTCACTCATTAAATAGCTTTGTGTGTTCCTATGGTTGCTGGCCAGCGGGTGGCGCAGCGGGTTAAACCGCTGAAACATAAGCTGTCGATCGAAAGGTCAGCAGTTCGATTCCCGCAACGGGGTGAGCGCTCGTTGCTTGGCCAGCTCCTGCCAACCTAGCAGTTCCAAAGCATGTCAATGCGAGTAGATAAATAGGTACCACTTGCGGGAAGGTAAACAGCGCTCCGTGTTCCAGCTGCATGCTACGCGCTGCGGCAAGGAGAGTCATGCCGGCCACATGACCACGGAGGCGTCTTCGGACAACACTGGCTCTTCGGCTTTGAAATGGAGATGAGCACCACACCCTAGAGTCGGACACGACTGGACTTAATTGTCAGGGGATACCTTTACCTTATGGTTGCTGAAGGGATAGGGGAATAGGTTTTTTAAAAAAATCTCCCTCTCCTCCTTTTCCATTGACTCCTTTAAGGCACATAATTTGGCACACTTCCTTGCGCCACCGGGAAAAGCGCAAAAAATCTCCCACCATTTCAATCAGGCGCAATGTGCATTGGATTAGCCTTTCTTACCCCTCTGCAACATTGAAGCTCAAATGCCTATCGCATGGTTGTTATGCCCCCCCCAGTCTATCTCAGCCTGCTGCTAAGATACTACTAAATGAATTCTATGGGTTTTGTCCCTCTAAGACAGTGGTTCCCAACCTTTTTAGCACCAAGACCCCCCTTTTGTAAAATAGGGACCCCCCTAAACCCTAGGGCTGGAAGTGATGTCATTTAGCAGGAAGTGATGTCATTGTTTTTAATAAATTACACTGTCTAATAAACCACACTTTTAAAAATAAATCACATTTTTAGTTGTACAGTACTCATAAGCAGCCCCATTTGGGGGGGGGAGGGAAGGAGTGAGCTAATATTAACAGAGATGCTAAAAGGCAAGCAGAAAGTAACACAAGGTGAGTAAACAAGCCCCAAGAGAGCATCAGCCAACTTGGGGGTGGCCATCCAGCTGACTTCCCAGGACCCCCCAGAAGCTGCTTCATGACCCCCTTGGGGGTCACAACCCCCAGGTCAGCAACCACTTCTCTAAGATATTTTTGCCAGTTCCAGACCTGGTGGGTAGAATGATACTGAGATTGGAACATAGGACACGGGTCCTCTCTCCTGAGGGCTCTCAAACAAAGAAGAGTCCCCTGACCTCTTATTCCTCTCTCTTTGTAGGGTCTCATCATGGCGGCCAACGGCGCCTCCCTGTGGTCTAACAGCACCTCCCTGTCATCGTCCTCCAAGGCCAAGGCTAACGTGAACAGCACAATTGATATGATTCAGGTCTTTTTATATGCCCTGATTTTCTTAATTGGTTCCCTTGGCAACGGAGCTGTGATTTGGATCACGGCCCGCCAAGTCTCGCGCACGGTCAACTGTGTCTGGTTCTTCAACTTAGCCATGGCCGACTTCCTGTTCTCCGTGAGCCGGATCGTGCCCCTGCTGAAGAACGCTTTCTACGAAGGGTGGCCTTTTGGGAGTTTTCTCTGCCGAGCCACCAGCTTCATCAAGTACCTCAACATGTTCGGCAGCGTCTTCCTCTTGGCGGCTATCAGCTTGGACCGCGCAATCTCCGTGGCCTACCCGGTGTGGTCCAAAAACAACCGTGGCCCTCGCTTAGCGTGGCTGGCTGCTATCGGTGCCTGGTTCGTGGCCACCACCACCAGCCTCCCTTTCTACCTTTACCGTTCGGTGGTCATTGAGCAGGGGAACAAGACCAAGTGCTCCCTCACTCTGGGGGACGCCGGGGAGGCGGTAAAATTGACCTTATATCTGCTGAGGTTGGTATGTGGATTCCTGGCTCCCTTCGCTATCATTGTGTTCTGCTATGGGGTCATTGCCGTGACGCTGAGGCGCCGGCGTGCCACCATCCGCTCCAAGAAGCCTTTCAAGGTCATATTGGCTATCATCATTGTATTCTTCCTCTGTTGGGCACCATACCATCTCTTCCTCCTCCTCAAATTGGCCAAGGTGAAGAGTGAGGTGATTTCCATGGGCCTCCCTCTGGTTTCCTGTCTGGCCTACCTCAACAGCTGCATCAACCCTATCCTTTATTTCTTCATGGGGCTGGATTTCCGCAAAGAGCTGAGACGTTTCAGCTGGGCTGGGGCCTTCAAGAGAACCTTACTCGAAGACACGGTCTACTCGTTGAGACGGCATGGCAAACCCAAGAAGGACGAAGGTTCTTCCATCGATGACCTGGACTGCTCAACAACAGCTCATGACCTGGTTGAAACGAGCGTGAGGCTTTAGACTCGACTTGCAAGGCTCATCTAAAGTGATTGCTAACAAGGCATTTATCTATCATTCATGTTCTTTACTAATGGAATGTCGCTGGGGTAACCATTTCTGGCCCCGAAAGCCAGAGGTCATGTTGTCCACATGGTTATGATGGTTCCCAGACATTTTTAAACCACCGCTGTATTAGAAACTGGAATGAGAATGCAAAGATTTTGCAGGTCCTGACATGAACTCTGAAAGGGAACGTGGAATAATTAGAGGAAAGTATACTAAGATTCTGCTTTGGAGATCTGGTTTTGGAACTGAACTGCAAGGAAAAATTACGGTAATTCCTCAAGCTTCATTCTCCCCCCCCCCCATTCAGAAAGTCATGACATTTCATGGGCAAATGAAAACATATTATTGCATGCTACCCACCTCTCCAAGTGGCAAGAAGTTCCAGGGACAGAGCTACTCAAATTATATTTCCTTCAGATAAGAGGGCACTGAAAATTGACGGCATGTTTGTAAGACTTGCTTTCTTTACAAATATACAAAGAGAACATAAGGGGAGGCAAACAAGGAGTTACTCTTGAAAAACAGCAGATCCTTAAGCTCTATATTGAATGATGAGTGAACAGGTAGGGCAGACTTGTAATGAAAACCGCACAGGCCCAACCCTCTGGGGTTGGTTTTATGCTGAAAATTGTATCCCTGCTTTGTTTTATTTGCTGATGCAGTTTATTTTAAGGGGTATGTGTGTTGTATTTGCTTCTTTTGTCAGCCCGTGAGTTGAAGAACAGCCAAGAAGTACGACAAAATGAATAAATCCCAGACATCACCTAAATTTACCTATCATTGCCCCCTCCATCAGCTCTCTAAAAACAGTAACTGAGGCAGCTGCCACAACAGGGCCAGGTCCCCTCTGCTCCCCAAACTTGTGGGGCAGGGGACGTAGCAAGGGCCAGATCTTTGACATATTCAAAATTAAAATGCTGGGGGAAAAACAACAACAACATCAAGCAATGCATTTGAAAGGCATGTGTTGAGATAATTTCTCTTAATGTTTTGTAGCAACTGTTATTGAGGCTGATCAGTCACGCAGGCAGGCAGGCACAAACGCGCGCGCGCACACACACACACACACACACACACACACACACGTTTGTTCGATGTAAGGGACCAGTGTCTTTGGGTAGCATAGAGCCCATTGAACTATTTACAGCAACAGCCGGGTATTCAGCGTATAGAATTCAGCAATTGGCCAGAGATATAGGCATTCCTGTTGAATAATAGGTGGACCTTTTCAAGCAAAGGCTGGATCGTCACCATCCAATTGCCTGTGCTGAGCAAGGGGTTGGACTAGATGGCCTCCAAGGATCCCTCAAACTCTAACATTTTGTGATTCTAAATACATGTGGTCTGAAATAGGGCCAGGGATGATTTATTGTTGCCTCTCCCTAAATGTCCCACCCCCTTCCTCAGGGGTGAGAGAATCTCACCTGGTACACTGTGCATTTATCATCATTTTTTTTCACATTTTTTTCACATTTTTTTATACCGCCCTTCCTCCAAGGAGCTCAGAGTGGTATACATATTTCCTCCCCTCCTTTTTGTCCTCACAACAACCCTGTGAGGTAGGTGGGGCTGAGAGATAGTCCTAGGCAGATATAAAGGGCTGTGATTCTAAAAGAAGGGTTTTTTTCCCTTCTAAACGTACATCGCAACCGTACATTAAAAAAAAAAGGTTACAGTCATTGTCAATGTTGTCCTGAAATGGGCCTCTCAATCCCACAGTGTTCAAGTTATACAAAAGAGCCACACCCGTCCTTGGGATTAAGGGATGTCTTTCTCAATAAATCCTATAGATTCAAAGCAAATTATTCACCCAGTTTTCTGAGGCCAAACAGGAAACTGCAAACAGCTTGGCTTCCAAGGACGAAACTAGAGGCAGGGTGGTCTCTGGGGGGGGGCAGTGGCGGGGGGCTCGGCCGGATGCCCACCCTGCAAGGCTAACCTCAGATCCCAATGGTGGCACCCAATATTCCATCTTGAAGCAAGCAGGGGTGCTGTGGGGGGGCTTTGCCCCAGACCCACAGAAACTTGGCAGTGGCAGGGATTCCTTAGTGTCAAAGAGACGAGCTTGCTGCCCCGCCAAACCTTCCTCTGATATCGCTGCAGCTACTGGCCCTACCTAACATCCATGTGTCTTGTCATCACAGCTGTAAGAGGACCTTACGGCTACATGTGTACAGCTACATGCATGTAGTAACTTTTTTTCATGAATGCTGTGAGTCAACGCCCATGTTAGGGGCAGAACCAGCAAACATGCTGAATGCAATGAAAAGAACATGTGCGCGGAGCCTAGACTGCGACGGGGCATGGTAGAATTCTGAGGTTGCGGAACAGAAAGTACCACTTCAGGCTGGAAGTGGCGTGTTATGTCTGCACATGCTGTACTATGACCAGTGATGTACCCAGCGGATGGGTGTCACACACACACACACACACACACACACACACACACCCTGCCTGGTGACAGCAGGAAGTGACATCACTTCGGCCCGGAAGTGACATCACTTTGGAGCAGCCACGAAGCAGGAGGAAGGGACTGGGGCAGCCGTGTCTTCGGCTTCTCTTCCCCGTCACGTGGAATAGAAGCCGAAGACTCAGAGTCCGTAGGGGGGGGGGGTGACAAAGGCCGTGGCTGTTTAAGCAGCTGGGGGGGCAACTGTTTAAGTGGCTGGGGGGCAGCCTTTGTCACACACACCCTCCAGTTGGGTGGTGTGTCACCCTGGGGTAGCCCACACCACTGCCTCCCCTTTAGTACGCCACTATAACAGACTCCCTCAAAGCAGAAAATGGCAGAGACAGGAGAGAGTTGGACTGGAAACATTCTGCGTGATGTGCTTGATATCGACTAATATAGAAGCCTTAATGAGCAACATCACATTTTCTATAAACAATGAGACTGAGACATGACATTTTATGGAGGGCTGTGTTTATTAGTGTGAGCATAATTTGGAAATTGCTGGGAACTTAATTTGGAGGGCAGCAGCACAGCTGTCTCCAGTCCGCGACTGATGCGGTTCGAAGCAGGTGTGCAGAATGCCAGGCCTCCACGGTAAGAACTGTGGAGGGGGAGAAGCAGTCGCTGAACAAACTAGGCGCAAATCTGGGGCATTTGATAAGTGCTGCTGCGTGGGGCAAGAGGACTGAAGGTTACTGGCAGTGCCGTGGGGAGCTGCAGAAGTATTTGCAGCAGATGTGAGGAACTGTGACAAAGGATTAAATGTTTTCCTGCCAAGGGAAATAAATCTCCTGACACTCAACTGTGTTTCCACTTTCAAGGTTTATACAATAAATAGTTTGTTCTTTTTATACATGGTCCCCCCCTTTAAACAGCATCCCAAATATTCAAAGAGGCCCAAAGCACACAATAAATATAAGATCCATACAACAGGAGCTTCTTGCTGCTCTGCAGCATGGCCTGTAGCTCCTCCGAGGGGCTTCCCTCCACCATTAAGAACCTCTTCCATAATCCAGCCAGGTTATGTCCAACCTCTGTGGCAAAGCATTATGGGAAAAGCTTGACATGGCTGCAGAGGTATCCGTCAGGGGCATTATGGGAAATAGGCTTGCTGAACAGTCAAAACCAGGGCCAATTTTCATCTGAATTTGGCTAACAGAAGCCACGCCGTCTTCCAATTGGCAAGAGTCTATTCCCTTAGGACAGTTCTCCAGAAACTTTTTCGTTTGTGATTCATGGAAATTCTGGCCAACCCGTGCAGGAACATTGACACCCAAGTCTTCTCTCTCCAGCTGACCCTGCTTCACTGGGCAAATGTTGTCCAAGGGACGTAGATTCCTCAGATGCTGCTATTAATTCTCTGGAATTTAAATCACGTTGTATAAAATTGGCTGAAATTCACAGTTCAGCAGCTTCCCTCAGCCAAGATATAGTCTCAGGTCTTTATAGTTCCAGGTCTTTTCTGATGGAGGGGATCATTAAAAAAACCCTTTTGAATTGGTCCAGATGTCAAAAAAAAAAATCACTCTTCAGGCAACTGATATGAACAAACAGATGCCAACATCCTTGAGCTAACTTGGTACTTAGAGTCCACTCTTAGAGTCTAACTTGGTACTTAGAGTCCATTCTGTTGATCCAAAGAGTGTATGAGGTCAGTTTCCTTCTGTCCACCAAACACAAGAACACTCAGTCTCTCCCATTGGCTACCTTGCTGCCAAGCTCCTCCCCTATGGGAGGAACCATAACTGACCCAAGGGGGGGGGTTGGTTCTTCATCAAGCATGGGGAATTAAGTTCATGGTCAGTTATGCGCCTCAGTAGCGAGCGTTCTCTTCGGCCGCCGTGACGATCGCATCCATCCAAATGCGCATGGCCTCTGGGCTGGGCGCCACCATGCAGAAAAGGCGGTCATAGGTCTTCACACAGAAAGTCAGCTTAGGACTGGGGCTCTGGAGAGAAGGAACAAGAAGGAATAAATCGAGACGAAAATACAAACCACATTGATCGCAGTTTTTAATTTCCACCGATCCTCTGGTGTTGGTGGAGTCGGACTTAGACCTGAAAGATCCAGGTTCAAGTCCCCGCTCAGCCATGAAGCTTCCTGGGTGACCTTGGGCCAGTCACTATCTCTCAGCCCCACCTACCTCACAGGGTTGTTGTAAGGACAAAAGGAGGGGAGGAAATATGTACACCACTCTGAGCTCCTTGGAGGAAGGGCGTTATAAAAATGTGAAAAAACAAAATAAATAAAAATAAATAAACTTTGGGTTTTCACTCTCCCATTTTATTTTCACAACCACCCTATAGAGGAGACCAGGCTGAGAGAATCGGGTCAGTCAGTTCCATGGCTGGGCTAGGATTTGAAATAGGATCCCTCTGGTTCCTTTCTGGCACTGTAACCACTACACTACACTGTCCCTGGTGGACACTGGAGAACCTTAAAGGGAATAAACACCCCACCTCTCCTCAAACTCCCTGTTTAACCACTGCTTTTTATTTTTTATTTTTCACATTTTTATACCACCCTTCCTCCAAGGAGCTCAGAGTGGTGTACATATTTCCTCCCCTCCTTTTTGTCCTCACAACAACCCTGTGAGGTAGGTGGGGCTGAGAGATAGTGACTGGCCCAAGGTCACCCAGGAAACTTTGTGGCTGAGCGGGGATTTGAACCTGGATCTTCCAGGTCTAAGTCCAACTCCCAAACCGCTACACCATCCTGGCTCCCAAGCGGTATCTTCTGGAAAGGAATCGAGTGAGAAGGGGCTGTCCTTCCCGGATGATGTTAGCCCAGTGCAAATGCAACCAAATGTAGGATATTCCATTCCTAAATTCAGCCTGCTGCCCACCCCCCCTGCCCTGGGTGCTTGGGGGCAATTCATTGGGAGCAGAGCTAAGGGGTCTTCTATCTCGGTACCTTGAAGGCGCTGCGGAGATGGTCGTAGTAAACCTCTTCGATGGCCTGGAAGTAGATCACGCCCTTGAGTTTCGTCTCCTCTTTATCTGGAATGAGAGGAAGTGAACCACATTAGTAAGGGGGGGGGGGGGAAGAGAACAGAATGGAAGAGGAGGACAAACCTGTGGGATGTATAGCTGTGACCTCCTGTAATGGACAATCAGCGGACGTTTGGCCATAAGGCCAGCATGGCTGGACATTTTCTTGAGGTCCATGCCTCAATAGGAGGACCTCTAGTGACTGGAGGTGCTCCCTGTTCTCCCTTTTCACTCACCCTCTTTGCTGTTCTCCCTTTCACTCACCCTCTCTGAGAGAGAGCCCACGGTACTCAAACAGGGGTGCAACAGCAACTCCTCCTCCTTGCCACACACCCACTTGGGAGCAGCGAGGATGGGAAGAGGTGCAGCTGACACTCACCTGCCTCTCCCTCTTCCTTAGGACAGTGCTGGGGGTTGAATCCAGGTGGAGAGGACAACTCAGTAGGCAAGATAGCGAGGAGAAGGAGGAAGGGTGGCCCATGAAGGATATCTTGCTTGAGTGCTCCCCCCCCCTCCCCGATGCAACCTGGAAGTTTTGGATATTTGAGCATGCAATCCTCGCAAATTTGGGCGCTTTGCCCTCAAGCAAGAGAGACCTAGAGAGCGAAGCAGTGAAAGGAGAAGCCCCCCCTTCGTGGCGGTGGTGGGGAGCAGGCCTCTCCCTCTCACCTGCATAGTACGCCAGGACGCGTTTCTGGCGGTCAAAGGTGAACCAGCGCTTCTTCCAGGTCTTGATCCGTCCCCCCATCTTGACCAGGTAGCCCTTGCAGGACTTGCTGGAGACCCGCACCTGTGGGCAGGTGTCCACACTGTGCCCCGATGCCTCCAGGTGTTTGCGCAGGTCGAACGCAGCGGGTTTGGGCTCCTGGATCTCCACCGGGCTGGGATTCTGCGGGGGAGCAACAGCACAAGGCTTAGGGACTGAGGCCAACCTCAAACGCTCGGGGCTGCCCCACATATGGCTCAGAGACAGCCCATTTTTTAAGAAAACAGTCATCATTGCAACGCTGGAGGGGGTGACAGTGAAGTCCTATTTGCACACGTGGAGTGATATTCTCAACCAAGAGGTAAGCAAGGTAAAACCCCACTGTAAACTCCAAATTACACACACATCCCTGAATGGTACCAAACTAATCAACTAAAATATTAATATTAGGAAAATGCGGGCGAGGGAGGTAATATTTTTATTGGGGCCAACTAAAGGATCACAAAGCAGCAAACTGCAAGCAAACTTTCCAGGCCTCTGCTTCAGCCTAGATGTCGAGCCAAAGTGTGGGGTCACAGGAAGAACAAGCGCACTGCATGCCTCTGATGTTCTGTAGTCTGCACATTAAGCACACATGCCCCTTTTCCCCACCCTTTGGGTTCATATCTAGCCTGATGAAATGAAAACCCAAAAGCCTGCGACCAGCTTCTCTAATTTGATTCTCTAATTTCTCCCAAGAAAAGATTGTCCTACTTCATTTGTAGAATCTTTTTTCTTCTAGGAGACCAACACACACACACACACACACACACGACTAAGAGCCATTGAACTCAATGAGACTTTGGGCCCAATCCTAGCCAAATTTCCAGTGCTGATGCAGCCGCAATGCAGCCCTAAGGTAAGGGGATAAACGTTCTCTTACTTTGAGGAGACCTCCTTGACTGCCGCCCACCACCACCACAGGCTGCAGCACACACCCTGTTGGCATGGCTGCATTGGCACTGGAAAGTTGGATAGGACTGGGCCCGATGGCTGCAATCCTGTACATACATCCATGGGTGTAAGTCCCACTAAATTTAATGGAGCTTACTTCTGAGTAGACATGCATAGGGTTGCACTGTCAGGCATTGTAACTTTCTTAGGGCACAACCCTCTGTGTGTGTGTGTGTGTGTGTGTGTGTGTGTGTGTGTGTGTGTGTGTGTGTGTGTGTGTGAGAGAGAGAGAGAGAGACAGACAGACAGACAGACAGATGCATTTTATACATTTCTATCCTGCTTTTTCTTTTCGAGTCAAAACTTCAAAGCGATAATGAACAGAGTAACCCAAAACATCACAAATAAATCAAGGCTCCATAAAAATAAAAGCGGGACAAAATACCAATGACATTCAAAGCAAACACAATATGACAGAGTGAGCAGAAAATTAGGGGTCACCTACCCTCAGCAAAGTTGCAGTGAGAACACAGTCTAGCTAGGGATGGGGAGGCACTCCGTGTATGCTCAGAGTCTTCCTTGGCACATCGACATTTGCAAGGGGTTTTGAACTAAGCCCCGGCAAAGTCTCCCTTAGCCAAAGCCCTGATCTCACCAGCTTGTCCAAAAGGGGTGAATGAAATGAGGACAGTGAGAACAAATTTTATATTCTGCCTATATTATATTCTGTATATTCTAATAAACCCTCTTACCTTGGTGGATGGGGGCAGTTCCATGCGTCTGGCTGACTCAAGAGCTTTCTTGGCCTCCTGTAAGGAACGAGGGTTGATCAAAGTCTGCTATGGCCAGGGTGGGTCCCAGCAGCCGCAGACATGCCCCCACCCCCCTAAAAGAGAAGAAATGCCAACACATGCCCCCCTCCCACCCCCTGTGGTGAAATCAGGAGTCGTTCCCATGAAGGCAGAGCAGGCAGAGAACTGACATCGTGAAATCTGCAACTTCCTTGTTCCAGAAACCACGTGAAAGGCAGCTGAGGAAATGGGTTATTCTGAGTTACAGAGTGGGGGGGGGGGAGAGGGAGAGAGGGAGAGAACACCCTCAGGGCCCTCCATTAAGATTTGGACATCCAAGGAAGTGCTTTCTCACATAACACATAAGAGACCTGTGGAACTCATGGCCACAGGATACTGTGATGCCCCAGGAATGCTCTTATGCTTTTGGGAGTTGTGGCAGAGGGAAAAGAAAATACCCGTATTTCCTCTATTCTAAGGTGCCATCGATTCCAAGGTGCACCTTTAATTTTGTTACCACCATCAGGGAAAAAAATCCTGGGGGGAAAAATAATGTGCAAATTGTACCCCCAAAACGCCACCTTCTTACTTTTTATCGGGGCTTGTGGGGGCTTCGTGGAGGCCTGCGTAACCCTCTGCAGGCCTCCCCGATGTTCAGTTTGGCGAAAAACAGCGATTTTTTTGCAAAAACCGGAAATGCCCAAAAAACGCTGTTTTTCGCTGAACTGAACATCGGGGAGGCCTGCAGAGGGTCGCGCAGGCCTCCCTGAAGCCCCCAAAAGCCCCGGTAAGTAAGAAGGTGGTGTTTTGGGGGTGCAATTTGCACACCATCAATTCTAAGACGCACCCCCTTTTTTGAGTTGCTAAATTTGGAAAAAAGGTGTGTCTTAGAATCGAGGAAATACGGTAGATGCCTGGAAAAGCACAGGGAGAAGACAGCCCTGAGGACTGGAAGGAAGAGAAGGGCCTACGACCTGGGATTGGAAGTTGCTAACGTAGCTTCTCACCCTTTCCTGAAGGAGGCGCTCTCTCTCAGCCATGGCTTCTCGCACCCTCCGCTCCATCTCAGCCAATTTGGTGACGCAGTTCCCCAGGCTGTTGGAAGATGAATCTGGTTAGTTTCCGTTTGGGTGGACTGCTCAGTGATACGTACAATGGATGGGATGTCCTCTGTTGGAGAGGAGAGTGCATTGCTTGTTCTCTCTCTCTCTCTCTCTCTCTCTCTCTCTCTCTCTCTCTCTCTCTCTCTCTCTCTCCCTCCCTACACACACACACACACACACACCCATGCAAAGCACATGCTGTACACTGAACCACAGTCTCCCCCCCACACACACACGCTATTCCCAGAATACTGAAATATCTACGCTAGGATTTCAGCAGATCCAGGCCACAATATGGGGGGTGGGAGCAAGGGGGACGATCCAGAACTAACTCCTCCGTTGGGGTCCCCCACAGCAAGCTCTGACAGCACTCAGGGGCAGGAATCGTAGGGTTGGGGCACACCGAACGATTTCAGGAAACAGCCCCAGCAGATGTGGTTACGACATCCTGGGAATCTATTTGCCTGGCCAGAGAGGCCAAACAGCCAGCGGACGTGGCGCTCCATGAGACAGGCTGTGCTAGAGCGTAAGGGGCGCGTGCTCACCTGTAGGCCCCTTGGTTGGCTCCTCCCAGTTGTCCCACCGCCCCCTGGCCGCCCAGCAGCTGGTAGAGGGGGTTGTTGAGACGCGAGAACTGCAGGTTGGGACTGCCAAGGTAGTGCCCGTTGCCCCCGCCGGAGAGCTGTGCTGCCAACACGCTGGGGTCCAGGGCTCCTAAAGAATAGCCAAGGGGAGAGGTTGGGTCAGGACCTTCAAGGGCATCCTGGAAGTGACTCCATCTTGGCCCAGATGCAACTTCAAGCCCAAAGGGTCCACAACGCTCCTGAACTGCCAGGAGCGCCGAAGACTCAGCTTCCATAACAACCAAATGTCCCTATAGGTGGGTTCCTTCACCTCCCCTCTCAGTCCCGAAAAGTCCCCTTGACTTTTCCCTCTGTCTAGTCTTTTTTCTGCCTCCTCTGGGCCATCCATACCATGTAGCGAGAGGGGGCGCTGAGCAGTCCTGGGTGGGAGGCGGTCCCCACGCCGGCGGGGCAGACTAGCAGTTCTCTGCAGTCCAATTGAGCCCTGGGCAGAGAAAGCAATGGGGTGAGAGTCCGATCCGCAGCGCAGCTTCCATGCCTGTTTATCGTCCTTCAAAAAGGACAGTGCAAGCCCCTTTTGTCCCTTAGAGCAGTGGTTCCCAAACTGCGGAGCCGTGGGAACCAGCCAGGGGAGCCGCGGGAACCAGCCAGGGGAGCCGCGGGAACCAGCCAGGGGAGCCGCGGGAACCAGCCAGGGGAGCCGCGGAGTCCCATGGAATCCTCTTGGAATACAATGCAATGTCAATTGGCAGGCATCAACATCATATAATGGGGAGCCGCCGCGGCCAATGGTCAACCGCAGGTCGGAAAAAGTTTAGGAAACACTGCCTTAAAGCATTTATTTTGGTTTGCTAATGCTTTATTTCAGCCAAGAAATAATACACAACATGCACCACACAATCTTGGTGTCAGTACACTGAAGTCTTATCTTGTTAGGATATGTGAAGGACATGCAAGAATAAGGACAGCCGGGCTGGATCAGATGAAAAGGCCTTCAAAAATGGGGAGTGAAAGGGGAAAAAGTGCCCCACGCCAAACTATCCCCTGGCTGACTTTTTTCCACGGAGAGCATTGTTCCCTCCAGCAACCAGAAACCACGACTTTTTCTACCCCCCAAGTCCACTCAGAGCAAAGCTACATGGCGACGTAAGGTCCTTCCCAGGGGACTTCTGGGTAGGAAAAAATGGCTACCCCTACCCACTGAGAAAAGTGCAGCTGGTAAGTTCAGTTGGGTGATACGGACACCAGGTTGCTGAGGCCAAGTCGTTGCATGGTGTCCCCCACCCCTTCCCTGGTGGTGCATTGGGTGTTACCGCGGCCACTGGTACTGAGGGGTCAAGGGTCAGCCTGGTCATGTGTGCCTTCTGATGTGCATGGATGCTCAGCCAGTGCCCACCTGGCCAACCCCTAATGCAACACCCCCCCCCCCAAAAAAAAGCTGGCTTTTGCTTCCACAAATAGCTGAAATTGTCTCCCCGAGTTTGACTGCCTGTGGATGGAGGAGCAAAATGGGTGGGGGGAGAGAGCGAGAGAGAGCAGCTTTTGGGCTTAGTACTAAAATAGACCCAAAACGCAATTGCAGCCTCAGCAACAGTAAAGCAACCAGGCTGAATCAGGACAGAAAGATTCAGGAACTTGTTATCTGTTACCCCACATGCGCTTCAAAATAGCAGGATCTTAACCTCAGGCCTTCCTGAAAGGGAGACAGATGCCCCCTGCTGGACAATGCAGGCATAAAGGAGCGGGATCACATCCAGACATGTAAAAGGAAGCGACATGCAAAAATCAGGACAGACGGACAGGACAAGACAGACCTTGACAGAGCTGCGGACGGAGAAGACACAGGAGGACGAGTCGGACTGGTCGGCGCCCAACACAATGACCTTCTGGTCCGTCTTTTGGGTAAAAGTGAGCTGCAGGGAGACACAGTCACATCAACAGGGGGGCACAGCTGAAAGGATGAGATGGGGGGGTCTGACGGTATTTCCAATTCTCAGCGCTCAATCTGTGCTCCAGCGCGTTAATCACTGGAACCGGCCAAGAGTGCGGTATCCAAAAAAAGTTGGCACCATTTGTAGACATATTCATCGAGACACATTGGTAGTGACAAATCTGAACGTGCATACCTGAGTGAGCTCCTGCTTATTCTCGGAGGACTCCTCCCCGTTCTCTTCCAAATACTCCTGGCCCATGTCCATTAGGCGGTTTTTCTCCTAGACACACAGACAGGACAATAGGTCACCTTCCTAGACTGGTAAGCAGGATGGACTAGCACTGGTCACACTTACAGCACCCTCAACTACACCCAGATACACAGTGTGATCACCTTGGACTCAGAAGCGTCGCCGGGGGGGCAGGGGAGGTCCGCCCCCGGGCGACATGTGGGGGTTTTTTTGACAAAGTGGGCGGCAGTGGTGACAACTGCGCCGTTTCAGCGGTGGGAAGAGCAGGCGACAACGGTGGCGATTGTTTTGGCCCACTCTCCCCCCCTGCGCCTCTGAAGGTTTGCGTAGCGGCGGTGACGTCGCTTCCAGTGGCGACATCACCCGGCATTGCGACGCCACTGCTTGGACTCAATGTCTGCACTCCCTACAAGGAAACTCACTTTCTCCTCCACTCAGAATATTTGCAATGAAACCAGAGGGGAATTCAGTCTACTTCCCCCCCCCCCAAGAGATAGGAAGTGCCAGGAAGGGTTTCTTTACAGCGTTTGCTTGCTTGTAATGCAGCGAAGAATTAAAGACTTCTGGCACCTTTGCCACAGCTCTTTATTTTACGACACTACAAGCAGAGCATATTGGAAGCAAGCGGATGCCTAATGCAGGCAGCACAACCACTAGTCCTGCACCAGAACCTTCAGAAGCAAGGTGGGGGCCGCCCCACCCCGGGTGTCTCCAAGGTTTAATTAACTCCAGCTTAGCTAGTTGCCACTCCCCGACTCCTTCGGCCCCAATTCAGAATGGCAATCAACTGTTTCTCTGCCACTCCCACGAACTGAAGGCCGTGGCACTTCAAAGGCTGGAGAGAGATTTCCAGACATTAAGAAAATCCATAAAGCGCGTCTGATAGCAATCTGAGAGCCACAAGTGACGGGCCCGTTCGGAAGCATCAAACAGGACGAATTCAGTTGCGAATTCAGGACCAACCAAAGGATACCCCTTGTCTAGAAGTGCCCAAATATAAGAGATACAGTAAGTAAGTGTGACTTGACTTTGGGCCCAATCTTATCCAACTTTCCAGCATCGATGCAGCTGGGTAAGGGAACAAATGTTCCTTTCCCTTGAGGAGGCCTCCGTGACAGCCCCCCACCACCACCACCACCGCAGGATGCAGCACAAGCCCCGTTGGTATGGCTGCATCAGCACTGGAAAGTTGGATAGGATTGGGCCCTCAAGTAAATAGCCACTGGATCAGGTCCTCATAGACACCTGGGAGACATCTGGGGTGGAGCTACCACTGTTGCTTCTAAAGGTTCTGATGGAGAATTCGTGGTTGTGGTTGCTGCTTTAGGACTATTGCATGGGGGGGGGGGTAACTTTCTGATCTTGTCACTCTCTCGATCCAGACTTGGCTCCCTCTCCAGTTTTCTATCTGGGGCAGTTGCTCTTTGCCCCAGATAGAAAACTCTCATTGGCACCAACATCTAGCCTGAACCTAAACCAACATTTGCTGCTTAGTGTAGTGCAGTGGTTCCCATACTGGGAGCTGCGGATACCAGGGGAGCCGCGGATACCAGCCAGGGGAGCCGCGGAGTACCACAGAATCCTCTCAGAAAACAGTGCAATGCCAATTGGCAGGCATCAACATCATGTCATGGGGAGCCGCAGCCAAGGGTCGCCAGGGGTCAAGGGAGCTGCAGGTCGAAAAAGTGTGGGAAACACTGGTGTAGTATGATCACAGGACAGAATCGAAGAAGGAGATTTCGTGATGGGGAACTGATACTGAGACGTTGTCATTGTAGAGCGTGGGGAAGTGGGTTGGAAAGGAAGGACCAGGAAACCAGGTTCTTAGGTACTTTCCTGTTTTTTGGCAGGAGAACGGGAATTCCTTACCGCGTTGAGATTCCTAACAGCCTCTCCCTTCTCCTGTGCAAATCGCTGGCTTTCGCCCACCATCTGTTTCTGCGCCAAACGGGCCTGCCCTTCCAGCTTCAGCACTGTCCTCTGGATCGGGGAAGAAAACTCAATTAAAACTCTTAAGACTGCAGGGCAAGACAGAACTCTTCCGCCTGAGCATTCCTGACATGTTGAGAACCCCTCTGAAACAGCGGTCGGATGTCGTTTAAAAAAACAAAACCAAAAAAGCAAAATACCACCACCACCCCAAGACCAACAACAATTAAAAGAATACTTAGTCAATCCGCTTGTTAACTGATTAAAGTATAAAACAATTGATTAGATGTAGGCTTACCAGATCTCCAAATGGGACAGAGTGCTAGACCTTTAGGAGAAGGAATATGGGCAGGTGTAGCTTGTTAAACCTTAGAGCACAATCCTAGGCATGTCTATTCAGAAGCAAGCCCCATGGATGCCTAGGATTGTGCTCTAAGGTTTAACGAGCTACACCTGCCCACATTCCTTCTCCTAAAGGTCTAGCACTCTGTCCCGGTTGGAGATCTGGTAAGCCTAATTAGTTGTGCATATCACCAGTCTTAATATAGATGTGTTCAGAAAAGGGGTGGGGGGGGGCGATACTGACGGAAGGGTGGGATAATTTATGTATTTATTTATATACCACCGTTCCTAGGTTCAAGGTGGTATACAATTGAAAAATGAAATACAAACGAAAAAATGAAATAACCAGAATTGAATGGTTATATACTATGGTGGCCGAATGGATCCTCCATGTTCATGTGCAGTATATCACACTGGATACCTAGGTGCTGGGGAACAACAGCATGGAGACTCTGCTCCTCATCCCACCACTGTCTGGCTTAAGCTTGGTGGGTACTGGGCCTTCTTGGTCATGGCTCCCTAACGTTGGAACTCCCTCCCCTGGGAGGCCCGCCTGGTTCCTTCCCTGCCAGTAGAAAGGCAGTAAAGAAAGGAACCAAGTGTCAATAGGTCTTTCAAGCCAGGTGGTTGCTCTTTGATGGAGTACTTTTATTGCTGATGTTGATCCTGTCTCATCTTTACTTAATTTTCTTGTTGTTCCCTTATAAATCTCATTTTGTTACTTTTAACTGAATTGATTATCTTTTGTTGTTGCTGTGAGCTGACTTAGGCTCAGCCTACTGGCTGAGAGGCAGCACAGAACATTTTAAAATAAACAAACAAACAAACAGCAGGGTGGGGAGGGGGAGAGAGATGTGTGGCCTTTGCTCTCTATGTATGGGCTTCCCAGCAGACGCAACGCCAGGCCGGGGGGGGCATGCCCCCCCGGGTGACATGTGGGGTGTGTGACAAAGCGGGCGGTGGTGGCAACAACTGTGCCATTTGGGCAGCGGCGGCAAGAGCGAGAGGTGAAGGCGAAGGGTTTGGCTCACCCTCCCGCCCTGCGCCTCTGAGTGGTGGTGACGCGACGGTGACGTCACTTCCGGTGGCGACGTCATGGGGGGGGGGGGGGGAAAGCAATGCCACCGCTTCCTAGAGTATCTGGCTCACCAGTCCACTGTGGGAAACAGGATGCTAGACTAATTGGACCTCTGTCTCCCCTGGTTCAAATCTGAACTCACAAGGTAGTTTTAAGCAAGTTGCTCCCTCCCAGCCTCAGCTGCAATATGGGGGATCAAAAATCCTTACTGGGCTGTTGTGTGCATAAGTATATACAGTACGTGAAACCCGTTGCATGCTCAAATACAAATGTACAACACAAACACTTAAGTACTTAATGCCCTTCAGCATCAGGAGGAAAGATCATCCTTCTTCATTCCCTATTCCAGTTAAATGGCAGATCTAAAACGGCCTCCAGAAACAAAAGGAGCGCTTATAAACAGTCCCCAATTAAAAACTGTGCCGACCAATCAATCAACTCAAATTTGAGTTGATTTAATCTACCGATTGCACCAGTTCAAGGTTGCGGTACAGGGAAATCAATAAAGATCCGTACAACACCCCCTTCTCACAACAGCTACGTGCTCGCAGTGGTACCAGAGGCACCAGTGCAGCTCCTTACATGTGTGGATTGCACATGTGCAAAAGGCAGCATGCTGTAGACATTTTCTGAGCAGCTAAGAGATTGTTTGTCCCTCCTCAGTTTGGAAAGGAAAGCTGTGAAATGGGCACAATGCCTAACAAGACGTGGAGCTGGATTCCCAGGGGATCAGGACTACTGCTGCTCACCTTCCTCTGATTGATGCTGTTCTGCAGCTGGGTGATCTCCTGTGCCAGGGCCTGGCAAGCCGCCTCCTTCTCCTCCTCCAACCGGCTCTCTCGTTCCAGCTGCTGAAATTCCAAGTCCTCGTAGCTTCTCAGCGCTCCATCTAGCATCTCCGACGTCTAGGAAGAGAGTCAGAGTCAATGCAGAGTTTCATCCCTTAGGGCAGCAAGGCTCAGTGGTTAGATCCACTCCGGTTGGGTGCCCCAAAAGTTAGCCAACAGGCACACGGTTCCTGATGCAGACTTTTAAGGCTGGTCTACAACAGTCTTGGGATACAACCGTTCCTGGATTGCAGGCTGTCGGCATTGAGAAGAGAGATTGCACATTTAAAAGTGCAATCCATAAAAATACCCCAAAGACAGAAAACTAGCACAAAAAAAAGAGTTCTTTTCCCTGACAAGTGAGGTTTCCATGTGCAGGGAAGTTTTGTTTTAAGGAGGAGAATCCAGTCGTGTAATTCCTCCTCCCTGCAACCTGAAGTGAGATAGTCTGAAGATTGCTCAACCTCACCACCTGCCGGTTGTGTGAACGGACCCTCGGCAAGCCCCCACTCACCTCCTGTAGCTGGCTCTGCATCCGCTCCCGCATTGATTCTGGCTGGTTGTCTAGATGAAGCTGCGACTCAGCATGTTGCCGTCGCAGCTCCTCTACCCTGTGACGCTCCTGCTGCAGTCGCGCCTTCTCCTGCCAGGAAAAAAAAAAAAAGAGGGCGGAGGTTATTCCATGGGAAACAAATATCAGCCACTTATGCCTCACCTACTGAGAACTGGCCACACCTTTCTCGTGAAAGAGGAGATCTGCAACTGCGATAGCACTGCCTGTGGGGCCCGAGTTCTCACTGGTGTTGTAAACCCTCGCTTGTATTGCTTCGAAGTGTGTTTACATTCAATCACATGATATGAGCCCAGCGGCCCAATCCAGTCATGAGTTGACCACCTGAGTGAGAACTGACCGTCTGTTGCCCTGTGAAACGACCAGTCCATTCAGATTTTCTAGGAAGGACTTGCTCTGTGCGCCGTCACTGAATGACATTAGGTTGGGGCTCATGCAGGACGCAGTCTTCTCTGTGGTGGCCCCTCGGACTGCGGAACTCCCTGCTGCAGGAGGCGAAGGAAGCTCCCCTCTCTCCCTGCCTTTAAGAGGGTACTGAAGATCTGTTTTGTCAGGGATTTGATTTGGGCTCTAAGGATTGATGACTGCTGTCTGCTGTCGCCTGATCATGATTGGCCTTTGCCAACCTCTGCTTGTTGTTTCCTGATATTTGAAGCTAGTATTCTTTTCTTACATTGTTTTGTTGCTTTTAATTATATGCTGTTTGCCGCCTTGGGACTAAGTGAGGTGAAAGGCGGTATATAAATGGAAAGGATACATAAACACTCAAATAAAGCAGGGTTAGAAGGAAGGCAAAAGATGCTGAATACAAAAAGTAACAGCAAAGGATTCTGGGAGACAATAAGGGCTGTGTCAGAACCATCAGTGCTCTTGCGACTTGGTTTTCCACAATGGCCACTTGCAAAATGGCGGACTGAATTTCAAATGGCCCCGGAGTGGAGCAGACAGAGCCATGATTGGCAACTAATTCTGCCAATTGGAGAATGAGTGTGCCAGCAAGAGGCGGTTCCTCCTCTTATTTACTCATTTCTCCTTCTCTGCAAGCTATACTGTACATTTATAAGGTGCAAATGGGGGAAGGTCAGGTTGCCCTGAAAGAAAAAAAAAATTGTCTGAGAGGGCAATAAAGGGGGGGAACATGTGGATTTAGTGGAGGACATGATTAAGAGGAGATTCCTCTCTCCCCCCTGACCCTCGTTTTCTTTCATTTTTGCAGTCCAACAAAACGGTGCATTGCCAAACTTCCATCTACACTTGATTTTTTTCAAAACGCATGTGTGGGTCGCACCATTTCAGATGCCCAAAGAGGGGGGGTGGGAGGAGCAGGAATAGGTACACGCCACATGAGTCACCATCACATGTGCAGAGTCTGGGCAACACTACAGGAACCCAGAGAAGCCATCTGGGCAACACTACAGGAACCCAGAGAAGCCACGCTGGAGAAGACCCTTCGAGGGGAGCAACTCACCTTCTCCTTTTCAGTCTGGCACCTGCGCTCCGTCTCCACAAGCCGCCTCTGCAGCTCCAGCAGCCGCTCCTCTTCCCGTCTCAACGCCTGCCTCTCTTCCTGCAGTTCTCCTTCCAGCAAGGCCCCTTCCAAGTCCATCTGCCAGGGAGGCGAGCCAGGTTAGGAGCCCCACAGCAGTAACACAGTGATGCCAACAAACCTTGACACAGCCACTAGGGGGCAGGGGTGCAAATTAAACGCATGGAGAAGGCGAGATAATCAAGGAGGCCTGTCTGTGGCTTCTCGTCTTTCCTCTGCAGTGATCGGAACACACTTCCCACACTAGGAAGAAGAGCACCTTGGAAATGTCACTGCTATGGTGAGGGATGCTGGCCGGCAGAGCCTGCTGTCTGTGTATCTGGGACATGTTTAGGTGTGGCAGCGCCAGAATACCGGTTCTACAGGTGTCTGCTGTTGTCAAACGAACGCCCCTTTCCCCGTGATGCAGGGAGGGGACCGAGCAGGCCTAGGCATACCTCGATATTCAGCTCCTTCTTCCGGCGATGCAGCTCTTTGATGCGATTTTCAAGAACTGAGATCTTGCTCAGTGCTTGATGCTGCTGTTGCTGTTTCCCCTGCATGCGGTGCCCGTTCCTTCCTGCGCCGGGACTCTCATACTGGGAAGGGAGAATGACATTAGCTGATTGATCAATTTGCTCACTCCATTTCCAGGCCATTTTGCCAACAGATCCGAGTGGTTTTACACCAACGTTCAATCAAAATGTGTATTCAAACAACACCCTACGTACTATCATCATTATCGACAGCAGCATTTAAAGGCCAAAGTCAGTTAGGGACACAGCCAGTGTTAACACAACCAAAGCGTCGGGAAGGCCTTGCCAAATGGAAAACTTTTTTCAGCTTCTTCCTTAAAAACTGCCACTCTGGGAAGGGAGTTCCACAACAGAGGGACACCACTAAAAAGGCCCCGTTACTTGTGCCCACCAACCGGATCTAGGCCCATAGCGGGCCATATGCTGCATCTGTCTGTCCTGTGGGTTCATCCAGGGAGGCTCCGTTGCAGATTCCACCACCCTTGGAAATATGACTGGCAGTTTCTCATGACAGAGGCTTCTCTGTGGTGGGCCCCAGCTGGTGGGGTTAGGACTGCCCTTTCTGTTTGGCATTTCAAAGCAGGTGAGAAGATTTTTCCATTCCACCAGGCCTTTGGCTGATTTGTTTTCATGGCTGGTCTCTGTTGACTTAAATTGTTTCTGTTGCACTGTTTTGATCTCTTTTATTTTATTTTTGGAAGTGCTTGATTTTATCATTGCATGATTATGTTATGCTGTTTTAATGATGTAAGAAGCCACCCTCTCCCATTGGATTACCCCTGCTAACTGGGCAAGAGGCACTTTTTCCAATTGGTGCTCCTCATATATAGCAGGGGGAGAGTAACTGCCCCCCTTTCACCCCAGCACAGTGTCTTTTTTAGTGTCACTAAATAAGAGAATCCCAGCTATTAGCCCATGACTTCTAAGGAGCATGGGAAACCTCATTTCCCAAGACTCCCAATTTGAATGTATGTCCTTTCCCTGCTAACTGGGCAAGAGGCTCTTTTTCAATTGGTGCTCCTCTTATATTTAGCAGGGGGAGAGTAACTGCCCCCCTTTCACCCCAGCACAGTGTCTTTTCTGGTGGCTGTTTGCTCATGGTGTTCTGCATCTTTTTTAGATTGTGAGCCCTTTTGGGACAGGGAGCCATTTAATCATTTGATTTTGTCTGTAAATCGCTTTGTGAACTTTTTGTTGAAAAGCGGTATATAAATACTGTTAATAATAATAATAATAAGGAACAGCAGGAAATAAGTATGAAAACCAAATAAATCATACATGAATATCAGGGGCTTGGTCACTACTTTTTCCTCCAATGTGATGTTTGCTATTATCTGCCCTTCCAGTACCAACAGAGGACAAACACATCAGCCTTGACATGAAACAATAAACAGATACACGAAGTTGACATCAGGAACGTCAACCAGCTTTCCAATCTTCCAGGCTATCCTGCTGCAGATCTTAACAGTGACAATCCTCCAACCCAAACACTTGAAAGGGAGATTAGATTGAAGAAGCAAAAATAAAGCTGTATTCGGATTTAAAAGGAGATTTAACACTGTCACAGGAGGGGGTCTGAATCCTGACAAGGGCTTCTTATCACACTACAATAAATAATCCACATTGCTATAAGATAATAGATAATCCACATTCCCCAAAAATAAGACCTCCCTGAAAATAAGACCTACTGAATTTTTTGGAGCCAAAATTAATATAAGACACTGTCTTATTTTCGGGGAAAACATGGTAGGAGTCGTCACCAATGCTTATTTTACATAGTTTGCAGCTTGCCACCAAGATCTCTGTCGCTTCATTTCCTCTTGCAAATTCACTCTTTCCAACCACTTTGAATGGGAGAAGGGGGAGAAACAGATCTACTCACCCCATTGTGGCTGCTCTCAGTACTGCTGGCTTCGTCATCCTCGGTACCGTCACTGAGGTTGCCCCCCGGGCTGGAACCATGCTCAGAAGAGAGGGAATCCCCTTCCGCACAACTCTGGGTTGGGGATCCCTCTTTCTCTGGTGACGGACTGCATTTTGGCGCATCCTCCAAGTGATCGTTCTCCAAGAGAGGTTGAGGGCACAGCTCCGATTGGCTCAGGACCCCCATGGCCTCGGCGTTGTGGAGCACCATTGATCAAGAGCGCATAGCAACCGTGTCCTCCTGTGACCACAAAGGAGACAGGCGGGATTTGTTTTTTGTTCTCATTCTTATTGTGTAAGAACATAAGAACCTTGCTGCATCAAACCAAGATTCGCCTAATACAGATCCTTTTTTTCCCAACAGCAGGTTCTTCCAAGAAGGCCATAAAAGGAGGACATGGGGGTCACATGGAGGATGCTCTGCCCCACTGTTCTTCAACCTTGGGGTCGGGAAAAGAACAACCCTGTCGCTTGAGGTAACACAGAAACTGGTCCTTTCCCTCAGGTGGTGGAAAAAAACAGCTGGACCGGATGCAAGGGCTGTCCTTACTCTTCACTGTCATGGTCATTGCGGCCACCACTGAAGTGCGCACTCCCTGTCGCTCCAGGGGATAGATGTAACTTATGCTCACTTGGTTAGGCTGGATAGCACTGTCCGTACCACACAGGACTCAAGGCTGGCCTATGATTTGGGGCCTGAAGCAGAAAATAAAGACGCCCCTTCCTAACCCCATGTATTAACAGGGACTACGGCAAACTTAGACAGCATAATAAAAAGCAGAGATATCACCATGCCAACAAAAGTTCGCATAGTCAGGGCCATGGTGTTCCCAGTAGCAATGTATGGTTGCGAGAGTTGGACCATAAGGAAGGCTGAGCGCCGAAGAATAGATGCTTTTGAACTGTGGTGCTGGAGAAGACTCCTGAGTGTCCCTTGGACTGCTAGGAGATCAAACCAGTCATCCTAAATGAAATCAACCCTGACTGTTCCCTGGAAGGACAGATACTAAGGCTGAAACTCAAATATTTTGGCCACCTAATGCGAAGAGAGGACTCTCTGGAGAAGACTCTGATGCTGGGAAAGATTGAAGGCAAAAGGAGAAGGGGAAGGCAAAGGATGAGATGGTTAGATAGCATCACCAATGCAACGAACATGAAAATGAGCGAACTCAGGAAGATAGTGGAGGACTGGAAGGCCTGGCGGGATATGGTTCATGGGATCACGAAGGGTCGGACACGACTTAACGACTGAACAACAACCAATCTTCTGGGTCATTTTCCTGCACTAATGCTAATTGGCTGGGGGCCCTATTGGCCTATGCCTTGGAGCTCCCTGTCCTTCAGGCACATTGGGCCCAACCCCTGAGAGTCCAGGGGTCGGCCTGGTCTGGTGGGTCCCCTAATGATTGTGGGCCCTCTGCCAACATCCAACCTAGCCAAGACCTTATGCCCCACCATCCAGCTCAAGCCCCGTTGAAATGAACAGAAGACCTTCCCAGTGGATGAAGGCGAGACGCAAATACCCCCGCCAATCCAGCACCACCTCCCTCCGCTTCATGGAAGGGCCGGCCTCGTGCATGAACATGAACTGGCCACGAAGTCCACAGCCTACCACGTCAAACACAGTGGTGGCCGAGGTTTGTGTTGAGCTGTTGATGACACATTGCAGGACAGCTATGCTTATCTTGAACCGAAAGAGATGTCGCCTTGTTGGCAATCAGATCGGGACAGACGGCGGAGTGAAGGAACACAGTGCACGGAGCCATGAGGAAGAGCCTCAGCCATGTGCAAGCGGGGAAGGGGGTGGGACCCGCAGAGCACGAAAACGGGAAGGTTTCAGCTGGAAAATGTCAGAGGGGAGGGCACTTTCAAACCAGCATTTTCAAACCACTGAAGACCGAATGGCTGCAAGGTTTCTTTAAGGGACGATGGGAACGGGAGACAGTGACCATTCCTCTCAACAGGCCCTGTGCTTGCCCCTGGTAATCTTCCCCTCGGTTTGCTTCTCTCCACTTGAGATGCTTTCGCATTAGACAGAAATAACAGCAAGGTCAACATTTTCCATAGAACTGGGTAAGATGCCAACTGAGAAGAGGCAGGAAATGGGCCAATGCAGTATGCGTCCTTGGATATAACCAGAGCATAACTTAGAAGCATGGCTTTCTCTGCTCCCTCCACAGCTGATACAGGAAGATCTCTCTCTCTCTCTCTCTCTCTCTCTCTCTCTCTCTCTCTCTCTCTCTCTCTCACACACACACACACACACACACACACACACACACACACACACACACTCACTCACAGAGCCCAGAAGAGCTACAGTTCAATGACAACAGTGACAGATTGAGGTGTTGCACACCAAAAACACACCAAAGTGGGACGACAACATGAAAACTACCGTATTTCTTTGAGTCTAAGGCGCCATCGATTCTAAGGCGCACCTTTACTTTCAGTACCACCAGCAGGGGAAAAAAAATCCATCGATTGTAAGACTCACCTCCCTTCATTGAATCTACCCGCTCAGCACCAACTCTCCCCAGCATGTCTCCTGCAGCTGAGGATGACTGAGTGCACTGCCTTTGCATAGCATTTCTGGCCCGCCAGAAAGTGCCATTTCCTTCGTTACCTGGGCTTGGGGGAGCTTCACGGAGGCCTGCGCAACCCTCTGCAGGCCTCCCTGATCTTCAGTTCGGCGAAAAACAGCGATTTTGGGGCATTTCTGGTTTTTGCGAAAACCGGTTTTTGCCGAACTGAAGATCAGGGAGGCCTGCAGAGGGTCGCGCAGGTCTCCCTGAAGCTCCCCCAAGCCCCAGTAAGTAAGAAGATAGCATTTTGGGGTGCATTTTGTAGACCTTCGATTCTAAGACGCACCCCATTTTTTGAAATGCTTAATTGGGAAAAAACATGCGTCTTAGAATTGAAGAAATACAGTACCTTCTCATCCCATGGGCCACCCCTGACTGAAGATCTAGGTTCCTACACCTCCAGCCCTTCCATAAATGTCCTTCCTTCATGTGTGCACCCAAACAAGAGGAGCTTCCCACATCACATCTAGAAGTCCGGTTTCAAAACTGATTTCGTTTGGCAGGGCGCATACGCCCCTCAGACTCAGAGAAACAGTCTCTGGCCCTGGCAGAAATGGCGCCAATGCGTCAATCAACTGGTTGATGTGTCAATGGCATCTGGCTACGATTGCTGCTTGCCCCGAGAATGGAAATAACCAACCGTCAATTGTGGGCAAAATCATGAGCCAGCCCTCGGAGGAACAGATTACAGGGCTGGCGGGAGGCACCGACTTCTTTAGGCAGGGCTGGCCTGTCCGTGAGGCCGAGGTGGTCACACCATGCGACAACTTGGTGGGGGGCACCTGCCTCTGCCCACCCACCTCCACTTCTCTTCCTCCCACTCCCTGAATTTGAAAAGGAGGAGGGGGATGGAGCCAAAGAGGAAGGGCGGAGGAGAATATCTCTGACTCTCTAGCCCTCCACTCTTCTGTTCTCTTCACCACACTTCCTCTTCAGCTCTGTTTTCCTCTTCCTTTTCATATCCAGGAGGAGGAGTGGCTGGAGCTGCCCCCTTGCCAGGTAGAGTGGCATTTGATGCACTGCCCGGGTGCTGAGAGGTCTCGGTCAAATGGCAGAAGCGTTTTGTTGACTACAGTCCTGGACTGACTCATGATCTCCTGGCACCTGCGGCAGAGGTCCAAATGCTGCCCCTTCTTACCCAAGCAGTGTGCCAGCTGCTGCTGCTACTCCTGCTTCCTGTATTGAAAAAGGGAATGAAGCAGCAATGAAGGGTGGAGGAGAGAAGAGTGGTGGCCTAGAGTGTCAGAAACCTCTCTAGCCCACCAGTCTCTACTTCTCCACACTTCCTCTTTGGCTCCATTTCCCCTCTTGGTTTTTGAATCGAGGGAGTGGGAGGAAGAGGCAATTCAGTCTCTTGGCCTCTGTGCTGTATCCACTTTAATTATTTTCCTTCTCATTCTTCTTTTTCTCATTTTTAATTCCTAATACATCCGCCCTCCCTTCCAGGCCAGACTGTGTCCACGGTGGAAGAAGAAAGGACGCTGAATCCTCGCCTGACACTGTCCAAGGAGGCCTTCGTTGAGCTGATGAACAAACTGAACCTACCCAAGCCCAAACAGATTGGTGAGGCTGGTTTTCTCTTCCCCGCTTCAGGGAGAAGGATACAACCCAGCATTTGCTCTTATATTGGCATTGAGCTGGTGACTTCCTTAAGAACATAAGAAGAGCCCTGCTGGATCAGGCCAAAGGCCCATCTAGTCCAGCTTCCTGTATCACACAGTGGCCCCACCAGATGCCTCAGGGAGCACAAGACAACAAGATACTTGTATCCTGTCGCCACTCCCTTGCACCTGGCACAAAGAAAACCTGAAAGAAAGATCAGAAAGCAGAAAGAAAGATCTCAACTGGGTGGGAAACAGAGGCACCAGAATGTGGGATGATGCCAGATTCTCAGTGGCCTATTCTCACAACCCAGAATTGGCAAGAAGAGCATGTGGCAAACTCGATTGCTCCGTCTCAAGGCCAGGTTGATTTTCAACACACATTACATGTTCCCAATTTGGAATCGCATCATCCCCCTTCCAAAAACAGCGACGACATGCAGGTGCGCTGGAGTGGCAGGGGGCTTCCCACTGAACCAGACCTCTAGGTGGGAATCTATACAAATACCACAAGTTGCTAGTCCTCCGATTTCCCCCTTGCCCACACACACGGTGTAAGAAAGATAAACTCTCCTCTCCGCTCTTTCACTCGGTACCTCGCCCAGAAGCAGGTGGAGTCTGCCTTATTATGACTTGTTTTTCTGGAGAGAGGAAATAAACGCAGTCAAAGAGGGAAGACGAGACTTGCCAGATACTGACATAACAGGCGGATACCAAGTGCTCCGATTCCTAGTCATGAGATCCTGCTCCCTTCGCAATCCACAACGCAACACACCGCGCAATCTGGGACTGACTCAGGAAGTCTTGGGAGAATCTCACCTCAAGGTCCCTCTTCCCACAGAAGTGTCTCCCCTTGGCAGAAGAAAAAAGAAACTCGATCAAACGCTTGAAGGCAAGGATCCCAAAACATCAGGGGCCAAGTGAGACAGACCAGAACTTTTTCTCCAATGGCCTTTTTGCCCCCTGCCCTGTCTATTCTTCCATGGACCATTGTCCATGTTCTAAAAAAAAGTTTCCTAAAATTAATTGGTAGCATCAAGTATACAAGATCAGTCGTCTGGACTGACTGATTTTAGCACAGCCCAAGAGCAATAAGTTTATTTTTGAGCTCCAGGAAAAGCAGTATATAAATCTTGTAAATAAGTATATATTTATAATATTTATATTATATTATGCAGGAGTGGCGGGGTCATTCAGATCAGGAACTGGCTGACGGCCCACCTGCCAGACTAACCTCTGAACTGTACCGTCCGTCCCCCCAGTACTAGTTGCACCAGTGACACAAGGTGATTGAGATCCTTGCTCTGCTTCCGCAACCGACACCCCCATCGACGAATGAGGAGCATCCTGCAGAGGCCCCTGCATCAACAGGGAGCCTCTCTGGGATACTCCCATTGGTCACTGGGAAGGGTGGGAGGAGTATTTTTGCAACTGGTTGATCACCATCTTCAACCAGGGAGCTTGGGGAGGGTACAGAGGAGCCAATTGCCCAGGGGGGCCCCATGCAGGCTGCTATCCTAGCATCTCCAGCAGCCTGGTCCCAGCCAGTAGCCCTCTTCAAACTGAGACCTGGCCCTGTGGCCAGCTCACTAGTCGGACACACTTGCCCACGCTCTTATAAACAACTAACATAGCTTATGTATTACTGATGCATGCCAAGGGCATGAATACCTTTGCTTAAGGAAACAGGACAGGGGTGTGTGTGTGTGTGTGTGTGTGTGTGTGTGTGTGTGTGTGTGTGTGTGTGTGTGTGTGTGTGTGTGAGAGAGAGAGAGAGAGAGAGAGAGACTGTTTAACTTGTGCTGGTAACCTTGGCATACGTATGAGATTTATTTCTTCTTATTTACTTATTTCCATTTTAACCCCACCTTTCTGAACAAAGGCAGCTTATCACAATATACAACCCGTGAACAAAATAAACCAAGCCATTTCATAAAATAAAATCACCAACGACGCCAAGAACAGCACAGCCAAGGCCCCTGACTCCAAATGCCGCCCCTCCTTAGCCGGTGTCGCACCAGCCTCTACGCCTCCCAAGGAGGGGGATGGAGCAGAAGAGGAAGCGTGGAGGAGAAGAGAGGGGTAGGCTAGAGCGTCTTCCACCCCTCCACTCTTCCTTCTCAAATCTGGGAAGTTGGTAGCACGGCAGAGGTGGCTGGGTAATGATGGAGGTAGCCACTTGCAGTGCAATCCTAGTCATGTTTAAGGTAAAGGTGACCCCTGACAATTAAGTCCAGTCGTGTCCGACTCTAGGGTGTGGTGCTCATCCCCATTTCAAAGCCGAAGAGCCAGCGTTGTCCGAAGACGCCTCCGTGGTCATGTGGCCGGCATGACTCTCCTTGCCGCAGCACGTAGCATGCGGCTGGAACACGGAGCGCTGTTTACCTTCCCGCAAGCGGTACCTATTTATCTACTCGCATTGACATGCTTTGGAACTGCTAGGTTGGCAGGAGCTGGCCAAGCAACGAGAGCTCACCCCGTCGCGGATTCGAACTGCCGAACTTTCGATCGACAGCTTATGGTTCAGCACTTTAACCCGCTGCGCCACAGAAGTAAATTCAGCTATATATTCAGTGGTGCTTCCTCCCAGCTCAGTGTCCTAGGAACATTGCTGCCCAAATGTTGTGGCCCTATTTCTCCCCCCCCACCACCACCTCATTTTTTCCACCAAAATGGTGGAATGGATAAAGTGCTCCATGGGGGAGAGAATTTCAAATCCCTGCTGAGGCATTCAGTTCACTGGGTGAGTGACCTTAAGCAACCCCCCCCCCCCTTTCTCTCCTTAGTTAATTCTGCAATGTAGGTGAGAGAAGGATTTTTTTTTAATCCACCCAGAGAGCCATCAGGATAGGGCAGGAAAGAAATCTAGCAGCCCTCTTTTCTTAAGCTCTGTGTTTTGTGGTCATTGCCAGCTGATGAAAGCAATATTGTACGGCAGAGAACTCCGGCAGCACCCCACCAACGAACCCCGGAAGCTCCTTGGCTTGGCGCACTGGCGGTTTTCCAAACCAAACAAAGTCGGTTGAGAAAGGGAGCGAAGACTGTGGCTGATGTGGCCTGGAACAGAGAAGGAGGAAAAGCTGGGTCCTGGCTCCTCTCCAGCCTCACTTCCTTATGGTGGTGCTTAGCGCATGACCTCCCTCCTCTCCTGGCAGCCTCTTTCACCTTTCCCAACGGGACATCTCAGGGAGGGAGAGGGGGCACAGAAGGGCCAAAGTGTATTTCTGGGGAAGGGCTCAGCTTGGCCCCCCAATCTTAAGTTGCTGGAAGAGAAATGCCTGTATATTTTTGCATTCATGCCTCCACCCAACGGTCTCTTCTTCTCTGAAGTAAGTGCTTTTGATTTGGATGGAATTACCTTTCGAGTAAGTACGGCGAGAAAGCTGACCGTACTGTAATGTTCAGGTTATGATTTCGCAGCAGGTCTAGCAATGGGGGAAGGGGCAAGCTACTTGCCTGGGGTGGGGGCACTTGCCTCCTTCCCCCCACACTAACACACACACACACACACACACACACACACACACACACACACACACACACACACACACACACACACACTCCAGATCCTAAGACATCCAAGAACAATACCACCGTTACAACAACTCCCTTGTTTTTTCAGACAATCCCTTTTTCCGCAATCCATCACAACATCCTTAGACCGGCGCGCTTGTCAATCTTGTCAATCGCATCAATCCCTTTGGAATCACCCCCTGGTGTTTCCAGACCTTGCAGCAAATCCATCACCTAGCGCTTAATCCCCTGGGGCCAATGGGAAAGTTTTGCTCTTACGAAATCCCAACCATTCTTTGTTTCAAGGTGTTTGTTTCTTCATTCAAAAACTACCAGCCTAGCCGTTTTAGAAACCAGGAAAAACGTACATATTCCTAGTATGAAACACACACACACACACACACACACACACACACACACACACCAGCAGCCCAGCTAGCACCCCCAAACCGGCTGCAGAGGAACAAGGAAGGGGCCCCCCATTTTGCAGAAACCTTGCTCAAGCTTGTTATTTGTGTCCCTTTCTTTCCTCCTCCCCCTGCAGATAATAAAGCCCTGGAATTCATAACCTTCTTCCCATCCCAAGGTCATCACCTCGGACACACTCACTCTTCCTTAGGCCTTTTCTCCTTTCTGGCTTGGTAATCCAAAAGCAGGGACCCCCCCTCAATTTCTTGGGTAGGGGGCGTGTGTGGCTCTCTGGGGCAGGATCCTAGCCAATCCCAGTTTAGGGAAAAAATAAAAAAAATAGATTAGGATTATAAGATTCCTTTCTCCAAGCAGACGTTCTTCTCTCTGTACAGATCCCAGCTGGGGGGGTGGGAGGGTGTCTTCTCAGGTTGTCGCTGTGTCCTTCCTTGTTTTCTGGGTGTCCCTCCCTCGCTCCTCCCCCATTCTAAGTAGGTTCAGGGGCGGGCGGGCCATGTCACCACCGCTCCTATCTTCCTCACCACCACCACCACATCTCAAGAGATAGTCAGCTGTCAGTTACTCACCTGGCTTCTCTGAAACTCCTGGGCGATTAGACAGCACAGGAGACCCACCACCAACAGCCAAGCAGGCTTCCCCCTCTGCCTCCGCTTGCAGTGTCAGCCTGCAGCTTTCGCTCTCTCGCCTGCCTTTCTGGTGTTCAAACAAGTTTTACAAGCCGACTTGCTGCTTTGGAAAAAACACACACACAAAACCTGTGACATCAGAGCCTGTAGGGGGAAAAAACCAGCTTTCAGGGGAGCCTGCATTGGCCACCTAGAGCCACTGGCAGACTGGAACTCGTGACTTTCAGCATTGCTATTTCCACCCCCACCCTTTTGACAAAGGGCATGACAGGTAGAAGTTCAGCAGGTGAAGTTTTCTGGCAGAAGGGGTCAAAGTTCAGTGATAGAGCTCATGCTTGGCTGAACCAAAGTCCAAGTTCAGTTGTTGTTTTTTGTTTGTTTTTTGGCACTTTCAGTGAGTTAGCAGACCTGGAAAAGACTTTTACCCCAAATGCTCACCCAGTAGTAGGCAGTGCAGGGCTGGAAAGACCAATGGTCTGACTCGTATAAGGCAGCTTCATGTTCAAAGGCCAGGGAGTAGCTCTCAGCCACCCTGTCCCTCCCCGACTGTGGTTAACTTTAATTTCTAAGGCGAGAGATGCCAGTCGTACAATGCCAGGATGCTTTTGTAACCACCCCACCTTCTCATTTAGAAACCAAAACTCATCAGACATGGCTGGCTGTGGCACAAAGCGATGAGATGGCACTCTGCGTAAGCTCAGAGAGCCTCACGTCATCATCACTGCATGGCATGACTTGTGAAGCTAGATTCCGGGGTTCTACCCTAGGGGCTGCTAACTGACCAACCAAACCCAAGCTGTTTGCTCCAGTGCGTCTGGGAGAAGCTGTACATTATGCCAAAAGCGTTGTTAACTTAACTAGTGTACACATTTAACTCCAGTTGTTGCATATATACACCCTTGGGTAAAAATGCCTTAAGAATGGCTGATTTCCACAGGAAATTGGCATGGGGGGGTAGGCAATAAATCCCTCCCCCCACAATTGGAATTCCATGTTTCTGTGACTGCTACATCTCTGCTGTGGTAGTTTTAGGAGCTCCATGTTTGCATAGCTTTGTCTTCTTTTGCAAAAAGTAGCTACATGGGGGAGAGGGTAGCATTTGAATCTGGGTCATGGCACAGGGGTGGGTGATTTGATTTTTGCCCCTGCTCCAAATAATCCCTCCAGTAAGCCCACTCATTGTGCCTGCAGGTTTTTCCCTCCATGGCTAATTTCTCCAGGGTAGCAATTTGCATTGCAGAATCTGCACAGGGGAAATTGTTAAATTCTGCATGTCACATACCACAGCAAAAAGTGAGTATAAACCATGTGCTAAAAGTTTTTCTGGACTTTTCTGCACTAATTCAAGCTGCAGGTGGTGGGGAAGGCTTGAAAAAAAAAGTCCTTTTGCATAGACTAGAGAACAGACATGTTGGTAGCCTTCTCCTACCTCCTTGCATCACAGAGAGCTAGCATGTCAGGAAGAACTTCTCCCTGACATGCTAGCTATCTGTGATGCAAGGAGGTATTTTTTTAAGAAGAAAACATTCACATATCAAACCCATTGCTACCTGCACCCTGAAAGTACAGGAAGCCGCCTTGGGCATTTGCCTCGGCATAGGATAAGGCAGGATATAATTTTTTAAAATAAATAAATAAAATAAAATATAAACTAGCCCAAAAAGACTTTGTCCCTAGCTGGCAGATATCAAGAACAGAGGAAAGGAAGCTGTTAAACCTCAAAAGTTATAAATGTCTGTCCATTTCCTGAAGTGGGATTTTTTTTTCTTTCGTTATGTAACTTTTTCACCAAAAGATAAATAGACTAAAGTAATATTTGCTCCCAGGATTTGGCACTGGGAAGGGGTCTAATGGGTGAGACCAGAGAATAAGGAAAAGAAAGGAACTTGACTTCCTGAAGTTATGTCACTAGCTGCAGAAGGGAGGGAGGACTATTGGTTAGAGCAGACTGGAGTAGGATGCTGGGTGAAAGATTTAGTCCTCCAAATCAGAGTAGCAAGTAACCAATGAGCTGGAGGAGAAGTTCAGATCAGCCTCACAACTCTATGCCAGAACCAGGAGTTCAAATCCACAAGCGGATGCCCCCCCCCCCCGAGATGTTCCTCAATCACTTCAATACAGAGATCCGCAAGGATCAAGTCCCGTAATGCAAATAAACTGATTTCCGAGTTGATCAAGTGTTTTATCTTATGTCCATGCAGCATGCCTCAGTTTTCCCTATCCTATGAATGGGGCCATAAAGCTGATGAAAAGCCCTGGAGGGCTACTTTGCTGCATGCAAGATAGGGGGGGGGGGGAGAGAAACAATGTGGGGGGGGGGGCAGGGCAGGCTTCCACTTCATCCCCACATGCACTTCAACTACCACTAGTGACCAGGACAGTCTTAAGGGTTTGGCTTCTCAGGGTCATAAGAATACATTCTTTTGCCTCTGGCTTGGCAATGGGAGGTATGTGTTTATATGATGATACTTTCCAAGGGACCAGATTATTTGGCCACCTCTACCTTAAAGCTTTCCAACTGCCATGGATGGTTACGCAGATGTCATTGGAATAAGACCAGAGAGTTTTTGCTCTTTTTTAAATGTTTAATTACCTTTGTTATTATGGCCTGCAGCTAAAACCATAAAACAGATTGCTGGAAAACAAGGGCTCTGAGCTCAGGCAAGCCCTGTGCATCGTTCCATTGCTTCGCCGGACGTGAGGACATTTCTACCCAGGCCGATATTCCGGTGTTGCAGACGGCTGCCCTGTGGGACAGGGCTACGTACCGAGAACGCCCCACCCTGTCTGCCTCCACCTCACAAAAGTAATACCTGTCCTGCTTCTTCAAATAACAGGGGCCACTCCCTTCTGACACAACCATGCATTGTGCCACCCCCCACAAAAAATCGAGCTGTGTCTGCAGACAAGGAACTCCTCCGGGACAAGGGTGGCATCTGGGCTAGCGCACACCCACACACACACAAAAAAGAGATCCGAACCGTCAAGCAGGAACACCCCCCCCCATTTAGCTCTTGGTTTGCAAACTTGGCTCCACTAAAAGGTTTGCTCATTTGCCCGCAATGACCGTTTCTCCAGCTGCTTTCACAGGTGGACAGGAGGCAAAGAAAGATTAATTGTGGGGCTGTTGGGATCCACCCCCATTATACCACTGAACACTGCCCCTTGGCCACCAGGCTCCAACGTGTTCCAATTCTTCCCCCCCCCCCATTTGCAAGGACTGGCAGCCGGGTGGGTTAGCCACCAGCCCTACGTCAGAAATTTCATGTTTTTGGATGCCTTTGGGTCCAGAGAACTCTTGGCCTTCCTCCTTCAGAATCTTCCTTCATCATTCCAGGATATAGTCGGGGCTTGGCAAACCCAGGCACACTTCCTTGAGTTCCACAACAGAAGACAGGCAAGATTTTATATACATCTTACCCGTGACTCTTCAGTGAGAAGCTCTGGAAATGAGCATACCACAAATATACCTTCCCTTCCCGATTTTGCCTCCTCAGCATGTTCTTCAAACACGAGGTCTTGTTTCTTGTGACAACCCTTTATTTTATTTATTTTTCACGTTTTTTTATACCACCCTTCCTCCAAGGAGCTCAGGTTGGGGTACATAGTCCCTCTCGTCTTTTTGTCCTCACAACAACCCTGTGAGGTAGGGAAGGCTGAGAGATGGCCCACCATGGTCACCTAGGAAGCTTCATGGCCGAGCGGGGATTTGAACCTGGATCTTCCAGGTCTTAAGTCCAACTCCCAAACCACTACACACCATCCTGGCTCTCTGTTAGTATCTGTTGGTTTTAGAAGACTAGGGGGAGGGCTACGATTTGGCTAAAAGCTGAGGAAGTTATGAGGTACCATGCTGGTACTCCAGGGCCGGTTCGGGGAGTCTGTAGCCCCTTCTGCAGGCCTCCCCGCACCTGAGAACGGCCCTCCAACGCGGTCACAACCCACTTCCGGTTTCGTTGGAAAACCAGAAGTGGATCACGATGGCGTCGGTGCCCGGGGGTCTATAATGCAGTTAAGACTGCGCACCAATGAGGCTCCCCCAACAGACCTGGCCTATGTGTGTGGAGAGCACCCTCCAAAGCCATCCCAGAATCCTCTGCAATGCCAGGTATTCCTTATCCTACATAGGGGGTCCAAACCAGGCAAACAAGCTGGTGCAGGGAGGATTTCCTGAAGATAAAAAGTCCCAAAGCCCTTTGTTCTCCAAGTCATTTGCTTGGAGCAAATAGGACAACGGACAACCAGAAGGTAATTTCTTTCCTCTAACCTCATTGACACTGTGACTTTTTCATTTTAAAAATCACTGAAAAGCTGGCAGCCTCCCCCCCATGTAGCAGGCACCGAGGTTACCCAGCTTTAAATCCTGGCTACGGGGCTGGCATCGGGACACAAAAACAAGCATGAAACTGGGCAACAGGTGAGCACCGGAAAAAGACTTCCTTCCCGTCTCTTTCATTCCACCCAACCGCTGCCTTTTATCTCAACGCCCCAGTTTCCTGCCTCTTCTCTGAACATGTTCAACGCCATCCCCATGGAGCAGACTGCAAACAGCTGGGGGCTGTGGAGCAAACATTCTCCACCCATGCAAGCCAAATGTTTGTGTACAAACCGGGGAGAGACCTTTGAGAAGCGGCAGCCTTATTAACCCCCCACAAATACACACACACACACACACACACTCTCTCTTTTACACCATTGAATTTCCAGTCTTATAGAAACTGGGGCCTCCCCAATGCAGGCTTTGCAACCCCAGAACTGCTGTTCAGAGGCAATGTGACTCACAGTCTCAGAAACCCTGAGCCAACCATAGATATTTCTTGAGCCTATTGACATAAACACACTCCAAACCCCTTGCACAAGGCTTATCTAACTCCAGGAAGTTCATCAAGGGCACAAAAGGAATGCCTCTTCCCTGCTGTTGTCCACAGTATTTGGATAGATTACCTCTGCACATGGAAGTTCCATTTCTAGCTATCACAGCTAATGGCCACGGATTTGTCGAAGCCTTTCCAGAAAGTCAGCACAAAATCTTGTGACGGTGAATTGCAGAAGCCAACTGTGTGCAATGAGTAATCGATTTACACACAGTGGCTAAGAGAGACAGGATTATACTAGGTGGCAATCAGGGCGCAGGCTAATTTGCCCACAGTGCAAATGCCACCTCTGCTATGAACTCACTAGGTGGCCCTAGGCAAGCCACTCCCTCTTAGCCTCTGTCATCCCTACCTGCAATGTGGGGATAATGAAACTTCCCTTACAGGGTTGTTGCAAGGACAACACCAAGGTAATATATGCAAAGCATTTTTGCACCATGCAAATATTAAGCAGTATTGTAGCTTTGCTACAGAGCATGTACTTTGCATGATTTATTTATTTATTTATTGAATTTATATCCCACTTATTCCTGTAGGGGGGACCTTTTGTAATCGATTACAAAGTAATTTGTAATAGATTACAAAGCGGATACCCCAATGCATGGCCTCCTCCTTGGTGCATTCCCTGGGGCTCCTGTTCAAACACCTCTGCTAGTCTGCAAAGAATACTGAGTGTGCCTCTTCCCAAGCTGCACAGCCACAACAGAGGCAGGCTGTACTACTGGTGCCCAGGCCAAGCTGTTCAGAATCCTGTTACGGGAAGGTGGGTCCCGACCAAAACCTTACTTGGTTATCAAACCAGATCTGGGGCGCATCAAGCCACAATGCCAACTTGCTAGGTGGCCTGATACGCAAACAGGGATTATCCCAGGAGGCATGTAGTAGGGTGCAGGCGTGTGTTCGAATAAGAGGAGAGAAAGGGCTCTAATTAGGGCTGCCAGGTCAGAGGTACACCCAAGCCAGAGGTTGAGGCAGGGCCTGGTGAGCAGCCAGCCAGCCCCAGAACCCTCAGCACCCGAGATAATGCCCCCTGCACCAGCTGGAGACTCTGTACTCTGGCACGGGCTCTGGTGTAATTAATCTGTGGAACTCCTTGCCACAGGATGTGGTGGTGGCACCTGGCCTAGATGCCTTGAAAAGGGGATTGGACAGATTGATGGAGGAAAACTCCACCACAGGTTACAAGCCCTGATGGGGATAAGCAAACCTCCTGGTTTTAGAAGTGGGCTATCTCTGAATGCCAGACGCAAGGGAGTGGTGACAGGATATATATCTCTTCTTGTCTTGTGTGCTCCCCGAGGCATCTAGTGGGGCCACTGTGAGATACAAGAAGCTGGACTAGAGGGGCCGTTGGCCTGATGCAGCAGGGCTCTTCTGATGTGTTTTTCAGGGTGGGGTGGTGGTGGTGCATGAATGTTGGACAGCACTAGGGCAATATCAGACTCTCATCCATGTGACTTGCCCTGATCCGATGGATCTTTCCCACAGTATCAGCATCATCCTGGGATAATGGGGCAAAGTAGCAAATGGCTGGGTTGCCCATCACATGCAAGGCTTTTAGATACATATTTATTACACCCAGTCCTGCTCTTACAGCCAACTCCCAATGGGATCTCCTCCAAGGGCTTAATTATCTGCTTAGCTTCAGATGTTCACCGATCACATTCTGGGCCGACACGTAGGGTTAATAGGTGGGAATTCCAGCCCTGGTTCTAACCTCAGCTTTGGGAAGGAAGTTATAGTAAGAATATTTATATACCACTTTCCTGCAAAAAAATAAAATAAAATAAAAATCCCAAAAGCAGTTTATATAACTAACAGCGCAATCCGACTTAACTTTTTTGCCGTTGTAACCAGCAGCGCAGCGAGAACAGGAGGCCCCAGAACGGAAAAGGGATTAAAATCCCCTTTGAATTCCTCTTTTGGAGGGGATTTGAATCCCTTTTCCATTCTGGGGCCTCCCGTTCTCGCTGCGCCGCTAGTTACACAGGCAAAAAAGTTAAGTCGGATTGTGCTGTAATTGGATCTGAAGAAGGGCTCCAGATGTATGTAAATATTGCACGCGCACACACACACACACACACACACTTTACAAAAGATATACACATACATGTTGAGTCCCTCAACATAAATACAGTATATATACTGTATATATAGAAATTAAAAGACCCCAGTGGATTTTACAAGCTTTGCAAAAAAATCTCACCCACCTGCTCTGTGAGAAAAGCCAGTTCAGCTTTCAGCTCAAACCTGCTTGCTTGGGCTGACACATCAAAACATGCCAGATCTTGTCCAGTTTTGCTCTTGTTTACCTGCCTTTCGCTTTCCCTTGGGAAATCTCTCCCAAAGGCCTGCCTTCCCCCGAAAGCTGTGCAGGGGGGACTCGGGGGAGGAAGGGAGGGAAAACGAAAAAGGCTCTCCTCTCTCCACCATTTAAAACATCCTTTTAAAAACTGGAGCACAAACAGAATAGCCTTTGGGGAAGCACTTTCCCTTCAATAACAGTCCTCTCCACAAGCGGCAAAACCTTTGAACTTGGCACTTCGGCTTTAAAATTCAAGCCGAGGCAGAACCCATTTCACTTGCAGCTCAAAATGTCCCACTTGCCAGATATAAACTGGACACACACACAGTACAAGTCCACAAACTGCCCTTTTAGACATTCCCAAACAAGGGTTTTTAGGGAATCAATTGCTGCCCTGTTGAAAACTTAAAAAAAAATAGTAAATAGAGGCGGGACGAGACGGAAGTTTACTATGGAAAGCAAATCACTAGGAATATAGGGATTAAGAGAGAGCAAATTAGGGGAGGTAGATGTACAAGGCAATCCTATGCAGGCTGGCAATGAATAAGTCCCACTGCGCTCAATGGGGCTTAGCCCCACGGAAGCATACACACCCCAGGCAGCTTTGAAACAAAGAGAAGACACAGTATTTTAACCCGAATATTGCAGCTTTGGAACAAAGAGAAGACACAGTATTTTAACCCGAATATTGCTGCTTTGGAACAAAGAGAAGACACAGTATTTTAACCCGAATATTGCAGCTTTGGAACAAAGAGAAGACACAGTATTTTAACCCGAATATTGCTGCTTTGGAACAAAGAGAAGACACAGTATTTTAACCCGAATAAACTGAATTGTTTTATGTTCTGGACTGTGAAACACGTCTTAACCAATGGATTAAAGAGAAGATGGCACAAAACAGGAACCCAACCTTGGGCATGTTGTCATTTGAACTCCTAGAAAACTTGGCGTGCCTGAGAAAAAGGAACTTTTTTCTTCAACCCCAAGCAGGGCTGGCCTCTCAGCGAGACTCCGGTGACTATAAAAATGAGGTGGCACCCAGGAATTTGAAAATGGTTTCGAGCCCATCCACACCTGTCACACAGGAAATAAAGTCAGCTTTCCCATCACCTGTCTCCTGGCCTTCTGGGGCACACCTTCAGCCCAGGTTCTGCCCACAAACTGCTTTCCAGTGCCAGGACTAACTTCGAAGGTGTGATGTTAAGAAGAATGTGTTCCTGGGCATGCACAGAGTGTCCTACTGTATTCTTTTTGGGTCACCAAGCCAGGAATCACACCATTTAAAGATGGTGTAAAGAACTTGAGCTAAGCTCTGGAAATCTCTCCTTGTAGAAAGTTAAAAAAACCCTCTAATTTCTCCCATCTTCTTCTCTTTACCAAAATGAGGGGTTTATGCAGAGAACAGACTACAAGTTAACAATGAAACTCTGATGCTGTAGTTAGGGTCAAGTCAAAAGCACTGCCTGGTTTTGGGGGGGTCTGCAGTGGGGGGCAGCAGGGCCCATGGGGGGTAAAGGGGTAAATTGCACCCGGGCCCAGGGTCAAAAAGGGGGCCCTGGAGCCAAAAGAGGGGGCACAGAAATTTCCTGGGATTTTAGCTGGCCTCATGGAGAGTGAAAGATGGTGGCTGGGCCAACCAGGAGGCTAGGTCTACCTGGCAGGTAGACCTGGGTGCCGCATTGGGAAGCCTGGTAGACCTGGGCTCTGGAGACTTTTCCAGCAGCTGCTGCCCTCCCCCTGCCCTGTTTTGCCCCCTCCCCTTTGAGAAGGGGCCCAAAAGAAACTTTGAACCCCTGATAAAATTCCTCAGAGGCCCTGGGGGGCAGAGATCTGAAAAAAAAAAACCCTGCTACAGTGCCCAAATTAGGGGGAAAAGGAAGTGGGTCCTTTCATGAAATCTGTTAAGCCCCATCTCCTGCCCAACCTCATTTTAGTCCAGTTATGTCGCTTCTGAAGCCTTTGAAAAAGCAGTAGCTATGGGCTACTGTGTGACAAATAGTAAAGGGTCTGCTCCTTCTCCCCCATAATGTCATTACTGCAGCCTGCCATCTTTGAAAGGAGAGTGGAAGACAAGCATAAATTAGTAGACACAGCAGGGAAGGCGATGGCTCTCTCAGGTCAACCCCCCCCCCCCCAGGCATATAGCAACCGCCCCACTCTGTACAGCTGGAAGTTCAAGGGGCAAAGTATACAAACTCTGATAGCAGAGTGCGGTGCTGGGACAGCCAGGAGGTCAGGTGGGAGGGGACAGGTGGGATACACCCAGCACACAGTCATACTACTGTATAGCCCAAGCCTCATAGACATAGGATTTGACAGTCCAACGTTCACCCCATCTATCCATTTTTGGCAAATTGGCATGGCAGAGGGACCAATAATTGAATATATTAGGGATGCAATCCTATGCACACTTTCCTGGGAGTAAGCCTCATCGAATGCAATGGGACTTGCTTCTGAGTAGACATACATAGGATTGTGCTTACACTAGAACAGACCACCCAGGGGGCTTTGTAGCTAAGACAACTCAACTTTAATACAGCGCCCAGCATCATATACTTCCAGCATATAACCCATCCTTGAAGGTCCATCTGACATAGGGCAGGGCAGGACACAAGAGTTTTGGCTTTAAATATGTCCAATAAAACCCATGCAAAAGAATTTGCCTGACATTTTTACAGACAACAGGGGAACCCGTACGGCAGTGGTTCCCAAACTGGGAGGTGTGGCTTCTAAGGGAGCCGCGGATACCAGCCAGGGGAGCCGCGGAGTGCCACAGAATCCTCTTGGAAAACAGTGCAATGACAATTGGCAGGCATCAACATCATGTAATGGGGAGCAGTCGCCAATGGTCAAGGGAGCCGCAGGTCGAAAAAGTTTGGGAAACACTGCCTTAAGGACTTCCAGGCTAGAAAGTCCTATATGCACTGATACAGTGGCGTCGCTCCGGTAGGGGCGGGGCCGTAAGTATCGCTCTGTCCTAGACCCTTTACCGAGCGCGCAGGAGGCGGCCCCACCCCCTCACTGTCGGTGCCTTTCCCCTGCAGAGAAAGCAGCAGGCAGGGTCTCTTGCCTGCTGCTTTCTCCGCACGGCAATGGCACCGACAGTGAGGGGGCAGGGCCGCCTCCTGCTCGCTCGGTAAAGGGTCTAGGACGGAGCGATACTTACGGCCCCGCCCCTACCGGAGCGACGCCACTGCACTGATACACAACTAACTGTAACTAACTGTAAGACAACTAACTGTAAGACCGCTTGGCAGGGCCTGTACTGCTGGGATTGTTTTTGGCTAGGTTCTGTAGCAAACAAACAAAACAAACAAACAAACAAACAGTGTAGTAGTAGGCCTGCCCTGCATGCAGTAGTAACCGTGTAGTAGCATCAATCATCACAGCGGGCAAATGCCAAGATGTCCAAATGCCCAGGTTAATGTGGCAAATGTCTGAACACAGATATCTTTTTCGCCCAGGAGCAAAAATCTAAACAACAGTTTAAAAATAATAATAAAACAAACCAGGAAAAGTTCATTGGGAGAGGAAGGCTTGAACACCCACAGAGCCACTGCTCCAATCAGATTCAGAGGTGCCCATCCGCACCGCCTCCCCAATGGCTTTTTAGGAAGTAAACAAAAACTGTCGTAAGATCCTCTAATCTCGCCATGCGATATGCATCCCAGCCTGCAAAAAGCTGCCGCCAACGTTTCACCATTCACAGCTGGGCTAATGAGCAATGACTGCTCCCTTGTGGTTAAGACCTGCAACTGCAATCACGCAGCAATTCAGACCAGCTCAAGGGGACCACCCCATCTAAGCCACGATCTGTGCAAGAGACGCATTTCCATACCACCGATGTGACTAATGGCATTTCACAAGCCAATGAATGACACCGAGTCAGGCCATGGATCGATCTACAGTCCACAGAGACTGGAGGTAGCTCCCCAGTCAGGGTTTCAGATCTGAATCTTTCCGAGCCCTAGTTGGAGATACCCTGTGACCTTCTGGATGCGACCCATCCAACAATGAGCTATGACCCCCATCCTACCCCGAACTCTTCGGCACATCTTTTGGCCAGCAGGAAACTCAGTCCTTGCTCCCCGCTCTTGTTCCGAGAACACCATTTCAAACTGCAGGCTGTAGAGAAACTAACAAGCACTCGGGTACCTAGATGATGGGTACCTAGGGGCCATGGTGGCTTAGTGGTTAAAATGCTGAACTGCAGACCAGAAGGTCGGTAGGACAGCAGTTCGAGACCCGAGTGCCGCGTGACGGAGTGAGCTCCCGTCTCCTGTCCCAGCTCCCTGCCAACCTAGCAGTTCGAAAGCAAGACATTGCAAGGAGATAAATAGGCACCGCTGCAGTGGGAAGATAACAGCTTTCCGTTAGTCATGCTGGCCACATGACCACCAAAGCGTCTTTGGACAGCGCTGGCTCTACAGCCTTAGAAACGGAGATGAGTCGGCCACGACTGGCTTTCGAGCAGGGGATACCTTGACCTACCTAGATGAAAATGATCACGTCGCTCCAGATCGGGACGCTTCCAGATCATGACACCACAGCCAGTAACCCAACCATATGGGCCTTCCCCTATAGCAAGGGTGGCCAAACTTGCTTAATAAGGCATTTCTGCCCACGGGTGTATACACACACACACACACACACACACACACACACACACCAGGAGCCAAATGTGTACACCTGTTGGCCGGGCAGAAAATTAACTTAAGAGCCACATATGATAAACTTCAGATGTTTGAGAGCCATAAGAGAGGTGTTTCGAGAGCTGCAATATTTAAGAAGCATTTAAATTCTTAAATATATTTAAGAATTGGTTTTAACCAATTGGTTTTAACCCAGTCGACTCTCAGTTTATACCTGGTCAATAATTATAAAGCTTGAAATGTTCTTATTTGGCTTTTATATTAATTGCAATGCAAAAAGGAACTCAGCCAACACATTTCTGAGCGCTGCACATTATACGTCAAGGAGTCGCATGTGGCTCAGGAGCCACCCCTGCTTGTTTAACTGTTTATCCCGCCCTGATCAGAATCACAACCCTAACGGGGCCAAGGATACCCTCCACCCCAATTCACATTCCAGCCAGCCAGCTACCAATCAACCAGTGCATTTATTTTTATCAGCAACAGAGCATTTACACACTCAGGTCCCCACTACCGAGTTTCAAACATTCACAGATACAAGTATATGCCTTCAAATCCAGGACAGGGGTACAGGTGGGGCCTGGGACCTCCAGACCCGGTTAAAAAAAAAATATCACAGCATTGCGCAGATGTGAAAGGAATGCAAGAAGGATCCAGATTAGGCTGGGAACGTCCAGCTAGTGCAAACTGTGCCCAAAAAGGGAGCAGAAATAGAGGTGAGGTTAATGTTTTTTCATATAGCTACGCGGGCAGGAGGAAGTAACTGGCTGCAAGCTCTTGGATCCGATTGTTCCTTTGCCTCTCCAAGGAACCGACTGTCACCTTTTCTCACCACTTAAATCTGGAGCCAGTGGTAAGACAACTGATTGTACACCACGGAGTAATCACTACGGGGGCTCTTTTAGGCACCCCCGTCGGTGTGTCCTTGACGAAGCGGGAATAGTCGAGAGGAGGAAGTGGCTAGACTGCTACATCTTGGACTCCACACTTAAGGTTAGCAGGTACTGCAAAATCTGCAGAAAACAAAAAAGGAGATTCATTACCTACAGATGTATAGGAGTTTCCCTCTGTGCCTGAACACAGGACCCAGGAGTCCGGGACCTCTCCCCTCCCCCCCCAGCCCAACCAGCTTGTACCCTTGCAGCCCAATCCTGTGCAAGTTTACTCTGAAGTCCTACAGAGTTTAAGGGAACTTACTCCCAACTAGGGTATACTACAGAACCCCCCCCCCACACACACACACACACACACACACACACACACACACGGTTTGGGTCCCTCATACCTAGGCTTACCAGATCTCCAACCGGGACAGAGTGCTAGACCTTTAGGAGAAGAAATGTGGGCAGGTGTAGCTTGTTAAACCTTAGAGCACAATCCTAGTCATGTCTACTCAGAAGCAAGCCCAATTGAGTTCAGTGGAGCTTGCTTCTGAGGAGATATGCCTAGGATTGTGCTTTAAGGGTTTAACAAGCTACACCTGCCCACATTCCTTCTCCTAAAGGTCTAGCACTCTGTCCCGGTTGGAGATCTGGTAAGCCTACTCATACCTGAAGGACTGTCTTCTTTTGCACAAACTCGCTCTCATTGTCCCAGAGGTCCTGCTCTGCATTCCACAGCCATTGTTATTGCTGTTCTATTTTTCTTCAATGGTTTAAATTTGATAATTGCCTATTTTATTGTGTAAGCTACTTCGAGGGTCCCTTGAACAGGACCAAAGGGTAGCATGGCTTTTTTTAAAAAAAAAAACCTCTAAGTGTAGGCTTACCATCGTCCCGGAATCGAGCCTGGCTTCGGCCTAGTCCAGGCCCGAGTCGCTCCCAAGGATGCACCGCAGCTGGCCAATGGGCTTCCGGCACTTTCGGTCAACGACGCGACCGAAGCTGGAACCCCCGTAGGCCAGCCGCAGTGCATCCTTGGGAGCGGCTTGGGCCCGGTCTAGGCCAAAGCCTGCCTCGATTCCGGGACGATGGTAAGCCTATCTACCTGCCATAAGATTAAGGCCTCGGGGCACAAATCCACATGGCAGACTTGTTTTTTTCATAAACAAAAACAAAAGCAAGAGTCATTTACTTCCTCCAAGGAAACGTAGATCTCCAAGGGAAGCTGAGAATGATGGCAGAGCAAAACTACAATTCCCAGGATTCTTTGAAGGAAGTCACCAGCTCAATGCCAATATAAAAGCAAATGCTGGGTTGTATCCTTCTCCCTGAAGCGGGGAAGAGAAAACCAGCCTCACCAATCTGTTTGGGCTTGGGTAGGTTCAGTTTGTTCATCAGCTCAACAAAGGCCTCCTTGGACAGTGTCAGGCGAGGATTCAGCGTCCTTTCTTCTTCCACCGTGGACACAGTCTGGCCTGGAAGGGAGGGCGGATGTATTAGGAATTAAAAATGGGAAAAAGAAGAATGAGAAGGAAAATAATTAAAGTGGATACAGCACAGAGGCCAAGTGACTGAACTGCCTCTTCCTCCCACTCCCTCGATTCAAAAACCAAGAGGGGAAATGGAGCCAAAGAGGAAGTGTGGAGAAGTAGAGACTGGTGGGCTAGAGAGGTTTCTGACACTCTAGGCCACCACTCTTCTCACCTCCACCCTTCATTGCTGCTTCATTCCCTTTTTCAATACAGGAAGCAGGAGGAGGAGGAAGAGGAGGAGCTGGCACACTGCTTGGGTAAGAAGGGGCAACATTTGGACCTCTGCCGCAGGTGCCAGGAGATCATGGGTCAGTCCAGGACTGTAGTCAACAAAATGCTTCTGCCTCAAAAATGCATTTGTCGTTAAGGAGTTGCAAGACTTTTTGTTGTGTGGGTTTTGTTTTTTGGCTGCAACAGACTAACATGTTGCCACTCCGGACGTTGCTAGTAAGGACACCAAGCAAGAGGGGGGAGCGATCTTCACCCACTAGCAATGGCACCACAGCGCCCCCTAGTCCCACACTGGGGGGGGGCATCAACTTACCAGTGTAGTCATGAGCAGGATAGACTAGGCAGTTCCCGGGGAGTGTGAAAATTTTCTCATGGACAGAGCGATACAAGGTCTCTGGGGAGCCTGGGAGGAGACATACGAGTAGAGCAATTTGAGGGTGCGGACGCCATATGTTGGCTTTTAAAATGAGGTACATATACAAGCGCGCACACACAAAGCTATACAGTTGTACAACACAATGCCCCTATGTAATCGTTTCAGAATACCACTGAATCTCTTACCCATTCCATAAGGGTATCCCCATTATGCCAGACCTAAATCACATTAACCCCCCACCCTCAAGGGCGCCAACCCAACAAGAAATCTCACCTTGCTATCAAATTGCCCCACTTGTCCAGATACCATAGAGGCCCCTTGTCAACCACAACCACTATGGCAATCCCCCCATACCCTGCTGGAAGTCTGTCCGTCCACAGCCCCGGATCAGTAGGGCATCCCCGGTGAAGGCCATGCTCTTGTCGTTCAGTACATAGGTTAGGCAGCCGTCCGTGTGCCCAGGGGTGGAGCGAGCTTCCAGGGCCTGCAGGGACAAGGGAGATCACTATTATACCCATTGTACAGATGGGAACCAAACCTGCATCTTGCCCAAAGCCACACACTGAATAAATGTGTGGCTTTTGAATAAATGTGTGGCACACTGAATAAATGTGCGTCACACTGAATAAATGTGTGGGTCTTGAACCCAGCTCCAGTACATTAGTTACTGAACCCCACCTGCCCCAAAAGTTCTCAGAGAGGATGTGGCAGCCACAGCAGGATCCACGATCCGTTCTCCAGGACAATTCTGATGCACTGAAAACGCCACTTACAAAGGCCCCAAATTCAAGGGTACTCCCTTCCTGGATCAGGACATCGGCGGAGGCCCCACTATCCCGGGAGATGACACTGCGACTGCCTGGCAACAGCTGCTTCAAAAGCCAGGTCCCTGTGATGTGGTCGGCGTGGCAATGGGTGTTGACTTGAGAAGCAGGAGAAGAGGATTGTGGGGGTTATTCTCAACAAGCCCAAGCACCTCACCCAACCTTCTTTCATAAGAACATCAGAAGCTCCCTGCTGGATCAGGCCAAAGGCCCATCTACTCCAGCTTCCTGTATCTCACAGTGGCCCCACCAGATGCTTCAGGGAGCACACAAGAGACAACAAGACCCCTGTATCCTGTCACCACTCTCTTGCATCTGGCATTCAGAGATAGCCTACTGGTTCTAAAACCAGGAGGTTGCATATACCCATCATGGTTTGTAACCCATGATGGACGTAACCTCCATAAATCTGTCCAAGTCATCTAGGCCAGGTGCCATCACCACCTCCTGTGGCAAGGAGTTCCACAGATTAATTACTTGCTGGGTAAATAAACAAACAGAATGTGTGGATTACCTTTGAGAAATAAATAGTTACAAAACCACCTTAGTGCAGGGGGCCTTAGGCGTGGAGCCCAGTTGGGAGCAATTGGTCCACTTGGCTTAAAGCCGGCCCTGACTCTGGGAATTGGTTAGTTTCCAGTCTTGCAGATCTGAGCTAGATTTGGGAATTTATATGCCCCCTGGTGGTGAAAAATGCATCTTTCCTTCCCATTGAACCCAAGGAGACCAGATCACTTATGGCTGCCCTTAACATCTTCCTTTAACACCTAACCCCAGTTATCTCTAGACCAGGGGTTCTCAACCTTTGGAGGCCCGGGTACCCCCTATCACGGTCCAATTTTCTGAAGTACCCCCTGCTAATTAATTGGATGAATTAGGTAGTTAATCATTAAAAGTACAAAAACAATTTTAAATGTGAAAAAATGTCTTATTTAACTCGTGTGTGTGTGTGTGTGTGTGTGTGTGTGTGTGTGTGTGTGTGTGTGTGTGTGTGTGTGTGTGTGTGTGTGTGTGTGTGTGTGTGTGTGTGTGTGTGTGTGTGTGTGTGTCAGACAGGCAAGGATCTCTTTTTTTCTCCAAGTCACACTTCCCAAAATCAGCTTTTTTTCTCCAAGTCACACTTCCCAAAATCAGCTCCTCCCTCACCCAACCCACCAACGTACATTTTCCAAAGTACAAAAATAAGCCCAAAACCAAAATCAGAGAGACAGAAGGGCTCCGAAAATAATTACAATGTAAAATCCATGTTAATTAACACTTAATGAGCTGCTGATGGGGCAGATAAGGGGCAGGGCTTGGCATACCCCCAGCAAGAGGTCTGCCGTACCCCTAGGGGTACCCGTACCACAGGTTGAGAACCCCTGGTCTAGACACAGCCTGTAGCCCAATGACACAGGTCAAACTTGGGATGCTGAAGGTCTCAGTTTAAGTCCCTGCATCTCCGGTTAAAGGGATATAAAAGACCCTATTCCAAAACCCTGGAGAATGGCTGCTGGTCAGCCAAGACGATACAGGACATAGCCGATACTGAACCAATGATCAGACTCCGTACCAGCAGCTGCATATGTTAAGCCAAGACCCTGCCTAGACTTACCAGCATATAGCAAATTCAGCCCCAGTTGCTTTACCAACGTGGAATCCCTCTTGGCAGTCTCCAAAACCGGGTCAATCAGAACCGCCTCCTTCGTCTTCATATCTGCCAGCAGGTAGGTGTAGGTGGAGCTCACATCTTCAAAGAGCTTGTGGGGAAAGAGACCTCCGGTTAGTCCACGGAAGGCAGGTGGGAAGGTCTAGCAGTTAGAGCCAGAACTGGAGTTCTACCGTCAGCTCCAGAATCATGTAATGAAGATTTCATAGAGTGGGAAGGGACTCACAAGGTCATCTAGTCCAACCCCCTACCTATAGCAGGAAATCCTCCTAGAGCATCTCCAACAGGTGAATCCACCAACTCTCTCAGTAATCTGTTCCACTGTCAAACTGCCCTCACCGTCAAGAATTTTCTCCCGATTTAAATCCCACCTTTGCCACACTGTGTCCCAAGGCAGCTTACAAAAAACAAAAAAAACAAAAAAAAATGCTACAAACAAGAAAGAAAACAGGAAGGGGTCCATGGTCCTGATCCTGCCTGTAGCCCCCTTATTCCTCCACTCTGTGCCCTCCTGGCTGTAATCTGCCCTCACCTATAGGGCAGGGACCAGGGTGCTGTAGTGTCACACATTACTGCCCCCCATCTCCACGTCTAGGGGGAGGGGGGGTCAGGCCAGACAGAGTAGTGCTGGGCATCTCAGCAGCACTTCACACACAGAGACCCAGCGGTGAAACTCCACCAGTGGTTGAAAAATCCAGGGTCTGAAGGTTTAAACCAGCTCTTTAAAACGGAGCTCAGCGCTCTTGTAACCCTGTCGCAATATACACTCTCCATTCTCAGCCCCCGTCAGCCACTGAGTTGCTCTGTTATATGCAGCTTGGAGTTGCCAAATACCCTTAAAAAAAGACAACACCGTGTACAACACCCATTGCAGTGATTTGCAATTCAAGACTTGCAACATGAGCATGCAAACGAACATTCGAGCATTACAGGAAGTATCTTATGTGTATGGCTTAACTAAATTACATTTTGCATTCATAATAACGTCAATAAAAAGGCGATCCCCAAACGATATGTGGGAATAGCTGGCCAGTCTAAACCCTTAAGGATATTTTGTTTCCCTGCCCACTTGTTTCCTAATAAAACTACCATTTATATTAAACACAAGGTTATACAAATATGTACCCGTATTGTCCCGAGTATAAGACGAACCTTATAAGACATACCCTTAAAGTTTGGTGCTATTAAAAAAAAATTAATTAAATCACTGGCATTAAATTGCAACAGCCTGATTATAAGAACTTAAATTTAAAAACTTAAACTTTTAAACTAGTTTAAAAACTTAAATTAGGAGAAAAAAGTCAGTCTTATACTCAGACCAATACGGTATATTATACACAAGGTGATACAGGTTATGTAAACATTTTAACCAGGGCTGGCCCAAGATCTCTCATAGACTGAGAAAGTGTGTCAAATGCTAGCACCCCTTTACCTGGTGATAGAGTAGACCAGGGGTTCTCAACCTTTGGAGCCCCGGGTACCCCCTATCACGGTCCAGTAGACCGTACTCTTTCCACTTCCTGGATTGAAAAGGAAGAGGTGTTTGCAAGGAAGAAGAAATGTGGAGGAGACAAGCATAGGGGCTAAACTGTCTCCTACACTCTAACCCACCACCTTTCCTCTCCTCCACACTTCCTCTTCCGCTCTATCCCCCCCCCCTTTCCTAATCCAGGAAGAAAAAGGAGGCAGTGAAGGCAAGTGCGAGGACAGAGGTACAGTAGGTGCCCCCTGCCAATCTGTTGCCCAAGACAGCCATCTCAGTTGGCCTCATAAATGAGCCGACTTTGGTTTTGTGTTCCATACTGCTTTTTTTGCATATAGGAGCTGTTTAAAAAAAAAAAAAACATGATAACCCAATACTCATTATTTTTGCATTAATTTTTCTTTTGTACCAATTTCTCTGAGCATATCTTAGCTTTCTCGACGTTAAAGGTAAAGGTATCCCCTGCTCAATAGCCAGTCATGTCCGACTCTAGGCTGCGGTGCTCATCTCCATTTCTAAGGCCGAAGAGCCAGCGTTGTCCGAAGACGCTTCCATGGTCATGTGGCCGGTGTGACTAACGGAACACTGTTACCTTCCCGCCACAGCAGTACCTATTTTATCTCCTTGCAATTTCTTGCTTTCAAACTGCTAGGTTGGCAGGAGCTGGGACAGGAGACGGGAGCTCACTCCGTCACCCGGCACTTGGGTCTCGAATTGCTGTCCTACCGACCTTCCAGCCTGCAGTTCAGTGTCTTAACCACTAAGCCACCGCGGCGTTGCTTTGTGCAAATTACAACATGTTAGGATCGTGACCTTTGAGGGAAGCATTAGACAGAGCCTTGTCAGCTTGACAAGTATCCTGGTCTTAACCATCCAATTTTGCAATTCTGAGGTTTTACACTCATGGTATTTACATTCACTCCGTGACTCATTTATCAGCATTCCTACTGAAGTTCAGAAACTGCAGATGAACCAATAGGGAACTTGCGTTGTACTTACCGGTAGTTCACAGCCAAGGAAGCCAAGGAGGAAGGTAGCTAATGAGTCGAGAGGTTAACGAACAAGTTAATCTTCAAAAGAAGAATAGATCCAGGAACATAGCAGAGGAACAGGGCAGCGCCAACAAATGGAAACTGCTCAATATAAGGCGTTAAAGAGGATGGGTCTGAGGCATGTCCGCCCCCTAAAAACTCAGGGCAATTGGGTTGCCACCTTATCTTACCAGCCTTGTGCCTATGTTTTTAATAACAGCCCAATATAGGAAAAGCCAAGGAGAGCTCTAAATAAATATGCACGAGGCCTGGTGACGATTCTTGCATATTTGCATAAGTCACGCAAGGGTCAGCCAGTAAAACAAATGCAAAGCTATAAACAGTTACGTGGAAGGAAGCCCATTAAACTGAGTGGCCCTGCTTCCTTCCCAGCCCCACCCTCCACTACTCCATGGATGTCTAAACCCAAACCTGGAAAGGGCGAGGCGGGAAGAAAACACACATGCACAAAGAAATGAAAACTAGTGATCTTTTCTATAGATTTTTATATACAGTATTTTTTATAATAGTGATGTTTTTATCAATTTTAGATGCTTTATTAGTTTTCATTTTATTAGTTTTCATTAACTGTTTTTTACTGTTTTAAAAAGTGATTATTTTTTGTATTGTACTTTTTGTATTGTATTTTTTTTTCCTGTTGTAAGCCGCCTTGGGTCCCTTCGGGGAGAAAGGCGGGGTAAAAATATTGTCAATAAATAAATAAATAAATAAAATAGATGGAGGATGGTTAAACCACTGAACCATGAGCTGTCGATCGAAAGGTCGGCAGTTCGAATCAGTGCGACGGCTCCTGCCAACCTAGCAGTTCGAAAGCAAGAAATTGCAAGTAGATTAATAGGTACCGCGTCAGCGGGACAGTAACAGCGTTCCATGCGCCTCGGTGTTGAGTCATGACCGGTGTTGAGCCGGCCACATGACCATGGAAACGGCTTCGGACAGCGCTGGCTCTTCGGCTTTGATACGGAGATGAGCACCGCTCCCTAGAGTCGGACACGACTGGACTTAATTGTCGAGGGATACCTTTACCTTTACTTATACTGTAACTAGTTGTTGTGGTTGTACTGGTAGCAAGGGCTTCTGAGCAAAGCACGGCTGACAAGCAGAGCTTCAGCAAGTAACGGTTTTGCTATAGCCCAGCAATGCAAACCTGGCTGACCTGCCACGCAACTTTTCAAGGCAGAGGAGTCCTGCCAAGGGAAGCAGTTGGCAACCCATTTCATTTATCACCAATCACGATTCCAGAGCCGTTAGAAGAAGCGTTTGGCTGGGCTGGAACAAGAGAGGATTAAAAAAAAAGCAGAAGCTAAAAGACACAAGGAAGAATAAAATAGATCGGAAACTGTTATGACCAGCTACGATGTACCAAGATTGAAGCATATTCATGGGATTAATGGTCATAAAACATAGAAACAGTTTTAAAATGTTCAGAAAGTGTATTGTTAATAACTTACAAAGTTAAAGCCAGGATGGTGTAGTGGTTTGGGAGTCGGACTTAGATCTGGAAGATCCAGGTTCAAATCCCCGCTCAGCCACAAAGCTTCCTGGGTGACCTTGGGCCAGTCACTATCTCTCAGCCCCACCTACCTCACAGGGTTTTTGTGAGGACAAAAAGGAGGGGAGGAAATATGTACACCACTCTGAGCTCCTTGGAGGAAGGGTGGTATAAAAATGTGAAAAATAAAAATTAAATAAATAAATGAAGTCATTTTTAACAATACATGTTCTGAACATTTTTGAACTGTTTCTACGTTTTATTAGGACCACTAATCCCGATGATGAATAGGCTTCTTGGTAGACACGGGGGAGGATGTTCGTGGGATCATCCCTCCCTCCCTCGAATAGGTGTTTCCAACTTTCGTCCCGCTTCACAGAGGCAGGGAAAGGGGGAATTCCAATTCTGCGCGCGAAGGTCAACTTACCTGTCGGAAAAGCAGCCCCTGCCGCTGGGCGGAGCGGGCACAGTAGCTGCGCCGGGGGAGGCTGGCCGGGGGCGAAGCGACGCGCCGGGCTCGAAAACGCAGCAGCGCCGCAACGGCTCCTCCTGCGCAGGGCATCTCCGCGGCAGCCGCAAAGGGTGATGCGCTGGCGCTGCTCCGACGGCGCGTCGGGTTTCTAGGAAAGCGCGACGGAGGAGGCGCCCTTTAAAAGCTCAGGCTGGCGAGGACGGGGTGACTGCAGGGGCGGGGACGGAAGCTGGTCTTCTTAAAGGGCCAGACACCGAGAGGCCGAATGGCCAAGTCTTGTGATTGTGAATGTCTTGTGATACCGCCAAGCAAGACGAAGTCATTCAGATCAGAGTCCGGTTGTAGTGTCCTCAATTGGTAGATGTGCACTGACATGGATATAGAGGAAAGTACAGGGGAAATGGAGCCAAATCAAGGCCAAGACATGCAAAAGATGAGGATTTTTATGAAAAAATGTGCATAATATCGTGTGTCTTCCCAGCAGCGGTAATCGGTGACCGCGAGAGCATCCTAGCGTAGCTAAGGCTGCAATCCTATGCATGCACGCTTACCTGACAGTAGCCCCACTGAAATAGTCAGACTTCGTTCTGAGTAAGTGTGTACAGTATATTTGTAAGTAAGTAAGTAAGTAAGTAAGTAAGTAAGTAAGTAAGTAAGTAAGTAAGGCTTGCAGTCCCATGCACGCTTGCCTGGAGGTAAGCAAGCCTCACTGAACTCAATGGGGCTTACTTCTGAGTAGACACACCCAGCGATTGCACTGTTCAATTAACTAAGGAATGCAATGATGAGAAGCCACGGCTGGTTCAAGCCTGAAGGCACAGAATTCAACCTCTGGAGCAGTGGTGGCCAACCTTTCAACATGAATGCTGGCCCTTTAAATGGTTGCATAGGTGAGGGCATTTCAGTAGGTGCAGCTGCTTTAGCAGCACCATCAGCACTTGCAGCTGCCAAGATTCTGTCTTCTACTCAACTCTTAAGAACACAGTAGCCCTAATGGTGGAAGGTTGGCCACCCCTGCTCTGGAGGAAAAGTCTCATTGAAACTGCTAACATCCTGACATGAATTTGAATCTTTTTTTTTTTTTTAAGAGAGAGAGAGATTTGATTCTATGTGTTCCGGCTTGAATCAAGACACTGGTTATATTCCACTGGCAATATATATATATTCTGTATTTGTCTTATATGCTGAATTGCCACAGACTTCCTGCAGTTCACTGCCATTTGATCTCACTGTGCGTGCAAAGGCATCTGATGAAAAACTGGACTTTAGTATGTGAACGCTTATGCTGCAATGTAGTGGTTTGTCCGTAAAGTGCAAGAATATATTCGTTGTTGTTGTTGGTGCAACCAACTAAAAATAAGACTAGTCCTCTGGAAGGAGGAATAGCCCTCAAAGGCACAGAAATTAAGTGGAGTCCTTAAAGGTGCACAGGCATGTTCTCAGCCCCCCAGCATCTCTTCCCCTAGCACCCTTCCACCTTACTTCCTGCTTGCTGTAACCCTTTCTATGCTGGACAAAAGAGGCAGCTTCCTGAGTGTTGTTATAACTCCTGCGTTCTGTGTTTATCTGTAAGAAGGCAGTGAAGTCTAATAGGTAGGCTTACCAGATCTCCAACTGGGACAGAGTGCTAGACCTTTAGGAAAAGGAATGTGGGCAGGTGTAGCTTGTTAAGTCCTAGAGCAGAATCCTAGGCATGTCTACTGAGAAGCAAGCCCCATTGTGTTCAGTGGGGCTTGCTTCGGAGTAGACATGCCTAGGATTCTGCTCTAGGACTTAACAAGCTACACCTGTCCACATTCCTTCTCCTAAAGGTCTAGCACTCTGTCCCAGTTGGAGATCTGGTAAGCCTACTAATGGGCAGCAAGAACTCAAGATATATGAATTCTATCCCCCACATAGGCTTTTGTCCCAGGCACAGCTCTCAATTTTTATCAGCTATGGTTCAAGCCAAGGCCAGGTAGATAAGTTACTACACTTTACAACACTTTTTCCCTGTGCAAAGGGCAACCCGATGGGACAAACAGTTACACATTTAACTAGAAAAAGACGGGGTTTATTGCAGTTTAGGTTAAGGGATGCTGTCGCATTAGAGAGGTAGGACAGGGGTGTGTATAAGGTGCGGGCGGCTGTAGGGTATATATTATTGCAATACAATACAATACAATACAATAGCCAGCCACACCCAGAACACAGAGCTGAGAACTACTGAGTGCTCTAGAGTGGTGTAACCACAAATACAGAACGGTGCAACCCTATGCATGTCTACTCAAAAGTAAGCCCCACTGAATTCAGTGGGAATTACTCCTATGTAAGTGTGCACAGAGTGACAGCATTGGTGGGTATCTTTTTTTTTTAATCTGCCCCGTTATCATGTGTTTTTGCTACTACTGCTATAACTGTAGGTTTCTCTTCCCCCCCCCCCTTCATTTCATTATAGCCTGCAATTCAATTATTGTTGAACAGTGGGCAGTACATTTGCCAAAATATTAACGAATGCATTAGAAATTAGGCAGGCAAAGCTTGTTGCTAGGCTGGCTTATCTATCTCCATACCAGAAAAAAAGATTCACCTGTTGAACTTCTGAGCGTTGGGCTGGCCCTAAAAGCACGAGAGCAGGGGCAAAGAGCAGAGGGAAGCTGGTGATCATTTCTAAATAAGAAGAGGAGTTTGTCCTACGCAGGCCACCGTCGCTCAGGAGTTCTTTGCCCTCTCCATTGGGTGAAACCATAAGACAGAGGAGGAGGGGGGAAACCGTCCCTGAATGTGGTGCGGCCCAGAGGTACATTCTGTCCGCAGGACTTGCTAAGTTGATTCGTCTGCAGGTAGTTTTGTTCCGTTCCTTAGATTGCTTCTATATCGCATGTGCGCTTCCTTCGCCTTAGGAAATGCTGTATTGTAATTCGAAGGTTAAAAAAAACTCCTACAGTTTCTGGAATGTATTTTTGTTTGGTGTTTAAATTGAAGGGGAAAAAAAAGCTTTGTGTCTTTTTACACAAGGTCCACAAATGGTACTTTCCAGATTAGCTGTGCATGTCAAAGGCACAAATCCTTTTGCTTAGACAAGGGGTATATATATATATATATATATTTGAACCGTTGTTGTATTGGACTCGTTGTTAGGAGGCCTAAAAAAGTGAATGCCCTCATCACGAAATTGTCTGCCCTTTTTCTTGCAGTTTGCTTACTGACCATCTCCCCCAACTCTGAAATGGTGCCCCTCATTTCCTCACTCTTGTCCCCTGCTTTCGTCCTTCAGTCTTCTTGCACCCTGTTCCATTTGCAGAATGGGGAGGAACCTCGTCATTATGAGCGTGAATATAACAACAGCGCACCATCTGTGTACAAGGAATGAGTTTACAGGTCCCCGTCCTCAAGGAGTTTGCAAGTGTGAAATAGACACAAGGAGATGACGGAGGAAAGAGCAGGGGAATTGAGGTCAACGGGAAAGAGTGTGCGATTATTGTATAGCAGGGGGTTCTCAACCCCTTCCCTGCCAAGTACCACCTCCAGCGCCACTCTCCTGCTGCGTACCGCTGGAAGTGACTGGTGATGACATCATCGCCAGTTACTTCTGGGTTGGGTTTTCAGATTTTTGAAGGCCAGAAACACAGGTAGGAGGCTCTGGGCAGGTGAGAAGGCCCCTTCTCAGCGTTCTGAGAGGCTTAGCCAAAGGCAGGAGCCTCTTGGGAGCAAAAACACACCACCACCGCACCGCATCGGAGCAAGGTTCCAGTGGTCTGACGTCTGAGTACCACCAGCAGTCGGCCAAAGTACCACTGGTGGTACTAGTACCACTGGTTGAGAAACCCTGTTGTATAGTATTCTTGACTTGGTTACAGTTGGTATGATAAGACGCAGGAGGTCCCGTTGATTTTATCAAGGTTCAGTTGTGGTGCATAGGAAGTACGAAGGATAGTGCCTCAGAACATGTGCAGAGTGCAAAACATGAGCAGGGCTTCCAGGGCAACAGGTGCAGTCTGAGGACAGCACGGAATTCCTTTAGAAATGTCGGTTGTAGGGTATGCACAGGGGTGCAAACTTACTTTGAAATAATTCCTATTAAAAAAAAACACAGTAGATTGTGCGTGAGTGTCTTGAGCTCCAAGTTTTTTTTTTTCTCTCAGATGTACCTGGCAGGAAGCTTCCCCCCCAGACTTACTTGGAGGAAGGAAATCGGGCTGCAGGCGTCCCTAGGCTACACTTTCTTGGGAGTCAGAGCCGTTTTCTTGAATGGGACTTCCCTCCAAGAAAGCCATGGGTACTCTGGCGGTAGGCTGGACACTTGCTTGAAAGTGCGTGTGCGGCCGGCCTCAATTCCCAAGCAGCAGGTTACAATGCACATGCTCCCATCTTAGATGCACTTCCTCCTCGAGAGTAATAGCCATTGCATGGGGGGGGGGGTTCCTTTCCAAGGAGGCTGCAGTGCTTGTAGGAACTCGGGCTGTTGTTAGGCTTCATTGACATTGCAACAATCCTAACCTTGGCAGCGTTTCCTCTTGAGTAGACACAGTGAATGGGGGATCGGGCTGTTTAGCCAGGGAGACTTTTGGGGGGGGGGGCGCCTAGGGGCTTTCCTCCAGGGATGTCGTCGCTCGTGCATTGGCTGGGGAAGGCGGGGGGAAAGCGCTGCTCTTGAGGAGCCCCATTGACGCCGCTTCCGTCATCATTGCAACCTCATCGCGTTGACAGGCTTCGTCCCCCCCCCCCCCAAAAAAAAAAAGAACAGGGGAAGGGCTCGGATTGGTCGAGCCGGCTGCAAGCAAGGCAGACCCTCCTCTCCGGCTCGCTGGTGCTGCTGCGCCCGCGCACCGCTGGGGGACTGGCCTGGGGAGGGATGCGGTGGGGCGCACAGCCCGGCCCCCCGCGGGGACAGCATGACCCGGCGCGATCGGCTCATGAAGGGGAGACCCCAGAGGCAGCCTGAGGCCGGGGGAGGCTCCCGGGCGGGTGAGTGCCTGGCGGCGGTGGGGAGAGGAGGCAGGAGGCCCAGCTGGAGCAATGGATGATGCGCTGCGAAAAGGGAGGGGGGAGGCGGGCACCCCGGCTGGCAGTGCCCGGGACTTGGCACGGCAAGCTGGCTAGCTGGGGGTGACGTTCAATGAGGGGTCGATTGATCTGCCCCCTTTTTCTCCAGCTGTTGCAAACCCATTTAGGCCATATAGGCGGCGCCAAGATACGGGTGAGGGAGGGGGGCAAGAGGGGAGGCAAGCCCCCACCCCGCCCTCCAGACAAACAGATCGCGCCCCTTCCATTGCTTGGACTGCAAACTGGGCTTTAAAAAGGAAGCTGCCATCGTAAGCATGCTTTGCAGGGGTGTAGTGGTGAATTTGGAAGTGCAGAAGCTCCTCATTTCAACCCCCCTCCCAGCCACAAGGGAGGGGGGCTTGCAATACCAGTAGTTCAAAAATAATGTATAAAATTAGGATTTGAAACAGATCCCAGATAAATATGAAAGGTATGTTCGCATGCTGGCCTGTGCATGTTTGCTCAGACGTAAGCCCCACTGTGTTCAGTATAACTTACTCCCAGGTGAATTGGCACAGGACTGTGTAGCTTTAATGTAACATGTATTGTCTCCAGGCAGCCCTTGGAAGAGAGGATGGCACACCCAGACATCAACATATGCCCTTAGGCAAATGTCTAAGTTTGCCTCCTGCTGTGCCTAATGCATCTTCTTGGCAAAGGTTGTTTTTTTTAAAAATTCAAAGGCAACATGTGAGCATTCCTTCTGAGGACATCACCTCCCCTGTTGCAGGAGAGGTCCTGGAGCTCAGCTCACACACACCCCACTACAACTTGCTGTTCCCTCAGGGATAGGCTTACCAGATCTCCAACCGGGACAGAGTGCTAGACCTTTAGGAGAAGGAATGTGGGCAGGTGTAGCTTGTTAAGTCCTAGAGCACAATCCTAGGCATGTCTACTCAGAAGCAAGCCCCACTGAACACAATGGGGCTTGCTTCTGAGTAGACATGCCTAGGATTGTGCTGTAAGGTTTAACAAATTACACCTGCCCACATTCCTTCTCCTAAAGGTCTAGCACTCTGTCCCGGTTGGAGATCTGGTAAGCCTACTCAGGGAGAACATTAATTCCCTCAAAGCCAGTAGGACTTGCTTCTGAGCAAATATCTTTAAAATGGGAGCATTGTTACTTTCAGAAAATGAACAAAGCTATTGCCCATGCCCGGAAATGCACATATCCTCTTCTGTGCCCCCTGCTCCCCCCCCCATGCTGCTAATGTTTGCATTGCATCACACACCAGATGGGATAAGGTCAGGTGCATTGAGGACATTTTTGGTGGTCATGAACACATTGTACATGTGGAATAATAAGCCTTCTGATGCATAGGGTTAAGATATGTAACGCAGAAGCCTTTAACAAGTGGGTTGGGCCCAGACCTCAGGTGGGTCGTGGCAGAGGCCCCATTCTTTTTTGATACTCAGGCCTTTGCAGTTTGGGCAGTAGGCAGGGCTAGGGGGCCTGGATGAGCTAAATCCTGCCCCCTTGCCCACCAGGTCCTTGAAGATGGGTCTCGCGTTGAAGGTTGGGGGCTCTCAACCAACTAAAGATGACCAATCTGAGAACCACCTTCTCCCCCATGAAACTGCCTCCCTTTGTTATTTAGTTTGCACAGTCATTATTTCATTGTTATCCATAGTTTCATTATCCCCATACTGCAGATGGGGAAGACTAAGGATGAGAGGGGCTGGCTTGCCCAAGGCCACCTAACGAGTTCATGGCAGAGATGAGGATTAATTTGGGGAAGTCCTGATTCGTAGTTCCGTCTCTTAAGCCCCTAACACTACACCAACTCTCAAACAACAACAAAAAGCATTTTATTCACACTGAGTTGTTGCTGTTTTTTCTCAAAGACAAGAAATTGTTGTCTCTAATTGAGCTGGTGTTGGCTTTTTCAGGTGGAGTGAGACTTTCTTAGCAAAAAATGATGGGAGTGAAATTGCTCCCAGTTTACCCAGTTTAGATGAAAGGGGTGTTCACACACACATTTAACACCAGAAAGGGGTGTGTACGTACATGTGTGTGTGTACGTACGTATGTACGTATACACACACACACACACACACACACACACACACACACACACACACACACACACACACACACACACACACATTTATAGGCAACCTGGGCCACAGGTGGGCTTCAATATAGAGCAAGTTCATTGGTGTTTTTTTTTTTAAATTGCTACAAATTGAGAATTAGTTCTTTCTGTTACACTCTCGCTCGCTCCCCAAAGAAATTGGATTTTCTCCACCAGCCCCATATCAATAGACCTATATGCCAATATCTTGGGTATGGGAGTGAACATTATCCTGAGCTCCTTGGAGAGAGGACGTGATAAAACAAGGAATCTCTGACCCTTGTTTCTCGGTGGCGAGGGACACTTTTAAATGTTTGTACTTTATCTGTTTCAGTTTTGAGACTTGAAGTTGAAAATGGACTCTGGGGCTGAGCCCCAACCAAAACAAGCCCTCCTGCCTTTAGGGTGTGTGTGTTTTTTCCCAGCTGGCTGCCTCTCCTCTCTGGAGCAGCGTGCAACTCTAGGCTTGGCTCCTGTCTCTCTCTGCTGCGACTCCTCTTCGGCCTGTATTCTGAGTGAGTTGCCATAGCAACTCCGCACTTACGCCAAGTTGAGCAAGAGCAGAATCCAGCAGTAATTGGATCCTGGTGCCTTGCAGGAGACGAGGAGCCACGGCAGAGAGTGGTGCCGGCCAAATAGCGACAGTTAATGTTGGCCTAACCTGGACACCGCCAGCAGGCCTCTGCGCCAAACCAAACCAGCGCTGGATTTGCAAAGGAACCCACAAAGGTTACCGGCCCGCTTGCTCAAACAGACCTAAGGTGGTCGCCTGTGGCTCAAAAGAGAAGTTGACTTCCGAATCTCTCCTCTTATCTAGTCGACGGACCAACCTGCTTGCTTGCAAGCCTGCCTTCCGGCCGTATCAAACATGACACAAGAGATCGCTGGTGGGATTTTCCCTGTGGTTTTATAATTGGGGGGGGGGGGGCTAACGGTCCTAGGGAGGGGGTGTCTAAACCATTGCTCTTGTCCATTTTCCTGTTCTAAATCCTCGTAGTGGGTACAATACTGTTTCCTATCTATATATTTTCCCCAGTGGGGCTTTGGAGGGACGCAATTGTATTTGGGGATATGGGGGCCGGGGAGGGTTAACTGCTGCAACTCTGATTAAAAAAAGAAAATCAGACCTACTCAGAGTTGCTTTGAAGTTCTTTTTAAAATTCATCTTAAAAAACGGAGAGATCCGAACTCGGATCTCCCGTGTCAAGTTTGTTTTGCCACAGCCCTATGCCTAGGGTTGTCTGTTTCACCGGAGCATCGAAATGGCATGGAATTTGATCCCGACTGCCCAGTTCAGTACTTCTGAGAAGCTTGGCGGCAGTATAAAAAAAATGCTTTTTTAAAAAGCCAAACCAAGCTTGTAGTCCTTATGCCCATGAGGATAGACTTGAGGATAAGCAGTGCATTGTTGGATCTCCAAAGGCAGAGAGTAACTTTGTAGGGTTTCTCGTTGTTAAGGAACAATTTTTCAGGCTCTCTGTGCCCCCATGGTGAGCGGAAATGGGATACGTTATGCAGAATAAAACATTTTTGTTTTGTTTTAACTTGGGGCGTAATGTCCACAATCCTCAAAACTTGAGCTTTTCTCAGTGCTGATTTTGTGGCTGGCAGAGCGCCAGGCGCCCACGGCCGATGGATCCTCTTGGATTCTCTCTCTCTTTCCTGTCCAAGTGCTACGGTCAGGCTTTGTTTTTAATGCACGGCCCTTTTCCCCACCTCTGCGCAGGTTACATCCTCACCAGACCCAGCCTTGTCCTCATGCTGGAAAGGGGAGAGCAGCCCTGTGTGAGCAGCAACAGGAACTGCGTGGCCGGCAGCGCTCTGAGCGGCAGCGTTGCAGGTAAGGAATGCTGGGTAAGGAGTGCAGCCGGCTCATTCCCCTGGCGCCCCAGTCTGGCTGCAAACCAACAGCATTGGTTTGGCTGCAGCTTGGGGCACCTCCAAACCATGGGACTGGGAAGGACTGGGGAGATTCCAGGCCACCGGGCAGGGACTCCAGGGCAGTAAAAAGGTAAAGGTGACCCCCCCTGACAATTAAGTCCGGTTCTGTCCGACTCTAGGGTGCGGTGTTCATCCTCATTTCAAAGCCGAAGAGCCAGCGTTGTCCGAAGACGCCTCTGTGGTCATGTGGCCGGCATGACTCTCCTTGCCGCAGCGCGTAGCATGCGGCTGGAACACGGAGCGCTGTTTACCTTCCCGCACGCGGTACCTATTTATCTACTCGCATTGACATGCTTTGGAACTGCTAGGTTGGCAGGAGCTGGCCAAGCAACGAGCGCTCACCCCGTCGCGGGAATCGAACTGCCGACCTTTCGATCGACAGCTTATGGTTCAGCGGTTTAACCCGCTGCACCACCCGCTGGCCTATAAAGAAGGATGCAGGGGGGAGGCGGAGGAAGATGGGCACGAGAGAGTGTGGAAGAGGAAGAGAAGGAGACGGAGGGGAGAGCAGAGGAGGAAAAGTGAGGAGCGATAAGGAGAACAAAAGAGGTGATGAAGGAACGCAGATGAAGGAACGCAGCTCTCTCCGGTTGTATCGCTTACCCCAGCAGCTCTAGCAGCCAGTGCCCCTAAATGCAACCGGTAGCACAGGAGGGCTAGATAAATAGTTGGGAGAACTGGGGATGGCCCCCTGGGTTGCTGGGACAGAGCACATAGTTCCAGGAAGAGAGGCGGTCCAGTCCGTTGGTGTCACTTCTGTTTCTCCTTTCATTCCAGACTCACAAGCCCTGAAGGAGAACGCCAAGTCGCTTTCGCCCACCACCCTGTCTTCGCCGCCCGCCACGGAGTCCCCCAAGCCTGCCCGACCTCGGCGCCCCCGGCCTCCCGCTGTGCTGCCCTCGGAGCGCCCCTACCAGTGCAAAGACTGCGGCAAGCGCTTTGTGTACCGCTCGAAGCTGGCCACGCACCAATGGACCCACTGCGCCGAGCGGCCCTACAAATGCCCCGACTGCCCCAAGAGCTTCAGCTACCCGTCCAAGCTGGCGGCCCACCGCCGCACACACACAGGCGAGCGCCCCTACCCCTGCACTCTGTGCCCCAAGCGCTTTGGACACCGCTCCAAGCTGGCCGCCCACCAGTGGATCCACACGCCAGAGCGGCCCTACAAATGCGCCGACTGCCCCAAGAGCTTCTGCTACCCTTCCAAGCTGGCGGCCCACCGCCGCACGCACACAGGGCAGCGCCCTTACCCCTGCACCCGCTGCGGGAAGAGCTTCTGCTATCCGTCCAAGCTGGCGGCCCACCAGCAGATCCATGCAGCCGCCGCGGCGGGGCGCCCGTATCCGTGCATGCGTTGCAGCAAGAGCTTTCGGCAGCTGCGCAACCTCACGCTCCACCAGCGGGTGCACGAGGACGGGGAGGTGGGGGATGACTTATCCCCAAACAAGGGCCACAGCAATGGAGAGACGCCTTAGAACAGCGACCTTGGAGTCCGGACAATGTGGGGATCTGGGGCGGGGAGGAAGTTGGCGAATGTGGACACTTGGTGGCAGGAGTTGGATCTTTGTAAATAACTGAATGTGAGGAAGGGATTTGGGGTTATGTGAAGATGCTCCTTCAGTGACCCGCAGCTTTTTGGCCCATGGTGCTGTCTTGCTGATGCTGCCCCCCCCTTGCTGCCCCTGTAGTGCCAAGTTGGAACCCCCCGTAGCCCAAGCTGTGTATACCAAACTGAAAAACAATCTGGCAGTCTAAGCTTGAGAATCCCAGTTCTGCATCGAGGCATATTCTGCAACCTGAATAAGTTATGCAGACAGACGATTTCTGTGTGACTTGTTTTCGCGTTAAATCATCCGTTTCGTCTAGCTTGCCCTAAGGACTTGTGCGGAACCCTCGGTTCACCTCCTCGCCCTACTTGATGTGATTTTTTTTTTTTTGCAGAACTATTTTAACATCTCGGTTTTACAAAAAGCTTGCAAAAATTCACGGGAAATGGGATGCGGTTGCAGAAACTGGTTTTTTTTTTTTTTTTTGCATGCCCTAGTGCCAGATATTGCATTTGCTTTGCAAAGAAGGTGGGATGAACCTCTGGCCAGCACCAGGGCTATATGTTTTTTGTGCTCCTATGTTGAACTGACGCATGCTTCCATCGGAACGGAGTTCAGCCTCCCTGCCATCTCAGGTATCCTCCAAGACACACCTGCCAAGACCAGTTAACGTACTGCAGCAGACCAACCTTGTGTACTTTTTTTTTTTTTTTTTGGCACCAGTCTGGCCACAAAAAAAAGTCGGTTTTTAATATACACTGGCAAACCACGCTATGTGGCTTATACCCTTTGTGTAGCCTGGGGACTCTGTCCACGTGGCATCTCTGATTCAAGGGGGAAAAAAGTTTCCAGTCTTTATGAAAGCAGCGATAAAGCCTAGCATCTCTGATTCAAGGAAAAAAGTTTCTAGTCCTTATGAAAGCAGACGTCCGCCTAAGAATGTATTTGCAGTGTCTGGGTGAAATTGCAGAACCAGATCCTAAGTAAAACTTACTTAATGGGTCAGTGTGTCGGTTCTCTTCAGTCGTAGCCCTCCATGGAGCAACGGAGCAACTTTTGCGACATGACCCAAATGCGTTCAGCCTGCCAGACTTGCCATAGAAGCTGGCTTTGAACCCGCTACAGTTGCAAGCAACTCATACCTGCAGAGGGGTAGCCCCGGATGCGGCCTCCTGTTTGCATCAAAAGCTGTATCCAAGCGCTTCAGCGATTATCGGAATGGGAGGTATGCACATGCTACACGGGTGGAAAGCAGCTTACGCAGGGGGGTTACTTTTGGTGGATCGGGCCCTCTAAATGTTGTTTTTCAGCCGTTGGTATACACAACCTTGTGGCCTCTTCCCTGGCTCTTTCTTTGTGGCTGTTTCCCAATCCCCAGAGAAACATTACCCTCTCCTGTGGTCTTTTCTTTTTCAGTTTTGGGGTTCTTGTCTGGGCTGAAATTTTGGATTTCTCTAGTCCATATGTTGCTATCTTCTCCTATTTTCTAGGAACAAGCTTACGTTTTCTCCTCTATTCCAATTTCTTGGATAAATTCTACACAAGTACTTCATCTTTTGCCAAAGCACCCTCTTTCCCCCCCCTTCACCTCCCACCCCCAGATTCCTCCAAGCTTCAGGACAGGCATTTGTTCAGATGGTTTGGGGGAACAGGGGGGGTGGAGGGTGAGTGACCCCTGGTCTGTTTGTAGTGGATGCTAAAAATAGGCCTTTACAGGGAGTTTGTTTTGTCTCCCCCCCCCCCTTGGGAAACTAATAAAACATAAAAGCAACATGGTTTTGAAGTGAGAGATGCTCTGAGCACATCAAAAATACTGATTTTCTTTTTTAAAGGAAGTCAGAAGACAGATCTATCAGCAGCGAAACAGAACCAGTACTTTTTTCTGGTGTGACGAAATTTATCAAATGGTGGGGGGGGGCAAGGGGATAGAGCCAACCCTTTTGTGGTCTTCTTCTGAGCTTCCAAAATTGGAAACAGAATACTGGAGTAGAGAAGACCGTAGTCAGATCCTGCAGCATCAGGGGATTCTCAATTGTCCTCTGATGCTGCAAGCCAGGTGATGTGTGTGCCTCAAACACTCCCAGTTTGGTTAATCTGCGTTTCTTTGTACAACAAGCCCTTTGACGGTTCAGGACTCACAGATTTGTTACAGCGTGGCTCCCAGACCCGCGAATGTCCACTTTAAAAACATGTTTTAAAAAAGCCCCCCAAATACACCCTGGGACAAGGCTGTGGGGGAGGAGAAGAGCCTTTGCGCAACTCGGAAGTGGGTCGCTCCGTGGACGCTTGGAAACTCAGCGGTTTGGCTTTTAAAAGGTAACAGCAATTGGGGGGGGGGGGCTTCTTTTTAACAGTGATTTTAACATGGACTCCGGTATACGCAGCAATCTTTGCTATCCGCAGGGGGGCCTGGAATGGATCCCCCATGTTGTTGTTCAGTCGTGTCCGACCCTTCGTGATCCCATATCCCGCCAGGCCTTCCTGTCCTCCACTATCTTCCTGAGTTCGCTCATTTTCATCGCATAGTGAGGTCTGACTACAAAAGATGAATCTAGACTCTAGAGCTGTTCTAAAATATTTGCTCCTCAATTAGGCAGACATTAAAACCAACAGGGACACCAGCTGTGAACTCAGATCAACCCTACAGAGCCTGGCCTCATGTTTTATATACAAACACAGTTTCGGTGGTGACTTTTTCTTTTTTTAATTCTTGAATGAGGAGAGAAATTAGACTGTACGATGCAGGGGGGGTGTATAAGAAGGGCACAGGGAGGGACGTCTTCTTTCCAGGTGTGATGATTTGCCTTGCAACCACTTCTGCACTCTCTAGCCTAATTTCTGAACAAGAATTGCTCACAGCTTCAGGAATTCCCCCCCCCCCACATCCATAAGCACTAAAAACATGTTTTTTGGTGTTGTTTTTGTCTTTAGCTGCGCAAGATATAAGAACTCAAAAGGTGTTGGTTTCTCTTCTCAGCTACAGGGATCTCATCAGCAGTGTCACAATGGCTCCCATTTCCCAAGAATAAGATCCTAGATCAGTTCTGTGACCTTAAGAAACAAACAAGAACAGCAGGCCAAGTCTTGAGTCAGGTTTTATAAGATTTATTTAAAAAACAAGTAACACAACAAACCAGATAGGGGAAGGGGAAAAAATATGAATACAATACCCTCACCCCCCCCCCCACCCCAAAATTTGTGCCAGGCCCTCTGGCAAAACATGGGTAGAGTTTATAGAAAATTTAAGCCCTTGAGTTCCGGGCCTTGTGAGCGTCAGTACAAACTTAACTTTTATCTGGTTCAACTGCTATGGCTTCTCCCCCTTTCCCCCCTCAAAGCAACCTTAAATGCATTACAGCGCAATCCGACTTAACTTTTGTGCCGGTTTAACCAGCGGCGCAGCGAGAACGGGAGGCCCCAGAACGGAAAACGGATTCAAGTCCCCTTTGAATTCCTCTTTTGGAGGGGATTTGAATCCCTTTTCTGTTCTGGGGCCTCCCGTTCACGCTGGGCTGCTGGTTAAACCGGCACAAAAGTTAGGTTGGATTGCGCTGTCAGTTACCTGTGAATTGTCAGCACAAACAAAGCTACAATTCCTCTGGCGATAGCTTATTAAAAAAGGTGTACACACACACACACACACACACACACACACACACACAGAAGTCACCCTGCCTTAGGACACCCCACCTTCTGTTAGCCTTGGAGTATGCAGATGCTTCGAGTTTCATCAGGTCTTAATCCCGCTACGGCGGAAGATAACGGAGCAAAATTGTCACCTTGCTGCTTTGGATAATGCTCAGGTCATGTTCTAGTACCTGGGGGGGAAACCTGAGCCTCTGGTCCAAGGGGATGCGAGACTGGGAAGCTGCGGTTCAGAGATTTGCATTTCTTGGTGAAACGGGAGACAAGACAGTGGCACCTTTTCCAACCTCCATCCACCCGCTGTTAACAGGAGAAAGTGGAAAGAGCTTCTACACCTTCTAGTTCCAGCAGCAAAAAAAACAAAGGTACGGGGGGGGGGGGGGTGTTAAGGAGGCAGCTGGTGAGACACCCAAAGGGGCCTGGACTGAGATATTAGATCCTCTGAGAGATGGGAAAGATCTACAGAATCTCCCTAAAGCTAGAAAGCTCTGATGAGGAATGGCCTCCTCTGCTGTGGTCGATACGCGGCGATAAGAATGGAGCATTGCTGGCTTGACCCCCTAGTGCCAAGGGCAGCTGTAAAGACGAGGTAGATTATCCAAGGCCTCTCGGCCCAGTTTGCAGCCTGGGAAAAGCAAGGAAGGGGGGGGGGGTGCAGCCGGCAAAGTGTTTGGCCTTCCAAAGAGGCTGAACTGGGAAGGGACTGTTTATCCTGAAGAGTTGATCGGCAGAGGCATCTGCCTGGAGAAAAAAAACTTCCCCCTCTTGCAGAACGAAAAATGGCAAGCCCTTGATGAAATGACCAAGAGTTTCTACTGTTGTGTACGGAACCAGGCTGTGGCTCCGTTCAAAACAGAGCATTTGCAGACAACTTGGGCCACATAAGAGGCTTCATTGGGTTTAAGGATGTGCTCCCCGGAAGTACTACAGTTCTTTTTTTTAAAAAAAAGTGTGTGTTGGTGCCCTCACTTTGAAGATTTGGCCAAGTGCATCCCCATGGGGTACTCAAGCCCTGTAGGGTGTCTTCTACTACATACTTGGACCGTATCTACACATACAAGACCATGAGGTGGTAAGAATGTTCAGTATCCCTTCAGAGGGCAAGCGTGAGAGATGATTAAAAAGAAGAAGAAAAACTAGCAGAGCAGCTAGGGAGAAAAAAAGAGAGGGTTGGTTGGGTTGGCAGGAGGGTTTTTTTTTTTTACATGCTTGGGAACATTAAAAAAAAAGTATCCTCACCTCCAATCTGAAGCGATACAGTCTCTACCTGAAAAAGGACTCGACCATCACATTCTGTGTCATGTCCAATTGAGCAGGCCTGAAGTGGAGACGTATAGCACCAAAACACGTACACATAGCTTAAAGAGACCTTTAAATTGGAAGAAGCGATGTGTAGGCACAAAACTAGGCCTGGGTGTCGGGCTTTGGGGCCAGTTTGGATGCAGTTTTCCCACAGGTGCTTCTAACACCCAAATTGGTGCATTCCGGGACGGCAAGAACAGGCTTGGAAGGGGTCTAGACCTGTATGGCACCGATTCACACATTTCAGCTTGAAACAGATGCAGGGATAAATCCCCCGTCTGTAAAAACCAAATGATTGAGCCAGACCTGGGTTTCTAATCGGAACGTTAAAATGAAACAGGACAAAAAGGGGGACCCGTAGCAAGCCAGAACTAGCGCAGAGCGGGTTCTGCTGCTCTAAAAGGACAGAGCATTTCAAACATTTAATGATGGAATACAAAACTTCCGTGCAGAGGTGGCCGCTTCCTTAGCAAAAGGCCAGCAAGTTAATGGATTGGAAAGGACACCCCGAGCCCCCTACAAAACGGGTAGGGGGGTTCAAAGAGAAATTTAAAGGGGAGATGCACACAAAAGCGGAGGAGGAGGTCCCAAGAATAAGAACCTGACGGTGTACGTTCGTGCAACTCTCTCTCTGGCTCAGTCCTGGTCCCTATGCTCGAGCCCACTGAACAATCCCACCTTGTAAAGCCCTTGACATGGACGCTGGCCCCAATCCACAGTAGGCCATGTGACGCAACCTGGGAGGAGCTGCCGTTGGGGAAGGAAAGGAAGAGAAGCAAGCCAACATGTCAAATACCCTGGTACTTGTGTGTGCGAGTTGCACGTGAAAGTGAGTGAAGGGGGCTTGGCTGGATCAGGGCCCTCGACTTTAAAAATTCCATGGAGAAACGAGAGAGTGTTGAGCCGGGTGCCCTAGAGGCGGAGAGGACAGCTTGCACCCAAGGGTGTATGTGTTTATATACAAATAGGAGCCTCCGAGAAAGCCCTCCTACACTCGTGGTACCACGACGTATGGCTGGTGAGGGATCAGCTTCTGTCGCTCGTTGCAGTTGTAGATCCAGCGGGGGCGCACGAAGGAGAGGTTGGCGTTCTCGTTCAGAGCCTGCAGCGGAAACAAAAATCCCCAGGCATTTCAAGAACAGCCGCAAGCACCCCCTCCTCTGACCCACAAGGGGGAGCCAGTTCATTCAAAAGAGATGGGCTTCCATCCTGCACTAGACTAGCGTCAGCAGTCAGGCAAAGGTGCTTTTATCCTCTGCCACAGACATGTTGAGTGGCTTTTGTCAAGCTCTTTTGCTCCCTCCATTCTCAGACAATATGGGGAAAAATAATTTTGGCCTACCTTACTGGGGTGGTTGTAAGGATGTTGTAAAAGCACCCAACATCCGAAAACGCTCTATAAACGCCGACTCTTATTATTAAATTAATCTGAAGGGTTTTGTACTGTCTACAAAAGGCCTTCCATGTTTTCCTCCTAGTTTTGTTGAGGTTGTAGGAGCCACCCAATTGTGTTCCACAGACCCCAGTTTAAGAGCCACAAGGCAGAGATGGGGCTACCAGGCTTGGGCGAGAGCTCACCTCCTCAAAAGTGTCGTCCCAATCTTGAGCCGTGATCACAAAATTCACTCTCTCGTTCATGTAGTCCTCCACCTCCCTGAAAACAAACAGAAGCGTTCTTTTCGTTACTGGTAAATACCTTAGAGGCACCGCCCCAGCTCCATTCTAAGATCAAGCAGAAGTTCTCTCTAATGTCTTCAGACACAGAGCTGACCCTACAAATCGATTAAGACCTCTGGGTCTGTATAGGGAGGCCCACTAGGAACCCCATGTATGTTGCCTCAAGTTCCATTGTGGAAGAGGGCCAGGAATCATTTTTTGCTGCTCGGCTAAAATCTGCCCCCCTCCGAGGCATCCCCTCATATGAGAGAGAGAAAAGGAGGAATGCTTCTACTCAGACGAAGCCGGCCACATCCTCTAAAAGCAAAAGGATTCTTTTTTCCTTCAGAACTCCAGTTTATTCTCATACGCAAACGCAGGCAGCTTTTAAGCGAGTGAGTATCTAAAACTCGGATGATTCATCAACTAAGATCTTGTGAGTTGGCCTACCTTACTGGGTCGTTGTTAAAGATGTTGTGAAGCACCCAACATCAGAAAACGCTCTATAAATGCGTTATAATTAACTGTGCCCCCATTATAAAATGCAATCTCATTGTACTGACGCTAAATTCAGTTGGGTGCACCAGGCACCAAACCAGGACACCCAAGGCAAGCCAAACTCCGCACCCCAACTCCAAAATGAGCTTCCTTCTTTTGATATAATGATGCTCCTCTGGGTATCGGGGGGGAGCTGGGAGGAACCCACAGCCTTGGCATCCGGAAGGTCCCACTCCGCATCCTGCCTGGACCGAAACGGGCTCACTTTGGTTCGACAGGCTCATTGCAAACTCACCCGTTAAAAGCCGTGATGAAGCGGATCAAGAGGCGTCGCTCCTGGGAAGGGAACTCCCCGTAAAGGAAGAAGCGTTTGCCCCCGAACAAGTCTGGCGAGGGGAGGGTGAAGTTAGCAGAGAAGCGAAACTTCAGACGTAAATCATAAACAAGCCCCGGGAGCTCCAAAGTCCGTCAAGATGGAAGCCCACTGGCTACAACACGAACAGCCCCCATCTCAACTAGGGAGGTACGAACCTCAGAAGAGCCCTGCTGAATCAGACCAAGGGCCCCTCTAGTGCAGCTTCCTGTATCTCACAGTGGCCCCACCAGATGCCTCAAGGAGCACACAAGAGACAAGAGATCTGTATCCTGTCGCCACTCCCTTGCATCTGGCATTCAGAGCAAACCTACTTCTAAAACCTGGAGGTTGCTTATGGCTTGTAACCTATGATGGACTTTTCCGCCATGAATCTACCCAATCCCCTTTTAAAGGCAACTAGGCCAGGTGCCATCACCACATCCTGTGGCAAGGAGTTCCACAGATACTGCCCCGGTTTAAAAAAAAAAAAAAAAACCAGAGGAGCTGTATCCCACCTCCCCAAACTTCACGATCCTGCCTTAAGAGTCCACAACATCCTTGCAGAGCAGAGGGAACGCTCGGGCTGCCTGCCACTGAAGAACCTTTAACCAACGTATGACCTCCTTTTCAAGTGATAAATCTAAAACGTTAAGAATCCAAACCCTAAAATCAACAACTGAACGGTGTGACTAACTCTCAGTGCTCCTGTTTAACTTTTACCTTCCCTGGTTGACCAAACAAAGGTTTTGTTGATTCACACTGCAGTTCTAAAAGACACAAACAAACCCAACTGTGGTCCCCGACACACCTGGTAGCTCAGGGATTGGGTGATCTGGCTCGGGCTTTTCCTCAACGTCCGTGTTTTCGTCGGTGGAGCCGCCATACGGGTCCTCGTCTGGTTCTGGAGCAGGCCTCCGGCCACCTTGCTGCTTTTTGCGGTGTTCCTCCTCCACCCTAAAGCCGGGGGAAACGGAGCCAGTTGGGGATGGAAAGAGAGGCCGTGCTCAGCACAAACTTCGAGGGCCAAGCTTCTAGTCCTCATCAAGTAACACTAAACGACCAAAGCCTTACAACCTGTAAGGTCTACATGGAGGTGTCTGTGCCAGGTTGTCTTGGGGCCCTGGGACAACTGGCTCTGCAATTGAGCCCCCCATGGCCCCCCCTGCTCCCTGATGGTCTGTGGGGTGCAACCACCGACACTGGTACGGAGGCTTCAGCTGGGTAGTATCCAACTCAGCCAACCTTTGACGCCACCCCTGCTTCTGCTGCTCAGAGAACCTCTTTTATGGATCAGTTTTTGGTCCCCCCACCCCATCAATCCCCCAAACTTCTTTTCCTATACAAACAAAAAGTGGGCAAAACTATACGTTTACATGATGAGCGGTTTGACCCTTACAAGGCTTATTAGACAGTACAAGTGTACAGCCATTTTATTAGTTACAATTTTGATCCCACCCTTCTTCCAAAGCAGGCAGGATGGGAAGCTTGCGGGGGGGGGGGGGGAAGAGAGAGAGAGACACCTCCCACTGCAGCGGGACAAAGCAGGCAGTCATTTGCATAGCCCCACCCCCAACACAAGTGGGAGGAGCAAACCACTCTTGGGCAACCTCCGCTACTGAAGGCAAAACGTGAATCGGCTTGGAGGGCGGTTTGGTTCCCTTTCGAGTGCTTTTCCTATCCGCTCACAATGGCGACTTAGAGAGGGGACCGACCACAACAAATGTCTCTTGACCAACCTCCTCAGCTCGTCATCGGTGTCCCCAGAGCCCTCTTCCCCATTGTCTCGAACTCCTGAGATGGAGAGGGGGGGAAAAAAGGAAAGGGAAAATTAGAAGCAGACGAGGACATCTCAGCTGCTGTTTTAGAGAGGAACGAAAGAGATTCCATCGTATCGGGCATGAGAGCTCAGTGGAACGTCATGGAATACGCTGATTCAAGCATCCGAGGATGACCGTTCCTTTAAAGCTCTCACGCATGAGCTGCGAGAGCCATCTAGCTGGCTGTGCTGGAAACAGTATACTGGGTTCGATGCATTTTGGGTCTGAGCCACCGTTACATTAAATAAATTTTTAAAAAGACTACAGTTAGCTTTCTCCTACCTGAAGGATCCTCGTCATCACTGGAAGCCGGCGAGTCTGCTGCTGGTGCCCGCAAGTTGTTGTGGACGCCGCTGTTCTGAGACGTGCCAGGCTCCTCCTCCTCCTCTTCCGAGGTCCCTCTCCGCTGCGCTGTCCGTGCGACGTTTGGACTGGGAGGCGTCTTGGTCTTGTGGTTCGAGGTGGGCGCATCGGCCCTCTGTAAAATAAAAGCCCAATGGGTAGAGCCGCATCTGTGCCTCCCCCTTGCCCTACCACCACCGGGGAAAAAAACAACCATATGAAACTTGCCAGTTAGCACTGAACTGATACAGGCTGCAGAAGCACAGAAGTCAGCATTTCTGAATGCCAGGCTGCTTTTTGCTTTTTTTTTTTTTAAGAGCACATAGATCAGATCTGTGCAGACTTGATCAGCGCTAATGGAACAACAGGCCAGCCCCACGTGAACCCAAGACCCTACATACCTGTCGATGGGCAGGGGGTTTGTGGTGCCGGGGAGGGGCTTCCTCGTCGCTCTCCTCCTCGCTGCTGGAGGATTCTGGGCGGTCCATCAGGTAGCTGAGAAAGGCAAACCACAATGGCAAGCTGAAACCAGGCCTCTCATATAAAAACATACGAAGCTGCCACTAGCTGAGTCAGGCATCCGACCCATCTAGGTCAACGTAGTCCCCTAGGCACTGACTGGCAGCCTTTTTTCCCCTCCAGGCACTGACTGGCAGCCTTTTTTTTCCTCCAGGGTTCCATATAGGGGCCTTTCTCCAATGCAACTTTTAATCAATTAACATTAATAGATTACAGTCCTTTTAAATGGACTAAAGTAGCAGACCCAACTTAATGCTTCCCCCCCCCCCATATTTTTAATGGTACTTTTACTCATGAAAATTGCAGAGGGCAGGCACTGTGTCACAGAAGAAGCATCCACCTCCGTCATCCTCAAGGAATGCCTCTTCTAAGAAGGCACCGATAGTGACCATCTTAGGTCTCGCCAAAACCAAAAGGATGGCATGCGTTTTTCCTCCAAAGCAACGGTCCCAGCCACATGCAATTTCTTGCAGAGGTAATCAATGGACAATTAAGTCGACGAATCAACCGAGATTCCTTGACAGTGGGCAACAACCCTCCTCCCGTTCCACGTCAACAAGACGGAGCCCCTTTGCGTCCACGTCCCCACCACTCACCGCTTGCAGGGCAGACGCCGCCGGGTGCGATGGCAGTCCAGGATCCACTCTTTGCGCACAATGGTGCCCCCGAGGGCTTTCACCTGGCTGTATTTGGGGGTGTTGGCGAAGGCACAGCTAGGAGGAGACAGCAGAGAGAGAGAGAGAGAGAGAGAGAGGAGCACCTTGAAAACCAGCGCCTAAAACCAGTCAGCATAATCATCATCTTTATTGCAGTCACTGACCAGCGCAAAAGCTACCAGTACAGAGCCAAAAGAAGCATCGTAAACATCAAGAAGTTAAAATAAAATAGATCCCCCAACCACCAATCAACCCATACTTAATACTATAAAATCTAAGATAAAAGGTTTGCTCTGAATTAGAATGTTAAATATATCTATACATCTGTAATCTATACTAATAGTAAAAATAAGCAGAAATAAGAATCAACTATCTTAACTATACATTTGTCAGGATGGTGTAGTGGTTTGGGAGTCGGACTTAGACCTGGAAGATCCAGGTTCAAATCCCCGCTCAGCCACGAAGCTTCCTGGGTGACCTTGGGCCAGTCACTATCTCTCAGCCCCACCTACCTCACAGGGTTGTTGTGAGGAGAAAAGGAGGGGAGGAAATATGTACACCACTCTGAGCTCCTTGGAGGAAGGGCGGTATAAAAATGTGAAAAATAAATAAATTAAATACACATCCCATCAGAGATCTCCTATACCAAGTTAGAACTTACCATCTTTCTTCGGATACTTATTGCAGCCGCAAAGAATTTAGCAACGCTGTATGTAACAGCAGAGTTGGAATCTGATAGAAGCAGAAATCTATAGAACTGTCTTGTACGACCCGGTAACTTAACCAGCAATAGAGAGATAAGAGTGGTACGTATATCTCTATATAACATACAGTCCAGCAGAACATGTTCAGTAGTTTCTCACAAGGACATAGCCGCTCTGCAAAAGGGATCTTTCTGTAGTGACCCTCTAGCACTGCTGAGGGCAATCCACTACAGCGAGCCAATGTGAAAGTCTAAAACCAGTGTTACTGGCAGAAACCTCACCTATTCCATCCATCAGTTTAAAGTCAGGTGGCTAAGGCTGCAATCCTACATGCACTTACTTGCGAGTATGTCCTACTGAACTCAATGGAGCTTACTTCTGAGTAGGCACACATCGATTTAGACATGGGTGGCCAAACTGTGGCTCCTGAGCCACATGCGGCTCTTTGACGTATAATGTGCGGCTCTCAGAAATATGTTGACTGAGCTCCTTTTTGCATCACAATTAATATAAAAAGGTAAATAAGACATTTTCAAGCTTTATCATTATTGACCAGGTATAAACTGAGAGTCTACTGGATTAAAACGTAAGTTTAATGTTCATGGTGAGTAAATATATTTAAGAATTTAAACGCTTCTTAAATACTGTAGCTCTCAAATATCTGAAGTTTGTGGCATATGTGGCTCTTACGTTAATCAAGTTTGACCACTCCTGGATTTTACTCTTAGGGTGCCTCCTAGGCAGACTTACGTGGGACTTCAGAGTGCAAGCGCCTACATGTTTACTCAGAAGTAAGTCCCACTGTGTTCGGTGCGTTCCAATTCAAGTAAAACAGCAAGACGTATTTGCCGGCTAGAGCCCTCGGGAGCACGTACGGCTTAAAATCAACAGTGGAATTTGAAGGGGGAGGACATTGAGTGAGATCTGCAGGGCACCTACATGAGGTGAGTGCTGTCAGGGGTCCAGTCCGGTCGGTACTTGCCCCCCATCTCCAGGGCTTTGTCCCGCAGCTCTGAGCGGAAGGGGTTCTGGAAGCCGCTCAGCACAAAGACCGTGCCCTGCAGAAGGTGCTGGAAAGATACCGCCGCCGAACCCTCTGGAACCGGCGGCTGCGGGAGCTTCTTGGAAGGCGGCGCGGAGGGAGAAGCTGCGAATGAAACACAACCAACAACGACAAAAAGCAAAGGACGTTATGACGGGTGAATAGCGGGGAGGCAATACTGCCAATCAAGAGCAGAACAGAAGATGTGCCCTCCTCCTCCTACAACCTGCACTCAGAATCCCGCTATAACAGAAGCTTGAACTGGGAACTGTGGAAGAAGCCGTGCCCGGAACCCACAATTCTGTAATCTCAGGGCACAGCCCAAGGGATTCTCTCAGGACCCCAGGCCTTGACTTGCGCGATGGAAAAAACACAGAATGTCAATGTAAAGGACTAAGGGGGACGTCTGGAGCCTTGTCTCGTTTTTAACAAAGCAATTTTCTAGTTCTCGTGATGGAAATAGCCTCCAAACGTGCACGGACACGGATAACGGTAAAGGTACCCTCTGCTCGAAAGCCACTCGTGTCGGACTCTAGGGTGCGGTGCTCATCTCCGTTTCTAAGGCCGCAGAGCCAGCGCTGTCCAAAGACTTTTCCGTGGTCATATGGCCGGCATGACTAACAGAACGTTGTTACCTTCCCGCCGCAGCAGTACCTATCTACTTGCAATTCCTTGCTTTCGAACTGCTAGGTTGGCAGGAGCTGGGACAGGAGACGGGAGCTCATTCCGTCACGCGACACTCGGGTCTCGAACTGCTGTCCTACCGACCTTCCGGTCTGCAGTTCAGTGTCTTAACCGCTAAGCCACCGCGGCCCCCATTGGGCAAACACCTGCTCAATGGTCTGAAGCCAGAAAGAGAGAGAAGGGGTAAAGCAGGACCTGAAAGGGGGGGGAGGGGTTGGACTCCCTCTTCAGATCTTTCCTCGGTTCCATGAAAAATGCCTTTGTTTCCCGTGATTTATATAAAGCATGAGAATGTTATGATCAACTTCTTCAATTGGCAGAATGATCCCAGTCTGGGAAATAATGCCACGAAAGACAACTCAAACTTTCAATTGCAAGGCAGCTGTCTGTCACACTCACACACCTTTGTGTTTCTTGGGGGGAGGATGTGCAGGCCGGGGAGTATCGGGGTCCGACTTCTTGGCCGCAGGTGGGGGGCCGGTATTTTCCTTGCTGAATTCAAACTTCCTCTTGACTGGCGTGGGCTCCTGCAGGTGGAAGGAACCCCAGAAGTGATGAGTGCCCCTTTCACCGCTCGGCTAGGGCGATCTCTGGCATCTATACAGCTGCTTTGGTACCCAGTTCATGCGCCTGGACAGGACATGCAGTGGGAACTGGGATGGGTCGTATTTGAAAGGCACCTGCTCCAGGAGAACCTCAGAAGAGCCCTGCTGGATCAGGCCAAAGGCCCCTCTAGTCCAGCTTCCTGTATCACACAGTCGCCCCACCAGATGCCTCAGGGAGCACACAGCCAACAAGATAACCTGTTTCCTGTTGTCACTCCCTTGCACCTGGCACAGAGAAAACCTACTTCTAATGCCAGGAGGTTGCTTATGGCTTGTAACCTGTGATGGACTTTTCCTCCATCAATCTGTCCAATCCCCTTTTAAAGGCATCCTGGCTATCAGGTGGCATCACCACATCCTGTGGCAAAGAGTTCCACAGATGAATTCCACACTGGGTGAAGAAATGTTTTCTTTTGTCCGTTCTAACTCTCCCTCTGCTCAATTTTAGTGCATGCCCTCTGTTTCTCGATCCACTCTCTCCATCCCAGGCATAAGACACAGCGCATCTCTATGCTGGAGGGTTGCTCCTGTGTCTTTCACGGCAGCTGGACACACAGAAATGTAGCGCATGAGGCTCTGCCCCACAGTCACATCTTCACACCAGGCACAGCTCCGGCTGCTGAATGTCTGTGTGTCACATGGCTACTGACAGCAAAGAAGCAGGGCCAGTAAAAGCAGAAAAAGAGGGACAACCCTAAGCAATGCTAACAGAAGGATAAGACTTTGTACCCAGCCCGGTCACACAGTGTCACGTTTTTACCTTGGGAACGGCTTTGGCGGTGGGTTTTTCCCCAGCGGATGGCGAAGGGTCGGGGGAGCCGGACATGCTGGTCTGCAGCGAGGCAACGGCGTAGCTTGGCGTGGGCTGGTCATTCTGAGAGGCTGCAAGAGAAAACGGACATCAAATGGGAGGGAGGGATCAGAAAGGGTGGGTCGACGCTACAGACGCACGTACACTACCTGGCCGGTTCCAAGCCCGGAGCCAAGGGGAAGGGTCAAGGAGTCAACTGCCCCACCTGGCCGGTTCCAAGCCCGGAGCCAAGGGGAAGGGTCAAGGAGTCAACTGCCCCATCCAACGTCTCTAGCCTGTCAGATTTGGCTATCGCTACTGGTCACAATGGCAATATGCAACCTCAGTGTGCAACAGGCCGCTGAATACGGGTTATTGGGGAGGAATGCCAGGACAGTGCCCTGCTGGTGGGCATCTTGGAGATAACCAATTGACCACCGCAGAAAGCTAGCCCAGGTGGACTACTGACTTGATCCAGTAGGGCAACTGAACATTCTTTTTTTTTCCTTTTAAAAAAAAAAAAAAAAACAAATTATGCAGCCACTTATCCCTTGGTGTTTGCTTCTAACAAGGGTCCCCATGGCGAGTGCGAAAAATCGATTAGCCCCAAGTCACAGAATGCCTATTTAGCTGCCCTTCTTTCCCAGAGGAAGGAATCCATTTCCAGCCTCTAGCATGAAGGGAGGTTATTGTTCTAATAAATCACACTGTTTAATAAATCAACACTTTTAAAAACAAATCACATTTTTTTTAAAAGTTGTACTCATGAGCAGCCCCATTTGGGGGGAAGGAGTGAGCTAATATTAACAGAGATGCTAAAGGGCAAGCAGAAAGTAACACCAGGTGAGCAAACAAGCCCCAAGAGAGCACCAGACACTTCTTTCTCTGCAGTGGGGGGGGGGGGGGGGGAAGGAGTGAGCCGCCATCTTGGGTGTGGCCATCCAGACGACATCCTGCGACCCCCCAGAAACAGCTTCACAACCCCCTTGGGGGTTCCGACCCCAGGTTGGGAACCACTGCACTAGAGCTACCTTTCGGTGGGGAGACCAGGGGCTTGTTGGCCCGGCTGAAGAAGAGGGCGCCGGGTCTCAGGGAATCGTTCTCATCGTCCTTCACTTTGAACTGGCCCAGCTTGGTGAGCTTCTGCAATGCAGGGAAGAGGGTTGCAAAATCAGCCACGGAGGAACAGTGACAAGGAAAGAAAACCACCATTTGAATAGCTATATGCAACGGGCATGGCTGACTTTAATGTACGTCGACTTATGCCGTTTATCACCACAAACGTTTTCATATAAACCAGAAAGGCATAAAGGTCGATAATGCGCCCAACAGAAACATCTGGGATTACTAATTTGTTCCATACATTCACCCTCCAATTTTGTATTCTTTACATGCAACTCGATTAGAAAAACCCAGTCATTCAAAAGGGTACTGCCGACAGTATAATGAAAAAATAAAAGAGCTATAAAATCTCATGAGCCAAAACATGGATAACATTGACATGGGTAAAGGTCAAGGTATCCTCTGCTCGAAAGCCAGTCGTGTCTGACTCTATGGTGTGGTACTCATCTCTGTTTCTAAGGCCGTAGAGCCAGCGCTGTCCGAAAACGCTTCCATGGTCATGTGGCCGGTATGACTAACGGAACGCTGTAACCTTCCAGCCGCAGCGATACCTATTTATCTACTTGCAATTCCTTGCTTTCGAACTGCTAGGTTGTCAGGAACTGGGACAGGAGACAGGAGCTCACTCTGTCACGTGGCACTCGGGTCTCAAACTGCTGTCCTAACGACATTCCAGACTACAGTTCAGCATCTTAACCGATAAGCCACCGTGGCCCCCTAAGCCACCGCGGTCCCATATTGACACAACAGATTCAAAAGAAGCATCAATAAATTCATTAGACAATCCAAGGCGGCAACAATCAACTCATAAAGACTTGCTGGAACTACGTAATTAGGCAGGCGCACAAAACCAAGCATGAAAAGAGAAGGAACCTACTAGATTTTGGCAGGGAGGTTGTGTTGCAATTCAGTACCTGCCACGAAAAAGACCTTCTCTTTTTCGCCCACCTCGTATCAATAGTGGCAAGAGGATGCAGAGCAGGTGACTGGGATACTCACCGGCGAAGTTGCTTTGGAATGAATCTCGTTGTTTTCTGGAGGCGAGTGGAACTTGACAAAGGAAAGGCCGTAAGCCAAGGACTGGAGAGAGAAAGAAGAAACTCAGTAGACAACCCAAGCAAGGCCAGCCTGTTCACGAGGCAGACCGAGGCAAGGAGCGCGAGGCAGACCGAGGCAAGGACCTCAGAGAGGCAACCGACTGTGGATGCCTGCCTCTGCCCAATCTGTCCACCCCTCCCCATCCACCTCCTCCCAGATTTGAAAAGGGAGGCATGGAGGAGATGAGAGTGGAGGGCTAGAACAGAGACGTTATTCTAGCGCACCACTCTCTACTCCTCCTCACTTCCTCTTCTACTCTCTTCCTCCTTTTTGAACCCAGGAAGCAGGAGTAGCAAACATTAGTGAACTAACAGGTCTCTGATGGTAGAAGGTCTTGGGTTGACCCTTTAGTAACTGGGGAGTTCAAAGCATTGGTCCTCTCAACCCCCAATCTCCACACTCCTCCCAGATTTACAGCCCAATCCTATTCTTCTCCCCCACTGGTGCAGTCAGTAGGGGAGGGCAGAAAGGGAGGCTTTGGAAGGGAAAAGGGATTTAAATCCCTTAAATTTATTTCCCTTAAATCCCCTGCCCTCCCCCACTGGCTGCACCAGTGGGGGAGAAGGATAGGAAGGACAGAAGCAAGCTCTGCCAACAGAACGTGCTTACACCACAAAATAATAAATGCACATTATGCATCCATCACATTATAAGCAGTTATGAATTACAGGGGGCTTTTTCGTATAGAAGAAACATACAGCTCAAGAGCTTCTGGAGGTCAGCCCAATAAAAGCGGCAACCTTGTGCATGCTTACTTGGGAGTAAGCCCCACTGAACTCAAAGCCCGCCAGCTTTTGTGCTGCAATACCCACCTTGCTATAGGGCTGCGTACAGATTATTTTCACCCGGTCCCATTTCCTCTCAGCCGTGGCTTTCACCAGCTTGTCCGGCCCAAACATGCGGACCCTGTTCAGGTTTGTACTGTTCTTGCTCTCCGAGGGGGACATAAAGGAGGACGTAACCAGCAGCACCTAGGGCAGGAGGGGGAAAAGGTGACAGTAGAGATTGTGGTCCGACTCTCCCTAGGCTCCAGCTCCTAACTCTGTGGACTCTGCCCCGAAGGGCAAGCCGAGAGGTGGGTCTGAACAGAGAAAACGGCAGGAAAAACGGCAGAGGGAAAATACAGACTCACTTTTCTGGCTCCTACCTGAGTGTGTCGTGTACAGGGAAGGGGTACAATACGGATATGGGGGTGCCGGGGAGGACACTCTACCCATCTTGCCCTCCCACATCTCTATGGCGCCCTGCCCAACTTGTCACATGCAGCCACATGCAAAATAACACTGCTCATTTTGCATATTATTATTATTATTATTATTAACAGTATTTATATACCGCTTTTCAACAAAAGTTCACAAAGCGGTTTACAGACAAAATCAAATTTCAATGGTTCCCTATCCCAAAAGGGCTCACAATCCAAAAAGATGCAGACCACCACCAGAAAAAAAAAAAAAGACTGTGCTGGGGTGAAAGCCAGGATGGTGTAGTAGTTTGGGAGTCGGACTTAGACCTGGAAGATCCAGGTTCAAATCCCCGCTCAGCCACGAAGCTTCCTGGGTGACCTTGGGCCAGTCGCTATCTCTCAGCCCCACCTACCTCACAGGGTTGTTGTGAGGACAAAAAGGAGGGGAGGAAATATGTACACCACTCTGAGATCCTTGGAGGAAGGGTGGTATAAAAAAATGTGAAAAATAAATAAATAAAGGGGGGCAGTTATTCTCCCCCAGCTAAATATAAGAGGAGCACCCATTGAAAAAGTGCCCCTTGCCCAGTTAGAAGAGGGTTAGCATATGGCAGTTAGCATATGGTTGCATTCCTTGGTGGACAGCCTACACTGCTGGAATCCTCTACGATTCAAGCACCTCCCTCAGCCTTGTTTCCATGAGTACAACTTTCCTTCAACAGCGTCTATAAAGCCACTTCCAACAGGCGCATGTGCTCTGAGCCAGGACAACCAGCTTCCAAATCGAAACGTCTCCTCCGACAGCAACAAGGAGGCAACTCTGAGCATCCGAAACAGAATGCTCTGGACTTTCGCGACAGAGGGGAAACGGCCCTCACCTCATAGTTCTGCTCGCTGGAGGACGCAGAGCTACCGGCCAGCACTTCCACAAACGCGGAGCCTTCGTTGCCAATGTCGATGCTGTGGATTTGCTCCTCTTTCTCAAACTGGAGGCAGAAAGGACAGCCTCAGTCAACAGTCAGGCAAAACACAGGTCAATCCAACAGCACAACAGCGAAACTGACATTCAGTGAAACTGACCCATCACATGAAGTTACAGCTGGCCCAGGCAGCAAATAAGGGCAACCACAGAGGAAAATATGAATCAGGCTATACTTTTGCACCAGCCAGCAGCAGCAGCCTCGACCACCACGTCAGCTGTCTTTTCAGCTACCGCCGAAATCCTCGCATGCTGCCTGCTTCGCATTAGCCAAGATGGAGTCACGGTTGCTCAAGCGGGTGTGCGGAAGCGACGGTGCGAGCCAGCCAATCGGAGCCATTAGCAACAAAGGAAGCTCTTCCAGACTCCGGACTCGCCCACGCTTGCGACGCTTTCTCACGGGGAACTCGAGAGCTCGCGTCAAACAGCAGGGCAGCAGTGACCACGTTGCACGACTGCTGCTGAAAACCCACCTGTAATATGACAGAGACTTGCTTCTCCCCAGCCCGGGCAGCCTTCCATTTGCGGTAGGTGTCAGCCTTGAGCAGGTTCTCAGCGCAGTGCGTCTAGGGGGTGGGTGGGAGAGAAAGCGAGAGAGTGGGAAGAAATCCTCATCAAAACCCTCAGAACAGCCATTTCTCCACAGCCCCCCAACTTCCCCACCCTGGTCTCTCTTCACCAGGGTCTGGTATGTTTCCCTCCCCCACTGCCTTCACTATGATATGACCCTAACTAACCACATTGTCTCTTTCTACCATAGCATGGTATGCCCCCCCCCCATTTCCCACTATGGTACATACTTCCCCATTTTCCCCATCTTGGTCCCTTTTTTGACCACAGCATGATACGTTCTCCCCCCCCCTTTCCAATATGGTATGTTCTCTCCCCCACTATGGCATGTTCCCCTCCATCTCCCCACTGTGGTCCCTCCCACCCCACATGGTGACGTCCAGGGCGAGTTTCTGCCCTGCTTTCAACCCCCCCCCATCCACCACCTACACAGTGGGCTCGTCCAGCGTCCACCAATCACAGGCTTCCTCCATGCCCTTCTAGTTCCCCCCCCCCACTCTGGATGTTCCCAACCCCCCACGGAATGGTTGCTCCCACCTCCCCACGCCCAATCAGGACAAGGCCTCTCCGCCGAGGCTCCCCCTCCCTCGTCGGTACCGTGTCGGAACTGCTTGCAGAGACCACATGCCGGATCCCGATCTCGGGCATCTCCCCGCCAGTTTCTGTCACCGCCGTAATCCGGCAGCAAAATGCCACACGCCACCGGAAGTGCTGAAGCCCGCGTGGACGCTCTATGCGCGCACACGGCTCTCGTCTATGGTTCCCGCCCACCGGCATCTCGACGCTTTTGCGCAGGCGCAGACGGTCTAGGCAACGGAACGCCGTCCTCCGGCTCTGCGACGCATGCGCAATTTCTTCCGATGCTTTCCAGCATGGACTTATATGTACTAGACTCACTTACAGGCTCCATTTCTGAGTTCACCTTGGGAGTCTTTTTTAAGTCTGCCCTGGCAGGAAATAATGAACTGCCTGTGTACAAATCAGTGAAATCATCAAAATATATTTTTGGAGGTTTTCACCGGAGCTGTGATTGAATGGCAGCATATCTACCCATAAACAACGCAGCTAAGTCAAGGTTTCAATGGCTCAGTTGCAATTCAAAGCAAAACCGAAACCACACTGTATTGGCACGGGGCAGTTGAGAAGAAATTACGTGGCGAAGGAAAACGGTAAATACTTGCTAAAGTACTTTTCATATTTGAAAGGTCCCATGGAAGCCCAGTCCTTATGCATATCCTTATATATATGATACCAGGCAGCCCAATCAGAGGTGAAACAAGAGTGGAGCGAAGGCAAGTAGTTCTGCAAGACTCCGTTACACTGGAGTCAGCGGCCCCTCCCCCTTGCTGCTGGAGCCATTCCAGCAGCAACAGGGGAGTGTCCTGTGTGTTGCCCTTGCTGCCAGAATGGCTCCAACAGCAAGGGGGAGGGGCCGCTGACTCCAGTGTAACAGAGTCTTGCAGAACTACTTGCCTTCGCTCCACCCTTGTTATGCCTCTGAGCCCAATCCTTATGCATGTTTACTTGGAGGTAAGTTAAACCTCTGAACCATGAGCTGACGATCGAAAGGTCAGCAGTTCGAATCCGCGACGGGGTGAGCTCTCGTGGCTTGGCCAGCTCCTGCCAACATAGCAGTTCCAAAGCATGTCAATGCGAGTAGATAAATAGGTACCGCTTGCGGGAAGGTAAACAGCGCTCCATGTTCCAGCCGCATGCTACGCGCTGCGGCAAGGAGAGTCACGCCGGCCACATGACCACGGAGACGTCTTCGGACAACGCTGGCTCTTCGGCTTTGAAATGGGGATGAGCACCACACCCCAGAGTCGGACACGACTGGACTTAATTGTCAGGGGTCACCTTTACCTTTACCTTAAGTTCTCCTGATTTTCATGGCACTTACTCCTCAGTGAGTGTGCATAGGATTGAAGTCCCAGGCCAGAACCAAACTACACATTGCACTGAAGCTCCATGATTGGAACTCCCCCAACGTAATTGTTATTATTATTATTATTATTATTATTATTGTTATTGTTATTGTTATTGTTATTATTATTATTATTATTATTATTAGGAGGAGGAGGAGGAGGAGGAGGAGGAGGAGGAGGAGTGATGGGGACCCCAGTTGGAATCAGAGCCATGGAAAGGAGGAAGCGCCCCGCCCTTTCCCGCCACACTAATTCCAGAGGCAAAAGGAATGGCTGAGGACAGGGTCAGGGGGTCAGAGGTCAAAATAGGAAGGTGATCAGGGGGAACTCAGTGGAACAAGTGGTTCAGACTACAGAACCAAGCTTGGAGCGACTGTTCTATAGTCACCCAGGCACCTATTGGTTGCTCAGGTCACATGGGTTGACAGGTTGCAGTACCGTCTCCAGCCATTATATGGGTGGCGCTGCAGCATAGCAAAGATCAGGCCGATACTTTCCTCAGCCTGTCAGATGCATTGATGACACAGGGAATAAGCTGCCGGAGCCCTGTTTGCAGTGTCCAGGATTATAGTAGCCCCCAGGTGCTTTATAGCCTCCCATTACGTTGCTTTGCTATGGACGCCACTTTCTCCTCACCTCTTGGTTGGCTACTTGGGGGTAGGCTTACCATTGTCCCGGAATCTAGGCAGGCTTTGGCCTAGTCCTGGCCCGAGCAGCTCCCAAGGATGCACCGCAGCTGGCCAACGGGGTACCAGCTTCGGTCACGTCGTCGACCGGAAGTTCCGGAAGCCGGAACCCCATTGGCCAGCCGCGGTGCATCCTTGGGAGCTGCTTGGGCCAGGACTAGGCCGAAGCCTGCCTAGATTCCAGGACGATGGTAAGCCTACTTGGGGGCCAGTCTGACCCTCTCAGGGGCTTCATAGCGTAGGATTTATGAACTGCCCACCATCATCACAGAAATCTTGGATCTCCTTCAGGGATTCTTATTTGGTGGTTCATATTAGTACTTGGCTCATGTTTCTCGCAGAGAAGAAGAACAAGAAGTCTTGTTCAGAGGAACCCACCTCTTCTTTTGCTGATGGCCAGGACTGATGGTTCTTCGCCACCATTGTTCCGAAAACGCTCTATCCCCAATCAGAGCTCCTTTTAACCACTCAAATTGCAAGCCAGCCACTGGAGCCTGTCCAGCTTGAAATGCTAACAATTGGTTCTGTGTTCTTCTTCTTAAGCGCATACGTTTGCTGTTCCCGATACGTGCCAAGGTCAATCAGCACTAAGACATTTTACATAGCGAAGCCATTGGCATGCGTTGGGGCCCTCCTCCCTTCCGCGAGGCCATTGGCCCCGACCCATACCAATGGCACAGGCCATAAGAAGCAATTGTTGGGTGACCATGAAAAGGAGATATGGAGAGCTGCAGCCAAGGGTCGCCAAGGGTCAAGGGAGCCGCGGGTTGAAAAAGTTTGGGAAACACTGCCTCAATGTCAGGATAGGCCCACTTCCAAGTCTTTTACAGTGGTGGAGCACAACAATGCTGCATGAGCAACACTGGTGAGGTGACACCCTTGTGCTGCACCAGTGAAGGAGCTGGGTAAGATTGCGCTGTAAGCCATGTTTTCATGTGGGACTCCTTGCCTAAGGAAGAAGGTTCTTCTCATTTGCTGCTCTATTTTGGTTGAAATGTGAGAGCAGGGAACATGCAATATTATCTCTAGGCAATCATATTCCCTAATGCAAATGAATTTACACACACACACACACACGTGGAAATGCAGATGACATTATCCGGAGGAAATAGTATGTTGTGTCCACAGTGGCCCCTTGCTCTGGCAAACCTGGGGAATATGGGGTTAAAGCCTAGGCTCTAGCAATAGGTGTGTTGCACAGCTGTGGCCACTAGAGGCAATCAGGTCTCCAGGGATAAAAGCAGCACCTGGAGGAAGGAAGGAAAGGTGTAGGTAGCAGAAGGGGGAAAGGCTGGCTGGCTGGCTGGCTTATTGACAGCTTACGGACTGATTTTTGGACTGGCTTAATGACTCAGTTTACGGACTGGCTCTTGGACTCTGACTGACAGACTTGTGAGTAGAAAAGGGGAACTAATCAGCAAAAAGGTAGGTCTTTACTTGGGCAAATTGGGAATTTGGTGGGGCAGTTGTCTTTGTCCCCCCCCCCCCGCTCTCGGAGGACTGAAGCCTGGGGGGGGGGGCGACAGAGCGTGGGGCATGCACTTCAGCTGACCAACTGAAGTGCATCCCCCGTGCTCCAGCTGACGAGCGGAAAGAATGCCTTTGCGCTTGTCAGCAAGGGTGGGTGGGGCATGCTGTGGAAAGCTTGTCTGTTGAAGAGGATGCCTCCACCTCACTGATGCTTAGGAGCTTGAGCGCCTTTCTGATCAGCTGGAGCATGCACTTCAGCTGATGAACACCATGTCTTGGCCCTAAGCTGGTTCTTTCCCTTGGCTTCCATTCTGGTCTCTGCCTCTCCCCAGTCGCGTCGCTACGACGCGTGACACCCTAGAGTGGGGTCGCGCGTCGCCCTTAAGGGGGAGGCTCCGCCCCCGTGCGTGACGTCACGCGCAGGAGCAGAGCGCCCTCCCCACTCCGTTTTCGGCTCATTTTGGAGCCGAACGGACACAGGGGAGGGCGGGCGGGCCCGCCTCCAACTAAAAACTGTAAGTGGGGGGGGATCGCGCGTCACCCCTATACGTGCGACGCCCCCCGGCGGCCTGCCCCCCCCCGCTTCCCCCTGTCGACGCCAGTGCCTCTCCCTATCTCTTTGCAAACGCACACTGCTAGCCAAAAATGCTACCTTTGTTCCTTCCAAAGACAGCAGGAGAGAGGTGAGTCACTTGACACATTCAGGGCTTGGCCCCTCACCCAAAGACGCTTCCTAGATGATCAGTTAGTAATTTATTCAAGAAAGGCCTGGGCCGCTGGGCAGCCTTTAAGGGCAGTTAAGAACCTGCCGAGTTCTTAGCTACTCAGGTAGTTCTGCAGCCCCTGGAACGCATTTGACACACCACTATGGAAAGAAGTTTTGTTGTTCCTTGGTTGGCGGTAAGAGAGCTTAGTGTAGAGATGGTTCTTTAGCAATGGCGCTTGCCATCCCAGAAGAGAAGGAGCCATAGCTCAGTGCTGAGCACCTGCTTTGCAGTCCAAAGGTCCCTGGCTGGCAGGTTGGGGGGAGGCCCCTGTCTGAAAACTGCTGCCAGTCAGAGTAGGCAGTGCTTAACTAGATCGAGCAGCAATCTGATTTCGGAGATGGCAGCTGCGGATGAGCTTGAGAGGCTAGTTTTTCTTGCCAATGTGTTTGGTAATTATCTTATCTAACGTATTAAGTGGAAACAAAGGGCACAGGGCAGTATGCTTTTTATCTTTCAAACTCTTGCTTTTTCCTCTGTCATGCATGCATTTTTCATTGATTGCGAGCCCAATCCTATGCATATGGCTGTTGCAGATCCTATGCATATCCCTTGCTTATCAGTGTTGGTGCTAGTTTTAAACTGTTTCAGTTGGTTTTTCATCTCTCGCCTATCAATTTTGGAGCCAGATATTCGTGTGTTTGAGTTTATTTTTAATTGCATTTTGGCCTGTATAATGTTATACTTTTTGCCAATTGGGTCTAGTTTTGGCACCAACATTTTATTCACGTTGTTGTTGTTGGATAGTTTTTGTATGTTGTATTGCTTTTTTAGACGACATGTCAGTCAGACAACTTTAATCGGTACTGGTGGTGCCATGAATATATAAGTTGTGGTGTGCTATCACTTTAAATATTGGAGAAGAAAATGTAAGGTACAGTATTGTAAGTCTTAACAGAAGCAATGAATCATCAACGGGGGTTGAGAGAATGTTCAAAGCTGCAGGTATTGGCTAATTACAATGTAAAACAGCTGGGGTAGGAAAGAACGGGGAGGTATTTATGTGGGTTGCAATAGTAGGTATGTTCTGATGATGCCTCTTACGTTGGAGGTGAAACGTAAAGTTTTTTAACCATCTGATTATATTATACGACGGAGTTTCCTGGTAAAAATGTTTGTTTTTGAACTCTATGCATATCTACTCGGAAGTCAGTCTCATTATAGTCAATAGGACTTACTCCCAGGTAAGTGTGGATAGGATTGTAGCGTTATTTGAATCAACAAGCTGCTTAATCAACTACTTTAACTAGGCATACCATATATACAAAGGGGAACAAAGTGTCTATACCTTTTAATCAGTAGTTCCCAAACTGGGAGGTGTGGCTCGCAGGGGAGCCGCAGAAACCAGCCAGGGGAGCCGCGGAGTGTCACTGAATACAGTCCAATGCCAATTGGTTGGCATCAACATAATGTAATGGGGAGCTGCGACCAATGGTTGCCCATGCTCAAGGGAGCCGCAGGTCGAAAACGTTTGGGGAAACGCAGCTCTAGCCCAACACTTTCCTCTCCTCCACACTACCTCTTCGGCTCCATTCCCCTTTTCCAATCCGAGGAGGAGCAGGAGATGTGGCAACTGGTGCGCCGCTGGGTAAGGGGGGGAAGGATTTTGTCTACTGCCCCCCACTCTGGGAGGTCTTGGGCTTGATCCCATAGAAAACGGCAGTGGAAGTATGGGCATAGCGTTGAGATCAGGAAGTGTTTCTTTGTCCCTGGCTGCCTCTTGTGTTCCACAAGTTGAAACCCAAAGCTCTCCAATGCCTTGCCAAGGGCAGTCGTGCTCCCTTGACCATGGGAGAGAACCAACCGGCACACAAAGGGGCTCCTTGAGGCAATCAATAGACAAAGAGAGTCGGCTGCCCAGGAGCTGACGTGCCTCTCATCCGAAGCCACCAGCCCCAAGCCAAGCTCAGATTTGCTAGCTCACCCTTATGTAACTGGCCCGGCTTATATACCCCTAACCAGCCTGCTCGTTGCCTCAGAGGCTACAGCTCCGCGGCTCTTGCCTCCCCGCCATGAAGACTCTGCTCAATGTTGGCTTCTTCTTTGCTGCACTCCTGGCCAGAGGTGAGTCCATCTTGAACTTCTTTTGTGGGCCAGGCTCTTTCCTTCTAGTCGTAGTAGGAGCAGCTTTGGTGAGTAGATTGCATTCAGGCGGGACGTGTGTTGCAGGTGGAGTTCAAAGGCCAGTCCCTGCTACCTGGTTTTGCCAGGTGTGATTTGCCAGGTGTGCATTATGTGCTCCCCTAGGATGTCTGAGAAAGCCGACCTAGTTATGGAAAGCAGAGGTGGCCCAGAAGCTGCTGACTTGCAAAACTGGTACCCTGGATCACCCGCCCTTGTTTACAGGGACCACAAGTTCCCTAAGACCCTAAGAAGAGATTTGTCTCATAGTAGTCACCCTGATGCCTCCGGGACCCACAAGCAGGGTATATTGGTCTCTTTCCCTTAGTGACTCTGTCTCTTCTCCCTTTCAGGCCATCAAAGCTAGAGGTTGTCGCCACAATCCCATGCTCCACTTGGAAAGGGAGTCTGTGCTGTATCGTTGTAGGCAGTGTTCTTGGGGAGCCGAGGGAGGTGGTGGCTTCTCCCTTGCTGGAGATATTCATGCAGAGATTCGACATGGGCCTGCTGGAGATGCTCTAGGACAGGGGTTCGCAACCAGTGGTACTAATACCACCAGTGGTATGTCCGCCGACTACTGGTGGTATTTGGACCACTGGAACCCTGCTCCAATGCGGCGCTTTCAGTGACACGTTTTTGAGCCTCTCAGGAATGCTGAGAAGGGCCCCCCAACCCACCCAAAGCCTCCTACCTGCGTTTTGTGGCCTCTGAAAATCCGGACATGACTGGCGATGATGTCATCGCCAGTCACATCCAGTGGTATGCAGCAGGAGAGTGGCACTGGAGGTGGTACTCGGCCAGGAAGAGGTTGAGAACCCACTGCTCCAGGAGGATTTCCTGCTACAGGCAAGGGATTGGACTAGATGTCCTTGTGGGTCCCTTCCAACTCTTTGATGCTATGTTGTGGTACATGCTGAGCTTCCATGTGCTACCACCAGGGAGTGGGGGGAGTGGCTGTTCAGACAGGACGGGTGCAGTGATGCAGGATCTGAACGATGATAAATGCCAGCACATCGAACAGCAGATCAGCTCTCCGGCTTTCCCTTCCCATTGCAAGCTGCCTGCCTTTGTTTCTTATTTTGGAAATAGGTGCACGTGGGTTTACACATAGGTTCTGCCTTCATTTTAACACCCTGCCCGGTTCACAACTTTCATACAAACAGTACACAGAAAGTGCTGCAGGGATTAGAAGTGTGTTGATGATGGCACTGGCACTAGCCAATCCGGGATGGCACTGGTACTAGCCAATCCAGTCCAGTGGCTGAATAGTTTCCAGGCAAACCCGAGCCCCAGCAGACCTTCCTGTTTAGAAATGTACTGCTGAGTGCAGATGTGTTTGTAAAACACTTGCCTAGTTTTTCCTCCCTCTGTTGGCTCTCTTAGGCGCCTGTTTGAACTGTGAGACTTGCATCGGCCCTGGTGAAGGCTGCTCCGGCTTAGCCCATACCTGCGCCTCAAATGAGGACACCTGCCTAACCATAGTCGGGATGAACTCTTTGGGTGAGTGAAACAAAGAGGAGCCAACGGGAAGTTCTGTCTTCGCCCAGCAGGGGGAGAAAGAGCCCACATTTCCTGAACTCACAGGCTCCCTGGCTAGTCATCCTGAACACATGAATGCCTTTGCTGCCCACTGTCTGCACACCTTCCTTTGAGGTTGCACACCAGCCGTGCAGACATTGCATTTCCCAAGCCGTTGGCACCTGTGGAACCATGACCCCGTTTGCCCCATGCCGTTGCCACCGCAGCGGGGCACCTGTGGCAATACCTCCCATTCCTATGTCAAAAGCGCTGGCCCCTTTCCAGGTCATCATTTCAGAGCTGCGATGAGCTGCCTCTTCTCCCCGCTGCTTTTCTTCCCCAGGAGGCGCTGCGACCACAGAGACCCTCAAAACCTGCCTTGCCGCCGCCGATTGCTACGCCGGTTCCATCAGCTTCACCACGGACACCGGGATTCGCTTGCAGAGCGTGTCCAGCTGTTGTCAGGAGGACCTTTGCAACCGGCAGGCGCTGAGCTGTACGAAGCCATCTGCGTCTCTTCCCTACGGTCGTCATTCTGGCATATTGACTTGCAGCGTTGTAGATGCGCTTCTGTCTAACCTTGCATAGCGGCCAAGCAGCCCGTGTTGCACGGAATTTCATTGCACTCGCTTGTCTCAAAGCTCTGGATGAGTGGTTCTCAAACGTTTCAGTCTCCGGAGCCCTTTATGCTCCTAACGGGAGTCCCGGGGAGCCCCGCCGGCATATGCGCAGAGCCTTGGGGAGCCACAGAGTGCTGGAGCATGCGCCAGCGCTCTGGGGTTCCCTGAGGCTCCACGCATGTGCCGCTGGGGCTCCCCTGCATCGAGTGGCGCAACACCAAGCACATGGTGTGCTCACAGAGCCCCTGAAGGGGTCTCGGGGAGCCCCAGGAGCACACTCCGAGCAACAGTGCTCTAAACCATTGTTCCCCAGTTTAGCAGTGTGCTTCATTGATCCAGGCCACAATGGTGGGATAGAACAGCAAAGTACAGGCATCCCCACATAGCCGCGGGGATAGGCTCCCACTCTGACCACTTCCTGCTTCCTGTTAACGTTTGGGCTGAGCCTCTCTAGTATTCAGGCTGCTTGCCTGGTTCTGCTCTCTACGCTTGCATGCTGCTCATAACATTTCGTTAAAGGAAGACACGTGCTTGCTTGGCGCCAATGGAAGTAATGGGCACTGGGGGGGGGCACGGAGAACCGCGGATAAGTAAAACCGCAGATCGGTAGCTTTACCGCAGATCGGTAAAACCGCAGACCGGGTCTGCGGATACAGGGGGCACTGGTGGGGGGCACGGAGAACCGCAAAGTAAAACCGCGGATACCAGGTCCGCGGATACAGGGGGACACCTGTATATCAAAAAGTGGTACTTCCTGGTGCGGGGGAGTTAGGCTTCCCATTGGCACATAGTAACCGAACTAAGGCCTCCCTGTGGTTCTCTCTCCCCAGTGCCGCCTGTGAACCTCACCTCCAATGGGCTGCAATGCCCTGTTTGCTTTGCCTTTGGTGCTGACCACTGTGACGGAATCGAGACTCTGAGCTGTGCAGGAGCTGACAGTTACTGCATCTCTGTTTCCGGGACCATGAACACGGGTAAGGTGCAGGTTGCTCGTCTACCAGGTTGGCTCCCAGAATGGACCTGTTTGGAAAAACTACTCCTATTCCATGCCTGATGTTCTGATACATCTGAGCCTGTGTCTCAACCCCCTAATCACCACCCCCTTGCCTACATTATGAAGCTGCCGTACTGAGTCCGACCACTGGTCCATCCAGCCCAATATTGTCAGACCCTGACTGGCAGCAACTCTCCAGGGCTTTCGAGGGGGCTCTTTCCCTGCCCTACCAGGAGTTGCCAAGAATTCTTCTACAGCCCCATCCCAGATGGAGATGCTTTCTTGGGGAAGCAGATTTATCTCACTCACAGCACAATCCTCAACATGTTTACTCAGAAGTCAGTCCCATAGATTCAGTGATCCTTGCTCACTGCGCAGGATTGCAGCCTTGAGTTTTCCATTCAGGAGAATAAGGGGATGGATGTCCTCCAAAAGATGATGACAAGGCAAGGCTAGCCCTGCCTTGGGTCAGCCTGTTTGGAAATAATAATGGTAATAATGGTAATAACAGCATTTCTCAACCCTGAAGCTTTCAAACTATTGCACACATACTTGGTATCACCCTTGTATATCAGTTTTGTACACATACTTGGTACCACCCTCATATCAGGTTTGTATCAGCTGAACTTCTCCTAAAGGATTCTGGGAATTCTAGTTTGATGAGAACTCCCAGAATGTTCTGTGGAAGATCCCTAGCTAACCCCTTCACAGAATTACATTCCCTGGGGAGGGGGAATGGTGCTTAAAGGGATGTACTGGTAAGTACATGGTGTAAGCTTGCCCTCAGTACAAAACCCGGAGCTCAATATTTTGCCCCCCTTATTAAAGATTATGGAGGGGGGGGGCTGAGGCTGGGAGGCAGTGGTTTTCTAATGCTATCTTGTGCAACATGGCAGAGGTTAGACTTGAACTCAAGACTTCCTGGCATGTGTCCTTGCAGCAAATACCTTGTCTCCCGCCATGACAACTTGTCGCGGACTTTGTCCTCTGCCCACAGGTGGCGCTTTGTCCAGATTCACAGCAAGGGGCTGCAGCTCCGGAACGGCTTGTTCCCTGCCTCTGGGGATAGGTCTGTACTCCGCGGGAACTATCTTCAACCTCAGCAGAATCACGTGCAGCCCACCCCCGAAAGCCAGCAGTGGCCGAGAGAAGCTGGTTGAGGGACAAAAGCCCTGAATGCCTGGCGCTCACAGCCTTGCCTTTCCATTGCCCCGCCGTGAACAGCTTCTTTCTTTCCTTGTGCCCTTCCTTGGTCATGCCCTGCCCTGGATTCCTTGAATAAACTGGCACGAAAACCAGAGATAATTTTTGGTGGTTTTTCCACATGGCTTTTTAAACCTGTGAATTTCACCTCGGTTTGTATGGCAGCAGGCTACGAAAGTCTTCGCATATTTATCAAAGTCTCATCAAAGTCTTCGCATATTTATAGTTCAGGCTGTCTAAAGGGCTGTCAACGACACAAGGGTACCTGCTTGGGCTCCCGGAGCAGCTGATGAGGGGGTATCATTTAGGGCGAGGCCTTAGCCAATGGAGAACCAAGCCCTACAACCTTATTGGCCTGTGTCCGTAGGAGCAGCTGAGTCGCCCCGTGCAAGGGCATGACTTTGGACTGGTCAGCACTTGTATTTGCAGGGCAGTGCCTGGGGGGGCACTGGGGGCAAAGCAGATGAACCCTCTCCCCTCCATTATCCATTTACGCACACCTGTTTAGTGGTTTCAGGGTTCTGTCCTTGTATCTGGGTTCTAGAAGAGAGATCCCAGGACAAGGAGGAGGGAGAAGCACCTGTTTCTAAACACACCAGGCCAGTGGACTGTTCCCAGTGTCGGCACTGGTTTGTTGAGAGCCCTGGGGGGGGGGGAGTCTTGTCTTGACTGGGAGATCATGCTAGCCTAAATGCAACAGGTATAAGGCACGTAAGAACATCAGAAGAGCCCTGCTGGATCAGGCCAAAGGCCCATCTAGTCCACTATATCTCACAGTGGCCCCACCAGATGCCTCAGGGAGCACACAAGGTAACAAGAGACCTGTATCCTGTCGCCACTCCCTTGCATCTGGCATACAGAGAAAACCTACTTCTAAAACCAGGAGGTTGGTTATGGCTTGTAACCTGTGATGGTCTTTTCCTCCATCTATCCGATCCCCTTTTAAAGGCAGCTAAGCCTTCAGGTGCCCTCACCACATCCTGTGGCAAGGAGTTCCACAGATTAATTGCACACTGGGTGAAGAAGGCAACTGGGTATGTTCCACAGGGTAGTGTTAGAAGGACGCAGGAGAGTGTTCCTACTGCTGTCCATGAAAGGCTGGGCGAGACAGTATCGCGATACTGTGCAGTACTTTCATTTCTTAGACCATTGAGCCACTCTCCCCTGAATGTTGAGTGACGCACCAGAGAAATCCATTGTTCATTTAACTGCACAATCTGACCGATGTGGACCTTTTTATTTAATAAAGCAATTTTGGAATAAGCAAATACCTTTTTTTTTTTTTTTTTGCGTCATTGGGGGTAAACAGCCCACACCCGGGCCAGCTTCCCCGGCACCTGTAAGAGTCCAAAGTCCAAGGAGAAAAGAGACAGATTTGTACAGTCAAATATTTATGCACCCATGGGAACAAAATTCATAACACCCTAGGACTGAGCTGGGCAACTGGTCCCAGAGGGCTCCCAGCAGAGTCTCCCAACCCAAGGGTCTAATCTGGGCAGGTAGGGTTGGAAAGAGGCCTGCTCACCAAAGTCCCTTCACTTGAACCCACAAAATAGCAGTCAGACAGAGCCTCACCTCTTCCTTGCAGGGACTAGCCGGCTGGCCCTTGCTCTCCATTTGCAATCTGGTTTTGTTTCAGATCCTGTCTTAAAGCGCCTTTTCCCACATCACATCCTCGGAGTGGGGTGGCTGCTGCTGACAAAAAACAGCCCAGAAATGGCGGCTTGGGAATGAAGTGGATCAGAAAACTAGTCTTTCATCCCCAGATAGCGGCAAAGGACTCTTCGATCCTAGGCAAAGGGCTCATTAACCCTCTCCTCCCCAGTCAGATCAGTGAGAGGTGCTTTGCAGGGTTGGCCACACCTGTTCACGCCACTTCACCTGTGTCTTGGCTTGTGGATGATACCCGTGCATGGGATGGGAAAGGACGTACTAAAGCCTCTCTTACTGTTCTCACTGGAGAGGAGAGGGTTAACGAGCCCTTTGCCGAGGGTCTGAGAGCCCTTTGCCTCTATCTGGGAATGAGAGATTGTTTTTCTGAGCCGCTCAACCATCTCCATCCCACACTCAGGGTGCACACCTGTTGCAGGGACAGGTCTGTGCTGGGAATCCTCCGTCACATCCACCCTTAGTAGGAATCGGCTCATGCCCCCTGGTTGAAAATGAAACCCAGGAGCAAATGCATGCAAAGTTGCCCTTCTAGTGAGACAGATCCTTGCTCCATCCAGCTTGGTATTGTCGAAGGGGCTGACCCTTGCCCAGCACTGCCAGGGACTGAACCAGGGCCCTTTTCCATGGAAAGCTGGTTGTCTCCCACCAGCCACATACTTCCCCAGCTCCTATTCCACTACCCACCTGGGGACATGACTTTCCCGTATAGAACAATCCCCCTCTATCAGAGTCCCACCTCTGTGATGTCACCTCCCAATGAATCACAGCGCCCAGCTCCTCCCTCTCTAACACCCTCTTCTCCACCCTGTCGTCCATGCCCTTTTTGCCCATATCTGCTCCCTCCCCAATGATAGCCAGCCCTTACGCACACCACCCTACTGAGTGTACATATAAGAGGCGCCAGCCCTCCCCACCCAGCCGGTCCCTTTGCCGAAAGACATCGAGTCCACGGACTGCCAGGCGACAACCCAGGTAAGAGAGAGAGGAATGCTTTGCGACGAATGTTCCAGCCAGGACTTGCTGGAGTTCAGACAGGGGTGTTTGTGACCGGTAGAATAATGGCAAGACTTTGGGTAGGGTGACGTTCAGCTGCTCTAGGCTGGCTGGCAAAGCTCTGTACTTCGGCCAAAGGCGTCTCTTTCCATGCAAGGAATCCTTGCATGTCTGCCACAGAACTCTGGCGCACTGTGGATGTGGGGGTATTTTCTAAGGCACATCCTCAGTTTATCAGACCAACTGCTGGCCGGGCACATTGAGTGACAACTGTCTGTCTCCTCCTCATCTAAGAACCCACCAAGCTCTCCCCTGGCTCTCGACATTCCAGGGAAAGAGCAACAGTGGTGGGTTATTTATTTATTTATTTATTTATTTATTTATTTACAATATTTCTGTCCCGCCTTTCTCCCCAAAGGGACCCAAGGCGGCTTACACAAAAATAAAATACAAAAAATACAAATAGATAATTACTTTTTAAACAAGCAAAAAAACCCTAAAAATTGATTTAAAAATTACATTTAAAACAAGATCATAAAAACAGCAGCACCCCACCCGTACCAGCAAGATGTTAAAAAGGCATATAGCATGGATGTTTTCATGACCAGACATAATGATGAAAAGGTAGAGTTTTTATAGGTTAAAAAGTCACTGGGGAGATGTTTTCCCCAGTAAACTCAAGAATTATTGCGGGCCACGAAAACCTTAAATCGTTTTCGACCTCCCTTCCTCCCCCCATAAGTCAAGCACTGCTGTTGGCCTCCCGGGTCTTTTGCACAACAGCTATCCCACCACTGACGAAAAGGTAAAAAGTCATGTAAAAAATCTTCTTAAATATTAAACAAATATGAGGAATTCCAATGTTTTAAAATACACATAAAATCATCAAAAAACCACACATATCATAAAAAAATTGTGTATTTTAAAACATTTAAAACATTGGAATTCCTCATATTTGTTTAATATTTAACAATATTTTTTACATGACTTTTTACCTTTTCGTCAGTGGTGGGATAGCTGTTGTGCAAAAGACCCGGGAGGCCAACAGCAGTGCTTGACTTATGGGGGGAGGAAGGGAGGTCGAAAACGATTTAAGGTTTTCATGGCCTGCAATAATTCTTGAGTTTACTGGGGAAAACATCTCCCCACTACATGAGGGCTATGCTTGAAAATGCTCGTGATCAGACGAGCGAAATGTTGCATTTATATGATGGGTTTTAATTTTTAACGGTGTTATTTTAGGTGTGGGCGTTGTGTGTGTTTTTAATATTTTATATTTTAAACTTACAATTTCTATGTTGCACTTAGTTTCCTCGTTTTTATTAGTACCATTTTAAACTTTTTGGCCATGGCTCTACACCCATTTTTCTCAGTAATCTCAAGGAAGGGAGATCCGTAATGAAACCCATAGCCCCCCAAATGTCTCAATTTTGGAATAGTCTGGAATTTGGATGTCTGGATAAGGGCTAATCAACCTGTACAACTTTCTTGGTCGTCGCCGCAAATGCAACCCGTTCAGCTTCCTTGAAAGGGTGTTCCGAATCTGTCAATGTATTAGACAAATATCCTGATAAGGGCTGAGACGAAGTTACACAGTGTTGTATCAGTAGCCTCCCCGGCTCTGCAGTCACCCCTCAATCCCGACAGCGATCTATCATTTTATCCTGACCTGCTGCCTTCTTCCCCTGTCTCCCGAGATGTTTGCAAAAAGATTCCTTTTCGATGCAGATCATTTGCTAGGAGGGCACGAGCTGCTCTGAAAACCTTTGACGACCCCTGACATCATGCACCTTGCACCACCTACTTCGCATTGTTTGGAGACGAGGGCTGGACAATGATGTGTCCAAGATGTACACTGGGGCTTGGCGCGGAAGGGATCTGTATCTGATGTCTTCTCGAGCAAAGCTCAGGGAGGGTTCCTAACTCTGCAAATAACAGATCCTGATAAACGGGCACAGCCTGGTGGAGCATCGAGGGGTGGAGACCCCAGGCAAATCTTTGGTGACCTAAGAGCACACGGCTCTTATGTGGTTACAAATTCCTTATCACCAAGTGATACCAGCCGCACATGATATCAATCCGCTGTGGACCAATTTGGATTTCTAGCTGCGTCACAGGCAGAATCTAGGAACAAACAGGGCACACAGGAGGAGACAAGCCAGCCCTGAAAGGCATCGTAGGGCTTTTTCTGTGGTGGCCCTCCAGCATGTGGAACTCCCTGCCACAGGGAATTCAGTTGGATCTCTAATGGCACTGTTCCATTGCCCACTGAAAACCTTTTTTAAAAACCTCTGGCAGCTTTTAAGTCCCGTGATTTTACTGTCTCTCTCTTTGTCTCGTTGTTTTTATGCTCCAGGTTTAGTAATACTAGTCTTGCCGCGTTATGTTATGGGAACTTGGCAATCCTGTTGTCTTACTTTGCCTGAATGATTTTCTCTAAATCAACCTCTCATCATTTCAGTTCTTCAGCCACAGAAACCACCCAACAGCAGCCACCACAAAACAGACCATCTCCAACTGTTGCAAGAATTATGAAGCTCCATCTCCTCTGCCTTCTGGCTGCCCTGCCACTGATAGCCAGCAAAGATCAGTGTGAGTCCAGTATGATGATGATGATGAGTAGTCTGATGAGGATCAGTACGGGCAGTCTGCCTGGGCACAACCTGGAGAGGGACAACACATGAGCATCAAAGCTCCTGTAAAGCCGTAAAAAATGAGCATAATTTATCCCTATTCACACTTAACATTCAATGAGTAGGAAATCTAGGTAGAGGTTGTACAACTATCAGCCTGCATGCACAGTACAATTAAGGCTGAAGCACACCGGCTGCATTCTCTGTGCGTGCAGCCTGTTGCAGCCGGCTGCGTCTGCGTTTTTATCCGGCCGGAGACAAGTCCCACAGAACGCCGGGAGCCGCAGAGAGGTCCGTTTGCGTTTGACGCTTGCCCTGGAGAATTCTCAACATTGGCTGCATTTCCCGCGCCGCACTCGCCGCAGCCGGTGTGCTTCCGCCTTTATTTACATGGGGCTAGTCCATCCTCTATTGCGCATCATCTACCTCCTGCTCCTTGGAATCGAAAAGGAAGGAGGGGACAATCTATTCCAGCATTCTCTTCTCCTCCACACTTCCTCTAAGAGGAAACTCCGGCGCCCGGGGGCAGAGAGAGGCTGTGTGCCCTGGCGCCGGAGTTTCCGGAGTTTGCGCATGTGCAAACCCACGGAGTTTGCAGGGACGTACTGGGCATGCGCAAACTCTGGAAGGTTTGCGCATGCGCTAGGAAGAAGATCGTCGCTGCTGCTGCCAGCCTGCTGGAACGTCCTGGAGCGCCCCATAGGACAGATAAGTGGCTGCAAAGCAAACATACGTTTTGAACATGCCTTTTTTACACTTTAAATTGCAAAAAAACCGGGAAAAAATAGAAAAAAACCGGGAACAAACATTCAAATTTAAGGAGGCCCGCGCCCCACCCCCGAGCCTCTCCGCCACTACGCCCTGGGGCCCGCCGCACCACCGCACCAGATCAGCCTACGCCCCTGTTCCTCTTCTGCTCCAACCTCTTCCTTTTTGATTCCAGGGAGCAGGCGTCGTAACGGCACCAGGCAAACCACAGGGCATGGAAGGGGTGGCGTTCGGCATGCCATGTCAGGTGCTGAAAAGTCTTGGGCTGTCCCTATATCCACGCATGATGTCCAACATATGTTCAACGGACAGCCACACCATCTGCACTCAACATTTGCAGGGGTCCCTGGGTTGACTTGAAAAAAATGAACACAGCGCCAGTTGTTCACATATGGACACCTGTGTGTGCATGCAACATAAACTGCTGTCTGTCCCTCTAGCGATGTACTGGATAGAGTGACTACAGTGAAGGAGACGTGGGTTCGAATCACTCCTCAGCCCTGAAACTCAGTGGGTGACCCTTGTCAAGTTACTGTTTCGCAGAGGTTTATCTAAGATGAAATCGGTCCAAGCTGAAGCGGTGCCTACGTTTTTTGCCATTTATTTGTGTGTGTGTGTGTGTGTGTGTGTGTGTGTTTGTGTGTTGCACGTGAACACACATGCACTTCAACACCCCATCTCTAGTCCCTCCTCTTTGCCCCTCCAGTTGCCCCTTCAAAACAAGCTGGTCCGAGTATATTGGGAGTGGACCAGTGAAGCCCACTTCTGCATCTGTTTTTGGGCACGAGGAACCATTTATGGATTTACAGGTGGGCCCCCATATTCACGGATTCGCTATCTACGGTTTCAGTTATCCACGGATCACGGGGACCCCCCCCCAGGCTGTTACTTTTTTCCCAGTAAGCTTCGTTTCTTCCTTAAACAAACAGCAGAAGCAGCCTCTGGCTGCGTATTGCAGGCAAGTAGAACGAGACTGGGTCCTGGAGAGGCTCTGCAAGGTTAACAGAAACCTTGCAGAGCCTCTCTAGGACTTAGTCTCGTTCTCCTTGCCTGCAATGGAGGCTGCTTCTCTGTTTGTTTTAAGGAAGAAACAAAACTTGCTGAAAGAAAAATAAGAGCTGGGGGGGGGGGGGCGTGCACACGCCTGCCCGTAGGGGAGGCAGGGCGGGGAACCTTCAGGAAACCATGGAGGGGGTGTTCGCTCCTATCCACGGTTTCAAGTATTCACAAAGGGGGCTGGAACATATTCCCAGCGGATATGGGGGGAGTACTGTATTTAGCTACGGAAACTGTGTTGTGAACTGCTTTTTGTTGAAAAGCTGTATATAAATATTCTTAACGACAACAACAATAATATACTGCAATAGGATGCAAATAAAAGTAGGGGGAAAACTCAAAATGACCAATGAGATTTCTTTCTTTCTGTTAATTTTATTTCTCCTTAGCCAAGATAGTGGAGTGTGCCTGTAATGCTGGATCAGACTGCAAGAACAACGCCTGCACTGTTGATAAAGAAGAAGGAGCTTGCGTTGTAGTGACAGCCGACAGTATTCTGGGTAGGCAAATGTGCTTCTGACAGTATTTCCTGACAGCTCACCTTCCGGCCCTGGAATCCCACCCACAGTTGTGGTGTTTATGGCCACAAGAGAACTGACAAAGGAGCACAAGAAGTGGGGGTCTTGGGATTGGCCCTGGTTGCAGCTTGCAGGCACCATGAACTAGGGATTTGCAAAGGGCAAATGCCCGACTTTTGTCTCTTCCCCTGTTGTGTTTGTCACTTTAGGTTACATAGAAAGCTGCCACCTACTGAGTCCAACCCTTGGTCCATTTAGTGCAGTATTGTCAGCACTGACCGGCAGCAGCTTTTCCTCTGCTCTACCTGGAGATTGAACTTGGGGCCTTCTCCATGTAAACCACGTGCTCTAACATTTAGCTACAGGCCCCCCGTCTCCCCCCCCCCCCGTTGTTTATTTTCTATAGCTCTTACTTATTTTGGAGGAACACTCTAGGGACAGAAAGCTAGGTTTTGTTCCTGCTAAATAGGAACAACGGGAGAAAGAGATAATGGTGTCAACGTTGCAGGAGCGTGCGCAGAAGCTGGCCAGATGCACGACAGATGCGTAACCTTGGGGGTCAAAGTGTGTGTGGGGGGGGGCGTCACAGTTGTCTATTGGCTTCACAACATTTCCCTAACTCCTTCATGATTTCCTCCATCTCAAACCAGACCATCACAATGTATCGGGAACATACCAAGCCTGCTGGAAAAAGGCGGATGCCTGCAAAGGTGGCACCGTGAGCATCACTATTATGGACGGAATGTTCTGGAGGAGCAACGCCACATGCTGCACCACAGACAAGTGCAATAGTGCGCCCTTACACGGTATGTGGGGTCGGGGATCAGACCTGATTAAAGCTGGGGGGGGGGGAGAGATTCCTGGTCCCAAGATGGACTGCAGGATCTGATTACAGTTGCAGGGGTCAACTGCTCTGTGTATCATATATTAAGGTAAAGGTGACCCCTGACAATTAAGTCCAGTCGTGTCCGACTCTAGGGTGTGGTGCTCATCCCCATTTCAAAGCCGAAGAGCCAGCGTTGTCCGAAGACGCCTCCGTGGTCATGTGGCCGGCATGACACTCCTTGCCGCAGCGCATAGCATGCGGCTGGAACACGGAGCGCTGTTTACCTTCCCACAAACGGTACCTATTTATCTACTCGCATTGACATGCTTTGGAACTGCTAGGTTGGCAGGAGCTGGCCAAGCAACGAGCGCTCACCCCGTCGCGGGAATCGAACTGCCGACCTTTCGATCGACAGCTCATGGTTCAGCGGTTTAACCCGCTGCGCCACCCGCTGGCCTTATGAGTAATCATATATTACTCTGCATCTTATTTGAGCATTTGACACATTGTACGCGTCGGGATGCAGTGCGTCCGGCTGCGGCATGAGAACAGCCGACATGCCGTGCTGCACCAAGGCGCAGCTTGTTTACACTGAAGGATGCCGGAGAGCCCCGCCCCCTAAAGCTCCCTGTTAGCCAATCAGAATCGAGTCTTTTCAGACTCGATTCTGATTGGCCAACGCATTGCTCCGCGTCTCGCCCCCACAGAACCCAATGCTGCCTCCTATTGGCTGAACGTGGCCCAAGTTCAATTTGTTGAACTTTGCTTGCACCGGAACGCAGCTCTACTGCGTGCGGACGCTCCTCGACGCAACGCTCCACAACGCGTGCGGTGTATCTCCGGCTTTATTGTGGATGGAGCCCCAGAAGTGAAATGACAGAGCGATCATTGATCGGGGGGGGGGGGGGCGGCAAGGCATGCATTGGTCCCTGTCCCACTATTGTCTCTGGTCAAACTAGGTTTGCAGGTTTCTGTAGTGCAAACAGTGTTTGCAAGTGCCAAAGATACCTGAACCTTACTTACAGCACGCCAGCAGGTATAGTAGCAGAGACGGAGCAAAGAGGACATTTTCCCATGGAAAACGTAACAGCAGCAGCCTTGGACCATGGCCAAGGAAGTGAATTCCACAGCAGAATTAGGCTGGATCCATATCTGAGCTGGGCAAAGTAAGGTCCGGAGACCAGAACCAGCCCTCCAATCCTACCTCTAACTGCCCCCCATCCATGCCTAACAACCCGGTTCTTAGATCCCTCCCCGATAGATCTGTATGTGGAAGCAGAGAAAGCGTGTACCCTATCTGGGACCAGTGCAGATCTAATAGAACGAGGTGTAAATGAGAGAGAGAGAGAGAGAGAGAGAGAGAGAGAGAGTGGTTCCTTATTTGCCTCCCTAGAACTCCTCCAATTCAAAAATGAGTAAGGGAAAAAAAGTAGACAGGAAATGTCATGTGTTCAACAAATATGAAATGCAAAATATCATTTTACAGAGCTGAAGTCAAAGTTGTGATGCTAATTAAAACAGCAAAAAAGCATCACGGCCCTCCATACAGTATCGCCCAACATTTGCCTGCCTCTTGTCTAGACTTTCAGCAGAATGAGGGGGGGGGGATAGAAAATTGGGCCATACCACTTCAAAGTGCAGGTACAGGAATCAAGTTTTTGAATGCCCCCCCCCCCCGTGTAAAGAATACCCGTTCCCTGTAAGTTGAATACTAGCACTGCAGAAGACAGCTGGGCTAGAATGTCCCTCCCCTCCTTGATGTGCTAATTTTCTACTGGCGGGGAGTCTTATGTAGGGAAACGTGAAAAGAATGTGCTTCCCTGCATGCAGAGTGAAGGGGGTTACAGTGTCTTGCGACTATGTCATTCTGCCGTGTGTGTAGACCAGGCAGGAGGTTTTGCATCTTCCTTTGCTGACTCGCTGACTCACCCAGTTTTTCAACCTCACAGTGCAACCAGCAGAGTCTACTAATGGCACGCTGAAATGTCCCACCTGCATCGCTGCCAACGCTTCGTCCTGCAAGCCCACCGATGTGCTATGCGCCAAATCAGAGACTCATTGCCTCAGCATTAATGGGGTTATCTATCCAGGTAAATAGAGACACAGCCCTTAGATCGAGGATGACATCCTCAGGAGGGCTTTGTCCCCCCCAAACAGAGCCCCACTCGGCACCAAAGGGAATCCTTTCCCAATCTAAGCCGGTTCCCTGATTGCGTTCACACTAGTTCATCGAAATGAAATAAAAGGTATCTGGGGACAGAGAGGAGGACGACAGAGCCGGTCTTAGGAGCTGCGGGGCCCAATTGGAAACATTTTTGCGGGGCCTCAGGTATGCAGCCAAGGTCTGTAGCTTCTTTGAGATATAAATAAAATTGGTTCTAGACTTTATATCTTTCACAACGCAATCCTGTGTAACCTTGGACTGGTGTAACAGCAGATGCACCGGTGTAACAGCAGATTACACCATTAATCTACAGTAATCTACACCAATTACACTGGCATAAGTGCATTTACACCGGTGCATCTACTGTTACACCGGTGCAAGGTTACACAGGATTGCACTGTTAAAACGTGCGCTTAAAAAGCGCCTGTGTGTGACTGGACGAAATGGATCTCAGCACATTTTAATATAAAATTGCAGACATGTAAGCCTACAAGTAAACAAACAAAATGAGTAGATGACCTTTAAAAAGTAAATCATTACAAAACCACCCTAGCATGCGGGGGCCCTTAGGCACAGGGCTCAATTGGGAGCATTTGGTCCAATTGGCTTAAAGCTGGTCCTGGAAAAAGAAATGTGGAGGGGAGGGGAGTGCTGAGCTAGACGAACATTGGTGAGTGGGAGGAGCAGAGTTTGGCACAACTTCGGGTAAGGGGGGGCAGCATTTGACAAACTGCCCCCCTGCATCAGGAACCCTTGGGCCAGCCTTGAGTGGGGCACAAATTCCCTGTCAACCTGGCTCTGAGCAATGGTGGATCCCTTTGAGATCATGCAGATCTCAAACAAGCTGGAAGTAACTGGGGGGGGGGGGAGAAGGGGAGCTGCCACTCACTTCTATCAACCTCCGCGTCCGTGAACTTCGCTTCCTGGGATTCAATGCAACAATAATCGAATGTCTTTTCTCATTTATCCTTTAGCAAGTAAGGAGTATTCTGTAGCTATAGAGCATGCTGAAACCAGTAAGGAGCCTACAACCAAGCCTACATCCACTAAGGAGCCTACAACCACTAAGGAGCCTACTACAACTACTAAGAAGCCTACTACAACTAGTAAGAAGCCTACTACAACTACTAAGAAGCAGCCTACTACGCGGAATATTACATTTTTTGCGAGAGGCTGTGGTACCAAGGACGGAATCCTAGGTAGTGGCATTCCGCTGACCTTTCAGGGGTCAACTGTCCATTTAACAGTATCCCATGGGAACCCCAGCCTGGTTCCAGGGAGCATTGCTCTCCCCATCCTCCTGCCCAGTCTCATTGGGCTCCTGTTGGACAAACTCCTTTCTTAATCTGCCCATTTTGGCTCCAGACATCTCCTTCACTACAGCAGGAGAAAGACCTGCCTGACAGAATATAAGGAAAGTGGATGTCGTCATCCCCGTAATTTAGTGTAAGCTAGTATCTGTTCGTTTGTGTATCAGTTTGCAAATTACTTTTTAAGAGGGGGGGGGGAATCCTAAAAAAAAAAAAAAAACATGTTTAGTAGGAGAAAATCGTATCCGTATTAGGCCTGTCATCCAATTAAATACATTTTACTCAATTAATTAAATGCATTTTAGTTGAAAGCGCCATATATCTGCCAAGGCTGGTCTCAGGCAGCAGACGTGTAGGGGTGCTCACCCCCTGCCCCCCCCATGCCTACTCCTTGGCTTTGAAAAGGAAGAGGGAATGGCATGGAATTGTGGAGGAGAAGAGAGTGATGGGCTAGAGAGTCCTCACACTTCTTCCATTTTCACTGGCGTCACTACAGGGGGGGGCGGAGCTCTAAGTTCCTTCGTGATCCGAGCCTCCGTTACACAGAGGAACAAAGCGCCCCCCCCCCGCGCGCCTTCCGAACCAGTCAAAGCAGTGAAAACAACGCGCAGGAGACGTTGTTTTCACCGCTTTGACTGGTTCGGAAGGCGTGGGGGCGGGGCGCTTCGTTCCTCCGTGTAACGGGAGGCTCCGATCACGGAGGAACTTACAGCTCCGCCCCCCCCCCCCTGTAGTGACGCCAGTGTCCATTCTGCTCCCCTCTTCCTCTCTGGATCCAGCAAGTGAGACGACGAGTGGGGGCATTTTGGCAGACCACCTCAGGCACTGGCAAGTATTGGGCTGGCCCTGATCTCTGCACATGGCTAAAAGAGCAGCTGTGAAGAAGGGGGAAAAATCATACTCACACATCTCCCAATCATACACACACACAAAAATCAGTGACACATCTATGTTGCAGGAGGCATGATTGTAGGTCTTCTTCTCTCATGCCTGAGGGTGAAGGGGGAATACTCCAGAAAAGGCATGGCGGTGCCAACATTTGTAGTTTTCATAAGCATCTGTTTCAAAAATAATTGGCCTGATTCACTGGGGATGCCTTTGAAGTCAATTTCAAAGGTTTTTTCGTCCATTCGTTGAACAGAGCAATTGAATAAAGTTTGCGGCTCTGACTCGTCTACCAAGGTGTGTGTGTGCGTGGGTGTGTGTGTGTGTGTGTGTGTTTCTAAACATTTCTCGGGCGAGAAAGCTCCATGGAGTAGCATTGTCTCTTGCTTTGGGATTTGGGGCCCTCCAGATATGAACATAAGAACATAAGAAGAGCCCTGCTGGATCAGGCCAAAAGCCCCTCTAGTCCAGCTTCGTGTATCACACAGTGGCCCCGCCAGATGCCTCAGGGAGCACACATGACAACAAGATACCTGTGATCACAACCAGCATGCCTTTGAGACCTTCAGCTGCTGGACAAAATGAACTGGAAGGTGATTTCAAAACACTCGGCTCAGCTATTCAAAGTGATATAAACCTGGGCATTGCTTGATACCTAAAAACGAAGGTTTCCAGCACATGATCCTATGTGGAAGGAGAGCTTTGCTATGTGCCCAGGAAGGAAGCTCTGGATTTCTGCAGGGATGTGGATGGAGTCGTCTTTGACTCCAAGTCTCGAGTCAAGTCCCGAGTCATGTCTTTGCCCCCAAGTCCCGAGTCTTTGATGGCGAGTTGCGAGTCCCTATCTAATTAATGGGGAACACAGGTGTAAACCTGAATAAAATTTGACTTGTCGTAAAAGGCTCCAAGTCTCAAGTTGAGTCTTTCGAGTCTTTTACAATCACCGAGTCAAGTCCGAGTCGAGTCACTGATGCAAGTTGATTCCGAGTTGAGTCCGAATCAATAGACTCAAGTCGACATCACTGGATTCCTGGTTCCTACTAATTTGGAGAGAGCAGAGCCAAGAGGATGTATGTGCTCAGGAGAGCCTCCATAGAGTGCTGGAAAGATCAAGAGCCGGGGAGGACTCCGAGAGCAGGCTCCAGGGAGACAATAACTGCATCAGTGTGTTGTGTGCACTCAGCAGAATACAGAGGCCAAGGACAGGAGCCCCAGGGGCAAAGCAAAACTGGTTTGGTGGGGTGCAGGAAGGTACTTAAAATGCAGTCTCAGAAATCCCATCAAGTTATTCCACAGCCCAGGAATTCAAAGCTCAGGATTCCAAGGGAGTGGTGGGATATTTTGGGGGAAACGCCACATCTTATCAGAAGCCCCCTCCAGCAAGTCTTAACTCCTACGCCCCTATTTGCGGAGTCTGATTTCTTGGATGATGCTCTCTTGGGATGAAAGAGGGGTGAGAGCACGCCTCCTTTTTTTACCCTAGGCTGCAACTCAATGCGTGCTGAGCCAGCACGTCAAGGAGGAGACAGCAAGCATTCATTCTGTTTAGAACTCAGGATGTGATGGGGCAAGAAGGAGACATGAAAATCGAGGCAGGGGCTGGACACGGTTCGTGACTTGGCAGTCGGCCGTCCCAGAAGACGGCCAAAGGACTGTGCAAAGGTCTGAGGAGGGGAACTTGGGACAGGGTGTGTGGGTGGGGTGGGGTGGGGTGGGGTGGCTCTGTGAACCACCTGGACACGGCTGCTGGATGTGGCCAGGAGTTGCATTGCTGGGCTAGAAGGAAGGATTTGAAGTGGGCAGGGACAAAACAGCCATTGCTTCCACACTTGCAGTTAAGCCCGGAACGGTCATCCTTTGTTCATCCCCGTTTGATGGAGAACCCAAATGATGTCATGGCAGCCAATCTTCATCTTAGCCACGGGCAAAGGCCTTGCTGGATAATACACTGCTATATGCAGCGTACAGGTGGGCCCCCATATCCACAGATTCGCTATCCACGGTTTCAGTTATCCACGGATCGCGGGGACACCCCCCCCAGGCTTTTACTTTTTTCCCAGTAAGCTTCGTTTCTTCCTTAAACAAACAGCAGAAGCAGCCTCTGGCTGCGTATTGCAGGCAAGTAGAACGAGACTGGGTCCTGGAGAGGCTCTGCAAGGTTAACAGAAACCTTGCAGAGCCTCTCTAGGACTTGGTCTCGTTCTACTTGCCTGCAATGAAGGCTGCTTCTCTGTTTGTTTGGGGGAGGAAACAAATCTTGCTGAAAGAAAGATAAGAGCTGGGGGGGCGCGCGCATGCCAGCCCGCAGGGGAGGCAGGGCGGGGGCCCCTCAGGAAACCATGGAAGTGGGGTTCGCTCTTATCCACAGTTTCAAGTATCCACGGAGGGGCCTGGAACATATCCCCAGCGGATATGGGGGGAGTACTATATAGCCGAGGTGGCTTAGTGGTTAAGACACTGAACTGCAGACCGGGAGGCAGGCAGGACAGCAGTTCGAGACCCGAGTGACGGAGTGAGCTCCCGTCTCCTGTCTCAGCTCCTGCCAACCTAGCAGTTCAAAAGCAAGAAATTGCAAGTAGATAAATTGCAGGTAGATAAATAGGGTTTGAAAAAGATCAGATTGGAATGCTCCTCAAAAAAGCATTTCAGTGACCAGAAAAGGCTGGATCCACAATGAACCACAGAAATTGCAATGTATTCACACAGGCCTCGGTCGGTTTATCAGATCCTTGCTGGCGGTTCCCTTACTGCAACAGTTTGAACAGTGCTGGCAGTTTGATTTAGGATTGCATATAGAGTATCCCTAAATGAAGATTAAGGTGGTGCAACGTATTTAGCATGGCCAATTGAGAAATTCTTTCACTGTATTTAATCTAAACATTCCTTTCATCCTCGAGGTGGAGCTCTGAATAAACCAGTTAGGCTCATTTGGAGCCGAAGACAGCACTGATTGGCTAGCACAAGAAAGTCTGAGGAATTTCTCAGTCTATGGGCAAGCACCCTTTCCCCCCAGAAAAAAAAAAGACATTTTGAGCCGGTTCAGGCAAACAGTCTGTATGGCAACCCATCACATGTGGGAAAACAGGAACCTACAACTCTGGCTCTGCCTCCCCCCTCCCACCCCTGCATGCAGGTTCTAAATACAGTTGGCCTTTCGTATCCGCAGGGATTCCATTCCCGGAACTCCTGCGGATGTGAAAATCCGCGGATGATCAAGTCCGCAGTTGGTTGTGGTTGGGGGTGTGTGTGGCACCACAGTACTTATTCAACAACTGCACAGGCCCACCGCCCACTTCTTGCCTCTTGCACCATTTTCTAAGCTTGTAAAATGCCTATAAAAAGAAAAAACGCAACCGGAAGTGGCTTCCAGTTGCGGATAGTCAAATCCGCGGGTAAAAACCTAATCCCTTACCACGGCTAATCCCGCGGGTAAGAAGGGCCCACTGTAACCATTTGGGGACAGAATGTTCAAACCAGTCCCTAATAATGTGTTTTAAACCACGAGCAATGATTCAAACAGGACTTATTCTGAGATATCAAAAACGACGGTGGAGAGGCTCACTTGGAATTTTCAAGGGGTGGGACCAGACCATTATTGATGTGGGGGGGGATGGACGGCAGCTTACCACTTGTCAGCAGAGGCAGACAAGGGAAGATGTACTTTCTTTCTCTCTCTCTCTCTTTTTTTTTTTTTTTTGAAGAACCCTATTCTATGTTGCCGCTGCTGGGCATCTACTTTTTCGAGCTTATGCTTTGCAGATTGTGGCAGAAACAGCCCTGAAAGGCCGCTTTCCCTTTATCACCCAGGTGCATTCTGGGAAGAAAATGTCTGCCAGGTAGAAGAAAAGGCACTTGGAAAAGGCACTTCCAGGACAAGCGGCAAAAGATGAAGAAAAAAAAAGGAACGAAAAATAAACTCCCTCAACTCTCACATGTATTTCTCATCCGTCCTATTTCATTTTTTCCCCCCACTAACGTTATCAAAATGGCTTCTGGGAAAATCCTGGGATCAACTCTCAGCAGTTCTTCTCCCTTCGCCTTTGTGGCATCCCCCATTGGCCTTGGGCAAGACATCGCTGCTCTTTTCCAACCAGATGGGACTCGGTTGCCACACCTTGCTCATTCTGCCTCCAAAGACCTGCCCAAAGCATCTACACACCCTGACTATAACAAACGGCGAGCCGGTTTCAGCAGAGACAGTTGACTTCCTCTCCACCAGCTCACCATGTCTGGATCTTTCATCTTCTGCCTCTTCTCGGCTCTCTTGACTGTGGGTGAGTACGGCAGCTGCCCAACCCTGGAATAAGAGAGGCCTCTTGGGAAAACGGAAGCAGGATGGGTGGTGAGGACAAACGGTTTGGGTACATTAATTCGTTCATTGCTGGGTATCCCTCCCAAACCATCTTTGGACTCAGCAAAGACTGCTGGCATCGGGATGCTTGGAATCATAAGGTCTAGAAGCTTGGTTATAGCTGGTGTTTGGAGGAGATTTTGCAGAGTCCTGTCTCATACTCACAGATCTTTCTAGACCCTTCTGCCTATTCTTGTCGTTTTCAATACAGACTACAGACTTTCTTGTAGTTTTCTGGCTTCCTTCCGGATCCAACAGCCTCAGGCGCAAGCAGCGCAACCTGACGCTCCAAGAACTGTTGTCTCAGCACCGTGACTGGTGTGGAGCACCTTTCCTGAGCGCCTACATCTGTGTGCACACCTTTCCTGAGCATGGCAAAGGGGCTTGAAGCAGCGTCTCACATTGCAAGCGTTATTAACTTAGCATCCCGTTGCTGACTGCTTTTGTCTCAGGACGGAGCCCTTAGGCCTGTTGTCGAGAGACGAGATGACAAGTCAGATCTCAGAATGCTGAGAGTTTTCGTGAGGACAGCAGGAAGAGGGGCGAGCTTGCAGCTTCACACCAGACCTGCGCTTGCAGACTAACACTGAATAAATGATGATGCTGCTGGGAGGGGGAGGAGAAAACTGGAGACATATGACGCAGGAGAGGCTGTCGCAGTAGCAACAAGATTCTTTTCATTCTTTCACGCTACAGCTTCTAAGCAGTGGAAATTTTAAATGGCAGCAGCAGCCCCTTAAAGTTCCAAGATTTTGTTTATTTCTCCAAGTCAGTGTTTCTCAAACTGTGGGTCGGGACCCACTAGGTGGGTTGCGACCCGATTTCTCGCGGGTCCCGCAGATCCTCCAATGAAAACACGGGTGATGGAAAGATCAGATAAGGAATTGCCTCAAGCCCTGCGGCTATTCAAAAATCAGATCGCAAACACCTAATTGCCTTTCAAAGAGCTGAGCTCCTGCAGTTTGCAAGATAGCAGAGCTCCTGCAGTTTGCAAGCTTGTGTAAATATAGGGAGATAAAGTTTGGGAACCACTGCTCTAAGTACATGTGGATCCCACCTTTCGTACTCTGTGGAACTTGCAATGGCTTAGTATTTCCCTAAGAATCTGCCTGTCTGTTCACATTCACTGTACAGCGCAATCCTATCCAACTTACACCACCGGTGTAACTAGAGGGGGAGGCTTTGGAGGGGAGGGGAGATTTAAATCCCCTTTGAATTCCCCTTTGGAGGGGATTTGAATCCCCTTTCCATTCTGGGGCTTCCAATAGCGTCACTAGACGCGCGTCACCCTAGAGCAGGGGGGTGCGTGTCACCCCCCCGCCCTAGGGTGACCCCCCCCAACACCCTCTCACCCGCACTCGAGGCCTCAGAGCGTCCAGCCCCGCCGGCGCTCCAGGGCCTTCTGAAGGCCCGATGGTTCAAAACGTAAAGTTTTACGTTTTTCGCGCATGCGCAGTACATTTTCTGAGGGCAAAGGCCTGCCCATTTGCCCTCAGAAAAGTACTGCGCATGCGCAAAAAAATGTAAAACTTTACATTTTGAACCATCGGGCCTTCAGAAGGCCCTGGAGCGCCAGCGGGGCCGGACGCTCCGAGGCTGGCTCCCTGGCCTCGGAGCGTCCGGAGTCGGGACAGTGACGCGCGGGTGACGCGCGTCACCCTTTTGGCGCGCGTCACCCCCTGGCGGTCCGCCCCCCCGCCATGCTCCAACGACGCCACTGGGGGCTTCCCATTCTCGCTGCACCGCTGGTTACACTGGTGGTGCAAGTTGGATAGGTTTGCACTGTTAGTCAGGTACAAGGGAAGGTTTTCTGTCTTCAAGGCCTTTGCTGGGCAGCATAGGGAATGGGTGTCGTCATGGCTCTTGTGATGCCTGATTGCTTAGGGCAGGGCCGAATCTTGTGGGCTGGGTGGACGCCCATCAGAATCTGGCAGGGGATCTGTGGAACGGCCAGGTCTGGAGGGGGGAGGGGGTGACTTGCAAAAGATGTTGATTGGACAACTTCTAAAGTGTACTGGCTCTGATTTTATCTTCTTATTTATCTGCAGAACATCATCACCTAATCTGTAGGGCCCTGTAATTGACTCTATACACATTTATTTATTTATTTATTCAAAACATTTGATATGTTGCTGTCCTTCTCAGCAAGGATTCAGGGCAGCTTACATTTAAAACAAACAAACAAACAAACAAACAAAAACCCAATACAGAACCAAAAATAACAAAACGATAGCAAAAAGACAAAACAAGCCAACCGAGAGAGCATTTGCTCAAGGAGGCAAATGGATAAGAAATCATGAAGACCAGGTGAAAAAGCCAGGCCTTCAACTGGCAACAAAAGACATACAGCCAGCCACACATCCAGGGGCAGGGTATTCTGCAGGGCAGGGGCCACCACTGAGGAAGCCATGGACTGATAGTGGCCAACAGATCTCTTAACCAGAAAAAACGTCTGTCCTGTTCTTGAGTAAATCCAGCCTGGGTTTAATTTCTTTCTTTCTTTCTTTCTTTCTTTCTTTCTTTCTTTCTTTCTTTCTTTCTTTCATCCATCCCTTCACTGCTTTCAGACACTGGTTTCAGACACTGGTTTCAGAACATTTGCAGGTTCTTCAGCTAGGGAAAGCAAAACAATGTACAGGGGGCTTCCGGAATCCGCGGATTCATCATCCAGTGTTTTTGCTATCCACGGTTCTCCGTGGGGGGCATGAGTGCATCCCCCCAAGAGTTGCCCCCCATGCCCCCCAGCCATTACTTTTGTTATTTGTATTGTGTGTCTTGCTTTAGGTAAAGGTAAAGGTGACCCCTGACAATTAAGTCCAGTCGTATCCGACTCTAGGGTGTGGTGCTCATCCCCATTTCAAAGCCGAAGAGCCAGCGTTGTCCGATGACGCCTCCGTGGTCATGTGGCCGGCATGACTCTCCTTGCCGCAGCGCGTAGCATGCGGCTGGAACACGGAGCGCTGTTTACCTTCCCGCAAGCGGTACCTATTTATCTACTCGCATTAACATGCTTTGGAACTGCTAGGTTGGCAGGAGCTGGCCAAGCAACGAGCGCTCACCCCGTCGCGGATTCGAACTGCCGACCTTTCGATCGACAGCTCATGGTTCAGCAGTTTAACCCACTGCGCCACCCGTTTAACCAAAGTGTTTAACCAAACACTATAAGCAGCAGCATGCTGCTTATAGCAGAGAAGCAGACAAGCTGGCTGAGTGCTAGAGAGGCTCAGTCTAAGCTTAACAGGAAGCAGGAGCAGCATGCTGCTGCTTATAACATTTGGTTAAAGCAAGACACATAAGACACACAACAAAGGTAATAGCCGGGGGGGGGGTGCACAGGGGGCGCTCGCAGGGCCACAGGGGCCGCGGAGGATAATGTTCCCCTTATCCGTAGTTTCCAGTATCCGCAGGGGGCCAGGAACCTATCTGTACAGTTCAGTGCCATCTGTGTACTAGTGACACCCAATGCCAACCTCCTGGATAAACTCCTCCAGCAGGTTCATGTAGTACTTGGCCTCATGGATGGGCTGGCCCCAGGTGTAAGAACATATTAGGCTAATGGAAATCAGAGATGAAGGGCAAATGAAGCAATCCTGCATGCATATTTAGATCTGAATGCACCAGTATCAAGGAATGCAACACTGCCACCTAGTGGTTTCAATGGATTTCCTCTTCATTTTTGTCTTTTTCGACCCTAAACTTTCTACTAGTGAGAGCCCAATCCCACCCCCCACCATCTTCCGCCATGCAGCTGTGCTGACAGAGTGCACGCTGCATGCAATGGGGGTGGGTGTGACCAGGCAGCCTGGAAAAGGTAAATAAAAATATTTTTTATTTGCCTGCCAGTAAGCTGCCTGGTCGCCAACGCGACTGCTCAAACCTTCACCAGCTATTTTGTGTCTTGGGCTAGGAAAACGGGGATAGCATCCCGGTGTGCGCTGCCGCTGACAGGATCCACCCCACTCCTGCCCTCGAAAGGCCCCCTGCCTGCCCCGCTCCCCCTGCCCGCCCCGCTCCCCCTGCCCGCTGATTGACTAGCCCATCTGTGACAGTGAGGCAATGGATCCAATCGCTGCCAGAGGCTTCTTTGTCACCCCAAACGAGGATGGTTGCGACGTTCAAGTGGAGCTCAATTTGCAAAACCACAAATGATGCAAACGGGGTGCATTTTCTAATCCTCCAGGGAGCTCCCTCATATGCGACACGTGTAAATCCAAAGACGCCACATGTACGGGAACTCTGCAGACCTGTGAACATCCAGACGACGTCTGCCTTTCCGTTGCAGCGGAGTTCAAGATTGGTCAGTACTGCCCGTTTTAACCGAGAGCCTTTCCCCATAATGTTATGCAGACTGAAGTGAATAACAAAGGTGGTGCCATTTTGGTGTTTGGACTGCTGGTGAGGATCATTTTGGGGGTGCACCTCCACGTGGAACAGCTCCCCGCATGTTAGGGAGCAGGCTACACTCATCTTTTTGGCCCTGATGTGCTGCTGGCTTGCTACATAACATGACATGGAGGCACCTTCACAAAAATCCAATGTAGTGTTGTGCGAAATTCCGTCACAGTGTCTCGTTCTATCGTGCAGAATTCCATCACGGTGTCTCGTTCTATCGTGTGGAATTCCGTCACGGTGTCTCGTTCTATCGTGCGGAATTCCGTCACGGTGTCTCGTTCTGTCATGTGGAATTCCGTCACGGTGTCTCGTTCTGTCATGTGGAATTCCGTCACAGTGTCTCGTTCTATCGTGCGGAATTCCGTCACGGTGTCTCGTTCTATCGTGCGGAATTCCGTCACGGTGTCTCGTTCTATCGTGCGGAATTCCGTCATGGTTGTCTCGTTCTATCGTGCGGAATTCCGTCATGGTTGTCTCGTTCTATCGTGCGGAATTCCGTCACGGTGTCTCGTTCTGTCATGTGGAATTCCGTCATGGGTGTCTCGTTCTATCGTGCGGAATTCCATCACGGTGTCTCGTTCTATCGTGTGGAATTCCGTCACGGTGTCTTGTTCTATCGTGCGGAATTCTGTCACGGTGTCTCGTTCTGTCATGTGGAATTCCGTCACGGTGTCTCGTTCTATCGTGCGGAATTCCGTCACGGTGTCTCGTTCTATTGTGCGGAATTCCATCATGGTATCTCGTTCTGTGTAGCATGTAGAATGGCTCTCGTTTTCTTTTTCCTCCACGTAAAATGGTTTTGTTTCCACTGAGCACCCAAAGTCCCCCTGCTTTTCCTTCCTTCATTTAAGTGTTAATCGTAGCTGTGTTTCTCTCGTGCAGCGAGCCGGACCATTTCAAGAAGTTACAAGGAATGTTCATCCTCTGCATTTCACACCTGCAAATCCACTCCTTTCAGCATGACTTACCGGCCGAGCATATCCATGAGAACATCTTTCTACTGCTGCAAGAATGACAGCTGCAACCTCGCACCGATTGAACGTTAGTCGTCCGTTTCACTCTCTTCCTTTGTCCCTCTCTCCTTGTCTGTATTCTGTTCCATTGCCCTCACCTACAAAATAAGGCAGAAAAGATACAGAGGCTTGAAGAAAATGTTCTGGTGAAAGATATGGATGAAATCTTAGAATGGGGAGGAATGGAGCGGATGCTTCCCCCCATGGAATTTCGCTCGTCCCCTTGTTCTTGGCTTCTCCCCCTGAGATTTAGCACCCCTTCCTGGAGGAGACATTCTTCGGCTGCTTCGAGTCCGGCTGTTTCGCTGGACCTGGTGGTGTCATAGGTCAACTCGGACCTGCACCAGCGGCCTGCATTGATCCATGAAGGCACACTGGGTCTGAGAAGGGGGATAGGATTCAGCGGGCTGCCGCCGAACCCGCCCCCTTCCTGGACCCGCTCCACCCTTCATCCCGCTCCCATCTCCTCCCCGTTCCGCCCACTCCCCGCCCACCCAGTTCCACCCCCTGCACAGCAGGTATCCCCAGTTCATCAGAGCACGGCCCTGCTTGTGGTGGCAGCCAGGCCACGGTCATTGACATAATCACATTTGCGACTGCCATGAAGTGCATTATGCCGGTAGAACACACATTCCATCGGCATAATGCGTTCGTAGGATTGGGCTGTAAGTCTAAAATTGTTCAATTGTATTTTATATATTAAGTAGCATTTTTTTCAAACCGAAAAATGAGAGCCTACTGCTTCTCTGTTCTCTCAATGCCTTTGCAACCCTTGGCTGGACACCTCAAGCCTGGAGAGGTTTACTCCTCACGGAATAGTTCGATCAGTTCCTACCCACACACTTTGCTTTACATTTCACCAGGTTGAAAGTTCTTGGAGAACTGTCAGCTGAATTTTCAGCAGAGATGGGGAGGGGACCGTTGACCGGTTTTGGTGGGTGGGCCCTGCCATTTGCGTTTGTTTGTTTTCTATATGGAGGGATGTTTGGTCAGGTTGGAGTCCTTGTCTCTGATCTGACATGGTGCACCCCCCTCACACACACACAACACACACACCTCAGTGAGGCCAGTGCCTGAGCCCAATCTGAAGGCCGTGAACGGAGAACTGTCTCTTGGGTTTCCACCTTCACTCCACCCTGGATATCTGGAAATCTGACTCGGTCTTTTCGGTTCTCCTCTAGTGCCACCCGTCCAGGACGACCTCAATGGCCTTGAGTGCCCCTCCTGTTTCGCTTTGGGAGCCTCTCGGTGTTTAAATGTGGACACTTTGCCATGTCGCGGAAACGAGGATCATTGCTATGAGATCAGTGGGACGTTAATAGCGGGTAAGTTCTTCTAAAAGCAAGACAGGAGATAGAGCACTGGAGAGCGGTCATTTTGCGTCACTGGTCCCCCACAACCTCCAACAGCCTTCTCCACTGATAGTGATGTGATCCGGGAGCCGTTGAAACCGCTTGCCCAAGGGAGGACAGGTCCCTGCTCTCACTGGACACCAGCATTTTGTGTTCAGGGTCCAGTAACACACTTCCAAGGCATGGGGGCCACTAGCCTGGGGCCACTGTAAACGTGGCAAAACGATAACAGCCTGAACCCCCCACCAAATGTGGGTTTTTATGCTCTTATGAAAAAGAAATAACAGCAGTGTTATTGCACATGTAATATTGTGCAATTCATCTGTGGAACTCCTTGCCACAGGATGTGGTGAGGGCACCTGGCCTAGATGCCTTTAAAAGGGGTTTGGACAGATTCATGGAGGAAAAGACCATTACAGGTTACAAGCCATAAGCAACCTCCTGGCTTTGGAAGTAGGTTTTCTCTGTGTCAGGTGCAGGGGAGTGACAGCAGGAAACAGGTTATCTTGTTGGCTGTGTACTCCCTGAGGGATCTGGTGGGGCCACTGTGTGATACAGGAAGCTGGACTACATGGGCCTTTGGCCTGATCCAGCAGGGCTCTTCTGATGTTCTTATGTGCATAGCGCTTTCAAACAAAACATAAATGAATGGTTGGGGGGGAGCTGCTTTTTTATCTGTATGGACTGATAACAGTGCCCCAGGCTGAGTGACCCTGTTTCGTTTCTCTTCTCCAGATAAAGTGAACTTCAATAAGACTGCTGCTGGTTGCGCCTCAGCGGGGGTCTGTACCAAGAAGATCGGACAAACCACTTTTTCTAAGAATGTAGTGGATATCTTGACAAAGTTTGTGTGTTACCCAGCAAGCAAGGTTGCAAAAATCAAAACAGAACTCTGATGGATCCGCCCATCTTCTCCACTTTGTCTATTCTCTCCCGACAACATCATAGGGAACCAGCTGTCTGGGGGAAGGGCTGCTGGTGTTGCTGAATTTTATTGTTTGAGTTTGCCAATTCGTGCAATTTTTTTTGGGGGGGGGAGGGTGTCTTTATTTAATAAAGTATTTGGTGAGATTTCTCTGTGCTTATTTTTTGAAGAAATGGTTTGGTTTTTAAGGTTTGATGATTTCGTTTGAATTCAAAATACAGTTAGACCCCTGTATCCACAGCGGCTCCGTTCCGGAACACACACACACACACCACACGCGGATACCGAAATCCGCGTTAAGTGAAATTGCTTTAGCACAGATACGGGGTCAACTGTAAAAACCTGGGAAAAAAGGTTAAAAATAGTGTTCCTTATCTTTTGGCTGGCAAACTGCACCATTTGCAGGTTGTAGAGAGTGTAATCGTGCTCCTACAGTCTCTTCCAGGTCGCTCGGCTTCCCCCTCCCTTCCCCAGGCTCGCCCCAATGCACTCTGGGGAGACCTAGGGGAAGAGAGGGGGAAGTCTAGCGACCTGGAAGAGGCTGTAGGAGCATGATTTCATTCTCCGCAGCCCTGCAAACAGAACGGTTTGCCAGCCAAAAGGTAAGGGATGCTATTTTTACTCTTTTTTCTTTCAGTTTTACAGTGACCCCCGTATCCGCGTTGAGACAAATCCGCGGATACCGGATCCGCAGATAGTGGGGTCCACTGTAATTAAAGGGTCTCAGGGTGAATTAATCTTCAGTCCCTCTTTCGTTGGGACTTCCTGGTGCATTCCATTCTCTGCAATCATGCTTCCCAGAGGAAGAAAGGAAAGGTGAGTGGAGAAAGCAAGGAGGCTACTGTTAGCTTGTCCATCTTGGCTGGAGTTTTTCATTCAGGTACCCAACCGCTCCCGACTAGGGAAAGAGGGACATCTGGAGCCTATGAATGACGCTGGGGCTTGAGCGGGGTTGTGAATGAGAGACAATCAGCTTCCTGGCATTGAGGCTGATGTAGCTTGGGCCGAGCATCAAGAAAGAGATGAGATAATCCTCTCTTCCCGGCAAACTGGTGCAACCGGTTCACACTGAACGACCCAGGGACATAGTACCAGCAAAGAGTGTTTCATCAGCTCTCATCAAAGAATGTCACGTTCCAAGGTAAGAGGATGAGAACACAAGTCACACAGGGAGTGCCTGGTCATTTTGCACCTGTCGGTGTCCTTGGCTTATGGTCTAGTCCTGCCAGCTGAGCAGCCCGCCCTTCACCTGGGGCTGCACATGCAATCCCTCCCAGGCAGCATCTCCAAATCATTCTGGGAAAGATGCGCCATCTGGGAAGACGCTGCCACTCGGACTCACGGTAACTCAGGTGCCTCGAGCTCCAGCAATAGACCGCAGGGCTCCTGGATCACAGAAGCCCCCTCCCAGGTCTGCAATTCTTTATTTGCTTGGCCTTATAAGCTTGGGCCTTGTAAGAAACGTAGCAAGGCTTGTGGGACTTCTTGGCATGCCCTATTGAGCAGAGGCAAACAGCAGTCTCATTGCCTATGGTCTCCAGATTGGTCTTTTCTTGTCCCAATTTTGCAACCAAGGAAGATTTGCAATTGATCTAATTGCCAAAAGGGTTTGCAACGCATGTGTTTCGTTTATTAAAAGGACTCTTATCCTACCTGCCTGCCAAAATGCAGGGCCTTCAAAGAGGGACGCAACAAACCCAGGGTTGTAGCACACTGCTTCACACCCAAGTAGGATGGGGGGGGGGGGGAGAGTGACTGCTTAATTTGTGATGTGACAGCCTCCATTTCAAGAATGAGAGCTGGTTTTCAGACAAGGAACAGCTGTAGATTCGTTTCTTCCTCACCCCAGTGGTGCTCCAAACTCCCCCACCCCTGACCCTCATGGCTCTGCCCCCTCAAGATTTCCCTGGCTTGGGGTGGATGTTCATGATCACAATTGCCTCTTAAGGCAGTAGGGCCCATCTTAGGCTGGCACCAGGGCCGTGCAGGGGAGGCCTCACCTGCAGTTCAAGCAAGGACTCAACAAGTTAAAAAAAACCTAAAAGCAACTTGCCTTGCCACCCTCAAACAGCACACATGCAATGGAGGCAGCTGGCAGAGCTCCTTGCAGGCTGATTGCTGCAGTAATTAAAATGACCACCGCTAGAGGCGCCAGAGAGCAGGAGAGGAAAAAAAACTCTACTCTGGGTTCTGATCTTCTTAAAGGGACAGGACAGAGGGGAAGCAGCTGGTCCATCTGCCTCGATAGAAGTCCTATAATAATAGCCTGTACTGTACTTTTCAAGGGAGCTGCAGTGCCTGCGTGAGTCACCAGGCTTGGATTTAAAGTGCCAAGGCAGGCACAGGGCAGAGCTGCCTCCAACAACAAGGCTCCTGTGCACAAGACTCGCTTCCAAATTACCAGTGGTTGGGGCCCAGAAGAAGCAGGAATGGCTGCAGCACTGTGGCTAAAGAGAGTGGGCCTTGGTTCAAATCTTGCCTCCTCTGCCACAGACTCAGTGGCCGGCCTTGGGCAAGTCAGCTTCAAAACCATCAGTACAGACGACTAGCCAACCGGTGCATGAAATTCAGGCTTTGTAACTTAAATGGGCAAAGTTACCTGCTGCAGCAGCCTGGGCCGAGGTGCATGTTTTAAAGTTATCTTACATTGAGCAGAGGGAGAGCCACCGCTGTCCCTATTCACTCCAGAAAAGTGTCTCTTAAAATGGCTATTATTTTAAGTGGTGTTTTCCTTGTGCTTCGTTTTAGATTGTGAACCCCTCTAAGCTTACCCAGATCCGAAAGGAGACAGAGAATTTGGGAATTGGAATTTGGGCAGGTGCAGCTCAGCATGGAAGGGTCCAACAAGCTGCACCTGCCCAAATTCCAATGGGAAGGTAAAGGCACTCTGCCCCCTTTTGTATCTGGGAAGACTACAGGACAGGTAGACCCTCTTCATTCATTCAAGGCTGTGCAAATGAACTGTTTTGAGAGCTTTTGTTGCTGAAAAGTGGGGGGGGTCTCATTCTTAACAATGACTGTTTAAAAAAAAAAAACCTGGTGGTGGGACGGGTGCTGTTAGATGGTCAATAATTAGGCTTACCATATTTTTGAGCCCTTAAACTGGGACACCCCCCAACACCCCCCACAATTAATTAATTAATTTTTTAAAATATATAAATTAAAAATCAATGTAATATTAAATTGAATCCATATTTATTTATTTATTTATTTATTTATTTATTTATTTATTTAGCTAGCTAGCTAGCCAAGGAGCTCAATAAATAATGTGAGAAACCAAGGGGGCATGAAGCGCGGTCGTAAATTTATTTATTTAGCCAAGGAGCTAAATAAATAAATAAAGCAGTTAAACAAGTAAATTAAAATTTGACTTACCCCGTCGCCGTCTTCGCCGCTGCGCTGCTGCTGCTGCTCGCTTGCTGCTCCGCTCTGCCGGTCGGCTAGCCCGCTCTCGCCTGCTCTCACTGCTCCGAGCTCGGAGCGGCGAGAGCAGGCGATTCGAGGGTGAGCCGCCGCTCGGAGTGACGGCAGCCGGTGAGAGCAGCGGCGAGAGCAGGCAAGCCGGCTCGGAGAGCGGGCCCAGCCTGCTCGCAGCCGCAGCTCCTCTTCTTCAGCAGCTCTGCTGCTCTGGCCACCCGCTTGTACGCATGCGTGCGGCTCTCAAAAGCTGGGTCAGTCCTCTAACTGGACCCCGTTGTATCCCACTTTGTGCTACTTTGAGTCACAGGCAGAAAAACTTAAATCCCAATCCCATTGCTCCCACATGCAAACACCATTCTCTTCCCCAACACAAACACACGGATAGTACTTGCGTCGTTTTATTTTGATCATATTTTGAGAAGAATTGAACCCATTCACCACACACCATAAAATTCTTTAACATTAGCCCTGAACCAGACAATTTTACCCTTTTTGACCTGCCCTGTTAGATCTTATCCAACCCTCCACCAGCTGCTAAATGAGGATCCAGGAATACTGAATCTCAGGTTGTGAATGTTTTAATTCCCGGGTCCCTGAGGCCTCTGCTTCATGCCCATGAATGGCAAGCTCCGCAGGAGATGAGGTGCGAATCCTTCCAGAGCGGATGGAGACATTGGAGCATTGGTGCATTTCAGATGTGTGATGTTGTTTGTAAGCAAACCGCCAGTCATGTCCATCTCTCCAGTTGGTTCTTTGCAAAAATTTGGTGTTACACAGCCTCGCAAAACCAAATTATATTCAACATCTTCAGCTGAGAAAGAAAAAGGGCAGAGTTCACAAGTGCCCCGTAACCTCCAATGTTTCACATAGAAGAACAGGCAACACCCCAGTTCTCACCCCAGTTATTGCAGCCAATTTCTCATCCCGACTCCCTCCTCCTAAAATTCTGCATTGTGAAATGTTCTGCTCTGCTTTCTTTCGTTTCCTCTGCAATGGCTCCTTCCTTCATTTATCTAACAGACAAGGGGACCTTTGTTTTGGGGCTTCTTTATTTGAAGGCTCTGTGTTTGAAAATGTCTTGGCCTTTTTTTTTTTTTGGCTGGATGATCTTTTGGGATGGGGTCTGTTTGAGTTTTCCCAGCATGCCTTGCTCCAAGGGGAATAAAAAAAAAGATTTCCTCCAGTCAAGTGACTCTGTTAGGCGGATGTCAATATTAATGAAGACAGGAGGGATGTACAAAAGGCAAACTTGGATTGTGTTGCACGTTACTTAAGTAAGGCAGTGTTCTGTTCTCTTTCTCTGTTCCTCTGTGTCTTTTCGTCCCTCCTCCCCCACACATGAAGGGAACAGAACAAAGTAAATGGAGGTGTCCCTATATTCTCTCTAAGCATTGTGTAATGTGCTTCTGGTTCTGCTTTTTATGTGTCTTCTCCTTCCCCATTAATGGCAGCATGTAGTGGAGATGGCTACTGAAGGGTACACCAGCTCCTGAGCATGTTAAGAGTACTTTCCTTATTGTAGTGTGCTGCATGACATATCTATTTAGAACTTGCTTCTAAGCAAAGATAGAAAGAAATATTAACAGACACTTTGGTTTCTGTAGCTCTTGCAAGAGGAAATGTAGCTAACCACAAAGCCTACACTGTACCTGTCAGCTAGCTCAGGAAATGCGGAACAAGGGGAGAAATGAAAGCTAAATGCTTACAGCTTGGGGGGGGGGGGCTGCATCGCCATTGCCCTTCTGGGTTAGTAACAAGGCTACAGCCAATGTAAGGATAGAATGCCTCTTGGACATAGTCTGACACGCTTCCTTGCTTTTTGTAACAGCTTTGCAAAAGTATAAAAGTACATGCACACAATGCCAAGGTGCGCTCTCTGATTTGTGACTCCAAAGTCCCGCTGAGCGACCATGCATATGCTTGAATAAAACAATCTGAATTCTGACACATCGGTTGCTTGCGTGTTTTGGACTCGCCGTCCTACACTACTCCCAGTAACTACTGTATGTATAGAAGACTGTCAATGTTATCAGCCATTAAAAACAGACCCCCGGCCCCAGCAGCTGTAATGTGTGGAATGGCTGTCTGTGAACTGAGTGTTGCCTAAGTTAGTATTCACACACATGCGCTTACTGACATGTGGGCTGGAATGGAGAAGCATGAATCATCTAGCTCCTACAAATGCTTGCAGAGGGTCTGAACTCTGAGGAAGAACCACTGTCCTCTCGATTTGCTAACATTGGAACAAAACTAGGGAGAGTCCCAAGGAAACAGAATTGAGATTGTCTTGGATAAATAGAGAGAGCTGGAGGAAAGGCCTTCTGTGGAAGGGGGCGGGGGACGGCCCTGGTTATGGTGTCCCTTTCCCTGCAGAAGACCCTGATATATGGCATGAGGAAGGGATCTTCTTGTGATCATGGACAGCTTCTGGTCCGGAAATATGTTTGACAGAGGGGGCTGTACAAGTTGAAGCATTTAAAGGCTTTGCGGGGAAGGGGGTTGGAATAAAGTTGTGTGTCTTTCTTCGGAGGGAACAAGGAAACAGGCTTCTTGCCTGCATGACTTACGTCCTTCGCCTATAATACCGACGTACAAACACTTGGTCTCATCGCCCCGGCAGGAGATCGTGTTCTGAGCCTCGCAGCGATCTGAATCGAAGGATAGGCAAGCTGGACACACCCGCCCATTTTCTGGAAGCTCGCTGTGACGAGGCACTGCCAAAATGAAACACTGTACTCAGCACATGCTCACCTCTGACACCTTGCAACCACCTGTTGTCTAAATCTGCAAGGAATATTTCTCTCTTGCTTTTTGCAATTCAGATCCACTGTGCAGATGAGGCAAATCAGCTAGATATCTCTAAAAACATGTTTGCTGTTACACCAAGTGGTTCTGTGGGTGGTCTGGACCTCTGGTTCTGGCAGCAGTTCTTAAGGGTAGCTGTTTTCTGCTTGGGATTTGCAATGAAGTCTGGATTTTGCAGGCTGCTCATATAGAGGAATAGAGGTCCTCCCTTCTGCAGGGAGACAGGACTGATCTCTCAAAAAATCCACTTCACTACATTTGAACAGACCCAAGCAAATCAAAACACACTTTGTCCCTATATACACTCCTCTTTTATCTTGGTCAATCGTGAGTTTATCCATCATGGAAGGATTCTGGGGATGAGAGTTGGGTCAGATTGCATTAATCCCTTTCGTTATTACAGAACGCAATTCCCAGGAGGCTTAGTACTCCGCACAGGATATGAGGTCATTATATGTACACCACTCTGAGCTCCTTGGAAGAAGTGCGGTATAAAAATGTGAAAAATAATAATAAAATAATATACCAGCAGCTTCTCAACCAAGTTTTGCATTCAATATGGGGCTATGAGTCCACCTCAGAAGATGAAGCCATAGAGCCCATAGTGGGGGTGTATGCCTCATTCTCCCCACCATCGCGATAATCTAGGAATATGAATATTTGTCCAGTTATTATTTGTCTAGGGGAATGGGGGGATGTAAAATATCTAAACTGTAGCTTTAAGCATCAACAGTGAGAAACTTTACAGTTGGAAATAAGAAAAGATTCCATTCAGTGCTTGAGGCCATTTAAGATCAGAACTGGGAAAGAAAGGCCACTTGAAGCCCTGCTTCCTGTGTGTTTTACCTTGAAGATGTTAGGAAAACTACCTAGCGAAACGTCGGTTTAAATTTGATCCTTAAACCAGATTTTATTGCCTTGAACACGTCTTTATCGGCCGTGTTTTAATCAATAAAAAATGCTAAGATCATGGCTTTCAATCCTGTATCTGTCATTCATTCTTCGTTAATATATTAATGTCTAAACTTTTCACTCTAAGGAAATGGAGATACTTACGACGGATGTTATCCTTATTGCACAGGTCACTCTGGCAGACTTCTTCTTTTCCAATGATGGTAAGGCTATAGTCTGTACCAATAAAGGCGCTGCCTGTGTGCAAGTATTTGGAGTCAACACAAGTCTAACACAACACAAGTTACCTTCCCGCAAGCGGTACCTATTTATCTACTCACATTAACATGCTTTGGAACTGCTAGGTTGGCAGGAGCTGGCCAAGTAACGAGAGTCACCAAATCGCAAGAGAAAAATCACTGGCCTCAAAGAAATTAATTGGTACAATATGCAATGTCATTTTGTTCTTTCGCACCCAGGATATTGAAATTGGGATTAGGACAGATTGATCGGACCTTTGGCAAAATGTCTCAACACAATGTTCCAGCCTAATGTTGTTGGAATTCTTGGAAACATACAGTCTCTATCAGAATTGCATCCAGCCCCACCCCAAACCAATTATGCTCAGGTGTTGCCCTGGGGCTCCTCTCCGCCAATATATTCCTCTGATTAAGCCCCTGGATGCACCATTCGCCTTGGTTGGTTCAGCTCTACTCTGACTCCTCCGCGACTCTGGATCTTTCCTGCACTATGACGGTTCTGCTGACCACCTGCCTCCTCTTCGCCCTGCTTCCCGCAGGTGAGTAGATGCCCCAAAGGGAAAATTTCTTTTTATGCACTGAGCAGAAGGACTGAGAACGTTATGGGTTCTTCAAAGGAACATAAAATAGCTACAAGTACATAAAAGGGAAAAACTGGGAGGTTGGACCACAAGTCTTGCAGAATAATGGACATGATGTCCAGCAGAGTAGACTTTGAAGGGCAGGAGCTGCGACAAGTGTGTGGAAAAAGATGATGGAGTGTGGAGTCCTTGGTTCTGATCAAAGACACTGTATAGAGGGCTGTATACCAAACTGTAATTCATGACTTGATGTACATCTGTAGATCATTGTTTGTTAGAGAGGCCTGCTTTCCTGGGCTGATGATAATTTTACATGTAATTTTAACTTTAACTGTTTAATATCTTTATTTCATTTGCTCATTTGTGTTGTTTTTGTATTATTTTTGTTTGGGGCTGGTCTTTGACCATAATAAAGATATTGATTGATTGATGTTAAGCAGAGTTGGAAGTCCAGGAGCCATTTCTCTGGGGTGGTTGCAGAAAACGAGACACTGAGTCCCAAGAGCTACAAATGAATGGAAGGAGCTGGGTTTTCTTGGTCCCTTGGAGGCGAGAGAGGAGTAGACCAGGGGTTAGCAGAAAGAAGATGCAGAATTCCAGAGCCATGTAGAAGAGGGTGTGAATAGAACAGTCCAACATTGGCTATACCAGGGGTAGCATCAGAGGTTGGCCAGGGGGGACACTAGCAAAGAACCATTGCCCCTGGCCACCCCCTGCAATCCACCAGTACCCCTCTTATCAGTGGACACTGGACAGTGGTAGAGCAATGCGCATTGTGTCACTCCATCACTGTGAAGTGTGTTTGGTTGGAGGCGTAGTGGAACAAGAAAGAGCCAATGTGAGTCTTTTGTCTTCCACTCCGCCCCCCTCCCCCCAGCCAATTAGGTTGCTCCTCCCAGACCCATGACATATATAGAGCATCCAAGAGAAGGCTGTGCAATTGGCCAGAAAGGTTTTACAGTATTTGATATGGAAAGAAAAACCACTCCCTTTAGTGCCTCCTTAAATACAGCAACTTCAACATCTCCATACCAAAATATCTGACTACAGGACATTGTGGTCTCTAGCTGGAAATGTGAATGCTGCTTGCATTGTGTGGATGTTGGCCAGGGCTAGACAATCAGCTAACTATAGATAATCAGGATCCTGAAAACAGCTCCCGCCCTCCCTCGGATTTCTCACCCAGGTTTGTAGAAACTGTAGTTGCTTAAACTAGGATTCTCTCTCACGTGAGCAGAGGTGGCACGTAGAATGGTTAGGGGAACATGTGGGCTTCCTTGTGACCTGTGATGGTTGCTGGCACTGAGGCTTTGCAATTCCCCCCCCCCCGCCCTCTCTCTCTCTCTGCAGTGGCGTCTCTGAAATGTTACCAATGTGCTGGTAAAAACAAAGCCTGCAACGATCCCCTGGTGATTGAGTGTGCAGAAGATGAAGATAGCTGTCTTACTGGCTCTGTTCAACTTTCCCTTGGTGAGTATGGTGATATCTTATTCAACCTCGTACTTAACAAGATGTTTTCATGTCTTGCTCACGGTAGCAGTAGGGGATGACTCAGCTCTGTCTTTCATGGGGCCCCTCCAGACTGCCCTCCATGATGAGACCCCCCCCCCACTGTGTGTGTGTGTCTCCCCCCAAGAAAATCCCTTCACCATGACACAACAAAGACTGTTGCTACAGGTGACGTCTCAGAAATAAGCAGGACACACTCCTCTGGTTCCTAGTGATTAGGCGGCTTCCAGCGATGCTTTGCTCCAAGGAACCTGAAGCTTGAACCTTCCCCAGGTGAAGCTGCAAAGCATCAAGGACGTGGCCAAGTTCCAAGTGTCATTGAGAGAGATCCTATTGATCACTTAAAAAAGCAATTCAGGATATCTGATTACCACTACTTGCACGCATGCACACATGCACATTTCCAAGAATGGATGAACAAATAAGCTGGAGAGGAAGAGAAAAACAAATAAAAAAGGCACAAGCTGAGCCCCAGCAGCCCCTCACTTTGACCCAGGGCATTATTTACTGTGAACAGATTGAAGAAAAAAAAATTCTGCAGATCCAAATATTTCTTTCTGATTGCTTCTTATAGGTGGCTTTACCCTCATGACGTACTCTATAAAAACTTGTGTTGACTCCAAATACTTGCACACAGGCAGCGCCTTTATTGGTACAGACTATAGCCTTACCATCATTGGAAAAGAAGAAGTCTGCCAGAGTGACCTGTGCAATAAGGAAAACATCCGTCGTAAGTATCTCCATTTCCTTAGAGTGAAAAGTTTAGACATTAATATATTAACGAAGAATGAATGACAGATACAGGATTGAAAGCCATGATCTTAGCGTTTTTTATTGATTAAAACACGGCCAATAAAGACGTGTTCAAAGGCAATAAAATCTGGTTTAAGGATCAAATTTAAACCGACGTTTCGCTAGGTAGTTTTCCTAACATCTTCAAGGTAAAACACACAGGAAGCAGGGCTTCAAGTGGCCTTTCTTTCCCAGTTCTGATCTTAAATGGCCTCAAGCACTGAATGGAACCTTTTCTTATTTCCAACTGTAACGTTTCTCACTGTTGATGCTTAAAGCTACAGTTTAGATATTTTACATCCCCCCCATTCCCCTAGACAAATAATAACTGGACAAATATTCATATTCCTAGATTATCGCGATGGTGGGGAGAATGAGGCATACACCCCCACTATGGGCTCTATGGCTTCATCTTCTGAGGTGGCTTATAGCCACATATTGAATGCAAAGCTTGGTTGAGAAGCTGCTGGTATATTATTTTATTATTATTATTCACATTTTTATACCGCACTTCTTCCAAGGAGCTCAGAGTGGTGTACATATTTCCTTCCCTCCTTTTTTGTCCTCACAGCAACCCTGTGAGGTAGGTGGGGCTGAGAGATAGTGACTGGCCCAAGGTCACCCAGGAAGCTTCGTGGCTGAGCGGGGATTCGAACCTGGATCTTCCAGGTCTAAGTCCGACTCCCAAACCACTACACCATCCTGGCTCACTGGAGCCTCATATAATGACCTCATATCCTGTGCGGAGTACTAAGCCTCCTGGGAATTGCCGTTCTGTAATAACGAAAGGGATTAATGCAATCTGACCCAACTCTCATCCCCAGAATCCTTCCATGATGGATAAACTCACGATTGACCAAGATAAAAGAGGAGTGTATATAGGGACAAAGTGTGTTCTGATTTGCTTGGGTCTGTTCAAATGTTGTCGTGGAGTCTGATTTTTTGAGGGATCAAGGGCTCTTCAGTCCTGTCTCCCTGCAGAAGGGAGGACCTCTATTCCTCTATATGAGCAGCCTGCAAAATCCAGACTTCATTGCAAATCCCAAGCAGAAAACAGCTACCCTTAAGAACTGCTGCCAGAACCAGAGGTCCAGACCACCCACAGAACCACTTGGTGTAACAGCAAACATGTTTTTAGCGATATCTAGCTGATTTGCCTCATCTGCACAGTGGATCTGAATTGCAAAAAGCAAGAGAGAAATATTCCTTGCAGATTTAGACAACAGGTGGTTGCAAGGTGTCAGAGGTGAGCATGTGCTGAGTACAGTGTTTCATTTTGGCAGTGCCTCGTCACAGCGAGCTTCCAGAAAATGGGCGGGTGTGTCCAGCTTGCCTATCCTTCGATTCAGATCGCTGCGAGGCTCAGAACACGATCTCCTGCCGGGGCGATGAGATCAAGTGTTTGTACGTCGGTATTATAGGCGAAGGACGTAAGTCATGCAGGCAAGAAGCCTGTTTCCTTGTTCCCTCCGAAGAAAGACACACAACTTTATTCCAACCCCCTTCCCCGCAAAGCCTTTAAATGCTTCAACTTGTACAGCCCCCTCTGTCAAACATATTTCCGGACCAGAAGCTGTCCATGATCACAAGAAGATCCCTTCCTCATGCCATATATCAGGGTCTTCTGCAGGGAAAGGGACACCATAACCAGGGCCGTCCCCCGCCCCCTTCCACAGAAGGCCTTTCCTCCAGCTCTCTCTATTTATCCAAGACAATCTCAATTCTGTTTCCTTGGGACTCTCCCTAGTTTTGTTCCAGTGTTAGCAAATCGAGAGGACAGTGGTTCTTCCTCAGAGTTCAGACCCTCTGCAAGCATTTGTAGGAGCTAGATGATTCATGCTTCTCCATTCCAGCCCACATGTCAGTAAGCGCATGTGTGTGAATACTAACTTAGGCAACACTCAGTTCACAGACAGCCATTCCACACATTACAGCTGCTGGGGCCGGGGGTCTGTTTTTAATGGCTGATAACATTGACAGTCTTCAATTCCATAGAAACCTGGCAGTTGAACTCAAAGGTGCTTACTTCTGAGTAGACTTGCTTAGGATCATGCTGTTACAACCCAAGCCTATCATTACCACCCTGCAGATGCAGTCGTGTCACCGGAGCAAGCACTTTCCCAAGATGCCTTGCTCCAAGGAGAATCATAGAGAAACCATCTCCATTGGATGCTGCCCTTAATCGGGAAGTAGAAGACATATAAAAAGCAGGAACAGAAGCGCATTACACATCGCTTAGAGAATATATGGACACCTCCATCTGCTTTGTTCTGTTCCCTTCGCATGTGCGGGGAAGAAGGGCGAAAAGACACAGAGGAACACACAAAGGGAACAGAACACTGCAATACCTAAGTAATGTGCACCACAATCCAAGTTTGCCTTTCGTACTTCCTTCCTTTCCCCATTAATGGCAACATCTGCTACAAAGACTGGAGAAAAATCATGTTTTTATTCCCCTTGGAGCAATGGATGCTGGGAAAACGGAAACGGACCCCAAAGTTTCAACCTCCATCCCAAATGATCCTCCACCAAAAATAGCAGAACAGGCCAAAACATTTTCAAACACAGAGCATAGGTGAGAAATTGGTGGGAGTATTCAAAGGCTTAAAGAGGACAAATCGGGCATTCGGAATCAGCCTTAAAATAAAAGGAAAAATAAGTACCGGTAAGTAGAACCCACAAAGAAAGGTCCCCTTGGCTGTCAGATCAATGAGGGAGGGAGCCTTTGCCAAAGAAATGAAGACAGAAGAAAGAAAGCAGAGCAGAACATTTCACAATGCAGAATTTTGGGAGGAGGGATGCGAAGTTGGCTGTGAGAACTGGGATGTTGCCTGTTTTTGTATGTGAAATGTTGGAGGTTATGGGACACTTGTGAACTCTGCCCTTTTTCTTTCCCAGCTGAAGATATTGACTATTATTTGGCTTTACGAGGCTGTGCAACACCAAATATTTGCAGCGATCCAACAGGAGAAACGGATGCGGTTGGTGGTATGCTTACATACAACGTCACGCATCTGACATGCACCAATGCTCCAATGTCTCCATCCGCTCTGGAAGGATACGCTAGAGCACCTCATCTCCTGTGGAGCTTGCCATTCATGGGCATGAAGCAGAGGCCTCAGGGACCCGGGAATTAAAACATTCACCATCTGAGATTCAGTATTCCTGGACCCTCATTTAGCAGCTGGTGGAGGGTTGGATGAGATGTAACAGGTCAAAAAGGGTAAAATAGTCTGGTTCAGGGCTAATGTTAAAGAATCTCATGGTGTGTGGTGAATGGGTTCAATTTTTCTCAACTAATGATCAAAATAAAATGACGCAGCAAATACTATCTCTGTGTATGTGTATTCTCAATCAAAACCTGTTGGGGAAGAGAATAATGTTTGCATGCGGGAGGAATGGTATTTAAGTTTTTGTGCCTGTGACTCCCATGCACAAATTCTTCCAAAGTAGCACAAAGCGGGGTACAAGGGGGTCCAGTTAGAGGACTGGCCCTGCTTTTCATGCACAGAAGATGTAAGAGTTGGACAGCATTGCTCCTTTGCAACTGGAAGGAAGATGAAGATTCTGGATTCTCGACAGCCCTGGGATAGGGAGGGGTCTGGCTTTCCGCCTTACGTGGGGTCAAGAGAGAATCTTCTCTTCTTTCATATTTTTGTGCCCCCCCCCACTTCCGCACCTTGCAGGGCACCTCAGCACTTTGCCTATTTATCAAAGGTATCTATTTAGCAACGTCAGGAACAAATGAGAGATATATGGGCCGCTGTCGTCCAGTCTTTGCTACACCTTCAGGCGATGGATGTGTTATTCGTTTTGATCCAGGGCCAAACCAAGGCCTCCTTCCTGGCAGCTGAGACACTTCCCCAAATCCTGGCCTCCTACTCAGGGCTACATCAGCTGCTGCTACGACCACCTTCCTTCCAGCTTCTCCCTTTCACTCGATAGGGTCAGAAAGAGGGGAACAGAGCAAGGGAGGAAGTGCGGAGGAGACAGGATCCGAGCCGCCTTTTCAAATCCAGGGAGCAGTGGAGGCGGGCAGGTGGGGACCGTTCCACCCACAGCCACCAGTGACCCCCTCCGTCAGCCTCGTGGAGGGGCCGGTCCTGCTCCTGTCTTCCCCAATGGATTCCTGCAACACTCTGTATGTGGAGAATGTCTTTTAAAACGTAATAATGACCTTTTTAATCGTTTTTAGATTGTGTTTATGAGTTTTTAATTAACTGTTTTATTGCTTTTAAAGGTGGTTGTTTTTTGTACTTGTTTTTTCCTGTTTTTGTAAGCCGCCTTGGGTCCCTTTGTGGAGAAAGGCAGGATAAAAATATTGCAAATAAATAAATGTGGAGGGGTTTTGAAGACCACTGAGAAGGCAGCTGGTTCCAAATGCACAGCAGCCAGGCAGAGGCGTTTCTACGGTAGGGGCCCTACCATAAGTCGCGCCCCGTCCTAGTACCGCGTTTACGAACCGGAGCAAGGAGGCCCCGCCCCCTCGCCGTCAGAGCCATTCTGCGCTGCGAAGGCCAACAGGCAGGAGATTCCCTGCTCGTCGCCTTCACAGCGCGGAATGGCTCCGATAGCGAGGGGGCGGGGCCTCCTCGCTCCGGTTCGTAAACACGGTACTAGGACGGGTCGCGACTTACGGTAGGGCCCCTACCATAGAAACGTCTCTGCAGCCAGGCTTCTAAACACCGTGATGTGCAGACAGCCTCACAATGCAATCCTGTGTCTGTCTACTCAAGAGTAAACCCAAATCATGGTTGAAACAGATTATTTTTCCAGTTAGAAACAATTGAATAATTTGTTGGTTTTGCATTGAAGGCTGCAATGTCATGATGATATTAAGCCTGATATTGATGCTTAAGAATTCGCACCTGTGAATAAAACACCACGTTTTGCATTTTTAATTCAACACATTTATTTAAAAAAAACCACCCACCATTTTCAAACACCTCTAGTAATAGAAATGGCGACTCTTTCAGGAAGGAAAATTGCAATTGTCTGGGCATTTTAGCATGGTGGCATAACCTCACTGCTTCCCGTCCTTGCTTTTTTCTGGCACCTGAATCCATCTGGATTAGACTGAGGTTGGTGTGGGTGTTTAGGGAGAGAGGTCCAGTTCCTTGGTGTGTCTATTTAGCAGCTTGGGCCAAACCCCAAGAAACAGATCACATGGCACACGCACAAATCTAATCTCCTTTTCCTGAGAAAGTGGGGCAGCTGATTAGTACTAGCTAGACAGGGGCAGGGCGCCAGGAAAGCATTTTCATCAGCTCCCTTCGGTGAATTGTACAACCCGAAGCCAGATTATGGGAATTCAGGTAAACCGTACAGAACACAGACATCACTGGCACCTCTCCAGGCTTCTGGGCCGCATCTAGTTTTGCCAGCGGAGCAGTACGTACTCCAGCAACATCGACTGCTGTACATCGAGTGGGGGGCAGGGCTGTGGCTCAGAGGGAGAACACAGACTCCGCAGGATGACGTTCCCGAATTTGATCCCGGGCAGGCTCTCTCTCTCCAGATAGTGCTGGGAAAGAGTGTCATGGCTGAAACCCTGGAGAGTCAGTCCAACCATGACTGAAACAGGGGGGATCAAGGTTGCGATGCAGTTGACCATGTCCCCAATTTATGGAAACTTTACGTACAATCGATTCTACGTAAGCTTTGCATAGGAACCCGTTGCCCCCGCTACAAATGGCTTTTGACAAATGGCTTTTGACAAATGTAAATACAGGTGACCCACTGGGGTTGTTTATTTTAATTGTTTTAATTATGTGTTTTTAATTATTTTAATGTACATGTTTATTTTAAGGTTGTTAGCCGCCTTGAGTGCCCTTGCTGGGAGAAAGGCGGGATACAAATTCTTTAAATAAATAAATAAATAAAATAAATACTCTTTAGACCAGTGGTTCCCAACCAGGGGGTTGGGACACCCAGGGGGGTTGGGTGTTTCTGGGGGGTCACGGGATGTCGACTGGATGGCCACACCCAAGATGGCAGCTCACTCCTCCACCCCCCCACGCTGCAGAGATAGAAGTGTCTGACCTCACCTTGAGTTCCCACTCATGCTCCAAACTCCCCCCACTTAACCCTCACAGTTCTGCTCCCCCAAGATTTCCCCTGGCTCAGGGTGGGTGCTCATCACTATTACCTCTGAAGCAAGGAAAGGGATGGAGGAGTAAGCGAGTCCCAGGCTTGGCTTAGGCCAGGGATTCAAGAAGTCCAGGGCTGACACCCTTGCCCTCTCAACGATGACATAGACTTTTCTGTTTGTACATCTATGTGGTGGATGATGAGTCCCAATTGGTCTCATTGATGAGGCCATGACACGGTGGAGGGGTAAGTATGTTAGAAGGTCAATCATCAATCAGCAACCAGGTGTGATAGAGTGGGTTTAATACCGTGACACATGTCAAGGGCTCTCTGAGGAATTCAGCAATTCAAAATAGGAGAGAGCTAGTTCCGCTTGCTCAGACTATTTATAGTACGTGAAAAAATTACAGAAAGGAAGATCAGGTTAGCAAAACAAGTCATATTCTTATTGGTTACAAATTACAGAAAGGCAGGTTAAAGATGAGCTTCATTTCGCATTGGCTACTTTCTATCCTGCGGAGGTTTGACTTACAAAATTCTCAATATTTCAATACACATTCTTAGTATTATATTTACACAAATAGTCCATTGTTCTCTACTGCTCAGCTAGCTGTCTTAGAGATAGCATATTAAGAAGGAAATATACTTGGCGAACTTCCCAGCTGGACATCACTACAAGATTCTATTGTATTTCTTATCTGCTGTCATTCTGCCAACAGCCAAACTTCTGGCTGCAGCTAATATTCACTCAAAGTTTTAGTGTTTACAAAAGAAGGAATCCTTTAGCTTTCTATTTGCATACAATCAATATAAACAAAATAAGCAATTGATCAGGTACTGTATATTATGTTGGATGGATGTGTATGCTGGATAAGGTATGTCCCATATGGTTTGGCTTACAATAGAAGAATATCTTTTTATACTTCTGAACTCAGGAATATTTGCTACAAGAAAGACACTCTGTTCATGCTCAGGAGATTACCGTGTCACAAGTACAAGAATCTTTTACTTACCTACTACACCGGGCCATGTTCCCCAATGGGCACCTGGGAAGGATTGTGAAGCAATAGAAGCAGTTACAGGGACAGCCTAAGACTTCCTGCCACATGAGGCAATAATACTAATACTAATACTAATACTACTACTACTACTACTACTAATAATAATAATAATAATAATAATAATAATAATAATATGTATTTATATGCCTCCTTTCTTGTCATCAGATTTCTCCTCAGACTTTATTCAAGGCGGTTTACACAGGCAGGCAACATTGCAGTAGCTTCTCCTCCTTATCTAGTGATGTGCCAGTCTCTGCTCTTCCCATTTCCTGGATTGGAAAAGGAAGGGAGAGACAGAGAAGTAGGGGGAGTCTGGAGGACAGGAGAGTGGCGGACTGGAGTGGACACTTAGCTCAACCCTCTCCTCTAATCTCTTCCGCAATTCTCCTTTGGCTCCGCCCCCTCTTCTTTTTCTAATAAAATGAGTGAGAGGAGAGAAGAGTAGGCGGATGGACAGACAGAGGTGGGCACCAGCTGCCAAACTGCTGCCTGAGGCGACTGTCTCAGTTGGCCTCATGGATGGGCCGACCCTGGGCAATTATATTGAGAAAGGGAACAGGTGTATTTAGTATGTGTGCTAATTGATTGGAAAGGCAGATGACACAAGGATGGTCCTATGAAATCACTGAGAGTAGAATTGTTCTCACTTTGCACAAGTATGGCAGAGCTGACACGGAAAATTACCAGGTGGGAATGCTCCAATACACTATGTATCAGAGGACGGTTTGAACCACGCAGCTGGTTCAGATGGAGACATTCTGAAACCTGGAATGTGCAGAAAGCATTGCATGCCTGTCTTTAGGGAACCAGACTGGAAGCCAGTTTGTTCCCAAACGCAAGCCCAGGTGTAGGACTCCTTTCTTCTGCCAGACTCCGAAGTTAATCTATGCAGTGTAGAGCGAGTTACACTTATTTGTCAGAGACTTGGTCTTGGCGAGCTGCGACTAGGAGGAGCAGAGCAGGAACGCAGCACCTGGTACGCGGTGCAAATGAACCACGGGCTGGAGACCAAAAACCGGTCGTTCTCAGGCCTCTCAGCTCCTGTTTCCAGATTGTTCTCAAAGCCTATTCCGGTGTCTGTTGATACTGAGGCAACACGATGTCAGGAACAATGAGAGATTTGTACTGCTATCGTCCAGTCTTTGCTACAGCTTCTGGCGATTATGGCATTCTGGATGTTTTGTCTCTTTTGATCTAGGGCCAGTCCAAGGCCTGCTGAAACCTGAGGTTCTTCCCCAAATCCTGGCCTCCTCTTCAGGGCTACATCAGCTGCTGCGACCACCTTCCTTCCAGCTTCTCCCGTTCACGAGATAGGGTCAGAAAGACGGGAACAGAGCAGGGAAAGAAGTAGGATTCCAGAGCCATAGAGGAAAAAGGATTGACGGATCACCATCCCCCCCCTCTCCTCCGCACTTCCTCTGTGATGCTGTTCCGATCCTCCTTTTCAAATCCAGCGAGCAGCAGGAGGGGGAACAGTGGAAGTGACTCCCCCCACCCACCAGTGACCCCCTCCATCAGCATCAGGAACAGACTGGCCATGCTCCTGTCTCCCCCAATGGATTCCTGCAACACTCTGTATGTGGAGGGTTTCTGAACACCACTGAGAATGCATCTGGTTCCAAATACAAAACAGCCAGGCTTCAATACACTGTGATGGGCAGACATTATCACAGTGCGGTCCTATGTCTGTCTACTCAGGAGTAAGCCCCAAGCACGGATGGTAATAGAAGCTTTCCATGGCTCTCACCTGCCTCTGACAGGTGGCAAAAATGAAATCCTTGTTAATCTGCCACCATTAAATGCTACTCCAGCACCTCGCCACTTGCAGTGGGTGACCTCACCTTGTGTAAATGATAGGGCCGGCACAGCTGGTTTGAGGGTGGGATGTCACACGTATTAGGCAAAGAGTAGGATGCTGAAGGATTGGGGAGCAACAGAGGCAGTTGCAAGGAGGAAGACGCATTCTGGGAAGACATACAGGCTGCCGGAGGAAGCTGGAAACACAGCAATAGTGTGGCACCAAACACTGATGCATTGGATGGCTGGGCGAGACTCAATCGTATCCTCCTGAAAAGAACTGGAATGGAATGACAATGGAGTTGTAAAAAAAATGCCATAAGATTCAAACTGAACTGGCATGAGGTTGTGAAAATTGAGGTTAATTGGTACAATATGCAATGTCATTTTGTTCTTCAGCACCAAATATTTTGAAATTGGGATTTGAACAGATTGATCGGATCTTTGGCAAAATGACTTCCCGTTTCAACACTCTGTTGCAGCCAAGTGTTACCGGAGTTCTCGGAAAACATACAGTCTCCATTGGAATCACGTCCAGCATCACCCCAAACAAGTTCTGCTCAGGTGTCGCCCTGGGGCTCTTCTGCACCTATAAATTCCTCTGATCAAGCCCCTGGATGCACCATTCGCCTTGGTTCAACCAACTCAACTCCGACTCCTCCGTGGTTTTGAATCTTTCCTGCACTATGAAGGTTCTGCTGACCACCTGCCTCCTCTTCGCCCTGCTTCCTGCAGGTGAGTAGATATGCAAAAGGTAATGTTCTTTTTATGCACTGAGCAGATCTGGAAGCAGGGATGTATTAACCCATGGCCGGGTCCCTAGGCTTTCAGGTATTTTGGGACCACTCCAATACTGCAGTCTTTCACCCCCTTACAGCCACGCTGTCCCTGCATGGTCTCTAGGCTGCGGGGCCCCTAGGCTGAAGCCTAGTCAGCCTTATGGATAATATACACCCCCCTGTCAGGGAGGCTGGACCACAAGTCGTGCAGAATGGACATGATGTCCAGCAGAGTAGACTTTGAAGGCCAGGAGCCATTTCTTTGGGATTGTTTCAGAAAACGAGACACTGAGTCCCAAGGGCTACAAATGAATGGAAGGAGCTGGGTTTCCTTGGTCCCTTGGAGGCGAGAGAGGAGTAGACCAGGGGTTAGCAGAAGGAAGATGAAGGATTCCAGAGCTGTGTAGAAGAGGGTGTGAATAGAACAGTCCAACACTGACAACACCATGGGCAGCATCAGAGGTTGGCCAAGGTGGACACTGGCCGAGGGCCACTTGCCTCTGAGTGCCCCCCTGGCCACCCCCTTCAACCCACCAGTGCTGCCCTTATCAGTGGACAGTGGTAGAGCAATGCGCTCTGTGGGGCATGTCACTCCATCACTGTGCAGTGTGATTGGCTGGAGGCGTTGGGGAACAAGAAAGAACTTCCATTCCCCCCCCCCCAGCCAATTAGGTTGCTCCTCTCAGACCCATGACATTACAGAGCATCCAAAACAAGCCTATGCAATAGGCCAGAAGGCTTTTCAGGTGTTTGATATGGAAATAAAAACCACTCCCTTTAGTTCCCCCTTAAAAACAGCAGGTTCAACATCTCCCTCCCAAAACGTCTGACTACAGGAACATTGTGGTCTGTAGCTGGAAATGGACATGCTGTTTGCATTGTGTGGCCTGTGTGGATGTTGTCCAGGGCTAGAAAATCAGCTAACTATGGATAATCAGGATCCTGAACACAGCTTCAGCCCACTCCTGCCCTCCCTCGGATTTCTCATCCAGTGTTGTAGAAACTGTGGATTAAGCAAACTAGGATTCAGTTTCACGGGAGCAGAGGTGACATGTAGAATGGTTAGGGGAACATGTGGGCTTCTTAGTGACCTGTGTTGATGGCACTGAGTCTTTGCATCTCTCTCTCTCTCTCTCTCTCTCTCTCTCTCTCTCTCTCTCTCTCTCTCTCTCTCTGCAGTGGCATCTCTGTCTTGTTACCAGTGTCTTGGCAAAGAAGAAAGCTGCACCAATCCCCTGGTGATTGAGTGTGCAGAAGATGAAGATAGCTGTCTCAATTCTGCTTATGAACTTTCCATGGGTGAGTATGGTGATATCTTATTCAACTTCATGCTTAACAAGATGTTTTCATGTCTTGCTCACTGTAGCAGTAGGGGATGACTCAGGTCCGTCTTTCGGGGGGGGGGGGGGGTCAACAGACTGCCCTCCATGAGACCCCTCCCACTGTGTCCCCCCTACGAATATCCCTTCATCAAGACACAGCAAAGACTGTTGGTGCAGGTGGAGTCTCAGAGATCAGCAGGTCAGACCTCCTGTGGGTCCCGGGGACTCGGCAGATGCCCAGCAATGCTTTGCTCCAACAAACGTTCTGGCGAGGCTGGAACATTATTCCCCAGGTGACGCTGCAAAGCATCAAGGACTTGCACAGGTTCCAAGTGTGATCTCAGAGAGATCCTTTTTATAAAGCAAATGAAGATGTCTGATTAGCACGACCTGCACCCCCCCTTCCCCGGGGGCTGAAACTGCTTACCACAGTCAGTGTGGGTAGCAGGATCCCTTTGAAGTCCATGGATGGGCAGCGGGAGTGAGCGAGAGTGAGAGCAGATAAGATGCATGAAGATGAGGAAGGCAGTGAGTGCTACACCTTTGCAGTGATGTGGATGAAGCTTTTCATTTTATTGTGACATGATGAATCTGAGGAAGGTTCCATAGAATCTAGTGGAACTTTCTTCCAGGAAGAGATGAACAATAAGCTGGAGAGGAATACAGAAACAAAGAAACAAACAAAAGGCACAAGTCGAGCCCCAGCAGCCCTTCACTTTGATCCAGGGTATATTTACTGTGAAGAGATTAAAAAAACCAGGAAAAAAATAGAGATTGGAGGGAGCAAAGGAGGTTGCAGATAGAGAAAGAGTTCACAGTAGGGCACTGTTTCCCAAACGTTTTTGACCATTGACTGTGCCTCTCCATTACATTATGTTCATGCCTGCCAATTGGCATTGCACTGTTTTCCATGGCACTCCGCGGCTCCCTAGCTTGTTTCCGCGGCTCCCCTGGCTGGTATCCGCGGCTCCCCTGGCTGGTATCCACGGCTCCCCTGGCTGGTATCCACGGCTCCGCTGGCTGGTATCCGCGGCTCCCCTGGCTGTTATCCGCGGCTCCCCTGGGAGCCATGCCTCCCAGTCTGGGAACCACTGCAGTAGAGAGAGCCCTGAAAACAGAGATACTAACCCAAAATAATGTACACAGAAGAAAGGGTGGGTGCACACCTTGTATGACCTATATGCCCTGTTGGCGATAGACTATTGATAAAACTAAACAATCACTCTTTTTAGGGTCTGCTTCAGTGCTACAGCATTTTGTTGTGGCCCCTTCCTGGTTAAGTTCTAAATGCATTGAAAAGACCAATAATTTTTAAAATTTCAAAGTTCAGTGTCAAAAGACAACCATGACTGCAGATCCAATTATTTCTTTCCAATTACTTTTCATAGATGGCTTTACCCTCATGAATATCTCTGCTTCAAAGACATGTGTTGACTCCAAATTCTGGCTCGCAGGCAGCTATTTTATTGCTTCGGAAAATAACCTTAACATCATTGCAAAACAAGAAGTCTGCAAGACAGACCTGTGCAATAAGAAAAACATCCGTCGTAAGTATCTCCATTTTCTTACAGTGAAAAGTGTAGACATTTTACACCCCCCACCCCATTACCCCTAGAAGTGGACAAAGATACATATTCCTAGATTATTGCAATGGGGAGAATGAGGCATCCACCACCCCTATGGGCTCTATGGCTTCATCTTCTGAGGTGAACTCATAGCCCCATGTTGAATGCAGAACTTGGTTGAGAAGCTGCTGGGATGGTGACCTCATATCCTGTGTGGAGAACTAGCCCTCCTGGGAATTGCAGTTCTATAAGAACGAAGGAGGGGATTCATGCAATCTAACCCAACTCTCATTCCCAGAATTCTTTGAGGGATGCCATGATGGATAAAATCACGATTACCCAAGATGAAAATGGAGTGTATATAGGGGCAAAGTGTGTTCTTATTTGCTTTGTTGTTGTTCAGTCGTTAAGTCGTGTCCGACCCTTCGTGATCCCATGAACCATATCCCGCCAGGCCTTCCTGTCCTCCACTATCTTCCTGAGTTCGCTCATTTTCATGTTTGTTGCATCGGTGTCTTATTTGCTTGGGTCTGTTCAAAACAGTAGGGGTCTGACTATCTGCATCACTGGTAAATGCTTAGCTGATCTTTGGAGGGATCAAGGGCTCTTCAGTCCTGTCTCCCTGTAGAAGGGAGGACCTCTATTCCTCTGAAGAGCAGCCGGCAAAATCCAGACTTCATTGCAAATCCCAAGCAGAATGCAGCTAAGAACTGCAGCCAGAATCAGAGGTCCAGATCACCCACAGAACCACCTGGTGTAACACCAAACATGTTTTTAGAGATATCTAGCAGATTTGCCTCATCTGCACAGCGGATCTGAATTGCAAAAACCAGGAGTGAGAGATTAATTTCTTGCAGATGTGGTTGCAAGGAGCCAGGGGTGAGGAAATGAGCATGTGCTGAGTGCAGTGTTTCATTTTGGCAGTGCCACGTCGCAGTGAACTTCCAGAAAATGGGCGGGAGTGTCCAGCTTGCCTATCCTTCGGTTCAGATCACTGCGAGTCTCAGAAAATGATCTCCTGCCGGGGCGATGAGACCAAGTGTTTGAGCTTCAGCGCTACAGGCAAAGCACGTAAGTCATGCGGCTAAGAGGTTTGTTTGTTTGCTCTCTCCAAAGACACACATCCCTATTCCAACCCCCGTCTTCACAAGGCCTTTCTATGATTCATTTTCGACAGACACCTCCACAACCAAGACAGACAATTCTTGGTTTGTGTGGGCGTTAGGTTCCTACTAAACCCAGCAGATACCGAATCATGGATACTGAATCATTGGTCCTTTGGGATGAATGTGGTTAGAAGGGGAAATCAAATTGGCATAAATACCTTCAGAAAGTTGGGGATAGTTCAGAATAGCCACTGTTAGATTCAGAATGGCTGTGGCCGGCTTCAAAATGGACATGGATAGCTTTAAAATGGGCACAGTGAGTGTAAAAAGGGCCACCACAGTATTGAAAATGGCCATCTTGGATGCACCTCGGATAGCTTCAGAATGGCCACAGATAGGCAAGAACAGACCACGAATAGCGTGAGCTAAGTTGCACTCTTCGTTCCTGCAGATAAGCGAATATATGGGAATGGAGAGCGCAGATACCAAGACTTGACCGTATATTTTCAGAAGCTGCCCACGATTGCACAAGAGGATCCCCTCCTCTTGCCAAACATCAGGGGGTTAAGCACCCCCCCCCCCGTTCCCTGAACAACATAGCCACAGCAGCTTTCACCACCTCCTTCCACGGAAGGCCTTGACTCCAACTCTCCCTATTTACCCAAGTCAATCTCAGTTCTCCTGTTTCCTTGGGACTCTCCCTAGTCTTGTTCCAATTTTAGCAAATCGAGAGGACAGTGCTTCTTCCTCAGAGTTCAGACCCTTTGCAAGCGTTTGTAGGTTCATGCTTCTCCATTCCAGCCCACATGTCAGTAAGCGCATGTGTGTGAATACTAAGACAACACTCAGTTCACAGACGGCCATTCCATACATTACAGCTGCTGGGGCTGGGGGGTCTGTTTTTAATGACTGGTAACATTGACAGTCTTCAATTCTATACATAGTTACCTGGGAGTAGCCTTCTCCACTGGATGCCGCCATTAATAGGGAAGGAGAAGACACATAAAAAGCAGAACCAGAAGCACATTACACATCACTTAAAGAGAATATACGGACACCTCCATTTACTTTGTTCTGTTCCCTTCATGTGTGGGGGAGGAGGGACGAAAAGTCACAGAGGAACATACAAAGGGAACACAACACTTCCCTACCTAAGTAATGTGCAACACAATCCAAATCTGCCTTTTGTACATCCTTTCTGTCAGAGGCCTAACTAGGGTGGAGCGAAGGCAAGTAGTTCTGCAAGACTCCGTAACACCGGAGTCAGCGGCCCCTCCCCTTTGCTGTTGGAGCCATTCTGACGGCAAGGGCAACATGCAGGACACTCCCCTGTTGCTGCCGGACAATGCCCCTGCCTCCTGTTTTCATTAATATCGATATCCTCCTAACAGAGTCACTTGACTGGAGGAAATCTTTTTTTATTCCCCTTGGAGCAAGGCATGCTGGGAAAACTCAAACAGACCCCACAATTTCAACCCCCATCCCAAATGATCATCCAGCTGTGAAGGAGTTGAGCCATGCCTTAAACATACTGTGTGCAGTGAAACCTTGGATTGCAAGTAACTTGGTTTGCGAGTGCTTTGCAAGACGAGCAAAATTGTTTTCTAAGTTTTGACTTGATAAACGAGCAAGGTCTTGCAATACGAGTACATTGTGTTCTCCAAGAGATCTCTCTGTGTGTTTGCAGAGGGAACAATAGCCTCTCCTGGGCAAGAAACTGCCCTCCCCTTGGTCGTTAACAATCTGTTCTCCCTCTGCAAGAGGTTTCGTTTGTGCAGATAATAGCTCAGAGTTTGCTTTGCAACTTCTGTAGAGCAAATGTCTCAGCTATTCTCTGCAAAAAACGGAGGCTCTTGCAGAGAGAGAACAGAATGCAACTTCTGTAGAGCAAATGTCTACAAAACAAAATTCTGTAGAGCAAATTCTCTGCAAAAACGGAGCCTCAGTCTTGCAGAGGGAGAACAGATTGTTAACGAGCAAGGGTTTTGCAGAGAAACGGCAGGGACATCTTGAGAAAGTGATGGGGGGAGGGCAGTTTGTTGCCCAGGAGACGCTATTGTTCCTCTGCAAACAAACAGAGAGATCTCTTGCAAAGTAACGAATCATCTGAGTTTCCATTATTCCTTATGGGGAAATTTGCTTAGATATACGAGTGCTTTGGATTACAAGCACCTTTCTGGAACGAATTATGCTCGCAATCCAAGGTTCCACTGTATTCCCAATGTCTGGTATTGAATGTGTATCCCTTGTACTTTGTCTGTATGTAACAAAAGCTATGGCTGGAGGGGAAGTTAACAATGATCGTCACTGTCCCTTTGAACTTGTAATTTACACCCTGGGTGCTGGTGTTAGACGGAGAGAACTGACTTCCCTGTGAGGTCTAGCAGACTCCCTTTTGAAGTGCAGAGACAGGAAGGAGATAAGGGATTGCAGCGGAAAGGTCTTTTACACCTCAGCTGACCTCTGATACTTAGAGGTGAGACAGTTACAGACAGGCCAGGGGGGAGACAGCAATGGCGTCGATAGAGTGTGGCGGGTGGGGTGGGCCGCCGGGCGGCATCGCACGCAGAAAGGTGACGCACATCACCGCCGCAGCGAGGCTCTCCGAGGCCGGAGAAGGCCTCGGAGCGACTGCCCTGACCGGCGGTCCGAGGCCTTCTGAGAAGGCCCACTGCGTCGACGTGCTATTTATTCGGTTTTTTGCGCATGCACAGAACGTTTCTAAGGGCAAACGGGTAGTCCTTGCCATCAGAAACGTTCTGCGCATGCGCAAAAAAATGAATAAATGACGCGATGACGCAGTGGGCCTTCTCAGAAGGCCCCGGACCACCGGTCAGGGCAGTCGCTTTCCCGGCCTCGAAGAGCAGACTCTCCAAGGCCAGGGGAGAGCATTCGGGATGCCCGGGGGGCGGGGGGTGACGCACGTCATCGCTCCCCCCCCCCGCACCCGGGCGTAGTGACGCCACTGGGAGACAGAGCTACGTGCACCTCCTCTGATTGGTCCCACAACCCTGGCATGATTGGGTCACCTACTGGGTTCAGACCCATGAGGGAAACAGAGGATAAAAGTGAGCACCCCAGTTGCTAAGGTGGGCGTGGGTGCGGCTCCTGGAACAGACACGTCGGAAGCTCTGCCCAGCGATGTCTCCAACTTCTGCTGGTAACGACTTGACTTAGTTCTTAGGTAGGAAGATTAGAGTTCTTTGGTTTGTCTAATGTTGCCTTTGGGAACATGCACCTGTGCGTAATAAGTTGTGTCCTTTGACTACTGTGATTGAACCAGCAAAGTGACATCCTTGACGCCAGCCACAAAAAAAAGCCAAAAAGGCCAAGACATTTTCAAACACAGAGTCTTAAAATAAAAGGAATAATTAAGAAGCCCAAAAACAAAGGTCCCCTTGTCTGTTAGATCAATGAGGGAGGGAGCCATTGCAGAAGAAATGAGGGTGGTGGAAAGAAAGCAGAACAGAACATTTCACAATGCAGAATTTTAGGAGGAGGGAGGAGGGATGTGACGTTGGCTGTGAGAATTGGGGTGTTACAAATACTTGCCTGGTTTTGTATGTGAAATGTTGGAGGTTATGGGGCGCTTGTGAACTCTCCCCTTTTTCTTTCCCAGCTGAAGATGTTGAATATAATGTTGGTTTACGAGGCTGTGTAACACCAAATTTTTGCAACGTACGAACAGGAGAGAATGACATGGCTGGCGGTGTGGTTACATACAACGTCACACATCTGAAATGCACCAATGCTCCAATGTCTCCATCCACTCTGGAAGGATTCGCACCTCATCTCCTGTGGAGCTTGCCATTCATGGGCATGAAGCAGAAGCCTCAGGGACCCGGGAATTAAAACATTCACCATCTGAGATTCAGTATTCCTGGATCCTCATTTAGCAGCTGGTGGAGGGTTGGATAAGATCTAACAGGGCAGGTCAAAAAGGGTAAAAGAGTCTGATTAGAGACTAATGTTAAAGAACTTGATGGTGTGTGGTGTATGGGTTCAATTCTTTCCAAAATATGATCAAAATAAAATGACCCAGGAAATATTATGTTATGGGTGTGCGTATGTGTGAGTGTTCGTGTGTTCTCAAAGAAAACTTGTTGGGGAAGGGAATGGTGTTTGCATGTGGGAGGAATTTGATTTAAGTTTTTGTGCCTGTGACTCCCATGCACAAATTCTTCCAAAGTAGCACAAAGCGGGATACAAGGAGGTCCAGTTAGAGGACTGGCCCTGCTTTTCAGGCACAGAAGACCTGAGAGCTGGACGGCATTGCTCCTTTGCAACTGGAAGGAAGGTGAAGATTCTGGATTATCGACAGCCCTGGGATAGGGAGGGGTCTGGCTTTCCGCGTTACGTGGGGTCAAGAGAGAATCTTCTCTTTTCATCTTTTTGGGGGCCCCCGCCTTCCGCACCTTGCAGGGCACCTCAGCACTTTGCCTCCTGAAAACTGTGATCTGTAGAAAACATGTTAGAAATGTGCTAATAGAAATGGCCTTGCAGTCCATTAGTTTCCCAGCACCAGGAGTTCATGTTAGGTCTTCAGAGAGGCCTTGCTCTGTATTCCCCCTTCCTTTGAGTGGGATGGGGCAGCAGAGCACCCTATAAGTGGAGTGACGTTTGTTAACTGGGGGCTTAGAGCCAAAATGACTTCAAGCCGTTGTTTATCCAATAAAGACATCAAATCAACAGGAGTAGATACTTTAACAACTTTACTGATGGAACATTACAGCGCTGCATGACTACACAGGTACCTCATGGTTCAAAATCCTGTGCAGTACTGAATGTACATTTGTGGCTTTGTTTTATCATCTTACAAAAAGAGGCGTCAACATTCCGCCCAGATCATTATAATATACATTTTGTTACGAATCCCACCTCCCATCTTGATGCGCAGACTTCTTGTCTCTTCCATGCTCCAAGGTTGTCTTATTTGATTTACTAAACTGATCTGGTTGGCATCTTTCTTATCTGTCAGAGGGCCCACACATTCCATTCAGCTTGTTACTAAGTGGTACTTTTACACACACCAAAGATTTCTGTTTTACCTCATCCCTTAACCTTGCTCTCCCTTGCTTGTTCTGAGAGACAACTTAATTTCTTATCTATTCTTAATCTACAGCCTGCATAGGTGTTTGACATTAGCAAAGCCTTACTTTTACAGAAGCAAAATAGCAAGTTAATACATTTCTAATAACATCATGAATATATGTATATTCTAATAACTTCTATATTCTAATACATGTTTTTGAGGTATTTTTTATATCACCCTCCTTCATTCCCCTCTCAAGAAGAAATCTTCTTCTTCCTTTATCTCCATCTATTGTGATATAATGTTTGTTGATGGTATTGGGCTACATGTATTACAGAGCCACACGGGCCAAACCGTCTCTCAATGGCCTGACTAAATATTTATTAACTTGCTCTCGATTCATCTTCTGCTGTGTCAGGTGTTAGCTTCCGGAGTAACACCTTCAAAGCTCTTTTCTCCTTGTGGGTTGCCTGCGGTCGTCTCTGGTACAGCAGGTGCTTTCAGTCTAAAACATACATTTAGGTGATTACAGACATTGGTACAAATCTTTCTATTGGGGCTTCAGGATGTCTAACATTTTCCCATTTTCCTTAATTTGCTTCACATTTTGTATTTACAAAAAATAGGGTACATAAACAACTACAATTTCTAATTTTGCAAAACCTTTACTAAAACACCTTTTCCTATGCCAAATTTTTCCACAATGGGGAGTGAACATTCACGTGGCCTCAAATTTTGGGCCTACAATATTTCTAGTCTTGACCAAATCCTGTAGTTTCCTATACATTGCCTCTGGTTCTAAATAATCTTCATCTTGCTTCTGGTTTACTCTGTCTGATAGAAAACAACATGCTTTAATTATTCTTCTTTTACCACTGTTTTGGTCTAGGCAAAATGGATTTCATCTTTCCCTTTGGTTTGTATAGAGGTTTAACTCAAAAAAATACTTCTATGGTGCCTGTCGTTGTTTACTGGCACCCCTCTCTTGTACTGAAATTCGTCTCTGTTCCTCCAAGCACTGAATTTTTCTAAATTTGTTGCCTTTCCCTCTTAAAACAATGTCCTTTGCATTACTCAAACATGCACTCCATAGAAATTAGCTCTTTTGTCTTGGCTTTTGTATTTCTAAATTTCCAAAAATAATATTATGTATCTTACTTTGTTCCTTCGGGCAGTCTTGAGCTGTGCTTAATCAACAAGAAATTCCAATAAACTTTGCCCTTGTGATGGGAGATGTTTTTCCTCTACAGAAGAAGGGAGCAGCTTTGGATACCAATAATTTGCTTGTCCCTTCTCTTGTTCTTTCTTCTAGATGGTTTTATGTTGCATTAATCTTGCATCTCTGGTATTCATAGGGAAATCCTTTCCTGCTCCTTTTTAATTCTTATTCCAATCTTATTTACAAAACTGTTTTTCTTTTTCTCTTTGCTGTCTCTGGGCTTGTCATGTGGGACATTTTGATTTCCTATGTTTTAGTCCCTTTTTTTTTTCTTCTTCCTGCTATATCAGAAACAAGCCGGGTTCCTTATAAAATATATTTACTTATGTGATTTTATACCCTTTTTCCTTGAATATCTCTTCTGTTTGGCTACTGCCGTCTTCCAGCTAGCCACTTCCAACACTCTTCCTTTACATGTCTTCTTATGGGGTGGATGGTCACAAAAGGAGTTAGCTTTCAAATAACAGGGATTTTTCTTTTGGGGTGCTGGTTCTCTGGGGTGCTGGGGCTCTCTCTTGCTTCATTGCTACTTTTTCCCATAACATGTCACGTTGGCATACACTCGGAAAAGGGGAACTACCATTGTCTCGCCCTAGTGTGTTCATCAATCGTGCAGTTATGGTTGTGATATTTCTCTGTATCTCTTCGTCCCCTCTCTGTTACTCAGCACCCCTTGCTTCTGATGGTCCCTGATATTTTTAACTTGCTTCTGAGTCTTGTCTAAACACTTTTCGTGGTTGGGTATCCCACTTCTTACACCAAATTAAACCTGTAAATTTTCCATATTGTTACACTTATTTCACCTGTTTTCTGCGGGTCAGCTGTCTTTACTGGCGGTGTTCACACTACAGAGCAAAGTTTTCCCAAAACGATTACTTTAAGATTAGTTGCTGACAGTTCTTACATGCTCTGTCCTGATTCAGAGGCTTTCTTCACTAGTGGAACATTGGTAGTTGACACTGTTGTTCCATGGTCAATCATGAATGCCAAAGTTTTTCCTTTGCATCTTTACTAATGGGCTCTGGGGCAATCATGAACTCGGGGGCCCTTCTTCTGGGCTGGCAGTCTTTTTGTAAAATAAGGGTTGTTCTCTGCCTCATCCATACTTCCGAGGGGGAGCCCTTCTTCCTGGGGAAAAGATGATACTTTCCCTTTGGTGGCCAATTTAACTCTCTTGCATTTTTCCCTCTTCCCAGTTAGGGCTTCTGTGGGTTTCTGGCTACTAGCCTTGTTGCATTATGGTAGCCTGTTAGACACTCTTTCTCTCTTTGGGGTGGGCAGGTCTGTTTGCAACGTTCTCATGGCCTGCCAATGTGAGGTGTGATGTTAGACATGGCTCCTTTCACACACTCTAGTCTGTTGCACTTAGTTAAAAACAAAATGCCAGTCCTGATACAGCTGTATTTACTGGATTCTGTTGGGTGGGGGGTGGGCACATTCCCATGGTCCCTCTTGTGCTTTCTCTCTCTAATATGCTTCTTCATGTTTGTTACTTTCCTCTGCATCAGCTTCCAGGTGACAAGGGTCTGTGGTTGTATAGCCCATAAATCACTGCAGAGCTAGCTCTGTTCAAAATCTCGGGTGCCTGCATGAGAGGGGGTTCATTCTTATTCGCCTTTTTCTTTTCACTGGAATCTGCAGGGATGTAACTTTTTCCTTTCTGACTGCATTCAATATTTTTTTCTGAACTGTTTCCCCTGCCCCCCCTTTTCACTGTTCTTACCTAGAGCTCCAAATGATTTCATGTCTGTATCTCTGTCCTGCACCAATTTTCTTTAAACTTTCAGGGTACTTCTTTATTTGTCTACACAATTTCAAATAGGGCTTCTTATAATGGGCTCCCTTTGACTGCCCTTTTTCTTGTCTCTAGCCCAAGCTTATTCAGAGTTAAATGTGAAAACTCTGCTTTGCTCCTGATGTTGCTTTATGTGCGTGTACTTGCTGGGACTTTTTACTCTTCTAGCTTAAACTCTTTGTTCATATGCTGACAATTCTGGGTCTTACTTTACCCTCCTGCTGCATTGTCCATGTGACTATGATTTTTCTCATTACCAAATTGTCCTCTTACTTGCTATATGCTTGTTTATTAAACTTCTGGACAATTACTTCATCTTTGTGACTCTTTATTAACCGTTTCTTTCTCTGCTTGTGGGCTGGACTTTCCTTATGCTGCAGTTTTCTCTCATCTTTGGATCTCTTCTGTATCACATACGCTGTCCTGCCAACCCTTTCTCTCTGCATATTATTTCTTTAGCTGATCTGTTTCCCTCCCTTCGTGGCTCTTGAACCGGTCTTCCAAAAAGGGGGTTTCTAGCCCACTCTGCCTGTTCCAGCGTTAAGCTTGTGGGGCGGATTTGTATGACGTCTCCTTCTAGTTAACTCTTTCTTTCTTCATTCTCTCATGTGTTTTGCTGTACCCCTCCTGATCTGTCTTTTCTCTTAGGGGCTTCTCTTCCTCTTCCTGCCCTTCATTTTCCCACGTTGCTTCCTCTCTCTGGTCTTTTTATATTCACACTGCATTTCTCTGTGCCCCTCCTCTCCTCTTCCTCACACTCTGCCATTTCTCGTCTCCAACTTTCAACACCCCCTCTTTTCTTCTGTCTTTTAACCTTTTTATGACTCTCGGGCTTTCGTTTGATATTCATAGCTTATCTCACTTGCTCACCCCCCCCCCTCTCCTGTCGGTTTGAGTTGTAGGTAGGCTGGACGTTGTAGGATGAGCTAGAGCTTGTTCAACTGTAAATGCTTTTAGTTTGCAAAGTTTCTAGCTCCAGCCAATTAAAACAGTGAGTCCCATTCACCTGAGTTTTCAGTAATGCGCGTGGTCATCTCTTTGGGTCATTTCTCTACATCAGCTGATCTGATTCTGGCTGCTTAAATCTATTCTGCTTCTTCTTACAGCTTCTACAGTTTATTCCTGCTCTCTGTACTTTAGAGGGTGAGCTGGTGGTGGGGTGGCTTTAAAACCTTTAATCTTCTTATCTTTGTACCAGTCTTTGTTTTACATCATACTACCATGCAAACAAAACTTTAATTTAGGCAATTTCCCATCCTCTCTTTCTGTCAACTTCTGACAATCCGTGCGTGGTGCTGACGTACCTCTGGGTCTTCCAAGTTTTAAAACACAAATCTGCAGCTGACTTTTCTCTCTGCTTTAGAAGGGGGGCTGGGGTGATGCTAAACTTGCTGGAGAGGAGAGGTTGAGGGGGCTGGTTGCCCTAATCTCTAGCTGTTAGCTCTGTTTCTCTCTCTTTCGTAGTCTGTTCACAGACTATTCCATTTTATTGCTCTTAGAGAGGTTGTAATTCTTTTTTGACATTGTTTATTTTTGGTCAAGATCAGAAACACTGACCAGTTACACTAATTATTCCTTGAGGGCAGATTTCACCCTTCATTCTTAAATTCAACATCACTGACAAAAATAAGCCGTGAAGGCAAATGTTCTCAAATTACTGCATCTTTATCTTATTAACTAACAGCAGCAACATATAATACTCTTAAAATACAAACTTTTTCTTCAACAGAACAATGGATGGATTTACTGCTAATTCTGTTGCTAATTGGTTCTTCTACATGCTTACTCTTCATTTCTAAACCATAAACTGCCAGGACCCCACGTGGTCTTAGCTTTCAAAAACAAACACTCACACACACACTCCTCCCTCCATGCTGCTAGTAGGAGCAGCTGTGAGAAGAACAGACACTGAACTTCTTTATTGCATGTAACTCTACAGCATTCCAATCGGTGTTTGAAGATTCCCTTCTCCCTGCATTGACTGAATAGGGGTGGGAAAGCTACACGAGATCTTCCGTTTCTCTAGCGTGATAGAGGAAAGTGGGACAGGGGAGGGGGAAGCTGCCTGCGTTTCTCTTGGCAAAGCTCTTCCCTTTACACTTTTCAGACAGCATGTTAGAATCCCTTTCCCCATTATCCACAACAAAACGACACTCATTCCAGACAAACAATTTTGACAACAGAAAGGGTGGGGGAAACAGGCTGATGGTAAGGGATCCGTCAGCTAGACACAGATAGGATTTTAGACATACAACTTTCGCTTCCCCCTTTTCACAGCCTTGCCCTTCGCAGGGTCAAGAAACCGTGTTACTCAGGGGTCCCTCTCGCGTAGGTTCTCCTCTAATAGGATCTCCGTCACACTCATTCTGCGTTGCAGCCACTCTCTCTCATACAAACCAACCCTTCCCCAGTACACCATCCCATTTTTAGTGACAAACAACCAATACTCCATTGGTGGAGGTCAGTCAGATCATTGAGCTTTTCCCTGCTCCTCCCTGTAGCTGACCACTGGCGGGGTGGCTTTAGTCCCCGTCTCCACCGGCCCCTTGGAATTCCGTATCCAGTGAGACTGACAGGCAATTGCGTGTTAAGCCCAACCGCTCCTGTGCCTCTTTGGCGGTCGGTGGCAAGCCGCCGCCAATTCCCCTGGAATTCCAAACGTATATACGATTTCCACCGGGGGGCCCATTCATACATTACCCTTGCTAGCTTCTTTAGTCTTGTACCTCGTCCGTTCGCCCAGTTTCGGTGATCTTCACGTTATGTGTCTCCTGCAACAGGTGTCCAATATCTCTATCCTAAAAATGAAGGATTGGCGCCAGAGAAATGGGCACCCGCGGCATGAGAGGATCGGAGAGATTTCACCAGTTAGGGCAGGCAATAAATGGCCAGAAACATGCCGATCCGAGTCACATTGGCACCAGTTTGTTAACTGGGGGCTTAGAGCCAAAATGACTTCAAGCCGTTGTTTATCCAATAAAGACATCAAATCAACAGGAGTAGATACTTTAACAACTTTACTGATGGAACATTACAGCGCTGCATGACTACACAGGTACCTCATGGTTCAAAATCCTGTGCAGTACTGAATGTACATTTGTGGCTTTGTTTTATCATCTTACAAAAAGAGGCGTCAACATTCCGCCCAGATCATTATAATATACATTTTGTTACGAATCCCACCTCCCATCTTGATGCGCAGACTTCTTGTCTCTTCCATGCTCCAAGGTTGTCTTATTTGATTTACTAAACTGATCTGGTTGGCATCTTTCTTATCTGTCAGAGGGCCCACACATTCCATTCAGCTTGTTACTAAGTGGTACTTTTACACACACCAAAGATTTCTGTTTTACCTCATCCCTTAACCTTGCTCTCCCTTGCTTGTTCTGAGAGACAACTTAATTTCTTATCTATTCTTAATCTACAGCCTGCATAGGTGTTTGACATTAGCAAAGCCTTACTTTTACAGAAGCAAAATAGCAAGTTAATACATTTCTAATAACATCATGAATATATGTATATTCTAATAACTTCTATATTCTAATACATGTTTTTGAGGTATTTTTTATATCACCCTCCTTCACTTCCCCCAGGTAATTCCTCCCCCCCCCCACTCACAGCAATCTTTGGAGATTTTCTAGGTCCTAGTTAGAAAAGCACATCTGCCCAACTAGGGCAGGTCCATCCAGGAGGCCAACTGAAGCAGTCGCCTCAGGTAGTAGATTGGTGGGAGGCGCCCGTGTCTTTCTGCCAAGCAGCCTCCCCAGCTCCTCCTTCTCTTTCCACTCCCTGGACTGGAAAAGGACAAGGGAGACTGAGAAGAAGAGAAAGTTTGCAGCAGCCAGACTTCACGCTGTGCCAGTGAGAGAGTGTCAGAGACTACGCTACCCATAACTTATTGCAATCCTACATGCGCTTGCCTGGGAGTAAGGCCATTAAACACAACGGGGCTTGATTCTGAGTAAAGGAAGAGGGGGACAGAGAGGAGGAAGAAATGTGGAGGGGAGGGGAGAGCTGAGCTAGGACATTGGAGAGTGGGAGGAGCAGAGGCGGGCACATCCTCGGGTAAGAAGGGGGCAGCCTCCTCGGGCACATAGAGGACATGCGCTGGCCCTGATCTGATCTCAAGTGAGGAAGAATCCAGGTTCTGACAGTCATACTGGGATGAGGGTAGTACTGAATCCTATACCAACCCCAACTCCTGTCCCCCCGCCCCAAACTGGCCTCCCATTGCAGAAGTGATGATGGACAATGGGGAAAGCCTTCGTTTTAGAGATCCCCTGAGCATATGCTCATGGGGCAGAGCACCAGAAGGGCGAAAGGCCTTCCCCTGGGAACCCCACCAGGTACAATCTCTGGAGGCTGTTCAGAGGCTACTTAAAAGCACAGACTCATTTCTTCTGCCAGACTCCAAAGCTGATCTCTGCAATGCAGGGTGAGTTGTACTAAAGGGTTCCTTCACACAGCGTCATCAGAGGCTCAGTCTTGGTGAGCAAGAAAGAGGAGGAACGAGCAGAGCAGGAACGCACCAGAAGCAGAGGCTCGAGACCAAACACAGATCATTCTCAGGCGTCGAAACTCCTGTTTCCAGATTGTTCTCAAAGCTAAACTAGCATCTGTTGATATTGTGATGTCACAGCTGGGGTGTTGTGAGGATGAGGGCCCCGGGTATCACAGTGGCTAGGTAAACTACTGTCGAGAACCGCTGGTCTGTGGTGTATTCCATTCTGATGCTCTCTTGGATTGGAGACGGAGACAAGTCCAATAAGAGTTGTTTTTCACTAGTGAGTTATGCTTTAATTGCAAACCCTCGTTTACAAGCCATGCTCTCTTCTCGCGATTGTTGCTGCTGGAACCGATCGACCAGAGACTGGAAAACAGCAGCTGAGTACAGCTGAAGTCTGCACTGCTCCTTTGGCAAAAGTGGACACGATCCAGTCTTGTGGCTGACAGGCAAAACTGCAGTTGGTTTGATGGGGAGGGATGAAAAAAAATCTTTGGACTGAGGGGGAGAGTTGGAAACAACTCACCCAAATGCTGGATTAAAAAACAAATCCCTACCTCCTAATAACCAAAGAGGAGCTCCTAAATACACTTTTCCCAGTCCGCAGAGTCACTGCACTCTTTGCAAATACATATCAAATTATACCTGCAGTGTGAGAAGCCTTGGCCACCCCTTCCCCCTCTCTCTCATACACACACACAAACACACGCACAAGCACGCACGCACGCACGCACGCACGAGTGTCTCGGGTGCAATGTGATGTGCACTGTGTTTACTCAGCAAGCGTATGCAACTTGCACATGCTTAGAGGAAACAAGGCTGCTGTCCTGAGACTGAAGGTTGCGGCTCTGAGAGTCCTGGCAAATCCACGTGTCCAGAGATCTCTCGTTCAATAGCTGCTATCACTCAGAGCCAGCTGAGCCAGCTTTTTAAAAAAAAATTTTTAAAACACTCCCTTTCTGTATGAAGCTTTGCATGTAATCATGATATGATTACTCGGTTGATATGCTGATGATTCAGTGAGAATTTAACCCATAGACCAAATGTTCTGGAGCTAGAGCCTGCTCCTGCTCCAGTCCTCCTAGTCCACACAACAATCAGGAGTCAACCACTCCTGACATTGTAAGAAAGAACCCTTCTGTATGCCTGGGGCGGCATGCCAAATGCTGCCCCCCCCTTACCCGATGAAGTGCCTGTCATTGCTCCTCCCACTCTCCCATATTCTAGCTCAGCACTGCCCTCCCCTCCACATTTTCCCTTCTTTTCTGTCCCCAAAAGGAAAATGAAAGAGGACAGTGGAGGCAAGTAGGCAGACCGAGATGGACGAACCCCACCTACCTGCTGCCTGAGGCAAACACTTCAGTTGGCCTCATAGATGGGCCGGCCCTGAGCAGAACAGATAATAAGTGTAATTAAGATTTAGATTAGAACATCTCCAGATACCATGTTGGATGCTCTGCCCCATGAAGACTCCAATAAATAAAGGAATGCGGGGGGGACATGGAACGAGGCCTCCATGATAAAGACCTAAAACAACCCTTTCTTGCTTCTTCAAAACAGATGAAGAGGGACGATTCAGTTTGAAGGAGCAACTGTGTGGTGGAGGAGGAGGAATGGGGGATGTGGGAACAGGGCGCGTGTGCTTTACATGGACAAAAGGAAAGGGGGCAGAATGTGGGCACCATTTTGGGTGGGTCATTTTGGGTGGGTCTGTGCGTTGGATTCACATGCAAATCCTGATATCCCATTCCCCCCACTTGCAAACACCATTCCCTTCCCCAACAAGTTTTCACTGAGAACACATGAACACGCACACGTACGCACACACGCACAAACATATTATTTGCTGTGTCAATTTATTTTGATCATGTTTTGAGAGGAATTGAACCCATACACCACACACCATCAAGTTCTTTAACATTAGTCTCTAATCAGACTCTTTTACCCTTTTTGACCTGCCCTGTTAGATCTTATCCAACCCTCCACCAGCTGCTAAATGAGGATCCAGGAATACTGAATCTCAGGTTTTGAATGTTTTAATTCCCGGGTCCCTGAGGCCTCTGCTTCATGCCCATGAATGGCAAGCTCCACAGGAGATGAGGTGCGAATCCTTCCAGAGTGGATGGAGACATTGGAGCATTGGTGCATTTCAGATGTGTGATGTTGTATATAACCATACCGCCAGTTATGTCCTCCACTCCTGTTGGTACGTTGCAAAAATTTGGTGTTACACAGCCTCGTAAACCAACATTATATTCAACATCTTCAGCTGGGAAAGAAAAAGGGGAGAGTTCACAAGCGCCCCATAACCTCCAACATTTCACATACAAAACCAGGCAAGTATTTGTAACACCCTAATTCTCACAGCCAACGTCACATCCCTCCTCCCTCCTCCTAAAATTCTGCATTGTGAAATGTTCTGTCTACCAGGTCTAATGCCCTAAATCTATTCTTCACCTCCACTGTATACTCATAAGGGATATGGTTTAGGTCATATCTGACTGGTCTAGTGGTGTTCCCTACATTCTTCAGTTTAAGCCTGAATTTTGCAATAAGAAGCTCATGATCTGAGCCACAGTCAGCTCCAGGTCTTGTTTTTACTGACTGTACAGAGCTTCTCCATCTTTGGCTGCAAAGCACATAATCTATCTGGTTTCGGTATTGACCATCTGGTGATGTCCATGTGTAGAGTCACCTCTTGTGTTGTTGGAAAAGAGTGTTTGCTATGACCAGCGTGTTCTCTTGACAGAACTCCGTTAGCCTTTGCCCTGCTTCATTTTGCGCTCCAAGGCCAAACTTGCCTGTTCCGTTTATTTCTTGATTTCCTACTTTAGCATTCCAGTCTCTATGATGTAAAGGACATCTTTTTTGGGTGCTAGTTCTAGAAGGTGTTGTAGGTCTTCACAGAACCGGTCAATTTCATCTTCTTCGGCATCAGTGGTTGGGGCATACACTTAGATTACCGTAATGTTGAATGGTTTGCCTTGGATTCGAACTGAAATCATTCTGTCGTTTTTGAGGTTGCACCCCAGTACTGCCTTTCCCACTCTTTTATTGACTATGAGGGCTACTCCATTTCTTCTAAGGGATTCATGCCCACAGTAGTAGATATGATGGTCACCTGACTTAAATTCGCCCATGCCCGTCCATTTTAGTTCGCTGATTCCCAAGATGTCAATGTTCAATCTTATCATCTCATTTTTGACCACATCCAGCTTGCCTTGATTCATAGACCTCACATTCCATGTTCCTAAGCAGTATTGCTCCTTGCAGCATTGGATTTTCCTTTCAACCTCAGACACATCCACAGTTGGACGTCCTATTGGCTTTGGCCCAACCGCTTCACTCTTTCTGGGTCTACTTGGAATAGTCCTCCGCTCTTCCTCAGTAGCATATTGGACACCTTCCGACCTGAGGGGCTCATCTTCCGGCGTCATATCTTTTAGCCTTTTGGTACTGTTCTTGGCAAGGTTACTGGAGTGGTTGCCATTTTCTTGGCAAGGTTACTGGAGTGGGTTGCCATTTCCTTCTCCAGTGGATCACTTTTAGTCAGAACTCTCTGCTACGACCTGTCCGTCTTGGGTGTCCCTGCACAGCATAGCTCATGGCTTCATTGAGTTACGCAAGCCCCTTTGCCACGACAAGGCAATGATCCATGAAGGAGTTAATGTTACCAGTCATTAAAACAGTCAATGTTACCAGTCATTAAAAACAGACCCCCCAGCCCCAGCAGCTGTAATGTATGGAATGGCTGTCTGTGAACTGAGTGTTGTCTTAGTATTCACACACATGCGCTTACTGACATGTGGGCTGGAATGGAGAAGCATGAACCTTCCAGCTCCTACAAACACTTGCAAAGGGTCTGAACTCTGAGGAAAGACCACTGTCCTCTCCATTTGCTAACATTGGAACAAGACTAGGGAGAGTCGCAAGGAAACAGGAGAACTGAGATTGACTTGGGTAAATAGGGAGAGTTGGAGGCAAGGCCTTCCGTTGAAGGAGGTGGTGAAAGCTGTGGCTATGTTGTTCAGGGAACAGGGGGGGGGTGCTTAACCCCCTGATGTTTGGCAAGAGGAGGGGATCCTCTTGTGCAATCATGGGCAGCTTCTGAAAATAGACAGTCAAGTCTTGGTATCTGCGCTCTCCATTCCCATATATTCGCTTATCTGCAGGAACGAAGAGTGCAACTTAGCTCACGCTATTCGTGGTCTGTTCTTGCCTATCTGTGGCCATTCTGAAGCTATCCGAGGTGCATCCAAGGTGGCCATTTTCAATACTGTGGTGGCCCTTTTTACACTCACTGTACCCATTTTAAAGCTATCCATGTCCATTTTGAAGCCGGCCACAGCCATTCTGAATCTAACAGTGGCTATTCTGAACTATCCCCAACTTTCTGAAGGTATTTATGCCAATTTGATTTCCCCCTCTAACCACATTCATCCCAAAGGACCAATGATTCAGTATCCATGATTCGGTATCTGCTGGGTTTACTAGAAACCTAACGCCCACACAAACCAAGAATTGACGGTATTTGGCAAATGGAGGGGTCTGTCGAAAATGAATCACAGAAAGGCCTTGTGAGGACGGGGGTTAGAATAGAGATGTGTGTCTTTGGAGAGAGCAAACAAACAAACCTCTTAGCCGCATGACTTACGTGCTTCACCTGTAGTGCCGAAGCTCAAACACTTGGTCTCATCGCCCCGGCAGGAGATCGTTTTCTGAGACTCACAGTGATCTGAATCGAAGGATAGGCAAGCTGGACACTCCCGCCCATTTTCTGGAAGTTCACTGCGACGTGGCACTGCCAAAATGAAACACTGCACTCAGCACATGCTCATTTCCTCACCCCTGGCTCCTTGCAACCACATCTGCAAGAAATTAATCTCTCACTCCTGGTTTTTGCAATTCAGATCCGCTGTGCAGATGAGGCAAATCTGCTAGATATCTCTAAAAACATGTTTGGTGTTACACCAGGTGGTTCTGTGGGTGATCTGGACCTCTGATTCTGGCTGCAGTTCTTAGCTGCATTCTGCTTGGGATTTGCAATGAAGTCTGGATTTTGCCGGCTGCTCTTCAGAGGAATAGAGGTCCTCCCTTCTACAGGGAGACAGGACTGAAGAGCCCTTGATCCCTCCAAAGATCAGCTAAGTATTTACCAGTGATGCAGATAGTCAGACCCCTACTGTTTTGAACAGACCCAAGCAAATAAGAACACACTTTGCCCCTATATACACTCCATTTTCATCTTGGGTAATCGTGATTTTATCCATCATGGCATCCCTCAAAGAATTCTGGGAATGAGAGTTGGGTTAGATTGCATGAATCCCCTCCTTCGTTCTTATAGAACTGCAATTCCCAGGAGGGCTAGTTCTCCACACAGGATATGAGGTCACCATCCCAGCAGCTTCTCAACCAAGTTCTGCATTCAACATGGGGCTATGAGTTCACCTCAGAAGATGAAGCCATAGAGCCCATAGGGGTGGTGGATGCCTCATTCTCCCCATTGCAATAATCTACGAATATGAATCTTTGGCATGGGTATTTGTGGTATGATAAAGTGAAAGCAAATTTAGAATTTAAAAATCACTATGTCAGACATGCATTATGGAGTATTTGGAATAGATATAAAATGAGGTTTTATGAGAAAATACCATTACGGGTAGCACCATATGAAGCGCATTTTGCTAGAAGTAGTGTGTCAAAAGAGAAAGGACTACTATACAGAAATGTATTAAGTTTTTCACAAGGAGACTGTACAATGAAATCAAGAGAAAAATTAATGGAAGAAGATTTTAATTGCCAATGGTTTGTATATGCCCAAATTTTGGAGAGATTTAAAGTGGACAAGAAGGCATATGGATTTGTAGAAGAAGAATCAATATTGGAGGTACAATTAAAATCTGAAGACCAGGTAATTTCAAAAATGTATAAATTGCTTTTGAAGTTTGAAACAGAAGAAGAACAGGTTAAAGAATGTACGATTCATTGGGCGAAAAATGTAGGTCATGTTATTTTAATCGATCAATGGGAACAATTATGGTTAAAACAGTTGAAATTTACGTTAAATGTTAATATCAAAGAAAATATGTATAAAATGATGTATAGATGGTATATAACCCCAAGCAAATTAGCAAAAATGTATGAGAAGGTGACGAATAGATGTTGGAAATGTAAAAATCAAGAAGGGACTTTTTACCATATGTGGTGGACATGCTCCCAAGCAAAGAAGTACAGGACCCAGATTCATAAACAGATTGAGTTGATTTTAAAGATTAAGATTCAAATGAAACCGGAAACTTTTTTGTTGGGTATGTGGGATGATCATGTAGGCGAAAAATTTCAAACTTTGTTTTTATATATGATAGCTGCGGCAAGAATTTTATATGCACAATATTGGAAGAATTCGGAGATACCTTCGTTGGAAGATTGGTGGCTGAAAGTTTTGGATTATGCCGAAATGGACAAACTTACAATTTTAATTAAGGAAAAGTCAGTTAACCTTTTCGTGAATAATTGGAAACCATTTATAGATTTTTTAAGAGAGAGAGAGAGGAACGATGTGATGATATGTGGATTTAATGAATAGATTGTGGGTGTTATTTTGGCTAAGTTGGAAATTATATATAGAAAATAGTGAATAGTATGCTAGTAGGATGTGACGCTTTGTGCTTGCTATAATTTTATGAATTATGTATTGTTTTTATGTTATTATATCAATAAAATATAAATATACTGGGGGAAAAAAAGGAATATGAATCTTTGTCCAGTTCTAGGGGTAATGGGGTGGGGGGTGTAAAATGTCTACACTTTTCACTGTAAGAAAATGGAGATACTTACGACGGACGTTTTTCTTATTGCACAGGTCTGTCTTGCAGACTTCTTGTTTTGCAATGAAGTTAAGGTTATTTTCCGAAGCAATAAAATAGCTGCCTTCGAGCCAGAATTTGGAGTCAACACATGTCTTTGAAGCAGAGATATTCATGAGGGTAAAGCCATCTATGAAAAGTAATTGGAAAGAAATAATTGGATCTGCAGTCATGGTTGTCTTTTGACACTGAACTTTGAAATTTTAAAAATTATTGGTCTTTTCAATGCATTTAGAACTTAACCAGGAAGGGGCCACAACAAAATGCTGTAGCACTGAAGCAGACCCTAAAAAGAGTGATTGTTTAGTTTTATCAATAGTCTATCGCCAATAGGGCATATAGGTCATACAAGGTGTGCACCCACCCTTTCTTCTGTGTACATTATTTTGGTTTAGTATCTCTGTTTTCAGGGCTCTCTCTACTGCAGTGGTTCCCAGACTGGGAGGCACGGCTCCCAGGGGAGCCGCGGATACCAGCCAGCGGAGCCGTGGATACCAGCCAGGGGAGCCGCGGATACCAGCCAGGGGAGCCGCGGAAACAAGCTAGGGAGCCGCGGAGTGCCATGGAAAACAGTGCAATGCCAATTGGCAGGCATGAACATAATGTAATGGAGAGGCACAGTCAATGGTCAAAAACGTTTGGGAAACAGTGCCCTACTGTGAACTCTTTCTCTATCTGCAACCTCCTTTGCTCCCTCCAATCTCTATTTTTTTCCTGGTTTTTTTAATCTCTTCACAGTAAATATACCCTGGATCAAAGTGAAGGGCTGCTGGGGCTCGACTTGTGCCTTTTGTTTGTTTCTTTGTTTCTGTCTTCCTCTCCAGCTTATTGTTCATCTCTTCCTGGAAGAAAGTTCCACTAGATTCTATGGAACCTTCCTCAGATTCATCATGTCACAATAAAATGAAAAGCTTCATCCACATCACTGCAAAGGTGTAGCACTCACTGCCTTCCTCATCTTCATGCATCTTATCTGCTCTCACTCTCGCTCACTCCCGCTGCCCATCCATGGACTTCAAAGGGATCCTGCTACCCACACTGACTGTGGTAAGCAGTTTCAGCCCCCGGGGAAGGGGGGGTGCAGGTCGTGCTAATCAGACATCTTCATTTGCTTTATAAAAAGGATCTCTCTGAGATCACACTTGGAACCTGTGCAAGTCCTTGATGCTTTGCAGCGTCACCTGGGGAATAATGTTCCAGCCTCGCCAGAACGTTTGTTGGAGCAAAGCATTGCTGGGCATCTGCCGAGTCCCCGGGACCCACAGCAGGGTGTCCTGCTGATCTCTGAGACTCCACCTGCACCAACAGTCTTTGCTGTGTCTTGATGAAGGGATATTCGTAGGGGGGACACAGTGGGAGGGGTCTCATGGAGGGCAGTCTGTTGACCCCCCCCCCCCCGAAAGACGGACCTGAGTCATCCCCTACTGCTACAGTGAGCAAGACATGAAAACATCTTGTTAAGCATGAAGTTGAATAAGATATCACCATACTCACCCATGGAAAGTTCATAAGCAGAATTGAGACAGCTATCTTCATCTTCTGCACACTCAATCACCAGGGGATTGGTGCAGCTTTCTTCTTTGCCAAGACACTGGTAACAAGACAGAGATGCCACTGCAGAGAGAGAGAGAGAGAGAGAGAGAGAGAGAGAGAGAGAGAGAGAGAGAGAGAGAGATGCAAAGACTCAGTGCCACCAACACAGGTCACTAAGAAGCCCACATGTTCCCCTAACCATTCTACATGTCACCTCTGCTCCCGTGAAACTGAATCCTAGTTTGCTTAATCCACAGTTTCTACAACACTGGATGAGAAATCCGAGGGAGGGCAGGAGTGGGCTGAAGCTGTGTTCAGGATCCTGATTATCCATAGTTAGCTGATTTTCTAGCCCTGGACAACATCCACACAGGCCACACAATGCAAACAGCATGTCCATTTCCAGCTACAGACCACAATGTTCCTGTAGTCAGACGTTTTGGGAGGGAGATGTTGAACCTGCTGTTTTTAAGGGGGAACTAAAGAGAGTGGTTTTTATTTCCATATCAAACACCTGAAAAGCCTTCTGGCCTATTGCACAGGCTTGTTTTGGATGCTCTGTAATGTCATGGGTCTGAGAGGAGCAATCTAATTGGCTGGGGGGGGGGAATGGAAGTTCTTTCTTGTTCCCCAACGCCTCCAGCCAATCACACTGCACAGTGATGGAGTGACATGCCCCACAGAGCGCATTGCTCTACCACTGTCCACTGATAAGGGCAGCACTGGTGGATTGCAGGGGGTGGCCAGGGGCAACGGTCCTTTGCTAGTGTCCCCCCTGGCCAACCTCTGATGCTGCCCATGGTGTTGTCAGTGTTGGACTGTTCTATTCACACCCTCTTCTACACAGCTCTGGAATCCTTCATCTTCCTTCTGCCGAGCCCTGGTCTGCTCCTCTCTCGCCTCCAAGGGACCAAGAAAACCCAGCTCCTTCCATGCATTTGGGACTCAGTGTCTCGTTTTCTGAAACAATCCCAAAGAAATGGCTCCTGGCCTTCAAAGTCTACTCTGCTGGACATCATGTCCATTCTGCACGACTTGTGGTCCAGCCTCCCTGACAGGGGGGTGTATATTATCCATAAGGCTGACTAGGCTTCAGCCTAAGGGCCCCGCAGCCTAGAGACCATGCAGGGACAGCGTGGCTGTAACGGGGTGAAAGACTGCAGTATTGGAATGGTCCCAAAATACCTGAAAGCCTAGGGACCCGGCCATGGGTTAATACATCCCTGCTTCCAGATCTGCTCAGTGCATAAAAATAACATTACCTTTTGCATATCTACTCACCTGCGGGAAGCAGGGCGAAGAGGAGGCAGGTGGTCAGCAGAACCTTCATAGTGCAGGAAAGATTCAAAACCACGGAGGAGTCGGAGCTGAGCTGAACCAACCAAGGCGAATGATGCATCCAGGGGCTTGATCAGAGGAATTTATAGGTGCAGAAGAGCCCCAGGGCGACACCTGAGCAGAACTGGTTTGGGGTGATGCTGGACGTGATTCCAATGGAGACTGTACGTTTTCCGAGAAGTCCGGTAACACTTGGCTGCAACAGAGTTGTGAAACGGGAAGTCATTTTGCCAAAGATCCGATCAATCTGTTCAAATCCCAATTTCAAAATATTTGGTGCTGAAGAACAAAATGACATTGCATATTGTACCAATTAACCTCAATTTTCACAACCTCATGCCAGTTCAGTTTGAATCTTATGGCATTTTTTTTACAACTCCATTGTCATTCCATTCCAGTTCTTTTCAGGAGGATACGATTGAGTCTCGCCCAGCCATCCAATGCATCAGTGTTCAGTGCCACACTATTGCTGTGTTTCCAGCTTCCTCCGGCAGCCTGTATGTCTTCCCAGAATGCGTCTTCCTCCTTGCAACTGCCTCTGTTGCTCCCCGATCCTTCGGCATCATACACTTTGGTAATACGTGTGACATCCCACCCTCAAACCAGGTGTGCCGGCCCTATCATTTACACAAGGTGAGGTCACCCACTGCAAGTGGCGAGGTGCTGGAGTAGCATTTAATGGTGGCAGATTAACAAGGATTTCATTTTTGCCACCTGTCAGAGGCAGGTGAGAGCCATGGAAAGCTTCTATTACCATCCGTGCTTGGGGCTTACTCCTGAGTAGACAGACATAGGACCGCACTGTGATAACGTCTGCCCATCACAGTGTATTGAAGCCTGGCTGTTTTGTATTTGGAACCAGATGCATTCTCAGTGGTGTTCAGAAACCTTCCACATACAGAGTGTTGCAGGAATCCATTGGGGTGTAGTGAGGGCCCCACCCCACCCCCAATATTTTTGTGTCGTCGGCCACCCTCCCCTGAACCCCCACCTCCTTATCCCATCCAAATCCATCAAGAAATCACGGAGATACAGCCATTTTTATCGAAGCGCATTAAGAATTCAGCTCCTTTCCGGCTTGCGCGCACTTTGACAGCTGGCACGCGCCAGCAGAGGTCAAAAGTTCTCAGGCACGCGCACGCCGCAAGCCTCCTCAAACCCCCAGTGAAGCAGTCAGCAGCAAAATTCACCCTGTACCCTTTTAATCCTATCAGCCTTCTAACCTCACTAAGCCTTTAATCCTCTTTCTGGGCGTTCAGCCAAAATCCACTAGACGGCGCGTGTATCCAATTAAAGGATTATCGGAACCGCTAGCCGCTCTGACCCACTAACCCACTCTACAATTTTTCTTATATTTGACAGCTAAAAGGAACACGAACCTATTTCTAAGGCAGTGGATCATTCTGTTAAATTGCTGTGGTTTAGGGGATCCCCTTGAGAGTTATGTACCGGATCTTCACTAAGGATCATCGGGGCTTCCTCAGGGATGGGTCCCTACACAGAAGGGCCCCGATCCTCGCGTACTGTTGGGGTTAATCCCTGCTGTAACGGATAGGCTCCTGGCAGAAACGCAATAGATCTGCAGCTGTAAATGGCCCAGTTCGGAACTGGGCATCCTTCTGGAATCCGAGGAGCAGGGTTGTAGAGTGGTTCGAGTCCCTCCCCCTCCTCCCGTGACGGAAACCTTAGGGTAAACGAAGACAGCCCGGGGGGTGTCTCCTGCCATAGATCTGCACTGCAAGGAGTAGGGGAAGCCATTTTAAAGCATAACTCCTGTGTATCAACCTATTCTGTGCTGGCCTCAAATGGCTGCCTTCTACCTGGGGAGCCGGCTGGGGCCAGGGAGGAGGGAAATCCCAAGATCACAGCAAGGAGTCAGATTGTCACCACTCCATTTCCTCAGGATCTTATCTCTTGGGTCTGCATCTTCCCTCCATCAATCTCCACCATCTCCCACATCCTGGAATCATTTATCTCTGTCTTTCCTTGTTACTATTATTCAAAATGCCTCTCTCCTGACTGCCATTTACCTGATTACAACTTGTCCCTCTGTGCATGCGATCACTGTCTCACCTCCCATTGTTCCTGCTTTGCCTGGCTACATTTGTTTCACATGGTAATCCGGTTACCTGCCTGGCTCTTGCCTGATTGACAGGAACAATTCAAAAGTCTTAAACTGTATGTTTGGTACCATGGGGCAGGGACCCATTGTGTGACACTTTTGGCTATCTAATTGGAAATACTGCCTTTTGTGTTAAGCTGGCTTCTCAAAGGACTCATTCATAAAACTCCGGAAAACCTCGCTTCACCTGAAGTGGGGGTCTAATCCTATTACCTCCTGCCACCCAGTACCCCCACCCATCATACCATTGGTTCACAGTTGCACAAAGCATCACACTTTTCATTGGTTCTTTAATAAAGTTTATCCTTTATTGGTTCAAAGTTTCACAAACACTGCTGCTGTTCTCATTGGTGTAAAGTTTCAATCCTCCATCTGATTGGCTGTATCAACGTGTAACTTCTTGGATCCTTTCCCCTGTTGGTTTGTCTTTATCATGTATTTTCTGTAACAATGTACTCCATGATTTCACCTGTAATAATGAAATGTATATAAACCTTTGTATTGATTATATCTGTTACACTTTCTGCATTGCTGATCGTGTCCTTTGCTAGCAAAGTAAAGATCTATCTTTTCCCAGTGCTGGTCTGTTTGGAGCTCTAATTTTGGCGCCTCCGCAATTCGCGGATTTTCCTTTTTTTTTTCCTTTTTTTTCTTTTTTGGGTACCTTCTCCGTCTCCAAGAGTCTGGTGCTTGAACACCGGATCAAACGAGCTGAAATCACTCATCCCACCCAGGGGTGCTCACAACAGGGGGAGGCAGGAGCATGGCCAGTCTGTTCCTGAGGCTGATGGAGGGGGTCACTGGTGGGTGGGGGGAGTCACTTCCACTGTTCCCCCTCCTGCTGCTCGCTGGTTTTGAAAAGGAGGGTCGGAACAGCATCACAGAGGAAGTGCGGAGGAGAGGGGGGGGGATGGTGATCCGTCAATCCTTTTTCCTCTATGGCTCTGGAATCCTACTTCTTTCCCTGCTCTGTTCCCGTCTTTCTGACCCTATCTCGTGAACGGGAGAAGCTGGAAGGAAGGTGGTCGCAGCAGCTGATGTAGCCCTGAAGAGGAGGCCAGGATTTGGGGAAGAACCTCAGGTTTCAGCAGGCCTTGGACTGGCCCTAGATCAAAAGAGACAAAACATCCAGAATGCCATAATCACCAGAAGCTGTAGCAAAGACTGGACGATAGCAGTACAAATCTCTCATTGTTCCTGACATCGTGTTGCCTCAGTATCAACAGACACCGGATTAGGCTTTGAGAACAATCTGGAAACAGGAGCTGAGAGGCCTGAGAACGACCGGTTTTTGGTCTCCAGCCCGTGGTTCATTTGCACCGCGTACCAGGCGCTGCGTTCCTGCTCTGCTCCTCCTAGTCGCAGCTCGCCAAGACCAAGTCTCTGACAAATAAGCGTAACTCGCTCTACACTGCAGAGATTAGCTTTGGAGTCTGGCAGAAGAAAGGAGTCCTACACCTGGGCTTGCGTTTGGGAACAAACTGGCTTCCAGTCTGGTTCCCTAAAGACAGGCATGCAATGCTTTCTGCACATTCCAGGTTTCAGAACGTCTCCATCTGAACCAGCTGCGTGGTTCAAACCGTCCTCAAAAGCATCTGATACATAGTGTATTGGAGCATTCCCACCTGGTAGTTTTCCATGTCAGCTCTGCCAAACCTGTGCAAAGTCAGGACAATTCTACTCTCAGTGATTTCATAGGACCATCCTTGTGTCATCTGCCTTTCTAATCAATTAGCACACCTACTAAATACGCCTGTTCCCTTTCTCAATATAGCTGCCCAGGGTCGGCCCATCCACGAGGCCAACTGAGATGGTCGCCTCAGGCAGCAGTTTGGCAGGTGATGCCCACCTCTGTCTGTCCACCCGCCTATTCTTCTCTCCTCTCACTCTCTTTATTAGAAAAAGAAGAGGGGGCGGAGCCAAAAGAGAATTGCGGAAGAGATTAGAGGAGAGGGTTGAGCTAAGTGTCCACTCCAGTCCGCCACTCTCCTGTCCTCCAGACTCCCCCTACTTCTCTATCTCTCCCTTCCTTTTCCAATCCAGGAAATGGGAAGAGCAGAGACTGGCACATCACCAGATAGGAAGCTTTTGGCGTGTTGCCTGCCTGTGTAAACCGCCTTGAATAAAGTCTGAGGAGAAATCTGATGACAAGAAAGGAGGTGGTATAATTATAACTATAATAATAATAATAATAATAATAATAATAATAATAATAATAATAATAATAATAATAATAATAATAATAATAATTATTATTATTATTATTATTATTATTATTATTATTATTATTATTATTATTATTATTATTATCACCCACAGAACCACCTGGTGAAACACCAAACATGTTTTTAGAGATATCTAGCAGATTTGCCTCATCTGCACAGCGGATCTGAATTGCAAAAACCAGGAGTGAGAGATTAATTTCTTGCAGATGTGGTTGCAAGGAGCCAGGGGTGAGGAAATGAGCATGTGCTGAGTGCAGTGTTTCATTTTGGCAGTGCCACGTCGCAGTGAACTTCCAGAAAATGGGCGGGAGTGTCCAGCTTGCCTATCCTTTGATTCAGATCACTGCGAGTCCCAGAAAATGATCTCCTGCCGGGGCGATGAGACCAAGTGTTTGAGCTTCAGCGCTACAGGCGAAGCACGTAAGTCATGTGGCTAAGAGGTTTGTTTGTTTGTTTGCTCTCTCCAAAGACACACATCCCTATTCCAACCCCCGTCCTCACAAGGCCTTTATATGATTCATTTTCAACAGACACCTCCGTTTGCCAAATACCATCAATTCTTGGTATGCGCGGGCGTTAGGTTCCTACTAAACCCAGCAGATACCGAATCATGGATACTGAATCATTGGTCCTTTGGGATGAATGTGGTTAGGGGGGGGAATCAAACTGGCACAAATACCTTCAGAAAGTTGGGGATAGTTCAGAATAGCCACTGTTAGATTCAGAATGGCTGTGGCCGGCTTCAAAATGGACATGGATAGCTTTAAAATGGGCACAGTGAGTGTAAAAAGGGCCACCACAGTATTGAAAATGGCCACCTTGGATGCACCTCGGATAGCTTCAGAATGGCCACAGATAGGCAAGAACAGACCACGAATAGCGTGAGCTAAGTTGCACTCTTCGTTCCTGCAGATAAGCGAATATATAGGAATGGAAAGCGCAGATACCAAGACTTGACTGTATATTTTCAGAAGCTGACCCAAGAGGATCCCCTCCTCCTGCCATGCATCTGGGGGTTAAGCACACCCCCGTTCCCTGAACAACATAGCCACAGCAGCTTTCACCACCTCCTTCCACGGAAGGCCTTGCCTCGAACTCTCCCTATTTACCCAAGTCAATCTCAGTTCTCCTGTTTCCTTGGGACTCTCCCTAGTCTTGTTCCAATTTTAGCAAATCGAGAGGACAGTGCTTCTTCCTCAGAGTTCAGACCCTTTGCAAGCATTTGTAGGTTCATGCTTCTCCATTCCAGCCCACATGTCAGTAAGCGCATGTGTGTGAATACTAAGACAACACTCAGTTCACAGACGGCCATTCCATACATTACAGCTGCTGGGGCTGGGGGGTCTGTTTTTAATGACTGGTAACATTGACAGTCTTCAATTCTATACATAGTTACCTGGGAGTAGCCTTCTCCACTGGATGCCGCCATTAATAGGGAAGGAGAAGACACATAAAAAGCAGAACCAGAAGCACATTACACATCACTTAGAGAGAATATACGGACACCTCCATTTACTTTGTTCTGTTCCCTTCATGTGTGGGGGAGGAGGGACGAAAAGTCACAAAGGAACATACAAAGGGAACACAACACTTCCCTACCTAAGTAATGTGCAACACAATCCAAATCTGCCTTTTGTACATCCCTCCTGTCAGAGGCGTAACTAGGGTGGAGCGAAGGCAAGTAGTTCTGCAAGACTCCGTAACACCGGAGTCAGCGGCCCCTCCCCTTTGCTGTTGGAGCCATTCTGACGGCAAGGGCAACATGCAGGACACTCCCCTGTTGCTGCCGGACATTGCCCCTGCCTCCTGTTTTCATTAATATCGATATCCTCCTAACAGAGTCACTTGACTGGAGGAAAACGTTTTTTATTCCCCTTGGAGCAAGGAATGCTGGGAAAACTCAAACAGACCCCACAGTTTCAACCCCCATCCCAAACGATCATCCAGCTGTGAAGGAGTTGAGCCATGCCTTAAACATACTGTGTACAGTGGAACCTTGGATTGCAAGTAACTTGGTTTGCGAGTGCTTTGCAAGACGAGCAAAATTGTTTTCTAAGTTTTGACTTGATAAACGAGCAAGGTCTTGCAATACGAGTACATTGTGTTCTCCAAGAGATCTCTCTGTGTGTTTGCAGAGGGAACAATAGCGTCTCCTGGGCAAGAAACTGCCCTCCCCTTGGTCGTTAACAATCTGTTCTCCCTCTGCAAGAGGTTTCGTTTGTGCAGATAATAGCTCAGAGTTTGCTTTGCAACTTCTGTAGAGCAAATGTCTCAGCTATTCTCTGCAAAAACGGAGGCTCTTGCAGAGAGAGAACAGAATGCAACTTCTGTAGAGCAAATGTCTACAAAACAAAATTCTGTAGAGCAAATTCTCTGCAAAAACGGAGCCTCAGTCTTGCAGAGGGAGAACAGATTGTTAACGAGCAAGGGTTTTGCAGAGAAACGGCAGGGACATCTTGAGAAAGTGATGGGGGGAGGGCAGTTTGTTGCCCAGGAGACGCTATTGTTCCTCTGCAAACAAACAGAGAGATCTCTTGCAAAGTAACGAATCATCTGAGTTTCCATTATTTCTTATGGGGAAATTTGCTTAGATATACGAGTGCTTTGGATTACAAGCACCTTTCTGGAACGAATTATGCTCGCAATCCAAGGTTCCACTGTATTCCCAATGTCTGGTATTGAATGTGTATCCCTTGTACTTTGTCTGTATGTAACAAAAACTATGGCTGGAGGGGAAGTTAACAATGATCGTCACTGTCCCTTTGAACTTGTAATTTACACCCTGGGTGCTGGTGTTAGACGGAGAGAACTGACTTCCCTGTGAGGTCTAGCAGACTCCCTTTTGAAGTGCAGAGACAGGAAGGAGATAAGGGATTGCAGCGGAAAGGTCTTTTACACCTCAGCTGACCTCTGATACTTAGAGGTGAGACAGTTACAGACAGGCCAGGGGGGAGACAGCAATGGCGTCGATAGAGTGTGGCGGGTGGGGTGGGCCGCTGGGCGGCATCGCACGCAGAAAGGTGACGCACGTCACCGCCGCTACGGCGCGTCAGGTCCGAGGCCTTCTGAGAAGGTCCGAGGCCTTCTGAGAAGGTACACTACGTCGACGTGCTATTTATTTGGTTTTTTGCGCATGCACAGAACGTTTCTAAGGGCAAACGGGCAGTCCTTGCCATCAGAAACGTTCTGCGCATGCGCAAAAAAATGAATAAATGGCGCGATGACGGAGTGGGCCTTCTCAGAAGGCCCCGGACCACCGGTCAGGGCAGTTGCTTTCCCGGCCTCGAAGAGCAGACTCTCCCAGGCCAGGGGAGAGCCTTCGGGATGCCCGGGGGGGGCGGGGGGTGACGCGTGTCATCGCTCCCCCCCCCGCACCCGGGCGTAGTGACGCCACTGGGAGACAGAGCTACGTGCACCTCCTCTGATTGGTCCCACAACCCTGGCGTGATTGGGTCACCTACTGGGTTCAGACCCATGAGGGAAAAAGAGGATAAAAGTGAGCACCCCAGTTGCTAAGGTGGGCGTGGGTGCGGCTCCTGGAACAGACACGTCGGAAGCTCTGCCCAGCGATGTCTCCAACTTCTGCTGGTAATGACTTGACTTAGTTCTTACGTAGGAAGATTAGAGTTCTTTTGTTTGTCTAATGTTGCCTTTGGGAACATGCACCTGTGCGTAATAAGTTGTGTCCTTTGACTGCTGTGGTTGAACCAGCAAAGTGACATCCTTGACGCCAGCCACAAAAAAAAGCCAAAAAGGCCAAGACATTTTCAAACACAGAGTCTTAAAATAAAAGGAATAATTAAGAAGCCCAAAAACAAAGGTCCCCTTGTCTGTTAGATCAATAAGGGAGGGTGCCATTGCAGAAGAAATGAGGATGGCAGAAAGAAAATAGCAGAATATTTCACAATGCAGAATTTTAGGAGGAGGGAGGAGGGATGTGACGTTGGCTGTGAGAATTGGGGTGTTACAAATACTTGTCTGGTTTTGTACGTGAAATGTTGGAGGTTGTGGGGTGCTTGTGAACTCTCCCCTTTTTCTTTCCCAGCTGAAGATGTTGAATATAATGTTGGTTTCCGAGGCTGTGTAACACCAAATTTTTGCAACATACCAACAGGAGTGGAGGACATAACTGGCGGTATGGTTATATACAACATCACACATCTGAAATGCACCAATGCTCCAATGTCTCCATCTGCTCTGGAAGGATTCGCACCTCATCTCCTGTGGAGCTTGCCATTCATGGGCATGAAGCAGAGGCCTCAGGGACCCGGGAATTAAAACGTTCACAACCTGAGATTCAGTATTCCTGGACCCTCATTTAGCAGGTGGTGGAGGGTTGGATAAGATCTAACAGGGCAGGTCAAAAAGGGTAAAAGAGTCTGATTAGAGACTAATGTTAAAGAACTTGATGGTGTGTGGTGTATGGGTTCAATTCTTCTCAAAACATGATCAAAATAAATTGACACAGCAAATGATATGTTTGTGCGTCTGTGCGTACGTGTGTGTGTTTGTGTGTTCTCAATGAAATCTTGTTGGGGAAGGGAATGGTGTCTGCAAGTGGGGGGAATGGGATATCAGTATTTGTTAATGTGAATCCAACGCACAGACCCACCCAAAATGACCCACCCAAAATGGCGCCCACATTCTGCTCCCTTTCCTTTTGTCCATGTAAAGCACACGCACCCTGTTCCCACATCCCCCATTCCTCCTCCGCCGCCACGCAGTTGCTCCTTCAAACTGAATCGTCCCTCTTGATCTGTTTTGAAGAAGCAAGAAAGGGTTGTTTTAGGTCTTAATCATGGAGGCCTCGTTCCATGTCCCCCCCCCCCTGCATTCCTTTATTTATTGGAGTCTTCATGGGGCAGAGCATCCAACATGGTATCTGGAGATGTTCTAATCTAAATCTTAATTAGACATCATATCCGTTCTGCCCAGGGCCGGCCCATCTATGAGGCCAACTGAAGTGTTAGCCTCAGGCATCAGATCGGTGGGATTCGTCCATCTCGGTCTGCCTACTTGCCTCCACTGTCCTCTTTCATTTTCCTTTTGGGGACAGAAAAGAAGGGAAAATGTGGAGGGGAGGGGAGTGCTGAGCTAGAATATGGGAGAGTGGGAGGAGCAATGACAGGCACATCATCGGGTAAGGGGGGGCAGCATTTGGCATGCCGCCCCAGGCATACAGAAGGGTTCTTTCTTACAATGTCAGGAGTGGTTGACCCCCGATTGGTGTGACTCCTGATTGTTGTGTGGACTAGGAGGACTGGAGCAGGAGCAGGCTCTAGCTCCAGAAAATTTGGTTTATGGGTTAAATTCTCACTGAATCATCAGCATATCAACCGAGTAATCATATCACGATTACATGCAAAGCTTCATCTTCATCGTTCCAGCTGTAGCTCTCACTCACTGCATTATTCCTAATCTTGGTGCATCTTCTCCACTCTCTCTCTCTCTCTCTCTCTCTCTCTCTCTCTCTCTCTCTCTCTCTCTCTCACACACACACACACACACACACACACACACACACACACACACACACACACACACACACACACACACACACACACGTCTTCTGTTCTGTGTGTTTTGTTAACTAAACAGTTTGTTGGGGGCGGGGAATGGTGTTTACAAACCAAGGGAATGGGAATTTGCATTTAGTTTGAAGGCTGTGATCCTGTAGCAGAGACTGGAGTAAATCACTGCTGTCCAACCCTGCTTCATACAGAAAGGGAGTGCTTCAATTTTTATTTTTTTTTAAAAAGCAAGCCATTCAAACCCAGATGTCTCTGAGTGATGGCAGCTACTGAACGAGAGATCCCTGGACACGTGGACTTGCCAGGACTCTCAGAGCCGCAAGCTTCTGTCTTCAGAGAACTGGGGTGTTGCCTGTTTTTGTATGTGAAACGTTGGAGGTTATGGGATGCTTGTGAACTCTGCCGTTTTTCTTTCCCAGCTGAAGATGTTGAATATAGTATTGGTTTACGAGGCTGTGCAACACCAAATGCTTGCAAAGAACCAACAGGAGAGATGGACATGACTGGCGGTATGCTTACAAACAACATCACGCATCTGAAATGCACCAATGCTCCAATGTCTCCATCCGCTCTGGAAGGATTCGCACCTCATCTCCTGTGGAGCTTGCCATTCATGGGCATGAAGCAGAGGCCTCAGGGACCTGGGAATTAAAACATTCACCATCTGAGATTCAGTATTCCTGGATCCTCATTTAGCAGCTGATGGAGGGTTGGATGTGATGTAACAGGGCAGGTCAAAAAGGGTAAAATAGTCTGGTTCAGGGCTAATGTTAAAGAATTTCATGGTGTGTGGTGTATGGGTTCAATTCTTCTCAAAACTTGATCAAAATAAAATGATGGCACAAATAATATCAGTGTGTTTGTGTTTTCCATGAAAACTAGTTGGGGAAGAGAATGGTGTTTGCATGTGGGAGGAATTTGATTTAAGTTTTTGTGCCTGTGACTCCCATGCACAAATTCTTCCAAAGTAGCACAAAGCGGGATACAAGGGGGTCCAGTTAGAGGACTGGCCCTGCTTTTCAGGCACAGAAGACCTGAGAGCTGGACGGCATTGCTCCTTTGCAACTGGAAGGAAGGTGAAGATTCTGGATTATCGACAGCCCTGGGATAGGGAGGGGTCTGGCTTTCCGCGTTACGTGGGGTCAAGAGAGAATCTTCTCTTTTCAACTTTTTGGCCCCCCCCGCCTTCCGCACCTTGCAGGGCACCTCAGCACTTTGCCTCCTGAAAACTGTGATCTGTAGAAAACATGTTAGAAATGTGCTAATAGAAATGGCCTTGCAGTCCATTAGTTTCCCAGCACCAGGAGTTCATGTTAGGTCTTCAGAGAGGCCTTGCTCTGTATTCCCCCTTCCTTTGAGTGGGATGGGGCAGCAGAGCACCCTATAAGTGGAGTGACTTCCCCCAGGTAACTCCTCCCCCCCCCCACAGCAATCTTTGGAGATTTTCTAGGTCCTAGTTAGAAAAGCACATCTGCCCAACTAGGGCAGGTCCATCCAGGAGGCCAACTGAAGCAGTCGCCTCAGGTAGTAGATTGGTGGGAGGCGCCCGTGTCTTTCTGCCAAGCAGCCTCCCCAGCTCCTCCTTCTCTTTCCACTCCCTGGACTGGAAAAGGACAAGGGAGACTGAGAAGAAGAGAAAGTTTGCAGCAGCCAGACTTCACGCTGTGCCAGTGAGAGAGTGTCAGAGACTACGCTACCCATAACTTATTGCAATCCTACATGCGCTTGCCTGGGAGTAAGGCCATTAAACACAACGGGGCTTGATTCTGTAAAATGGAGTTGTTTACCAATAAGCATTCCAGGATAGTCGGAGCAGGATCAACACAAAGAGAGTTTATTATCTTGCGCAAGAGACTCGCACTCAGAGCTTAACAGCTTGAAACAGAGTGGAGCGTGGAAGCTCCTTTGCTTACAGTTTTTATACTATCTGGGCGTTACCTTGATTAATTCTCATGTTTTTCAGTGTAAAGTTTCACACATGCGCAAATGACTCTTCTCCAAACCAGCACATCTTTAAACTTTTCTTTGTTCGTTTAATTAATAGACACTGTCTGCCTGGAGGAATTTTGTTATCTTGCTGGTGCCTCTCTGTGCCTGACTCCCAGGTTATTTATCACCTTACCCTGCTAGCTTCAAGGAAATGATTTACAACTTTATGGTCTCTCTTGTTTGGGGGCCCTTCTCCTGCTAACTCCTCACATGGATTAATACCAAGAGCTAGATATTATTAGATGCAAGCTAAGCAAAGCTAGATACAGAAGCCAAAAGCATTTTTGCCCTGTCACATGTGAACTGTATGTTAATATTATTTTTTTTCCTTTTTCATCATACTTCAATTCTGAGTAAAGGAAGAGGGGGACAGAGAGGAGGAAGAAATGTGGAGGGGAGGGGAGAGCTGAGCTAGGACATTGGAGAGTGGGAGGAGCAGAGGCGGGCACATCCTCGGGTAAGAAGGGGGCAGCCTCCTCGGGCACATAGAGGACATGCGCTGGCCCTGATCTGATCTCAAGTGAGGAAGAATCCAGGTTCTGACAGTCATACTGGGATGAGGGTAGTACTGAATCCTATACCAACCCCAACTCCTGTCCCCCCGCCCCAAACTGGCCTCCCATTGCAGAAGTGATGATGGACAATGGGGAAAGCCTTCGTTTTAGAGATCCCCTGAGCATATGCTCATGGGGCAGAGCACCAGAAGGGCGAAAGGCCTTCCCCTGGGAACCCCACCAGGTACAATCTCTGGAGGCTGTTCAGAGGCTACTTAAAAGCACAGACTCATTTCTTCTGCCAGACTCCAAAGCTGATCTCTGCAATGCAGGGTGAGTTGTACTAAAGGGTTCCTTCACACAGCGTCATCAGAGGCTCAGTCTTGGCGAGCAAGAAAGAGCAGGAACAAGCAGAGCAGGAACGCACCAGAAGCAGAGGCTCGAGACCAAACACAGATCATTCTCAGGTGTCGAAACTCCTGTTTCCAGATTGTTCTCAAAGCTAAACTAGCGTCTGTTGATATTGTGATGTCACAGCTGGGGTGTTGTGAGGATGAGGGCCCCGGGTATCGCAGTGGCTAGGTAAACTACTGTCGAGAACCGCTGGTCTGTGGTGTATTCCATCCTGATGCTCTCTTGGATTAGAGACGGAGGCAAGTCCAATAAGAGTTGTTTTTCACTAGTGAGTTATGCTTTAATTGCAAACCCTCGTTTACAAGCCATGCTCTCTTCTCGCGATTGTTGCTGCTGGAACCGATCGACCAGAGACTGGAAAACAGCAGCTGAGTACAGCTGAAGTCTGCACTGCTCCTTTGGCAAAAGTGGACACGATCCAGTCTTGTGGCTGACAGGCAAAACTGCAGTTGGTTTGATAGGGAGGGATGAAAAAAATCTTTGGACTGAGGGGGAGAGTTGGAAACAACTCACCCAAATGCTGGATTAAAAAACAAATCCCTACCTCCTAATAACCAAAGAGGAGCTCCTAAATACACTTTTCCCAGTCCCCAGAGTCACTGCACTATTTGCAAATACATATCAAATTATACCTGCAGTGTGAAAAGCCTTGGCCACCCCTTCCCCCTCTCTCTCATACACACACACACACACACACACACACACACACACACACACACACACACACACACACACACACACACACACACACACACACACAAGTGTCTTGGGTGCAATGTGATGTGCACTGTGATTACTCAGCAAGCGTATGCAACTTGCACATGCTTAGAGGAATCAGGAGTCAACCACTCCTGACATTGTAAGAAAGAACCCTTCTGTATGCCTGGGGCGGCATGCCAAATGCTGCCCCCCCCTTACCCGATGATGTGCCTGTCATTGCTCCTCCCACTCTCCCATATTCTAGCTCAGCACTGCCCTCCCCTCCACATTTTCCCTTCTTTTCTGTCCCCAAAAGGAAAATGAAAGAGGACAGTGGAGGCAAGTAGGCAGACCGAGATGGACGAACCCTACCTATTTCAATCAATCAATAAACCTTTATTGGCATAACAGACATAAACAAACACAAAACATAAAACTTAAAAACAATAATAAATTATACAAAATACAATGAGCAAGCAAAAAGAAAACACCCCAAGTTATGAGTGAAAGGGAGGCATACCGAAATAAACAGTTAACACCTTTACCCAAGTTCCCTAATGTTGGCCACTATAGCCGCTCTACGTTCAGTGGCTAGTTGAAAAAATTTGGCTAACTGGTTGATGGTCCAATTGTTAGTCGACGAGAGTAAGATCCGGACAATCTCAGAATCCGACCTCCCTTGCAAATTTACTAACAGCAAGTTAAGAATGTTATGCCGGAGGTCGTTATACCAGACGCAATGTAAAAGCACATGTGCCAGGGATTCTGTATCTACCAGGTTACAAAAACAGCAGCCCTGAGCCTTGGAGGATCGGTCAAATCTGTATTCCATTAAGCTGGAGGGCAGGGCGTTACATCTGGCTAGGGAGAATGCACGCCTCGCCTGTGGATTGTCAATCGTAAAGAGGTACCTAGGACTTTTACTGAGAATACATGGAAGCTGCAGATTTAAAGGTGAGCAGAATTTAGCCGCTGCAGCAAAAACTTCCTGTCTCTCAGTGTCAAGTAATCTGTTCAGGGAGATCTTAATAGCAGCGGACAGAGTAACCGAACCTAAAAGGTCCGGCAAGAGCCCAATAGAATGAATTTTCTTAATGAAAAGAATATACCCCGAACAGTGAGAAAAATCAGTTAAAATACCTCTGAAAAAAGGAACACTCTCTACCAAGGAGCACACATGAAACCAAAATTTAAAGAACCTGACCCAATAGACCCACCTATCTGCTGCCTGAGGCAAACACTTCAGTTGGCCTCATAGATGGGCCAGCCCTGGGCAGAACAGATACGATGTCTAATTAAGATCTAGATTAGAACATCTCCAGCTACCCTGCAGAAGTCACTCCACATGTTGGATGCTCTGCCCCATGAAGCCTCCAATAAATAAAGGAATGCAGGGGGGGACATGGAACGAGGCTTCCATGATAAAGACCTAAAACAACCCTTTCTTGCTTCTTCAAAACAGATCAAGAGGGACGATTCAGTTTGAAGGAGCAACTGCGTGGCGGCGGAGGAGGAATGGGGGATGTGGGAACAGGGCGCGTGTGCTTTACATGGACAAAAGGAAAGGGAGCAGAATGTGGGCGCCATTTTGGGTGGGTCATTTTGGGAGGGTCTGTGCGTTGGATTCACATGCAAATCCTGATATCCCATTCCCCCCACTTGCAAACACAATTCCCTTCCCCAACAAGTTTTCATTGAGAACACACAAACACACACACGTACGCACAGACACACAAATATATTATTTGCTGTGTCAATTTATTTTGATCATGTTTTGAGAAGAATTGAACCCATACACCACACACCATCAAATTCTTTAACATTAGTCTCTAATCAGACTCTTTTACTCTTTTTGACCTGCCCTGTTACATCTTATCCAACCCTCCACCAGCTGCTAAATGAGGATCCAGGAATACTGAATCTCAGGTTTTGAATGTTTTATTTCCCAGGTCCCTGAGGCCTCTGCTTCATGCCCATGAATGGCAAGCTCCACAGGAGATGAGGTGCGAATCCTTCCAGAGCAGATGGAGACATTGGAGCATTGGTGCATTTCAGATGTGTGATGTTGTTTCTAAGCATACCGCCAGCCACATCCTCCTCTCCTGGTGGTACGCTGCAAAAATTTGGTGTTGCACAGCCTCGTAAACCAACATTATATTCAACATCATCAGCTGGGAAAGAAAAAGGGGAGAGTTCACAACCGCCCCACAACCTCCAACATTTCACATACAAAAACAGGCCAGTATTAGAAACACCCCAATTCTCACAGCCAATGTCACATCCCTCCTCTCTCCTAAAATTCTGCATTGTGAAATGTTCTACTCTGCTTTCTTTCTGCCATCCTCATTTCTTCTGCAATGGCTCCCTCCCTCATTGATCTAACAGCCAAAGGGACCTTTACTTTTGACTTCTAATCACTTACCTATTATTCCTTTTATTTTAAGAATGATTCCAGCAGCCCAGGTTCTCCTCCTGAATATCCTCGCCAATTTGCCTTGTGTTTGAAAATGTCTTGGCCAATTCTGCTATGTTTGGTGGATGGTCTCTTAGGATGGGGGGTTGAAACTGTGGGGTCCGTCTGAATTTTCCCAGCACACCTTGCTCCAAGGGGAATATTTTTCCCCTCTAGTCTGTGTAGCAGATGTCACCATTAATGGGGAAAGGAAGGAAGTATGAATGGCAGAATTGGATTGTGTTGCCCATTACGTAGGTAGGGCGATGTTCACTTCCCTTTGTCTCCATCGGCGGAGCGGTTTAGATAGGATTGGGTTGGAACATCATGATCCTAAGCAAGTCTACTCAAAAGTAAGTTCCATTGAGTTCAACTTGACTTACTGCCAGGAGTGTATAGAATGAAGACTGTCAATGTTATCAGCCATTAAAAACAGACCCCCAGCCCCAGCAGCTGTAATGTGTGAAATGGCCGTCTGTGAACTGAGTGTTGCCTTAGTATTCACACACATGCGCTTACTGACATCTGGGCTGGGAAGGAGAAGCATGAACCTTCCAGCTCCTACAAACGCTTGCAAAGGGTCTGAACTCTGAGGAAGAAGCACTGTCCTCTCGATTTGCTAAAATTGGAACAAGACTAGGGAGAGTCCCAAGGAAACAGGAGAACTGAGATTGACTTGGGTAAATAGGGAGAGTTGGAGGCAAGGCCTTCCGTGGAAGGAGGTGGTGAAAGCTGTGGCTATGTTGTTCAGGGAACGGGGGTGTGCTTAACCCCCTGATTTATATCAAGAGGAGGGGATCCTCTTGTACAATCATGGGCTGCTTCTGAAAATAGACAGTCAAGTCTTGGTATCTGCACTCTCCATTCCCATATATTCGCTTATCTGCAGGAACGAAGAGTGCAACTTATTTCACGCTATTCGTGGACTGTTCATGTCTATCTGTGGCCATTCTGAAGCTATCCGCTGCATCCAAGTTGGCCATTTTCAATATTGTGGTGGCCATTTTTACTCTCACTGTGCCCATTTCAAAGCTATCCATGGCCATTTTGAAGCCAGCCACAGCCATTCTGAATCTAACAGTGGCTATTCTGATCCGCAACGTTCTGAAGGTATTTGTGCCAATTTGATTTCCCCCCTAACCACATTCATCCCATAGGATCAATGATTCACAGCGCAATCCGACTTAACTTTTCTGCTGGTTTCACCAGAACGGGAGGACCCAGAATGGAAAGGGGATTCAAATCCCCTTTGAATTCCTCTTTTGGAGGGGATTTGAATCCTTTTTCCATTCTGGGGCCTCCCATTCTCGCTGCGCTGCTGGTTAAAGTGGCACAAAAGTTAAGTCGGATTGCGCTGTCAATATTCATGTTTTGGTATCTGCTGGGTTTACTAGGAACCTAACGCCCGTGCATACCAAGAATTGATGGTATTTGGTAAATGGAGGGGTCTGTCAAAAATGAATCATATAAAGGCATTGCGAGGACGGGGCTGGAATAGAGGTGTGTGTCTTTGGAAAGAGCAAGCAAACAGGCCTCTTCATCACGTTTAGCCACATGACTTACGTGCTGTGCCCGTGATACCACCGTAAAAACACTTGGTTTCATTGCCCCGGCAGGAGACCGCGTTCTGAGGCTCACAGCGATCTGAATCAAGGGTGATGCAAGCTGGACACTCCCGCCCATTTTCTGGAAGCTCAGTGCGACGTGGCGCTGTCAAAAAGAAACACTGCATTCAGCACATACATTTGGCTCATTTCCTCACCTCTGGCTCCTTGCAACCACCTGTTGCAACCACCTAAACCTGCAAGGAACCAATCTCTCACTCCTGCGTTTGGCAATTCAAATTTACTGTGCAGATGGGGCAAATCTGCTAGATTTCTCTAAAAACGTGTTTGGTGTTACACCAAGTGGTTATGTGGGTGGTCAGGACCTCTGGCTCTGGCGGCAGTTCTTAGCTGCATTCTGCTTGGGATTTGCAATGAAGTCTGGATTGTGTAGGCTGCTCTTCAGAGGAATGGAGGTCTTTCCTTCTACCAGGAGACAGGATTGAAGAGCCCTTGATCCCTCCTAAGATCAGCCAAGCATTTACCAGCGATGTAGATACTCAGTCGTCCCCTACTATTTTGAACAGACCCAAGCAAATCAGAACACACTTTGCCCCTATATACACTCCTCTTTTATCTTGGTCAGTAATGATATTATCCATCATGGCATCCCTCGAAGAATACTGGGAATGAGAGTTTGGTCAGATTTCATTAATCCCCTTCGTTCTTACAGAACTGGAATTCCCAGGAGGGCTAGTTCTTCACACAGAATATGAGGTCACCATCCCAGCAGCTTCTCAATCAAGTTCTGCATACAATATGGGGCTATGAGTCCACCTCAGAAGGTGAAGCCATAGAGCCTATGGGGTTGGCGGATGCCTCAGTCTCCCCACCATCATAATAATGTAGGAATATGAATCTTTGTCAAGTTATTATTTTTCTATGGGTAATTGGGGGGATGTAAAATGTCTAAACTTTTCACTCTAAGGAAATGGAGATACTTACAACTGATGTTTTTCTTATTGCACATGTCGGTCTGGCAGATTTCCATTTTTCCAAAGATGGAAATGTTCTCTTCTGTAGCAAGAAAGTAGGTGCCTTCTCGCCAGTATTTGGAGTTAACACATGTCTTTGCAGAGACAGTCATGAGGGTAACGCCATCTATGAAAAGCAGTCAGAAATACATATTTGAATCTGCAGAAATTCCATTCAATCATGGTTGGTTTTTTTTGACACTGAACATTGAATGTGAAAAATTATTTGCATTTTGAATACATTTAGAAGGGTCCCATGAAAAAATGGTGCAGCACTGAAGTAGCCCCTAAAATGGGTGATTTGTTTGAATTTATTGATCTGTCATATGGGACAAAACAGGCGTGTTTTGTGAACTCTATTTGGGACAAACACAGTGGGAGGGGTCTCATGGAGGGCAGTCTGTTGAGGACCCCCATGAAAGACAGAGCTGAGTCATCCCCTACTGCTACAGTGAGCAAGGCATGAAAACATCTTGTTTAGTATGAGGTGGAATAAGATATCACCATGCTCACCAATGATAACGTTACCAAGGAAACGGAAACAGCTGTCTTCATCTTCTGCACACTCAGTCACCATCGGATTATTGCAAGCTTTGTTTTTGCCAGCACACTACTCACATATTAGAGATGCCACTGCATACAGAGAGAGAGAGAGAGAGAGAGAGAGAGAGAGAGAGAGAGAGAGAGAGAGAGAGAGAGAGAGTTGCAAAGCCTCAGTGCCACCAACCCAAGTCACGTAATGGGTCACGTCAAACCCTCCAGAAACCACAGCGAGGGGCAAGAATGTGGCTGGATGAGTAACAAGCCTATGTGCTCCCATGTGCTCCCATGTTCTCCCCTAAGCATTCTAAATGCCACCTCTGCTCATGCAACAGGGAATCCAAGTTTACTTAAACCAATTTCTACACACTTGGATATCTGAGGGGGGTGGCGGGAGTGGGCTGAAGCTGTGTTCACGATCCTGACTAACTATGGTTAGCTGATTGTCCAGCCCTGGCCCAACAAGCACACAAGTCACACAATGCAAGCAGCATGTCCATTTCCAGCTAGAGACCACAATGTCCCTGTAGTCAGATGTTTTGGTATGGAGATGTTGAAGTTTCTGTTGTTTAAGGGGGCACTAAAGGGAGTGGTTTGTATTTCCAAATCAAACACTGTAAAACCCTTCTGGCCAATTGCACAGGCTTGTTTTGGATACTCCAGATGCTATGGGTCTGAGAGGAGCCACCTAATTGGCTGGGGGGGTGGGTGGGTGTGAGCAGGAACGGAAGCTGGAAGACTCAACATGGCTCTCTCTCGTTCCCCTACTACCCCTCCTGCCAATCACACTTCACAGTGATGGAGTGACATGCCCCACAGAGCGCATTGCTCTACCGCTCTCCACTGTTGGGTACTGGTGGATTACTGGGGGGGGGCAGGGGGGCACTGAGAGGCAAGAGGTTCCCGGCTAGTGTCCACCCTGGCCAGCCTCTGATGCTGCCCCTGGTGTTGCCAATGTTGGACTGTTCTAATCACACCCTCTTCTACATGGCTCTGGAATCCTGCATCTTCCTTCTGCTAATCTCTGGTCTGCTCCTCTCTCGCCTCCAAGGGACCAAGAAAACCCAGCTCCTTCCATGCATTTGTAGCCCATGGGACTCAGTTTCTAATTTTCTGCAACAACCCCAGAGAAACGGCTCCTGGCCTTCAAAGTCTACTCTGCTGGACATCATGTCCATTCTGAATGACTTGTGGTCCAGCCTCCCTGACAGGGGTATATATTATCCATAAGACTGAGTAGGTTTCAGCCTTGGGGCTCTGTAGCCTGGGGACCATGCAGGGCCAGGGTGGTTGTAATGGGGTAAAAGACTGAAGTGCTGGAGGGGCACCAAAATATCTGAATGCCTAGGAACCCTGCCATGGGTTAATACACCCCTGCTCCCAGATCTTCCTTTTTGTGTTCTTGTAGCTAATTTATTGTCCTGTGAAGAACCCATAATATTCTCAGTCCCTCTGCTCAGTTCATAAAAATAACCTTGCCTTTTGGGTATCTACTCACCTGCAGGAAGCAGGGCGACGAGGAGGCAGGTGGTCAGCAGAACCTTCATAGTGCAGGAAAGATCCAAAACCACGGAGGAGTCGGAGCTGAACTGAACCAACCAAGGTGAAAGGTGCATCCAGGGGCTTCATCAGAGGAATATATTGGCAGAATGGAGCCCCAGGAAAATACCTGAGCTGAGCATAATTGGTTTGGGGTGGGGCTGGAATCAATTCCAATGGAGACTGTATGTTTTTCAAGAACTCCGGTAACACTTGGCTGGAACAGAGTGTTGAATCTGGGAGACATTTTGCCAAAGGTCCAATCAATTTGTCCAAATCTGAATTTCAATATCCTGGGTGCTAAAGACCAAAATGACATTACATATTGTACCAATTAATTTCTCTGAGGTCAGTGATCTTTCTCTTGCAATTTGGTGACTCTTAATCTGTTTACACCCCAAAAGCCGAGAGACCTCAGGTGGGTGTTTTTCTTCATATATGTCAGATTTCTGTTTTGATGAAACGAAAAACAAGGAGAATGTATGTCCTGCCATTCAGCCTCATAAAGTTATATCTATGCTAGATCTTTTCACAACCTTGTGCCAGTTTAGTTGGAATCCTATGGCACGTTTTGAAACTTCTCTATCATCCTGTTTTTATCAGGAGGGTATCACCCAGCCATCCAATGCATCATTGTTCAGTGCCACTGTTGCTGTGTTTCCAGCTTCCTCCGGCAGCCTGTGTGTCTTCCCAGAATCCATCTTCCTCCTTGCAACTGCCTCTGTTGCTCCCCGATCCTTCAGCATCATACACTTTGGTAATACGTGTGACATCCCACCCTCACCCCAGCTGGGACGGCCCTATCATTTACACAGGGTGAGGTCACCCACTGGAGGTGGTAAGATGCTGGAGTAGCTTTTAAAGGTGGCAGATCAACAAAGATTTCATTTTTGCCACATGTCCGAGGCAGAGAGCTGGGAGCCATGGAGAGGTTCTATCATCATCCATGCTTGAAAGGCTTTTTTTGCCTCTGGGATTGAGGTCAGTAACTGGGCGTTGAAGCTCAAGTTGTAGCAGGTACCTGAGACTGTTGTTTTTACCCTACGCAAAGCCCGTGCTCATAACCTTGGAAAATGGAAGAAAAAACTTAGTCCAGGGCTATTGCTAGCAGGCCAGTCCGATGCAGAGCCTTCATGCTGCCTGCCAGTCTTGATAAGTAACATGCTCTTGTCTTGTGTGATAGAAGGAAGGCTCAAAACCTGATCATCCGCAGTCCATGGCAGCTCATAGGGTTGGCCGCAATACCCACAGTGAGGATCTCCCAGTTCAACCCACCTGAATTCTTCCAAATCTTATTGTCAATCTCCTTCCAGGTCATCACCTTCCTCTCAGTATGTTGGAAGCTGGAGAAGGGGTTAAACATGCACCCATAATAACCATTCTTCAACCTCCTGCCATGTTGTCTGAGGCCAATCCAAATCTGGATCCTGTTCTCATTGCTACTAAACATAGGTCATTTTTATTTATTTTTTAAATTTCAGGCAACCAAGATCCCACATGAAAACCTGGTCGTAGCTTATTAATTCAAGCAACATAATAATGCTGAAAACCAGTCATGGCGCTTGGTTGCTGGAGACTCTTGGACACTGCACTGGGCAAGTCCCCCCCCCATCAGGAAATGGCTGGCGCTTGGCCCATCTGGTTGGGTCATCTGACGGGACTGCGCCCTTGATGCCAGGACCCAGTGAGAGCCAGACCCAGACCCTAGGAAGCCTCCGAGGAGGAAGAGCAGCTGACCCCTGTGAGGAACCCCAGTTCCGACAGTGGAGGTTTTCCCAGTTCCTTAAGGTCAGGTCTCAGAGAGAGAGAGAGAGAGAGAGAGAGAGAGAGAGAGAGAGAGAGAGAGAGAGAGAGAGAGAGATAGATGCATGAACAAGCAGTGATCAGGAATAATATGAAACCTTTTCCATATAACTAAAGCCAGCCTTTTGGAAGCAAGCCAAAATGTAACACATACACAAAATGCAACACATACACACACAAAGGGGGGAATGAAACACATACACATTTCCCCCTCCCCAGCAAGCTTTTGTTTTCCTAGGCAGCTGGAAATTCTACCTACGTTGTGTGATGGTGCCAGCAAAGTCTATGCACTTATTTTCATCATTGTAGCAACTGACGGTCTCCACGGCATCACAGACATCTTTCTTTTGGGCGAAGCATGCTGGACACCGCAGCCCATTGAAGACACGAGGTGGCACTGCCAAAAGCAACCGCTACAGTCAGCACTTGGCTGCAGATCATTGATCTCATGTCTACTCTCTTCATATTCCTCCATTGTTTAGTCCTACAAATGTTATTAAATGCTGTATCTCAAAATAATGCCTTGGGGTTGCACAATCTGTCTGATATTCCAATGGAGCTCCGGATTTGTATGTACAACTGAACCATTTCCATCTGCAGATTCGGGACCTCATATCCTGGGGTAAACCAATAGGGGTAAACCAATGAATACAATGTCAGGGACAAATGAGAGATATATGGGCCGCTGTTGTCCAGTCATTGCTACAACTTCTGGCGATGGATGTGTTATTCGTTTTGATCCAGGGCCAGACCAAGGCCTCCTTCCTGGCAGCTGAGACACTTCCCCAAATCCTGGCCTCCTGTTCAGGGCCACATAAGCTGCTGGAAGGAGATTGACAAAAAGATTTGGAAGGAATCAGGTGCGATGAACTGGGTGTTCCTCACTGTGGGTATTGCGGCCAAGCCTATGAGCTGCCATGGACCATGGATGATCAGGTTTTGAGCCTTCCGTCTGTCACATAAGACAAGAGCATGTTACTTCTCAAGACTGGCAGGAAGCATGAAGCCTCTGCATCGGACTGGCCTGCTATCAATAGCCCTAGTCTCTGTTTTTTCTTCCATTTTCCAAGGTTATGAGCACGGGTTTTGCATCGGGTAAAAACAACAGCCTCAGCTGCCTGCTGTAACACCCAACTGAAGCCACTGACCTCAATCCAAGAGGCAAAACAAGCCCTTCAATCATGGATGGTGATAGAACCTCTCCATAGCTCTCACCTCTCTGTCTTGGACAGGTGGCAAAAATGAAATCCTTGTTATTAATCTGCCACCTTTCATCTCCACTGCATCTCCTCCGCTCGTCCTCCTGCTGCTCGCTGGATTTGAAATGGAGGGTGGGAGCAGCATCGCAGAGGAAGTGTGGAGGAGAGGAGGGATGATGAGCCGTCAATCCTGTCTCCCCCACACTTCCTTCCCTGCTCTGTTCCCCTCTTTCTGACCATATCTAGGTCTCTTGGCTTTTGTGGTGTAAACAGGTTAAGAGTCACCAAATTGCAAGAGAAAGGTCACTGACCTCAAAGAAATTAATTGGTACAATATGCAATGTCATTGTGGTCTTTAGTACCCAGGATATTGAAATTGGGATTTGGACAGATTGATCGGACCTTTGGCAAAATGTCTTCCAGATTCAACACTCTGTTCCAGCCAAGTATTACCAGAGTTCTTGGAAAACATACAGTCTCCATTGGAATTGCTTCCAGCCCCACCCCAAACCAATTATGCTCAGCTCAGGTGTTGCCCTGGGGCTCCTCTCCGCCAATATATTCCTCTGATTAAGCCCCTGGATGCACCATTCGCCGTGGTTGGTTCAGCTCTGCTCCGACTCATCCGTGGCTTTGAATCTTTCCTGCACTATGAAGGTTCTGCTGACCACCTGCCTCCTCTTCGCCCTGCTTCCCGCAGGTGAGTAGATACCTGATAGGCAACTGAGCAGAGGGACTGAGACTGTTATGGGTCACAGCTACAAAAATAGCTACAAGAACACAAAAATGAAGATCTGGAAGCAGGAGTGTATTAACCCATGGCAGGGTTCCTAGACTTTCAGATATTTTGGTGCCCCTCCCTGAAGGGCCCCTAGGCTAAAGCCTAGTCAGCCTTATGGACAATATACACCCCCCTGTCAGGGAGGCTGGACCACAAGTCGTGCACAATGGACATGATGTCCAGTAGAGTAGAGTTTGAAGGCCAAGAGCCGTTTCTCTGGGGTGGTTGCAGAAAATTAGACAGTGAGTCCCATGGGCTACAAATGCATGGAAGGAGCTGGGGTTTTTTGGTCCCTTGGAGGTGAGAGAGGAGCAGACCAGGGCTCGGCAGAAGGAAGATGCAAGATTCCTGAGCCGTGTAGAAGAGGGTGTGAATAGAACAGTCCAACACTGGCAACACCAAGGGCAGCATCAGAGGTTGGCCAGGGGGGACACTAGCAAAGGACCGTTGCCCCTGGCCACCCCCTGCAATCCACCAGTTCCCCTCTTATCAGTGGACAGTGGACAGTGGTAGAGTAATGCGCAATGTGTCACTCCATCACTGTGAAGCATGAGGCTGGAGTCATAGGGGAACGAAATAAAACCGTCTTCCATCCCCCCCCCCAGCCAATTAGGTTGCTCCTCTCAAACCCATGACATCTAGAACGTCCAAGACAAGCTTGTGCAATTGGCTGGAAGGCTTTTACAGTATTTGACAAGGAAATACAAACGTAGCCATTTAGTGCCGCCTTAACAACAGCAACATCACTATCACCACCCCAAAAATCTTATTGCAGGAACATTGGCGTCTCTACCTGGAAATGTGTATGCTGCTTGCATTGTGTAGCCTGTGTGGGTGTAGGGTCAGCTAACCATAGTTAATCAGGATCGTGAGCACAGCTTCAGACCACACCCACCCTCCCTCGAATTGCTCATCTAGGTTTGTAGAAATTGATTTAAGCAAACTAGGATTCGCTGTCACATGAGCAGAGGTGGCATGTAGAATGGATATGGGAACACATGGGCTCGCTACTGACCTGGATTCTCTCTCTCTCTCTCTCTCTCTCTCTCTCTCTCTCTCTCTCTCTCTCTCTCTCTCTCTCTCTGCAGTGGCATCTCTGATATGTTACCAATGTGCTGGCAAAAAAGAAACCTGCAACAATCCCATGGAGATTGAGTGCGCAGAAGATGAAGATAGCTGTCTCGGTTCTGCTTATGAAATGTCCATAAGTTAGTATGGTGATATCGTTTTCCACTGCATGCTTTACAAGACGTTTTCATGTTCTGCTCACTGTAGCACCAGGGCGGATGACTCAGCTCTGTCTTTAAGGGGAGGGGGGGACTATCCTCAGACTATCAGACTACAGACTATTCTCCATTAGACTCTTCCCACTGTGTCCCCCCAAGAAAATCCCTTCACCATGACACAGCAAGGACTGTTGGTGCAGGTGGAGTCTCAGAGATCAGCAGGTCAGACCTCCTGTGGGTCCCGGGGACTCGGCAGCTGCCCAGTGATGCTTTGTGCCAACGAACGTTCTGGCGAGGCTGGAACATTATTCCCCAGGTGACATTGCAAAGCATGAAGGACTTGCACAGGTTCCAAGTGTGATTTCAGAGAGATCCTATTTATAAAGCAATTGAAGATGCCTGATTATCACGACCGGCACTCCCCTTCCCGCCTAGCAGTGAGAAGGCAGTGTGCCTTGGGGCAGAGGGGCTGGAACATTATTCCCCAGGTGACACTGCAAAGCATCAAGGCCATGTTCCAAGTGTGATATGAAAGAGATCCTATAGGTTACTTACAAAGCATTTCAGGGTATTTGATTACTGCTATTTGCATGTGCGCACGGGCAAACACACACAGGGCAGGCACTCAGCATTGGGGAGAGTCACTTTTAGTAGCAGGACCTATTTGAAATCCTTGGAGCGGCGGGAAGGGGGAGTGAGTGAGAGTGAGAGCAGATCAGATGCATGAAGATTAGGAAGGCAGTGTTTGCTGTAGCTTTGCAGTGATGAAGATGAAGCTTTGCATATTATTGTGACATGATGAATCTGAGAAAGGCTCCATAAAGTCCAGTGGAACTTACTTCTGGGAAGAGATGAACAATAAGCTGGAGAGGAAGAGAAAAACAAACAAACAAAAAAAGGCACAAGCTGAGCCACAGCAGCCTATCACCTTGTCCCAGGGCATATTTACTGTGATTGAAAACCCCCAGAAAAGAGAGATTGGAGAGGGAGGGGGAGTGAAGGAGGTTTCATATAGAGAAGGAGTTCACAGCAGGGGAGAGCCTTGAAAACACAGATACTGAACAGAAAAACATACACAGAAAGGGGTGTGCGTCTGCACAACTGGATTGACCTATATGCCCCATAGATAGTCGATAGGCTATTGCTAAAACCAAACAATCACTCTTTTTAGAGTCTGCTTCAGTGCTGCAGCATATTGTCGTGGGCCCCTCCTGGTTAAGTTTCAAATGCATTTAAAAAGCATTTTTTTTTAATTCAGTGTTCAATGTCAAAAGAAAACCATGATTGACTGGAATTTCGGCAGATTCAAATATTTCTTTCCGATTGCTTTTCATAGACGGCGTTAAACTCATGACTGTCTCTCTAAACACATGTGTTGTGTCCAAATACTGGTACGCAGGCAGCTACTTTATTGGTACAGACAAGAATATTTCCTTCATTGCAAACCAAGTACTCTGCCAGAGTGACCTGTGCAATAAGAAAAACATCCGTCGTAAGTATCTCCATTTCCTTACAGTGAAAAGTGTAGACATTTTACATGCCTCTCCCCCCCCCCATTACCCATAGACGAATAATAACTGGTCATATTCCTAGATTATCGTGATGGTGGGGAGAATGAGCCCATCTATGGGTTCTACAGCTTCATCTTCTGAGGTGGACTCATAGCCCCATTTTGAATGGAGAACTTGGTTGAGAAGCTGCTGGGATGGTAACCTCATATCCTGTGTGGAGAACTAGCCCTCCTGGGAATTGCAGTTCTGTAAGAATGAAGGGGATAAATGCAATCCGACCCAACTGTCTTTCCCAGAATTCTTCGAGGGATGCCATGATGGATAAAATCATTACTAACCAAGATAAAAGATTAGTGTATATAGGGGCAAAGTGTGTTATCTTATTTTCTTGGCAGTACAATACGACATAAACTTTTTGCCAGTTTAACCAGTGGCGCAGTGAGAGCGGGAGGCCCCAGAACGGAAAAGGGATTTAAATCCCCTTTGAATTCCGCTTTTGGAGGAGATTTGAATCCCTTTTCCGTTCTGGGATCTCCCGTTCTCGCTGCGCCGCTGGTTAAACCGGCACAAAAGTTAAGTCGGATTGCGCTGTCAGTCTGTTTAAATGTGGTGGGGGTCTGAGTATCAGCATCCCTGGTAAATGCTTGGCTGATCTTTGGTGGGATCCAGGGCTCGTCAGTACTGTCTCCTCGTAGAAGGGAGGACCGCTTTTCCTCTGAAGAGATGCCAGCAAAATCCAGACTTCATTGCAAATCCCAAGCAGAATGCAGCTACCCTTATGAACTGCCACCAAAGCCAGAGGTCCAGACCACCCACGGAACCACCTGGTGTAACACCAAACATGTTTTTAGAGATATCTAGCAGATTTGCCTCGTCTGCACAGTGGATCTGAATTGCAAAAATCAGGAGTGAGAGATTGATTTCTTGCAGATGTGGTTGCAAAGAGCCAGGGGTGAGGAAATGAGCATGTGCTGAGTGCAGTGTTTCATTTTGGCAGTGCCACGTCGCAGTGAACTTCCAGAAAATGGGCGGGAGTGTCCAGCATGCATCACCTTTGCTTCAGATCACTGTGAGGCTCAAAACACAGTCTCCTGCCGGGGCGATGAGACCAAGTGTTTGAACGTCGGTGTTACGGGTGAAGCACGTAAGTCATGCAGCTAAGAGGCCTGTTTGTTTGTTCTCTCCAAGGACCCACATCTTCATTCCAAACCCTGTCCCCACAAGGCCTTTATATGCTTCAACCTGGACAGCCCCCTCCTTCTGCCAATCATTTTTTTTAACCTGCCCATGATCACAAGAAGATCCCTTCCTCTTATCATACATCAGGGTATTCAGGGGCAAGGGACCCCCCCCTCCAGTTCCCGAACAACATAGCCACGGCCTTCCCCTACCTCCTTCCACGGGAGGCCTGGCCTCCAAGTCGTTTGAATGGAGGACATCTTTTTTTTAATTCCCCTTGGAGCAAGGCATACTGGGAAAACTCAAATGGACCTCACAGTTTCAACTTTCAACCCAAAACATCATCCACCCCCCAAAATGTAGAAAATGTCAAGACTTTTTCAAACGCAGAGCATAGGTGAGAGATTGGTGGGGGTATTCAGAGGGATAAAGAGGAGAAACCGGGCAGCTGTGAACAGGCTTTAAATGAAAGGACTAATCAGTAAGTCCAAGTCAAAGATCAAAGTTCCCCTTGGCTGTTAGATCAGTGAGGGAGGGACCCATTGCAGAGGAAATGAAGACCGGAGAAAGAAAGCAGTGCAGGACATTATGCAATGCGGAATATTAGGAGGAGGGACTCAGGATGCGAAGTTGGCTGCGAGAACTGGGGTGTTGCCTGTTTTTGTATGTGAAAAGTTGGAGGGTATGGGACACTTGTGAACTCTGCCCTTTTTCTTTCCCAGCTGGAGATGTTGACAATTATTTGGGTTTACGAGGCTGTGTAACACCAAATGTTTGCAGCGATCCAACAGGAGAAACGGATTCGGTTGGCGGTATGCTTAGAAACAACGTCACGCATCTGAAATGCACCAATGCTCCAATGTCTCCATCCGCTCTGGAAGGATACGCTAGAGCACCTCATCTCCTGTGGAGCTTGCCATTCATGGGCATGAAGCAGAGGCCTCAGGGACCCGGGAATTAAAACGTTCACCATCTGAGATTCAGTATTCCTGTCTTCTTGTTTTAGCAGTTGAGAGGGGAACAGAGCAGGGGAGGAAGTGCGGAGGGGACAGGATCCGACCGACCCGCCTTTTCAAATCCAGGGAGCCAGAGGAGGAGCAGTGGGGGCGGGCAGGTGGGGGCCGTTCCACCCACACCCACCAGTGACCCCCTCCGTCAGCCTCATGGAGGGGCCTGTCCTGCTCCTGTCTCCCCCAAAGGATTCCTGCAACGCTCTGTATGTGGAGGGGTTTTGAAGACCCCTGAAAATGCAGCTGGTTCCAAATGCAAAGCAGCCGGGCTTCTAAACACCATGATGTGAGGGACTGAGAATGTTATGGGTTCTTCAAAGGAACATAAAATAGCTACAAGAGCACAAAAAGGAAGATCTGGGAGCAGGGATGTATTAACCCATGGCAGGGTTCCTAGACTTTCAGATATTTCGGTGCCCCTCCCTCCAGGGCCCCTAGGCTAAAGCCTAGTCAGCCTTATGGATAATATACACCCCTGTCTGTCTGGGAGGCTGGACCACAAGTCGTGCAGAATGGACATGATGTTCAGCTGAGTAGAGTTTGAAAGCCAGGAGCCATTTCTCTGGGGTGGGTGAGAAAATGAGACACTGAGCTCCATGGGCTACAAAGGAATGGAAGGAGCTGGTTTTTCTTGGTCCCTTGGAGGTGAGAGAGCAGCAGACCAGGGATCGGCAGAAGGAAGATGCAGGATTGCAGAGCCATGTAGAAGGGGGTGTGAATAGAACAGTCCAACACTGGCAACACCAGAGGCAGCATCAGAGGTTGGCCAGGGGGGACATTGGCCACTTGCCTCTGAGTGCCAGCCTGGCCACTGTAGAGAAGGGGGGTTTATGGCCACCCTGAGTCCAGCACAGAACAAGGCCAACCGGCGTGCGCCACTCCCCCCTTGCTCCTTTTTCCCCCCAACCTGGACAAGGAGGGGGGCACCCCTAACCAAGGGGGACACGGTAGACTGCCACCAGCTGGGGGCCTCCTAGCTCCCCCCAAGCCCCAGCTTCCGGGGGGGCTACAGAGTACAGGACCGTTGGTCAAGTGACTCCCTGACCAAGGGCAGTCCAAATGACCCAACATGAAAGAGAACAGGGTAGCGTGTGGCCAGCATAGACTTTGGATTTAGCTTGGGTTGGTTCAAGGAACACACAATGTATAAAATAGAGTTGTTTATTTAATTTAGACTATGCAAAAGGCATAGAAGAGACACAGGAATAAATAAGGCAATAAATGAGATGCTCCAAAATGGATTCTCCAAAGACAATTTAAATACACTTTTGGGGATCAGGGGATCAATTGACCAATCAAAAGATGACACACATTCAAACTCCTCATCCCCCTCCCAACTGAAAGAGTCTTGTGATGTTTAACACAGGTGGTTGGAATAATGAGGGAACAACTAATTAATTCAGTTCCCATACAGATAAGACTCGAGGCAGGACAGAAGAGGTGCACCAGCTATGCTCTACCGGTTGAATGTTTTCCTATTAGCTATATGTGTTCAGCTGTGACCTAGAGAATGATGCTTGTTTAACTTGGCATATTAAACTGATCTTCGCATTAGCAACAACCTTTGCCAGAGGATGTAGCTTAACCGCAAAACCCACATTTCCTTTACTCTAGACAGCTCAGAAGGCAGAAAAGAAACCTAAAATGCTTAACGCGAAATGGAACTTCTCAATACCTTTTTTCTTCTTCTCTGTACCTAGCAACAGTCTCGTAGCCTTGGGACATATGTAACCAACCAAATGTAAGCTTGAACCCTGACATGCTTCCTGGCTTTTTTGTAACAGCTTTGCAAAAGTATAAAAGTACATGCACACAATGCCAAGGTGCGCTCTCTGATTTGTGACTCCAAAGTCCCGCTGAGCGACCATGCATATGCTTGAATAAAACAATCTGAATTCTGACACATCGGTTGCTTGCGTGTTTTGGACTCGCCATCCTACAGAACCAAAACTGCAACTTCATGATTGCTGGACACCTGCCAATCTCCAAGGCACTGCAACAAGCAGGCAGAGAATCCAAAAGACTGAGAATCAAAATGGGGTTAAACCAGAAGATATAGGCCTGTTCATCACAGCCACCCCCTGCAATCCACCAGTGCTGCCCTTATCAGTGGTCAGTGGTAGAGCAATGCACAACTCTCAGACCCGTAGCATCTAGAGCAGGGGTTCCCAACAAGCCTGTGCAATTGCTCAGAATGCTTTTTCAGTGTTAGATATAGAATTACAAACCACTCCTTTTAGTGCCCCCTTAAATACAGCAACTCAGTCGCGTCGCGACGACGCGCGACACCCCAGAGCGGGGGCGCACGTCGCCCTTAAGGGAGAGGCTCCGCCCCCGCGTGTGACGTCACGCGCAGGAGCGGAGCGCCCTCCCCACTCCGTTTTCGTCTCATTTTGGAGCCAAACGAACACAGGGGAGGGCGGGAGGGCCCGCCTCCAACGGAAAACTGTAAGTGGGGGGGATCGCGCGTCACCCCTATACGCGCGACGCCCCCCTGGCGGCCCGCCCCCCCCACCTCCCCCTATCGACGCCAGTGCAGCAACTCCATCCGAAAACATCTGACTACAGGAACATTGTGGTCTCTAGCTGGAAAAGTTAGTGCTGCTTGCATTGTGTGGCTTGTGTCGGTGTTGGCCAGGGCTGGACAATCAGCTAACCATAGTTAATCAGGATCGTGAACCCAGCTTCAGTCCACTCCCGCCCTCTCTTGAATTTCTCCTCCAGGTTTGTAGAAACTGGTTTAAGAAAACTAGGATTCCCTGTCGCATGAGCAGAGGTGGCATTTCGAATGGTATGGGGAGCACATGGGCTTTTACTCTTCCAGCCACATTCTTGCCCCTCACTGTGGTTTCATGGGGTTTTTTACCCTACGCAAAGCCCGTGCTCATAACCTTGGAAAATGGAAAAATAAACATAGACCAGGGCTATTGCTAGCCAGCCAGTCCGATGCAGATTTCATGCTGCCTGCTAGTCTTGAATGAGAAACAACATGCCCTTGTCTTGTGTGACAGAAGGAAGGCTCAAAACCTGATCATCCGCAGTCCATGGCAGCTCACTAGGCTTGGCCGCAATACCCACAGTGAGGAACACCCAGTTCAACCCACCTGAATTCTTCCAAATCTTATTGTCAGTCTCCCTCCAGGTTCATCACCTTCCCCTCAACTCCTGAGAAACGGAGTGGGTTGAATATTCACCCATAACAATTCTTCAACCTCCCTGGTCTGAACTCATCTGTTGACTTGCGGTGGGGGTTCTCAGTTGTGTGTCAATCCCTGACCCTCCTGTCCCACTCCCACATGTGGTAGAATTCACTGGGAGGTGTGCTGCTGCTTGCTCCTATTTGTCCTTTGATGCAGAGCAGGGATAGTTGCGCTGCAATGTGGCCTTGCACATTCTTCATGTGGCTCTAAGAAAGCCCCCAGCCATCTCCATGTGTACAGTTGGGAAGATGCTACTATTTGGCCATGCACTGCCTTGGACAGCCAAGGCACCTCAATGTCTACACAGCTAGGAAAGAAAAGAAAAAAAAGGAAATGTGATACTTATACATGTTCCAGACCCTCCAACATTTCACAGACAAAAACACTCTCCCTCGGCCTGTTGCCTTCCCCCCGAGCATCGCAGCTGTGCTGGGGGCTGGGGAGGGAGTTGAAAGATGCACTTAAATTCTTACTTACCCCCCTCCAATGTAGGCTGCCTGGCTTCCAGCTGCAGGTCTCACCCCGTGTGATCAGCACGCCCTGCACTCCCCTAATGCAGGAGAGATACGTATCACTGGTATTATTTTTTTACTTGACTCCCTGTAGGCTGCCTGGCCTCCAATGGGTCTCCTTGTAGGTCCATCCGAGGAGTCAGGGGTGAGAAAAGGAGGATAGAATCTTATCAGATAGGATTGGGGCATTATTAACCTCTATGGGGTTTACTCCTGAGTAGACAGGCACAGGATTGCACTTTGAGGCTATCTGCACATCACGGTGTTTAGAAGCCCGGCTGCTTTGCATTTGGAACCAGCTGCATTTTCAATGCTCTTCAAAACCCCTCCACATACAGAGCGTTGCAGGAATCCTTTGAGGGAGACAAGAGCAGGACCAGCCCCTCCATGAGGCTGACGGAGGGGGTCACTGGTGGGTGTGGGTGGAACGGCCTCTGCCTGTTCACGTCCACTGCTCCTCCTCTTCCTGCTCGCTGGATTTGCAAAGGAAGGTGGGAACAGCATCACAGAGGAAGTGCGGAGGAGAGATGGTGAGCCGTCAATCCTGTCTCCTCCACACTTCCTCCCCTGCTCAGTTCCCCTCTTTCTGACCATATCTTGGGAATGGGAGAAGCTGGAAGGAAGGTGCTCCAGGGAAAAACCCAGGGAGTGACAGCTGATGTAGCCCTGAACAGGAGGCCAGGATTTGGGAAACTGTCTCAGCTGCCAGGAAGGAGGCCTTGGTCTGGCCCTGGATCAAAACGAATAAAACATTCATAGCCCGAAGCTGTAGCAAAAACTGGATGACAGCGTCACAAATCTCTCATTTGTTGCTGACGTCGTGTTGCCATACTCGTATTCATTGCCTTATCCCATTGAACCCTGTTCCATGATGTTCCGCCTGACATTGTTGGATCCGAAGTCGTGAGAGGAAGATTCAATATGACTCCATATGATGATCATGTTTTGCCCCTGTAATTCGGCTCTGGGTGAGTCTCTCAGCCATGTATTATTTTACTGTCCTATTTTCACACTAGGGAGTGTTCCACTTATCGATCCCTTTCTGACAAAGATTTAGGTAAAAGGGGCATCATAGCCACGTATTTTTAAGGATAAGGACTTGAATAAAACAAATTAAAAAGACTGCTTGTATCTTCCGTTATTTCTGTTTCAACAAGGCAGGCAAAAAATCCATTAAAATCCAAAGTCCGATGTTGTTAACACTCCAACGTTTCGTTTCCAAATCCCGGAAACATTGTCTAGGGAACAATCTAAAAGATTGAAGGATGTTACAGTCAAGAGGCAGCCCTGGCTACTATATACCCAAAAGCACAGTGCAACAGAAGCCATCAATCAGTTCATCATTAAGCAGCTCATGAGTAGCGCTTAGGAGCAAAGAAAACCAATGTGACTGCAGGTACTTATCGCCCCGGATCAGGATTGTTTAAGTAACTACCATGTCCAGAAGTGTCCTTGCTGTGTCCTCATTCTTCTTGCGTTGTTATTTCTGCTCCTTTACTGTCCTTTTGCTCTTTTCTTCCCGTAATATAGGCATCCAAATTTTATTCACAAAACTCAGGTCTTCTTGACGGTTCATAAGGCATGGCGCAGATTTTTTACTTATCTCAATCGCCTCTAGATGGCATAAAATACCCACATTACTTTCCATTTGTAAGCAACTAGTGTCCTCAAAACAGATGGAATGTCCAGTGGTTAGAGCATGCTCGGCTACAGATGATTGTTCTGGATGTTTCAGCCTTACAGACCTTTCATGCTCCTTGATCCGTGTACTAATTGATCTTTTCGTCAGGCCAATATATTCTTTATCGCAAGAAGAACAAGGGATCCTGTATACTCCAGGATTGGACAAGGGAGGACGTTTGTCTTTGGGATTATTTAAAATCTGCTCTATTTTTGTAGTCGGTTTAAAGATGGTTTTAACCTTCCCCTGTGCCAAAATATGTGCTATTTTATCTGTCACCCCCTTTATCCCTTTCTGTCTAATATGACTGATCTTCCTGACTGCAAAAGTGAAATACTTACTTAATGACTGTATCAGTCATTGCACAGGTTCTGTCCATGGTGTTGCACAGGTTCTGTCCATGGTGGTGGAGAGGTTTAGGGAAAGAGCAGCAGCTGTTGGTTAGTTTTTTACTTTAACTGTGGTAAACTGTGGATTGTGTATACGTGTATTGTCTTATGTGAGTATGCCATAAAGGTCTCCGTATTGTATTGTATGGATTCATGCCAGTTTATCTAGAATCTCATGGCACTTTTTACAACTTCATTCTCATCCTGTCGCAGTTCTTATCAAGAGAGTATCTAACCGAGTCTCGCCCAGCCATCCAATACATCGGTATTCAGTGCCACGATTGTTGTGTTTCCTCAGGCAGCCTGTGTGTCTTCCCAAAATGCATCTTCCTCCTTGCAACTGAGACAGGACGACAATGAAGTTGTAAAAACTAAGTGCCATTAAGATTCTCGCCAAACTGACAGGATACTGTGAAAAGCTCTAGCATAGATATAATGTCTTTTATAACTCTGTGTGTGTGTGTGTGTGTGTGTGTGTGTGTGTGTGTGTGTGTGTGTGTCAGTGTCGACCCAGTGTGCGGCGGCTGTGAAGAAGGCCAATTCCATGCTCGGGATCATTAAAAAAGGGATTGAGAATAAAACGTCCAATATCATTCATGTTGTTGTTGTTCAGTCGTTAAGTCGTGTCCAACCCTTCGTGATCCCATGAACCATATCCCGCCAGGCCTATCATATCATTCTGCCTTTGTACAAATTGATGGTAAGGCCACATCTGGAGTATTGTGTCCAGTTCTGGTCACCACACCTCAAAAAGGATATAGTTGAATTGGAAAAGGTGCAGAAAAGAGCGACCAGAATGATTCGTGGTCTGGAGCACCTCCCTTATGAGGAAAGGCTACAGCGTTTGGGGCTTTTCAGCCTAGAAAAAAGGCGCCTGAGGGGGGACATGATTGAGACTTATAAAATTATGCATGGGATGGAGAGAGTGGATAGAGGGAAATTCTTCTCCCTCTCGCACAACACCAGAACCAGGGGACATGCACTAAAATTGAGTGGAGGGAGAGTTAGAACAGACAAAAGAAAATATTTCTTTACCCAGCGTGTAATTCATCTGTGGAACTCCTTGCCAAAGGATGTGGTGATGGCATCTGGCCTAGATGCCTTTAAAAGGGGTTTGGACAGATTCATGGAGGAAAAGACCATCACAGGTTACAAGCCATAAGCAACATCCTGGTTTTAGAGGTGGGTTTTCTCTGTGCCAGGTGCAAGGGAGTGGCGACTGGACACAGGTATCTTGTTGTCTTGTGTGCTCCCTGAGGCATCTGGTGGGGCCACCGTGTGACACAGGAAGATGGACTAGATGGGCTTTTGGCCTGATCCAGCAGGGCTCTTCTTATGTTCTTATGTTCTTATGTGTGTGTGTGTTTCAACACTCTCTTCCAGTCAAGTGTTACCGGAGTTCTTGTAAATCATACAGTCTCCATGATAATTGTCTCTAGCACCACCCCAAACCAGTACGGCTCAGGTGTCGCCCTGGGGCTCCTCTCTGCCTATAAATTCCTCTGATTAAGCTCCTGGATGCATCATTCGCCTTGGTTGGTTCAGCTCAGCTCCGACTCCTCCGGGACTTTGGATCTTTCCTGCACTATGACGGTTCTGCTGACCACCTGCCTCCTCTTCGTCCTGCTTCCCGCAGGTGAGTTGATGGCCCAAAGGCAAAGTTCTTTTTATGCACTGAGCAGAAGGACTGAGAATGTTATGGGTTCTTCAAAGGAACATAAAATAGCTACAAGTACATAAAAGGGAAGAACTGGGAGGGTGGACCACAAGTCTTGCAGAATAATGGACATGATGTCCAGCAGAGTTGGAAGGCCAGGAGCCGTTTCTCTGGGGTGGTTGCAGAAAATTAGAAACTGAGTCCCATGGGCTACAAATGCATGGAAGGAGCTGGGTTTTCTTGGTCCCTTGGAGGTGGGAGAGGAGCAGACCAGGGATTAGCAGAATGAAGATATAAGATTCCAGAGCCATGTAGAAGAGGGTGTGAATAGAACAGTCCAACATTGGCAACATCAGGGGCAGCATCAGAGGTTGGCCAAGGTGGACACTGGCCGAGGGCCACTTGCCTCTGAGTGCCCCCCTGGCAACCCCCTTCAACCCACCAGTTCTCCCCTTATCAGTGGACAGTGGTAGAGCAATGCGCTCTGTGAAGCATGTCACTCCATCACTGTGAAGTGTGATTGGCTGGAGGGGTAGTAGGGGAACGAGAAAGAAGCAATGTGAGTCTTCCAACTTCCATTCCCCCCCCCCCAGCCAATTAAGTTGCTCCTCTCAGACCCATGACATATAGAGCAGGGGTTCTCAACCTTTGGAGGCCCGGGTACCCCCCCTATCACGGTCCAATTTTTTGAAGTACCCCCTGCTAATTAAATGCTGATTAATTGGATTCATCAATTAATTAATTAGGTAATTAATCATTAAATAAAAAGTACTAAAACAATTTAAAATGTGAAAATGTCTTTTATAACTGTGTGTGTGTGTGTGTGTGTGTGTGTGTGTGTGCGTGTGAGAGAGAGAGAGAGAGAGAGAGAGAGAGAGAGAGAGAGAGAGAGAGAGAGAGAGAGAGAGAGAGAGAGAGAGAGAGAGATATGCAAGGATCTCTTTTTTCTCCAAGTCAAACTTTCCAAAATCAGCTCCTCCCTCCCCCACCCCACCAAAGTACATTTTTGCAAATTACAAAAATTACAAAAATAAGCCCAAAACCAAAATCAGAGAGACAATAATTAAAATAATTCTCCAAAAATAATTAAAATTTAAAATCAAAGTTAATTAACACTTAATTAGCTGCTAATGGGGCAGATAAGGGGCAGGGCTTGGCGTACCCCAAGCAAGAGGTCCACATACCCCTAAGGGTACCCGTACCACAGGTTGAGAACCTCTGATATAGAGCATCCAAGAGAAGGCTGTGCAATTGGCCAGAAGGATTTTAAGGTCTTTGATACAAAATGCCTTTTTTTACTTTGGGGAATAGCTTTAATTATGGCAATTTGGCATGTTCTAGGATCTTTACCTGTGTATACCAGAGTCCAGCTTCACAGAATTCCGTTTTAAATAATATTGAGAACACACGTGGTTACTTTCCAATATTTACTAAATAGTTTAGGCAAGAATCATACAAAAAGAAAATACAGTTCAATATGCATCACTTCAATCATACTCCAAAGCATACAGATCTAGGAACTTAGGTACAGAGATTTAGCAGGGTTCTTGCTAGAGTTCACCTTGGCTTGCAATGCTATAGCATTGAATGAAAAGTAGGACTAGCAGTCTGTAGGAATGACTGAGAAGTCAAATTAAGAGTGGGGGATAGGAGGAGAAGGGGGGAAATAAAATGATTCTAAGGTTCTGAACAAGCTGGGTTCAGGAACCAAATCAGTGACTAACTGAGGGGTAATGCAAAGAGAAGGGAGGGGGTGGCAAAAGAGAGGGGGAAGAGGAGGGGCGAAGGGAAAACAAGATAGAAATAGGGAGATCTCACCAGTACCAGTCCACAGCACAAGAGGAAGAGCCAAGAGAGGGCTTCCCAGTCTGTCCCGACCTTTTATAGGAAGCGGAGCACATGTAAGGAGGATCTCCAGGTACACAGAAAAACAGGAAACAGGGGTCCTAGAAGGGACACCTCAGTGCACCTCTCGGTAAACCATGTGACAGGGAAGAAAGTGATCAGGGTTTTGATGGCCCAACCATTAAGGAGCTGGCTTGAGACAAAGGAGAGGCTGGGATGACTCATCTCAGGTAGCCCTGTATTGTCTTCTGTCAGGAACATCACAGTGGGGGGGGGGGAATGCAGAGTAGATTCTGTGAGAGCTTTTTTGGACACATGGCGGCTGCTCAGGTTTTTCAACTTGGAGACATGTTAAAATGGAGTCTGCTGCTCAGGTATGCCTTCCCTCTGGTTCACCTTCTGGCCTTGGGGAAGTCCTTACAGCATGGCTCCTGGTGCAGGAATACAAACGTGGCATGGACATCACGTCCTTCCTTGTTACAGTCCTGGTCATGCACATGTTTCAGTTTTGCTCTCAATCCTTTTCAAAAAGTCTCATGGCACCAAACAGTTTTCATTTTAAAAAGGACACTGGGTATCAATTCGGAAATAAAAACCACACCTGTTAGTGCCCCCTTAAATACAGCAACTTCAACATCTCCATCCCACAGCATCTGATTACAGGAAAATTGTGGTCTGTCGCTGGAAATGGACATGCTGTTTGCATTGTGAGGCCTGTGTGGATGTTGTCCAGGGCTAGACAATCAGCTAACTATAGATAATCAGGATCTTGAACACAACTTCAGCCCACTCCCACCCTCCCTCAGATTTCTCACTCAGGTTTGTAGAAACTAGGTTAAGCAAATAAACTAGGATTCCCTCTCTCGGCAGTGGCATCTCTGAAATGTGACCAGTGTGGTGAGAATCATAGATTTTCTGCCTGCCGTTATCCCAAGGTGGTTGAGTGTGCAGTAGATGAAGACAGCTGTCTGGATGACTTTGCTTACGTTTACGCTGGTATGTCAATATCTTATTCAACTTCATGCTTGAAGGAGGGTGATATAAAAAAATACCTCAAACACATGTATTAGAATATAGAAGTTATTAGAATATACATATATTCATGATGTTATTAGAAATGTATTAACTTGCTATTTTGCTTCTGTAAAAGTAAGGCTTTGCTAATGTCAAACACCTATGCAGGCTGTAAATTAAGAATAGATAAGAAATTAAGTTGTCTCTCAGAACAAGCAAGGGAGAGCAAGGTTAAGGGATGAGGTAAAACAGAAATCTTTGGTGTGTGTAAAAGTACCACTTAGTAACAAGCTGAATGGAATGTGTGGGCCCCTCTGACAGATAAGAAAGATGCCAACCAGATCAGTTTAGTAAATCAAATAAGATAACCTTGGAGCATGGAAGAGACAAGAAGTCTGCGCATCAAGATGGGAGGTGGGATTCGTGTCAAAATGTATATTATAATGATCTGGGCGGAATGTTGACGCCTCTTTTTGTAAGATGATAAAACCAAGCCACAAATGTACATTCGGTACTGCACAGGATTTTGAACCTGTGTAGTCATGCAGCGCTGTAATGTTCCATCAGTAAAGTTGTTAAAGTACCTACTCCTGTTGATTTGATGTCTTTATTGGATAAACAACGGCTTGAAGTCATTTTGGCTCTAAGCCCCCAGTTAACATGCTTAACAAAATGTTTTCATGTCCTGGTCACTGTAGCACCAGGGGCAGATGACTCATCCCAGGGTTTCAGGGGCCCCCTCACTGCCCTCCATGAGACCCCTCCCACTGTGTCCCCCCTACGAATATCCCTTCATCAAGACACAGCAAAGACTGTTGGTGCAGGTGGAGTCTCAGAGATCAGCAGGACATCCTGCTGTGGGTCCCGGGGACTCGGCAGATGCCCAGCGATGCTTTGCTCCAACCAACTATTTATAAAGCAATTGTAGATGTCTGATTATCATGACCTGCACACACCCTTCCCCCTGGCAGTGAGAAGACAGTGTGCCGTGGGCCAGGGGGAAGGCCATGGAGCAGCAGAGGGGCTGAAACTGCTTAACACGGTCAGTAGCAGGCTCTGTTTAATAATACTTGGAAGGCCGGGAAGGTGGAGATTGAGAGAGAGAGAGAGAGAGAGAGAGAGAGAGAGAGAGAGAGAGAGAGAGAGAGAGAGAGAGAGAGAGAGATTTGCAGTCATGTAGATGAAGCTTTGCATATTATTGTGACATGATGATTCTCTGAGCAAAGTTCCATTGAGTCCGGTGGAATGTGCTTCCAGGAAGAGATGAACAATAAGCTGGAGAGGAAGAGAAAAAGAAACAAACAAACAAAAAAGGCACAAGCCGAGCCACAACAGCCCAACACTTTGACCCAGGGCAGAATAAGAATAAGTGTCCGTTCAAGATTAAGAATACCAGTATTTATATACCGCCTTCCTTGTTCATTGGATCTCTCCTCTGACATTAATCCTAGGCAGTGTACACAGGCAGGCAATTCTAAACCCCAAGAGCTTTATGTCCATACAATATGTCTTAATCTTTAACAGGGAAAAGAGAGATTGGAGAGGGAGAGGGTGTGATGGAGGTTGCAAAATAGAGAAGGAGTTCACAGCAGGGAGAGCCCTGAAAACACAGATACTGAACAGAAAAAATATACACAGAAAGGGGTGGTGCACACCTGGTTAGACCTATATGCCCTTGAATTATTTGCATTCAAAATGCAAATAGTTTTTCAAATTCAAAGTTCAATGTCAAAAGACAACCACGATTGACCCAGAATTTTTGCAGATCCAAATATGTCTTTCTGATTTCTTTTCATAGAAGGCTTAAGAGTCAAGAGTGGCCATTCGAAGGCATGTATTGACTCCAAATCCGTGCCCAGAGGCACCTACTTGATTTGTACAGCCTTTGACATTAACATCATTGGATACGCAGAACTCTGCCAGAGAGACCTGTGCAATAAGCAAAGCCCCGCTCGTAAGTATCTCCATTTCTTCTCCCCCCCATTACCCATGGACAAATAATGACAAAGATACATATTCCTAGATTATTTCTAGATTATCGCAACGGGAAGACTGAGGCACCCACCACCCCATAGGCTCTATGGTTTCATCTTCATACGTGGACTCATAGCCCCATATTGAATGGAGAACGTGGTTGAAAAGCTGCTGGGATGGTGACCTCATATCCTGTGTGGAGAACTTGTCCTCCTGGGAATTGCAGTTCTGTAAGGACGAAGGGGATTAATGCAATCCGGCCCAACTCTCATTACCAGAATCCTTCCGTAATGGATAAAATCACAATTCACCAAGATAAAAGAAGAGTGTATGTAGGGGCAAAGTGTGTTCTGATTTGCTTGGGTCTGTTTAAATGTGGTGGGGGTCTGAGTCTCGGCATTTCTGGTAAATGCTTGCCTGATCTTTGGTGGGATCAAGGGCTCGTCAGTACTGTCTCCTCGTAGAAGGGAGGACCTCTATTCCTCTGAAGAGCAGCCGGCAAAATCCAGACTTCATTGCAAATCCCAAGCAGAATGCAGCAACCCTTAAGAACTGCAGCCAGAATCTGAGGTCCAGATCACCCACAGAACCACCTGGTGTAACACCAAACATGTTTTTAGAGATATCTAGCAGAATTGCCTCATCTGCACAGTGGATCTGAATTCCAAAAAAACAGAGAGAAATATCAATTCCTTGCAGATTTAGACAACAGGTGGTTGCAAGGAGCCAGGGTGCCAGAGGTGAGAAAATGAGCCAAATGCATGTGCTGAGTGCAGTGTTTCATTTTTGTAGCGCCACGTCGCAGTGATCTAGAAGAAAATGGGCGGGAATGTCCAGCTTGTATCACCTTAGGTTCAGATCGCTGCGAGGCTCAGAACACGATCTCCTGCCGGGGCAATGAGACCAAGTGTTTGTACACCAGTGCTATGGCGGAAGGATGTAAGTCATGCGACCAAGATTTGTTTGTTCTCGTCAAAGACACACATCTTTATTCCACCACCCCCCTCACAAGGCCTTTATATGCTTCAACTTGGGCAGCCCCCTCCCTCTGTCAATTATTTTTTGAACATGCCCATGATCACAAGAAGATCCCTTCCTCTTGTCATACATCAGGGCCTTCAGGGGAAAGGGACCCCCCCTCCGTTCCCGCAAAAACATAGCCCTGGCCTCCCCCTGCTCCCTTCCACAGAAGACCTTGCATCCAACTCTATCCAAGACAATCCCAGTTATACGGTTTCCATGGAACTCTCCCTAGTCTTGTTCCAATTGTTCCAAAATGGTGGGGTGGGTTCCTTCCTCAGAGTTCGGTTCCTTTGTCAGCGTCTCTGTGAGTTGGATGCTTCATGCTTCTCCATTCCAGTCCACATGTCAGTAAGCGCATGTGTGTGAATACTAAGGCTGCACTCATTTCACAGACGGCCATTCCACACATTACAGCTGCTGGGGCCGGGGGTCTGTTTTTAATGGCTGATAACATTGACAGTCTCCCATCCTATCTGGGAGTAACAGTGCAATCTTACCCAGCGCCTCCACTGGTACAGCAGTGGTACAGCAGTGATGGAGGGAGAACGGGAGGCTTTGGGAGGGAAGGGGGATTTAAATCCCCTTAAATCCCCCTTTCCGTCCACAGCCTCCCTTCTGCCCTCCATCACTGCTGTACCAGTGGAGGAGCTGGGTAGGATTGTGGTGTATGTTCTGTTGAAATCAATGGAACTTACCTTTGAGTAGACTTGCTCAGCATCATGCTGTTACAACCCAATCCTATCATTACCGCCCAGCCATGTCACCAGAGCGAGCGCTTTCCCAAGATTTCTAGCTCCAAGGAGAATCGTAGAAAAACCATCTCCACTGGATGCCGCCATTAATGTGGAAGGAGAAGACACGTAAAAAGCAGAACCAGGAGCACATTACACATCGCTCAGAGAGAATATATACGGATACCTGAATCTGCTTTGTTCTGTTCCCTTCGTGTGTGCGGAGGAGAAGAAGGGCGAAAAGATACAGAGGAAAACATCAAGGGAACAGAACACTGCACTACTTAATTAGTGTGCAACACAATCCAATTCTGCCTTTTATACATCCTTCCTGTCTTCATTAATATCAACATTCGCCAGACACGTGACATCTGGAGGAAATCTTTTTTTTTATTCCCCTTGGAGCAAGGCATGCTGGGAAATCTCAAACAGAACCCAGAAAAAATCAGAAAAATAGCAGAAAAGGCCAAGACAGTTTCAAACACAGAGCAAATTGGTGTGTGTATTCAAGGTATAGATAAGGAGGAGAACCTGGCCTGCTGGAATCAGCCTTAAAATTAAAAGAAAAATAAGTGATTAGAAGTCAAAGAACAAAGGACCCCTTGGCTGTTAGATCAATGAGGGAGGGAGCCATTCCAGAAGAAATGAGAATGGCAGAAAGAAAGCAGAGCAGAATATTTCACAATGCAGAATTTTAGGAGGAGGGAGGAGGGATGCGAAGTTGGATGTGAGAACTGGGGTGAGGACTGGAGTGTTGCCTCTTTTTGGATGCGAAATGTTGGAGGTTATGGGACACTTGTGAACTCTCCCCTTTTTCTTTCCCAGCTGAAGATGTTGAAAATTATTTTGCTTTACAAGGCTGTGCAACACCCAATCTTTGCAACATACAACAAGAAGAGTCAGAGATGTTTGGCGGTATGATTGCAAACATCACACGTCTGAAATGCACCAATGCTTCGATGTCTCCATGCGCTCTGGAAGGATACGCTAGAGCACCTCATCTCCTGTGGAGCTTGCCATTCATGGGCATGAAGCAGAGGCCTCAGGGACCCGGGAATTAAAACATTCACCATCTGAGATTCAGTATTCCTGTCTTCTCGTTTTAGCAGCTGGTGAAGGGTTGGATGAGATATAACAGGGCAGGCCAAAAAGGGTAAAATTGTCTGGCTAGAGAGGTTAAAGAACTTTATGGTTTGTGGTGTATGGGTTCCATTCTTCTCCAAACATGTTCAAAATAAAATGAGGTAGCAAGTAATATCCGTGTGTTTGTGTTTTCCATGAAAACTTGTTGACTTTGCAAAGGCATGTGCTGACCTGAAAGACTTGCACATAGGCGGCTACGTCATTGGTACAGCCTCTCACATTAACATCATTGGAGATGAAGAAACGTGCCAGAGAGACCTCTGCAATGAGCAAAAACCCCTTCGTAAATCTCTCTATTTCCTCCCCCTCCCCCCCATTACCCATGGACCAATAATGACAAAGATTCATATTCCGAGATTATGGCAATGGGAAGACTGATGCACCCACCACCCCATAGGCTCTATAGTGTTTGTAGGATCTGGAAGGTTCGTGCTTCTCCATTCCAGCCGACATGTCAGTAAGCGCTTGTGTGTGAATAGTAAGGCAGCACTCAATTCGCAGATGGCCACTCCACACATTACAGCTGCTGGGGGTGGGTTTTAAAGACTGATAACTTTGATAGTCTTCCATTCTATATATAGTTATCTGGGAGTAACAGCGCAATCCTACCTAGCTGGCGTTGGGAGGGAAAGGGGATTTAAATCTCCTTTAAAGGGGGATGTAAAGGGGATTTAATCCCCTTTTCCGTCCAAAGCTTCCCTTCTGCTGCACCAGTGGAGGAGCTGGGTAGGATTGCGCTGTATGTCCTGTTGAACTCAGTGGAGCTTACTTTTGAGTAGACTTGCTTAGCATCATGCTGTTACAACCCAATCTTATCTAAACTGCCCTGCCAATGCAGTCATGCCACCGAAGCGAGCGCTTTCCCAAGATTTCTTGCTCCAAGGAGAATCGTAGCGAAACCATCTCCACTGGATGCCGCCATTAATGGGAAAGGAGAAGACACATAAGAAGCAGAACCAGGAGTACATTACATAGCGCTTAGAGATAATATAGGGACATGAAACGCGTTGAGTAATGTAGCAACCAGCTAATGTTTATTCGAAAAACATGTCCTTGACAGCTCCTGCGGACTAACGTCCAAAGCACAAGAACTGAGCCAGGTTGTTGCTCACACTCTGTCTTAAAGTTCAACAATGTGCAGTTACAGTACAGAAGGTGGGTCAAAGAAACACATTAACTTCTTATTGGTTACTAAAATACAGGAAGACACGTAATGAATAAGGTCCTTCTTTAAAATATTACATATTATTGTATTGCTACTGTCTGGCCTCTGCCTTTATCTACAGCAGAAGTGGTGCTAGGAGTGCTCTTTCTTATGCAATATGGGAAGCCAGATTTTATCTATGAAAGACAGTTCATGTTGTCTGTTCATGAGATCTTGGTTTTTTTCGTCTGCTTATTTGTATTGCTTCATGGTTAAATCTTTGTCTATTCTCAGAAACATTGAATAAACACTTTGTCTTGTCAAATTGAATAGTATGACCTGTATTTTTTGCGTGGTCTGCCACAGCTGATCGTTCTGCTTGAAGCAATCTGGTGGCTCTCTCGTGTTCTGTAACTCTGGTGGCAATCGGGCGTTTAGTAGTGCCTATAAAATCCTTCCCACACTCACATGGGATACTGTAGACCCCAGGATTCGACAGAGGGGGTCTCGGATCTTTGGGGTTGCGAAGTAGTTGTTCCACTTTAACTGTTGGTTTAAAAATTGTCCTTATGTTAAAATGCCCAAAAACCCTAGCTTTTTTTATCTGTTGTTCCTTTAATAAAAGGTAACACCAGCCATCTTTCATCTTTTTCTGTAGTCTTATCTGCAACAGTCTTGACTGTCATTTTTGTGTGTTGTTTGCTCCAGGCCCTATCAATTTGTAATTTGCTGTAGCCATTAGCTCTCAAAGAATCGTAGATGGTCTTTTTCTCTAATGATAAAGAAGGGGCATCACAAACTTGTATAGCTCGGTAGATCAAAGAATTGATCAATGAGCCTATTTGTGACGGGTGGTGATTGGAGGTTTGATGTACAGTAAGTATCTACCAGTATGAGTAGGTTTTCTATAGACTGTATGGGCCCATGTAAAGTCCTCTTTTCTGGTGACCAAGACATCCAGAAATGGGAGAGAGCCATCAATTTCAAGTTCCATAGTAAACTGTATTGCTGGGCACAGACTGTTCAAATGATATAAAAAATTCAACAGTTCAGCATCTCCATACTCCCAAACGCAAAAAAAATGTCATCAACATATCTTAACCATGTTCAAGGAAGTAGGTAACACGGGTAGCCCGGTCATATTTGCAACTAAAAATAGCGATCCAGCCGATAAAAACAAACTATTTTTAGTTGCAAATATGTTGCAAATATTTTTAGTTGCATATTTTAGTTGCAAATACTTTTAGTTGCAACTATTTTTAGTTGTAAATATGACCGGGCTACCCGTGTTACCTACTTCCTTGAACATTGTTGCCGGTTATAATAGCTTTCGTTCAAAAATATCTTAACCAAATTTCAGGCCGATTCTTAGCTGTTTGTAGAGCCTGTTTCTCGAAGGATTCCATGAAAAGATTTGCCACCACTGGACTTAGTGGATTTCCCATTGCAAACTCCTCTTTCTGTTCACGGAACATACCTTCCCACAGGAAATAGGTAGAAGTAAGGCAATGATGGAATAAAGGTATCAATTCCTTAGGAACAGTCAAATTCTCAATTAGCTCCATGGTTTCTTTAATGGGAACTTTTGTAAACAGAGACACTAAAGTTGACCAATTTAGAGTTAGGGATTAAAACAATATGCTTAAATAGATCTACAAAATGGTGTGTGTTCTTGACATAGCTGGGGGTATTACCTACATACTGATACAATATTTTTGCTAGGTGCTGTGATAAACCGTGTGTGGGTGAACCTATATTACTTACTATGGGGCGCAAAGGGACATCCTTTTTGTGTATTTTAGACAGTCCATACAGACGTGGAGGAAGGGCTTCCGATTTAGTTAGCTTATTTTTCACATCCGGAGTAAAATCAGAATCTTTAATTAATTTATTCGTCGTTTTTAAAATCTTACTGGTTGGATCCTTCTTTAAAATCTTACTGGTTGTTGCTCACACTCTATCTTACAGTTCAAAAATGTGCAGCTACAGTACAGAAGGTGGGTCAAAGAAACACATTAACTTCTTATTTGTTACTAAAATACAGGAAGACACGTCATGAATGAGGTCCTTCTTTAAAATATTAAATATTATTCTATTGCTACTGTCCGGCCTCTGCCTTTATCGACAGCAGAAGCGGTTCCTCCCAGGTTCCACCCTACTCTGGAGGCGTCTCCCCTTTGGGCTCCAGCTCCACCCTGCCAGCCTGCTATCTCTGGCAAGCTTAGGGCCCCTTTCGTAAGTCATACTATTCTACTGCAGAGACAAAAGTACAGCTTAATAAGATGCTAGGGCTTTCTGACTATATCTGAGCTATAACATAAACTATAAATGAGAATAAAACAAACATAAACAGCTGTGTATTCCTCTCTTTGCAGAGACTTGATAAGAGATTATACTGTTTTGTATTTCGGAACTCAGAAATTCATTTTGATGTTTACTACAAGGAAAGCACTCCGCTTATGCTCAGGAAACCTGGGATACAACCTTACAGACACCTCCTTGTTCTATTCCCTTCGTGTGTGCGGGGAAGAAGGGTGAAAAGACATAGTGAAACAGACAAAGGGAACAAAACACTGCCCTACTTAATTAGTGTGCAACACAATCCAATTCTACCTTTTATACATCGTTCCTCTCTTCGTCAATATCAACATTCGCCAGACAAAGCCCCTTGACTGGAGGAAATCTTTTTTTTTTATTCCCCTTGAAGCAAGGCAAGCTGGGAAAACTCAAACAGACCCCAGAAAAAAATCAGAAAAATAGCAGAAAAGGCCAAGACATTTTCAAACACAGAGCAAATTGGTGGGTGTATTCAAGGCATTGATAAAGAGGAGAACCTGGCCTGCTGGAATCAGCCTTAAAATAAAAAGAATAATAAGTGATTAGAAGCCAAAGAACAAAGAACCCTTTGGCTGTTAGATCAATGAGGGATGGAGCCATTGCAGAAGAAATGAGAATGGCAGAAAGAAAACAGAGCAGAACATTTCACAGTGCAGAATTTTAGGCGGAGGGAGTTGGGATGCGAGCAGCGGAGTCACTAGAGCGCACGCTGCCCCAGGGTCGGGCACGTGCGTCACCCTAGTGACCCCTCCCCCCAGACACAACCCCGTATTAATCTTCAGCGCGTCCGTAGGCCACGCCGCGATTTGGGGGAGGGGGCACACAATGGGCGCCTGCTCCGGGCGCCCGCTCAATCGTTGCAACCGGCTCGGGGACGTCTTCCCCGGCCTTCTGTCCAGGGCCTTCTGAGGAAGGCCCGCTGTGCGAATGTTATGTATAACGTTCTTTTGCACATGCGCAGACCGTCCCTGAGGGAAAAGGGCTCCCCCGGCTCTCCGGGCCTGCAAGGCGGTCAGGAGGCCCCCAGGTAACACGCGCGCGTGCACGCAGGGAAGGCGACACGCGTGTGTGTGCGCTTCACCTGGGCCCCCCCCCGCCCGCCTCGCCACGCAACAGCGACGCCCCTGGATGTGAGGTTGGCTGTGAGAATTGGAGTGTTTCCAATACTGGCCTAGTTTTGTATGTGAAATGTTGGAGGTTATGGGGCACTTGTGAACTCTCCCCTTTTTCTTTCCCAGCTGAAGATGTTGAATATAATGCTGGTTTCCGAGGCTGTGCAACACCAAATCTTTGCAACGTACCAACAGGAGAGGAGGACATGGCTGGTGGTCTGCTTACAAACAACATCACACATCTGAAATGCACCAATGCTCCAATGTCTCCATCCGCTCTGGAAGGATTCGCACCTCATCTCCTGTGGAGCTTGCCATTCATGGGCATGAAGCAGAGGCCTCAGGGACCCGGGAATTAAAACATTCAAAACCTGAGATTCAGTATTCCTGGATCCTCTTTTTAGAAGTTTATGGAGGGCAGGATGCGATGTAACAGGGCTGGTCAAAAAGAGTAAAATAGTCTGGCTAGAGGTTAAAGAACTTTATGATGTGTGGTGAATGAATGAATGAATGAAACCTTTATTGGCATAAAGACAGACAGACATAAAATATAAATAAGAAGCAAGCAAACAATATCATAATGCACAGACTAATCCAACACATAAAACAATATCTAAGGCAGTCAAAATAGGTGGATACAACAACAACTGCAAAGGACCATCTAGATAGTAAGATTTATTAAGGATTCCAACCGCCATCTATAACCAAATGAATCTGCGTCATATGAAGGTGAGATCGCTTCGACGTTTTATTAATAAATCCAGATAATTTGCTATTTGATTGGTGCGTAACTCATCATCACCAGCCAATAGGTAATATATGACTTCCAAATCAGAAAATCCTGTGTATTTAATCAAAATCGGACCTGGATGGATGAGATGTAACAGGGCAGGTCAAAGGTCAGGGCAGGTCAAAAAGGGTAAAATTGTCTGGCTAGAGAGGTTAAAGAACTTTATGGTTTGTGGTGTATGGGTTCCATTCTTCTCCAAACATGTTCAAAATAAAATGACGTTGCAAGTAATATCCGTGTGTTTGTGTTTTCCATAAAAACTTGTTGGGGAAGAGAATGGTGTTTGCAAGCGGGAGGAATGGGAATTAAATTTTTTGTGCCTGTGAGTCCAATGCACAGATTCTTCCAAAGTGGCACAAAGTGGGATACAAGGGAGACCAGTTAGAGGACTGGCCCTGCTTTTCAGGCACAGAAGACGTGAGAGCTGGACAGCATTGCTCCCTGCAACTGGGAGGAAGGTGAAGATTCTGGATTATCGACAGCCCTGGGATAGGGAGGGGTCTGGCTTTCCGCCTTATGAGGGGTCAAGAGAGAATCTCCTCTTCTTTCAAATTTTTAGAGCCTCCCCTCCCTTCCGCACCTTGCAGGGCACCTCAGCACTTTGCCTTCTGAAAACTGTGATCTGTAGAAAACGTGTTAGACATGAGCGTAGGATGCTGAAAGATTGGGGAGCAAATAAGGCAGTTGCAATGAGGAAGATGCACGAGGAAGAACACAATGGGGCTTGCTTCTGTGTAGACATGCCTAGGATTCTACTCAGAAGCAAGCCCCATTGTAAAAACTAAGTGCCATAAGATTCTAGCCAAACTGACAGGAGACTGTGAAAACATCTAGCATAGATATAACCTTATGAGGCTGAATGGCAGGACATACATTCTCCTTGGTTTTCGTTTCTTCAAAACAAACAAAAACCTGACAAATATGAAGAAAAACACCAACCCCAGGTCGCTCGGCTTTTGGGATACAAACATGTTAAGAGTCACCACATTGCAAGGGAAGGAAAACTGGGCTGAAAGACATTAATTGGTGCAATATGCAATGTAATTTTGATCTTTCAGCACGCAATATATTGAAATTGGGACTGGGACAGATTGAAAACCCGAGCCGGCTGCAACAATTGAGCGGGCGCCCGGAGCAGGCGCCCATTGTGTGCCCCCTCCCCCAAATCACGGCGTGGCCTACGGACGCGCTGAAGATTAATAAGGGGTTGTGTCTGGGGGGAGGGGTCACTAGGGTGACGCACGTGCCCGGCCCTGGGGCAGCGTGCGCTCTAGTGACTCCCCTGCTCGCATCCCAACTCCCTCCTCCTAAAATTCTTTTAGTTTGAACACTCTCTTCCAGATGAGTGTTCTTGTAAATCATACAGTCTCCATTGGAATCGTGTCCAGCCACACCCCAAACCAGTTCAGCTCAGGTGTCGCCCTAGGGCTCTTCTCTGCCTATAAACTCCGCTGATTAAGCGCCTGGATTCACCATTCGCCTTCGTTGGTTCAGACCTGCCCTCTTATTCCCTGACTGTGAAGTTTTCTCAGGAGCCTTTCATGAGGGACCGTGTCGAACGCCTTCTGAAAATCCAGATATATAATATCCACGGGTTCGCTCGCATCCACATGCCTGTTGACCTTTTCAAAAAATTCTAACAGGTTTGTGAGGCAAGACTTCCCCTTGCAGAAGCCATGCTGACTCTCCCTCAGCAGAGCTTGTTCTTCTATGTGTTTTAAAATTTTATCCTTAATGAATCTTCATATTTTTCCACCATTGTTGTTTATATTGGTGTTAGAAGTTTTGAATAGAAATATTAGACAAGATGAAAGAATACATGATGTGAAGATTAAGAAACATTCAAGTTAAGAGCCTTCGCGGATGACTTGGTATTAATGCTGAAAAATCCGTTAAAAGATATAGAGTTGTTGATGAGTAAATTAAAAGAATTTGGATCTCTTGCAGGATTTAAAGTTAATAAACAGAAGACAAAAATAGTGACTAAAAATATGAAGATTCAAGATCAACTGAAACTGATGAATAAAACAGGATTTAAGGTGGAAAAAAAAGTTAAATATCTTGGAATTGTATTGACGAGTATGAATTGTACATTATTTCAAAATAATTATGTTAAAGTATGGAATGAAATTAAGAAAGATCTGTTACGATGGGAAAGATTGAAATTGTCCTTACTAGGAAGGATATCGGTGATTAAGATGAATGTATTGCCAAAAATGATGTTCTTATTTCAAACGATACCAGTGATTATATCTGATGCACCATTTAAAGAATGGCAGAAAGACATTTCTAAATTTATTTGGCAAGGGAAAAAACCAAGGGTGAAATATAAGATTCTTCAAGATGCAAAAGAGAGAGGAGGATTAGGACTACCAGATTTGAAAGTATATTATGCAGCATGTTGTTTTGTGTGGTTGAAAGAGTGGGTGTATTTACAAAATAGAAGATTATTGGAGTTAGAAGGCTCTGACTTGAGATTTGGTTGGCATGGGTATTTGTGGTATGATAAAGTGAAAGCAAATTTAGAATTTAAAAATCATTATGTTAGACATGCATTATGGAGAATTTGGAATAGATATAAAATGAGATTTTATGAGAAAGTACCATTATGGGTTGCACCATATGAAGCACACTTTGGTGGAAGTAGCGTGCCAAAAGAGAAAGGACTATTGTACAGAAATTTATTAATTTTTTCACAAGGAGACTGTATAATGAAGTCAAGAGAAAAACTAATGGAAGAAGACTTTAATTGTCAATGGTTTGTATATGCTCAAATTTTGGAGAGATTTAAAGTGGACAAGAAGACATATGGATTTGTAGAAGAAGAATCAATATTGGAGGCACAATTAAAATCTGAAGACCAGATAATTTCAAAAATGTATAAATTGCTTTTGAAGTTTGAAACAGAAGAAGAACAGGTTAAAGAATGTACGATTCATTGGGCGAAAAACATAGGTCATGTTATTTTAATGGACCAATGGGAACAACTATGGTTAAAACAGTTGAAATTTACGTTAAATGTTAATATTAAAGAAAATATGTATAAAATGATATATAGATGGTATATAACCCCAAGCAAATTAGCAAAAATGTATGAGAAGGTGACGAATAGATGTTGGAAATGTAAAATGCAAGAAGGAACTTTTTACCATATGTGGTGGACATGCCCTCAAGCAAAGAAGTATTGGACTCAGATTCACAAACAGATTGAGTTGATTTTAAAGATTAAGATCCAAATGAAACCGGAAACATTTTTGTTGGGTATGTGGGAGGATCATGTAGGCGAAAAATTTCAAACTTTGTTTTTATATATGACAGCTGCGGCAAGAATTTTATATGCACAATATTGGAAGAATTCGGAGATACCTTCGCTGGAAGATTGGTGGCTGAAAGTTTTGGACTATGCTGAAATGGATAAACTTACAATTTTAATTAAGGAAAAGTCAGTTAACTTTTTCGTGAATAATTGGAAACCATTTATTGACTTTTTAAGAGAGAGAGAGAGGAATGATGTGATGATATGCGGATTTAATGAATAGAATGTGGGGGTTGTTTTGGCTTAGTTGGAAATTGTATGTAGAAAATAGTGAATAGTATGCTAGTAGGATGTATTGCTTCGCGCTTGCTATAACTTTATGAAATATGTATTGTTTTTTTATGTTTTAATATATCAATAAAATATAAATATATATATATATATATATATATATATATATATATATATATATATATATATATATATATATATATATATATATATATATATATATATATAAAATTTTATCCTTAATGAGACTTTCCACCATCTTCCCTGGAACAGATGTTAGGCTGACCGGCCTGTAGTTTCCCGGGTCCCCCCTCCTTCCTTTTTTAAAGATTGGCGTGACATTAGCTATCCTCCAATCCTCTGCCACAGTGGCCGTTTTAAGGGACAAGTTGAATATTTTGGTCAAGAGGTCAGCAACTTCATTCTTGAGTTCCTTCAGAACTCTTGGGTGGATGCCATCTGGGCCTGGTGATTTATTGATCTTTATTTTGTCAATTAAGTCTGAGACGTCTTCTCTTTTAACCTCTATTTGACTTAATTCTATAGTCAGGGGAGACCGTTCCAGCAGCGGTATTTGCCCGAGGTCTTCTGCCGTGAAGACAGATGCAAAGAACTCATTTAATTTCTCTGCAGTCTCCAAGTCCCCTTTTATCACCCCTTTCTCTCCCTCACCATCCAACGGACCAACCGTTTCCCTGGCAGGTTTCCTGCTTCTAACATATTTGAAGAAGCCTTTATTATTCCCTTTTATGTTGCCTGCCATACGTTCCTCAAAATCTTTCTTGGCCTCCCGTATCATCTTTTTACATTTCTTTTGCCACAGTTTGTGCTCCTGTTTATTTTCCTCGTTAGGGCAAGACTTCCATTTACAGAAGGAAGCTTCCTTGCCTTTTATAGCCTCTTTAACTGTGCTTGTTAACCATGCCGGCACCCTCCTGGACTTTGTCGAGCCCTTCCTCCTTTGTGGGATACATTCCCGCTGGGCCTCTATGACTGTTGTTTTAAACAGCCTCCGTGCACTCTGGAGCGATTGGACTCTTTTTACCTTCCCTTTCAGCTTCTTTTTAACTAGTCTCCTCATTTTGGGGAAGTCTGCCCTTTGGAAGTCAAGGGTTTTTGTGTCAGATTTGCTAGGCACTCTCCCCCCGACATGCATGGTGAAACAGATCGCAGCATGGTCACTGTTCCCCAATGGTTCGGTAACATTTACCTCCCTGACCAGATCTTGAGTGCCACACAATATCAAATCCAGAGTCACCTGTCCTCTGGTCGGTTCCGTGACTAGCTGCTCTAAGGCACAGTCATTTAACATATCCATAAATCCAGTCTCTCTTTCATGACCTGAGCATGAATTGACCCAGTTGATGTGAGGATAATTGAAGTCCCCCATGACTACAACCCTGTCTCTCGTTGACACCTCCCTGATTTGCTTCCTCATTTCAAGATCCCCTTCAGGTTTTTGATCTGGAGGACGGTAGCATGCCCCTACTATTACATCACTCTTTGAGCCTGGTAGTCTAACCCACAGTGATTCTACGGAGGAGTCAGAGCCCCCCTCCAGCTCTACTCTGGTGGATTCTACCCCTTCTTTGACATAGATGGCCACCCCACCTCCAACGTGCCCCTCTCTGTCCCTCCTATAGAGTTTATATCCTGGAATTGCAGTATCCCACTGGTTCTCCGCATTCCACCAGGTTTCTGTTATACCTACTATGTCAATGTTTTCCCTAGCCACCAAACATTCCAGTTCTCCCATCTTTGCCCGTAGACTTTGGGCATTTGCATAAAAGCACTTATCTACCTGGTCCCCCAAGAAGGGCTGCATGTTTGCACTTTTATTTTGCTGCCCATTCTCCCAGTTTGGAGAGATCCTTCTGGAGCTCTTCACAATCCCTCGCTGCTTATCCCCAACTCCAGGTCATTTATGAATAAGTTGAAAAGCACCGGCCCCAAGACCGATCCTTTCACCTCTCCGTTTTCACCTCTCGCCATTGTGAAAATTGCCCATTGACACCCACACTCTCCCACATTGACTCCCACAGGATCTCCCAGTTCAACCCACCTGAATCCTTCCAAATCTTATTGTCAATCTACTTCCAGGTTCATCACCTTCCTCTCAGTATGTTGGAAGCTGGGGAGGGGGTTAAACATGCACCCATAATAACCATTCTTCAACCTCCCTGGTCTGAACTCATCTGTTGAGGTGGGGGGTCCTCAGTTGTGTGTCAACTTGTGTCAGTTGTGTGTGTGTGTGTGTGTGTGTGTGTGTGTGTGTGTGTGTGTGTGTGTGTGTGTCAGTTGTGTGTTAACTCCTGACCCACTCCCACACGTGGTAGTATTCGTTGGGAGGTGTGTTCCTTATTCCTATTTGATGCAGAGCAGGGATACCAGTTGAGCAATGTGACCTTGCGCATTTCTCATGTGGCTCTAAGAACGTTTCCAGCCATCTATATATGTATGTTTGGGAAGGCGCTATAGTTTGGCCCTAGAATGCCTTGGAGAGCTAAGGCACCTCAATGTCTGCAGCTGGGAAGCGTTATACATGTTCCATACCCTCCAAGACTTCACGGACAAAATCTCCCACCCTTGGCCCTGGCCTCCAAGGGGTCTCCTTGTAGGTCTGCTCGAGGAGTCAGGGCTGTGTCTGGCTGAGAAAAGGAGGCTAGGATCTCATCGGATAGGACTGGGGCATTATTAACCTCTATGGGGCTTACTCCTGAGTAGAAAGGCACAGGATTGCACTGTGAGGCTGTCTGCACATCACGGTGCCCACAGCTGCATTTTCAGGGGTCTACGAATACAGAGCATTACAGGAATCCATTGGGGAAGACAGGAGCAGGACAAGCCCCTCCACGAGGCTGACGGAGGGGGTCACTGGTGGCTGTGGGTGGAACGGTCCCCACCTGCCCGCCTCCACTGCTCCCTGGATTTGAAAAGGCGGCTCGGATCCTGTCTCCTCCGCACTTCCTCCCTTGCTCTGTTCCCCTCTTTCTGACCCTATCGAGTGAAAGGGAGAAGCTGGAAGGAAGGTGGTCGTAGCAGCAGCTGATGAGGCCCTGAGTAGGAGGCCAGGATTTGGGGAAGTGTCTCAGCTGCCAGGAAGGAGGCCTTGGTCAGGCCCTGGATCAAAACGAATAACACATCCATCGCCTGAAGGTGTAGCAAAGACTGGACGACAGCGGCTCATATATCTCTCATTTGTTCCAGACGTTGTGTTGCCCTACTTGTATTCATTGGTTTACCCCTATTGGTTTACCCCGGGATATGAGGTCCCGAATCTGCAGATGGAAATGGTTCAGTTGAACTTACAAAGCCAGAGCTCCATTTGAATATCAGACAGATTGTGCAACCCCAAAGCATTATTTTGAGATACAGCATTTAATAACATTTGTAGGACTAAACAATGGAGGAATATGAAGAGAGTAGACATGAGATCAATGATCTGCAGCCAAGTGCTGACTGTAGCAGTTGCTTTTGGCAGTGCCACCTCGTGTCTTCAATGGGCTGCAGTGTCCAGCATGCTTCGCCCAAAAGAAAGATGTCTGTGATGCCGTGGAGACCGTCAGTTGCTACAATGATGAAGATAAGTGCATAGACTTTGCTGGCACCATCACACAACGTAGGTAGAATTTCCAGCTGCCTAGGAAAACAAAAGCTTGCTGGCATGGGGGAAATGTGTATGTGTTGCATTCCCCCCTTTGGGTGTGTATGTGTTGCATTTTGTGTATGTGTTACATTTTGGCTTGCTTCCAAAAAGGGAAAGCCAAAGGCTGGCTTTAGTTATATGGAAAAGGGTTCATTTTGTTCCTGATGATCATTGCTTGTTCATGCATATCTCTCTCTCTCTCTCTCTCTCTCTCTCTCTCTCTCTCTCTCTCTCTCTCTCTCTCTCTAAGTCCTGTCCTTAAGGAACTGGGGAAACCCCCACTGTTGGAATTGGGGGTCCAAGAGTCTCCAGCAACCAAGCGCCATGACTGGTTTTCAGCATGATTATGTTGCATGAATTAATAAGCTACGACCAGGTTTTCATGTGGGATCTTGGTTGCCTGAAATTAAAAAAAAAATGACCTATGTTTAGTAGCACTGAGAACTGGATCCAGATCCAGATTTGGATTGGTCTCAGACAACATGGCTGTGGAAATTATTATTATTATTATTATTATTATTATTATTATTATTATTATTATTATTATTAACAACAACAACAACAACAACAACAACAACAACAACAAACAACAACAACAACAGTATTTACAAACCACTTTTCAACAGATTTACAGACAAAAATAAAAGATTAAATGGCTCCCTGTCTCAAAAGGGCTCACAATCTAAAAAAGATGCAGAACACCACCGGCAAACAACCACCAGAAAAGAGACTGTGCTGGGGTGAAAGGGGGCAGTTACTCTCCCCCTGCTAAATAAAAGAGGAGCACCGATTGAAAAAGTGCCTCTTGCCCAGTTAGCAGGGGTCAGAAAATTGGAATTAAGACTAGGGTGGTGTAACCCCAGATGGGGTACTGGATTCCCTGAACCAAATCTTGGTTGTTTTTTTTTTTTGCCATGTGTCTCATGTGAAGCATTGTCTGTATTTCAAAAGACAAAGCCTGGGGGGGAGGGGTGTCCTTGTGATAGCAAGCCCTGTGTGCTCTCTGAGAACTGAACCCTCCTGCCCTTTTTGTAAATCCTCCCAGAAACAACACAGTGAATTGTATCATCACCTCAAAACAGGCAACTGGCATCCGATAGTTATCCTGGGTCAGGACGAACTTCTCAGTTGTTGCTCAATGAGAACTAGGAAATGACAGTGCCTGTCTCAACCACATGGCTTAGTCCCCAAAACCACTGTGCTCTTTCCAAATATATATATAAAATTACATCTGCAGCATGAGAAGCCTTTACACTTGGCCACCACACACACACACACACACGAGTGTCTCGGGTGCAATGTGATATGCACTGTGAGATTACTTAGCAAGCCTATGCAACTTGCACATGCTCAGAAGGCTGCTGTCCTGAGACTGAAGGTTGCGGCTCTGAGAGTCCTGGCAAGTCCACGTGTCCAGGGATCTCTCGTTCAATAGCTGCTATCACTCAGAGCCAGCTGGGTTTCATGGCTTGCTTTTAAAAAAAATTTTAAAGCACTCACTTTCTGTATGAAGCTTTGCATGTAATCGTGATATGATTATTCTGTTGATATGTTGATGATGCAGTGAGAATTTAACCCATACACCAAATGTTCTGGATCTAGAGCCTGCTTCTCACTGGCGTCACTGCAGGGGGGGGGGGGGCGGAACTCCAAGTTCCGTCGGGCTCGGACCAAGTGCTTTTGTCAGCCGGAATGGCTCCAAAGGCGAGGGGGCGGGGCCGCTTTCTCCCGTCATGTAAGGGAGGGTCAGAGCCTGACGGAACTTGGAACTCCACCCCCCTGCAGTGACGCTAGTGCTGCTTCTGCTCCAGTCCTCCTAGTCCGCACACCAATTGGGAGTCAACCACTCCTGACATTGTAAGAAATAACCCTTCTGTATTCCTGGGGCGGCATGCCAAACACTGCCCCCCCTTCCCCGATGATGTGCCGGCCCTTGCTCCTCCCACTCTCCCATATTCTAGCTCAGCACTGCCCTCCCCTCCACATTTTCCCTTCTTTTCTGTCCCCAAAAGGAAAATGAAGGAGGACAGTGGAGGCAAGTAGGCAGACCGAGATGGAGAAACCCCAACAATCTGTTGCCTGAGGCAAACACTTCAGATGGCCTCATAGATGGGCCGGCCCTGGGCAGAACAATATGATGTCTAATTAAAATCTAGATTACAACATCTCCAGATACCCTGCAGAATTCACTCCACATGTTGAATGCTCTGCCCTATGAAGCCTCCAATAAATAAAGGAAAGGGGGGGCATGGAACGAGGCCTCCATGATAAAGACCTAAAACAACCCTTTCTTGCTTCTTCAAAACAGATCAAGAGGGACGATTCAGTTTGAAGGAGCAACTGTGTGGCGGAGGAGGAGGAATGGGGGATGTGGGAAAAGGGTGCGTGTGCTTTACATGGACAAAAGGAAAGGGGGCAGAATGTGGGCACCATTTTGGGTGGGTCATTTTGGGTGGGTCTGTGCGTTGGATTCACATGCACAAATACTGAAATCCCATTCCCCCCACTTGCAAACACCATTCCCTTCCCCAACAAGATTTCATTGAGAACACACAAACACACACACTTACGCACAGACACACAAACATATTATTTGCTGTGTCAATTTATTTTGATCATGTTTTGAGAAGAATTGAACCCATACACCACACACCATCAAGTTCTTTAACATTAGTCTCTAATCAGACTCTTTTACCCTTTTTGACCTGCCCTGTTAGATCTTATCCAACCCTCCACCAGCTGCTAAATGAGGATCCAGGAATACTGAATCTCAGATGGTGAATGTTTTAATTCCCGGGTCCCTGAGGCCTCTGCTTCATGCCCATGAATGGCAAGCTCCACAGGAGATGAGGTGCGAATCCTTCCAGAGCGGATGGAGACATTGGAGCATTGGTGCATGTCAGATGCGTGACGTTTAATGTAACCACACCGTCAGCCATGTCATTCTCTCCTGTTGGTACGTTGCAAAAATTTGGTGTTGCACAGCCTCGGAAACTAGCACTGTATTCAACATCTTCAGCTGGGAAAGAAAAAGGAGAGAGTTCACAAGCACCGCACAACCTCCAACATTTCACATACAAAACCAGGCAAGTATTGGTAACACCCCAATTCTCACAGACAACTTTGCAACTCCCTCCTCCTAAAATTCTGCATTGTGAAATATTCTGCTCTGCTTTCTTTCTGCCATCTTCATTTCTTCTGCAATGGCACCCTACCCCATTGATCTGACAGCCAAGGGAACATTTCCTTTTGACTTCTAATCACTTATTATTCCTTTTATTTTAAGGCTGATTCCAGCAGCCCAGTTTCTCCTTCTTATGAATATCCCCGCCAATTTGCTCTGTGTTTGAAAATGTCTTGGCCTATTCTGCTATTTTTGGTGGATGGTCTTTTGGGATGGGGGTTGAAACTGTGGGGTCCGTCTGAGTTTTCCCAGCACACCTTGCTCCAAGGGGAATATTTTTTTAATCCAGGCTGTGTAGCAGATGTCGTCATTAATGGGTGAAAGGAAGGAAGTACGGAAGGCAGAATTGGATTGTGTTGCACATTACTTATGTAGGACAGTGTTCACTTCCCTTTGTCTCCATCGGCGGAGCAGTTTAGATAGGATTGGGTTGGAACAGCATGATCCTAAGCAAGTCTACTCAAAAGTAAGTTCCATTGAGTTCAACTGGACTTACTGCCAGGTGTGTATAGAATTGAAGACTGTCAATGTTATCAGCCATTAAAAACAGACCCCCGGCCCCAGCAGCTGTAATGTGTGAAATGGCCGTCTGTGAACTGAGTGTTGCCTTAGTATTCACACCCATGCGCTTACTGACATGTGGGCTGGAATGGAGAAGCATGAACCTTCCAGCTCCTACAAACGCTTGCAAAGGGTCTGAACTCTGAGGAAGAAGCACTGTCCTCTCCATTTGCTAAAATTGGAACAAGACTAGGGAGAGTCCCAAGGAAACAGGAGAACTGAGATTGACTTGGGTAAATAGGGAGAGTTCGAGGCAAGGCCTTCCGTGGAAGGAGGTGGTGAAAGCTGTGGCTATGTTGTTCAGGGAACAGGGGGGGGGGTGCTTAACCCCCTGATGTTTGGCAAGAGGAGGGGATCCTCTTGTATAATCATGGGCAGCTTCTGAAAATAGACAGTCAAGTCTTGGTATCTGCACTCTCCATTCCCATATATTCGCTTATCTGCAGGAACGAAGAGTGCAACTAATTTGACGCTATTCGTGGTCTGTTCTTGCCTATCTGTGGCCATTCTGAGGCTATCCGCTGTATCCAAGTTGGCCATTTTCAATATTGTGGTGGCCATTTTTACTCTCACTGTGCCCATTTTAAAGCTATCCATGGCCGTTTTGAAGCCACCCACAGCCACCCACACCCACAGACTAACTGTGGCTATTATGAACTATCCCCAACTTTCTGAAGGTATTTGTGCCAATTTGATTTCCCCCCTAACCACATTCATCCCATAGGATCAATGATTCACAGCGCAATCCGTCTTAACTTTTGAGCCGGTTTAACCAGCAGCGTAGCAAGAACGGGAGACCCCAGAACAGAAAGGGAATTCAAACCCTCTTTGAATTCTTCTTTTGGAAGGGATTTGAGTCCCTTTTCTGTTCTGGGGCCTCCCGTTCTCGCTGTGCTGCTGGTTAAACCGGCTCAAAAGTTAAGTCGGATTGCGCTGTCAATATCCATGATTCGGTATCTGCTGAACCTAACGCCCGCACATACCAAGAATTGATGGTATTTGGGAAATGGAGGGGTCTGTCGAAAATGAATCATATAAAGGCCTTGTGAGGATGGGGGTTGGAATAGGGATGTGTGTCTTTGGAAAGAGCAAACAAACAGACCTCTTAATCGCATTTAGCCACATGACTTACGTCCATTGCCCGTAAGACCGGCGTACACACACTTGGTCTCGTTGCCCCGGCAGGAGATCGTGTTCTGAGTCTCGCAGCGATCTGAATCAAGACTGATGCAAGCTGGACACTCCCGCCCATTTTCTGGAAGCTCAGTGCGACGTGGCGCTGCCAAAAAGAAACACTGCATTCAGCACATACATTTGGCTCATTTCCTCACCTCTGGCACCTTGCAACCACCTGTTGTCTAAACCTGCAAGGAACCAATCCCTCACTCCTTCGTTTGGCAATTGAAATGCGCTGTGCAGATGAGCCAATCTGCTAGATATCTCTAAAAACGTGTTTGGTGTTACACCAAGTGGTTCTGTGGGTGTTGTGGACCTCTGGCTCTGGCGGCAGTTCTTAAGGGTAGCTGCATTCTGCTTGGGATTTGCAATGAAGTCTGGATTGTGTAGGCTGCTCTTCAGAGGAATGGAGGTCCTCCCTTCTACGAGGAGACAGGACTGAAGAGCCCTTGATCCCTCCTAAGATCAGCCAAGCATTTACCAGCGATGTAGATACTCAGTCGTCCCCTACTATTTTGAACAGACCCAAGCAAATCAGAACACACTTTGCCCCTATATACACTCCTCTTTTATCTTGGGTAATTGTGATTTTATCCATCATGGCATCCCTCAAAGAATTCTGGGAATGAGAATTGGGTCAGATTGCATTAATCCCCTTCATTCTTACAGAACTGCAATTCCCAGGAGGGCTAGTTCTCCACACAGGATATGAGGTCACCATCCCAGCAGCTTCTCAATCACGTTCTGCATTTCACATGGGGCTATGAGGTCTACCTCAGAAGATGAAGCCATAGAACCTATGGGGTTGTCCCCTGAAAATACAGCTGTTTCCACATGCAAAGTAGTTCATAAAAAGAACATACTGTAATATTCTCAGTCCCTCTGCTCAGTTCATAAAAAAATATGAATCTTTGTCCAGTTATTAGTTTTCTATGGATAATTGGCTGGGGGGAATGTAAAATGTCTAAACGTTTCACTCTAAGGAAATGGAGATACTTACGACGGATGTTTTTCTTATTGCACAGGTCACTCTGGCAGACTTCTATTTTTCCAAAGATGGAAATGTTCTCTTCTGCAGCAAGAAAGTAGGTGCCTTCTCGCCAATATTTGGAGTTAACACATGTCTTTGCAGATGCAGTCATGAGGGTAACGCCATCTATGAAAAGCAGTCAGAAATACATATTTGGATCTGCAGAAATTCCATTCAATCATGGTTGTTTTTTTGACACTGAACCTTGAATATGAAAAATTATTTGCATTTTGAATGCATTTAGAACTTAACTAGAAGGGGCCCATGAAAAAGAAATGGTGCAGCACTGAAGTAGCCCCTAAAATGGGTGATTTGTTTGAATTTATTGATCTGTCATATGGGACAAAAGAGGCGTGCAACCTCCCTTTCTGTGTATGTTCTTCAGCTCTTTCTGTATCTCTGTTTTCAGTGTTTTCTCTCTTGTGAACTCTACTTGGAACTTCACCTGCACCAGCAGTCTTTGTTCTGTCACGGAGAAGGGATTTTCTTGGGACAAACACAGTGGGAGGGGTCTCATGGAGGGCAGTCTGTTGAGGACCCCCATGAAAGACAGAGCTGAGTCATCCCCTACTGCTACAGTGAGCAAGGCATGAAAACATCTTGTTTAGTATGAGGTGGAATAAGATATCACCGTACTCACCCATGGAAATGTGAGCAATGGAATTGAGACAGCTGTCTTCATCTTCTGCGCACTCAATCACCATGGGATTATCGCAAGCTTCGTTTTTGCCAGCACACTGCTGACATATCAGAGATGCCACTGCATACAGAGAGAGAGAGAGAGAGAGAGAGAGAGAGAGAGAGAGAGAGAGAGAGAGTTGCAAAGCCTCAGTGCCACCAACCCAGGTCACGTAATGCGTCATGTCAAACCCTCCAGAAACCACAGCGAGGGGCAAGAATGTGGCTGGATGAGTAACAAGCCTATGTGCTCCCATGTGCTCCCCTAAGCATTCTAAATGCCACCTCTGCTCATGCAACAGGGAATCCAAGTTTACTTAAACCAATTTCTAAACACTTGGATATCTGAGGGGGGTGGCGGGAGTGGGCTGAAGCTGTGTTCACGATCCTGACTAACTATGGTTAGCTGATTGTCCAGCCCTGGCCCAACAAGCACACAAGTCACACAATGCAAGCAGCATGCCCATTTCCAGCTAGAGACCACAATGTCCCTGTAGTCAGATGTTTTGGTATGGAGATGTTGAAGTTTCTGTTGTTTACGGGGGCACTAAAGGGAGTGGTTTGTATTTCCAAATCAAACACTGCAAAACCCTTCTGGCCAATTGCACAGGCTTGTTTTGGATGCTCCAGATGCTATGGGTCTGAGAGGAGCCACCTAATTGGCTGGCGGGGTGGGGGGGTGCGAGCAGGAACGGAAGCTGGACGACTCAACATGGCTCTCTCTCGTTCCCCTACTACCCCTCCTGCCAATCACACTTCACAGTGATGGAGTGACATGCCCCACAGAGCGCATTGCTCTACCGCTCTCCACTGTTGAGTACTGGTGGATTACTGGGGGGGGGCAGGGGGGCACTGAGAGGCAAGAGGTTCCTGGCTAGTGTCCACCCTGGCCAGCCTCTGATGCTGCCCCTGGTGTTGCCAATGTTGGACTGTTCTAATCGCACCCTCTTCTACATGGCTCTGAAATAATACATCTTCCTTCTGCTAATCTCTGGTCTGCTCCTCTCTCGCCTCCATGGGACCAAGAAAACCCAGCTCCTTCCATACATTTGTAGCCCTTGGGACTCAGTGTCTAATTTTCTGCAACAACCCCAGAGAAACGGCTCCTGGCCTTCAAAGTCTACTCTGCTGGACATCATGTCCATTCTGCATGACTTGTGGTCCAGCCTCCCTGACAGGGGTGTGTATATTATCCTTTAGGCTGAGTAGGTTTCAGCCTTGGGGCTCTGCAGCCTGGGGACCATGCAGGGCCAGGGTGGTTGTAATGGGGTAAAAGACTGAAGTGCTGGAGGGGCACCAAAGTATCTGAATATCTAGGAACCCTGCCATGGGTTAATACACCCCTGCTCCCAGATCTTCCTTTTTGTGTTCTTGTAGCTATTTTATTATCCTGTGAAGAACCCATAATATTCTCAGTCCCTCTGCTCAGTTCATAAAAAGAAATTTTCCCTTTGGATATCTACTCACCTGCGGGAAGCAGGGCGACGAGGAGGCAGGTGGTCAGCAGAACCTTCATAGTGCAGGAAAGATTCAAAGCCACGGAGGAGTCGGAGCAGAGCTGAACCAACCACGGCGAATGGTGCATCCAGGGGCTTAATCAGAGGAATATATTGGCGGAGTGGAGCCCCAGGGCAATACCTGAGCTGAGCACAATTGGTTTGGGGTGGGGCTGGACGCGATTCCAATGGACTCCGTTAACACTTGGCTGGAACAGAGTGTTGAATCTGGGAGACATTTTGCCACAGGTCCGATCACTCTGTCCTAATCCCGATTTCAATATGCTGGGTGCTGAAGAACAAAATGACATTACATATTGTACCAATTAATTTCTTTGAGGTCAGTGATCTTTCTCTTGCAATTTGGTGACTCTTAACTTGCGTATACACCAAGACCCGGGAGACCTGGGGTGGGTGTGGGAGTCTCCTGCGCGTTGCTTTCACCGACTTGAATGGTTCCAAAGGTGAGGGGGCGGGGCTGCTTCGTGCACCCGTGTAAGGAAAGGTCGGACTGCGGCGGAACCCCCCTGCAGCGACGCAGCTGACACAACTGGCACAAGTTGACACACAAGTGACAGAAGTTGACACACAACTGAGAATCCCCCCCCCACCTCAACAGATGAGTTCAGACCAGGGAGGTTGAAGAATGGTTATTATGGGTGCATGTTTAACCCCCTCCCCAGCTTCCAACATACTGAGAGGAAGGTGATGAATCTGAAGGCACACTGCTGACACAACAGAGATGCCACTGCAATACAGAGAGAGAGAGAGAGAGAGAGAGAGAGAGAGAGAGAGAGAGAGAGGAGGGAGAGAGGGAGAGAGAGAGGGAGAGAGAGAGAGATGCAAAGCCTCAGTGCCACCAACCCAGGTCACGTAATGGGCCACTTCAAACCAGGAAATCTGCCAGAGTGACCAGTGCAATAACAAAAACATCAGTCATAAGTATCACCATTTCCTTACAGTGAAAAGTTTAGATATTATTAACGAAGAATGAATGACAGATATGGGATTGAAAGCCATGATTTTAACAATTTTAATTGATTAAAACACGGCCGATAAAGACATGTTCAAAGGCAATAAAATCTGGTTTAAGGATCAAATTTAAACCGACGTTTCGCCAGGCAGTTTTCCTAACACACAGGTAGCAGGGCTTTGAGTGGCCTTTCTTTCCCAGTCCTGATCTTAAATGGCCACAACAAGCACTGAACAGAACGGAACATTTTCTTATTTCCAACTGTAAAGTTTCTCACTGTTAATGCTTAAAGTTACGGTTTAGATATTTTACTCCCCCCCCCAATTACCCCTAGATAAATAAGAACTGGACAAAGATTAATATTCATAGATTATTGCAATGGTGGGGAGATTGAGGCATCCACCCCCGCTATGGGCTCTATGGCTTCATCTTCTGAGGTGGACTCATAGCCCCATATTGAATGGAGAACTTGGTTGAGAAGCTGCTGGGATGGTGACCTCATATCCTGAGTGGAGAACTTGTCCTCCTGGGAATTGCAGTTCTGTAAGAACGAAGGAGATTAATGCAATCCGCCCAACTCTCATTGGGATGCCCTGATGGATAATATGTTTGGACTTTGGTGTTACAGGTGAAGGACGTAAGTCATGCAGCCAAGAGACTTGTTTGTTTGTTCTCTCCGAAGAAAGACACACATCTTTATTCCAACCCCCTTCCCCTCAAAGCCTTTAAATGCTTCAACTTGTACAGCCCCCTCTGTTAAACATATTTCCGGACCAGAAGCTGTCCATGTTCACAAGAAGATCCCTTCCTCATGCCATACATCAGGGTCTTCTGCAGGGAAAGGGACACCATAGCCAGGGCCGTCCCCCGCCCCCTTCCACAGAAGGCCTTTCCTCCAGCTCTCTCTATTTATCCAAGACAATCTCAATTCTTCAGTTTCCTTGGGACTCTCCCTAGTCTTGTTCCAATTTTAGCAAATCGAGAGGACAGTGGTTCTTCCTCAGAGTTCAGACCCTTTGCAAACGTTCGTAGGAGCTGGAAGGTTCACGCTTCTCCATTCCAGCCCACATGTCAGTAAGCGCATGTGTGTTGATAGTAAGGCAGCACTCAGTTCACAGACGGCCAGTCCACACATTACAGCCCAAGCGCAGAGGCGTCGCTGTAGCCTGGCGAGGAGGGCGGGGGGCCCCAGGTGCGCATCACCTCTCCTGCGTGCACACGCGCACGTCGCCTCGGGGCCTCCCACCCACCTCGCCAGGTCGGGAGAGCCGGCTTGGGGACGTCTTCCCCGGCCGGCTTCCCGGGGCCTTCTGAGGAAGGCCCACTGCGCGAACGTTATTTATAATGTTCTTTTGCGCATGGACAGACCGTTCCTGAGGGAAAAGGGCTGCCCTTTTCCCTCAGGAACAGTCTGTGCATGTGCAAAAGAACGTTATAAATGACATTCGCGCAGTGGGCCCCAAGCAGCCGGCCGGGGAAGACGTCCCCGAGCTGGCTGCAACGATTGAGGGGGCTCCCGGAGCGGGTGCCCGGAGTGGCAGCCCATCGGGCGCACGGACCCCCCCCAAAATCACGGCGCGGCCTAAAAGTTATTAAAGGGGGGTGTCCGGGGGCAGGGGTCACTAGGGTGACGCGCGTGCTCGGCCCTGGGGCAGCGCACGCCCTAGTGACGTCTCTGCCCAAGCCTATCATTGTTGTTCAGTCGTTAAGTCCTGTCCAACCCTTCGTGATCCCAAGAAACATATCCCGCCAGGCCTTCCTGTCCTCCACTATCTTCCTGAGTTTGCTCATGTTCATGTTCGTTGCATCGGTGATGCTGTCTCTATGGTCCTGAGGTTGAACTGCCTGAAGACTGCTGGAAGCTAAGCAGGAACAGCCCGTTTTCGTGCTGGAAGGGAGACCAGGAAGTCACTGATAAGCTGTCATGACCCTCGGTGGCAGAGAGGAGTCGCTGTTGCGTGCTGCGGTGAGAGAACAGACTGGAATGCTGAGAATGTCAGTGACAGAGCGATGACAACTGTAAAAATGTTTCCCTGTTCAGCATGATCTGTGGCGTCCTGCGGAGAGCTCGAGGCTTGTGTTCAGCAGCTAGTGAAGATGACTACACCATGGAGGAAACCAGCTGGAATTGTAGGGTTCTATACAGAACAATATTGTAAAGATCCTTATCGGATCTAGATAAACCTGCCTATGTAAACCACCTTGAATAACATCTGAAGAGCAATCTGAGGATAAGAAAGGCGGTATATAAATACAGAAAATAAAATAAAAATAAAATAACCATCTTATCCTTTGCCTTCCCCTTCTCCTTTTGCCTTCAATCTTTCCCAGCATCAGAGTCTTCTCCAGAGAGTCCTCTCTTCGCATTAGGTGGCCAAAATATTTGAGCTTCAGCCTCAGTACCTGTCCTTCCAGGGAACAGTCAGGGTTGATTTCATTTAGGATGGACTGATTTGGTCTCCTAGCAGTCCAAGGGACTCTCAGGAGTCTTCTCCAGCACCACAGTTCGAAAGCATCTATTCTTCGGCGCTCAGCCTTCCTTATAGTCCAACTCTCACAACCATACATTGCTACTGGGAACACCATCGTCCTGACTATACGAACTTTTGTTGGCATGGTGATATCTCTGCTTTTTATTATGCTATCTAAGTTTGCCATAGCTTTCCTTCCAAGGAGTAAGCGTCTTTTAATTTCATGACTGCTGTCTCCGTCTGCAGTGGTCTTGGAACCCAAAAAAAGTAAAATCTGTTACTGCTTCCATTTCTGCCCCTTCTATTTGCCATGAATTGATGGGACCAGATGCCATGATCTTAGTTTTATTAATGTTGAGTTTCAAGCCAACTTTTGCACTCTCCTCTTTCACCCTCATCAAGAGGCTCTTTAGTTCTTCTTCACTTTCTGCCATTAGGGTGGTATCGTCTGCATATCTGAGGTTGTTGATATTTCTCCCAGCAATCTTGATTCCGGTTTACAGAACTGCAGTTCCCAGGAGGACAAGTTCTCCACACAGGATATGAGGTCACCATCTCAGCAGCTTCTCCACCAAGTTCTGCATTCAATATGGGGCTATGAGTCTACCTCAGAAGATGAAGCCATAGAGCCTATAGGGGTGTCACATGCCTCATTCTCCCCACATCACGATATTCTAGGAATATGAATATTAGAATGTAAAATGGGGGGGAATGTAAAATGTCTAAAATTTTCACTCTTAGGAAATGGAGATACTTACAATGTTTTTTTTCCTTATTTCACATGTCTGTCTTACAGACTTCTAATTTTCTAGAGGTGGAAATGTTATATTCAGTAGCAATAAATTTGGTCGCTTCGAGCCAGTATTTGGACTGAGCACATGTCTTTAGAGAGCCAGTCAGGAGACTTAAGCCATCTATGAAAAGCAATCAGAAAGAAATATTTAATCTGCAGAAATTTCAGTTGATCTTGGCTATTTTAACTTTGAATTTGATTTTTATTGTTTGCATTTTGAATGCATTTAGAGCTTAACTAGAAGGCGTCCATGACAAAATGGTGCAGCACTGAAGTGGTCCCTGAAATGGGTGCCTTTTTATTTTAATTAATGGGGCATATGGGACAAAACAGGCGTGCCTGTGTGTTCTGTGTATGTTCTCCACAGAGGTGTCACTTTGGTTTGTATCACCCACTGCGGGAGGTCAGCGCATCAACCACAGGATGAACCTCCTCCCTTGCAGTGACGTCATCGCCCTGCCCCCGTATCATTGCCCCACCAACACGTCATCGCCCCGCCCCGCATGTGTCCCAGGAGTAGGTTCTACTGGCTTTCCATTATTCTTGAAATTGGAAGGTGATAGCTTACTAAAGAGCCAGGATGGTGTAGTGATTTGGGAGTCGGACTTAGACCTGGAAGATCCAGGTTCAAATCCCCGCTCAGCCACGAAGCTTCCTGGGTGACCTTGAGCCAGTCACTATCTCTCAGCCCCACCTACCTCACAGGGTTGTTGTGAGGACAAAAAGGAGGGGAGGAAATATGTACATCACTCTGAGCTCCTTGGAGGAAGGGCGGTATAAAAATGTGAAAAATAAAAAATGTGAAATAAACACGCACAGAATTCCTTTCCACAGATCATTTAGCAACTACAACGAAAACAATCTCAGGCATGTCCAGGCTGTTTGGTTATTAAGTGGGAAGGAAAATACAGTACATATTACAATGGCAGCAGAAATCTGAGAGCCTCATTAAAGGTGAAGGCAAAGAGGGGCTGGTAGCACAGAATGTTACATTCGGGGCAGAAATCCCACGCACGCTTAAAGACCCACTGAACTCAATGGGACTTACTTCAGAGTTCCAAGTGGATCCTATGCACTGAAAGGGGAAGTAGGAGTTTCAAGGGGGATGAGAAACAGAATGCTAAGAGGAGGGGCAGAAGAATGGGCGAGATTCAGTTAGGAAGAGATGGATGGATTTACAGAAACAGCACAGCAGGAGGGAAACCAAAGCTTAAGGCTGCAATCCTCAGCGGCTCGTTCGGGAATCCACCCCACACTGAACAACGGGATCATTGCATGCAATCACATTCACAAGCAGCAGCAACCAAACTTGGGCCGGAGGGGGGTTATACCCGAGGGGCCTCGTGTGCCTGTGCAACAGAAGGAGGCTTGCACAAGCGTGCGAGGGCACTGGGGAACCTCTGGCACTTTGGCAGGGCCTGCAATTAGCGGGCAGAGTCAGAAGGTGGGGGGCAGTGGCGGGGCCTGCAATTACTGGGAGGTGGGGGAGATGTAGCTTTTTAAGGGACCTATAGGATCTCTTTCAAATCACACTTGGAACATGGCCTTGATGCTTTGCAGCGTCACCTGGGGAATAATGTTCCAGCCTCGCCAGAACTTTTGTTGGAGCAAAGCATCGCTGAGCGGCTGCCGAGTCCCCGGGACCCACAGGAGGGTGTCCTGCTGATCTCTGAGACGTCACCTGCACTAACAGTCCTTGCTGTGTCATGGTGAAGTAATTTTCTTGGGGGGGACACAGTGGGAGGGGTCTCATGGAGGGCCGTCTGTTGAGGACCCCCCTGAAACCCCGAGTTGAGTGATCCGCCCTGATGCTACAGTGAGCAAGACATATGAAAAAACACCTTGTCAAACGAGGTAGATTTTATAGGTTTAAAAGTCATGTAAAAGACGTTTTTTAAAACGTTGGAACTCTGCATGCTTTTTAAATATTTTTAATCTTTTACATGACTTTTAAACCTATAAAATCTACCTCGTTTGACAATATGTCTGGTCATGAAAATATCCATGCTACAAAAAAACACCTTGTTAAGCATGAATAAGATATCACCATACTCACCCATGGAAAGTTTAAATGCGGTACTGATGCAGATATCTTCATCTTCTGCACACTCAATCACCAGGGGATTCTTGCAGGCAGCTCCTTTGCCAATACACTGGTAACATGTCAGAGATGCCACTGCAGACAGGGAGAGAGTTGCAAAGCCTCAGTGCCACCAACACAGGTCACGTAATGGGCCACTTCAAACCCTCCAGTAACCACAGTGTGGGGCGAGAATGTGGCTGAAAGAGTAAAAGCCTGTGTGCTCCCCTAACCATTCGAAATGCCACCTCTGCTCATGCAACAGGGAATCCTAGTTTTCTTAAACCAGTTTCTACACACCTGGATGAGAAATCCGAGGGAGGGCTGGAGTTGACTGAAGCTGTGTTCACGATCCAGATAAACTATGGTTAGCTGATAATCTAGCCCTGGCCAACCAGAGGCGTAGGCTGATGTGGGGCGGTGGGGCGGTGGGCCCCAGGGCATAGGGGCGGAAGGGCTCCGTGGGGGGCGGGAGGCTCCTTAAGTTTCGTGGGGGTTTTTGTCTTTTTTCGGGTTATTAAAAGCTTTTTAGGGGGGGGTTAGCACTAGCGCAGGGCTTGTAATCTGCAGTGTATGCTTTGCGCCACTTATCTGGATTCTAGGAGCCTCCAGCGACGATCTACTTCAGCGACGATCTCTTCCGGGGCGCAGATCGTTCCTCTGCTCCCGGGTGCGAACTCTGTAAAGCGCCCAGGAGCGCTTTGCAGAGTTCACGCATGCGCAGAACACCGATGTTTCCAATCGTCGTCTTGCGCATGCGTGAACTCTGTAAAGCGCTGCTGGGCGCTTTACAGAGTTCGCGCCAGGGGCAGCAGAGCAGAGGAACGATCTGCGCCCCGGAAGAGATCCTCGCGCTGGAGTAGATCGTCGCTGGAGGAGGCTCCTAGAATCCAGATAAGTGGCGCAAAGCATACATAACCGATTAGAAGCCCGTAAAACCGCTAAAAAAACCCTAAAACTTTTTAAAAGAAGGAAAAAACGCCAAAAAATTAGCATTAATTATGCTAATTAGCTTGGGGGCGTCGGGATTTTCCGCACCAGTAGCAGGGGCGCCTGGCTACCCCTCTGATTCCAGTATTCCACCTTGGAGTTGTTTAGAGAAAGGCAGGTTAGAAATGAATTAATGAATAACAATCTATGGCTTAGAAGAGCAGTACTGTCACAATGGTGCTACTACAAGCCATTTTCCCTACCCACCCCCTTAACTGCAGCCACCTGATCAGCTGAAAAGTCATTCTTGAGGGCTGAAGAACCATTGGCCAACAGTGTGGGTTGTGGTATGGGGGGCTATAGCAGGAGTGGGGAATTCAGGAGTCCAGGCACAGGGCACAGGCACTTTCTGTGAGTGGAACTCTACCCTGTGTTAGAGTTACCATATATACTTAACTTTTCGAAACACATAATATTAGAAGTGTCCTGTTTTTACGTGAGCAATAAGTTTGAATTTCTCTAAGTGTTAAGAGTAGTTCTTTTTACCTTTTAAGCTGTTGTCTCATTTTTAACCACCTTTTGCCATAGTCAGTGTTGCTATTTGTGCTGTGTAGTATATCAGATACTTGTAGACCGATTACTATAATTGCAGCTGTGTGGTTCAGGTTTCAGAGAAAGATGAGTTAACTAAACAATGAAACAAGAACCCTGTCAACTTCCAGGAATTATTAAAGCCTTAATTTTACAGCACTTGATGTTGTAATAATAATGTTGGTGTGTAATAAGAATAAGACTGATGTGTACTTTCATTAATGTTTCAGATAGGAAAAGCAAAGATTTTTTTTTCTTAAAGCGGCATACCTCACCCCAAGAAGAGAATTGTGGTCTTTTAAATGTTTCCCGGATAAACACCTAGGCAAGTCTTGCGATGCTGTGCTTTTATTATAGCTTTTATATACCATAAATTGAATCGAATGTATCTATGAGTTGGTGGTTAAAGGAAGCTTCATTTGCATTTTTAACAAACTAAAATAACGTGAGTGTGTGAGTGAGTAGAGGAGTATTTCTTGAAAACAATCCAGACCTAACCTAACCATCCTGAATGGCATTGGCTTTGTGCACCTGTGCAGTAACTATCTTGTGTTGTTTTTACAATGTTATTTTGCAAGCTGTTAGCCCTTTTGGGATTTTATTGGCCAATTTCATCAATAACATATTGGCCGGTACACTGCCTTATAAAGCATTTACTGTGCAGCAATTTCTCAAGAATGCTTACCGTACACTTAAAAGTGTGACTACAAAAATACATAAAGATTTACAGTGGAAAAGTCTGTTTATTGATTTTTATAGGCTTCTTATCAAGCCTATAATGAAGTCTGAACATTTTTCATTCCTGTATTGAATGTACTGCCATGTAATGCTGTGTGTATATATGCTGCTGTATATTACATTTTTAATCTGTTGTGGCCTAGATAGTACAAAGTAGATGGGAGAAGTTTTCCTTGTATTTTTCAAGTAAGCAATTACCAGCAAATGAGCATAAAGCAAGGGGCAGGGCTAGCTCTGGAGAAAGGAGGCTTGTTCTTGATTCTTGCTTTACTCACAACAACATCAGTGATGGATGGGAGAATGAGATAGGTAGAGTATTCTTCTACCTATTTCTTCTATATCACGTAGGCTGTTTGTTACCATAGGTGTATCAAGAGGTGAGGTCTGGTTTGTATTTCTATACATGTTCCTGTGATCTGAAAGCAACTTCAGACTCCAGTCCAATTGCTCTGCGATTTCTCCCCGCCCCACCTTGTCCAACTTCAGAATTTAGGTTTGCGGGTTCAGGAGAAAAGGTGATGTTTTGCTTTTCTCTCTGTTCCGCTTTTCCTTCTATGAGTAATGTTATCTAATCAGTTTATAGCATGGGGATGACGCTTTTTTCTAAATTGATTATTCCCACAGTTTGAAAAAAATATCTGTCCCAATTTTGAACTGGTGGGAAAAAAATAGGTGTTAGCACAGAACTTGTTCATGTTAACTTAAAGATGCCAACATTCCCAGAATGATAGGGGTTCTCAACCCCTTCCCAGCCGTGTACCACCTCTGGTGCCACTCTCCTGCTGTGTACCACCAGAAGTGACTGGCGATGACATCATTGCCAGTTACTTCTGGATTTTCAGGTTTTTGGAGGCCAGAAAACACAGGGTAGGAGGCTCTGGGTGGCTGGGAGGACCCTTTTCAGTGTTCCCAAGAGGCTCAGCCAAAGGCAGGAGCCTCTCGGGAGTGAAAACGTGCCACTGAAATCACCACATCAGAGCTCCTTCCATGCATTTGGGACTCAGTGTCGCGTTTTCGGAAACAATCCCAGAGAAATGGCTCCTGGCCTTCACAGTCTACTCTGATGGAGATCATGTCCATTCTGCACGACTTGTGGTCCAGCCTCCCAGACAGACAGGGGTGTATATTATCCATAAGGCTGACTAGGCTTTAGCCTAGGGACCATGCAGGGACAGGGTGGTTGTAATGCGGTAAAAGACTGAAGTGCTGGAGGGGCACCAATATATCTGAAAGCCTAAGAACCCTGCCATGGGTTAATAAACCCCTGCTCCCAGAACTTCCTTTTTGTGTTCTTGTAGCTATTTTATGTTCCTTTGAAGAACCCATAACATTCTCAGTCTCTCTGCTCAGTGCATAAAAAGAATGTTGCGTTTGGGGTTAGGGTTAGGGTTAGGGTTAGGGTTAGGGTTAGGGTTTTCAAATTTCAAATCCAGCGAGCAGCAGGAGAAGGAGCACTGGACGTGAGCAGGCGGGGGCTGTTCTCCCCCTACCCACCAGTGACCCCCTCCGTCAGCCTCATGGAGGGGCTGGTCCTGCTCCTGTCTTCCCCAATAGATTCCTGCAACTTTCTGTATTTTGAGGGGTTTTGAAGACCAAAGATGAGGCAGCTGGCCCCAAATGCACAGCAGCCTGGCTTCAAAACACTGTGATGTGCAAATAGGCTTAACAGATCTCCAACCAGGACAGAGTGCTAGACCATTAGGAGAAGGAATGTGGGCAGGTGTAGCTTGTTAAACCTTAGAGCACAATCCTAGTCTTGTTAAACCTTAGAGCACAATCCTAGGCATGTCTAATCAGAAGCAAGCCCCACTGAACACAATGTACTCAGTTTTGAAGGAGAAACTGTGTGGCGGAGGAGTAGTAGTGGGGGATGTGGGAAAAGGGTGCATGTGCTTTACATGGACTAAAGATAACCTGTTTCCTGCTGCCACAGGAAAGGGGGGCAGAATGTGGGCGCCATTTTGGGTGGGTCTGTGCGTTGGATTCACATGCAAATCCTGATATCCCATTCCCCCCACTTGCAAACACCATTCCCTTCCCCAACAAGATTTCATTGAGAACATACGAACACACACACGTACACACATGTACGCACACGCAGGCACACACAAACATATTATTTGCTGTGTCAATTTATTTTGATCATGTTTTGAGAAGAATTGAACCCATACACTACACACTATAAGGTTTTTTGACTTCAGTCTCTACCCAGACTATTTTACCCTTTTTGACCTGCCCTGTTACATCTCATCCAACCCTCCATGAACTTCTAAAATGAAGATCCAGGAATACTGAATCTCAGATTGTGAATGTTTTAATTCCCGGGTCCCTGAGGCTTCTGCTTCATGCCCATGAATGGCAAGCTCCACAGCAGATGAGGTGCGAACCCTTCCAGAGCAGATGGAGACACTGGAGCATTGGTGCATTTCATATGTGTGACGTTGAATGTAACCACACCGCCAGCAATGTCATTCTCTCCTGTTGGTACGTTGCATAAAATTGGTGTTGCACAGCCTCGTAAACCAACATTATATTCAACATCTTCAGCTGGAAAAGAAAAAAGGGAGAGTTCACAAGCGCCCCACAACCTCCAACATTTCACATAAAAAACCAGGCAAGTATTGGTAACATCCCAATTCTCACAGACAACTTTGCAACTCCCTCCTCCTAAAATTCTGCATTGTGAAATATTCTGCTCTGCTTTCTTTCTGCCATCCTCATTTCTTCTGCAATGGCACCCTACCCCATTGAAGTCCTTTTGACTTCTAATCACTCATTATTCCTTTTATTTTAACACTGATTCCAGCAACCGAGTTTCTCCTTCTTATCAATATCCCTGCCAATTTGCTTTGTGTTTGAAAATGTCTTGGCCTATTAAGCTATTTTTTGTGGATGGTCTTTTGGGATGAGGTTTGAAACTGTGGGGTCCGTCTGAATTTTCCCAGCACACCTTGCTCCAAGGGGAATATTTTTTTAATTCAGGCTGTGTAGCAGATGTCGCCATTAATGGGGAAAGGAAGGAAGTACGAAAGGCAGAATTGGATTGTGTTGCACACTACTTAGGTAGGACAGTGTTCTCTTCCCTTTGTCTCCATCGGCGGAGCGGTTTAGATAGGATTGGGTTGGAACAGTATGATCCTAAGCAAGTCTACTCAAAAGTAAGTTCCATTGAGTTCAACTGGACTTACTGCCAGGTGTGTATAGAACTGAAGACTGTCAATGTTATCAGCCAGTAAAAACAGACCCCCAGCCCCAGCAGCTGTAATGTGTGGAATGGCCGTCTGTGAACTGAGTGTTGCCTTAGTATTCACACACATGCGCTTACTGACATCTGGGCTGGGAAGGAGAAGCATGTATGTCCTGCCATTCAGCTTCATAAAGTTATATCTATGCTAGATCTTTTCACAACCTTGTGCCAGTTTAGTTGGAATCTTATGGCACTTTTTGAAACTTCTCTGAAATCCTGTCTCAGTTTTTATCAGGAGGGTATCACCCAGCCATCCAATGCATCATTGTTCAGTGCCACTATTGCTGTGTTTCCAGCTTCATCCAGCAGCCTGTGTGTCTTCCCAGAATGCATCTTCCTCATTGCAACTGCCTCTGTTGCTCCCCAATCCTTCAGCATTCTGGTAATGAGAGTTGGGCCGGATTGCATTAATCCCCTTTGTTCTTACAGAACTGCAATTCCCAGGAGGACAAGTTCTCCACACAGGATATGAGGTCACCATCCCAGCAGCTTCTCAACCACGTTCTCCATTCAATATGGGGCTATGAGTCCACGTATGAAGATGAAACCATAGAGCCTATGGGGTGGTGGATGCCTCAGTCTTCCCATTGCGATAATCTAGAAATAATCTAGGAATATGTATTTTTGTCATTATTTGTCCATGGGTAATGGGGGGGAGAAGAAATGGAGATACTTACGAGCAGGGCTTTGCTTATTGCATAGGTCTCTCTGGCAGAGTTCTGCGTATCCAAGGATGTTAATGTCAAAGGCTGTACGAATCAAGTAGGTGCCTCTGGGCACGGACTTGGAGTCAATACATGCCTTCGAATGGCCACTCTTGACTCTTAAGCCTTCAATGAAAAGAAATCAGAAAGACATATTTGGATCTGCAAAAATTCTGGGTCAATCGTGGTTGTCTTTTGACATTGAACTTTGAATTTGAAAAACTATTTGCATTTTGAATGCAAATCATTCAAGGGCATATAGGTCTAAACAGGTGTGCACCACCCCTTTCTGTGTATATTTTTTCTGTTCAGTATCTGTGTTTTCAGGGCTCTCCCTGCTGTGAACTCCTTCTCTATTTTGCAACCTCCATCACACCCTCTCCCTCTCCAATCTCTCTTTTCCCTGTTAAAGATTAGGACATATTGTATGGACATAAAGCTCTTGGGGTTTAGAATTGCCTGCCTGTGTACACTGCCTAGGATTAATGTCAGAGGAGAGATCCAATGAACAAGGAAGGCGGTATATAAATACTGGTATTCTTAATCTTGAACGGACACTTATTCTTATTCTGCCCTGGGTCAAAGTGTTGGGCTGCTGGGGCTCTGCTTGTGCCTTTTTTGTTTGTTTGTTTGTTTGTTTCTTTTTCTCTTCCTCTCCAGCTTATTGTTCATCTCTTCCTGGAAGCACATTCCACCGGACTCAATGGAACTTTGCTCAGAGAGTCATCATGTCACAATAATATGCAAAGCTTCATCTACATGACTGCAAATCTCTCTCTCTCTCTCTCTCAATCTCCACCTTCCCAGCCTTCCAAGTATTATTAAACAGAGCCTGCTACTGACCGTGTTAAGCAGTTTCAGCCCCTCTGCTGCTCCATGGCCTTCCCCCTGGCCCACGGCACACTGTCTTCTCACTGCCAGGGGGAAGGGTGTGCGCAGGTCATGATAATCCGACATCTACAATTGCTTTATAAATAGTTGGCTGGAGCAAAGCATTGCTGGGCATCTGCCGAATCCCCGGGACCCACAGCAGGGTGTCCTGCTGATCTCTGAGACTCCACCTGCACCAACAGTCTTTGCTGTGTCTTGATGAAGGGATTGCCTTGGAGGGGACACAGTGGGAGGGGTCTCATGGAGGGCAGTGAGGGGGCCCCTGAAACCCTGAGATGAGTCATCTGCCCCTGGTGCTACAGTGAACAGGACATGAAAACATTTTGTTAAGCATGAAGTTGAATAAGATATTGACATACCAGCGTAAACTAAGCAAAGTCATCCATACAGCTGTCTTCATCTACTGCACACTCAACCACCTTGGATAACGGCAGGCAGAAAATCTATGATTCTCACCACACTGGTCACATTTCAGAGATGCCACTGCCGAGAGAGGGAATCCTAGTTTATTTGCTTAACCTAGTTTCTACAAACCTGAGTGAGAAATCTGAGGGAGGGTGGGAGTGGGCTGAAGTTGTGTTCAAGATCCTGATTATCTATAGTTAGCTGATTGTCTAGCCCTGGACAACATCCACACAGGCCTCACAATGCAAACAGCATGTCCATTTCCAGCGACAGACCACAATTTTCCTGTAATCAGATGGTGTGGGATGGAGATGCTGAAGTTGCTGTATTTAAGGGGGCACTAACAGGTGTGGTTTTTATTTCCGAATTGATACCCAGTGTCCTTTTAAAATGAAAACTGTTTGGTGCCATGAGACTTTTTGAAAAGGATTGAGAGCAAAACTGAAACATGTGCATGACCAGGACTGTAACAAGGAAGGACGTGATGTCCATGCCACGTTTGTATTCCTGCACCAGGAGCCATGCTGTAAGGACTTCCCCAAGGCCAGAAGGTGAACCAGAGGGAAGGCATACCTGAGCAGCAGACTCCATTTTAACATGTCTCCAAGCTGAAAAACCTGAGCAGCCGCCATGTGTCCAAAAAAGCTCTCACAGAATCTACTCTGCATCCCCCCCCCCACTGTGATGTTCCTGACAGAAGACAATACAGGGCTACCTGAGATGAGTCATCCCAGCCTCTCCTTTGTCTCAAGCCAGCTCCTTAATGGTTGGGCCATCAAAACCCTGATCACCTTCTTCCCTGTCACATGGTTTACCGAGAGGTGCACTGAGGTGTCCCTTCTAGGACCCCTGTTTCCTGTTTTTCTGTGTACCTGGAGATCCTCCTTACATGTGCTCCGCTTCCTATAAAAGGTCGGGACAGACTGGGAAGCCCTCTCTTGGCTCTTCCTCTTGTGCTGTGGACTGGTACTGGTGAGATCTCTCTATTGTGTTTCCCTTCCCCCCCTCTTTCCCTTCCCCCCCTCTTCCCCCTCTCTCTTGCAACCCCCCTCCCTTTTCTTTGCATTTCCCCTCAGTTAGTCACTGATTTGGTTCCTGAACCCAGCTTGTTCAGAACTAGGCTTACCACAGTCCCGGTATTCACTGGGACATTCACGGTGGGGAGCCCAGATCCCGGGCACCCGGCCAGCCCCCTCTTCATCCCGGAAGGCTGGGACTGCCCCCCTGCAGCACTAATACGCTGCCGCTTCTTCGTCCGGACCAATCCTGGACTCGTTGCGCACTTCTGCGAGGCTAGGAGCACTCCGGAAACGTCCGACTTCAGTCGGACGTTTCCGAAGTGCTTCTACCCCTGCGCGAGGCTAGGAGCACTCCGGGACGAAGAGGAGACGCGAGGAGATGGAGAAGACAGAGGCTGGGATGGAGAGGCAAGACAAGAGGAACAAGGGCAAGGAACATTAAGGGGAGGACATGGAGGGCAGGGCATTAGCAGGGAGCAGGTGCTTTTGCCCTACGTGACATAATTAATTAGATCCTCAGTGCATTCAAAATTTGGACGCGCTGCCTGCCTGCGTGCCTAGATTCACGTCAAGGGCAGGGGAGCAGTAATTGCAAAGAAGGGAGCATTTCAAAACTGTCAGATCTCTGCCTGCTCGCTTTTCTTAGTTTTTACCCCCGTTTTGGTAACAGGTGCAGTGGATAACACTGCACATGCTCAGAGGCATGGGGGAAAGGTAAAACAATTATTTAAATTGATTTTATTATTTATTTAATGTTGAACATTCATGATTTAATGTTGAGCTGTCTGGACACGTTCCTGTGGACACTTCCGGCGGACACGCCCACTTCCGGCAGACACGCCCACTTCCGGCGGAAGTGACATCACGGTTCATTGACCCGCCTCCCATGATGTCACTTCCGCCCCCCTTGGAGGTGCCAGAAATATGGCAAGGCTAACAATAGTGGCACTGAGCAACAATGCATTGCTTGGCTTGGTGAGACCCGGTTATACTGTCCTGATAAGAACTGAGACAGGATGACAGAAGAGTTGTAAAAAGTGTCATAGGATTCTAGTTAAACTGGCATGAGGCTATGAAAAACTCCAGCATAGATATAACCTTAGGAGGATGAATGGCAGGACATACATTCTCCTTTTTTGTTTCTTCAAAATGAACCAAAAATCTGACCTATATGAAGAAATACACCCACCCCAGGTCTTCTGGCTCTTGGGATGCAAAGTTAAGAGTCAACAAATAGAAAGGGAAAGATCACCCTCCTCAATTAAATTAATTGGTACAATATACAATGTCATTTTGTTCTTCATCAGTATATTGAAATTGGGACTGGGACAGATTGAAAGGACCTTTGGCAAAATGTCTTCCAGTTTCAACACTCTGTTCCAGACAAGTGTTACCGGAGTTCTTGGAAAACATACAGTCTCCATGAGAATTGTCTCTAGCACCACCCCAAACCAGTTCAGCTCAGGTGTCGCCAAGGGGCTCCTCTCTGCCTATAAAGTCCGCTGATTAAGCCCCTGGATTCACCATTCGCCTTCATTGGTTCAGATCAGCTCCGACTCCTCCGTGACATTTGATCTTTCCTGCACTATGAAGGTTCTGCTGACCACCTGCCTCCTCTTCGCCCTGCTTCCCGCAGGTGAGTAGATATCCAATAGCTACAAGATGCCTACTCTAATCTACTCTGCTAGACATCATTTCCATTCTGCATGACATGTGGTCCAGCCTCCCAGACAGACAGGGCTGTATATTATCCATAAGGCTGACTAGGCTTTAGCCTAGGGGCCCTGGATGGAGGGGCACCGAAATATCTGAATATCTAGGAACCCTGCCATGGGTTAATACACCCCTGCTCCCAGATCTTCCTTTTTGTGTTCTTGTAGATATTTTATTGTCCTGTGAAGAACCCATAATATTCTCAATCCCTCTGCTCAGTCCATAAAAAGAACCTTGCCTTTTGGATATCTACTCACCTGTATAATACTCACCTTTGGTAATATGTGTGACATCCCACCCTCACCCCAGCTGGGCCGGCCCTGTCATGTAAGCAAGGTGAGGTCACCCACCGCAGGTGGTGAGATGCTGGATTAGCGTTGAAAGGTGGCAGATCAACAAAGATGTCATTTTTTCCACCTGTCAGAGGCAGATTGTTGGGAGCCAAGGAGAGGTTCTATCACCATCCATGCTTGGAGGGCTTGTTTTGCCTCTGGGATTGAGGTCAGTGACTTTAACTGGGCGTTGAAGCTCACGTTGTAGCAGGCTGCTGAGGCTGTTGTTTTTACCGTATGCAATGTCCATGCTCATAACCTTGGAAAATGGAAGAAAAAACATATACCAGGGGTATTGCTAGCCGGCAGAGGCTTCATGCTGCCTGCCAGTCTTGAGAAGCAACATGCTCTTGTCTTGTGTGACAGAAGGGAGGCTCAAAACCTGATCATCCGCAGTCCATGGCAGCTCATAGGCTTGGCCGCAATACCCACAGTGAGGATAAATAAGGACATAAGAAGAGCCCTGCTGGATCAGGCCAAAGGCCCATCTAGTCCAGCTTCCTGTATCACACAATGGCCCCACCAGATTCTTTGGGAAGCACACAAGACAACAAAAGACCTGTATCCTGTCGCCATTCCCTTGCACCTGGAATATAGAAAAAACCTACTTCAAAATCCAGGAGGTTGCTTATCTCCGTCATGGCTTGTAAGCTGTGATGGACTTTTCCTCCATAAATCCATCCAATCCGCTTTCAAAAGCATCCAAGTCAGGTGCCATCACCGCATCCTGTGGCAAGGAGTTCCACAGATGAATTACACACTGGGTACAGGAATATTTTCTGTTGTCTGTTTTAATACTCCCTGTGACGAAGACGCTTGCCCCCCGAGCTTCGATGCTGGCACAATCCAAGGCCACGCCACCTTAGCAAGAGGGGTTTTGCCTCTTCTTTGTATGTTTTTTGGGTGTCCACTCCTGACCAAGGAGGGAGAGAAGGCACTCCTGAGCCACAGGAGAATAACACAACTACCCCTAACCAAGGGAATAGTATTTGCCACCAGCCAGGGTACCTCCTAGCCCTTCCAGTCCCAGGCTAATGGGAAGGGGTGCAGAGTGAACCGTTGGTCCCACTAGGCTGTCTGACCAAGCCAGCTAGGGGATACAACGTGCAGACACAGGTAGTATGTAACCAAGCCCCAAGGCTTCAGGACTTAGACTCCATGGTTTCAAAGAAACACTCCCAGGTAAAATAGAGAGATGTTTATTAAGTTTAGGCTACGCAAACCAAGCATAGTAATACAAGTAAAAGATAAGAGCAACTGTAGTTGCAACAGTAAAGGCATAACATCCAAATACTAAAATACAGCACAAAATAATAAAGGAATAACTCCTCAGCTAAATACATTTCCCTACACACTCACCGAGATGAGAAAGGATAGTCAGCCATCCCATACAGGATGGTGCAGGGCTGGCTCGCCCAAGGCAAGGGCTGAAGTCAGGCCATAGGAGTAGCATAGACAGGGAGAACTGTCTCCAACAAAGGTCAGTTAGAGAATGAAAAGAAGAACCCAAGATGGATGCCACAGAGTAGCTTAAGTAGACTTTTGGGGGTAAGATTGTTGCCGCTAGGCAGCTTTTTCTCCTAGGGGCTGAGTGAATACCCGAAAGATTTGAATAAAACGTAGAGAGGAGATTCCAAGGATTGTTTAATATCAATTTTACATGCATGGACCCAGCCCTTGCGAATGGATAGGCTGGGCAACGAATAAGAAAATGGAAGCATCTTTTATACATGCATTATTTCCATATTCATGAAGGGAGGTACAATCCAAAATTACAATAGGACAAACAGCTTACGTGCCATTAGAGACAAAACCCAAGCAAAATCCCTCCTCCCCTTGGAATGCGTCCTTTGTCTTTAGCTAACCCTAACAAACAGGCCGAGGGTCTGTGTGATGTTCCTGTAACAGGATGTCTCACGCAAAGCCAAAGCGTGCCCCCTTATGACATGAGTTATGGATGTTTTCACATAGGGGCCTGTTATCTGGGTACACACTCTTCCTGCATCCATCTCCTTTGTCCTTTTCACCAACAGGAAAGGGGGAGCCAAGAATGCACTTTCAGCAAACTTGTAATTCCAAATGGAAAGGGTTCACCCATAAGTCAAAAAAAATGGAGCCAGGCCTAGGTTGACTAGAAGCCTGTTAAAAGAAGAAAAAAAGGGAAAAGTTTCCACTTTAAAAACTGGACGGGAACAAGATGAGTAACAGGGGGAGCAGACCAATCAAAGGGTAACACGTAAGGGAAAGTTCTCAAAGAGGAGCTCACTCCTTGCTCCCCCTCCCAGATCCACGAAGCGCCTGATTCCCAGCACAGGTGTGGGAACTTAATTGGGAGAAGTTGCTGTTTCACTGTTCCCATGCAGATAAGGAATAAACAGGCAGCTGAAAGAAAGGCTCCCAAGGCCTCTGGCCATATGCCAATCACCAGGGCTCTGTAGCAGGCAGGCAGACAGACAGAAAAACCAAGACAGGAAATCCAAAATGGAGACAGACCAAAGATTTTAGAGAGCTTTTCACTACACTCCCTCTACTCAATTTGAGTGGATGTCCTCTAGTTCTAGTATTGTGTGAGAGGGAAAAGAACTTCTCTCTATCCACTCTCTCCCTCCCATGCATAATTTTATACATCTCAATCATGTCCCCCCTCAGGCACCTTTTTCCTAGACTGAAGAGCCCCAAATGCTGTAGCCTTTCCTCATAAGGGAGATGCCCACTAATTATTTTGGTCACTCTCTTCTGCACCTTTTCCAGTTCCACTATATCCTTTTTGAGATGCGGCGACCAGAACTGGACACAATACTTCAGATGCAGCCTTACTATCGATTTGTACAACGGCATAATAATATTGGCCGTTTTATTCTCAATCCCTTTTTAAATGATCCCACATGGAATTGGCCTTCTTCACAGCCGCCACACACTGGGTCGACACTTTCATCGACTTGTCCACCAGTACCCCAAGATCTCTCTCCTGATCCATCACAGACAGCTCCGAACCCATTAGCGTGTATGTGAAGTTTTGATTTCTTGCCCCAATGTGCATCACTTTACACTTACTTACACTGAAACGCATCTGCCATTTTGCTGCCCATTCTCCCAGTTTGGAAAGATCCAGTTTGGAGAGAGAGCGCTCTTCACAATCCCTGCTGGTCTTCACCACCTGGAAAAGTTAAGTGTCATCCGCAAACTTGGCCACCTCGCTGCTTATCCCCAACTCCAGGTCATTTATGAACAAGTTGAAAAGTACCGGTCCCAAGACCGATCCTTGGGGCACACTGCTTTTCACCTCTCGCCATTGTGAAAATTGCCCATTGACTCCCACTCGCTGTTTCCTGGTCTTCAACCAGTTCCTAATCCACAAGAGGATCTGCCCTCTTATTCCCTGACTGTGAAGTTTTCTCAGGAGCCTTTCATGAGGGACCGTGTCAAACGCCTTCTGAAAATCCAGATATATAATATCCACGGGTTCGCTCGCATCCACATGCCTGTTGACCTTTTCAAAAAATTCTAACAGGTTTGTGAGGCAAGACTTCCCCTTGCAGAAGCCATGCTGACTCTCCCTCAGCAGAGCTTGTTCTTCTATGTGTTTTAAAATTTTATCCTTAATGAGACTTTCCACCATCTTCCCTGGAACAGATGTTAGGCTGACCGGCCTGTAGTTTCCCGGGTCCCCCCTCCTTCCTTTTTTAAAGATTGGCGTGACATTAGCTATCCTCCAATCCTCTGGCACAGTGGCCGTTTTAAGGGACAAGTTGCATATTTTGGTCAAGAGGTCAGCAACTTCATTCTTGAGTTCCTTCAGAACTCTTGGGTGGATGCCATCCGGGCCTGGTGATTTATTGATCTTTATTTTGTCAATTAAGTCTGAGACGTCTTCTCTTTTAACCTCTATTTGACTTAATTCTTTAGTCAGGGGAGACCGTTCCGGCAGCGGTATTTGCCCGAGGTCTTCTGCCGTGAAGACAGATGCAAAGAACTCATTTAATTTCTCTGCAGTCTCCAAGTCCCCTTTTATCACCCCTTTCTCTCCCTCACCATCCAACGGACCAACTGTTTCCCTGGCAGGTTTCCTGCTTCTAACATATTTGAAGAAGCTTTTATTATTCCCTTTTATGTTGCCTGCCATACGTTCCTCAAAATCTTTCTTGGCCTCCCGTATCATCTTTTTACATTTCTTTTGCCACAGTTTGTGCTCCTGTTTATTTTCCTCGTTAGGGCAAGACTTCCATTTACGGAAGGAAGCTTCCTTGCCTTTTATAGCCTCTTTAACTGTGCTTGTTAACCATGCCGGCACCCTCCTGGACTTTGTCGAGCCCTTCCTCCTTTGTGGGATACATTCCCGCTGGGCCTCTATGACTGTTGTTTTAAACAGCCTCCATGCACTCTGGAGCGATTGGACTCTTTTTACCTTCCCTTTCAGCTTCTTTTTAACTAGTCTCCTCATTTTGTGGAAGTCTGCCCTTCGGAAGTCAAGGGTTTTTGTGTCAGATTTGCTAGGCACTCTCCCCCCGACATGCATGGTGAAACAGATCGCAGCATGGTCACTGTTCCCCAATGGTTCGGTAACATTTACCTCCCTGACCAGATCTTGAGTGCCACACAATATCAAATCCAGAGTCACCTGTCCTCTGGTCGGTTCCGTGACTAGCTGCTCTAAGGCACAGTCATTTAACATATCCATAAATCCAGTCTCTCTTTCATGACCTGAGCATGAATTGACCCAGTCGATGTGAGGATAATTGAAGTCCCCCATGACTACAACCCTGTCTCTCGTTGACACCTCCCTGATTTGCTTCCTCATTTCAAGATCCCCTTCAGGTTTTTTTTATCTGGAGGACAGTAGCATGCCCCTACTATTACATCACTCTTTGAGCCTGGTAGTCTAACGCACAGTGATTCTACGGAGGAGTCAGAGCCCCCCTCCAGCTCTACTCTGGTGGATTCCACCCCTTCTTTGACATAGATGGCCACCCCACCTCCAACGCGCCCTTCTCTGTCCCTCCTATAGAGTTTATATCCTGGAATTGCAGTATCCCACTGGTTCTCCGCATTCCACCAGGTTTCTGTTACACCTACTATGTCAATGTTTTCCCTAGCCACCAAACATTCCAGTTCTCCCATCTTTGCCCATAGACTTCGGGCATTTGCATAAAAGCACTTATCTACCTGGTCCCCCAAGAAGGGCTGCATGTTTGCACTTTTATTTTGCTGCCCATTCTCCCAGTTTGGAGAGATCCTTCTGGAGCTCTTCACAATCCCTCGCTGCTTATCCCCAACTCCAGGTCATTTATGAATAAGCTGAAAAGCACCGGACTCAAGACCGATCCTTGGGGCACACCGTTTTCACCTCTCGCCATTGTGAAAATTGCCCATTGACACCCACACTCTCCCAAATTGACTCCCACAGGATCTCCCAGTTCAACCCACCTGAATCCTTCCAAATCTTATTGTCAATCTACTTCCAGGTTCATCACCTTCCTCTCAGTATGTTGGAAGCTGGGGAGGGGGTTAAACATGCACCCATAATAACCATTCTTCAACCTCCCTGGTCTGAACTCATCTGTTGAGGTGGGGGGTCCTCAGTTGTGTGTCACTTGTGTCAGTTGTGTGTATGTGTGTCAGTTGTGTGTCAACTCCTGACCCACTCCCACACGTGGTAGTATTCGTTGGGAGGTGTGTTGCTTATTCCTATTTGATGCAGAGCAGGGATACCAGTTGAGCAATGTGACCTTGCGCATTTCTCATGTGGCTCTAAGAACGTTTCCAGCCATCTACATATGTATGTTTGGGAAGACGCTATAGTTTGGCCCTACACTGCCTTGGAGAGCTAAGGCACCTCGATGTCTGCAGCTGGGAAGCGTTATACATGTTCCATACCCTCCAAGACTTCACGGACAAAATCTCCCACCCTTGGCCCTGGCCTCCAAGGGGTCTCCTTGTAGGTCTGTCCGAGGAGTCAGGGGTGTGTCTGGCTGAGAAAAGGAGGCTAGGATCTCATCGGATAGGACTGGGGCATTATTAACCTCTATGGGGCTTACTCCTGAGTAGAAAGGCACAGGATTGCACTGTGAGGCTGTCTGCACATCACGGTGCTCACAGCTGCATTTTCAGGGGCCTACGAATACAGAGCGTTACAGGAATCCATTGGGGAAGACAGGAGCAGGACAAGCCCCTCCATGAGGCTGACGGAGGGGGTCACTGGTGGCTGTGGGTGGAACGGTCCCCACCTGCCCGCCTCCACTGCTCCCTGGATTTCAAAAGGCGGGTCGGATCCTGTCTCCTCCGCACTTCCTTCCTTGCTCTGTTCCCCTCTTTCTGACCCTATCGAGTGAAAGGGAGAAGCTGGAAGGAAGGTGGTCGTAGCAGCAGCTGATGTAGCCCTGAGTAGGAGGCCAGGATTTGGGGAAGTGTCTCAGCTGCCAGGAAGGAGGCCTTGGTCTGGCCCTGGATCAAAACGAATAACACATCCATCGCCTGAAGGTGTAACAAAGACTGGACGACAGCGGCTCATATATCTCTCATTTGTTCCTGAAGTTGTGTTGCCCTACTTGTATTCATTGGTTTACCCCTATTGGTTTACCCCAGGATATGAGGTCCCGAATCTGCAGATGGAAATGGTTCAGTTGTACATACAAATCCGGAGCTCCATTGGAATATCAGACAGATTGTGCAACCCCAAGGCATTATTTTGAGATACACCATTTAATAACATTTGTAGGACTAAACAATGAAGGAATTAGAAGAGAGTAGACATGAGATCAATGATCTGCAGCCAAGTGCTGACTGTAGCGGTTGCTTTTGGCAGTGCCACCTCGTGTCTTCAATGGGCTGCAGTGTCCAGCATGCTTCGCCCAAAATAAAGATGTCTATGATGCCGTGGAGACCGTCAGTTGCTACAATGAATGATGAAAATAAGTGCATAGACTTTGCTGGCACCATCACACAACGTAGGTAGAATTTCCAGCTGCCTAGGAAAATAAAAGCTTGCTGGGGAGGGGGAAATGTGTATGTGTTGCATTCCCCCCTTTGTGTGTGTATGTGTTGCATTTTGTGTATGTGTTACATTTTGGCTTGCTTCCAAAAAGGGAAAGCCAAACCTGGCTTTAGTTATATGGAAAAGGTTTCATTTTGTTCCTGATGATCATTGCTTGTTCATGCATCTCTCTCTCTCTCTCTCTCTCTCTCTCTCTCTCTCTCTCTCTCTCTCTCTCTCTCTCTCTCTCTCTCTAAGTCCTGTCCTTAATGAACTGGGGAAACCCCCACTGTTGGAACTGGGGGTCCTCGCAGGGGTCAGATGTTCTTCCTCCTCGGAGGCTTCCTAGGGTCTGGGTCTGGCTCTCACTGGGTCCTGGCATCAAGGGCGCAGTCCCATCAGATGACACAACCAGATGGGGGGGGGGGACTTGCCCAATGCAGTGTCCAAGAGTCTCCAGCAACCAAGTGCCATGACTGGTTTTCAGCATGATTATGTTGCATGAATTAATAAGCTACGACCAGGCTTTCATGTGGGATCTTGGTTGCCTGAAATCTAAAAAATAAATAAAAATGACCTATGTTTAGTAGCACTGAGAACTGGATCCAGATTTGGAGTGGCCTCAGACAACATGGCTCGGTTGATATGTTGATGATTCAGTGAGAATTTAACCCATACACCAAATGTTCTGTAGCTAGAGCCTGCTTCTCACTGGCGTCACTGCAGGGGGGGGGGCGGAACTCCAAGTTCCGTCGGGCTCTGACCAAGTGCTTTTCTCAGCCGGAATGGCTCCAAAGGCGAGGGGGCGGGGCCGCTTTCTCCCGTCATGTAAGGGAGGGTCAGAGCCTGACGGAACTTGGAACTCCACCCCCCTGCAGTGACGCTAGTGCTGCTTCTGCTCCAGTCCTCCTAGTCCGCACACCAATCGGGAGTCAACCACTCCTGACATTGTAAGAAATAACCCTTCTGTATTCCTGGGGCGGCAAGCCAAACACTGCCCCCCCCTTACCCGATGATGTACCGGCCCTTGCTCCTCCCACTCTCCCATATTCTAGCTCAGCACTCCCCTCCCCTCCACATTTTCCCTTCTTTTCTGTCCCCAAAAGGAAAATGAAGGAGGACAGTGGAGGCAAGTAGGCAGACCGAGATGGAGAAACCCCAACAATCTGCTGCCTGAGGCAAACACTTCAGTTGGCCTCATAGATGGGCCGGCCCTGGGCAGAACAATATGATGTCTAATTAAAATCTAGATTACAACATCTCCAGATACCCTGCAGAATTCACTCCACATGTTGAATGCTCTGCCCCATGAAGCCTCCAATAAATAAAGGAAAGGGGGTGCATGGAACGAGGCCTCCATGATAAAGACCTAAAACAACCCTTTCTTGCTTCTTCAAAACAGATCAAGAGGGACGATTCAGTTTGAAGGAGCAACTGTGTGGTGGAGGAGGAGGAATGGGGGATGTGGGAACAGGGTACGTGGGCTGTACATGTACAAAAGGAAAGGGGGGCAGAATGTGGGCGCCATTTTGGGTGGGTCATTTTGGGTGGGTCTGTGCGTTGGATTCACATGAACAAATTCCGATATCCCATTCCCCCCACTTGCAAACACAATTCCCTTCCCCAACAAGATTTCATTGAGAACACACAAACACACACACGTACGCACAGACACACAAACATATTATTTGCTGTGTCAATTTATTTTGATCATGTTTTGAGAAGAATTGAACCCATACACCACACACCATCAAGTTCTTTAACATTAGTCTCTAATCAGACTCTTTTACCCTTTTTGACCTGCCCTGTTAGATCTTATCCAACCCTCCACCAGCTGCTAAAACGAGAAGACAGGAATACTGAATCTCAGATTAGGAACGTTTTAATTCCCGGGTCCCTGAGGCCTCTGCTTCATGCCCATGAATGGCAAGCTCCACAGGAGATGAGGTGCGAATCCTTCCAGAGCGGATGGAGACATTGGAGCATTTGTGCATGTTAGATGTGTGATGTTGTTTGTAAGCATACCGCCAGCCATGTCCTCCTCTCCTGTTGGTACATTGCAAAGATTTGGTGTTGCACAGCCTCGGAAACTAGTACTGTATTCAACATCTTCAGCTGGGACAGAAAAAGGGGAGAGTTCACAAGCGCCCCACAACCTCCAACATTTCACATACAAAACCAGACAAGTATTTGTAACACCCCAATTCTCACAGACAACTTCACATTCCTCCTCCTAAAATTCTGCATTGTGAAATGTTCTGCTCTGCTTTTTTTCCGCCATCCTTATTTCTTCTGCAATGGCTCCCTCCCTCATTGATCTAACAGCCAAAGGGACTTTTCCTTTTGACTTCTAATCACTTATTATTCCTTTTATTTTAACGCTGATTCCAGCAGCCCAGTTTCTCCTTCTTATGAATATCCCCGCCAATTTGCTCTGTGTTTGAAAATGTCTTGGCCAATTCTGCTATTTTTGGTGGATGGTCTTTTGGGATGGGGGTTGAAACTGTGGGGTCCATCTGAGTTTTCCCAGCACACCTTGCTCCAAGGGGAATATTTTTTATTCCTTCAGTCTGTGTAGCAGATGTTGCCATTAATGGGGAAAGGAAGGAAGTACGAAAGGCAGAATTGGATTGTGTTGCCCATTACTTAGGTAGGGCAGTGTTCACTTCCCTTTGTCTCCATCGGCGGAGTGGTTTAGATAGGATTGGGTTGGAACAGCATGATCCTAAGCAAGTCTACTCAAAAGTAAGTTCCATTGAGTTCAACTGGACTTACTGCCAGGTGTGTATAGAATTGAAGACTGTCAATGTTATCAGCCATTAAAAACAGACCCCCGGCCCCAGCAGCTGTAATGTGTGAAATGGCTGTCTGTGAACTGAGTCTTGTCTTAGTATTCACACCCATGCGCTTACTGACATGTGGGCTGGAATGGAGAAGCATGAACCTTCCAGCTCCTACAAACGCTTGCAAAGGGTCTGAACTCTGAGGAAGAAGCACTGTCCTCTCCATTTGCTAAAATTGGAACAAGACTAGGGAGAGTCCCAAGGAAACAGGAGAACTGAGATTGACTTGGGTAAATAGGGAGAGTTCGAGGCAAGGCCTTCCGTGGAAGGAGGTGGTGAAAGCTGTGGCTATGTTGTTCAGGGAACAGGGGGGGGGTGCTTAACCCCCTGATGTTTGGCAAGAGGAGGGGATCCTCTTGTATAATCATGGGCAGCTTCTGAAAATAGACAGTCAAGTCTTGGTATCTGCGCTCTCCATTCCCATATATTCGCTTATCTGCAGGAACGAAGAGTGCAACTAATTTCACGCTATTCGTGGTCTGTTCTTGCCTATCTGTGGCCATTCTGAGGCTATCCGCTGTATCCAAGTTGGCCATTTTCAATATTGTGGTGGCCATTTTTACTCTCACTGTGCCCATTTTAAAGCTATCCATGGCCGTTTTGAAGCCACCCACAGCCACCCACACCCACAGACTAACTGTGGCTATTATGAACTATCCCCAACTTTCTGAAGGTATTTGTGCCAATTTGATTTCCCCCCTAACCACATTCATCCCATAGGATCAATGATTCACAGCGCAATCCGTCTTAACTTTTGAGCCGGTTTAACCAGCGGCGTAGCAAGAACGGGAGACCCCAGAACAGAAAGGGAATTCAAACCCTCTTTGAATTCTTCTTTTGGAAGGGATTTGAGTCCCTTTTCTGTTCTGGGGCCTCCCGTTCTCGCTGTGCTGCTGGTTAAACCGGCTCAAAAGTTAAGTCGGATTGCGCAGTCAATATCCATGATTCGGTATCTGCTGAACCTAACGCCCGCACATACCAAGAATTGATGGTATTTGGGAAATGGAGGGGTCTGTCGAAAATGAATCATATAAAGGCCTTGTGAGGATGGGGGTTGGAATAGGGATGTGTGTCTTTGGAAAGAGCAAACAACCAGACCTCTTAATCGCATTTAGCCACATGACTTACGTCCATTGCCCGTAAGACCGGCGTACACACACTTGGTCTCGTTGCCCCGGCAGGAGATCGTGTTCTGAGTCTCGCAGCGATCTGAATCAAGACTGATGCAAGCTGGACACTCCCGCCCATTTTCTGGAAGCTCAGTGCGACGTGGCGCTGCCAAAAAGAAACACTGCATTCAGCACATACATTTGGCTCATTTCCTCACCTCTGGCACCTTGCAACCACCTGTTGTCTAAACCTGCAAGGAACCAATCCCTCACTCCTTCGTTTGGCAATTGAAATGCGCTGTGCAGATGAGGCAATCTGCTAGATATCTCTAAAAACGTGTTTGGTGTTACACCAAGTGGTTCTGTGGGTGTTCTGGACCTCTGGCGGCAGTTCTTAAGGGTAGCTGCATTCTGCTTGGGATTTGCAATGAAGTCTGGATTGTGTAGGCTGCTCTTCAGAGGAATGGAGGTCCTCCCTTCTACGAGGAGACAGGACTGAAGAGCCCTTGATCCCTCCTAAGATCAGCCAAGCATTTACCAGCGATGTAGATACTCAGTCGTCCCCTACTATTTTGAACAGACCCAAGCAAATCAGAACACACTTTGCCCCTATATACACTCCTCTTTTATCTTGGGTAATTGTGATTTTATCCATCATGGCATCCCTCAAAGAATTCTGGGAATGAGAATTGGGTCAGATTGCATTAATCCCCTTCATTCTTACAGAACTGCAATTCCCAGGAGGGCTAGTTCTCCACACAGGATATGAGGTCACCATCCCAGCAGCTTCTCAATCACGTTCTGCATTTCACATGGGGCTATGAGGTCTACCTCAGAAGATGAAGCCATAGAACCTATGGGGTTGTCCCCTGAAAATACAGCTGTTTCCAAATGCAAAGTAGTTCATAAAAAGAACATACTGTAATATTCTCAGTCCCTCTGCTCAGCTCATAAAAAAAATATGAATCTTTGTCCAGTTATTATTTTTCTATGGATAATTGGCTGGGGGGAATGTAAAATGTCTAAACGTTTCACTCTAAGGAAATAGAGATACTTACGACGGATGTTTTTCTTATTGCACAGGTCACTCTGGCAGACTTCTATTTTTCCAACGATGGAAATGTTCTCTTCTGCAGCAAGAAAGTAGGTGCCTTCTCGCCAATATTTGGAGTTAACACATGTCTTTGCAGATGCAGTCATGAGGGTAACGCCATCTATGAAAAGCAGTCAGAAATACATATTTGGATCTGCAGAAATTCCATTCAATCATGGTTGTTTTTTTGACACTGAACCTTGAATATGAAAAATTATTTGCATTTTGAATGCATTTAGAACTTAACTAGAAGGGGCCCATGAAAAAGAAATGGTGCAGCACTGAAGTAGCCCCTAAAATGGGTGATTTGTTGGAATTTATTGATCTGTCATATGAGACAAAAGAGGCGTGCAACCTCCCTTTCTGTGTATGTTCTTCAGCTCTTTCTGTATCTCTGTTTTCAGTGTTTTCTCTCTTGTGAACTCTACTTGGAACTTCACCTGCACCAACAGTCTGTGTTCTGTCACGGAGAAGGGATTTTCTTGGGACAAACACAGTGGGAGGGGTCTCATGGAGGGCAGTCTGTTGAGGACCCCCATGAAAGACAGAGCTGAGTCATCCCCTACTGCTACAGTGAGCAAGACATGAAAACTCCTTGTTAAGCATGAAGTGGAATAAGATATCAACGTACTCACCCATGGAAATGTGACCAAAGAGATTGAGACAGCTGTCTTCATCTTCTGCGCACACAATCACCATGGGATTATCGCAAGCTTCGTTTTTGCCAGCACACTGCTGACATATCAGAGATGCCACTGCATACAGAGAGAGAGAGAGAGAGAGAGAGAGAGAGAGAGAGAGAGAGAGAGAGAGAGAGAGAGAGTTGCAAAGCCTCAGTGCCACCAACCCAGGTCACGTAATGGGTCACGTCAAACCCTCCAGAAACCACAGCGAGGGGCAAGAATGTGGCTGGATGAGTAACAAGCCTATGTGCTCCCATGTTCTCCCATGTGCTCCCCTAAGAATTCTAAATGCAACCTCTGCTCATGCAACAGGGAATCCGAGTTTGCTTAAACCAATTTCTACACACTTGGATATCTGAGGGGGGTGGCGGGAGTGGGCTGAAGCTGTGTTCACGATCCTGACTAACTATGGTTAGCTGATTGTCCAGCCCTGGCCCAACAAGCACACAAGTCACACAATGCAAGCAGCATGCCCATTTCCAGCTAGAGACCACAATGTCCCTGTAGTCAGATGTTTTGGTATGGAGATGTTGAAGTTTCTGTTGTTTACGGGGGCACTAAAGGGAGTGGTTTGTATTTCCAAATCAAACACTGCAAAACCCTTCTGGCCAATTGCACAGGCTTGTTTTGGATGCTCCAGATGCTATGGGTCTGAGAGGAGCCACCTAATTGGCTGGGGGGGTGGGTGTGTGCGAGCAGGAACGGAAGCTGGACGACTCAACATGGCTCTCTCTCGTTCCCCTACTACCCCTCCTGCCAATCACACTTCACAGTGATGGAGTGACATGCTCTACAGAGCGCATTGTTCTACCGCTCTCCACTGTTGAGTACTGGTGGATTACTGGGGGGGGGGGGCAGGGGGGCACTGAGAGGCAAGAGGTTCCCGGCTAGTGTCCACCCTGGCCAACCACTGATGCTGCCCCTGGTGTTGCCAATGTTGGACTGTTCTAATCACACCCTCTTCTACATGGCTCTGAAATCCTGCATCTTCCTTCTGCTAATCTCTGGTCTGCTCCTCTCTCGCCTCCATGGGACCAAGAAAACCCAGCTCCTTCCATGCATTTGTAGCCCATGGGACTCAGTTTCTAATTTTCTGCAACAACCCCAGAGAAACGGCTCCTGGCCTTCAAAGTCTACTCTGATGGACATCATGTCCATTCTGCATGACTTGTGGTCCAGCCTCCCTGACAGGGGTGTGTATATTATCCTTTAGGCTGAGTAGGCTTCAGCCTTGGGGCTCTGCAGCCTGGGGACCATGCAGGGCCAGGGTGGTTGTAATGGGGTAAAAGACTGAAGTGCTGGAGGGGCACCAAAATATCTGAAAGCCTAAGAACCCTGCCATGGGTTAATACACCCCTGCTCCCAGATCTTCCTTTTTGTGTTCTTGTAGCTATTTTATTGTCCTGTGAAGAACCCATAATATTCTCAGTCCCTCTGCTCAGTTCATAAAAATAACCTTGCCTTTTGGATATCTACTCACCTGCGGGAAGCAGGGCGAAGAGGAGGCAGGTGGTCAGCAGAACCTTCATAGTGCAGGAAAGATCCAAAACCACGGAGGAGTCGGAGTTGAGTTGGTTGAACCAAGGCGAATGGTGCATCCAGGGGCTTCATCAGAGGAATTTATAGGCAGAGAATAGCCCCAGGGCAATACCTGAGCTGAGCATAATTGGTTTGGGGTGGGGCTGGACGCGATTCCAATGGACTCCGTTAACACTTGGCTGGAACAGAGTGTTGAATCTGGGAGACATTTTGCCACAGGTCCGACCACTCTGTCCTAATCCCAATTTCAATATCCTGGGTGCTGAAGAACAAAATGACATTACATATTGTACCAATTAATTTCTTTGAGGTCAGTGATCTTTCTCTTGCAATTTGGTGACTCTTAACTTGCGTATACACCAAGACCCGGGAGACCTGGGGTGGGTGTGGGAGTCTCCTGCGCGTTGCTTTCACCGACTTGAATGGTTCCAAAGGTGAGGGGGCGGGGCTGCTTCGTGCACCCGTGTAAGGAAAGGTCGGACTGCGGCGGAACCCCCCTGCAGCGACGCCGCTGACACAACTGGCACAAGTTGACACACAAGTGACAGAAGTTGACACACAACTGAGGACCCCCCCCACCTCAACAGATGAGTTCAGACCAGGGAGGTTGAAGAATGGTTATTATGGGTGCATGTTTAACCCCCTCCCCAGCTTCCAACATACTGAGAGGAAGGTGATGAATCTGGAGGCACACTGCTGACACAACAGAGATGCCACTGCAATACAGAGAGAGAGAGAGAGAGAGAGAGAGAGAGAGAGAGAGAGAGAGAGAGAGAGAGAGAGAGAGAGAGAGAGAGGGAGGGAGAGAGAGAGAGAGGGAGAGAGAGAGAGATGCAAAGCCTCAGTGCCACCAACCCAGGTCACGTAATGGGCCACTTCAAACCAGGAAATCTGCCAGAGTGACCAGTGCAATAATAAAAACATCAGTCGTAAGTATCACCATTTCCTTACAGTGAAAAGTTTAGATATTATTAACGAAGAATGAATGACAGATATGGGATTGAAAGCCATGATTTTAACAATTTTAATTGATTAAAACACGGCCGATAAAGACATGTTCAAAGGCAATAAAATCTGGTTTAAGGATCAAATTTAAACCGACGTTTCGCCAGGCAGTTTTCCTAACACACAGGTAGCAGGGCTTTGAGTGGCCTTTCTTTCCCAGTCCTGATCTTAAATGGCCACAACAAGCACTGAACAGAACGGAACATTTTCTTATTTCCAACTGTAAAGTTTCTCACTGTTAATGCTTAAAGTTACGGTTTAGATATTTTACTCCCCCCCCCAATTACCCCTAGATAAATAAGAACTGGACAAAGATTAATATTCATAGATATTTTTTGCAATGGTGGGGAGATTGAGGCATCCACCCCCGCTATGGGCTCTATGGCTTCATCTTCTGAGGTGGACTCATAGCCCCATATTGAATGGAGAACTTGGTTGAGAAGCTGCTGGGATGGTGACCTCATATCCTGAGTGGAGAACTTGTCCTCCTGGGAATTGCAGTTCTGTAAGAACAAAGAGGATTAATGCAATCCGCCCAACTCTCATTGGGATGCCCTGGTGGATAATATGTTTGGACTTTGGTGTTACAGGTGAAGGACGTAAGTCATGCATCCAAGAGACTTGTTTGTTTGTTCTCTCCGAAGAAAGACACACATCTTTATTCCAACCCCCTTCCCCGCAAAGCCTTTAAATGCTTCAACTTGTACAGCCCCCTCTGTTAAACATATTTCCGGACCAGAAGCTGTCCATGTTCACAAGAAGATCCCTTCCTCATGTCATACATCAGGGTCTTCTGCAGGGAAAGGGACACCATAGCCAGGGCCGTCCCCCGCCTCTTCCACAGAAGGCCTTTCCTCCAGCTCTCTCTATTTATCCAAGACAATCTCAATTCTTCAGTTTCCTTGGGACTCTCCCTAGTCTTGTTCCAATTTTAGCAAATCGAGAGGACAGTGGTTCTTCCTCAGAGTTCAGACCCTTTGCAAACGTTCATAGGAACTGGAAGGTTCACGCTTCTCCATTCCAGCCCACATGTCAGTAAGCGCATGTGTGTTGATAGTAAGGCAGCACTCAGTTCACAGACGGCCAGTCCACACATTACAGCCCAAGCGCAGAGGCGTCGCTGTAGCCTGGCGAGGAGGGCGGGGGGCCCCAGGTGCGCGTCACCTCTCCTGCGCGCACACGCGCACGTCGCCTCGGGGCCTCCCGCCCACCTCGCCAGGTCGGGAGAGCCGGCTTGGGGATGTCTTCCCCGGCCAGCTGCCCGGGGCCTTCTGAGGAAGGCCCACTGCGCGAACGTTATTTATAATGTTCTTTTGCGCATGGACAGACCGTTTCTGAGGGAAAAGGGCTGCCCTTTTCCCTCAGGAACAGTCTGTGCATGTGCAAAAGAACGTTATAAATGACGTTTGCACAGTGGGCCCCAGGCAGCCGGCCGGGGAAGACGTCCCCGAGCTGGCTGCAATGATTGAGGGGGCTCCCGGAGCGGGTGCCCGGAGTGGCAGCCCATCGGGCGCACGGACCCCCCCCAAAAATCACGGCGCGGCCTAAAAGTTATTATAGGGGGGTGTCCGGGGGGAGGGGTCATTAGGGTGACGTGCGTGCTCGGCCCTGGGGCAGCGCACGCCCTAATGACGTCTCTGCCCAAGCCTATCGTTGTTCAGTTGTTAAGTCGTGTCCAACCCTTCGTGATCCCATGAAACCCTTCGTGATCCCATGAAACATATCCCGCCAGGCCTTCCTGTCCTCTACTATCTTCCTGAGTTTGCTCATTTTCATGTTCGTTGCATCGGTGATGCTGTCTCTATGGTCCTGAGGTTGAACTGCCTGAAGACTGCTGAAGCTAAGCAGGAACAGCCCGTTTTCGTGTTGGAAGGGAGACCAGGAAGTCACTGATAAGCTGTCATGACCCTCGGTGGCAGAGAGGAGTCGCTGTTGCGTGCTGCGGTGAGAGAACAGACTGGAATGCTGAGAATGTCAGTGACAGAGCGATGACAACTGTAAAAATGTTTCCCTGTTCAGCATGATCTGTGGCGTCCCTGCGGAGAGCTCGAGGCTTGTGTTCAGCAGCTAGTGAAGATGACTACACCGTGGAGGAAACCAGCTGGAATTGTAGGGTTCTATACAGAACAATATTGTAAAGATCCTTATCGGATCTAGATAAACCTGCCTATGTAAACCACCTTGAATAACATCTGAAGAGCAATCTGAGGATAAGAAAGGCGGTATATAAATACAGAAAATAAAATAAAAATAAAATAACCATCTCATCCTTTGCCTTCCCCTTCTCCTTTTGCCCTCAATCTTTCCCAGCATCAGAGTCTTCTCCAGAGAGTCCTCTCTTCGCATTAGGTGGCCAAAATATTCGAGCTTCAGCCTCAGTACCTGTCCTTCCAGGGAACAGTCAGGGTTGATTTCATTTAGGATGGACTGATTTGGTCTCCTAGCAGTCCAAGGGACTCTCAGGAGTCTTCTCCAGCACCACAGATCAAAAGCATCTATTCTTCGGCGCTCAGCCTTCCTTATGGTCCAACTCTCACAACCATACATTGCTACTGGGAACATCATTGCCCTGACTATACGAACTTTTGTTGGCATGGTGATATCTCTGCTTTTTATTATGCTGTCTAAGTTTGCCATAGCTTTCCTTCCAAGGAGTAAGGTAAAGGTATCCCCTGACAATTAAGTCCAGTCGTGTCTGACTCTAGGGTGTGGTGCTCATCTCCATTTCAAAGCCGAAGAGCCAGTAAGCGTCTTTTAATTTCATGGCTGCTGTCTCCATCTGTAGTGATCTTGGAGCCCAAAAAAGTAAAATCTGTTACTGCTTCCATTTCTGCACCTTCTGTTTGCCAGGAATTGATGGGACCAGATCCCATGATCTTAGTTTTATTATTGTTGAGTTTCAAGCCAACTTTTGCACTCTCCTCTTTCACCCTCATCACAAGGCTCTTTTTTGGTGTAATAATATGGCAATTAAAGGAACGTCTCCTCTATCTAATGTCTCTTCTGCCCTTCCTCGAAGGAGCTCAAGGAAGTGTACAAGGTTATCCCTACTCCCATTTTATCCTCACAGTTTATCCTTTATCTCCTAAGCTAGCCTGCATCTGGTTGAAACCAATTATTTTTCCAGTTAGAAATAATTGAATAATTTGTTGGTTTTGCATTGAAGACTGCAATGTCATGATGATATTAAGCCTGATATTGATGCTTAAGAATTCGCACCTGTGAATAAAACACCACATTTTGTATTTTTAATTCAACACATTTATAAAAAAAATCACAACCCACCATTTTCAAACAAATAAGGGGAGCAAATAAGGAAGTTGCAATGAGAAAGATGCATCCTGGGAAGACACACAGGCTGCCTGGGAAGCTGAAAACATAAAGATGGTGGCACTGAACAATGATGCATTGGATGGCTTGGAGAGACTCAGTTAGACCCTCCTGCTAAGAGCTTAGAGAGGAGGACAATGAAGTTGTAAAAAGTGCCATAGGATTCTAGCTAAACTGGCATGAGGTTGTGCAAAGCTCTAGCATAGATATAACCTTCTCAGGATGAATGGCAGCACATAAAAACATTATCCTTGTTTTTTGTTTCTTCAAAACAAACGAAAACCTGACAAATATGAAGAAAAACACCCACCCCAGGTCTCCCGGCTTTTGGGGTGTAAACAGGTTAAGAGAGTCACCAAATTGCAAGAGAAAGATCACTGATTGATCACTGATCTTTTCAAAGAAACTAATTGGTACAATATGCAATGTCATGTTGTTCTTCAGCACCAAAGATATTGAAATTGGGATTTGCACAGATTGATCGGACCTTTGGCAAAATGTCTCAACACAATGTTCCAGCCAAATGTTGTTGGAATTCTTGGAAACATACAGTCTCTATCAGAATTGCATCCAGCCCCACCCCAAACCAATTATGCTCAGGTGTTGCCCTGGGGCTCTTCTCCACCTATAAATTCCTCTGATGAAGCCCCTGGACGCATCATTCGCCTTGGTTGGTTCAGCTCTGCTCTGACTGCTCCACGACTGGATCTTTCCTGCACTATGACGGTTCTGCTGACCACCTGCCTCCTCATCGCCCTGCTTCCTGCAGGTGAGTAGATGCCCCAAAGGGATAATTTCTTTTTATGCACTGAGCAGAAGGACTGAGAACGTTATGGGTTCTTCAAAGGAACATAAAATAGCTACAAGTACATAAAAGGGAAAAACTGGGAGGTTGGACCACAAGTCTTGCAGAATAATGGACATGATGTCCAGCAGAGTAGACTTTGAAGGGCAGGAGCAGCGACAAGTGTGTGGAAAAAGATGATGGAGTGTGGAGTCCTTGGCTCTGATCAAAGACATTGCATAGAGGGGCTGTATACCAAACTGTAATTCATGACTTGATGTACATCTCTAGATCATTGTTTGTTAGAGAGGCCTGCTTTCCTGGGCTGATGATAATTTTACATGTAATTTTTTAAGTTTAACTGTTTAATATCTTTATTTCATTTGCTTATTTGTGTTGTTTTTGTATTATTTTTGTTTTGGGCTGGTCTCTGACCGTAATAAAGATATTGATTGATTGATGTTCAGCAGAGTTGAAAGTCCAGGAGCCATTTCTCTGGGGTGGTTGCAGAAAACGAGACACTGAGTCCCAAGAGCTACAAATGAATGGAAGGAGCTGGGTTTTCTTGGTCCCTTGGAGGCGAGAGAGGAGCAGACCAGGGGTTAGCAGAAGGAAGATGCAGGATTCCAGAGCCATATAGAAGAGGGTGTGAATAGAACAGTCCAACATTGGCTATACCAGGGGCAGCATCAGAGGTTGGCCAGGGGGGCACTAGCAAAGAACCATTGCCCCTGGCCACCCCCTGCAATCCACCAGTACCTCTCTTATCAGTGGACACTGGACAGTGGTAGAGCAATGTGCATTGTGTCACTCCATCACTGTGAAGTGTGTTTGGTTGGAGGCGTAGTGGAACAAGAAAGAGCCAATGTGAGTCTTCTGTCTTCCACTCCGCCCCCCTCCCCCCAGCCAATTAGGTTGCTCCTCCCAGACCCATGACATATAGAGCATCCAAGAGAAGGCTGTGCAATTGGCCAGAAAGGTTTTACAGTATTTGATATGGAAATAAAAACCACTCCCTTTAGTGCCTCCTTAAATATAGCAACTTCAACATCTCCATACCAAAATATCTGACTACAGGACATTGTGGTCTCTAGCTGGAAATGTGAATGCTGCTTGCATTGTGTGGATGTTGTCCAGGGCTAGACAATCAGCTAACTAATCAGGATAATCAGGATCGTGAACACAGCTCCCGCCCTCCCTCGGATTTCTCACCCAGGTTTGTAGAAACTGTAGTTGCTTAAACTAGGATTCTCTCTCACGTGAGCAGAGGTGGCATATAGAATGGTTAGGGGAACACGTGGGCTTCTCGGTGACCTGTGTTGGTTGGTGGCACTGAGGCTTTGCAATCCCCCCCCCCCCGCCCTCTCTCTCTCTCTCTCTCTCTCTCTCTCCCTCTCTGCAGTGGCGTCTCTGAAATGTTACCAATGTGCTGGTAAAAACAAAGCCTGCAACGATCCCCTGGTGATTGAGTGTGCAGAAGATGAAGATAGCTGTCTTACTGGCTCTGTTCAACTTTCCCTTGGTGAGTATGGTGATATCTTATTCAACCTCGTACTTAACAAGATGTTTTCACGGTAGCAGTAGGGGATGACTCAGCTCTGTCTTTCATGGGGCCCCTCCAGACTGCCCTCCATGATGAGACCCCCCCCCCACTGTGTGTGTGTGTGTGTGTCTCCCCCCAAGAAAATCCCTTCACCATGACACAACAAAGACTGTTGCTACAGGTGACGTCTCAGAAATAAGCAGGACACCCTCCTCTGGTTCCTAGGGATTAGGCGGCTGCCAGCGATGCTTTGCTCCGAGGAACCTGAAGTTTGAACCTTCCCCAGGTGAAGCTGCAAAGCATCAAGGACGTGGCCAAGTTCCAAGTGTCATTGAGAGAGATCCTATTGATCACTTAAAAAAGCAATTCAGGATATCTGATTACCACTACTTGCATGCATGCACGCACGCACACACAACACAACAACACACAACACATACACACTTCATTGAGAAGGCACTCAGCATTGGGGCAGAGAGGGAAGAAGACCACAGTCACTATAAGTGGGGAGAGAGGAGGAGGAGGAGGAGGAGGAGGAGGAAGGTGGTGAGTGAGAGCTCCATGGCGTTGCAGTGATGTAGATGAAACTTTGCATATTAGTGTGACATGATCAATTTGAGGAAAGTCCCATAGCGTCCAGTGGAACTTATTTCCAAGAATGGATGAACAATAAGCTGGAGAGGAACAGAAAAAAAAAAAAAGGCACAAGCCGAGCCCCAGCAGCCCCTCACTTTGACCCCAGGGCATATTACTGTGAACAGATTGAAGAAAAAAAAGTGAAAAGAGAGATTGGAGAGGGAGGGGGAGTGAAGGAGGCTGCAAATCGAGAAGGAGTTCACAGCAGGGAGAGCCCTGAAAACAGAGACACGGAACAGAAAAAAATATACACAGAAGAGGGGGGTTGCACAGCTGGTTTGACCTATATGCCGTTCGTCGACAGGCTATTGATGAAACCAAACAATCACTCTTTTTAGGGTCTGCTTCAGTGCTGCGGCATTTTGTTGTGGGCCCCTCCTGGTTAAAATCTAAATACATTCAAAAGGCAAAAAAAATTTTTTTAATTCAACCTTCCATGTCAAAAAAACAACCATGATTGACCATAATTTCTGCAGATCCAAATATTTCTTTCTGATTGCTTCTTATAGGTGGCTTCACCCTCATGACGTACTCTATAAAGACTTGTGTTGACTCCAAATACTTGCACACAGGCAGCGCCTTTATTGGTACAGACTATAGCCTTACCATCATTGGAAAAGAAGAAGTCTGCCAGAGTGACCTGTGCAATAAGGAAAACATCCGTCGTAAGTATCTCCATTTCCTTAGAGTGAAAAGTTTAGACATTAATATATTAACGAAGAATGAATGACAGATACAGGATTGAAAGCCATGATCTTAGCGTTTTTTATTGATTAAAACACGGCCGATAAAGACGTGTTCAAAGGCAATAAAATCTGGTTTAAGGATCAAATTTAAACCGACGTTTCGCTAGGTAGTTTTCCTAACATCTTCAAGGTAAAACACACAGGAAGCAGGGCTTCAAGTGGCCTTTCTTTCCCAGTTCTGATCTTAAATGGCCACAAGCACTGAACGGAACCTTTTCTTATTTCCAACTGTAAAGTTTCTCACTTTTGATGCTTAAAGCTACAGTTTAGATATTTTACATCCCCCCCATTCCCCTAGACAAATAATAACTGGACAAATATTCATATTCCTAGATTATTGCGATGGTGGGGAGAATGAGGCATACACCCCCAGTCGCGTCACAGGGACGCGCGTCACCCCAGAGCGGGCGCGCGCGTCACCTTTAAGACCGGGCTCCGCCCCCGCGCATGACATCACACGCGGGCGCAGAGCAAACCCCCCGCGCCGTTTTCGGCTCATTTTGGAGCCAAACGGACACGAGGGCGGGCCCAGCTGCAGCATCAAAATGTAAGTACCGGGGTGATGCGCGTCACCCTTGTGCGCGCGTCACCTCCGGGCGGCCCGCCCGCACACTTCTCCTTCTCAACGCCCCTGTACACCCCCACTATGGGGTCTATGGCTTCATCTTCTGAGGTGGACTCATAGCCCCATATTGAATGCAAAACTTGGTTGAGAAGCTGCTGGTATAATGACCTCGTATCCTGTGCGGAGTACTAAGCCTTCTGGGAATTGCAGTTCTGTAATAACGAAGGGAATTAATGCAATCTGAGCCAACTCTCATCCCCAGAATCCTTCCATGATGGGTAAACTCACGATTGACCAAGATAAAAGAGGAATGTATATAGGGACAAAGTGTGTTCTGATTTGCTTGGGTCTTTTCAAATGTAGTGGAGTGGATTTTTTGAGAGATCAAGGGCTCTTCAGTCTTGTCTCCCTGAAGAAGGGAGGACCTCTATTCCTCTATATGAGCAGCCTGCAAAATCCAGACTTCATTGCAAATCCCAAGCAGAAAACAGCTACCCTTAAGAACTGCTGCCAGAACCAGAGGTCCAGACCACCCACAGAACCACTTCGTGTAACAGCAAACACGTTTTTAGAGATATCTAGCTGATTTGCCTCACCTGCACAGTGGATCTGAATTGCAAAAAGCAAGAGAGAAATATTCCTTGCAGATTTAGACAACAGGTGGTTGCAAGGTGTCAGAGGTGAGCATGTGCTGAGTACAGTGTTTCATTTTGGCAGTGCCTCGTCACAGCGAGCTTCCAGAAAATGGGCGGGTGTGTCCAGCTTGCCTATCCTTCGATTCAGATCGCTGCGAGGCTCAGAACACGATCTCCTGCCGGGGCGATGAGACCAAGTGTTTGTACGTCGGTATTATAGGCGAAGGACGTAAGTCATGCAGGCAAGAAGCCTGTTTCCTTGTTCTCTCCGAAGAAAGACACACAACTTTATTCCAACCCCCTTCCCCGCAAAGCCTTTAAATGCTTCAACTTGTACAGCCCCCTCTGTCAAACATATTTCCGGACCAGAAGCTGTCCATGATCACAAGAAGATCCCTTCCTCATGCCATACATCAGGGTCTTCTGCAGGGAAAGGGACACCATAGCCAGGGCCGTCCCCCGCCCCCTTCCACAGAAGGCCTTTCCTCTAGCTCTCTCTATTTATCAAAGACAATCTCAATTCTGTTCATAAGAATATAAGAACATAAGAAGAGCCCTGCTGGATCAGGCCAAAAGCCCATCTAGTCCAGCTTCCTGTGTCACACAGTGGCCCCACCAGATGCCTCAGGGAGCACACAAGACAACAAGATACCTGTGTCCAGTCGCCACTCCCTTGCACCTGGCACAGAGAAAACCCACTTCTAAAACCAGGAGGTTGCTTATGGCTTGTAACCTGTGATGGTCTTTTCCTCCATGAATCTGTCCAAACCCCTTTTAAAGGCATCTAGGCCAGGTGCCATCACAGTTCCACAGATGAATTACACGCTGGGTAAAGAAATGTTTTCTTTTGTCTGTTCTATCTCTCCCTCCACTCAATTTTAGTGCATGTCCCCTGGTTCTGGTGTTGTGCGAGAGGGAGAAGAATTTCCCTCTATCCACTCTCTCCATCCCATGCATAATTTTATAAGTCTCAATCATGTCCCCCCTCAGGCGCCTTTTTTCTCGGCTGAAAAGCCCCAGACGCTGTAGCCTTTCCTCATAAGGGAGGTGCTCCAGCCCACGAATCATTCTGGTCGCTCTTTTCTGCACCTTTTCCAATTCAACTATATCCTTTTTGAGGTGTGGTGACCAGAACTGGACACAATACTCCAGATGTGGCCTTACCATCGATTTGTACAAAGGCATAATGATATTGGCCGTTTTATTCTCAATCCCTTTTTTAATGATCCCGAGCATGGAATTGGCCTTCTTCACAGCCGCCGCACACTGGGTCTACACTTTCAGCGACCTGTCCACCAGCACCCCAAGATCTCTCTGTTGATCCGTCACGGACAACTCAGAACCCATTAGCGTATATGTGAAATTTTGGTTTCTTGCCCCAATGTGCATCACTTTGCACTTACTTACATTGAAGCGCATCTGCCATTTTGCTGCCCATTCTCCCAGTTTGGAGAGATCCTTCTGGAGCTCTTCACAATCCCTGCTGGTCTTTACCACCCGGAAAAGTTTAGTGTCATCTGCAAACTTGGCCACCTCACTGCCTATCCCCTACTCCAGGTCATTTATGAATAAGTTGAAAAGCACCGGTCCCAAGACCGATCCTTGGGGCACACCGCTTTTCACCTCTCGCCATTGTGAAAATTGCCCATTGACTCCCACTCGCTGTTTCCTGGTCTTCAACCAGTTCCTAATCCATAAGAGGACCTGCCCTCTCATTCCCTGACTGTGGAGTTTTCTCAGGAGCCTTTCATGAGGGACCGTGTCAAACACCTTCTGAAAATCCAGATATATAATATCCACGGGTTCGCTCGCATCCACATGCCTGTTCCCTTGGGACTCTCCCTAGTTTTGTTCCAATTTTAGCAAATCGAGAGGACAGTGGTTCTTTCACAGAGTTCAGACCCTTTGCAGACCCTTTGCAAGTGTCTTTAGGAACTGGAAGGTTCATGCTTCTCCATTCCAGCCCAGATGTCAGTAAGCGCATGTGTGTGAATACTAAGGCAACACTCAGTTCACAGACGGCCATTCCACGTGTTACAGCTGCTGGGGGTCTGTTTTTAATGACTGGTAACATTGACAGTCTTCAATTCTATACAAACCTGGCAGTTGAACTCAAAGCTGCTTACTTCTGAGTAGACTTGCTTAGGATCATGCTGTTACAACCCAAGCCTATCATTACCACCCTGCAGATGCAGTCGTGTCACCGGAGCAAGCACTTTCCCAAGATTTCTAGCTCCAAGGAGAATCATAGAGAAACCATCTCCATTGGATGCTGCCATTAATCGGGAAGTAGAAGACACATAAAAAGCAGGAACAGAAGCGCATTACACATCGCTTAGAGAATATACGGACACCTCCATCTGCTTTGTTCTGTTCCCTTCGCGTGTGCGGGGAAGAAGGGCGAAAAGACACAGAGGAACACACAGGGAACAGAACACTGCGATACCTAAGTAATGTGCACCACAATCCAAGTTTGCCTTTCGTACTTCCTTCCTTTCCCCATTAATGGCAACATCTGCTACAAAGACTAGAGAAAAAAATCATGTTTTTATTCCCCTTGGAGCAACGGATGCTGGGAAAACAGAAACGGACCCCAAAGTTTCAACCTCCACTCCAAATTATCCTCCACCAAAAACAGCAGAACAGGCCAATACATTTTCAAACACAGGGCAAAGGTGAGAAATTGGTGGGAGTATTCAAAGGCTTAAAGAGGAGAAATCGGGCATTCGGAATCAGCCTTAAAATAAAAGGAAAAATAAGTACCGGTAAGTAGAACCCACAAAGAAAGGTCCCCTTGGCTGTCAGATCAATGAGGGAGGGAGCCTTTGCAGAAGAAATGAAGACAGAAGAAAGAAAGCAGAGCAGAACATTTCACAATGCAGAATTTTGGGAGGAGGGAGTTGGGATGCTGTGAGAACTGGGATGTTGCCTGTTTTTGTATGTGAAATGTTGGAGGTTATGGGACACTTGTGAACTCTGCCCTTTTTCTTTCCCAGCTGAAGATATTGACTATTATTTGGCTTTACGAGGCTGTGCAACACCAAATATTTGCAGCGATCCAACAGGAGAAACGGATGCGGTTGGCGGTATGCTTAGAAACAACGTCACGCATCTGACATGCACCAATGCTCAGATGTCTCCATCCGCTCTGGAAGGATTCGCACCTCATCTCCTGTGGAGCTTGCCATTCATGGGCATGAAGCAGAGGCCTCAGGGACCCGGGAATTAAAACATTCACCATCTGAGATTCAGTATTCCTGGATCCTCATTTAGCAGCTGGTGGAGGGTTGGATAAGATCTAACAGGGCAGGTCAAAAAGGGTAAAATAGTCTGGTTCAGGGCTAATGTTAAAGAATGTTATAGTGTGTGGTGAATTGGGTTCAATTCTCCTCAAAACTTGATCAAAATAAAATGAAGCAGCAAGTAATATACCCGTTTTTGTGTTTTCCATGAAAACTTGTTGGGGATGAGAAACAGAATACTAAGAAGTGGGGGGGGGGGAGAATGGGTGAGATTCAGTTAAGAAGAGATGGATGGATTTACAGAAACAGCACAGCAGGAGGGAAACCAAAGCTTAAGGCTGCAATCCTCAGCGGCTCGTTCGGGAATCCACCCCACACTGAACAACGGGATCATTGCATGCAATCACATTCACAAGCAGCAGCAACCAAACTTGGGCCAGAGGGGGGTTATACCCGAGGGGCCTCGTGTGCCTGTGCAACAGAAGGAGGCTTGCACAAGCGTGCGAGGGCACTGGGGAACCTCTGGCACTTTGGCAGGGCCTGCAATTAGCGGGCAGAGTCAGAAGGTGGGGGCAGTGGCGGGGCCTGCAATTACTGGGAGGTGGGGGAGATGTAGCTTTTTAAGGGACCTATAGGATCTCTTTCAAACCACACTTGGAACATGGCCTTGATGCTTTGCAGCGTCACCTGGGGAATAATGTTCCAGCCTCGCCAGAACTTTTGTTGGAGCAAAGCATCGCTGAGCGGCTGCCGAGTCCCCGGGACCCACAGCAGGGTGTCCTGCTGATCTCTGAGACGTCACCTGCACTAACAGTCCTTGCTGTGTCAAGGTGAAGGGATTTTCTTGGGGGGGGACACAGTGGGAGGGGTCTCATGGAGGGCCGTCTGTTGAGGACCCCCCTGAAACCCCGAGTTGAGTGATCCGCCCTGATGCTACAGTGAGCAAGACATATGAAAAAACACCTTGTCAAACGAGGTAGATTTTATAGGTTTAAAAGTCATGTAAAAGATTAAAAATATTTTAAAAGCATGCAGAGTTCCGACGTTTTAAAAATGTTCCAACGTTTTTTAAAACGTTGGAACTCTGCATGCTTTTTAAATATTTTTAATCTTTTACATGACTTTTAAACCTATAAAATCTACCTCGTTTGACAATATGTCTGGTCATGAAAATATCCATGCTACAAAAAAACACCTTGTTAAGCATGAATAAGATATCACCATACTCACCCATGGAAAGTTTAAATGTGGTACTGATGCAGATATCTTCATCTTCTGCACACTCAATCACCAGGGGATTCTTGCAGGCAGCTCCTTTGCCAATACACTGGTAACATGTCAGAGATGCCACTGCAGACAGGGAGAGAGTTGCAAAGCCTCAGTGCCACCAACACAGGTCACGTAATGGGCCACTTCAAACCCTCCAGAAACCACAGTGAGGGGCGAGAATGTGGCTGGAAGAGTAAAAGCCTATGTGCTCCCCTAACCATTCGAAATGCCACCTCTGCTCATGCCACAGGGAATCCGAGTTTTCTTAAACCAGTTTCTACAAACCTGGATGAGAAATCCGAGGGAGGGCTGGAGTTGACTGAAGCTGTGTTCACGATCCAGATAAACTATGGTTAGCTGATAATCTAGCCCTGGCCAACCAGAGGCATAGGCTGATGTGGGGCAGTGGGGCGGTGGGCCCCAGGGCGTAGGGGCGGAAGGGCTCCGTGGGGGGCGGGAGGCTCCTTAAGTTTCGTCTTTTTTTTTGTCTTTTTCGGGTTATTAAAAGCTTTTTAGGGGGGGTTAGCACTAGCGCGGGGCTTGTAATCTGTAGTGTATGCTTTGCGCCACTTATCTGGATTCTAGGAGCCTCCAGCGACGATCTACTTCAGCGACGATCTCTTCCGGGGCGCAGATCGTTCCTCTGCTCCCGGGTGCGAACTCTGTAAAGCGCCCAGGAGCGCTTTGCAGAGTTCACGCATGCGCAGAACGACGATGTTTCCAATCGTCGTCTTGCGCATGCGTGAACTCTGTCAAGCGCTGCTGGGCGCTTTACAGAGTTCGCGCCAGGGGCAGCAGAGCAGAGGAACAATCTGCGCCCCGGAAGAGATCCTTGCGCTGGAGTAGATCATCGCTGGAGGAGGCTCCTAGAATCCAGATAAGTGGCGCAAAGCATACATAACTGATTAGAAGCCCGTAAAACCGCTAAAAAAACCCTAAAACTTTTTAAAAGAAGGAAAAAACGCCAAAAAATTAGCATTAATTATGCTAATTAGCTTGGGGGCGTCGGGATTTTCCGCACCAGTAGCAGGGGCGCCTAGCTACCCCTCTGATTCCAGTATTCCACCTTGGAGTTGTTTAGAGAAAGGCAGGTTAGAAATGGATGAATGAATAACAATCTATGGCTTAGAAGAGCAGTACTGGCACAATGGTGCTACTACAAGCCATTTTCCCTACCCACCCCCTTAACTGCAGCCACCTGATCAGCTGAAAAGTCATTCTTGAGGGCTGAAGAACCATTGGCCAACAGTGTGGGTTGTGGTATGGGGGGCTATAGCAGGAGTGGGGAATTCAGGAGTCCAGACACAGGCACTTTCTGTGAGTGGAACTCTACCCTGTGTTAGAGTTACCATATATACTTAACTTTTCGAAACACATAATATTAGAAGTGTCCTGTTTTTACGTGAGCAATAAGTTTGAATTTCTCTAAGTGTTAAGAGTAGTTCTTTTTACCTTTTAAGCTGTTGTCTCATTTTTAACCACCTTTTGCCATAGTCAGTGTTGCTATTTGTGCTGTGTAGTGTATCAGATACTTGTAGACCGATTACTATAATTGCAGCTGTGTGGTTCAGGTTTCAGAGAAAGATGAGTTAAACAATGAAACAAGAACCCTGTCAACTTCCAGGAATTATTAAAGCCTTAATTTTACAGCACTTGATGTTGTAATAATAATGTTGGTGTGTAATAAGAATAAGACTGATGTGTACTTTCATTAATGTTTCAGATAGGAAAAGCAAAGATATTTTTTTTCTTAAAGCGCCATACCTCACCCCAAGAAGAGAATTGTGGTCTTTTAAATGTTTCCCGGATAAACACCTAGGCAAGTCTTGCGATGCTGTGCTTTTATTATAGCTTTTATATACCATAAATTGAATTGAATGTATCTATGAGTTGGTGGTTAAAGGAAGCTTCATTTGCATTTTTAACAAACTAAAATAACGTGAGTGTGTGAGTACAGGAGTATTTCTTGAAAACAATCCAGACCTAACCTAACCATCCTGAATGGCATTGGCTTTGTGCACCTGTGCAGTAACTATCTTGTGTTGTTTTTACAATGTTATTTTGCAAGCTGTTAGCCCTAAGGTCTTTTGGGATTTTATTGGCCAATTTCATCAATAACATATTGGCCGGTACACTGCCTTATAAAGCATTTACTGTGCAGCAATTTCTCAAGAATGCTTACTGTACACTTAAAAGTATGACTACAAAAATACATAAAGATTTACAGTGGAAAAGTCTGTTTATTGATTTTTATAGGCTTCTTATCAAGCCTATAATGAAGTCTGAACATTTTTCATTCCTGTATTGAATGTACTGCCATGTAATGCTGTGTGTATATATGCTGCTGTATATTACATTTTTAATCTGTTGTGGCCTAGATAGTACAAAGTAGATGGGAGAAGTTTTCCTTGTATTTTTCAAGTAAGCAATTACCAGCAAATGAGCATAAAGCAAGGGGCAGGGCTAGCTCTGGAGAAAGGAGGCTTGTTCTTGATTCTTGCTTTACTCACAACATCAGTGATGGATGGGAGAATGAGATAGGTAGAGTATTCTTCTACCTATTTCTTCTATATCATGTAGGCTGTTTGTTACCATAGGTGTATCAAGAGGTGAGGTCTGGTTTGTATTTCTATACATGTTCCTGTGATCTGAAAGCAACTTCAGACTCCAGTCCAATTGCTCTGCGATTTCTCCCCGCCCCACCTTGTCCAACTTCAGAATTTAGGTTTGCGGGTTCAGGAGAAAAGGTGATGTTTTGCTTGTCTCTCTGTTCCGCTTTTCCTTCTATGAGTAATGTTATCTAATCAGTTTATAGCATGGGGATGACGCTTTTTTCTAAATTGATTATTCCCACAGTTTGAAAAAAATATCTGTCCCAATTTTGAACTGGTGGGAAAAAAATAGGTGTTAGCAATAGGTGTTAGCAAAAAAAAATAGGCGATGACATCATTGCCAGTTACTTCTGGATTTTCAGGTTTTTGGAGGCCAGAAAACACAGGGTAGGAGGCTCTGGGTGGCTGGGAGGGCCCTTTTCAGTGTTCCCAAGAGGCTCAGCCAAAGGCAGGAGCCTCTCGGGAGTGAAAACGTGCCACTGAAATCACCACATCAGAGCAGGGTTCCTGCGGGCCGGCAGTCCGAGTACCACCAGCACTCGATCAAAGTACCACTGGTCGAGAACCCCTGATTTAAGGTTTTTCAGATCTTGTTGTAAGAATTGAGTAGTCCTAATATATAGCCTTATTTGTCCATTTTGCTATAGAATATTTTCTGGTTCTGCATAGATTCTTAGTCCATACCATGTCATCAGACTGCTCACTTTTAATCAGATTGATAAATTAAACTGCACAGAGAAGCTTTCTTCTGCCTCCCAATGAAAAGGGCAGGGTTTAAAATGAAACAATGGGCATGATCCAGCCAGCAGCGTCGTAACACCTGGGCCCCGGGCGCTGCGTGGCCCCAGGGCGCCAGCAATTTGGGGGCGGCCGGTCTCTTGGTCCGGGATGCAGCAGCTGCCTTGGGGCCTCGCACGCGGGGCCCCAGGGCAGCTGCTGCATCCCGGACCAAGACGAGACCGGGGTTACCGTCCGGCGGGCGAAGAACTTACTGGGGCAAATTAAGCAGCGAGCAACGGACTCCTCCGACTCCGCCCGGGGCTCGGAGCCTCGTCGGAAAACTGGATCGTGGAAGAGAAGTGACGTGTGTGTGCCTCTCTAGGAGGTGCCTCCTCCTAGAGTCTCGCTGGTGACTCACCAGCGAGACTGTTGGAGGCGCCTCCTAGAGAGGCACACACACGTCACTTCTCTTCCACGATCCAGTCGTCCGACGAGGCTCCGAGCCCCAGCCGGAGGAGTCAGTCGCTCGCTGCTTAATTTGCCCCAGTAAGTTCTTCGCCTGCGCCCGGATGGTAACCCAACCCCCGAGCCCCGGCCTGAGTCGCTGCATCCAGCACCGGGGGGGGGGGGGAGAAAATAAATAAAATGAAGATTTGGTGCCCCTCTCCCCGGAATACAAAGGTGACAAAAGGGAGGGGGCGCCAATTAGAGGGGTGCCCCTATAAATTTAGGGCTAGCAACGCCACTGTGGCCAACACCCACACAAGCCGCACATAAGAACATAAGAAGAGCCCTGCTGGATCAGGCCAAAGGCCCATCTAGTCCAGCTTCCTGTATCACACAGTGGCCCTACCAGATGCCACAGGGAGCACACAGCCAACAAGATAACCTGTTTCCTGCTGCCACTCCCCTGCACCTGGCACAGAGAAAACCTACTTCTAAAGCCAGGAGGTTGCTTATGGCTTGTACCCTGTGATGGACTAAAATTGAGTGGAGGGAGAGTTAGAACAGACAAAAGAAAATATTTCTTTACCCAGCGTGTAATTCATCTGTGGAACTCCTTGCCACAGGATGTGGGGATGGCACCTGGCCTAGATGCCTTTAAAAGGGGTTTGGACAGATTCATGGAGGAAAAGACCATCACAGGTTACAAGCCATAAGCAACCTCCTGGTTGTAGGAGTAGCTTTTCTCTGAGCCAGGTGCAAGGGAGTGGTGACAGGATACAGGTCTCTTGTTGTCTTGTGTGCTCCCTAAGGCATCTGGTGGGGCCACTGTGTGATACAGGAAGCTGGACTAGATTCAGGGCCTTTGGCCTGATCCAGCAGGGCTCTTCTTATGTTCTTATATGTTCCTCCGAAAATTCTGCATTGTGAAATGTTCTGATCAGCTTTCTTTCGGCCATCCTCATTTCTTCTGCTATGGTTTCCTCCCTCACTGATCTGACAGCCAAGGGGAACTTTTTTGGGGGAGGGGGGTTCTCGTTTCTTATTATTCTGCCTGCAGAGGTCATCTGAGGTTAACAGAGAGTATGAGACCTTCAGGAAGACTGCCTTCAGGTAGTTTTCTTAAACCAATTTCTACACACTTGGATGAGAAATCTGACAGGGGTGGCGGGAGTGGGCTGAAGCTGTGTTCATGATCCAGATAAACTATGGTTAGCTGATTGTCTAGCCCTGGCCAACACCCACACAAGCCACACATAAGAACATAAGAAGAGCCCTGCTGGATCAGGCCAAAGGCCCATCTAGTCCAGCTTCCTGTATCACACAGTGGCCCCACCAGATGCCTCAGGGAGCACAAGACAACAAGATAACTTGTTTCCTGCTGCCACTCTCCTGCACCTGGCACATAGAAAACCTACTTCTAAAGCCAGGAGGTTGCTTATGGCTTGTACCCTGTGATGGTCTTTTCCTCCATGAATCTGTCCAAACTCCTTTTAAAGGCATCTAGGCCAGATACCATCACCACATCCTGTGGCAAGGAGTTCCACAGATGAATTACACGCTGGGTAAAGAAATATTTTCTTATATCTGTTCTAACTCTCCCTCCACTCAATTTTAGTACATGTCCCCTGGTTCTGGTGTTGTGCGAGAGGGAGAAGGATTTCCCTCTATCCACTCTCTCCATCCCATGCATAATTTTATATGTCTCAATCAGCTAGAGACCACAATGTTCCTGTAGTCAGATGTTGTGGGATGGAGATGTTGTAGTTGCTGTATTTAAGGGGGAACTAAAGGGAGTGGCTTTTATTTCCATATCAAGCACTGAAAAAGCATTCTGATCAATTGCACGGGCTAGTTGGAAACCCCTGCTCTAGATGCTACGGGTCTGAGAGTTGTGCATTGCTCTACCACTGTCCACTGATAAGGGCAGCACTGGTGGATTGCAGGGGGTTCTAGGGGGGCACTCAGAGGCCAGTGGCCTTCCGCGAGGGTCCACCCTGGCCAACCTCTGATGCTGCCCGTGGTGTTGTCAGTGTTGGACTGTTCTATTCACACCCTCCTCTACATGGCTCTGCAATTGTGCATCTTCTTTCTACTAATCCCTGATCTGCTCCTCTCCCACCTCCAAGGGACCAAGAAAACCCAGCTCCTTCCATGCATTTGGGACTCAGTGTCGCGTTTTCTGAAACAATCCCAGAGAAATGGCTCCTGGCCTTCAAAGTCTACTCTGATGGAGATCATGTCCATTCTGCACGACTTGTGGTCCATCCTCCCAGACAGACAGGGGTGTATATTATCCATAAGGCTGACTAGGCTTTAGCCTAGGGACCATGCAGGGACAGGGTGGTTGTAATGCAGTAAAAGATTGAAGTGCTGGAGGGGCACCAATATATCTGAAAGCCTAAGAACCCTGCCATGGGTTAATAAACCCCTGCTCCCAGAACTTCCTTTTTGTGTTCTTGTAACTATTTTATGTTCCTTTGAAGAACCCATAACATTCTCAGTCTCTCTGCTCAGTGCATAAAAAGAACGTTGCCTTTGGGGTTAGGGTTAGGGTTAGGGTTTTCAAATTTCAAATCCAGCGAGCAGCAGGAGAAGGAGCACTGGACGTGAGCAGGCGGGGGCTGTTCTCCCCCCACCCACCAGTGACCCCCTCCGTCAGCCTCATGGAGGGGCTGGTCCTGCTCCTGTCTTCCCCAATAGATTCCTGCAACTTTCTGTATTTTGAGGGGTTTTGAAGACCAAAGATGAGGCAGCTGGCCCCAAATGCACAGCAGCCTGGCTTCAAAACACTGTGATGTGCAAATAGGCTTAACAGATCTCCAACCAGGACAGAGTGCTAGACCATTAGGAGAAGGAATGTGGGCAGGTGTAGCTTGTTAAACCTTAGAGCACAATCCTAGGCATGTCTAATCAGAAGCAAGCCCCACTGAACACAATGAACTCAGTTTTGAAGGAGCAACTGTGTGGCGGAGGAGTAGTAGTGGGGGATGTGGGAAAAGGGTGCATGTGCTTTACGTGGACTAAAGATAACCTGTTTCCTGCTGCCACAGGAAAGGGGGGCAGAATGTGGGCGCCATTTTGGGTGGGTCTGTGCGTTGGATTCACATGCAAATCCTGATATCCCATTCCCCCCACTTGCAAACACCATTCCCTACTCCAACAAGTTTTCATTGAGAACATACGAACACGCACACGTACACACATGTACGCACACGCAGGCACACACAAACATATTATTTGCTGTGTCAATTTATTTTGATCATGTTTTGAGAAGAATTGAACCCATACACTACACACTATAAGGTTTTTTTACTTCAGTCTCTACCCAGACTATTTTACCCTTTTTGACCTGCCCTGTTACATCTCATCCAACCCTCCATGAACTTCTAAAATGAAGATCCAGGAATACTGAATCTCAGATTGTGAATGTTTTAATTCCCGGGTCCCTGAGGCTTCTGCTTCATGCCCATGAATGGCAAGCTCCACAGCAGATGAGGTGCGAACCCTTCCAGAGCAGATGGAGACACTGGAGCATTGGTGCATTTCATATGTGTGACGTTGAACGTAACCACACCGCCAGCAATGTCATTCTCTCATGTTGGTACGTTGCATAAAATTGGTGTTGCACAGCCTCGTAAACCAACATTATATTCAACATCTTCAGCTGGGAAAGAAAAAGGGGAGAGTTCACAAGCGCCCCACAACCTCGAACATTTCACATAAAAAACCAGGCAAGTATTGGTAACATCCCAATTCTCACAGACAAATTTGCAACTCCCTCCTCCTAAAATTCTGCATTGTGAAATATTCTGCTCTGCTGTCTTTCTGCCATCTTCATTTCTTCTGCAATGGCACCCTACCCCATTGAAGTCCTTTTGACTTCTAATCACTCATTATTCCTTTTATTTTAACGCTGATTCCAGCAACCGAGTTTCTCCTTCTTATCAATATCCCTGCCAATTTGCTCTGTGTTTGAAAATGTCTTGGCCTATTAAGCTATTTTTTTGTGGATGGTCTTTTGGGATGAGGGTTGAAACTGTGGGGTCCGTCTGAATTTTCCCAGCACACCTTGCTCCAAGGGGAATATTTTTTTAATTCAGGCTGTGTAGCAGATGTCGCCATTAATGGGGAAAGGAAGGAAGTACGAAAGGCAGAATTGGATTGTGTTGCACACTACTTAGGTAGGACAGTGTTCTCTTCCCTTTGTCTCCATCGGCGGAGCGGTTTAGATAGGATTGGGTTGGAACAGTATGATCCTAAGCAAGTCTACTCAAAAGTAAGTTCCATTGAGTTCAACTGGACTTACTGCCAGGTGTGTATAGAACTGAAGACTGTCAATGTTATCAGCCAGTAAAAACAGACCCCCGGCCCCAGCAGCTGTAATGTGTGGAATGGCCGTCTGTGAACTGAGTGTTGCCTTAGTATTCACACACATGTGCTTACTGACATCTGGGCTGGGAAGGAGAAGCATGTATGTCCTGCCATTCAGCCTCATAAAGTTATATCTATGCTAGATCTTTTCACAACCTTGTGCCAGTTTAGTTGGAATCCTATGGCACTTTTTGAAACTTCTCTATCATCCTGTTTTTATCAGGAGGGTATCACCCAGCCATCCAATGCATCATTGTTCAGTGCCACTATTGCTGTGTTTCCAGCTTCCTCCGGCAGCCTGTGTGTCTTCCCAGAATGCATCTTCCTCATTGCAACTGCCTCTGTTGCTCCCCAATCCTTCAGCATTCTGGTAATGAGAGTTGGGCCGGATTGCATTAATCCCCTTTGTTCTTACAGAACTGCAATTCCCAGGAGGACAAGTTCTCCACACAGGATATGAGGTCACCATCCCAGCAGCTTCTCAACCACGTTCTCCATTCAATATGGGGCTATGAGTCCATGTATGAAGATGAAACCATAGAGCCTATGGGGTGGTGGGTGCCTCAGTCTTCCCATTGCGATAATCTAGAAATAATCTAGGAATATGTATCTTTGTCATTATTTGTCCATGGGTAATGGGGGGAGAAGAAATGGAGATACTTACGAGCGGGGCTTTGCTTATTGCACAGGTCTCTCTGGCAGACTTCTGCGTATCCAATGATGTTAATGTCAAAGGCTGTACGAATCAAGTAGGTGCCTCTGGGCACGGACTTGGAGTCAATACATGCCTTCGAATGGCCACTCTTGACTCTTAAGCCTTCTATGAAAGAAATCAGAAAGACATATTTGGATCTGCAAAAATTCTGGGTCAATCGTGGTTGTCTTTTGACATTGAACTTTGAATTTGAAAAACTATTTGCATTTTGAATGCAAATCATTCAAGGGCATATAGGTCTAACCAGGTGTGCACCACCCCTTTCTATGTATATTTTTTCTGTTCAGTATCTGTGTTTTCAGGGCTCTCCCTGCTGTGAACTCCTTCTCTATTTTGCAACCTCCATCACACCCTCTCCCTCTCCAATCTCTCTTTTCCCTGTTAAAGATTAGGACATATTGTATGGACATAAAGCTCTTGGGGTTTAGAATTGCCTGCCTGTGTACACTGCCTAGGATTAATGTCAGAGGAGAGATCCAATGAACAAGGAAGGCGGTATATAAATACTGGTATTCTTAATCTTGAACGGACACTAATTCTTATTCTGCCCTGGGTCAAAGTGTTGGGCTGTTGTGGCTCGGCTTGTGCCTTTTTTGTTTGTTTGTTTCTTTTTCTCTTCCTCTCCAGCTTATTGTTCATCTCTTCCTGGAAGCACATTCCACCGGATATAAAAGGTCGGGACAGACTGGGAAGCCCTCTCTTGGCTCTTCCTCTTGTGCTGTGGACTGGTACTGGTGAGCTCTCCCTATTTCTATCTTGTTTTCCCTTCCCCCCCTCTTTCCCTTCCCCCCTCTTCCCCCTCTCTCTTGCAACCCCCCTCCCTTCTCTTTGCATTACCCCTCAGTTAGTCACTGATTTGGTTCCTGAACCCAGCTTGTTCAGAACTAGGCTTACCACAGTCCTGGTATTCACTGGGACATTCACGGTGGGGAGCCCAGATCCCGGGCACCTGGCCAGCCCCCTCTTCGTCCCGTCAGGCTGGGACTGCCCCCCTGCAGCGCTAATACGCTGCCGCTGCCACTTCTTCGTCCGGACCAATCGTGGACTCTTTGCGCGCTTCCGCGAAGCTAGGAGCACTCCGGAAACGTCCGACTTCAGTCGGACGTTTCCGAAGTGCTTCTACCCCTGCGCGAGGCTAGGAGCACTCCGGGACGAAGAGGAGACGCGAGGAGATGGAGAAGACAGAGGCTGGGATGGAGAGGCAAGACAAGAGGAACAAGGGCAAGGAACATTAAGGGGAGGACATGGAGGGCAGGGCATTAGCAGGGAGCAGGTGCTTTTGCCCTACGTGACATAATTAATTAGATCCTCAGTGCATTCAAAATTTGGACTCGCTGCCTGCCTGCGTGCCTAGATTCACGTCAAGGGCAGGGGAGCAGTAATTGCAAAGAAGGGAGCATTTCAAAACTGTCAGATCTCTGCCTGCTCGCTTTTCTTAGTTTTTACCCCCGTTTTGGTAACAGGTGCAGTGGACAACACTGCACATGCTCAGAGGCATGGGGGAAAGGTAAAACAATTATTTAAATTGATTTTATTATTTATTTAATGTTGAACATTCATGATTTAATGTTGAGCTGTCTGGACACGTTCCTGTGGACACTTCCGGCGGACACGCCCACTTCCGGCAGACACGCCCACTTCCGGCGGAAGTGACATCACGGTTCATTGACCCGCCTCCCATGATGTCACTTCCGCCCCCCTTGGAGGTGCCAGAAATATGGCAAGGCTAACAATAGTGGCACTGAGCAACAATGCATTGCTTGGCTTGGTGAGACCCGGTTATACTGTCCTGATAAGAACTGAGACAGGATGACAGAAGAGTTGTAAAAAGTGTCATAGGATTCTAGTTAAACTGGCATGAGGCTATGAAAAACTCCAGCATAGATATAACCTTAGGAGGCTGAATGGCAGGACATACATTCTCCTTTTTTGTTTCTTCAAAATGAACCAAAAATCTGACCTATATGAAGAAATACACCCACCCCAGGTCTTCTGGCTCTTGGGATGCAAAGTTAAGAGCCACCAAATAGAAAGGGAAAGATCACCCTCCTCAATTAAATTAATTGGTACAATATACAATGTCATTTTGTTCTTCATCAGTATATTGAAATTGGGACTGGGACAGATTGAAAGGACCTTTGGCAAAATGTCTTCCAGTTTCAACACTCTGTTCCAGACAAGTGTTACCGGAGTTCTTGGAAAACATACAGTCTCCATGAGAATTGTCTCTAGCACCACCCCAAACCAGTTCAGCTCAGGCGTCGCCAAGGGGCTCCTCTCTGCCTATAAAGTCCGCTGATTAAGCCCCTGGATTCACCATTCGCCTTCATTGGTTCAGATCAGCTCCGACTCCTCCGTGACATTTGATCTTTCCTGCACTATGAAGGTTCTGCTGACCACCTGCCTCCTCTTCGCCCTGCTTCCCACAGGTGAGTAGATATCCAATAGCTACAAGATGCCTACTCTAATCTACTCTGCTAGACATCATTTCCATTCTGCATGACATGTGGTCCAGCCTCCCAGACAGACAGGGCTGTATATTATCCATAAGGCTGACTAGGCTTTAGCCTAGGGGCCCTGGATGGAGGGGCACCGAAATATCTGAATATCTAGGAACCCTGCCATGGGTTAATACACCCCTGCTCCCAGATCTTCCTTTTTGTGTTCTTGTAGATATTTTATTGTCCTGTGAAGAACCCATAATATTCTCAATCCCTCTGCTCAGTCCATAAAAAGAACCTTGCCTTTTGGATATCTACTCACCTGTATAATACTCACCTTTGGTAATATGTGTGACATCCCACCCTCACCCCAGCTGGGCCGGCCCTGTCATGTAAGCAAGGTGAGGTCACCCACCGCAGGTGGTGAGATGCTGGATTAGCGTTGAAAGGTGGCAGATCAACAAAGATTTCATTTTTTCCACCTGTCAGAGGCAGATTGTTGGGAGCCATGCAGAGGTTCTATCACCATCCATGCTTGAAGGGCTTGTTTTGCCTCTGGGATTGAGGTCAATGACTTTAACTGGGCGTTGAAGCTCACGTTGTAGCAGGCTGCTGAGGCTGTTGTTTTTACCGTATGCAATGTCCGTGCTCATAACCTTGGAAAATGGAATAAAAAACATATACCAGGTCTATTGCTAGCCGGCAGAGGCTTCATGCTGCCTGCCAGTCTTGAGAAGCAGCATGCTCTTGTCTTGTGTGACAGAAGGAAGGCTCAAAACCTGATCATCCGCAGTCCATGGCAGCTCATAGGCTTGGCCACAATACCCACAGTGAGGATAAATAAGGACAAAAGAAGAGCCCTGCTGGATCAGGCCAAAGGCCCATCTAGTCCAGCTTCCTGTATCACACAGTGGCCCCACCAGATTCTTTGGGAAGCACACAAGACAACAAAAGACCTGTATCCTGTCGCCATTCCCTTGCACCTGGAATACAGAAAAAACCTACTTCAAAATCCAGGAGGTTGCTTATCTCCGTCATGGCTTGTAAGCTGTGATGGACTTTTCCTCCATAAATCCATCCAATCCCCTTTCAAAGGCATCCAAGTCAGGTGCCATCACCGCATCCTGTGGCAAGGAGTTCCACAAATGAATTACACACTGGGTACAGAAATATTTTCTGTTGTCTGTTTTAATACTCCCTGTGACAAAGAGGCTTGCCCCCCGAGCTTCGATGCTGGCACAATCCAAGGCCACACCACCTTAGCAAGAGGGGTTTTGCCTCTTCTTTGTATGTTTTTTGGGTGTCCACTCCTGACCAAGGAGGGAGAGAAGGCACTCCTGAGCCACAGGAGAATAACACAACTACCCCTAACCAAGGGAATAGTATTTGCCACCAGCCAGGGTACCTCCTAGCCCTTCCAGTCCCAGGCTAATGGGAAGGGGTGCAGAGTGAACCGTTGGTCCCACTAGGCTGTCTGACCAAGCCAGCTAGGGGATACAACGTGCAGACACAGGTAGTATGTAACCAAGCCCCAAGGCTTCAGGACTTAGACTCCATGGTTTCAAAGAAACACTCCCAGGTAAAATAGAGAGATGTTTATTAAGTTTAGGCTACGCAAACCAAGCATAGTAATACAAGTAAAAGATAAGAGCAACTGTAGTTGCAACAGTAAAGGCATAACATCCAAATACTAAAATACAGCACAAAATAATAAAGGAATAACTCCTCAGCTAAATACATTTCCCTACACACTCACCGAGATGAGAAAGGATAGTCAGCCATCCCATACAGGATGGTGCAGGGCTGGCTCACCCAAGGCAAGGGCTGAAGTCAGGCCATAGGAGTAGCATAGACAGGGAGAACTGTCTCCAACAAAGGTCAGTTAGAGAATGAAAAGAAGAACCCAAGATGGATGCCACAGAGTAGCTTAAGTAGACTTTTGGGGGTAAGATGAGTGACAGGGGGGAGCAGACCAATCAAAGGGTAACAGGTAAGGGAAAGTTCTCAAAGATGAGCTCACTCCTCGCTCCCCCTCCCAGATCCACGAAGCGCCTGATTCCCAGCACAGGTGTGGGAACTTAATTGGGGGAAGTTGCTGTTTCACTGTTCCCATGCAGATAAGGAATAAACAGGCAGCTGAAAGAAAGGCTCCCAAGGCCTCTGGCCATATGCCAATCACCAGGGCTCTGTAGCAGGCAGGCAGACAGACAGAAAAACCAAGACAGGAAATCCAAAATGGAGACAGACCAAAGATTTTAGAGAGCTTTTCACTACACTCCCTCTACTCAATTTGAGTGGATGTCCTCTAGTTCTAGTATTGTGTGAGAGGGAAAAGAACTTCTCTCTATCCACTCTCTCCATCCCATGCATAATTTTATACATCTCAATCATGTCCCCCCTCACTCAGGCACCTTTTTCCTAGACTGAAGAGCCCCAAATGCTGTAGCCTTTCCTCATAAGGGAGATGCCCACTAATTATTTTGGTCACTCTCTTCTGCACCTTTTCCAGTTCCACTATATCCTTTTTGAGATGCGGCGACCAGAACTGGACACAATACTTCAGATGGGACCTTACTATCGATTTGTACAACGGCATAATAATATTGGCCGTTTTATTCTCAATCCCTTTTTAAATGATCCCACATGGAATTGGCCTTCTTCACAGCCGCCACACACTGGGTCAACACTTTCATCGACTTGTCCACCAGTACCCCAAGATCTCTCTCCTGATCCATCACAGACAGCTCCGAACCCATTAGCGTGTATGTGAAGTTTTGATTTCTTGCCCCAATGTGCATCACTTTACACTTACTTACACTGAAACGCATCTGCCATTTTGCTGCCCATTCTCCCAGTTTGGAAAGATCCAGTTTGGAGAGATCCAGTTTGGAGAGAGAGCGCTCTTCACAATCCCTGCTGGTCTTCACCACCTGGAAAAGTTAAGTGTCATCCGCAAACTTGGCCACCTCGCTGCTTATCCCCAAGTCCAGGTCATTTATGAACAAGTTGAAAAGTACCGGTCCCAAGACCGATCCTTGGGGCACACTGCTTTTCACCTCTCGCCATTGTGAAAATTGCCCATTGACTCCCACTCGCTGTTTCCTGGTCTTCAACCAGTTCCTAATCCACAAGAGGACCTGCCCTCTTATTCCCTGACTGTGAAGTTTTCTCAGGAGCCTTTCATGAGGGACCGTGTCAAACACCTTCTGAAAATCCAGATATATAATATCCACGGGTTCGCTCGCATCCACATGCCTGTTGACCTTTTCAAAAAATTCTAACAGGTTTGTGAGGCAAGACTTCCCCTTGCAGAAGCCATGCTGACTCTCCCTCAGCAGAGCTTGTTCTTCTATGTGTTTTAAAATTTTATCCTTAATGAGACTTTCCACCATCTTCCCTGGAACAGAGGTTAGGCTGACCGGCCTGTAGTTTCCCGGGTCCCCCCTCCTTCCTTTTTTAAAGATTGGCGTGACATTAGCTATCCTCCAATCCTCTGGCACAGTGGCCGTTTTAAGGGACAAGTTGCATATTTTGGTCAAGAGGTCAGCAACTTCATTCTTGAGTTCCTTTAGAACTCTTGGGTGGATGCCATCCGGGCCTGGTGATTTATTGATCTTTATTTTGTCAATTAAGTCTGAGACGTCTTCTCTTTTAACCTCTATTTGACTTAATTCTTTAGTCAGGGGAGACCGTTCCGGCAGCGGTATTTGCCCGAGGTCTTCTGCCGTGAAGACAGATGCAAAGAACTCATTTAATTTCTCTGCAGTCTCCAACTCACCTTTTATCACCCCTTTCTCTCCCTCACCATCCAACGGACCAACCGTTTCCCTGGCAGGTTTCCTGCTTCTAACATATTTGAAGAAGCTTTTATTATTCCCTTTTATGTTGCCTGCCATACGTTCCTCAAAATCTTTCTTGGCCTCCCGTATCATCTTTTTACATTTCTTTTGCCACAGTTTGTGCTCCTGTTTATTTTCCTCATTCGGGCAAGACTTCCATTTACGGAAGGAAGCTTCCTTGCCTTTTATAGCCTCTTTAACTGTGCTTGTTAACCATGCCGGCACCCTCCTGGACTTTGTTGAGCCCTTCCTCCTTTGTGGGATACATTCCCGCTGGGCCTCTATGACTGTTGTTTTAAACAGCCTCCATGCACTCCGGAGCGATTGGACTCTTTTTACCTTCCCTTTCAGCTTCTTTTTAACTAGTCTCCTCATTTTGGGGAAGTCTGCCCTTCGGAAGTCAAGGGTTTTTGTGTCAGATTTGCTAGGCACTCTCCCCCCGACATGCATGGTGAAACAGATCGCAGCATGGTCACTGTTCCCCAATGGTTCGGTAACATTTACCTCCCTGACCAGATCTTGAGTGCCACACAATATCAAATCCAGAGTCACCTGTCCTCTGGTCGGTTCCGTGACTAGCTGCTCTAAGGCACAGTCATTTAACATATCCATAAATCCAGTCTCTCTTTCATGACCTGAGCATGAATTGACCCAGTCGATGTGAGGATAATTGAAGTCCCCCATGACTACAACCCTGTCTCTCGTTGACACCTCCCTGATTTGCTTCCTCATTTCAAGATCCCCTTCAGGTTTTTTTTTATCTGGAGGACGGTAGCATGCCCCTACTATTACATCACTCTTTGAGCCTGGTAGTCTAACCCACAGTGATTCTACGGAGGAGTCAGAGCCCCCCTCCAGCTCTACTCTGGTGGATTCTACCCCTTCTTTGACATAGATGGCCACCCCACCTCCAACGCGCCCCTCTCTGTCCCTCCTATAGAGTTTATATCCTGGAATTGCAGTATCCCACTGGTTCTCCGCATTCCACCAGGTTTCTGTTACACCTACTATGTCAATGTTTTCCCTAGCCACCAAACATTCCAGTTCTCCCATCTCTGCCCGTAGACTTCAGGCATTTGCATAAAAGCACTTATCTACCTGGTCCCCCAAGAAGGGCTGCATGTTTGCACTTTTATTTTGCTGCCCATTCTCCCAGTTTGGAGAGATCCTTCTGGAGCTCTTCACAATCCCTCGCTGCTTATCCCCAACTCCAGGTCATTTATGAATAAGTTGAAAAGCACCGGCCCCAAGACCGATCCTTGGGGCACACCGTTTTCACCTCTCGCCATTGTGAAAATTGCCCATTGACACCCACACTCTCCCACATTGACTCCCACAGGATCTCCCAGTTCAACCCACCTGAATCCTTCCAAATTTTATTGTCAATCTACTTCCAGGTTCATCACCTTCCTCTCAGTATGTTGGAAGCTGGGGAGGGGGTTAAACATGCACCCATAATAACCATTCTTCAACCTCCCTGGTCTGAACTCATCTGTTGAGGTGGGGGGTCCTCAGTTGTGTGTCAACTTGTGTCAGTTGTGTGTGTGTATGTGTGTGTGTGTGTGTGTGTGTGTGTGTGTGGCAGTTGTGTGTTAACTCCTGACCCACTCCCACACGTGGTAGTATTCGTTGGGAGGTGTGTTCCTTATTCCTATTTGATGCAGAGCAGGGATACCAGTTGAGCAATGTGACCTTGCGCATTTCTCATGTGGCTCTAAGAACGTTTCCAGCCATCTACATATGTATGTTTGGGAAGACGTTATAGTTTGGCCCTAGACTGCCTTGGAGAGCTAAGGCACCTCAATTTCTGCAGCTGGGAAGTGTAACACATGTTCCATGCCCTCCAAGACTTCATGGACAAAATCTCCCACCCTTGGCCCTGGCCTCCCAGGGGTCTCCTTGTAGGTCTGTCCGAGGAGTCAGGGGTGTGTCTGGCTGAGAAAAGGAGGATAGGATCTCATCGGATAGGACTGGGGCATTATTAACCTCTATGGGGCTTACTCCTGAGTAGAAAGGCACAGGATTGCACTGTGAGGCTGTCTGCACATCACGGTGCTCACAGCTGCATTTTCAGGGGCCTACGAATACCGAACGTTACAGGAATCCATTGGGGAAGACAGGAGCAGGACCAGCCCCTCCATGAGGCTGACGAAGGGGGTCAATGGTGGGTGTGGGTGGAACGGCCCCCGCCTGCCCGCCTCCACTGGTCCCTGGATTTGAAAAGGCGGGTCGGATCCTGTCTCCTCCGCACTTCCTCCCTTGCTCTGTTCCCCTCTTTCTGACCCTATCGAGTGAAAGGGAGAAGCTGGAAGGAAGGTGGTCGTAGCAGCAGCTGATGTAGCCCTGAGTAGGAGGCCAGGATTTGGGGAAGTGTCTCAGCTGCCAGGAAGGAGGCCTTGGTCAGGCCCTGGATCAAAACGAATAACACATCCATCGCCTGAAGGTGTAGCAATGACTGGACGACAGCGGCCCATATATCTCTCATTTGTTCCTGACGTTGTGTTGCCCTACTTGTATTCATTGGTTTACCCCTATTGGTTTACCCCGGGATATGAGGTCCCGAATCTGCAGATGGAAATGGTTCAGTTGTACTTACAAAGCCAGTGCTTCATTGGAATATCAGACAGATTGTGCAACCCCAAGGCATTATTTTGAGATACACCATTTAATAACATTTGTAGGACTAAATGTAGGAAAATGGAAGAAAAAACAGAGACCAGAGACCAGGGCTATTGCTAGCAGGCCAGTCCGATGCAGAAGCTTCATGCTTCCTGCTATTCTTGAGAAGTAACATGCTGTTGTCTTGTGTGACAGACGGAAGGCTCAAAACCTGATCATCCACGGTCCATGGCAGCTCATAGGCTTGGCCGCAATACCCACAGTGAGGAACACCCAGTTCATCACACCTGATTCCTTCCAAATCTTTTTGTCAGTCTCCTTCCAGCAGCTGATGTGGCCCTGAACAGGAGGCCAGGATTTGGGGAAGTGTCTCAGCTGCCAGGAAGGAGGCCTTGGTTTGGCCCTGGATCAACACGAATAACACATCCATCGCCAGAAGCTGTAGCACAGACTGGACAACAGCGTCATAAATCTATCATTCATTGCTGACATCGTGTTGCCTTCTTGAGGGAGGAGGTCAATTATCGACAGACGCTAACACTGGATTAGCTTTGAGAACAATCTGGAGGCAGGAGCTGAGACGCCTGAGAACGATCTGTGTCTGGTCTTGAGCCTCTGCTTCTTGTGCGCCACGTCCCAGTTCCTGCTTGGCTCCCCCTCTCCCTTGCTCAGCCTCTGATTCGGATCCATCAGGGGGCGGACACACACACACTCACACACACACACACACACACACACACACATACACACAACTGACACAAGTGACACACAACTGAGGACCCCCAACCTCAACAGATGAGATCAGACCAGACCACATCCATCACCAGAAGTTGTAGCAATGACTGGACAACAGCGGCCCATATATCTCTCATTTGTTCGTGACGTTGTGTTGCCCTACTTGTATTCATTGGTTTACCCCTATTGGTTTACCCCTGGATATGAGGTCCAGAATCTGCAGATGGAAATGGTCCAGTTGTACATACAAATCCGGAGCTCCATTGGAATATCAGACAGATTGTGCAACCCCAAGGCATTATTTTGAGATACAGCTTTTAATAACATTTGTAGGACTAAACAATGGAGGAATATGAAGTGAGTAGACATGAGATCAATGATCTGCAGCCAAGTGCTGACTGTAGCAGTTGCTTTTGGCAGTGCCACCTCGTGTCTTCAATGGGCTGCAGTGTCCAGCATGCTTCGCCCAAAAGAAAGATGTCTGTGATGCCGTGGAGACCATCAGTTGCTACAATGATGAAAATAAGTGCATAGACTTTGCTGGCACCATCACACAACGTAAGTAGAATTTCCAGCTGCCTAGGAAAACAAAAGCTTGCTGGCATGGGGGAAATGTGTATGTGTTGCATTCCCCCCTTTGTGTGTGTATGTGTTGCATTTTGTGTATGTGTTACATTTTGGCTTGCTTCCAAAAGGCTGGCTTTAGTTATATGGAAAAGGTTTCATTTTGTTCCTGATCATTGCTTGTTCATGCATCTCTCTCTCTCTCTCTCTCTCTCTCTCTCTCTCTCTCTCTCTCTCTCTCTCTCTCTCTCTCTCTCTCTCTCTCTCTAAGTCCTGTCCTTAATGAACTGGGGAAACCTGCACTGTTGGAACTGGGGGTCCTCGCAGGGGTCAGATGTTCTTCCTCCTCGGAGGCTTCTTAGGGTCTGGGTCTGGCTCTCACTGGGTCCTGGGGTCTGGCTCTCACTGGGTCCTGGCATCAAGGGCGCAGTCCCGTCAGATGACCCAACCAGATGGGGGGGGACTTGCCCAGTGCAGTGTCCAAGGGTCTCCAGCAACCAAGCACCATGACTGGTTTTCAGCATCATTATGTTGCATGAATTAATAAGCTACGACCAGGCTTTCATGTGGGATCTTGGTTGCCTGAAATCTAAAAAATAAATAAAAATGACCTATGTTTAGTAGCACTGAGAACTGGATCCAGATTTGGATTGGCCTCAGACAACATGGCTGTGGAAATTATTATTATTATTATTATTATTATTATTATTATTATTATTATTATTATTATCAACAGTATTTACAAACCACTTTTCAACAGATTTACAGACAAAAATAAAAGATTAAATGGCTCCCTGTCTCAAAAGGGCTCACAATCCAAAAAAGATGCAGAACACCACCGGCAAACAACCACCAGAAAAGAGACTGTGCTGGGGTGAAAGGGGGCAGTTACTCTCCCCCTGATAAATAAAAGAGGAGCACTGATTGAAAAAGTGCCTCTTGCCTAGTTAGGAGGGGTCAGAGAATTGAAATTAAGACTAGGGTGGTGTAACCCCAGATGGGGTACTGGATTCCCTGAACCAAATCTTGGGTGTGTGTTTTTGGCCATGTCTGATGTGAAGCATAGTCTGTATTTCAAAAGACAAAGCCTGGGGGGGGGGGGTGTCCTTGCGAAAGCAAGCCCTGTGTGTTCTCTGAGAACTGAACCCTCCTGCCCTTTTTGTAAATCCTCCCAGAAACAATACAGTGAATTGTATTATCACCTCAAAACAGGCAACTGGCATCCGATAGTTATCCCGGGTCAGGACGACCTTCTCAGTTGTTGCTCAATGAGAACTAGGAAATGGCAGTGCCTGTCTCAACCACATGGCTTAGTCCCCAAAACCACGGTGCTCTTTCCAAATATATATATAAAATTACATCTACAGCGTGAGAAGCCTTTAAACTTGGCCACCACACACACACACACACACACACACACACACACACACACACACACACACACACACACACACACGAGTGTCTCGGGTGCAATGTGATGTGCACTGTGATTACTCAGCAAGCGTATGCAACTTGCACATGCTCAGAGGAAACAAGGCTGCTGTCCTGAGACTGAAGCTTGCAGCTCCGAGAGTCCTGGCAAGTCCACGTGTCCAGGGATCTCTCGTTCAATAGCTGCTATCACTCCGAGCCAGCTGAGCCAGCTTTTTTAAAAAAAAAATTTAAAGCACTCCCTTTCTGTATGAAGCTTTGCATGTAATCGTGATATGATTACTCGGTTGATATGTTGATGATTCAGTGAGAATTTAACCCATACACCAAACGTTCCGGAGCTGGAACCTGCTTCTGCTCCAGTCCTCCTAGTCCGCACACCAAACTGGGGGGGACATGGAACGAGGCCTCCATGATTAAGACCTAAAACAACCCTTTCTTGCTTCTTCAAAACAGATCTAGAGGGACGATTCAGTTTGAAGGAGCAACTATGTGGTGGAGGAGGAGGAATGGGGGATGTGGGAACAGGGTGCGTGTGCTTTACATGGACAAAAGGAAAGGGGGCAGAATGTGGGCGCCATTTTGGGTGGGTCATTTTGGGTGGGTCTGTGCGTTGGATTCACATGAACAAATCCTGATATCCCATTCCCCCCACTTGCAAACACCATTCCCTTCCCCAACAAGATTTCATTGAGAACACACAAACACACACACTTATGCACAGAAACACAAACATATTATTTGCTGTGTCAATTTATTTTGATCATGTTTTGAGAAGAATTGAACCCATACACCACACACCATCAAGTTCTTTAACATTAGTCTCTAATCAGACTCTTTTACCCTTTTTGACCTGCCCTGTTAGATCTTATCCAACCCTCCACCAGCTGCTAAAACGAGAAGACAGGAATACTGAATCTCAGATTAGGAACGTTTTAATTCCCGGGTCCCTGAGGCCTCTGCTTCATGCCCATGAATGGCAAGCTCCGCAGGAGATGAGGTGCGAATCCTTCCAGAGCAGATGGAGACATTGGAGCATTGGTGCATTTCAGATGTGTGATGTTGTATATAACCACACCGCCAGCCATGTCATTCTCTCCTGTTGGTACGTTGCAAAAATTTGGTGTTACACAGCCTCGTAAACCAACATTATATTCAACATCTTCAGCTGGGAAAGAAAAAGGGGAGAGTTCACAAGCGCCGCACAACCTCCAACATTTCACATACAAAACCAGGCAAGTATTGGTAACACCCCAATTCTCACAGACAACTTTGCAACTCCCTCCTCCTAAAATTCTGCATTGTGAAATATTCTGCTCTGCTTTCTTTCTGCCATCTTCATTTCTTCTGCAATGGCACCCTACCCCATTGATCTGACAGCCAAGGGAACATTTCCTTTTGACTTCTAATCACTTATTATTCCTTTTATTTTAAGGCTGATTCCAGCAGCCCAGTTTCTCCTTCTTATGAATATCCCCGCCAATTTGCTCTGTGTTTAAAAATGTCTTGGCCTATTCTGCTATTTTTGGTGGATGGTCTTTTGGGATGGGGGTTGAAACTGTGGGGTCCGTCTGAGTCTTCCCAGCACACCTTGCTCCAAGGGAAATATTTTTTTAATCCAGGCTGTGTAGCAGATGTCGTCATTAATGGGTGAAAAGAAGGAAGTACGGAAGGCAGAATTGGATTGTGTTGCACATTACTTAGGTAGGACAGTGTTCACTTCCCTTGGTCTCCATTGGCAGAGCGGTTTAGATACGATTGGGTTGGAACAGCATGATCCTAAGCAAGTCTACTCAAAAGTAAGTTCCATTGAGTTCAACTGGACTTACTGCCAGGTGTGTATAGAACTGAAGACTGTCAATGTTATCAGCCAGTAAAAACAGACCCCCGGCCCCAGCAGCTGTAATGTGTGAAATGGCCGTCTGTGAACTGAGTGTTGCCTTAGTATTCACACACATGCGCTTACTGACATGTGGGCTGGAATGGAGAAGCATGAACCTACAAACGCTTGCAAAGGGTCTGAACTCTGAGGAAGAAGCACTGTCCTCTCGATTTGCTAAAATTGGAACAAGACTAGGGAGAGTCCCAAGGAAACAGGAGAACTGAGATTGACTTGGGTAAATAGGGAGAGTTGGAGGCAAGGCATTCCGTTGAAGGAGGTGGTGAAAGCTGCTGTGGCTATGTTGTTCAGGGAACGGGGGGGGGTTGCTTAACCCCCTGATGTTTGGCAAGAGGAGGGGATCCTCTTGTACAATCATGGGCTGCTTCTGAAAATAGACAGTCAAGTCTTGGTATCTGCGCTCTCCATTCCCATATATTCGCTTATCTGCAGGAACGAAGAGTGCAACTAATTTCACGCTATTCGTGGTCTGTTCTTGCCTATCTGTGGCCATTCTGAGCCTATCCGCTGCATCCAAGTTGGCCATTTTCAATATTGTGGTGGCCATTTTTACTCTCACTGTGCCCATTTTAAAGCTATCCATGGCCATTTTGAAGCCACCCACAGCCACCCACACCCACAGACTAACTGTGGCTATTCTGAACTATCCCCAACTTTCTGAAGGTATTTGTGCCAATTTGATTTCCCCCCTAACCACATTCATCCCATAGGGTCAATGATTCACAGCGCAATCCGTCTTAACTTTTGAGCCGGTTTAACCAGTGGCGTAGCGAGAACGGGAGGCCCCAGAACAGAAAGGGAATTCAAACCCTCTCTGAATTCTTCTTTTGGAGGGGATTTGAATCCCTTTTCCGTTCTGGGGCCTCCCGTTCTCGCTGCGCTGCTGGTTAAACCGGCTCAAAAGTTAAGTCGGATTGCGCTGTCAATATCCATGATTCGGTATCTGCTGAACCTAACGCCCGCGCATACCAAGAATTGATGGTATTTGGGAAATGGAGGGGTCTGTCAAAAATGAATCATATAAAGGCCTTGTGAGGAAGGGGGTTGGAATAGAGATGTGTGTCTTTGGAAAGAGCAAACAAACAGACCTATTAATCGCATTTAGCCACATGACTTACGTGCTGTGCCCGTAAGACCGGCGAACGCACACTTGGTCTCGTTGCCCCGGCAGGAGATCGTGTTCTGAGTCTCGCAGCGATCTGAATCAAGACTGATGCAAGCTGGACACTCCCGCCCATTTTCTGGAAGCTCAGTGCGACGTGGCGCTGCCAAAAAGAAACACTGCATTCAGCACATACATTTGGCTCATTTCCTCACCTCTGGCACCTTGCAACCACCTGTTGTCTAAACCTGCAAGGAACCAATCTCTCACTCCTGCGTTTGGCAATTCAGATCCGCTGTGCAGATTTGGTGTTACACCAAGTGGTTCTGTGGGTGTTCTGGACCTCTGGCTCTGGTGGCAGTTCTTAAGGGTAGCTGCATTCTGCTTGGGATTTGCAATGAAGTCTGGATTGTGTAGGCTGCTCTTCAGAGGAATGGAGGTCCTCCCTTCTACGAGGAGACAGGACTGAAGAGCCCTTGATCCCTCCTAAGATCAGCCAGGCATTTACCAGCGATGTCGTCCCCTACTATTTTGAACAGACCCAAGCAAATCAGAACACACTTTGCCCCTATATACACTCCTCTTTTATCTTGGGTAATTGTGATTTTATCCATCATGGTATCCCTCAAAGAATTCTGGGAATGAGAATTGGGTCAGATTGCATTAATCCCCTTCATTCTTACAGAACTGCAATTCCCAGGAGGGCTAGTTCTCCACACAGGATATGAGGTCACCATCCCAGCAGCTTCTCAATCACGTTCTGCATTTCACATGGGGCTATGAGGTCTACCTCAGAAGATGAAGCCATAGAACCTATGGGGTTGTCCCCTGAAAATACAGCTGTTTCCAAATGCAAAGTAGTTCATAAAAAGAACATACTGTAATATTCTCAGTCCCTCTGCTCAGTTCATAAAAAAATATGAATCTTTGTCCAGTTATTATTTTTCTATGGATAATTGGCTGGGGGGAATGTAAACTGTCTAAACGTTTCACTCTAAGGAAATGGAGATACTTACGACGGATGTTTTTCTTATTGCACAGGTCACTCTGGCAGACTTCTATTTTTCCAACGATGGAAGTGTTCTCTTCTGCAGCAAGAAAGTAGGTGCCTTCTCGCCAATATTTGGAGTTAACACATGTCTTTGCAGATGCAGTCATGAGGGTAACGCCATCTATGAAAAGCAGTCAGAAATACATATTTGGATCTGCAGAAATTCCATTCAATCATGGTTGTTTTTTTGACACTGAACCTTGAATATGAAAAATTATTTGCATTTTGAATGCATTCAGAACTTAACTAGAAGGGGCCCATGAAAAAGAAATGGTGCAGCACTGAAGTAGCCCCTAAAATGGGTGATTTGTTGGAATTTATTGATCTGTCATATGGGACAAAAGAGGCGTGCAACCTCCCTTTCTGTGTATGTTCTTCAGCTCTTGCTGTATCTCTGTTTTCAGTGTTTTCCCTCTTGTGAACTCTATTTGGGACAAACACAGCGGGAGGGGTCTCATGGAGGGGAGACTGTTGAGGACCCCCATGAAAGACAGAGCTGAGTCATCGCCTACTGCTACAGTGAGCAAGACACGAAAACTCCTTGTTAAGCATGAAGTGGAATAAGATATCAACGTACTCACCCATGGAAATGTGAGCAATGGAATTGAGACAGCTGTCTTCATCTTCTGCGCACTCAATCACCATCACATTATCGCAAGCTTCGTTTTCCCCAGCACACTGCTGACATATCAGAGATGCCACTGCATACAGAGAGAGAGAGAGAGAGAGAGAGAGAGAGAGAGAGAGAGAGTTGCAAAGCCTCAGTGCCACCAACCCAGGTCACGTAATGGGTCACGTCAAACCCTCCAGAAACCACAGCGAGGGGCAAGAATGTGGCTGGATGAGTAACAAGCCCATGTTCTCCCATGTGCTCCCCTAAGCATTCTAAATGCAACCTCCACTCATGTGACAGGGAATCCAAGTTTACTTAAACCAATTTCTACACACCTGGATGAGAAATCTGAGGGGGGTGGCGGGAGTGGGCTGAAGCTGTGTTCACGATCCTGACTAACTATGGTTAGCTGCTTGTCCAGCCCTGGCCCAACAAGCACACAAGCCACACAATGCAAGCAGCATGCCCATTTCCAGCTAGAGACCACAATGTCCCTGTAGTCAGATGCTTTAGGGTGGTAGTGGTGATGTTGGTGTTGTTTACGGGGGCACTAAAGGGAGTGGTTTGTATTTCCAAATCAAACACTGCAAAACCCTTCTGGCCAATTGCACAGGCTTGTTTTGGATGCTCCAGATGCTATGGGTCTGAGAGGAGCCACCTAATTGGCTGGCTGGGGGTGTGTGTGCGAGCAGGAACGGAAGCTGGACGACTCAACATGGCTCTCTCTCGTTCCCCTACTACCCCTCCTGCCAATCACACTTCACAGTGATGGAGTGACATGCCCCACAGAGCGCATTGCTCTACCGCTCTCCACTGTTGGGTACTGGTGGATTACTGGGGGGGGGCAGGGGGGCACTGAGAGGCAAGAGGTTCCCGGCTAGTGTCCACCCTGGCCAACCACTGATGCTGCCCTGGTGTTGCCAATGTTGGACTGTTCTAATCACACCCTCTTCTACATGGCTCTGAAATCCTGCATCTTCCTTCTGCTAATCTCTGGTCTGCTCCTCTCTCGCCTCCATGGGACCAAGAAAACCCAGCTCCTTCCATGCATTTGTAGCCCATGGGACTCAGTTTCTAATTTTCTGCAACAACCCCAGAGAAACGGCTCCTGGCCTTCAAAGTCTACTCTGATGGACCATGTCCATTCTGCATGACTTGTGGTCCAGCCTCCCTGACAGGGGTGTGTATATTATCCTTTAGGCTGAGTAGGCTTCAGCCTTGGGGCTCTGCAGCCTGGGGACCATGCAGGGCCAGGGTGATTGTAATGGGGTAAAAGACTGAAGTGCTGGAGGGGCACCAAAATATCTGAAAGCCTAAGAACCCTGCCATGGGTTAATACACCCCTGCTCCCAGATCTTCCTTTTTGTGTTCTTGTAGCTATTTTATTGTCCTGTGAAGAACCCATAATATTCTCAGTCCCTCTGCTCAGTTCATAAAAATAACCTTGCCTTTTGGATATCTACTCACCTGCGGGAAGCAGGGCGACGAGGAGGCAGGTGGTCAGCAGAACCTTCATAGTGCAGGAAAGATCCAAAACCACGGAGGAGTCGGAGTTGAGTTGGTTGAACCAAGGCGAATGTTACATCCAGGGGCTTCATCAGAGGAATTTATAGGCAGAGAATAGCCCCAGGGCAATACCTGAGCTGAGCATAATTGGTTTGGGGTGGGGCTGGACGCGATTCCAATGGACTCCGTTAACACTTGGCTGGAACAGAGTGTTGAATCTGGGAGACATTTTGCCACAGGTCCGATCACTCTGTCCTAATCCCGATTTCAATATGCTGGGTGCTGAAGAACAAAATGACATTACATATTGTACCAATTAATTTCTTTGAGGTCAGTGATCTTTCTCTTGCAATTTGGTGACTCTTAACTTGCGTATACACCAAGACCCGGGAGACCTGGGGTGGGTGTGGGAGTCTCCTGCGCGTTGCTTTCACCGACTTGAATGGTTCCAAAGGTGAGGGGGCGGGGCTGCTTCGTGCACCCGTGTAAGGAAAGGTCGGACTGCAGCGGAACCCCCCTGCAGCGACGCCGCTGACACAACTGGCACAAGTTGACACACAAGTGACAGAAGTTGACACACAACTGAGGACCCACCCCCCACCTCAACAGATAAGTTCAGACCAGGGAGGTTGAAGAATGGTTATTATGGGTGCATGTTTAACCCCCTCCCCAGCTTCCAACATACTGAGAGGAAGGTGATGAATCTGGAGACACACTGCTGACACAACAGAGATGCCACTGCAATACTGAGAGAGAGAGAGAGAGAGAGAGAGAGAGAGAGAGAGAGAGAGAGAGAGAGAGAGAGGCAAAGCCTCAGTGCCACCAACCCAGGTCACGTAATGGGCCACTTCAAACCAGGAAATCTGCCAGAGTGACCAGTGCAATAACAAAAACATCAGTCGTAAGTATCACCATTTCCTTACAGTGAAAAGTTTAGATATTATTAACGAAGAATGAATGACAGATATGGGATTGAAAGCCATGATTTTAACAATTTTAATTGATTAAAACACGGCCGATAAAGACATGTTCAAAGGCAATAAAATCTGGTTTAAGGATCAAATTTAAACCGACGTTTCGCCAGGCAGTTTTCCTAACACACAGGTAGCAGGGCTTTGAGTGGCCTTTCTTTCCCAGTCCTGATCTTAAATGGCCACAACAAGCACTGAACAGAACGGAACATTTTCTTATTTCCAACTGTAAAGTTTCTCACTGTTAATGCTTAAAGTTACGGTTTAGATATTTTACTCCCCCCCCCCAATTACCCCTAGATAAATAAGAACTGGACAAAGATTAATATTCATAGATATTTTTTGCAATGGTGGGGAGATTGAGGCATCCACCCCCGCTATGGGCTCTATGGCTTCATCTTCTGAGGTGGACTCATAGCCCCATATTGAATGGAGAACTTGGTTGTGAAGCTGCTGGGATGGTGACCTCATATCCTGAGTGGAGAACTTGTCCTCCTGGGAATTGCAGTTCTGTAAGAACAAAGGGGATTAATGCAATCCGCCCAACTCTCATTGGGATGCCCTGATGGATAATATGTTTGGACTTTGGTGTTACAGGTGAAGGACGTAAGTCATGCAGCCAAGAGACTTGTTTGTTTGTTCTCTCCGAAGAAAGACACACATCTTTATTCCAACCCCCTTCCCCTCAAAGCCTTTAAATGCTTCAACTTGTACAGCCCCCTCTGTTAAACATATTTCCGGACCAGAAGCTGTCCATGTTCACAAGAAGATCCCTTCCTCATGCCATACATCAGGGTCTTCTGCAGGGAAAGGGACACCATAGCCAGGGCCGTCCCCCGCCCCCTTCCACAGAAGGCCTTTCCTCCAGCTCTCTCTATTTATCCAAGACAATCTCAATTCTTCAGTTTCCTTGGGACTCTCCCTAGTCTTGTTCCAATTTTAGCAAATCGAGAGGACAGTGGTTCTTCCTCAGAGTTCAGACCCTTTGCAAGCGTTTGTAGGAGCCAGATGGTTCATGCTTCTCCATTCCAGCCCACATGTCATTAAGTGCATGTGTGTGAATAGTAAGGCTTCACTCAGTTCACAGACGGCTAGTCGACACATTACAGCCCAAGCGCAGAGGCGTCGCTGTAGCCTGGCGAGGAGGGCGGGGGGGCCCAGGTGCGCGTCACCTCTCCTCCGCGCACATACTCACGTCGCCTCGGGGCCTCCCGCCCGCCTCGCCAGGTCGGGAGAGCCGGCTTGGGGACGTCTTCCCCGGCCGGCTGCCCGGGGCCTTCTGAGGAAGGCCCACTGCGTGAACGTTATTTATAATGTTCTTTTGCGCATGGACAGACCGTTCCTGAGGGAAAAGGGCTGCCCTTTTCCCTCAGGAACAGTCTGTGCATGTGCAAAAGAACGTTATAAATGACATTCGCGCAGTGGGCCCCAGGCAGCCGGCCGGGGAAGACGTCCCCGAGCTGGCTGCAATGATTGAGGGGGCTCCCGGAGCGGGTGCCCAGAGTGGCAGCCCATCGGGCGCACGGACCCCCCCCAAAAAAAATCACGGCGCGGCCTAAAAGTTATTAAAGGGGGGTGTCCGGGGGCAGGGGTCACTAGGGTGACGCGCGTGCTCGGCCCTGGGGCAGCGCACGCCCTAGTGACGTCTCTGCCCAAGCCTATCATTGTTGTTCAGTCGTTAAGTCGTGTCCAACCCTTCGTGATCCCATGAAACATATCCCGCTAGGCCTTCCTGTCCTCCACTATCTTCCTGAGTTTGCTCATGTTCATGTTCGTTGCATCGGTGATGCTGTCTCTATGGTCCTGAGGTTGGAAGACTGCTGGAAGCGAAGCAGGAACAGCCCATTTTCGTGCTGGAAGGGAGACCAGGAAGTCACTGATAAGCTGTCATGACCCTCGGTGGCAGAGAGGAGTCGCTGTTGCGTGCTGCGGTGAGAGAACAGACTGGAATGCTGAGAATGTCAGTGACAGAGCGATGACAACTATAAAAATGTTTCCCTGTTCAGCATGATCTGTGGCGTCCTGCGGAGAGCTCGAGGCTTGTGTTCAGCAGCTAGTGAAGATGACTACACCATGGAGGAAACCAGCTGGAATTGTAGGGTTCTATACAGAACAATATTGTAAAGATCCTTATCGGATCTAGATAAACCTGCCTATGTAAACCACCTTGAATAACATCTGAAGAGCAATCTGAGGATAAGAAAGGCGGTATATAAATACAGAAAATAAAATAAAAATAAAATAACCATCTCATCCTTTGCCTTCCCCTTCTCCTTTTTCCTTCAATCTTTCCCAGCATCAGAGTCTTCTCCAGAGAGTCCTCTCTTCGCATTAGGTGGCCAAAATATTTGAGCTTCAGCCTCAGTACCTGTCCTTCCAGGGAACAGTCAGGGTTGATTTCATTTAGGATGGACTGATTTGGTCTCCTAGCAGTCCAAGGGACTCTTAGGAGTCTTCTCCAGCACCACAGTTCGAAAGCATCTATTCTTCGGCGCTCAGCCTTCCTTATAGTCCAACTCTCACAACCATACATTGCTACTGGGAACACCATCGTCCTGACTATACGAACTTTTGTTGGCATGGTGATATCTCTGCTTTTTATTATGCTATCTAAATTTGCCATAGCTTTCCTTCCAAGGAGTAAGCGTCTTTTAATTTCATGACTGCTGTCTCCGTCTGCAGTGGTCTTGGAACCCCAAAAAAGTAAAATCTGTTACTGCTTCCATTTCTGCCCCTTCTATTTGCCATGAATTGATGGGACCAGATGCCATGATCTTAGTTTTATTAATGCTGAGTTTCAAGCCAACTTTTGCACTCTCCTCTTTCACCCTCATCAAGAGGCTCTTTAGTTCTTCTTCACTTTCTGCCATTAGGGTGGTATCGTCTGCATATCTGAGGTTGTTGATATTTCTCCCAGCAATCTTGATTCCGGTTTACAGAACTGCAATTCCAAGGAGGACAAGTTCTCCACACAGGATATGAGGTCACCATCTCAGCAGCTTCTCCACCAAGTTCTGCATTCAATATGGGGCTATGAGTCTACCTCATAAGATGAAGCCATAGAGCCTATAGGGGTGTCACATGCCTCATTCTCCCCACATCACGATATTCTAGGAATATGAATATTAGAATGTAAAATGGGGGGGAATGTAAAATGTCTAAAATTTTCACTCTTAGGAAATGGAGATACTTACAATGGAGATACTTACTTTTCCTTATTTCACATGTCTGTCTTACAGACTTCTAATTTTCTAGAGGTGGAAATGTTATATTCAGTAGCAATAAATTTGGTCGCTTCGAGCCAGTATTTGGACTGAGCACATGTCTTTAGAGAGCCAGTCAGGAGACTTAAGCCATCTATGAAAAGCAATCAGAAAGAAATATTTAATCTGCAGAAATTTCAGTCGATCTTGGCTATTTTAACTTTGAATTTGATTTTTATTGTTTGCATTTTGAATGCATTTAGAGCTTAACTAGAAGGCGTCCATGACAAAATGGTGCAGCACTGAAGTGGTCCCTGAAATGGGTGCCTTTTTATTTTAATTAATGGGGCATATGGGACAAAACAGGCGTGCCTGTGTGTTCTGTGTATGTTCTCCACAGAGGTGTCACTTTGGTTTGTATCACCCACTGCGGGAGGTCAGCGCATCAACCACAGGATGAACCTCCTCCCGTGCAGTGACGTCATCGCCCTGCCCCCGTATCATTGCCCCACCAACACGTCATCGCCCCGCCCCGCATGTGTCCCAGGAGTAGGTTCTACTGGCTTTCCATTATTCTTGAAGTTGGAAGGTGATAGCTTACTAAAGAGCCAGGATGGTGTAGTGGTTTGGGAGTCGGACTTAGACCTGGAAGATCCAGGTTCAAATCCCCGCTCAGCCACGAAGCTTCCTGGGTGACCTTGAGCCAGTCACTATCTCTCAGCCCCACCTACCTCACAGGGTTGTTGTGAGGACAAAAAGGAGGGGAGGAAATATGTACATCACTCTGAGCTCCTTGGAGGAAGGGCGGTATAAAAATGTGAAAAATAAAAAATGTGAAATAAACACGCACAGAATTCCTTTCCACAGATCATTTAGCAACTACAACGAAAACAATCTCAGGCATGTCCAGGCTGTTTGGTTATTAAGTGGGAAGGAAAATACAGTACATATTACAATGGCAGCAGAAATCTGAGAGCCTCATTAAAGGTGAAGGCAAAGAGGGGCTGGTAGCACAGAATGTTACATTCGGGGCAGAAATCCCACGCACGCTTAAAGACCCATTGAACTCAATGGGACTTACTTCAGAGTTCCAAGTGGATCCTATGCACTGAAAGGGGAAGTAGGAGTTTCAAGGGGGATGAGAAACAGAATGCTAAGAGGAGGGGCAGAAGAATGGGCGAGATTCAGTTAGGAAGAGATGGATGGATTTACAGAAACAGCACAGCAGGAGGGAAACCAAAGCTTAAGGCTGCAATCCTCAGCGGCTCGTTCGGGAATCCACCCCACACTGAACAACGGGATCATTGCATGCAATCACATTCACAAGCAGCAGCAACCAAACTTGGGCCGGGGGGGTGGTTATACCCGAGGGGCCTCGTGTGCCTGTGCAACAGAAGGAGGCTTGCACAAGCGTGCGAGGGCACTGGGGAACCTCTGGCACTTTGGCAGGGCCTGCAATTAGCGGGCAGAGTCAGAAGGTGGGGGGCAGTGGCGGGGCCTGCAATTACTGGGAGGTGGGGGAGATGTAGCTTTTTAAGGGACCTATAGGATCTCTTTCAAATCACACTTGGAACATGGCCTTGATGCTTTGCAGCGTCACCTGGGGAATAATGTTCCAGCCTCGCCAGAACTTTCGTTGGAGCAAAGCATCGCTGAGCGGCTGCCGAGTCCCCGGGACCCACAGCAGGTCTGACCTGCTGATCTCTGAGACGTCACCTGCACTAACAGTCCTTGCGGTGTCATGGTGAAGTAATTTTCTTGGGGGGGACACAGTGGGAGGGGTCTCATGGAGGGCCGTCTGTTGAGGACCCCCCTGAAACCCCGAGTTGCGTGATCCGCCCTGATGCTACAGTGAGCAAGACATATGAAAAAACACCTTGTCAAACGAGGTAGATTTTATAGGTTTAAAAGTCATGTAAAAGATTAAAAATATTTTAAAAGCATGCAGAGTTCCAACGTTTTAAAAATGTTCCAACGTTTTTTAAAACGTTGGAACTCTGCATGCTTTTTAAATATTTTTAATCTTTTACATGACTTTTAAACCTATAAAATCTACCTCGTTTGACAATATGTCTGGTCATGAAAATATCCATGCTACAAAAAAACACCTTGTTAAGCATGAATAAGATATCATCATACTCACCCATGGAAAGTTTAAATGCGGTACTGATGCAGATATCTTCATCTTCTGCACACTCAATCACCAGGGGATTCTTGCAGGCAGCTCCTTTGCCAATACACTGGTAACATGTCAGAGATGCCACTGCAGACAGGGAGAGAGTTGCAAAGCCTCAGTGCCACCAACACAGGTCACGTAATGGGCCACTTCAAACCCTCCAGTAACCACAGTGAGGGGCGAGAATGTGGCTGGAAGAGTAATAGCCTATGTGCTCCCCTAACCATTCGAAATGCCACCTCTGCTCATGCAACAGGGAATCCTAGTTTTCTTAAACCAGTTTCTACAAACCTGGATGAGAAATCCGAGGGAGGGCTGGAGTTGACTGACAGCCCATTCCAACCCAACTCCTCTCCAAGTCAGGCATATGTGTGGCCTAAGTGTAGGCTTACCATTCGTCCCGGTTTCGCCGGGACCGTCCCGGTAATCGGGGTCGATTCCCGGTCCGGTCCCGGGGGACGAATGGGCGCCGCCATCTTTTTTTTATTATTTTAAACTTACCGGGCAGCATCTTGGATCACGAAATCTCGCGTGATCCAAGATGTCGGCGCCCAAATCTCGTGAGGGCATGATGCCCTCACGAGATTTGGGCGCCGACATCTTGGATCACGCGAGATTTCATGATCCAAGATGCTGCCGGCGCCCGGGAAAGTTTCAAAAAGAAGAAGATGGCGGCGGCGAGCAGTTGTCCGCCCGCTCTCTCACCGGCATGGAGCCAGTGAGGGAGCGGGCCAACCGACAGCCTGCTTGCTCGCGCTGCCCGGGCAAGCAGGCTGTGCTTCTCCCGGTGCCGCTGCGAGTCTCGCAGCGGCACCGGGAGAAGCTCAGCCTGCTTGCACGGGCAGCGCAAGCCTGCCGGAGGCTCAAGCAGGCTGTGTTTCGCCGGGTGCCTGCTTGCCGCCGGCCCCAGCAGCAGCAGGACAACCAGCAGCAGGACGACCAGCGACCAGGTAAGTCGCATATTTTTTAAATATTTTTTAAAAGAAACAATTATTTAATTAAAAATTTTGGACGCACTTCGCACCCCCTTTAGTTAATTAATTATTTAATTGAAAATTGATTTGCTCCACATTTCTTCCTTCCTTAATTAATTCACATTATTTTCCCTATCGGTTATTTGTGTTTGAATTTTTGGTGGTTTTTTCTGGATGTTTTGTACTTTGTGCTTGGTTACTCGTGGTTGATTCTAGTTTGTGCTTGGTTTCTCTCGTTGTTGATTCTAGTCTGTGCTTGGTTTCTCTCGTTTGTTGATTCTAGTCTGTGCTTGGTTTTGGCTCTTTCTGCTTGGTTTTGCGTTGCTTTTACATTAATTAATTATTTGCCTTGCGGAGGGGGGGTTATGGGGGGGGTGTCCCGGTTTAAAGTTTTTAAAATATGGTAAGCCTACCTAAGTGCAGCCTAAGTTAGGCAGAAGTTATGTCTGAGTTAGGTCAGAGGTATGCCTGAGTTAGGCAAGCTGCAGTTTCTGTGGCCCAGCACCACCCCAGGATCCAGGCAACACTTACCTCCCAGGCAGGCAGGCTCTCCAGGCTCGGTGTCTGGCTCGGGCATGTGCAGGCCTGTGTGTCTGCACGTGTCAGCATCCATCCATGGCAGCTGCTGCAGTGTCTGTCTCAGCCCGGTCGCAAAGGGGCTGACCGCAGGCAGGGGGGTTGCGCCAGTCATGTGGTGGACGCAGGGCAGGTGACAGGTGAGCGAGGTGCCCGAGCCAGCTGCCACAGGGCACCCTGTGCATCAGCCACCTGCTGCAGGGGAGAGTGGCCGTCCCCCCTCCTGCAGAAGGCGATGCCACCCCCATGACACGTTGAGGCTGCGCGTGGGAGTCATGGGGGGAGCGGGAGAGGGAAGGGAAGGAGGGCGGTGGGAACGTCACACACAAGGGGGGGCTCATGATGTCTGGAACTGCCTCTGACATGACTTGCCTGTGCGCTGCCTGAAGGCCAGGGCCTCCAGGGCCGGGGCAATGCCCACAAAGAAGGCATCCCAGCATGCGTTCTGCTCTGTGCCCCGGCCAAGACCGAGAGATGCCTTGGGCTTGTCTGCTGCGAGCGTGAAGGGCTCACGCAGCTCATCACGCCCCCAGATGGGGCGACGACAGCGCCTCTCGGCAGGCGCTCTGGCAGGGTGAGGGGTGGCCAGCAGCCATCATCAGGGAGTGGGAGGGGAGGCAGATACACAGGCAGGCAGACAGTGGGTGCTGGGGAGGGGCACGGGTGGGTCAGAGACAGACAGACAGACAGACAGACAGACAGACAACAAGGCTGGTGGGAGAGAGATTCCGAGAGAGGGGTCTGCAGAGACCAATAGGGAGACAGGGGTTGCTCCGCAGATGAAGGCAATGCAGAAATAGGCGCCTCTTATGCAGACGGACTGTGGGCGGAAGCGGCTGCATTACGGGCGGACCTTTGACGGAAGCGGCTGCATTATGGGCAGACCTTCAACAGAAGCGGCTGCATTACGGGCGGACGCCCTGGCTGGCGAGATCCCCGGTTGCTGAGCGGCCACTACACAGATGGAGCAGCCACAATCGGCCCCGCTATGGGCTCCATGGCGCCTGTCACTGTTTGCCTGCCTGAGAGGCCCCCCCAACTCCCCCTCCCCTCTGTCCCATGGGGGTCAGGCAGCCTCCCTGCTGTGTTCTCCCTGGGAAGGAAGTGGCAGTCCCTGGAAGGGATTCATGCAGGGGCTTCAGTGCTGGGGGCTGTCTGTGTGCGGAGGGCAATGCTTGTGTAACACTGGGCACATATGTTTCAAGGAGGCTCTGCCCGAGGAGCATCTTTATTGTTCTGGAACGTTAGCAGAGATGGCCAGGCGAGGCTGCCAGGGGTAGTCACAGTAGCCAATCTGAAAGCAGCAGCAGCACACATGCCCCATGGACCTGGAGATGCAGGCTCTCCCCCTGTGGAACCACAGCCTGCTCCATAGAAAGGGGAGGGACAGCAAGAAGGACAGCCAGGGAGGTGGAGCAGGAGCAGCAGCGCCGGCAGGTGAGGAGGGTTGCAGGTCTGGCTCTCTGACCTCTGGCAGCAGCGAGGCAGAGGACCATGGGGCAACCAGACTGCAGCCCCAGGGGTGCTCCCAGGAAGGTAGGTGGTAGTGGACGTTCCTGGGGAGATAAAAAACAAGGGGGTGTTACATGGCAGCTGGTGTGTGGTAGCAATCGCCAGTGAAGACAAGCCAGTGTGTCGGTTGCAAAAGCCTGCAGGGAGAGAAATAACACAGCTGATAGGTGTGACACACATAGCATGGTCTGAGCTGCTTACCCGGGTGTAAGGCGAGCATGATCCTGTAAGGGAAAAGGGTCAAAGAGAGAGACGACAACACATATATTGGGTCACAACCATGGCAATCCTAGCAATACTGACCTGTCAGTTGACCCTGTGGAGAAAAAGGGGGGGGGAACAGCTGGTGTCTAAAGACGGTTAACAGTACCACCACACTCATGGTGTTGTATGCTCACATGACAACAGGCGGCAATCCGACACAATACTGGTAAAGCGGCATGTATCCTATATATCATTGCAGGCAGACATGAGAGGGCACATTGGTAAAGAGACATTTCAGAGAAGGCATTGCAGGCAGACATGAGAGGGGACATTGGTAAAGAGGCATTTCAGAGAAGGCATTGCAGGCAGCTATGAGACAAGACATTGGTAAAGAGGCATATCATGGCAGGCTATGCAGGCAGCTATAAGACAAGACATTGGTAAAGAGGCATATCATGGCAGGCTATGCAGGCAGCTATGAGACAAGACATTGGTAAAGAGGCATATCATGGCAGGCTATGCAGGCAGCTATGAGACAAGACATTGGTAAAGAGGCATGTATCCTACCTATATCTCTATATGCAAAGAGGCAGATGTCAGAGCACATGTCAGCACAACCCCTGCACTTACCTGCTGGTGTTGTTGCCTGTGTGTGGGGGGGAGAGGCTGGGAGAAAGACATGGGTTAGCAAATGGTAGCATGGAGACAGTTGCCCAGGCACAGCTGTAAACATTTTGGCCAAAGCCAGAACAGCCCTCTCTGCCCTTGAGGGGGGCAGAGAGGAGAGAGGAGAAGAGAAGAGAGAAGTGGGGTGTTTGTGAATTTTGCCTTCCACCGACAAAGTCCCACTTTGTGGCTGTGGGGGACAGAACCCCACGCCACGTGCTCAGAGAGAGAGAGAGAGAGAGAGAGACTGGGGGCCTGGGGCTGGGCTTTTGTGGGAAAGAGGCTGGATGGGGCTGGGTGCTGATAGGCTCCTTATCTTAGGCATAACTCTGTCGGTTTCCAGACCTAGCAGGCCCAACTCCGTCCTAACTCTGACCTAACTCAGGAGTAGGGTGTTAGAAATTTTCAGGAGAGGGCTGGCTTGGGTAAGGTAAAATGGCTCCTATGGGTCTCCTCGAATTTGGGTCCACCTTTTTGGTCGACCTAAAATTTGTGTCAGCATTTGTGTTGCAGGGGGCGTGTCTGTGCTTGCCAGAGTCTGGAATCCAACGTTAATTGGTTGCCGCCCCCGTTACACCCACGGTCCGCCCATGTTCCGCCCACTTTTAGGTCAACTTTAGGTCTGACTTGTGCTGCTTAGCCCTTGGGTTGGAATGGGCTGTTCTTAGTCCGTTGGTCGTAACTTCGACCTAACTTTGACCTAACTTCGCCCTAAATGGTTGCGTTCCAGACCTAAAGTCGCCCTAAACGACTTAGGCTGACTTTAGGTCTGACTTGGGCTGCTTAGCATTTGGGTTGGAATGGGCTGTGAGGCTGACTTTAGGTCTGACTTGGGCTGCTTGGCCCTTGGGTTGGAATGGGCTGTCAGTCTCTCTGCTCAGTTCATAAAAATAACCTTGCCTATCACGTATCTACTCACCTGCAGGAAGAAGGGTGAAGAGGAGGCAGGTGGTCAGCAGAACCTTCATAGTGCAGGAAAGATTCAAAGCCACGGAGGAGTTGGAGCAGAGCTGAACCAATGAAGGCGAATGGTGCATCCAGGGGCTTAATCAGAGGAATATATTGGTGGAGTGGAGCCCCAGGGCAATACCTGAGCTGAGCATAATTGGTTTGGGGTGGGGCTGGAATCAATTCCAATGGAGACTGTATGTTTTCCAAGAACTCCGGAACAGAGTGTTGAATCTGGGAGACATTTTGCCAAAGGTCCAATCAATCTGTCCAAATCTGAATTTCAATATCCTGGGTGCTAAAGACCAAAATGACATTGCATATTGTACCAATTAATTTCTTTGAGGTCAGTGATCGTTCTCTTGCGATTTGGTGACTCTTAATCTGTTTACACCCCAAAAGCCGAGAGACCTCAGGTGGGTGTTTTTCTTCATATATGTCAGATTTTTGTTTTGATGAAACGAAAAACAAGGACAATGTATATCCTGCCATTCAGCCTCATAAAGTTATATCTATGCTAGATCTTTTCACAGCCTTGTGAAAAATTCTTGAAACTTCTCTGTCAGCCTGTCTCAGTTCTTATCAGGAGGGTATCACCGAGCCATCCAATGCATCATTGTTCAGTGCCACTATTGCTGTGTTTCCAGCTTCCTCCGGCAGCCTGTGTGTCTTCCGAGAATGCATGTGTCTTTTACATTGTGTGTCTTCCTCATTGCAACTGCCTCTGTTGCTCTCCAATCCTTCAGCATCCTACACTTTGGTTATATGTGTGACATCCCACCCTCTCCCCAACTGGGCCGGCCCTATCATGTAAACAAGGTGAGGTCACCCACTGGAGGTGGTAAGATGCTGAAGTAGCGTTGAAAGGTGGCAGATCAACAAAGATTTCATTTTTGCCACTTGTCCGAGGCAGAGAGCTGGGAGCCATGGAGAGGTTCTATCACCATCCATGCTTGAAGGGCGTTTTTTGCCTCTGGGATTGAGGTCAGCAACTGGGCCTTGAAGCTCAAGTTGTAGAAGGTACCTGAGACTGTTGTTTTTACCCTACGCAAAGCCCGTGCTCATAACCTTGGAAAATGGAAGAAAAAACTTAGTCCAGGGCTATTGCTAGCAGGCCAGTCCGATGCAGAGGCTTCATGCTGCCTGCCAGTCTTGAGAAGTAACATGCTCTTGTCTTGTGTGATAGAAGGAAGGCTCAAAACCTGATCATCCGCAGTCCATGGCAGCTCATAGGGTTGGCCGCAATACCCACAGTGAGGATCTCCCAGTTCAACCCAGTTCAACCTCTCGCCATTGTGAAAATTGCCCATTGACACCCACACTCTCCCACATTGACTCCCACAGGATCTCCCAGTTCAACCCACCTGAATCCTTCCAAATCTTATTGTCAATCTCCTTCCAGGTCATCACCTTCCTCTCAGTATGTTGGAAGCTGGGGAGGGGGTTAAACATGCACCCATAATAACCATTCTTCAACCTCCCTGGTCTGAACACATCTGTTGAGGTGGGGGGTCGTCAGTTGTGTGTATGTGTGTCAGTTGTGTGTCAACTCCTGACCCACTCCCACACGTGGTAGTATTCGTTGGGAGGTGCGTTGCTTATTCCTATTTGATGCAGAGCAGGGATACCAGTTGAGCAATGTGACCTTGCGCATTTCTCATGTGGCTCTAAGAACGTTTCCAGCCATCTACATATGTATGTTTGGGAAGACGCTATAGTTTGGCCCTGCACTGCCTTGGAGAGCTAAGGCACCTCGATGTCTGCAGCTGGGAAGTGTAACACATGTTCCATACCCTCCAAGACCTCACGGACAAAATCTCCCACCCTCGGCCCTGGCCTCCAAGGGGTCTCCTTGTAGGTCTGTCCGAGGAGTCAGGGGTGTGTCTGGCTGAGAAAAGGAGGATAGGATCTCATCAGATAGGACTGGGGCATTAACCTCTATGGGGCTTACTCCTGAGTAGACAAGCACAGGATTGCACTGTGAGGCTGTCTGCACATCACGGTGTTCACAGCTGCATTTTCAGGGGCCTACGAATACCGAACGTTACAGGAAACCATTGGGGAAGACAGGAGCAGGACCAGCCCCTCCATGAGGCTGACGGAGGGGGTCACTGGTGGGTGTGGGTGGAAAGGACCCCGCCTGCCCGCCACCACTGCTCCTTCTCTTGCTCCCTGGATCTGAAAAGCCGGGTCGGTTGGATCCTGTCTCCTCCGCACTTCCTCTCCTGCTCAGTTCTCTTCCTTCTGACCCTATTGAGTGAACGGGAGAAGCTGGAAGGTGGTCGCAGCAGTAGGAGGCCAGGATTTGGGGAAGTGTCTCAGCTGCCAGGAAGGAGGCCTTGGTCTGGCCCTGGATCAAAACGAATAACACATCCATCGCCAGAAGTTGTAGCAATGACTGGACAACAGCGGCCCATATATCTCTCATTTGTTCCTGACGTTGTGTTGCCCTACTTGTATTCATTGGTTTACCCCTATTGGTTTACCCCAGGATATGAGGTCCCGAATCTGCAGATGGAAATGGTTCAGTTGTACATACAAATCCGGAGCTCCATTGGAATATCAGACAGATTGTGCAACCCCAAGGCATTATTTTGAGATACAGCATTTAATAACATTTGTAGGACTAAACAATGGAGGAATATGAAGAGAGTAGACATGAGATCAATGATCTGCAGCCAAGTGCTGACTGTAGCGGTTGCTTTTGGCAGTGCCACCTCGTGTCTTCAATGGGCTGCAGTGTCCAGCATGCTTCGCCCAAAAGAAAGATGTCTGTGATGCCGTGGAGACCGTCAGTTGCTACAATGATGAAAATAAGTGCATAGACTTTGCTGGCACCATCACACAACGTAGGTAGAATTTCCAGCTGCCTAGGAAAATAAAAGCTTGCTGGGGAGGGGGAAATGTGTATGTGTTGCATTCCCCCCTTTGTGTGTGTATGTGTTGCATTTTGTGTATGTGTTACATTTTGGCTTGCTTCCAAAAAGGGAAAGCCAAAGGCTGGCTTTAGTTATATGGAAAAGGGTTCATTTTGTTCCTGATGATCATTGCTTGTTCATGCATCTCTCTGTCTCTGTCTCTCTTCTCTCTCTCTCTCTCTCCTTGAGTCCTGCCCTTTATCCATTTCAGCATAGTCCAAAACTTCCAGCCACCAATCTTCCTGCGAAGGTATCTCCGAATTCTTCCAATATTGTGCATATAAAATTCTTGCCGCAGCTATCATATATAAGAACAAAGTTTGAAATGTTTCGCCTACATGATCATCCCTCATACCCAACAAAAAGATTTCCGGTTTCATTTGAACCTTAATCTTTAAAATCAACTCAATCTGTTTATGAATCTGAGTCCGATACTTCTTTGCTTGGGGGCATGTCCACCACATATGGTAAAAAGTTCCTTCTTGCTTTTTACGTTTCCAACAGCTATTCGTCACCTTCTCATACATTTTTGCTAATTTGCTTGGGGTTATATACCATCTATACATCATTTTATACATATTTTCTTTAATATTAACATTTAACGTAACTTTCAACTGCTTTAACCATAGTTGTTTCCATTGTTCCATAAAATAACATGACCTACATTTTTCGCCCAATGATTCGTACATTCTTTAACCTGTTCTTCTTCTGTCTCAAACTTCAAAAGCAATTTATGCATTTTTGAGATTACCTGGTCTTCAGATTTTAATTGTACCTCCAGTATTGATTCTCATACTCCCCCACTCTTAACTTGACTTCTCAGTCATGCTACAGACTGCTAGTCTTCATTTCATTCACTGCTACAGCATTGCAAGCCAAGGTGAACTCTAGCAAGAACCCTGCTAAATCTCTACTTCTACCTAAGTTCCTAGATCTGTATGCTTTGGAGTATGATTGCATATTGAACTGTATTTTTGTATGATTCTTGCCTGAATTATTTAGTAAATATTGGAAAGCAAATACGTGTCTTCAATATTATTTAAAAGGGAATTCTGCAAAAGCCCAACTCTGGTATACACAGGTAAAGATCCCAGAACATGCCAACTTGCCCTATTTAAAGCTATTCCCCAAAATTACAAAGGCATTTTAGCTAACAGCAGTTACTCTCCACCTGCTAAATAGGGTGGTGTAACCCCAGATGGGGTACTAGATTCCCTGAATCAAAATCTCTTGGGGGGGGGGGTTGGCCATGTGTCTCATGTGAAGCATAGTCTGTATTTGAAAAGACAAAGCCTGGGGGGGGGGTCCCTGCGAACAGAGGCGAAACAAGAGTGGAGCGGGCAGAGCGCCCCGCCCCGGACTCGAGTCCGACCACCCCCTCAATCGGGAGCCGGCTCAGAATGTTACTGAGGGAAAAAGGCTGCCCTTTTTCCCTCAGTAAGTCTGAGCATGCGCAAAAAGAACGGTATAAATACCGTTCTCGCGCGCCTTCCTTAGAAGGCCCCGGGCAGCCGGCCGGGGAACACGTCCCCGAGCCGGCTCTCCCAGTTGAGGGGGGGTCGCCGCCTCCCGGAGCACGCAAGCCGGCTCCTCCCGGAGCGCGCCCCCGTCCAGATCGCGCCCCCCATGCGGATCGCGCCGCAGCCTTTGGCCGCGGCGATATTAATTATAGGGGCGCCACACACCCCGTTGCTCCGGGCGCCAACGGGGGTAGTGACGCCCCTGCCTGCGAAAGCAAGCCGTGTGCTCTCTGAAAACTGAACCCTCCTGTCCTTTTTGTAAATCCTCCCAGAAACAACACAGTGAATTGTGTTCTTCACTGAGTTCTTGACAGTGAATGTCACAGAGGTGACAACATCACCTCAAAACAGGCAACTGGCATCCGATAGTTATCCGGGTCACGGGATAATCACGGTGCTCTTTCAAAATATATATAAAATTACATCTGCAACGTGTTAAGCCTTTAAACTTGGCCACCACACACACACACACACACGCACACGCACACGCACACGCACACGCGTGTCTCGGGTGCAACGTGATATGCACTGTGATTACTCAGCAAGCGTATGCAACTTGCACATGCTTAGAGGAAACAAGGCTGCTGTCCTGAGACTGAAGCTTGCGGCTCTGAGAGTCCTGGCAAGTCCACGTGTCCAGAGATCTCTCGTTCAATAGCTGCTATCACTCAGAGCCAGCTGGGTTTCATGGCTTGCTTTTAAAATCATTTTTTTTAAAGCACTCCCTTTCTGTATGAAGCTTTGCATGTAATCGTGATATGATTACTCGGTTGATATGTTGATGATTCGGTGAGAATTTAACCCATTCACCAAACGTTCTGGAGCTAGAGCCTGCTTCTGCTCCAGTCCTCCTAGTCCGCACACCAATCGGGAGTCAACCACTCCTGACATTGTAAGAAAGAACCCTTCTGTATGCCTGGGGCGGCATGCCAAATGCTGCCCCCCCTTACCCGATGATGTGCCTGTCATTGCTCCTCCCACTCTCCCATATTCTAGCTCAGCACTCCCCTCCCCTCCACATTTTCGCTTCTTTTCTGTCCCCAAAAGGAAAATGAAAGAGGACAGTGGAGGCAAGTAGGCAGACCGAGATGGACGAACCCCACCGATCTGATGCCTGAGGCTAACACTTCAGTTGGCCTCATAGATGGGCCGGCCCTGGGCAGAACGGATATGATGTCTAATTAAGATTTAGATTAGAACATCTCCAGATACCATGTTGGATGCTCTGCCCCATGAAGACTCCAATAAATAAAGGAATGCAGGGGGGGGGACATGGAACGAGGCCTCCATGATAAAGACCTAAAACAACCCTTTCTTGCTTCTTCAAAACAGATCAAGAGGGACGATTCAGTTTGAATGAGCAACTGTGTGGTGGAGGAGGAGGAATGGGGGATGTGGGAACAGGGTGCGTGTGCTTTACATGGACAAAAGGAAAGGGAGCAGAATGTGGGCGCCATTTTGGGTGGGTCATTTTGGGAGGGTCTGTGCGTTGGATTCACATGAACAAATACCAATATCCCATTCCCCCCACTTGCAAACACCATTCCCTTCCCCAACAAGATTTCATTGAGAACACACAAACACACACACGTACACACAGACACACAAATATATTACTTGCTGTGTCAATTTATTTTGATCATGTTTTGAGAAGAATTGAACCCATACACCACACACCATCAAGTTCTTTAACATTAGTCTCTAATCAGACTCTTTTACCCTTTTTGACCTGCCCTGTTACATCTTATCCAACCCTCCACCAGCTGCTAAATGAGGGTCCAGGAATACTGAATCTCAGATTGTGAATGTTTTAATTCCCGGGTCCCTGAGGTCTCTGCTTCATGACCATGAATGGCAAGCTCCACAGCAGATGAGGTGTGAATTCTTCCTGAGCGGATGGAGACATTGGAGCATTGGTGCATTTCAGATGCGTGATGTTGTATGTAAGCATACCGCCAGCAATGTCAGTCTCTCCTGTTGGTATGTTGCAAATATTTGGTGTTGCACAGCCTCGGAAACCAGCATTATATTCAACATCTTCAGCTGGGAAAGAAAAAGGGGAGAGTTCACAAGCGCCCCATAACCTCCAACATTTCACATACAAAACTAGGCCAGTATTAGAAACACCCCAATTCTCACAGCCAACGTCACATCCCTCCTCTCTCCTCCTAAAATTCTGCATTGTGAAATGTTCTGTTCTGCTTTCTTTCTGCCATCTTCATTTCTTCTGCAATGGCTCCCTCCCTCATTGATCTAACAGCCAAAGGGACCTTTCCTTTTGACTTCTAATCACTTATTATTCCTTTTATTTTAACGCTGATTCCAGCAACCCAGTTTCTCCTTCTTATGAATATCCCCGCCAATTTGCTCTGTGTTTGAAAATGTCTTGGCCTATTCTGCTATTTTTGGTGGATGGTCTTTTGGGATGGGGGTCGAAACTGTGGGGTCCATCTGAGTTTTCCCAGCACACCTTGCTCCAAGGGGAATATTTTTTATTCCTTCAGTCTTTGTAGCAGACGTCGCCATTAATGGGGAAAGGAAGGAAGTACGAAAGGCAGAATTGGATTGTGTTGCACATTACTTAGGTAGGGTAGTGTTCACTTCCCTTTGTCTCCATCGGCGGAGCGGTTTAGATTGGATTGGGTTGGAACAGCATGATCCTAAGCAAGTCTACTCAAAAGTAAGTTCCATTGAGTTCAGCTGGACTTACTGCCAGGTGTGTATAGAATTGAAGACTGTCAATGTTATCAGCCATTAAAAACAATGTTAATTATTTATTTTTTATTTTATTTTTCACATTTTTATACCGCCCTTCCTCCAAGGAGCTCAGAGTGGTGTACATATTTCCTCCCCTACTTTTTGTCTTCACAACAAACCTGAAAGGTAGGTGGGGCTGAAAGATAGTGACTGGCCCAAGGTCACCCAGGAAGCTTCGTGGCTGAGCGGGGATTTAAACCTGGATCTTCCAGGTCTAAGTCTGACTCCCAAACCACTACGCCATCCTGGCTCCCATTAACATTAAAAAACATTAAAAACAGACCCCCGGCCCCAGCAGCTGTAATGTGTGGAATGGCCGTCTGTGAACTGAGTGTTGCCTTAGTATTCACACACATGCGCTTACTGACATCTGGGCTGGAATGGAGAAGCATGAACCTTCCAGTTCCTAGAAATGCTTGCAAAGGGTCTGAACTCTGAGGAAGAAGCACTGTCCTCTCCATTTGCTAAAATTGGAACAAGACTAGGGAGAGTCCCAAGGAAAGAGGAGAACTGAGATTGACTTGGGTAAATAGGGAGAGTTGGAGGCAAGGCCTTCTGTGGAAGGAGGTGGTGAAAGCTGTGGCTATGTTGTTCAGGGAACAGGGGTGTGCTTAACCCCCAGATGCATGGCAGGAGGAGGGGATCCTCTTGGGTCAGCTTCGGAAAATATACAGTCAAGTCTTGGTATCTGCGCTTTCCATTCCTATATATTTGCTTATCTGCAGGAATGAAGAGTGCAACTTATTTCACGCTATTCGTGGTCTGTTCTTGCCTATCTGTGGCCACTCTGAAGCTATCCGCTGCATCCAAGTTGGCCAATTTCATTATTGTGTTGGCCATTTTTATTCTCACAGTTCCCGTTTCAAAGCTATCCATGGCCATCTTGAAGCCAGCCACAGTAATTCTAACTGTAGCTATTCTGAACTATCTGCAACATTCTGAAGGTATTTGTGCCAATTTGATTTTTCCCCTCTAAACACATTCATTCCATACGATCAATGATTCAGTATTCATGATTCGGTACCTGCTGGGTTTTCTAGGAACCTAACGCCCGCGCATACCATGAACTGACAGAATTTGGCAAATTGAGGGTCGAAAATGAATCATATAAAGGCCTTGTGAGGACGGGGGTTGGAATAGAGATGTGTGTCTTTGGAAAGAGCAAACAAACAGGCCTCTTAATCGCATTTAGCCACATGACTTACGTCCATTGCCCGTAAGACCGGCGTACAAACACTTGGTCTCATTGCCCCGGCAGGGGACCGTCTTCTGAGTCTCGCAGCTATCTGAATCAAGGGTGAAGCAAGCTGGACACTCCCGCCCATTTTCTGGAAGCTCAGTGCGACGTGGTGCTGCCAAAAAGAAACACTGCATTCAGCACATACATTTGACTCATTTCCTCACCTCTAGCACCTGCAACCACCTGTTGTCTAAACCTGCAAGGAACCAATCTCTCACTCCTGTGTTTGGCAATTCAAATCCGCTGTGCTGATGAGGCAAATCTGCTAGATTTCTCTAAAAACATGTTTGGTGTTACAACAAGTGGTTATGTGGGTGGTCAGGACCTCTGGCTTTGGTGGCAGTTCATAAGGGTAGCTGCATTCTGCTTGGGATTTGCAATGAAGTCTGGATTTTGCCGGCTGCTCTTCAGACGAATAGCGGTCCTCCCTTCTACAAGGAGGCAGGATTGAAGAGCCCTGGATCCCTCCAAAGATCAGCCAAGCATTTACCAGGGATGCTGATACTCAGACCCCCACCACATTTATACAGATCCAAGCAAATCAGAACACACTTTGCCCTTATATACACTCCTCTTTAATCTTGGTTAGTAATGATTTTATCCATCATGGCATCCCTCGAAGAATTCTGGGAATGAGAGTTGGGTCAGATTGCATTAATCTCCTTCGTTCTTACAGAACTGCAATTCCCAGGAGGGCTAGTTCTTCACACAGGATATGAGGTCACCATCCCAGCAGCTTCTCAACCAAGTTCTCCATTCAATATGGGGCTATGAGTCCACGTAAGAAGATGAAACCATAGAGCCTATGGGTTTGGCGGGTGCCTCATTCTCCCCACCATCATAATAATGTAGGAATATGAATCGTTGTCCAGTTATTATTTTTCTATGGGTAACTGGGGGGGATTTAAAATGTCTAAAATTTTCACTCTAAGGAAATGGAGATACTTACAAGTGATGTTTTTCTTATTGCACATGTTGGTCTGGCAGACTTCCATTTTTTCAACCATGGAAATGTCCTCTTCTGTAGCAAAAAAAGTAGGTTCCTGTTTGCCAGTATTTGGAGTTAACACATGTCTTTGCAGAGACAGTCATGAGGGTAACGTCATCTATGAAAAGCAATCAGAAAGACCTATTTGGATCTGCAGATATTCCATTCAATCATGGTTGGTTTTTTGACAATGAACCTTGAATATGAAAAATTATTTGCATTTTGAATACATTTAGAACTTAACTAGAAGGGGCCCATGAAAAAATGGTGCAGCACTGAAGTAGCCCCTAAAATGGGTGATTTGTTTTAATTTATTGATCTGTCATATGGGACAAAAGAGGCGTGCAACCTCCCTTTCTGTGTATGTTCTTCAGCTCTTTCTGTATCTCTGTTTTCAGTATTTTCCCTCTTGTGAACTCTATTTGGGACAAACACAGCAGGAGGGGTCTCATGGAGGGCAATCTGTTGAGGACCCCCATGAAAGAAAGAGCTGAGTCATCCCCTACTGCTACAGTGAGCAAGGCATGAAAACTCCTTGTTAAACATGAAGTGGAATAAGATATCACCGTACTCACCCATGGAAATGTGACCAAAGAAATTGAGACAGCTGTCTTCATCTTCTGAGCACTCAATCACCATCGGATTATCGCAAGCTTCGTTTTCCCCAGCACACTGCTGACATATCAGAGATGCCACTGCATACAGAGAGAGAGAGAGAGAGAGAGAGAGAGAGAGAGAGAGAGAGAGAGAGAGAGAGTTGCAAAGCCTCAGTGCCACCAACCCAGGTCACGTAATGGGTCACGTCAAACCCTCCAGAAACCACAGCGAGGGGCAAGAATGTGGCTGGATGAGTAACAAGCCTATGTGCTCCCATGTGCTCCCATGTGCTCCCCTAAGCATTCTAAATGCCACCTCTGCTCATGCAACAGGGAATCCAAGTTTACTTAAACCAATTTCTACACACTTGGATATCTGAGAGGGGTGGCGGGAGTGGGCTGAAGCTGTGTTCACGATCCTGACTAACTATGGTTAGCTGATTGCCCAGCCCTGACCCAACACCCACACAAGCCACACAATGCAAGCAGCATGCCCATTTCCAGCTAGAGACCACAATGTCCCTGTAGTCAGATGTTTTGGTATGGAGATGTTGAAGTTTCTGTTGTTTACGGGGGCACTAAAGGGAGTGGTTTGTATTTCCAAATCAAACACTGCAAAACCCTTCTGGCCAATTGCACAGGCTTGTTTTGGATGCTCCAGATGCTATGGGTCTGAGAGGAGCCACCTAATTGGCTGGGGGGGTGGGGGGGTGCGAGCAGGAACGGAAGCTGGACGACTCAACATGGCTCTCTCTCGTTCCCCGACTACCCCTCCTGCCAATCACACTTCACAGTGATGGAGTGACATGCCCCACAGAGCGCATTGCTCTACCGCTCTCCACTGTTGAGTACTGGTGGATTACTGGGGGGGGGCAGGGGGGCACTGAGAGGCAAGAGGTTCCTGGCTAGTGTCCACCCTGGCCAACCACTGATGCTGCCCCTGGTGTTGCCAATGTTGGACTGTTCACACCCTCTTCTACATGGCTCTGAAATAATACATCTTCCTTCTGCAAACCCCTGGTCTGCTGCTCTTCCACCTCCAAGGGACCAAGAAAACCCAGCTCCTTCCATGCATTTGTAGCCCATGGAGCTCAGTGTCTAATTTTCTGCAACAACCCCAGAGAAACGGCTCCTGGCCTTCAAAGTCTACTCTGCTAGACATCATGTCCATTCTGAATGACTTGTGGTCCAGCCTCCCTGACAGGGGTGTGTATATTATCCTTTAGGCTGACTAGGCTTCAGCCTTGGGGCTCTGCAGCCTGGGGACCATGCAGGGTCAAGGTGGTTGTGATGGGGTAAAAGGCTGAAGTGCTGGAGGGGCACCGAAATATCTGAATATCTAGGAACCCTGCCATGGGTTAATACACCCCTGCTCCCAGATCTTCCTTTTTGTGTTCTTGTAGATATTTTATTGTCCTGTGAAGAACTCATAATATTCTCAGTCCCTCTGCTCAGTTCATAAAAAGAACGTTGCCTTTTGGATATCTACTCACCTGCGGGAAGCAGGGCGACGAGGAGGCAGGTGGTCAGCAGAACCTTCATAGTGCAGGAAAGATTCAAAGCCACGGAGGAGTCGGAGCAGAGCTGAACCAACCACGGCGAATGGTGCATCCAGGGGCTTCATCAGAGGAATTTATAGGCGGAGAGGAGCCCCAGGGCAACACCTGAGCTGAGCATAATTGGTTTGGGGTGGGGCTGGAAGCAATTCCAATGGAGACTGTATGTTTGCCAAGAACTCCGGTAACACTTGGCTGGAACAGAGTGTTGAATCTGGAAGACATTTTGCCAAAGGTCCGATCAATCTGTCCAAATCCCAATTTAATATTGAGTCCCTTTGGGGAGAAAGGCGGGGTAAAATACCGTAAATAAATAAATATTGTGGGTGCTGAAGACCAAAATGACATTGAGGTCAGTGATCTTTCTCTTGCAATTTAGTGACTCTTAAGAGAGCAAAGTGGCTGTCAGATGAGGCTTTACAAATAGCTTTGGAAAGAAGGAATGCGAAAAGCACGGGTGAAAGGGAAAGATATAACCAACTGAATGCAGATTTCCAGAGAATAGCAAGAAGAGATAAGAAGGCCTTCTTAAATGAACAATGCAAAGAAATTGAGGAAAACGGCAGAATGGGGAGGACTAGAGATCTCTTCAAGAAAATTGGAGATATCAAGGGAACGTTTTCTGCAAAGGACATGATAAAGGACAAAAAGGCAGGAACCTAACAGAAGCAGAAGGGATTAAGAAGAGATGGCAAGAATACACAGAAGAACTCTACAAGAAAGATCTTAATGTTCCTGATGACCACGCTGGTGTGGTCACTGACCCAGAGCCGGACATCCTAAAGAGTGAAGTCAAGTGGGCCTTAGGTAGCATCACTAACAACAAAGCTAGCGGAGATGATAATATCCCAGCTGAGCTACTTAAAATCCTAAATGATGATGCTGTTAAAGTGCTGCACTCAATATGCCAACAAATTTGGAAAACTCAGCAGTGGCCAAAGGATTGGAAAAGGTCAGTTTACGTTCCAATTCCAAAGAAGGGCAGTGCCAAAGAGTGTTCAAACTACCGCACAATTGCACTCATTTCACATGCTAGCAAGGTTATGCTCAAAATCCTACAAGCTAGGCTTCAGCAGTATATGAACCGAGAACTACCAGAAGTAGAAGCTGGATTTTAAAGAGGCAGAGGAACTAGAGATCAAATTGCCAACATTCGCTGGATCATGGAGAAAGCACGAGAGTTCCCAAAAAAACACCTATTGAAGGCAAAAGGAGAAGGGGAAGGCAAAGGATGAGATGGTTAGACAGCATCGCCGATGCAACGAACATGAAAATGAGCGAACTCTGGAAGATAGTGGAGGACAGGAAAGCCTGGTGGGATATGGTTCATGGGATCACGAAGGGTCGGACACGACTTAACGACTGAACAACAACAACAACAACAACAACCTGTTTACACCCCAAAAGGAGACCTGGGTGGTTGTTTTTCTTCATATACATCAGATATTTGTTTTGTTTTGAAGAAATGAAAAACAAGAGAATGTATGTCCTGCCATTCAGCCTCATAAAGTTATATCTATGCTAGATCTTTTCACAGTCTCGTGCCAGTTTAGCTAGAATCCTATGGCACCTTTTGAAACTTCTCTGTCATCCTGTCTCAGTTCTTATCAGGAGGGTATCACCGGGTCTCGCCCAGCCATCCAATGCATCATTGTTCTTTGCCACCATCTCTGTTCTTTGCTGCTGCTCGCTTTGAGGCGGACGGTGGTTCGACCCCTTCTGAAGAAGCCCTCCCTTCATTCCACAATAATGGACAACTACTGGCCAGTTTCAAACCTCCTGTTCTTGGGCAAGGTAATTGAACGGGTGATGGCGTCTCAACTCCAGAGGGTCCTGGATGAAGCGGATTATCTAGATCCCTTTCAATCTGGTTTCAGGCCAGGCTTTGGGGTGGTAACGGCCTTGGTCACCTTGGTGGATGATCTACGCCGAGGACTGGACAGGGGGAGTGTGTCCCTGTTGGTTCTGCTGGACCTCTCAGCGGCTTTCGACACCATCGACCATGGTGTCCTTCTGGGCTGACTGGCCAATCTGGGGGTCGGGGGCACTGTTCTGCGGTGGTTCCGCTCCTACTTGGCAGACAGGTCCCAGATGGTGGTGCTGGGGGACGCCTGTTCGGCATCCTGGCCCTTGAGGTGTGGGGTGCCGCAGGGTTCCATCTTGTCCCCCATGCTATTTAACATCTACATGAAACCGCTGGGAGAGGTCATCCGGGGATTTAGAGTTGGGGGCTATCAATATGCTGATGACACCCAGCTCCATCTCTCCTTTCCACCTGATTCCAGGGTGGCTGTTGAGGTTCTGGAGCGCTGCCTGGAGGCGGTGGGGACCTAGATGAGGGCTAATAAGCTGAAACTAAACCTGGACAAGACAAGACAAGACCTGGTCCAGAAATCCACGATGCAGGTGCTAGAGTATCGTCCTGCTCTGAAGGGGGTTGCACTCCCTCTGAAGGAGCAGGTCCGCATCTTGGGGGTCCACTTGGACCCGCAGCTGCTCCTGGACTCCCAGGTGGCAGCTGTGGCCAGGGGGGCCTTTGCCCAGCTTCGGCTGGTGCGCCAGCTGCGACCGTACTTGGATCGTGCAGACCTGACCACGGTGATCCATGCCATGGTGACGTCGCAACTAGATTATTGTAACGCGCTCTACGTGGGGCTGCCCTTGAAGACGGTTCTGTTTAACATCTATGTAAATAGCCTGGTAGAGTACTTGGACTCACCCGATTTCCATCCTCCAACGTTAGCCAACAGCAAGATACCTGTGCTGCTATATGCAGACGATACAGTCAGCCTCTCACGAACACCAGTGGGACTCATAAGGGCCTTAAAGAAGTTTAGTACCTATTGTGACGATAATCAGCTTGTCCTTAACTACTCAAAAACCAAAGTTTCATCCTTTGGCAAGAGGTAAAAAATCAGGGCCTGGAGTATCAACAGCCACAAGATTGAGCAGGTTTGCACCTATAAATACTTGGGGGTAATGTTGCAAGCGACTGGAGCCAGAACTGCTCACCATGAGTACGTGGCCGAGGTAGGCCAGAAATCTGCCCGTGCAATAGTTAAGTTTTGTAATACCAAAGGTGGCCACTATTTGCCTGCGGCAATTAAGTTACACCAAGCAAAAACTCTGCCCCAGCTTTTATATGGGACAATTTTGGGGCCCCTTTCCTCCAGTTTCACCCCCTTGGAATGGGTGCAATCCAAGTTTTTAAGATCTATATTCCAAGTGTCCAGTTATGTTTCCAACGCAAGCTTGTACTTGGACTGTGACCTGCTTAAGGTGGAGGCTAGGGTTTCCCTAGCCTCTATCAATACTTGGCTAAACCTAAACTTTAATGCCCTGGGCCTAACATCATCAATCCTACAAGATGACTTTCAATCGTCATGGCTTATGGCAGTTCACAGGAAATTGAGACCACTGGCGTCAACGGGGGGAAGCGGGGGGGCGGGCCGCCGGGGGGCGTCGCGCGTACAGGGGTGACGCGCGATTCCCCCCACTTACAGTTTTGAGCTGGAGGTGGGCCCGCCCGCCCTCCCCTGTGTCCGTTTGGCTCCAAAATGAGCCGAAAACGGAGCGGGGAGGGCGCTCTGCTCCTGCGCGCGACGTCACGCGCGGGGGCGGAGCCTCCCCCTTAAGGGCGACGCGCGCCCCCGCTCTGGGGTGACGCGCGTCATCGCGACGCGACTGATTGAGACATCTGGGACTCTCCCCTGAGGTTGTGCTGGCAATGGACTTTTCTCAAGCAAGAGCAGCCATAAGGCAAAGGCTGCTAGACACAGAGCGGCAAGAGGACATCAGCAGAACCCCACACTTTTTAGCTGCAGAGGACATTAGATATAAAGTAGTGCCGGCAGCTTATCTGTCACTGCTAAAGCTCCCCACGCATAGGAGGGCCTATTTTTTTGGCCAGGTGGAGAGCCCTCCCTTCAGCATTTTTGGAGGGCTGTTTTAGAAGGATTCCAATATCTGAAAGGGTTTGCCCGTGTGACTCGGGAGAAGTGGAGACAGTAGAGCATGTCCCGTTTCGCTGTCCTTTTTACCAGGGGCTGCGTGCTAGGTTTATTTTCCCCTTTATTAAAAAATATTCCAGTTTGACTGACGTGGAGTTGGCCAAGATGCTCCTTGTGGGAAAAAGCCCCTGGTCTACTATCCAGTGTGCAAGCTTCTTGGCAGCTGCTTGCAAAACTCGAAAGAGTATCGTTAGTATCGAGGGAAATTTTTAATGCTTATTTAAGCTCTGTTTGTTCTCTTTTGTGTAGCGTCTCCTACTTGTTTTAACTTAGGTTTGTTATGTGATGTTATGTTCGTTGTGTTATGCTGCTGGTCATTGACCGTTTATAAACTATTGGAACCTCCCTGGTCTGAACTCATCTGTTGAGGTGGGGGGTCCTCAGTTGTGTGTCACTTGTGTCAGTTGTGTGTGTGTGTGTGTGTGTGTGTGTGTGTGTGTGAGTTGTGTGTCAATTCCTGACCCACTTCCACACGTGGTAGAATTCATTGGGTGGTGTGTTGCTTATTCCTATTTGTCCTTTGATGCAGAGCAGGGATAGTTGAGCTGCAATATGGCCTTGCACATTTCTCATGTGGCTCTAAGAACGTTTCCAGCTATCTACATATGTATGTTTGGGAAGACGCTATAGTTTGGCCCTGCACTGCCTTGGAGAGCTAAGGCACCTCAATGTCTGCAGCTGGGAAGTGTAATACATGTTGCATACCCTCCAAAATTTCATGGACAAAATCTCCCACCCTTGGCCCTGGCCTCCAAGGGGTCTCCTTGTAGGTCTGTCCGAGGAGTCAGGGGTGTGTCTGGCTGAGAAAAGGAGGATAGGTGTGATATTTGGGTGTTCCCCCCCGAGCTTCAGGGCTGGCACAGACCAAGGCCACTCAACCTTAGCACAAGGCGGTTACCCTAATAATAAGGTGTTTTTAGTCCACTCCTGACCAAGGAGGGCACTCCTGCACTACAGGAGAGTAAAACTACTACCCCTGAACAAGGGAATAGTACTTGGTAGAATCTGCCACCAGCCAGGATGCCTCCTAACCCTTCCAGCTCCAGGCAACTGAGAAGGGGTGCAGAGTGAACCGTTGGTCCTCTGGACTGTCTGACCAAGCCAGCCAGGGATACAACGTGCAAATGCAGGTGACCCACTGGGGTTGTTTATTTTTAACTTCAGCGTTTTAATTAATTATTTTAATGTGTTTATTAATAATACGTGTTTATATGTATTTTAATATATTGTAAGCCGCCTTGAGTGCCCTTGGGAGAAAGGCGGGCTACAAATTCCTAAAATAAATAAATAAATAAATAAACACAGGTAGTACGTGACAAAGCACAAAGGCTTCCAGGACTTAGACTCCTTGGTTCCAAAGAAACACTCTCAGGTAAAATAGATAGGTGTTTATTTTGTTTAGGCTACGCAAACCAAGCATAGTAAGATAGTTAAAAGGTACAGGCAACTATTGTTGCTACAATAAAGGCATAACATCCAAGTACAAGAATACAGCACAAAATAATAAAGGAATAACTCCTCAGCTAAACACATGTCCCTAAACACTCACCAAAGATGAGAAAGGATAGTCGGCCATCCTAGGCAGGATGGTGCAGGGCTGACCCGCCAAGGCTGAAGGGCTGAAGTCAGGCCATAGGAGTAGCAGTAGACAGAGAGAACTGTCTCCAACAAAGACCAGTTAGAGAATGAGAAGAAGCAACACAAAATGGATTCCTACAGTGTAGCTTAAATAGACTTTTGGGGCAAGTTGATTGACAGAGGGGAGCAGCCCAATCAAAGGATGACACGTAAGGGAAAGTTCTCGAAGATGAGCTCACTCCTCGCTCCCCCTCCCAGATCGAAGAAGCGCGTGATGGCCAGCGCAGGTGTTGGGAATTAATTGGGAGGAGTTGCTGTATCACTGTTCCCATGAAGACAAGGGGTACACAGGACTGCTCAAAGCAGGGCTCCCAAGGCCTCTAGCCATGCGCCAATCACTAGGGCTCTGCAGCAGGCAGGCAGAAAACCCAAGGCAGGAAATCCAAAATGGAGACAGACCAAAGATTTGAACCTATACTCTACAATAGGATCTCATCAGATAGGATTGGGGCATTATTTTATTTATTTTTCACATTTTTATACCACCCTTCCTCAGAGTGGTGTACATATTTCCTATTAACCTCTATGAGGCTTACTCCTGAGTAGACTGGCACAGGATTGCACTGTGAGGCTGTCTGCACATCACGGTGTTTAGAAGCCCGGCTGCTTTGCATTTGGAGCCAGCTGCATTTTCAGTGGTCTTCAAAACCCCTCTACATACAGAGCGTTACAGGAATCCATTGGGGAAGACAGGAGCAGGACCAGCCCCTCCATGAGGCTGAGGGAGGGGGTCACTGGTGGGTGTGGGTGGAATGGCCCCCACCTGCCCGCCCCCACTGCTCCTCCTCTTGCTCCCTGGATTTGAAAAGGTGGGTCGGTTGGATCCTGTCTCCTCCGCACTTCCTCTCCTGCTCTGTTCCCCTCTTTCTGACCCTATTGAGTGAATGGGAGAAGCTGGAAAGAAGGTGGTCGCAGCAGCAGCTGATGTAGCCCTGAGTAGGAGGCCAGGATTTGGGGAAGTGTCTCAGCTGCCAGGAAGGAGGCCTTGGTCTGGCCCTGGATCAAAACGAATAACACATCCATCGCCAGAAGTTGTAGCAGAGACTGGCCGACAGCGTCACGAATCTATCATTCATTGCTGAAGTTGTGTTGCTTTCTTGAGGGGGGAGATCAATTATCAACAGACACTCACGCTGGATTAGCTTTGAGAACAATCTGGAAACAGGAGTTTCGATGCCTGAGAATGATCTGTGTTTGGTCTCGAGCCCCTGCTTCTTGTGCGCCACGTACCAGGTACCTCGTTCCTGCTCTGCTCCTGCTCTTTCTTGCTCGCCCAGACTGAGCCTCTGATGATGCTGTGTGAAGGAACCCTTTAGTACAACTCACCCTGCATTGCAGAGATCAGCTTTGGAGTCTGACAGAAGAAATGAGCCTGTGTTTTTAAGTAGCCTCTGAACAGCCTCCAGAGATTATAGCTGGTGGGGTTCCCTGGGGAAGGCACTTCATCCTCGTGGTTCTCTCCCCCATGAGCCTGTGCTCAGGGGATCCTTCCTATTGCTCCAGACCCAGACCTAGGCATGGATCAGAGCAAGACTGGATCAGGTCAGGAGACTCAGGTGGAACAATGTATGGGCCAAGGACTGGAGGCTTAGGCAAGAGCCGGTTCAGGGGGATGCAGGAAATGATGCCATTGGAGACTGTATGTTTTTCCAAAGGCCTCATCATCAAGTTACATTGGAAGTAAGACTTGGAACTTGTATGAAAGCTGTTCTGAAACCTCATTGGGAACATTTGCCAGATGTTGTTGCGACCCTTCCCATTCACCATACTGGCTGCAGAAAAAGACATCCACACCCCAGATCAAAGAGGTCCGTCTATGCATCACATCATCACCACTTCCCAGCAATCCAGTGATGCTGGGACATTTTGGTGTCTTTGGGGGGGGGGTCCTTGAAGCAGGTATTCTGTCTTTGGGGTGCTTTGCCTGACAAGCAATGGAAGCAAGCAAGTAGGTGGACAGAAATGAGGGCCCCACCCCACCCCCGCCAATCTGCTGCCTGAGGCAACTGCTTCAGTTGGTCTTATGGATGGGCCAGATCCGGGTTCTAGCACAGATATATTCTAACATGGCTGAATGGCAGGACGTAAAATATTCTTATTTTTAGTTTCTTGAGCGGAAAAAATTGTGACAGTTGTAAAGAATTTCCTGTATCCCCCAAGTTGCCTGGCTTTCGGGATACAAGGAGGTTAAGAGTCACCAAACTGGTGTGGAGAGAAGAGTGCATGCTTTGCAAATTAATTTTGAGAGATTGTTGCATTGTAGAACAATCAGGCAAGGCTCTGTTGTGTCCACCTGTGACTCAAGAACTGAGACATGCCCCTCTTTCTGTCCATGAAAAGAGGAAGGTATGAAACATGTGCCAACACTTCCTTCCTTCCTTCCCTTTCCCTTTCCCTTTCCCTTTCCTCCCTTTCCCTTTCCCTTTCCCTTCCAGAAGTTGATACGCATGGATCTTTCCTACCTGCGGATATTGAGGTGCCTTAACTCTCCATAGCCAAATTATAGCAACTCAACCATACATACGGAGATGGCTGGGAGCTTTCTAAGAGCCACATGAAGAATGTACACATCCACATTGCTGTACTATCTCTGCTCGACATCAAAGGATGCATCCGAGCAAGCAACACGCCTCCCCATGTATTCTACCACGTGTGGGAGTGGGACAGGACAGGCAAGATTTGACACACAACTGAGGACCCCCCCCAAGTCAACAAATTAGTTCAGACCTAAGGAGGTCTATGGGTTTATAATACAAACCCCTCTTCAGTGTCCATCATATCTCAGGTGCTGGGGGGAAGGAGACAGACCTGGGGAGAGACAATAAGATTTGGAAGGATTCCGGTGTCAGGGACCTGAGGCATTGAATGGAAGAACCTCACTGTCCCAAACCCAGTGAGCTGCCCTGGATTGTGGATGTTCTGGCTTTGAACCTTCCTTCACAGAAGATGAGACAGGGTTGATTCCGGTGACTGGCAGGCAATCAATAGTCCCCCAGACAATTATTTGTTCTTCCTTATTGCAAGATTATAGGCCAGCGGGTGGCGCAGTGGGTTAAACCGCTGAACCATGAGCTGTCGATCGAAACGTTGGCAGTTTGAATCCGCGACGGGGTGAGCTCTCGTTGCTTGGCCAGCTCCTGCCAACCTAGCAGTTCCAAAGCATGTTAAATGCGAGTAGATAAATAGGTACCGCTTGCAGGAAGGTAAACAGCGCTCCGTGTTCCAGCCGCGTGCCACGCGCTGCGGCAAGGAGAGTCATGCCGGCCACATGACCACGGAGGCGTCTTCGGACAACGCTGGCTCTTTGGCTTTGAAATGGGGATGAGCACCACACCCTAGAGTCGGACACGACTGGACTTAATGGTCAGGGATCACCTTTACCGATTGCAAGATTAGGAGCCTGGTTTTTGCGCAGGGTAAAAAAAAGCAGCCTTCTCAGCTCTCTGCGGCACTTGAAGCTTCAACTCCCAAATGCAGCCACTGGCCTAATTTTGAAATGCAAAACAACCCCGCCAGTCTCGGGTGCGAGAGGCGTTACTATATATTTTGGCGCCTGGTTCGGGGGGGGGGAATTTTGCGCCCCTAGGGAACGCTCTCTATCTATTTAAGGCAGAATAATGGACATGAGGTCCAGCAGAGTTGGAAGGCCAGGAGCCATTTCTCTGGGGTTGTTGCTGAAAATGAGACACTGAGCTCCATGGGCTACAAATGCATGGAAGGCCAGGATCCCCCTGGCCACTCCCTGCAATCCACCAGTAACCCGGACCCCCTTATCAGTGGACAGTGGTAGAGCAATACGATCTGTGAAGCATGTCACTCCATCACTGTGACTTCTGATTGGCTGGAGGCGTAGGGGAACAAGAAAGAACCAATGTGAGTCTTCCAACTTCCATTCCCCCCCCTCCAGCCAATTAGGTTTCTCCTCTCAAACCCATGACATATAGAGCATCCAAGAGAAGGCTGTGCAATTGGCCAGAAGGATTTTAAGGTGTTTGATATGGAAATAAAAAACATTCCCATTAGTGCCGCCTTAAATACAGCTGGTTCAGCATCTCCATCCCACAGCATCTGATTACAGGAAAATTGTGGTCTGTAGCTGGAAATGGACATGCTGTTTGCATTGTGTGGCCTGTGTGGATGTTGGCCAGGGCTAGACAATCAGCTAACTATAGATAATCAGAATCTTGAACACAACTTCAGCCCACTCCCACCCTCCCTCAGATTTCTCACTCAGGTTTGTAGAAACTGGTTTAAGCAAACTAGGATTCCTGTCACTCACATGAGCAGGGGTGACATCTGGAATAGTTAGGGGAACACATGTTCTTCTTAGTCTTCCTTCCAGCCACATTCTCACCCCTCACTGTGGTTTGTTGAGGGTTTGAAATGGCCCATTATGTGACCTGTGTTTGTGGCACTGAGGCTTTGCAACTCTCTCCCTTTCTTCAGGGGCATCTCTGAATTACCAGTGTGCTGCTGCTGAAGGAGGCTGCAATTATCCCATGGTGATTGAGTGTGCAGAAGGTGATGATATCTGCGTCAGTACTGCTTTTAAAATTTCCATTGGTGAGTATGGTGGCATTTTATTCAACTTCATGCTTCACAAGATATAGCACACTAGGGGATGACTCAACTCTGTCCTTAAGGGGGGGCCTCAACAGTCTGCCCTCCATGAGACCCCTCCCACTGTGCGCCCCCCCAGAAAATCCCTTCACCTTGACACAGCAAGGACTGTTAGTGCAGGTGACGTCTCAGAGATCAGCTGGTCAGACCTGCTGTGGGTCCCGGGGACTCGGCAGCCGCTCAGCGATGCTTTGCTCCAACGAACGTTCTGGCGAGGCTGGAACATTATTCCCCAGGTGACGCTGCAAAGCATCAAGGACTTGCACAGGTTCCAAGTGTGATCTCAGAGAGATCCTATAGGTCCCTTACAAAGCACTTCAGGTCAGATATCTGATCACTGCAACTTGCACGCACGTTAAAATCTATGGAGAGAGAGAGAGAGAGAGAGAGAGAGAGAGAGAGAGAGAGAGAGAGAGAGAGAGAGCGCAACTGCACAAAGTTAACTCCGGTAACACGACTGGAACAGAGTGTTGAAACTGGAAGACATTTTGCCAAAGGTCCGTTCAATTTGTCACTTTTTACAATTTGCACAGTGAGACACATATACGGGTTTTGATGCCATGTAATAAAAAGAAAAAACTTGTCCTTTACCCGTTCTCCAATACCGCTGACGGATCTCCTTCTAGGCAGCCGTCACAGAAGGAGATCCGTCAGCGGTATTGGAGAACGGGTAAAGGACAAGTTTTTTCTTTTTATTACATGGCATCAAAACCCGTATATGTGTCTCACTGTGCAGTAATTTCGGGCCATGAAAGTTACAGAAAAAGATTATTTTTACAATTTCATTGTTATCCTGTCTCAGTTCTTATCAGGAGGGTATAACCGAGTCTTGCCAAGCCGATGAATACATCGGTATTCAGTGCCACTATTCAGAGCCATGGAGACGTTCTATCACCATCCATGCTTGAAGGGCTTGTTTAATAACCTTCCCCAGGGAACCCCACCAGGTACTATCTCTGGAGACTGTTTAGAGGCTACTTAAAAACACAGACCCGTTGCTTCTGCCAGACTCCAAACCTGATCTCTGCAGTGTAATGAGAGTTGAGCAAAACAGTTATTTGTTTCTCACAGCATCATCAGAGACTGAGCAAGGAAGAGGGAGGAGCAGAGCAGGAACGAGGTACCTAGTACATGGTGCACAAGAAGCAGAGGCAAGACCAGACACAGATCGTTCTCAGGCGTCTCAGCTCCTGCTTCCAGATTGTTCTCAAAGCTAATTCAGCGTCTGTTGATAATTGATCTCCTCCCTCAAGAAGGCAACACGATGTCAGCAATGAATGATAGATTTGTGACGCTGTCGTCCAGTCTTTGCAACAGCTTCTGGCGATGGATGTGTTATTCGTTTTGATCCAGGGCCAGACCAAGGCCTCCTTCCTGGCAGCTGAGGCACTTCCCCAAATCCTGGCCTCCTACTCAGGGCTACATGAGCTGCTGCTGCTGCGACCACCTTCTTTCCAGCTTCTCTCATTCACTCAATAGGGTCAGAAAGAGGGGAACAGAGCAGGAGAGGAAGTGCGGAGGAGACAGGATCCGACCGACCCACCTTTTCAAATCCAGGGAGCAAGAGGAGGGTGGAGGCGGGCAGGCGGGGGCCGTTCCACGCACACCCACCGTTGACCCCCTCCGTCAGCCTCATGGAGGGGCTTGTCCTGCTCCTGTCTTCCCCAATGGATTCCTGTAACGTTCGGTATTCGTAGGCCCCTGAAAATGCAGCTGTGAGCACCGTGATGTGCAGACAGCCTCACAGTGCGATCCTGTGCCTGTCTACTCAGGAGTAAGCCCCATAGAGGTTAATGCCCCAGTCCTATCTGATGAGATCCTAACCTCCTTTTCTCAGCCAGACACACCCCTGACTCCTCAGACAGACCTACAAGGAGACCCCTTGGAGGCCAGGGCCGAGGGTGGGAGATTTTGTCCGTGAGGTCTTGGAGGGTATGGAACATGTGTTACACTTCCCAGCTGCAGAAATTGAGGTGCCTTAGCTCTCCAAGGCAGTGCAGGGCCAAACTACAGCATCTTCCCAAACATACATATGTAGATAGCTGGAAACTATCTTAGAGCCCATGAGAAATGTGCAAGGTCACATTGCTCAACTATCCCTGCTCTGAATTCAAAGGACAAATAGGAATAAGCAACACACCATCCAATGAATTATACCACTTGTGGGAGTGGGTCAGGAATTGACACACAACTCACACACACACACACAAGTGACACATGTATAAAATTATGCATGGGATGGAGAGAGTGAATAGAGAGAAGTTCTTTTCCCTCTCACACAACACTAGAACTAGGGGACATCCACTCAAATTGAGTGGAGGGAGGATTAAAATAGACAAAAGAACATATTTCTTTACCCAGCGTGTAATTGGTTTGTGGAACTCCTTGCCACAGGAGGTGGTGACAGTGGCGTTCTGAGCCCTCCCGGCGCCTGGGGGTGCGGGGGCTGGAGCGCCCCGTCGCACCAGAGCCCGGCTGCCGCGCCCCTCCCCCGGAAGCGGTGCGTCACCGGCTTTCGGAGAGGCTCTGCTCCAAGGACGGGATAAGCCCTCTTCAGAGCAATCGCCCAGTTCGGCGGTCGAGGGCTTTGTGAGAAGGCCGAACGCGTTGACGGCTTTTATTTGGTTTTTTTGCGCATGCGCAGAACCTTTCTGAGGGCAAACGGGCTGCCCCGAGCCCAGCTGCCGCGCCCCCCGGAAGCACCACGCCCACTCAGCGCCTGGGGTTCAGCACACCAGCTCCCCCATAATAAAGTTGCCACAGGAGGTGGTGATGGCACCTGGCCTGGATGCCTTTAAAAGGGGATTGGACAGATTTATGGAGGAAACGTCCATCACCGCTTACAAGCCATGATGGGGATAAGCAACCTCCTGGTTGTAGGAGTAGGTTTTCTTTGTGCCAGGTGCAAGGGAGTGGCGACAGGATACAGGTATCTTGTTGTCGTGTGTGCTCCACCCTGAGGCATCTGGTGGGGCCACTGTGTGATACAGGAAGTTGGACTACAGGGGCCTTTGGCCTGATCCAGCAGGGCTCTTCTTGTTCTTATGTTCTTAACTGAGGACCCCCCACCTCAACAGATGAGTTCAGACCAGGGAGGTTGAAGAATGGCTATTATGGGTGCATGTTTAACCCCTCCCCCGCTTCTAACGTTCTGAGAGGAAGGTGATGAACCTGGAAGGAGTTTGTGTTAGCCAAAATGCCTTTGTAATTAGGGGAATAGCTTTTAAATATGGCAATTTGGCATGTATAGCATCTTGATACCTGTGTATACCAGGGTCCAGCTGGTATACACAGGTATAATTCCGTTTTAAATAATATTGAAGACACATGTGGTTGCTTACCAATATTTACTAAATAGTTCAGGCAAGAATCATACAAAAATACAACCATAAACATCATACAGAGAACTAGGAAACTTAGATAGAACAACATAGAATAGCAGGTTCTGGCCTTTTACTTGGGTAATATTTACCTAATCCTGGAAAGTTCACCTTGGCTGCAAAGCTGTGTTCATGGCATAAGCCAGCAGTGAATGAAAAGAGGATAAAACAAATTGGGTCTGAACTGGTCAGAGTAACAGTCTGTAGAATGACTGAGAAGTCAAGTTAAGAGTGGGGGGAGGGGGAAGAGGGAGGGAGGCAGAGAGAGATAGCAGCAGCAGCGTCGCGACGACGCGCGTCACCCCAGAGCGGGGGCGTGCATCGCCCTTAAGGGGGAGGCTCCGCCCCTGCGCGTGACGTCACGCGCAGGAGCAGAGCACCCTCCCCGCTCCGTTTTCGGCTCATTTTGGAGCCAAACGGACGCAAGGGAGGGCGGGCGGGCGATGCGGAATTGCGCATCACCCCTGTACGCGCGATGCCCCCCGGCGGCCCGCCCCCCCCCCCGCTTCCCCCCGTCGACACCAGTGGATAGCAGGATGGAGCACAGAGCTCACCGGTGTCCAGAATGCAAGAGAGAGTTAGCAGGCTGATAACCTGCCTTCTTAAAACCTACACACAGAGGAGGAGTTTTTGGCTCTTACGCTGCAGAAAGAAAACACCTTGTATGGGCTGGAGGTGTATTTGTGGGAGGAGACAGACATTCACATACATCAGGACAGAGGAGGAGGAGGAGAGATGGCGAGATGGCTTGCTGGTCCAGCCAATAAGGAGCTGGCTTGAGAAAAGGAGAGGCTGGGATGACTCATCTCAGGTGTTCCAGGTGGGCCACACCTGATGATATTTTTTTTTTATATAATTTTATTTATTAACCACAAAAACTACAGGGATAATAGGGTAGGGAAAATCATAGGGCAACAAGGGTAACCAACATGAAACAAATGGAAAAATAACTAACGGACGTCGAACTACATTAAAATGACTATTCACACTCTTCAATTATGCTAAACAAAATTAACTTCATACATATTCCAACCCCACTATCTTTTACCTCCTTACATCTACTAATAATCTAATATTTTATTTTATCTTTTCAACTAATCATAAAATGGTTGCCACCAATCTAGTTTCTTTTTAACATCTCCTTCTCTTAATCTTTCCGTTAAAATATCTAATTCTATCAAGTCATAAATCTTAATTATTAACTCATCAATATCTGGTATCGTCTCAACTTTCCACTGCTGAGCATATAACAACCTAGCAGCAGTAACTATATGTATAATAATATATTTATCTTTTTGAAATACTACTGATGTCATTATATTCAAAAGAAATAATTCTGGTACGAGCAACAGCGTATGTCGTAATATCCCTTCCAATGCCGCATGGACCATCCTCCAAAATTTTCTTGCTTTTTCACATGTCCACCACATATGGAAAAAAGAACCTTCCAAATTGTTGCATTTCCAACATGTACTCGAAACATTCTTATACATCTTACATAACTTCTTAGGTGTTAAGTACCATCTATAAAACATTTTATAAAGGTTTTCTTTATATGCAACAGCTTTAACCATTTTAATACCAGAATTCCAAACCTGTTCCCACTCTTGAAAGTAAATCTCTCGTCCCAAATTTTGTGACCACTGTATCATAACATCTTTAACTGTTTCATCTATCATCTCAAAGTCCAACAAAAAATCGTACATTTTAGTTACATATTTGTCATCATCATTTAAAAATACCTTATCAAAGTCAGTATCACCCAGGTGGAAACCCACTTTTTGATCTTCCCGTATCCTGCTTCTAATCTGATTTTGAAACCAAGTGTCCATCAGGATACCTTTCATCCTCAATTGATTCTCATCCCATAGTTTCCCCTGGGGATCAATCAGATCTTTATATGATCTATTTTGAGAATCTTTTATCCAATCTGGTCTGTTAGCCACTTCTAACGGTTTCACCCAGCCGGGTATTTTATCATAAACCTTATATCTAACCTGCTCCCATGCCCATAGTAAAGATTTCCTTAAGGTATGTCTTTTAAAAAACGCATAATGTTTAGCTTTATCATAAATCAAAAAGGCAGGCCATCCAACTTCTAGCCCTTCTGCTTCTAGGGTAACATAGTTCTCTTTACTTTTCAAAACCCAATCTCGAACCCATTGCAGAACTGTAGCTTGATAATAACACAACCAATTCGGGACGGCCATCCCTGCCCTCTTCTTTTGATCTTGTAACAGTTTCAAACGAACACGAGGTTTCTTGCCACTCCAAATAAATCTTGTTATCATCTTATCTAAATCAACGAAGAAAGTTTTTTTCATAATTATTGGAATTGTTTGGAACAGAAAGAGTAACTTAGGTAAAACATTCATCTTGATTACTGAAACCTTTCCACTTATTGACAATTGTAAATTTTTCCATCTCTCCAAGTCCTGTTGGATTACTTCCAATATCTTAATATAATTATCCTGCATCAAAGAACTCACTTTTTTTGACAGATTAACGCCCAAATATTTAACCTTCTCCGTTATCTGGAAACCCAATTCCTTGATGTCTCCAATTTCTTTTGAATTCACATTTTTGAGCAATATTTTTGTCTTCTGATAATTCACCATCATCCCTGCTACAGCACCATATTCTAACAAGTCTTCTTTAAGTATAGGTAAGGTCTCTTTTGGATCTTCAAATATAAACACCAAATCATCTGCATATGCCTGTAGCTTGATGTGATGATTTTTTATCTTGAGCCCCCTTATTCTCTCATCATTTCTAATTGATGATATTTAGCACATCAATGGGGGTTCTCCTTCCTGGCAGACTGTCACTTAGCAAGACTTTGGCTATGTCCATTCAGTCGAGAGGGGGAAGAGAATGGAATGTGCGTGCATGGTGTGAGCATTTTGGGTTCATGGCGTGCTAAAATGCTGAATGCTGATCAGATCCTTCCCCTCCTGGCTTCTCTTGGCTCTCTGGGGGAAGCCTGTTACGGCCTGGTCCATGGTGCAGGAACACAAGCGGCATGACCTTCGCTTTGTGTCATAACACAGTCCAGCTCACAAGTCCAGCTCAGAAGTCCTTGGCATCAAACATAAAGTCTCTTGACAACAAACATTTTATTTATTTATTTATTTATTTTTCACATTTTTATACCGCCCTTCCTCCAAGGAGCTCAGAGTGGTGTACATATTTCCTCTCCTCCTTTTTGTCCTCACAACAACCCTGTGAGGTAGGTGGGGCTGAGAGATAGTGACTGGCCCAAGGTCACCCAGGAAGCTTCATGGCTGAGCGGGGATTTGAACCTGGATCTTCCAGGTCTAAGTCCGACTCCCAAACCACTACACCATCCTGGCTCCATTTTAAAAGTCATTTCGCAACAATTGACAATAAGATTTGGAAGGAATCAGGTGGGTTGAACTGGGAGATCCTCACTGTGGGTATTGTGGCCAAGCCTATGAGCTGCCATGGACCGTAGATGATCAGGTTTTGAGCCTTCCTTCAGTCACACAAGACAACAGCATGTTACTTCTCAAGACTGGCAGGAAGCATGAAGCCTCTGCATCGGACTGGCCTGCTAGCAATAGCCCTGGACTAAGTTTTTTCTTCCATTTTCCAAGGTAATGAGCACGGGCTTTGCGTAGGGTAAAAACAACAGTCTCACGCATCTGCTACAATCTGAGCTTCAACGCCCAGTTACTGACCTCAATTCCAGAAGCAAAACAAGTCGTTCAAGCATGGGTGGTGATAGAACCTCTCCATGACTCCCAGCTCTCTGCCTCGGACAGGTGGCAAAAATGAAATCTTTGTTGATCTGCCACCTTTAAAAGCTACTCCAGCATCTTACCACCTCCAGTGGGTGACCTCACCTTGTGTAAATGATAGGGCCGGCCCAGCTGGGGTGAGGGTGGGTTGTCACACGTATTACCAAACTGTAGGATGCTGAAGGATTGGGGAGCAACAGAGGCAGTTGCAATGAGGAAGATGCATTCTGGGAAGACACACAGGCTGCCGGAGGAAGCTGGAAACACAGCAATAGTGGCACTGAATTGTATTCACTGGCTTGGGAAGACCCGGTGATACCCTCCTGATAAGAACAGAGACAGGATGACAGAGAAGATTCAAAAGGTGCCATAGGATTCCAACTAAACTGGCACAAGGTTGTTAAAAGATCTAGCATAGATATAACTTTATGAGGCTGAATGGCAGGATATACATTCTCCTTGTTTTTTGTTTCATCAAAACAAAAATCTGACATATATGAAGAAAAACACCCACCTGAGGTCTCTCGGCTTTTGGGGTGTAAACAGATTAAGAGTCACCAAATTGCAAGAGAAAGATCACTGACCTCAGAGAAATTAATTGGTACAATATGCAATGTCATTGTGGTCTTTAGCACCCAGGATATTGAAATTCAGATTTGGACAGATTGATTGGACCTTTGACAAAATGTCTCCCAGATTCAACACTCTGTTCCAGCCAAGTGTTACCGGAGTTCTTGGAAAACATACAGACTCCATTGGAATTGCTTCCGGCCCCACCCCAAACCAATTATGCTCAGCTCAGGTGTTGCCCTGGGGCTCCTCTCCGCCTATAAATTCCTCTGATTAAGCCCCTGGATGCACCATTCGCCGTGGTTGGTTCAGCTCTGCTCCGACTCCTCTGTGGCTTTGAATCTTTCCTGCACTATGAAGGTTCTGCTGACCACCTGCCTCCTCTTCGGCCTGCTTCCTGCAGGTGAGTAGATATCCAAAAGGCAGGGTTCTTTTTATGAACTGAGCAGAGGGACTGAGAATATTATGAGTTCTTCACAGGACAATAAAATATCTACAAGAACACAAAAAGGAAGATCTGGGAGGAGGGGTAGGGTTCCTAGGCATTCAGATATTTCAGTGCCCCTCCAGCACTTCAGTCTTTTACCCCATTACAACCACCTTGACCCTGCATGGTCTCTAGGCTGCGGAGTCCCAAGGCTGAAGCCTAGTCAGCCTTATGGATAATATACACACCCCTGTCTGGGAGGCTGGACCACAAGTCATTCAGAATGGACATGATGTCTAGCAGAGTAGACTTTGAAGGCCAGGAGCCGTTTCTCTGGGGTTGTTGCAGAAAATTAGAAACTGAGTCCCATGGGCTACAAATGCATGGAAGGAGCTGGGTTTTCTTGGTCCCTTGGAGGCGAGAGAGGAGCAGATCAGAGATTAGCAGAAGGAAGATGCAGGATTTCAGAGCCATGTAGAAGAGGGTGTGAACAGTCCAACATTGGCAACACCAGGGGCAGCATCAGTGGTTGGCCAGGGTGGACACTAGCCAGGAACCTCTTGCCTCTCAGTGCCCCCCTGCCCCCCCCCCAGTAATCCACCAGTACTCAACAGTGGAGAGCGGTAGAGCAATGCGCTCTGTGGGGCATGTCACTCCATCACTGTGAAGTGTGATTGGCAGGAGGGGTAGTAGGGGAACGAGAGAGAGCCATGTTGAGTCGTCCAGCTTCCGTTCCTGCTCGCACACACCCACCCCGCCAGCCAATTAGGTGGCTCCTCTCAGACCCATAGCATCTGGAGCATCCAAAACAAGCCTGTGCAATTGGCCAGAAGGGTTTTGCAGTGTTTGATTTGGAAATACAAACCACTCCCTTTAGTGCCCCCGTAAACAACAACAACATCACCACTACCACCCTAAAGCATCTGACTACAGGGACATTGTGGTCTCTAGCTGGAAATGGGCATGCTGCTTGCATTGTGTGGCTTGTGTGCTTGTTGGGCCAGGGCTGGACAATCAGCTAACCATAGTTAGTCAGGATCGTGAACACAGCTTCAGCCCACTCCCGCCACCCCTCTCAGATATCCAAGTGTGTAGAAATTGGTTTAAGTAAACTTGGATTCCCTGTTGCATGAGCAGAGGTGGCATTTAGAATTCTTAGGGGAGCACATGGGAGCACATAGGCTTGTTACTCATCCAGCCACATTCTTGCCCCTCGCTGTGGTTTCTGGAGGGTTTGACGTGACCCATTACGTGACCTGGGTTGGTGGCACTGAGGCTTTGCAACTCTCTCTCTCTCTGTATGCAGTGGCATCTCTAATATGTGAGCAGTGTGCTGGCAAAAACGAAGCTTGCAATAATCCCATGGTGATTGAGTGCTCAGAAGATGAAGACAGCTGTTTCCGTTTCCTTGGTAACGTTATCATTGGTGAGCATGGTGATATCTTATTCCACTTCATGCTTAACAATGTGTTCTCATGTCTTGCTCACTATAGCAGTAGGGGATAAGTCAGCTCTGTCTTTCATGTGGGTCCTCTACAGACTGCCCTCCATGAGACCCCTCCCACTGTGTTTGTCCCAAGAAAATCCCTTCTCCGTTACAGAACAAAGACTGTTGGTGCAGGTGAAGTTCCAAGTAGAGTTCACAAGAGAGAAAACACTGAAAACAGAAATACAGAAAGAGCTGAAGAACATACACAGAAAGGGAGGTTGCACGCCTGTTTTGTCCCATATGACATATCAATAAATTCCACCAAATCACCTTTTTTAGGGGCTACTTCAATGCTGCACCATTTTTTCATGGGCCCCTTCTAGTTAAGTTCTAAGTCAGGAATGGGGAACCTCCGGCCCGAGGGCCATATTCGTCCACGGGAACGGACCGATCCGGCCCGCGTGGGACCAGACCGGTGGCTCCGCCGGCACCACCGCGCGCCTCCTCCTTTTCAAAGCGGCCTTCCTGGACCTGCGCAGAATGCTGCTGAGGGCAATCTCGGCCTCAGCAGCGCTCTGCGCATGTCCAGGAAGGCTGCTTTTAAAAGGAGGAGGCGCCGAGGTGACGCATCACCTCAGCTACTCCTTCTGAAAGCAGCCTTTCTGTGCCTGCGCAGATCGCCGCTGAAGCCGAGAGATTGCCCTCAGCGGTGATCTGCGCAGGTACAGAAAGGCCGCTTTGAAAAGGAGGAGGCGGGGAAGGCAGCGACGGCCCGGAGCCTGAGGTAAGTTGGAGAGCGGTCGGTGGGTGGGTGGGAGGGAGCGAGAACGAGCGAGCGGTCGGTGGGTGGGTGGGTGGGAGGGAGCGAGAGAGAGAGAGCGGTGGGTGGGTGGGAGAGCGAGCGAGCGGTGGGTGGGAGAGAGAGCGGTGGGTGGGTTAGAGCGGTAAATTCGAGCGGTGAGGGGAGCCCAAAAATTTCTAATTTTCCCCATGGGAAAATGCCCCCCCCCCCGCAGATAGGTTCCCCACCCCTGTTCTAAATGTATTCAAAATACAAATAATTTTTCATATTTATTTATTGATTTATTTTAAAGAATGTATACCCTGCCTTTCTCCCAGCAAGGGCACTCAAGGCAGCTTTCAATAAAAACATTAAAATCAGTGGCGCCTCTAGCCCAAAATTTACTAGGGGCACACCCTCAACTTTCCGCCCCCTCCTCCTTTCTGCTCCCACTGTATATTCCTTGCAGCCGCCTTTGGCGGCGGCGGTGGCGGCTATTGGGGGGGCGCAAATTCAACCTTCCGCCCCGGGCCCCTCCTCCCTTCTGCTCCCCCTCTATGCTCCCTGCCGCCAGTGGTGTTACTGTTCACATATTCCGTTACAGCAAGTGCAAGCTATTTATTTAAATAGATTCTTTCATCAAGAGCCAGTGCTTTTACATGGGAGTAAGCCCCATTGACTATAATGGGACTTACTTCTGAGAAGACATGCCTAGAGTGGGCTGCCTGCAAATCACTTCCCTTTTAGATCTTTCAGCAAAAGAGCCAGTGCTTTTGGATGTAGAAGAAACTTAGCCAGTTTTAAGAAGTTGTTCATATCACTGGATCCATCAAGTTCTTCAAAGGACAGCTATTTCTTTAACATATATGTATTTTTAGTTATTTAAAAAGGTGTTTAAAAAGGTGTTAAAAAGGTGTTTAAGGGGGCAGCAACCCTATCCTCACTTACGTGGGAGTAAGCCCCATTGACTATAATGGGACTTACTTCTGAGTAGACATACTGCTTCCCTTTTAGATCTTTCAGGACACTGCAGGACCCAGTAAAATAGGAAAATTAAATTAGCGACCCAGTAAAAGTAATGAATATTGACAGAAATGTATGCTAGAAGCAAAGATTTACTTGTTTTTGAGGATATGGGCTCTCCTGGGCTCTCCACGTTGCCACACAAACCTCCAGACTCGTCTTGCTTTTAACGCGGCTGTCTCTCCTTGGCGCTCCTTAGTTTAGATGACCGCTCTCCCTCCCCTTTTGTTTCCTCAGCTCAGGTATTGATTTTAACAAGTCCTCCAGGCTCCACCTTTCTTTTTCAGCCCTTTGCAAATGCAGAGCGAGCGAGCGAGCAGGATCTACGCTAACGCTGCGGCAGCCTCTGCCTCGCCTCACATTATGGGGGAAAAAGTTTTAAAGGGCAGCTTCAGCGCCAGCAGCCGCGCTTCAGAGCGGCAACTGGCGCTGAAGCTGCCCTTTAAAACATTTTTTCCCCATATCGGCGCCCCCAGAAGCAGCACGCCCACTTGGCGCCTGGGGCCCAGGGCCACAGGGTCCCCCCATCATACGACGCTACTGATTAAAATACATATATACATTAAAATAATTAAAAACAAATCATTAAAACAATTAAAATAAACAACCCCATTGGGTCACCTATATTTACATTTGTTAAAAGCCATTTGTTAAAAAGCTAGCCCACCATGTCAGACATCGAATGCTAACCTGAATAAAAATCTCTTAAGACCCCACCGAAAGGTCTCTAAAGAGGGAGCCGTTCTTAATTTCAGGGGGAGGGATTGATTGATTGATTGATTGATTGAATTCCATAATTGGGGTGCCACTGCCGAGAAGGCCCTATTCCGTGCTGCCATCCCCCTCACCTCCGTCAATGGTGGCACGTTTAACAGGGGGCCCCCTGATGACCTCAGAGTACGGGTCGGATTATAAGGAAGGAGGTGGTCCCTCAAATAACATTAACAATACCCTGGACCCGAGTCGTTAAGGACTTTAAAAGTCAAAACTAGCACTTTGAATTGTGCCCGGAAACGAACCGGCAGCCAGTGCAGCTGCCGAAGCAACGGTCCGACTCAGTCGAACCGACAGGCCCCGGCAACCACCCGGGCCGCCGCATTCTGCACTAGTTGCAGTTTCCGAACAGTCTTCAAAGGCAGCCCCACGTAGAGCGCATTGCAGTAATCTAGTCTAGATGTCACTAGGGCATGGGTCACTGTGGCCAGGTCTGCACGATCCAAGTACGGTCGCAGCTGGCGCACCAGCCGAAGTTCAAAGTTCAGTGTCAAAAAACCCACCATGATTGAATGGAATTTCTACAGATCCAAATATGTCTTTCTGATTCCTTTTCATAGAAGTCGTTACCCTCATGACTGTCTCTGCAAAGACATGTGTTAACTCCAAATACTGGCGCACAGGCACCTACTTTCTTGCTACAGAAGGGAACATTTCCACCATTGGAAAAGTTGAACTCTGCCAGACAGACATGTGCAATAAGAAAAACATCCGTTGTAAGTATCTCCATTTCCTTAGAGTGAAAAGTGTAGACATTTTACATCCCCCCCCCAATTACCCATAGTAAAATAATAACTGGGCAAAGATTCATATTCCTACATTATTATGATGGTGGGGAGAATGAGGCATCTGCCAACACCATAGACTCTATGGCTTCATTTTCTGAGATGGACCTCATAGCCCCATGTAAAATGCAGAACGTGGTTGAGAAGCTGCTGGGATGGTGACCACATATCCTGTGTGGAGAACTAGCCCTCCTGGGAATTGCAGTTCTGTAAGAATGAAGGGGATTAATGCAATTTGACCCAACTCTCATTCCCAGTATTCTTCGAGGGATGCCATGATGGATAAAATCATGATTACCCAAGATAAAAGGAGAAGTGTATATAAGGGCAAAGTGTGTTCTAATTTCCTTGGGTCTGTTTAAACATGTGGGTTGGAGTATCAGCATCCCTGGTAAATGCTTGGCTGATCTTAGGAGGGATCAAGGGCTCTTCTGCCTCCTCGTAGAAGGGAGGACCACTATTCCTCTGAAGAGCAGTCAGTAAAATCCAGACTTCATTGCAAGTCCCAAGCAGCTACCCTTAAGAACTGCAGCCAGAATCAGAGGTCCAGATCACCCACAGAACCACTTGGTGTAACACCAAACATGTTTTTAGAGAAATCTAGCAGATTTGCCTCATCTGCACAGCGGATTTGAATTGCCAAACGCAGGAGTGAGAGATTGGTTCCTTGCAGGTTTAGACAACAGGTGGATGCAAGGTGCCAGAGGTGAGGAAATGAGCCAAATGCATGTGCTGAGTGCAGTGTTTCATTTTGGCAGTGCCACGTCGCAGTGAGCTTCCAGAAAATGGGCGGGAGTGTCCAGCTTGCCTATCCTTCGATTCAGATCACTGCGAGTCTCAGAAAACGATCTCCTGCCGGGGCGATGAGTCCAAGTGTTTGAGTTTCGGCGCTACAGGCAAAGCACGTAAGTCATGCAGCTAAGAGGTTTGTTTGTTTGCTCTCTCCAAAGACACACATCCCTATTCCAACCCCCATCCTCACAAGGCCTTTATATGATTCATTTTCGACAGACCCCTCCATTTGCCAAATACCGTCAATTCTTGGTATGTGCGGGCATTAGGTTCCTAGTAAACCCAGCAGATACTGAATCATGGATACTGAATCATTGGTCCTTTGGGATGAATGTGGTTAGGGGGGAAATCAAATTGGCACAAATACCTTCAGAATCACTGGCGTCACTGCAGGGGGGGCGGAGCTCCAAGTTCCATCGGGCTCCGACTCTCCGTTACACGACGGGAGAAAGCGGCCCTGCCCCCTCGCCTTTAGAGCCATTCCGGCCGACGAAAGCACTTGTCCCCTAGTTCTAGTGTTGTGTGAGAGGAAAATAACTTCTCTCTATCCACTCTCTCCATCCCATGCATAATTTTATATGTCTCATAAGAACATAAGAACATAAGAAGAGCCCTGCTGGATCAGGCCAAAAGCCCATCTAGTCCAGCTTCCTGTGTCACACAGTGGCCCCACCAGATGCCTCAGGGAGCACACGAGACAACAAGATACCTGTGTCCAGTCGCCACTCCCTTGCACCTGGCACAGAGAAAACCCACTTCTAAAAAACCAGGAGGTTGCTTATGGCTTGTAACCTGTGATGGTCTTTTCCTCCATGAATTTGTCCAAACCCCTTTTAAAGGCATCTAGGCCAGGTGCCATCACCACATCCTGTGGCAAGGAGTTCCACAGATGAATCACACGCTGGGTAAAGAAATATTTTCTTTTGTCTGTTCTAACTCTCCCTCCACTCAATTTTAGTGTGTGTCCCCTGGTTCTGGTGTTGTGCGAGAGGGAAAAGAATTTCCCTCTATCCACTCTCTCCATCCCATGCATAATTTTATAAGTCTCAATCATGTCCCCCCTCAGGCGCCTTTTTTCTAGGCTGAAAAGCCCCAGACGCTGTAGCCTTTCCTCGTAAGGGAGGTGCTCCAGCCCACGAATCATTCTGGTCGCTCTTTTCTGCACCTTTTCCAATTCAATTATATCCTTTTTGAGGTATGGTGACCAGAACTGGACACAATACTCCAGATGTGGCCTCAATCATGTCCCCCCTCAACCGCCTTTTTTCTAGACTGAAGAGCCCCAAACGCTGTAGCCTTTCCTCATAAGGAAGATGCCCCAATACTAAATACTATACTAAAGATGCGGCCTTACCATCGGTTTGTCCAACGGCATAATAATATTGGCCGTTTTATTCTCAATCCCTTTTTTAATGATCCCAAGCATGGAATTGGTCTTCTTCACAGCCGTCACACACTGGGTCAACAGTTTCATCGACCTGTCCACCAGTACCCCAAGATCTCTCTCCTGATCCATCACAGACAGCTCAGAACCCATGAGCGTGTATGTAAAGTTTTGATTTCTTGCCCCAATGTGCATCACTTTACACTTACTTACATTGAAGCGCATCTGTCATTTTGCTGCCCATTCTCCCAGTTTGGAGAGATCCTTCTGGAGCTCTTCACAATCCCTGCTGGTCTTCACCACCTGGAAAAGCTTAGCGTCATCCGCAAACTTGGCCACCTCACTGCCTATCCCCAACCTCCAGGTCATTTATGAACAAGTTGAAAAGCACCGATCCTTTGGGCACAACACTTTTCACCTCTCACCATTGTGAAAATTGCTCATTGACACCCACACTCTCTGTTTCCTAGTTTCAACCAGTTCCTTATCCATAGGAGGACATAAGGGGGTTAAGCTCACCCCCGTTCCCTGAACAACATAGCCACAGATTTCACCACCTCCTTCCACAGAAGGCCTTGCCTCCAACTCTCCCTATTTACCCAAGTCAATCTCAGTTCTCCTGTTTCCTTGGGACTCTCCCTAGTCTTGTTCCAATTTTAGCAAATGGAGAGGACAGTGGTTCTTCCTCAGAGTTCAGACCCTTTGCAAGTGTTTGTAGGAGCTGGAAGGTTCATGCTTCTCCTTCCCAGCCCAGATGTCAGTAAGCGCATGGGTGTGAATACTAAGGCAACACTCAGTTCACAGACAGCCATTTCACACATTACAGCTGCTGGGGCCGGGGGTCTGTTTTTAATGGCTGATAACATTGACAGTCTTCAATTCTATACACACCTGGCAGTAAGTCCAGCTGAACTCAATGGAACTTACTTTTGAGTAGACTTGCTTAGGATCATGCTGTTCCAACCCAATCCAATCTAAACCGCTCCGCCGATGGAGACAAAGGGAACTGAACACTGCCCTACCTAAGTAATGTGCAACACAATCCAATTCTGCCTTTCGTACTTCCTTCCTTTCCCCATTAATGGCGACATCTGCTACACAGACTGAAGGAATAAAAAATATTCCCCTTGGAGCAAGGTGTGCTGGGAAAACTCAGATGGACCCCACAGTTTCGACCCCCATCCCAAAAGACCATCCACCAAAAATAGCAGAATAGGCCAAGACATTTTCAAACACAGAGCAAATTGGCGGGGATATTCATAAGAAGGAGAAACTGGGTTGCTGGAATCAGCGTTAAAATAAAAGGAATAATAAGTGATTAGAAGACAAAAGGAAATGTTCCCTTGGCTGTCAGATCAATGGGGTAGGGTGCCATTGCAGAAGAAATGAAGATGGCAGAAAGAAAGCAGAGCAGAATATTTCACAATGCAGAATTTTAGGAGGAGGGAGTTGCAAAGTTGTCTGTGAGAATTGGGGTGTTACCAATACTTGCCTGGTTTTGTATGTGAAATGTTGGAGGTTGTGGGGCGCTTGTGAACTCTCTCCTTTTTCTTTCCCAGCTGAAGATGTTGAATACAGTGCTAGTTTCCGAGGCTGTGCAACACCAAATTTTTGCAACATTCCAACAGGAGAGGAAGACATGGCTGGCGGTGTGGTTACATTAAACGTCACGCATCTGACATGCACCAATGCTCAGATGTCTCCATCCGCTCTGGAAGGATTCACACCTCATCTCCTGGGGAGCTTGCCATTCATGGTCATGAAGCAGAGACCTCAGGGACCCGGGAATTAAAACATTCACCATCTGAGATTCAGTATTCCTGTCTTCTCGTTTTAGCAGCTGGTGGAGGGTTGGATAAGATGTAACAGGGCAGGTCAAAAAGGGTAAAATAGTCTGGTTCAGGGCTAATGTTAAAGAATGCTATGGTGTGTGGTGAATGGGTTCAATTCTTTCCAAAATATGATCAAAATAAAATGACCCAGGAAACAATATGTTTGTGCGTGTGTGCGTACGTGTGCGTGTTCATGTGTTCTCAAAGAAAACTTGTTGGGGAAGGGAATGGTGTCTGCAAGTGGGGGGAATGGGATAACAGTATTTGCATGTGAATCCAACGCACAGACCCACCCAAAATGACCCACCCAAAATGGCGCCCACATTTTGCCCCCCTTTCCTTTTGTCCATGTAAAGCACACGCACCCTGTTCCCACATCCCCCACTCCTCCTCCTCCGCCACGCAGTTGCTCCTTCAAACTGAATCGTCTCTCTTGATCTGTTTTGAAGAAGCAAGAAAGGGTTGTTTTAGGTCTTTATCATGGAAGCCTCGTTCCATGTCCCCCCCTGCATTCCTTTATTTATTGGAGTCTTCATGGGGCAGAGCATCCAACATGGTATCTAGAGATGTTTTAATCTAGATCTTAATTAGACATCATATCCTGCCCAGGGCCGGCCCATCTATGAGGCCAACTGAAGTGTTTGCCTCAGGCAGCAGATAGGTGGGGTTCGTTCATCTCGGTCTGCCTACTTGCCTCCACTGTCCTCTTTCATTTTCCTTTTGGGGACAGAAAAGAAGGGAAAATGTGGAGGGGAGGGGAGTGCTGAGCTAGAATATGGGAGAGTGCGAGGAGCAATGACAGGCACTTCATCGGGTAAGGGGGGGGCAGCATTTGGCATGCCGCCCCAGGCATACAGAAAGGTTCTTTCTTACAATGTCAGGAGTGGTTGACTCCTGATTGTTGTGTGGACTAGGAGGACTGGAGCAGAAGCAGGCTCTAGCTCCAGAACATTTGGTCTATGGGTTAAATTCTCACTGAATCATCAGCATATCAACCGAGTAATCATATCATGATTACATGCAAAGCTTCATACAGAAAGGGAGTGTTTTAAAAAATTTTTTAAAAAAAGCTGGCTCAGCTGGCTCTGAGTGATAGCAGCTATTGAACGAGAGATCTCTGGACACGTGGATTTGCCAGGACTCTCAGAGCCGCAACCTTCAGTCTCAGGACAGCAGCCTTGTTTCCTCTAAGCATGTGCAAGTTGCATACGCTTGCTGAGTAATCACAGTGCATATCACGTTGCACCCGAGACACTCGTGTGCGTGTGCGTGCGTGCGTGCGTGTGTGTGTGTGTGTGTGGTGGCCAAGTTTAAAGGCTTAACACGTTGCAGATGTAATTTTATATATATTTTGAAAGAGCTCCGTGATTATCCCGTGACCCAGATAACTATCAGATGCCAGTTGCCTGTTTTGAGGTGATGATACAATTCACTGTGTTGTTTCTGGGAGGATTTACAAAAAGGGCAGGAGGGTTCAGTTCTCAGAGAACACACAGGGCTTGCTTTCGCAAGGACACCCCCCCCCCCCCCAGGCTTTGTCTTTTGAAATACAGACTATGCTTCACATCAGACATGGCCAAAAACACACACCCAAGATTTGGTTCAGGGAATCCAGTACCCCATCTGGGGTTACACCACCCTAGTCTTAATTCCAATTCTCTGACCCCTCCTAACTGGGCAAGAGGCACTTTTTCAATCAGTGCTCCTCTTTTATTTAGCAGGGGGAGAGTAACTGCCTCCTTTTCACCCCAGCACAGTCTCTTTTCTGGTGGTTGTTTGCCGGTGGTGTTCTGCATCTTTATTAGATTGTGAGCCCTTTTGAGACAGGGAGCCATTTAATCATTTAATTTTGTCTGTAAATCTGTTGAAAAGTGTAATGTAAATACTGTTGTTAATAATAATAATAATAATAATAATAATAATAATAATAATAATAATAATAATAATAATTTCCACAGCCATGTTGTCTGAGGCCAATCCAAATCTGGATCCAGTTCTCAGTGCTACTAAACATAGGTCATTTTTATTTATTTTTTAAATTTCAGGCAACCAAGATCCCACATGAAAGCCTGGCGTAGCTTATTAATTCAAGCAACATAATCATGCTGAAAACCAGTCATGGCGCTTGGTTGCTGGAGACCCTTGGACACTGCACTGGGCAAGTCCCCCCCCCGTCAAGAAATGGCTGGCGCTTGGCCCATCTGGTTGGGTCATCTGACGGGACTGCGCCCTTGATGCCAGGACCCAGTGAGAGCCAGAACCAGACCCTAGGAAGCCTCCGAGAAGGAAGAGCAGCTGACCCCTGTGAGGAACCCCAGTTCCAACAGTGGGGGTTTCCCGAGTTCCTTAAGGTCAGGTCTCAGAGAGAGAGAGAGAGAGAGAGAGAGAGAGAGAGAGAGAGAGAGAGAGAGAGATGCATGAACAAGCAATGATCATCAGGAACAAAATGAAACCTTTTCCATATAACCAAAGCCAGTCTTTGCCTTTTTGGAAGCAAGCCAGAAAGAGACGGGAGGAGGGGGAATGCAACACATATACATTTCCCCCTCCCCAGCAAGCTCTTTTTTTTAGGCAGCTGGAAATTCTACTTACGTTGTGTGATGGTGCCAGCAAAGTCTATGCACTTATTTTCATCATTCATTGTAGCAACTGACGGTCTCCACGGCATCACAGACATCTTTCTTTTGGGCGAAGCATGCTGGACACTGCAGCCCATTGAAGACACGAGGTGGCACTGCCAAAAGCAACCGCTACAGTCAGCACTTGGCTGCAGATCATTGATCTCATGTCTACTCTCTTCATATTCCTCCATTGTTTAGTCCTATAAATGTTATTAAATGCTGTATCTCAAAATAATGCTTTGGGGTTGCACAATCTGTCTGATATTCCAATGGAGCTCCAGATTTGTATGTACAACTGAACCATTTCCATCTGCAGATTCGGGACCTCATATCCTGGGGTAAACCAATAGGGGTAAACCAATGAATACAAGTAGGGCAACACAACGTCAGGAACAAATGAGAGATATATGGGCCGCTGTCGTCCAGTCATTGCTACAACTTCTGGCGATGGATGTGGTCTTGTCTGAACTCATCTGTTGAGGTGGGGGGTCCTCAGTTGTGTGTCACTTGTGTCAGTTGTGTGTGTGTGTTTGTGTGTGTCCGCCCCCTGATGGATCCAAATCAGAGGCTGAGCAAGGGAGAGGAGGAGCCGAGCAGGAACTGGGACGTGGCGCACAAGAAGTACAGGCTCAAGACCAGACACAGATCGTTCTCAGGCGTCTCAGCTCCTTCTTCCAGATTGTTCTCAATGCTAATCCAGTGTTAGCGTCTGTCGATAATTGATCTCCTCCCTCAAGAAGGAAACACGACGTCAGCAACAAATGAGAGATATATGGGCCGCTGTCGTCCAGTCTTTGCTACACCTTCAGGCGATGGATGTGTTATTCGTTTTGATCCAGGGCCAAACCAAGGCCTCCTTCCTGGCAGCTGAGACACTTCCCCAAATCCTGGCCTCCTGTTCAGGGCCACATCAGCTGCTGGAAGGAGACTGACAAAAAGATTTGGAAGGAATCAGGTGCGATGAACTGGGTGTTCCTCACTGTGGGTATTGCGGCCAAGCCTATGAGCTGCCATGGACCGTGGATGATCAGGTTTTGAGCCTTCCATCTGTCACACAAGATAGGAGCATGTTGCTTCTCAAGACTGGCAGGAAGCATGAAGCCTCTGCATCGGACTGGCCTGCTAGCAATAGCCCTGGACTAAGTTTTTTCTTCCATTTTCCAAGGTTATGAGCACGGGTTTTGCATTGGGTAAAAACAGCCTCTGCTGCCTGCTGTAATAAGAGCTTCAACACCCAACTGAAGCCACTGACCTCAATCCAAGAGGCAAAACAAGCCCTTCAATCATGGATGGTGATAGAACCTCTCCATAGCTCTCACCTCTCTGTCTTGGACAGGTGGCAAAAATGAAATCCTTGTTATTAATCTGCCACCTTTCATCTCCACTGCATCTCCTCCGCTCATCCTCCTGCAGCTCCATGGATTTGAAATGGAGTGTGAGAGCAGCATCGCAGAGGAAGTGTGGAGGAGAGGAGGGATGGTGAGCAGTCAATCCTGTCTCCCCCACACTTCCTTCCCTGCTCTGTTCCCCTCTTTCTGACCATATCTAGGGAATGGGAGAAGCTGGAAGCAAGATGCTCCAGGGAAAACTCCAGGGAGCAATGTAGCCCTGAATAGGAGGGCAGAATTTGGGGAAGTGTCTCAGCTGCCAGGAAGGAGGCCTTGGTTTAGCCTTGGATCAACACGAATAACACATCCATCGCCAGAAGCTGTAGCACAGACTGGACGACAGCGTCATAAATCTATCATTCATTGCTGACGTCGTGTTTCCTTCTTGAGGGGGGAGATCAATTATCGACAGACGCTAACACTGGATTAGCTTTGAGAACAATCTGGAGGCAGGAGCTGAGACGCCTGAGAACGATCTGTGTCTGGTCTTGAGCCTGTACTTCTTGTGCGCCACGTCCCAGTTCCTGCTCGGCTCCTCCTCTCCCTTGCTCAGCCTCTGATTTGGATCCATCAGGGGGCGGACACACACAAACACACACACACAACTGACACAAGTGACACACAACTGAGGACCCGCCACCTCAACAGATGAGTTCAGACCAGGGAGGTTGAAAAATGGTTATTATGGGTGCATGTTTAACCCCTTCTCCAGCTTCCAACATACTGAGAGGAAGGTGATGACCTGGAAGGAGATTGACAATAAGATTTGCAGCCCGGTCCAGCCCAAGGCAACTGCGGTACAATTCAGGCACAATTGCAGCCCAAGTGCTTTAGGCCCGAGTTGTGCCTGAATTGTGCCTGAGTTGGGCTGCAATTGTGACTGAATTGCAGCCCGGTCCAGCCCAAGGCAACTGCGGTACAATTCAGGCACAATTGCACAATTCAGGCACAATTGCAGCCTAAAAGTGGGTGTGTTGGGGGCGTGTCGGGGGTGTGACGGGGGCGGTTACGAATTTTGGTTCGGTTCCAGACACTGGAGAGCCACTGACACGCCCCCTCGAGCCCAACTCAGGCCCAAAATTTGGGCCAGCAAAAAGGGTGGACCCAAATGTGAGGAGACCCATAGGAGCCATTTTACCTTACCCACACCAGCCCTCTCCTGAAAAGTTCTACCACCCTGGGCCCGAGTTGGGCCTGAGTTAGGACCGAACAGGTGTGGCCTAACTCTGGACATGGACCCAAATAGTTACCCTATCAGCACCCAGCCCCACCCAGCCTCTTTCCCACAAAAGCCCAGCCCCAGCCCTCCACTCTCTCTCTCTCTCTCTGAGCACGTGGCGTGGGGTTCTGTCCCCCAGCAGCCACAAAGTGGGACTTTGAAAACTTTTCTAACACCCCACTTCTCTCTTCTCCTCTCTCCTCTCTGCCCCCCTCTAGGGCAGAGAGGGCTGTTCTGCCTGTGGCCAAACTGTTTACTGCTGTGCCTGGGCAGCTGTCTCCATGCAAGTGTTTGCTAACCCATGTCTTTCTCCCAGCCCCTCTCCCCCCCCCCATACAGGCAACAACACCAGCAGGTAAGTGCAGGGTTTGTGCTGACATGTGGTCTGACGTCTGCCTCTTTGCATAGAGAAATATAGGTAGGATACATGCCTCTATACCAATGTCTTGTCTCATAGCTGCCTGCATAGCCTGCCATGATATGCCTCTATACCAATGTCTTGTCTCATAGCTGCCTGCATAGCCTGCCATGATATGCCTCTATACCAATGTCTTGTCTCATAGCTGCCTGTATTAATGTGAGCACACAATGCCATGAGTGTGGAACTGTAACCCATATGTAGACACCAGCTGTTCCCCCCCCTCTTTTCTCCACAGGGTCTACCGACAGGTCAGTATTGCTAGGATTGCCATGGTTGTGACCCCCAAGTTGTGTTGTTGTCTCTCTCTTTGACCCCTTTCCCTTACAGGATCATGCTCACCGTACACCCAGGGAAGGAGCGCAGACCAGGCTATGTGTCTCACACCACTCAGCTGTGTTTGATTTCTCTCCCTGCAGACCTTTGCAACTGGCACACTGGCTCCTCTTCAATGGCGATTGCTACCACGCAGCAGCTGCCATGGAACACCCCCATGTTGTTCGTCCCCCCAGGAATGCCCACTACCACAAACCGTCCGGGGAGCACCCCTGGGCCTGCAGTCTGGTTGCCCCACGGTCACCTGCCTTGATGCTGCCAGAGAGGTCTGGGAGCCTGCCCTGCAACCCACCTCAGCTGCTGCTGCTGCCCCACCGCCCTGGCTGCCTACTTGCTGTCCCTCCCCTTTCTATGGAGCAGGCCGTGGTTCCACAGGGGAAGAGCCCGCATCTCCAGGTCCATGGGGCTCGCCTGATGCTGCTGCTGTGGTCCTAGAGGCTGCTGTGCCTACCCCTGGCAGCCACGCCCGGCCATCTCTGCCACTGTTCCAGAACAATAAAGATGCCCCTGGAAACACATGTCCCCAATGTTGCACAAGCACTGCCCCACACACCCACACAGGCAGGCCCCAGCACACAAGCCTCTGCATGAATCCCAGCCAGGGTCCGCCACAGCCATCCCTGGGAGAACACAGCAGGGGGGCTGCCGGACCCTCTGGGACCAGAGGGGAGGGGGGAGTTGGGGGGCCTGTCAGGCAGGCAAACACTGACGGGTACTGTGGCGCACGTCCGCCACGTCCGTGAAGAGCCCTTTCAGCAACCGGGGCTCTCACCCACCCTCGGTCCGCCCATCACCGGCGTCCGTGTCCGCCCGTCACCGGCGTCCGTTTCCGCCCTCTGTCCGCCCGTCACCGGCGTCCGTTTCCACCCATCAACGGCGTCCGTGTCCGCCCTCGGTCCGTCTGCATGAGAGGCGCCCGTTCCTGCATTGCCTCCATCTGCGAAGTGCCCCCTGTGCCCCTATCGGTCTCTGCAGACCCCTCTCCCTGTATCCCTCTCCCACCAGCCGTGTTGTCTGTCTGTTTCTGACCCACCCGTGCCCCTCCCCAGCACCCCCTGTCAGTGTGCCTGCCTCCCCTCCCACTCCCTGATGATGGACGCTGGCACCCCCCATGCCGCCAGAGCGCCTGCCGCAAGGTGCCGACGTTGCCCCATCTGGGGGTGTGATGAGCTGCGTGAGCCCTTCCCGCTCGCAGCAGACAAGCCCACGGCATCTCTCGGTCTTGGCCGGGGCACGGAGCAGAAGGCATGCTGGGATGCCTTCTTTGTGGGCATTGCCACGGCCCTTGAGGCCCAGGGCTTCAGGCAGCGCACGGGCATGTCCTGGCGGAGACGGTTCCAGACCTCATGAGACCCCCCCTTGTGCGTGCCGTTCCCACCCCCTCCTTCCCTTCTCTCCCCCGCTCACCCCCCCATGACTCCCACGTGCAGCCTCACCGTGGCTTGGGGGTGGCATCGCAGTCTGCAGGAGGGAGGGCAGTCGCACTCCCCCCTGCGGCAGGTGGCTGATGCCCAGGGTGCCCTGGGGCAGCTGGCACTGGCACAACCTCTGCCCTTCAGCTGACTGTCAAACGCGCAGTGCCTGCAGGCCCGCCTGTGGCTGCCCATCTGCTGCAACCGCTGCAGCAGCTGTGGTAGGTGCACGCAGACGGGCTGAGGAGGGGGCTCTTCGCTTCCACAAGACTGACAGCTCCCCACAGGAGCCTGCCTGCCTCTGCGGTAAGTTTTGCCGCGATCCTGGCCCAATGCTGTTGCCTCCAGCCTAACTCAGGCACAGTTGCAGCCTAACTCGGTCCTAGTTTGGGCCACAATTGGGCCACAATTGGGCCTCAACTGTGCCTGAGTTAGGCTGGACTGAGCCCTTGGAAGGATTCAGGTGGGTTGAACTGGGAGATCCTCACTGTGGGTATTGCGGCCAAGCCTATGAGCTGCCATGGACCGTGGATTATCAGGTTTTGAGCCTTCCGTCTGTCACACAAGATAAGAGCATGTTGCTTCTCAAGACTGGCAGGAAGCATGAAGCCTCTGCCTCGGACTGGCCTGCTAGCAATAGCCCTGGACTAAGTTTTTTCTTCTATTTTCCAAGGTTATGAGCACGGGCTTTGCGTAGGGTAAAAACAACAGTCTCAGGTACCTGCTACAACTTGAGCTTCAACGCCCAGTTACTGACCTCAATCCCAGAGGCAAAAAAACCCCTTCAGGCATGGATGATGATAGAACCTCTCCATGGCTCCCAGCTCTCTGCCTCGGACAGTGGCAAAAATGAAATCTTTGTTGATCTGCCACCTTTAAAAGCTACTCCAGCATCTTACCACCTCCAGTGGGTGACCTCACCTTGTGTAAATGATAGGGCCGTCCCAGCTGGGGTGAGGGTGAGATGTCACACGTATTACCAAAGTGTATGATGCTAAAGGATTGGGGAGCAACAGAGGCAGTTGCAAGGAGGAAGATGCATTCTGGGAAGACACACAGGCTGCCGGAGGAAGCTGGAAACACAGCAATAGTGGCACTGAACAATGATGCATTGGATGGCTGGGTGATACCCTCCTGATAAGAACTGAGACAGGCTGACAGAGAAGTTTCAAGAATTTTTCACAAGGTTCTGAAAAGATCTAGCATAGATATAACTTTATGAGGCAGCCTCATTGAGGCTGAATGGCAGGACATACATTCTCCTTGTTTTTCATTTCATCAAAACAAAAAATTGACATATATGAAGAAAAACACCCACCCCAGGTCTCCCGGCTTTTTGGGGTGCAAACAGGTTAAGAGTCACCAAATTGCAAGAGAAAGATCACTGACCTCAGAGAAATTAATTGGTACAATATGCAATGTCATTTTGGTCTTTAGCACCCAGGATATTGAAATTCAGATTTGGACAGATTGATTGGACCTTTGGCAAAATGTCTCCCAGATTCAACACTCTGTTCCAGCCAAGTGTTACTGGAGTTCTTGGAAAACATACAGTCTCCATTGGAATTGATTCCAGCCCCACCCCAAACCAATTATGCTCAGCTCAGGTATTTTCCTGGGGCTCCATTCCGCCAATATATTCCTCTGATTAAGCCCCTGGATGCACCATTCGCCTTGGTTCAACCAACTCAACTCCGACTCCTCCGCAACTCTGGATCTTTCCTGCACTATGAAGGTTCTGCTGACCACCTGCCTCCTCGTCGCCCTGCTTCCCGCAGGTGAGTAGATATCCAAAGGGAAAATTTCTTTTTATGAACTGAGCAGAGGGATTGAGAATATTATGAGTTCTTCACAGGACAATAAAATATCTACAAGAACACAAAAAGGAAGATCTGGGAGCAGGGGTGTATTAACCCATGGCAGGGTTCCTAGATATTCAGATATTTCGGTGCCCCTCCAGCACTTCAGTCTTTTACCCCATTACAAACACCCTGACCCTGCATGGTCCCCAGGCTGCAGAGCCCCAAGGCTGAAACCTACTCAGCCTAAAGGATAATATACACACCCCTGTCAGGGAGGCTGGACCACAAGTCATGCAGAATGGACATGGTCCATCAGAGCAGACTTTGAAGGCCAGGAGCCGTTTCTCTGGGGTTGTTGCAGAAAATTAGACACTGAGTCCCAAGAGCTACAAATGCATGGAAGGAGCTGGGTTTTCTTGGTCCCATGGAGGCGAGAGAGGAGCAGACCAGAGATTAGCAGAAGGAAGATATAAGATTCCAGAGCCATGTAGAAGAGGGTGTGATTAGAACAGTCCAACATTGGCAACACCAGGGGCAGCATCAGAGGCTGGCCAGGGTGGACACTAGCCGGGAACCTCTTGCCTCTCAGTGCCCCCCTGCCCCCCCAGTAATCCACCAGTACTCAACAGTGGAGAGCGGTAGAGCAATGCGCTCTGTAGAGCATGTCACTCCATCACTGTGAAGTGTGATTGGCAGGAGGGGTAGTCGGGGAACGAGAGAGAGCCATGTTGAGTCGTCCAGCTTCCGTTCCTGCTCGCACACACCCACCCCGCCAGCCAATTAGGTGGCTCCTCTCAGACCCATAGCATCTGGAGCATCCAAAACAAGCCTGTGCAATTGGCCAGAAGGGTTTTGCAGTGTTTGATTTGGAAATACAAACCACTCCCTTTAGTGCCCCCGTAAACAACAACAACATCACCACTACCACCCTAAAGCATCTGACTACAGGGACATTGTGGTCTCTAGCTGGAAATGGGCATGCTGCTTGCATTGTGTGACTTGTGTGCTTGTTGGGCCAGGGCTGGACAATCAGCTAACCATAGTTAGTCAGGATCGTGAACACAGCTTCAGCCCACTCCCGCCACCCCCCTCAGATATCCAAGTGTGTAGAAATTGGTTTAAGCAAACTCGGATTCCCTGTCACATGAGCAGAGGTTGCATTTAGAATTCTTAGGGGAGCACATGGGAGAACATGGGAGCACATAGGCTTGTTACTCATCCAGCCACATTCTTGCCCCTCGCTGTGGTTTCTGGAGGGTTTGACGTGACCCATTACGTGACCTGGGTTGGTGGCACTGAGGCTTTGCAACTCTCTCTCTCTCTCTCTCTCTCTCTCTCTCTCTCTCTCTCTCTCTCTCTCTCTCTCTCTCTCTCTCTCTGTATGCAGTGGCATCTCTGATATGTCAGCAGTGTGCTGGCAAAAACGAAGCCTGCAAAAATCCGATGGTGATTGAGTGCTCAGAAGATGAAGACAGCTGTCTCAATTACATTGCTCACGTTTCCATGGGTGAGTACGTTGATATCTTATTCCACTTCATGCTTAACAAGGAGTTTTCGTGTCTTGCTCACTGTAGCAGTAGGGGATGACTCAGCTCTGTCTTTCATGGGGGTCCTCAACAGACTGCCCTCCATGAGACCCCTCCCGCTTTGTTTGTCCCAAATAGAGTTCACAAGAGGGAAATCACTGAAAACAGAGATACAGAAAGAGCTGAAGAACATACACAGAAAGGGAGGTTGCACGCCTCTTTTGTCCCATATGACAGATCAATAAATTCCAACAAATCACCCATTTTAGGGGCTACTTCAGTGCTGAACCATTTCTTTTTCATGGGCCCCTTCTAGTTAAGTTCTAAATGCATTCAAAATGCAAATAATTTTTCATATTCAAGTTTCAGTGTCAAAAAGCCAACCATGATTGAATGGAATATCTGCAGATCCAAATATGTCTTTCTGACTGCTTTTCATAGATGGCGTTACCCTCATGACTGCCTCTGCAAAGACATGTGTTAACTCCAAATACTGGCATGCAGGAACCTACTTTTTTGCTACAGAAGAGGACCTTTCCATGGTTGAAAAAATGGAAGTCTGCCAGAGTGACCTGTGCAATAAGAAAAACATCAGTTGTAAGTATCTCCATTTCCTTAGAGTGAAATGTTTAGACATTTTAAATCCCCCCCGATTACCCAAAGAAAAAGAACTCATAGCCCCATATTGAATGGAGAACTTGATTGAGAAGCTGCTGGGATGGTGACCTCATATCCTGTGTGAAGAACTAGCCCTCCTGGGAATTGCAGTTCTGTAAGAACGAAGGGAATTAATGCAATCTGACTCAACTCTCATTCCCAGTATTCTTCGAGGGATGCCATGATGGATAAAATCATTACTAACCAAGATTAAAGAGGAGTGTATATAAGGGCAAAGTGTGTTCTGATTTGCGTGGGTCTGTTTAAATGTGTGGGTTGGAGTATCAGCATCCCTGGTAAATGCTTGGCTGATCTTAGGAGGGATCAAGGGCTCTTCTGCCTCCTCGTAGAAGGGAGGACAACTATTCCTCTGAAGAGCAGTTGGTAAAATCCAGACTTCATTGCAAATCCCAAGCAGAATGCAGCTACCCTTAAGACCTGCAGCCAGAATCAGAGGTCCAGATCACCCACAGAACCACCTGGTGTAACACCAAACGTGTTTTTAGAGATATCTAGCAGATTGCCTCATCTGCACAGCGGATCTGAATTGCCAAACGCAGGAGTGAGAGATTGGTTCCTTGCAGGTTTAGACAACAGGTGGTTGCAAGGTGCCAGAGGTGAGGAAATAAGCCAAATGTATGTGCTGAATGCAGTGTTTCTTTTTGGCAGCGCCACGTCGCACTGAGCTTCCAGAAAATGGGCGGGAGTGTCCAGCTTGCTTCACCCTTGATTCAGATCGCTGCGAGACTCAGAACACGATCTCCTGCCGGGGCAACGAGACCAATTGTTTGAACGCCGGTCTTACGGGCAATGGACGTAAGTCATGTGGCTAAATGCGATTAAGAGGTCTGGTTGTTTGCTCTTTCCAAAGACGCACATCTCTATTCCAACCCCCGTCCTCACAAGGCCTCTATATGATTCATTTTCGACAGACCCCTCCATTTGCCAAATTCTGTCAGTTCATGGTATGCGCGGGCGTTAGGTTCCTAGAAAACTCAGCAGATACCGAATCATGGATACTGAATCACTGGTCCTTTGGGATGAATGTGGTTAGGGGGGGGAATCAAACTGGCACAAATACCTTCAGAATGTTGCGGATAGTTCAGAATAGCCAGTGTTAGATTCAGAATGGCTGTGGCCGGCTTCAAAATGGCCATGGATAGCTTTGAAATGGGCACAGTGAGAGTAAAAAGGGCCACCACAATATTGAAAATGGCCAACTTGGATGCAGCGGATAGCTTCAGAATGGCCACAGATAGGCAAGAGCAGACCACGAATAGCGTGAAATTAGTTGCACTCTTCATTCCTGCAGATTAGCGAATATATGGGAATGTAGAGCGCAGATACCAAGACTTGACTGTCTATTTTCAGAAGCAGCCCATGATAGTACAAGAGGATCCCCTCCTCTTGCCAAACATCAGGGGGTTAAGCAACCCCCCCCCGTTCCCTGAACAACATAGCCACAGCTTTCACCACCTCCTTCAACGGAAGGCCTTGCCTCCAACTCTCCCTATTTACCCAAGTCAATCTCAGTTCTCCTGTTTCCTTGCGACTCTCCCTAGTCTTGTTCCAATTTTAGCAAATGGAGAGGACAGTGGTTCTTCCTCAGAGTTCAGACCCTTTGCAAATGTTTGTAGGAGCTGGATGCTTCATGCTTCTCCATTCCAGCCCACATGTCAGTAAGCGCATGGGTGTGAATACTAAGGCAAGACTCAGTTCACAGACGGCCATTTCACACATTACAGCTGCTGGGGCTGGGGGTCTGTTTTTACTGGCTGATAACATTGACAGTCTTCATTCTATACACTCCTGGCAGTAAGTCCAGTTGAACTCAATGGAACTTTCTTTTGAGTAGACTTGCTTAGGATCATGCTGTTCCAACCCAATCCTATCTAAACCGCTCCGCCGATGGAGACAAAGGGAAGTGAACACTGCCCTACCTAAGTAATGGGCAACACAATCCAATTCTGCCTTTCGTACTTCCTTCCTTTCCCCATTAATGGCAACATCTGCTACACAGACTGGATTAAAAAAAATATTCCCCTTGGAGCAAGGTGTGCTGGGAAAACTCAGATGGACCCCACAGTTTCAACCCCCATCCCAAAAGACCATCCACCAAAAATAGCAGAATAGGCCAAGACATTTTCAAACACAGAGCAAATTGGCGGGGATATTCATAAGAAGGAGAAATTGGGCTGCTGGAATCAGCGTTAAAATAAAAGGAATAATAAGTGAGGGAGGGTGCCATTGCAGAAGAAATGAGGATGGCAGAAAGAAAATAGCAGAATATTTCACAATGCAGAATTTTAGGAGGAGGGAGGAGGGATGTGACGTTGGCTGTGAGAATTGGGGTGTTACAAATACTTGCCTGGTTTTGTATGTGAAATGTTGGAGGTTGTGGGGCGCTTGTGAACTCTCCCCTTTTTCTTTCCCAGCTGAAGATGTTGAATATAATGTTGGTTTCCGAGGCTGTGTAACACCAAATTTTTGCAACGTACCAACAGGAGTGGAGGACATAATTGGCGGTATGCTTACATACAACGTCACACATCTGAAATGCACCAATGCTCCAATGTCTCCATCCACTCTGGAAGGATTCGCACCTCATCTCCTGTGGAGCTTGCCATTCATGGGCATGAAGCAGAGGCCTCAGGGACCCGGGAATTAAAACGTTCACAATCTGAGATTCAGGATTCCTGGATCCTCATTTAGCAGCTGGTGGAGGGTTGGATAAGATCTAACAGGGCAGGTCAAAAAGGGTAAAAGAGTCTGATTAGAGACTAATGTTAAAGAACTTGATGGTGTGTGGTGTATGGGTTCAATTCTTCTCAAAACGTGATCAAAATAAATTGACACAGCAAATAATATGTTTGTGCGTGTGTGCGTAAGTGTGTGTGTTTGTGTGTTCTCAATGAAATCTTGTTGGGGAAGGGAATGGTGTTTGCAAGTGGGGGGAATGGGATATCAGTATTTGTGCATGTGAATCCAACGCACAGACCCACCCAAAATGACCCACCCAAAATGGTGCCCACATTCTGCCCCCTTTCCTTTTGTCCATGTAAAGCACACGCACCCTGTTCCCACATCCCCCATTCCTCCTCCTCCGCCACACAGTTGCTCCTTCAAACTGAATCGTCTCTCTTGATCTGTTTTGAAGAAGCAAGAAAGGGTTGTTTTAGGTCTTAATCATGGAAGCCTCGTTCCATGTCCCCCCCCGTTCCTTTATTTATTGGAGTCTTCATGGGGCAGAGCATCCAACATGGTGTCTGGAGATGTTCTAATCTAAATCTTAATTAGACATCATATCCGTTCTGCCCAGGGCCGGCCCGTCTATGAGGCCAACTGAAGTGTTTGGCTCAGGCAGCAGATAGGTGGGGTTCGTCCATCTCGGTCTGCCTACTTGCCTCCACTATTCTCCTTCATTTTCAATTTGGGGACAGAAAAGAAGGGAAAATGTGGAGGGGAGGGGAGTGCTGAGCTAGAATATGGGAGAGTGGGAGGAGCAATGACAGGCACATCATCGGGTAAGGGGGGGCAGCATTTGGCATGCCGCCCCAGGCATACAGAAGGGTTCTTTCTTACAATGTCAGGAGTGGTTGACTCCCGATTGGTGTGCGGACTAGGAGGACTGGAGCAGAAGCAGGCTCTAGCTCCAGAACATTTGGTGAATGGGTTAAATTCTCACCGAATCATCAACATATCAACCAAGTAATTATATCACGATTACATGCAAAGCTTCATACAGAAAGGGAGTGCTTTAATTTTTTTTTTTTAAAGCAAGCCATTCAAACCCAGATGTCTCGGAGTGATAGCAGCTATTGAATGAGAGATCCCTGGACACGTGGATTTGCCAGGACTCTCAGAGCCGCAAGCTTCAGTCTCAGGACAGCAGCCTTGTTTCCTCTAAGCATGTGCAAGTTGCATACGCTTGCTGAGTAATCACAGTGCATATCGCACTGCACCCGAGACACTCGTGTGTGTGTGTGTGTGTGTGTGTGTGTGTGTGTGTGTGTGTGTGTGTGTGTGTGTGTGTGTGCGTGTGTGTGTGTGTGTGTGTGGTGGCCAAGTTTAAAGGCTTCTCACGCTGCAGATGTAATTTTATATATATACAGTATTTGGAAAGAGCACCCTGGTTATCCCGTGACCCAGGATAACTATCAGATGCCAGTTGCCTGTTTTGAGGTGATGATACAATTCACTGTGTTGTTTCTGGGAGGATTTACAAAAAGGGCAGGAGGGTTCAGTTCCCAGAGAGCACACAGGGCTTGCTTTCGCAAGGACCCCCCCCCATACTTTGTCTTTTGAAATACAGACAATGCTTCACATGAGACACATGGCAAAAAAAAAAAAAACCAAGATTTTGGTTCAGGAAATCCAGTACCCCATCTGGGGTTACACCACCCTCGTCTTAATTCCAGTACTCTGACCCCTGCTAACTGGGCAAGAGGCACTTTTTCAATGGGTGCTCCTCTTATATGTAGCAGTGGGAGAGTAACTGCCCCCTTTTCACCCCAGCACAGTCTCTTTTCTGGCGGCTGTTGCTGGTGTTCTTCTGCGTCTTTTTTAGATTGTGAGCCCTTTTGAGACAGGGGGCATTTAATCTTTTAATTTTGTCTGTAAATCAACACTTTGTGAACTTTTTGTTGAAAAGCGGTATGTAAACACTGTTGTTGTTGTTGTTGTTGTTGTTTATTTTTTAATTTCAGACAACCAAGATCCCACATGAAAACCTGGTCATAGCTTATTAATTCAAGCAACATAATCATGCTGAAAACCAGTCATGGCGCTTGGTTGCTGGAGACCCTTGGACACTGCACTGGGCAAGTCCCCCCCCCATCAGGAAATGGCTGGCACTTGGCCCATCTGGTTGGGTCATCTGACGGGACTGCGCCCTTGATGCCAGGACCCAGTGCGAGCCAGACCCAGACCCTTGGAAGCCTCCGAGGAGGAAGAGCAGCTGACCCCTGCGAGGACCCCCAGTTCCAACAGTGGGACAGCTGACACCACAGCCCAGTGATGTAGACTTGAGTCTATTGATTTGGACTCGACTCAGACTCTAGTCATCAATGACTTGACTCGGACTTGACTCGGTGATTGTAAAAGACTCGAGACCTGGAGCCTTTTACGACAAGTCGAATTTTATTCAGGTTTAAATATGTTTTCCCCATTAAGTAGATAGGGACTCACAACTCGCAACCAAAAGACTCGGGACTTGGGGGCAAAGACTTGGGGCTTGACTTGAGACTTGGACCCAGAGACTTGGGACTTGACTCGAGACTTGGAGTCAGAGACTTGATCCACATCCCTGCCACAGAGATATCTCTTCAGGACAAACCAGAGATCTTGAGGGATTGAATTACACCCAGGACCCTGCTTCCGAACCTCCCCCATCACCCTGGTTGATATCCATGTGGGCCAATAGAAGGGGGGTACAGTTGGCTGCAGGAGGCCTCCCTTCCAGCGGGCCTACTCAGAAGGGGGGGCGGTTGAGAGTGTAGTGCACACCTTGAACTGGGCCAAATAGCTCCAGCACAGGCAGATGCATCCTGACTTTATTATTAGCACCTTTGAGGTAAGTTGGATTGGGCAGTAGAAAACCCTGCAGTCACACCCAAGCATGCTCCAATTTCCATTCCTTCCACCTTCACGATCCTCTTCCCCATCCAACTGATCGTGGAAAACGCACCAGCTAAGAACATGGCTTTTGTGTTAACATTAAGATTATTCCGGCTTGATGCCCACGGTCTCATAAAAGTACACACCAAGAACATGGTTGTCTGTCCATTTTATTTTGATCACCATTCAATGAAGAGTCAACCGTACAGCAGGTTTTCTCTAGCTAGAACCCACAAGGCTCAAATTTCTGCACCCTGTAGCCAGCTCACCTTCCACAGCTGCCGATTCTCAAATCTGCTGTGCAGTAACCGTTAGCCACCCCCCAGCTCCTGCTCCCACCCACGAGTGGTGAAAATCCACAAGGAATAAAACTTTCCTCCTTTTCATCTACTCTTCAGTATTGGGCTTGCCTGCAGTTGGCTGGGCATCAACACAGTGCAACCGGGTAGCCGTGACGGTGAAGATGCTAGATGCCCGTCGTCTTTCCCTTGCAAAGTCACAAAAATCTGCCGTTGCACAGCCTTGGAAAGCAAGTTTTCTGTCACCAAGGAAAACTGGGGAAGAAAAGGGAAGCATGTTCAAAGAGGAGCCTGTGTAGGGTCCATAGGGATGTTGGAGGGGATTATAGGAATGTGCATTGAACTTGTAGCTAAAACCACATAGAACAGCTGAAGAATTGCAGCACTAGTCCTCAGTTTTTCTTCCAATTGCCTCTTTTTCTTCCAATAGGGTGTGGTGCTCTTCCTGGCTGATTTTTCCCAATGCATTACAAATTTTAATATATTTTTTATATACTTGGCTATGATGCATGGCCAGGGACAGCCTTGAGGGCAGGACTCAGAGAGAGAGAGAGAGAGAGAGAGAGAGAGAGAGAGAGAGAGAGAGAGAGAGAGAGAGAGATATGCATGAACAAGCAATGATCTGGAACAAAATGAAACCTTTTCCATATAACTAACGCCAGCCTTTGCCTTTGCCTTTTTGGAAGCAAGCCAGAAAGAGACGACGGGAGGGGGAATGCAACACATATACTTTTCCCCCTCCCCATCAAGCTTTTGTTTTTTTAGGCAGCTGGCAATTCTACTTACGTTGTGTGATGGTGCCAGCAAAGTCTATGCACTTATTTTCATCATTGTAGCAACTGACGGTCTCCACGGCATCACAGACATCTTTATTTTGGGCGAAGCATGCTGGACACTGCAGCCCATTGAAGACACGAGGTGGCACTGCCAAAAGCAACCGCTACAGTCAGCACTTGGCTGCAGATCATTGATCTCATGTCTACTCTCTTCATATTCCTCCATTGTTTAGTCCTATAAATGTTATTAAATGCTGTATCTCAAAATAATGCCTTGGGGTTGCACAATCTGTCTGATATTCCAATGGAGCTCCGGATTTGTATGTACAACTGAACCATTTCCATCTGCAGATTCGGGACCTCATATCCTGGGGTAAACCAATAGGGGTAAACCAATGGTATCAGCGGATCCTCGCTATCCGCGGGGGTCCGGAACAGGTCCCCGCGGATAGCGAGGGCCAACTGTATTTATTTGCATACAACTGTTGTGTGCTCGTGGTTCACACTGCAATCTGAATTTGGCAGATTGCTCTGTTTTGTAGAGGAACGGAGATTCTAGACAGAACTGAGTATTTATCCCTTTCAACTCTTAAGATCAGCCAAGGAACCATTGACTGAACCTCACTCCTGTTTCATCTGGACCTAGTGTGAACTGCCCCTGCTTGCACTGCACATAGTTTTTATTAGTTATATGCTACTTTATCTGTGTAGCATAAGAAAATGGGGCAAGTAATGATCACATCTACAACCTTGGTAATGGCGTGTGCTATCAATGGCTTCTATTAAAATCACACCAGGTCAATATTCATTGTCAGAAACGTTTGTCGAAAAGAATTCTGTCCAAGGATCCGAAAACATGGAATTGTTAAATGACTCACAGCGCAATCCTGTGTAACCTTGCACCAGTGTAACAGCAGGTGCATCTGCTGTTACACCGGTGCAAGGTTACACAGGATTGCGCTGACAATGTATTAATTGTGATGCAAAAAAGGAGCTCAGCCAACATATTTCCCAGAGCCACATGTTATACGTCAAAGAGCTGCATGTGTCTCAGGAGGCACAGTTTGGCCACCCCTGTTATAGACCAAAGTTCTAGGCTGCAATGGCTTGTATAGCACCAGTGATTCGCCTGTAGGACCCAGGCAGGACTCCCTGGAAAAAGCCCAATTGGGCAAAAGGTAAAGGTAAAGGTATCCCCTGACAATTAAGTCCAGTCGTGTCCGACTCTAGGGTGTGGTGCTCATCTCCATTTCAAAGCCGAAGAGCCAGCGTTGTCCGAAGACGCCTCCGTGGTCTTGTGGCTGGCATGACTCTCCTTGCCGCAGCGCGTAGCATGCGGCTGGAACACGGAGCGCTATTTACCTTCCCGCAAGCGGTACCTATTTATCTACTCGCATTGACATGCTTTGGAACTGCTAGGTTGGCAGGAGCTGGCCAAGCAATGAGCGCTCACCCCGTCGCGGGAATCGAACTGACGACCTTTAGATCGACAGCTTATGGTTCAGCGGTTTAACCCGCTGCGCCACCCGCCCAAATGGGCAAAAGGAAAGAGTAAATGCCTGGTTCTTCCTTCCCTCCCCCAGGAGGCAACTGAGTTTTCCTGTGCATCCGCCCAGCGTTATTGCCGGGGACTTGCTAGAGGGAGGAGCTACACACCTATTGTCTAATAGTGGCCGCAGGAAAAAAACTGAAACCTTAATCGTTTTCCTTCCCAGCTATTAATATATAGATATTTTAAAATAAATAGACATAGAAGATTCTCAAACGATGCAGATGCTGACCCTGGAGAGGTGCAGAATTGCACAAGTCCGTTTGGCAGACCCGGATGTCCGCCTGGAAGTATTTCTCAAATGCTGAGGTGAAGCTGTAATTCGCTGAGTGATGAAGGCGGGAACTTCGACATCCCATCTGAGGGATTTTCACATGAGCGCCAACTGTGAAATGGAAGCAGAAAGATCTCGTGGTCTCGATTTTTGTTTATGACCCTCCCAATTATGTACCTTGGGTAATGGAGGGATATTTGAACATCCCCCCCAAAAAAAATCCCTGGGAAGGAATCGAATTTGGCAAGCTAATGCGTTAAGCTACCTTTTTTTAAGTTCAGTTTTTATGATGCAGCTTTTGCAAAGTGTCTTTTGGAATTGGAGAATTTGTTCTAATTTTGAGCAAATCCAGAACTGCAATTCAACTCTAGTCTGAAAGCTTCCCTTGAGGAAAACGATTTAACCACTGAACAGCCCCATTATTATTGTTGTTGTTGTTGTTGTTGTTGTTGTTAATGTTAATGTTAATGTTAATGTTAATGTTAATATATTAATATTAATATTAATATGAAGAATATGTATATACCACTTTTCAACAGGATTAGTTCACAAAACGGTTTACACAGTAAAATAGATAAATAAATGGTTCTTATGCTAATCCTTCTGCAATGTAATAAATTGTTGTTTCACCAGCATGCTAAATTCATGGGGAATCTCTCCTTTCTATTCACAGAGCTGTTCCCAAAATTCCTTGTGGGGAGAGTAGTCATGCAACAAAGACAGACCAAACCATATATTTGGGATAGAGCCTTGGGGCTGGTTAGCACAGGCATATTTGTCACTTTGTTGTCTGCTGAAAGTGTTCTATTTGTTGATATTAGTTGAGAACACATTTCTGGGTTTATTTTCCCATCGACTGGTTATTATGACTGCATGCTCCATGGACCAAAAGGATGAGCACATCTGTCTGAGCATTAAGTAGACACAAACCTCTTCTTACTCACATATATTGGTATCCAAAATGCTAGACATGCAAGCATTCATCATGCTCGTACAATATCTGGGAAATGGGTATAAGCACTCATTTTTGGCCAGGTTAGTACACGAGTCGCATTTCAGAGGAGCTGCTGTAGACAGGAGAAAAGTACAAAACAGGAGGGAAAGTACAAAAAGTCAACGCCGCTGATATGGGTCTTCATTGCCAGTTACAGACCCTCTCTATTACAATCCTTTTGAGATCAAGCAAATCATGAACTCAGTACCAGTGGTCCTAGTAGGAGGACCCAAGGCACAATTAGAGGGCGGGTGAAGGACTCAGTGCAGAGATTTGCCGGGGGGGCAGTAGCTTAGCTGGGGTTGGTGCGGTGGTGCGGTGGGCCCCAGGGTGGGGCCCGGACGTGGCGGCGAAGGGGCGCGCTTACCTCCGGGATGCGTTCCCTCTGCCGCGTTCGTCCTGGAGCTACGCCCTCCTGCCCGCCCTAGAGCTGCTTCGGCTCCAAAATAGGTTGAAAACCAGCGGGGGGGGTGATCGGAGCCGCGCTGGGGGCGCGCGCATCGTCACGCTGAGCGCGCACCAACGGATCACTTGGGAGCATGGCGTCGGCGTCCCCCCCCTAGGATCTGGGGGGAGACGGGTCTCTGGGGGGGGGTCCAAGCAATCTGTTTAGCCAAGTTTAGCAGCTGTGCTAGGATTAGCAGGACAATAGCTGGCTGATTATAGCTGTCTGGGTATGTACCCTTCCTAGATTCCTTGCTCTTTTACTTTACAACTGACTTAACTTACAGTTTAAGGCAGGATTTAGTCCAAGCAATGTGTGCTCTGGGAGGCATCTGGTGGGGCCACTGTGTGATACAGGAAGCAGCTGGACTAGATGGGCCTTTGGCCTGATCCAGCAGGGCTCTTCTGATGTTCTGATGTTCTTAATCTGTCATCAGCACCACCTGCCTCTGCCCCCATGTGAGAGTGAGCGTTCAATTTCAACAGCCAAACTAGTAGGAGGGTAGGACTGAACGTCACCCTGATGCTTTTTTCCCCCCAACTGCACTTCAATATCAGAAGAAGTGAGGTTGGTTTGAAGAAAAATGTCTAGACACCCCGTTCTCTTACCCTAACAGCGCAATCCTGCACAATGGTATGCCAGGGGAGCGCATGCTCCCCCAGCGCAGGGTGTCGTAAACGCGCCATAAAGTGGGTTTACAGCACCGGCACCCAGAGCGTAAGGGCTGCCGGCGCAGAGGCCAGCAACCCTCTCTCCCCCGGCTGCGCACACCGGACCGGGTAAGTCCAGAGCCACACAGGGCAGGGGAGTGGGGAGGGCCGACCGGGCAGGCAGGGAGAGCGGCCATAGGCCGTCCCTGTGCCTGGAGAGGGCGGGGATATCAGCAGCGAGATCCGCCATATCCCAAGCCCTCTCCAGGCCCAGCCCGACCTTACCCGAGCAGTGTGAATGTGCGTGAGCTCCAGAACTCGCACACATTCAAGGAGGCCCATTGAGCCTCCTGCCGCTTATACAGTGGGAAGGGGACATTGTCCCCTTCTCCTGAGTTATTCCCGGGCTGCCCTGGGGCAGCCCGGGAACTCGATAGGATACGGCGGCCGGCCTACACAGGATTGGGCGTGGCTTATGCGCAAGTTTGCTTTAACTGCAGCAACTTCATCAGATGCATGGCGCATGCAATGTGAAATTAGACATTGTCCCTGTCCCATTTTTCCCTATGTAACCTGGGTCTCTTTTGCTCTCCATTCTGAGAGTCTTCAGTCTCTAGTCTCTCATGCAAAGGGCCAAGCTAGGACTCCTAACTCCTTTGACTCACTTCTATGAGGTTAGACTCCAAATTGTTGCCAAACGTTCTCTCTCTCTCTCTCTCTCTCTCTCTCTCTCTCTCTCTCTCTCTCTCTCTCTCTCTCTGTTATTACTTACTCCCAACCTTTAAGCTCTGATCGGTTTGATGACCAGACCCCAGTCCAGGTTTCCTCTCTTCTCTCACCCTCTGCACTACTCCACCACATCACTCCTTTATTTTCGTTTCAAAGAACCCTGGAGGTTCTCCGTTTCCTTGCTGGAGTCCGTGGCTTATTCCCTTCCCAGATACCATAAAAAGAACCCAGTTTCTCCTGTTCTTTCTCACCTGGAGACAGCAGAGTCAGGAGGAGACACACACTTCGGAGGACCCTCATGGTGCTTGAAAGATGAAGAGCCAGGGACATCTCAGAGCACAGATGGGCCAACCAGAGTGACTAGGAATCAATAGACGCATTCAGGCTTAAAGGCCATGGAGAAGAGCCCCAGGGCAACATTTGGGAACAACCGGTTTGGCCAGTGCAGGAAGTGAATTACAATGAGATGGTGGTGAAGTCCCATCTTGGAATTGATTCAACAATGAGGTGTGCAAAAGTCATCCAAAAATTGGGACTGTGTGTTTTCTGAGACAGCCCACAATGTTACAATGAATTCCGTCTTGGAAGCGGATGAAATCTCCCCCTGGCATGTCATGAAGCTTTGCCAGATGTTCTCCCAGACGTCCTTAGCCTCCATGTCGTCATCGTAGACGCGGAAAGCACAGCCCCATCTCAGAGGGCTCCGCTTGTAAACTGCCTAGTCCTTTCCCAATAATCTGGTGCTGCTCCAATCTCTTTGTGTACCTCGATTGGGGCAATATTGGGAGTGTTGGCTATTTCTTCAAAATCCTTTACAATTTTGAGAGTGATAAGGATGTAGCTGTACTAGAAACCATATCAGGAGGGGCCAACAAATATGTTTAGGTGCTCCTGAGGAGGGTGCTGATGCTGCCCCACACTGACCCCTCTCTACACTTGTTGTTGTTCAGTCGTTAAGTCGTGTCCGACCCTTCGTGATCCCATGAACCATATCCCGCCAGGCCTTCCTGTCCTCCACTATCTTCCTGAGTTCGCTCATTTTCATGTTCGTTGCATCGGTGATGCTGTCTAACCATCTCATCCTTGGCCTTCCCCTTCTCCTTTTGCCTTCAATCTTTCCCAGCATCAGAGTCTTCTCCAGAGAGTCCTCTCTTTGCATTAGGTGGCCAAAATATTTGAGGTTCAGCCTCAGTACCTGTCCTTCCAGGGAACAGTCAGGGTTGATTTCCTTTAGGATTGACTGATTTGATCTCCTAGCAGTCCAAGGGACTCTCAGGAGTCTTCTCCAGCACCACAGTTCGAAAGCATCTATTCTTCGGCGCTCAGCCTTCCTTATGGTCCAACTCTCGCAACCATACATTGCTACTGGGAACACCATCGCCCTGACTATGCGATCTTTTGTTGGCATGGTGATATCTCTGCTTTTTATTATGCTATCTAAGTTTGCCATAGCTTTCCTTCAAAGGAGTAAGCGTCTTTTAATCTCTCTACACTTCTCTCTACACTCATTCACATTTGCTATATACAGAGCTGCTGAGAGCAGGTTTGGGCTCCGGTGAAAGATTTTTTTCAGACCCCCAGCAAGGGCGGACCGGCTAAAAATCTTTGCATCAGACAAAAAACATCTGCAACATAGTCGGGCCACTGGCCACAGGACCCTTTCTGGACCACTGGGCTCCAGTTATTTGTACCAGCTCCCCTCCGCCAGCCGCCATCAGCCCTGGCAATATACTTTCAGTATTGATTTTATTATAATATTCAAAACAATCTAAAACTGTCCTGGCCAGCAATAACATACAAAGTATTAAGTTCATGTCCAGGAATAAAAGCCATGTGTAGACAAGTTCCAAAGTAATTCTGTTTTTAAAAACTGATTAAAACTCAGGTTAAAGTTAAAAACACATTGTTTTAAGCATGGATATTTTTAACTTTGTTTTTATAACAATGTGTTTTTAACTTTAACCTGGGTTTTAATCATTTAAAAAAAAAAACCATAGAATTACTTTGGAACTTGTCTACACATGACTTTTATTCCTGGACATGAATTTAAGACTTTGTAACCTAGCAGTTCCAAAGCATGTTAATGCGAGTAGATAAATAGGTACCGCTTGCGGGAAGGTAAACAGCGCTCCGTGTTCCAGCCGCATGCTACGTGCTGCGGCAAGGAGAGTCATGCCGGCCACATGACCACGGAGGCGTCTTCGGGCAACGCTGGCTCTTCGGCTTTGAAATGGGGATGAGCACCACACCCTAGAGTCGGACACGACTGGACTTAATTGTCAGGGGTCACCTTTACCTATGTTATTATGATATTATTGATATTATTACTGATATTGATATTACTGTTACTTTCGATATTGATTTATTATGTGTGTGTTTTTCAATAAAGGAAGTTTTAAAAAGCCCTGGGTATATACTACTTGAACCATGTCTTATGGTAGGTAATGACTGATTGCAATTCTATATGCACTGGCCTAGGAGTAAGCCCCATTAAACTCAATGGGGCTTACTTCTGAGAAGATATGCATAGGATTGTGCTGTCAGTCTGTTCTCAGTAATCTTTCAGGGGCAGGCAGAATGTATGGGTGCAATAGCTTCCTTTGACAACATGAAAAACGATGGAAGTTCTAATGTCTTTCACCTCCAACTTCTTTATGCGTGGTTTCATTTTGGCTACAGTCTGATCAGCATGCAACAGCTGAGCTTGCTGTTGCAGGGAATAATGGCAATGATTACAAGGAAGACATTGATCTTGAGCATCTTCTAGACCAGGGGTTCTCAACCTGTGGTACGGGTACCCCTAGGGGTACACGGACCTCTTGCTGGGGGTACACCAAGCCCTGCCCCTTATCTGCCCCATCAGCAGCTCATTAAGTGTTAATTAACATGGATTTTAAATTGTAATTATTTTCGGAGCCCTTCTGTCTCTCTGATTTTGGTTTGGGGCTTATTTTTGTACTTTGGAAAATGTACTTTGGTGGGGTGAGGGAGGGAGGAGCTGATTTTGGGAAGTGTGACTTGGAGAAAAAAAAGAGAGCCTTGCATGTCTGTCTGTCTGTCTGTCTGTCTGTCTCTCTCTCTCTCTCTCTCTCTCTCTCACACACACACACACACACACACAGAGAGTTAAATAAGACATTTTTCACATTTAAAATTGTTTTAGTACTTTTTTATTTCATGATTAATTACCTAATTAATTAATTGATTAATCCAATTACTTAGCAGTTAATTAGCAGGGAGTACCCGGACCTCCAAAGGTTGAGAACCCCTGTTCTAGACAAGCTAGGAACCAGGGCCGGCCCATCCATGGGGCCAGTTGAAACCGTCGCCTCAGGCAGCTGCTCACCTTGGTCCGCCTACTTGCCTCCACTTCTCCAACTTCCACCCCTGGGATTGGGAAGGAAGAGGGGGACAGAGAGGAGGAGGAAATGTGGAGGGGAGGGGAGTGCTGAGCTGGAACATTGGAGAGGAGGAGGAGCAGAGGCTAGCACATCACTGGATAAGGGGGCAGCATTTGGCATGGGTCAGGTCATAGGCTTACCAGATCTCCAACCGGGCCAGAGTGCTAGACTTTTAGGAGAAGGAATGTGGGCAGGTGTAGCTTGTTAAACCTTAGAGCACAATCCTAGGCATGTCTAGGATTGTGCTCTAAGGTTTAACAAGCTACACCTGCCCACATTCCTTCTCCTAAAGGTCTAGCACTCTGTCCCGGTTGGAGATCTGGTAAGCCTAGGTCAGGATGTCCCTGGTTCACCCCTGCTAGGAACATGACATGGAGCCCAGGTATAGTTTGACAAATAGCAGCTTTGGGAGGCAAAATTGGAATCCTCAATAGTGTTTTGTTCCTAGGCTCTGATAACAATATAGATGGTTCTCAAACAATGCAGGTATTACTGGAAAGATCGACCATTGGCCTGGTCGGAGCCATCTGCCTTTAGATGGGAAGTCAACACAAATTTCACTGTGGCAGAGGAGGAGAGTGGGTGATGTGGGAACAGTATGCATGTGCTGTACATGGGTAAAAGAAATGGGGGGGCAGAAAGGGGTCCCATATTGGGTAGGTCCATGCACTCGATTCACATACACAACGACATAGAACCCGTCCCTTCCAAACACCATTCTCTTCCCCAACATGTTTTCGTTGAGAACACGCACACAGATAACATGTCTGTCAATTTATTTTGATCATGTTTTGATAAGAATCGAATGCTCTCCACACACCGCTAGGATGAAGATCCAGGAATAGTGAGTTCCACATCCTCAGTGTTCTACCTCTCTGGCCTCTTCGCTCCATTCCCCGGAAGGGCAGACTCCACAAGCGATGGAGTCTTCTTATTGGACCTCCCACAGCAGACCCAATCAATGGAGCGTCCCGGCATTTCATATGGGTGAATTTGGATGAAACAACCTCACCAATTGTTTCCATTTCTCCTGTATTATAGTTGCAATAGTTTTTCGTTGCACAGCCTTGAGCGCCTATATGAACTAAAGTATCTCCAGCTGGGAAAGAAAAAAGAGAAAAGTTCAACATTTCACAGAAACAGGAAAGTATACCCCAATTCTCACAGCCAACTTCGCAGCCCTCCTCCCTCCTCCTAAAATTCTGCATTGTGAAATGTTCTGCTCTGTTCTCTTTCTGCTATCTTCATTTCTTCTGCAGTGGCTCCTTCCCTCATTGATCTAACAGCCAAGGGGACCTTTCTTTTTAACTTCTACTTACATATTATTCATTTTATATTTATATATGTGTCGTTGGAACAAACAAACAAACAAACAAACAGGCCTGTTGATAACATGACTTACGTGCACTGGCATTGATACCAAAGTTTACACAAACAGTCTCATTGGCCCGGCAGTTGATAATGTCGTCAGGCTTGCAGCGATCTGAATCGAAAGATATGCAAGCTGGACACCTCCGCCCATTGAGTTCAAGTTCACTGCGACGAGGCACTGCCAAAATGACAGACGGCACTCAGCATATGGATTTGGCTAGTTTTCACACCTCATAACGTCCAAACACCAATCTCTCTCTCTCTCTCTCTCTCTCTCTCTCTCTCTCTCTCTCTCTCTCTCTCTCTCTCTCTCTCTCTCATGTTCTGCACCTCAGATCAACTGTGCAGATGAGGCAAATCTAGGAGATATCTCTAAAAAACATATTTGGTGTACACAAAGTGGTTCTGTGGGTGGTCTGGACCTCTGGCTCTGGTAGCAATTCATAAGGGTGCCTGCTTTCTGCTCAAGGTGTGCCATGAATTCTGGATTTGTAGGCAGTTCTTCAGAGAAATAGAGGTTCTGCCTTATATGAGGAGAGAGACCTGGCTAGCCTTTGATCCCTTCTAAGATCAACCAAGAGTTTACCACTGATGTTGATATTCAGTCCACCACCATGTTTCAACAGACCCAAGCAACTAAGAACTCGCTTTGCCCCATCAACCCTCCAGTTTTATCTTGGCTAAACATTACCATATTTTATCCAACATGGTACCGCTCAAAGTATCCCGGGAATAAGAGTTTGGTCAGATTGCGTTAATCCCCTTCATTCTCACAGAACTGCAACTCCCAGGAGGTCTAATTTGTTGCATGCTGGAGGAGCTCATAATGTCATCAGCTTCTCAACAACAATATGAGTCCACCTCAGAAGATGGATAGCACATACTGGTCAGAGAGCCCATAGGGGTAGTGGATGCCTCAGTCTAACCACCATCCAAACAATCTAAAAACATTAATCTTTGTCCAGCTATTTCTTGTGTATGTGTGTGTGTGTGTGTGTGTGTGTGTGTGTGTGTGTGTGTGTGTGTGTGTGTGTGTGTGAGAGAGAGAGAGAGAGAGAGAGAGAGAGAGAGAGAGAGAGAGAGAGAGAGAGAGATCTAAACATTTCACTCTATGGAGATACTTACTAGGGACCTCTTTATCATTGCATAGGTCTGTCTTGCAGGTGTGCATATTTGCAAAGAGGCTAATATAGTCTGTGGTGAAGCCGTAGTGATCTGTGTTCCAGAATTCAGATTCGGCACATGTCTTAATAATTGTGTTGACAAATCTGTAATCACCTATGAACGGACAATGGAAACAAATATTTGGATCTGCAGAAATTCAAGTCAATCACGATTGTCTTTTGATGGTAAACTTTTAGTTCAAAAATGGTTTGCGTTCTGAATGGTTTCAGAATTTAAGCAGAAGGGGCTCACAACAAAAGGTTGCAGCACTGGAGTGACCCCTAAATGGGATTAGTTTGCTTTTGATTTATCGATTGGGCATGGTCAGGTTCTGGCTCCCCTCCACCTTCTGCAACCAGGTGGGCTGCGATTAACCAGATAATAACACTAATAATTATAGAGTAGTATGGAGATTCTCATGGCATGTTACAATTTGTACAGAAATAGGATATATGGGATTATCAGCCATGTAAATTTTTGTGGAAGAAATAAAGTTTTAAAACTTGCACAAAACTTGTCTGGAGAAATTTGTACAGAAATAGGATATATGGGATTATCAGCCATGTAAATTTTTGTGGAAGAAATAAAGTTTTAAAACTTGTACAACACTTGTCTGGAGAAATTTCTCCAGACAAGTGTTGTACAAGTTTTAAAACTTTATTTCTTCCACAAAAATGTACATGGCTGATAATCCCATATATCCTATTTCTGTACAAACTAATAATTATGGTTTTGGGGTTCTTTTTTGCCTCTCTGTTTTCAGTGTTCTCCTTACTGTGAACTCTTTGTCTATTTGCAAACTCCTTCACCCCTCCCCCTCTCCTGTCCTTCCTTTATGGGTTTGTTTTAATCTCTTCACAGTAAATATGCCCTGAATCAAAGTGATGGGCTGCTGGGGCTCACCTGGGGCTTTTTCTGTTTCTCTCCTTTGATTATTATTATTAATTTCAATAATTAATATTAATATTAATAAAAAGGATCGAAAACTGTTATAACCAGCTACAATATAAAACGAACGAAGCATCCTCGAGATTTGTGGTTATAAAAACACAGCAGTTTGTAAAATGTTTAAGATCTGTATTTAAAAATATATAAGACTTTATAAGTCTAATTAAAATCACAAATGTGAATAAAATGCGCATTTTTCCCAGTCTTAATTGGTTCCCAGGAAAAAAATGTGTGCCAAAATCTTCTTTAAATGTAGCAGCAGGACTGCGATAGGTTTTACCATCTTCCTGCCTGTTCAGGCTTTTACTTGCATTTGATAAAGTTCATAGATAATGAACAAAAAGTTATGCTTAAGTGGGTTTTTGAAATGTTTTTATTGCATTTTTAAATTGGTGACTTTTAAAGTATTTTTATTCACATTTGTGATTTTAATTAGACTTATAAAGTCCTATATATTTTTAAGTACAGATCTTAAAACATTTACAAACTGCTGTGTTTTTATAACCACAAATCCCGAGGATGCTTCATTTGTTTTATATGAATATTAATATACTAAGAATATAAGAACATAAGAAGAGCCCTGCTGAATCAGGCCAAAAGCCCATCTAGTCCAGCTTCATTGTGTCACACAGTGGCCCCACCAGATGCCTCAGGGAGCACAAGACAACAAGATACCTGTGTCCAGTCGCCACTCCCTTGCACCTGGCACAGAGAAAACCCACTTCTAAAACCAGGAGGTTGCTTATGGCTTGTAACCTGTGATGGTCTTTTCCTCCATGAATCTGTCCAAACCCCTTTTAAAGGCATCTAGGCCAGATGCCATCACCACATCCTGTGGCAGGGTACAGATACAGATTAATATCAATATTAATAATATTAGTATCAATATTAATATCAATATCAATATTAATATTAATATTTATTGGATTTATATCCCGCTTTCCCCCATGGGGGACCCATTATTATTATTATTAAATAATTTAATAATAATAATTATTATTATTATTATTGTTGTTGTTGTTGTTGTTGTTGTTGTTGTTGTTGTTGCTGCTGTTGTCAGTCAACTTAACGTTTAGCAGATATTTCCATGCTTTGCTGTGGCAATACCTGCGGATGCGCGAATTGAAGATAAAGAACATGAAAGTATAAAGATCTTCAGATTAAGACTCTGGCCAAAAACAAAAAGCAAAAAAAAAATACTGATAGTAGTGGGTGCTTCAGGTGCTGTACCGAAAAGATTGGGAAAACACCTGTTCACCTTAGGTGTAAACAAAATTACTCCATATGAACTGCAAAAGGCATCTCTACTTGGAACTGCACATATTCTGCAGAAATACCTCCAGATATTCAAGGTCCTTGGAAAGAACTTGATATTTACAAAACACCAGCCACCACCAGGTGGGTTGCAATTAGCCAGATAATTAACAATTAATAGTTAACATTTAATAATTAATAAATAATAATAATTAATAGTAATAAAACAGCTTCAGTGCTATATCGTGTGGACTGAGCCGCCTTCCAGCTTTCTGTAGTTGGTATGCAGTGATTTCATTTGAACCTCCGACCTAGGTGGAAATGAAACCACTTCACACCAACTACAGAAAGCAGCCTTACTTGGAACAGCACACAGATTACAATAATACTTGTTAATATCCCAGGCCCTTGGGGAGGACCTGATATTCAACAGGCCAAATCCAGCCACCAACATCTGGAGGGCTGTGCATACGAACCAGAATAACACCAGCAAGAGCCATAACGGATCATCAGAACATCAGAAGAGCCCTGCTGGATCAGGCCAAGGGGCCATCCAGTCCAGCTTCCTGTATCTCACAGTGGCCTCACCAGGTGCCTCAGGGAGCACACAAGACAACAAGATACCTGTTTCCTGCTGTCGCTCCCTTGCACCTGCAATACAGAGAAAACCTACTTCTGAAGCCAGGAGGATGCTTATGGCTTGTAAACCTGTGATGGTCTTTTCCTCCATGAATTTATCCAAACCCCTTTTAAAGGCATCTAGGCCAGGTGCCATCACCACATCCTGTGGCAAGGAGTTCCACAGATGAATTGCACACTGGGTAAAGAAATGAATCACCATACTCACCAATGGCAAGACCGTAAGTGACAGTGACACACACATCTTCATCGTCTCCACACTCAATCTCCATGGGATTCTTGCAGGCAGCTGGGTTGCCAGAACACTGGTAACATGTCAGAGATGCCACTGCAGACAGGGAGAGAGTTGCAAAGCCTCAGTGCCACCAACACGGGCAACATAATGGGCCAGTGAGGAGCAGAGACTGAGATGCCCTTGGGCTCCACTTACCTCTAGGAAGCAGGGCAAAGAGGAGGCAGGTGGTCAACAGAACCTTCATACTGCAGGAAAGATCCAAAGCCACGGAGGAGCTGGAGCTGAGTTGGATCAACCAAAGCAAATAACGCATCCAGGGGCTTAATCAAAGTAATTTATAGGCCAAGGGGAGGAGTCCCAGGGCAACACTTGAGCAGAACAGGTTCAGTGTGGTGCCGGTGTATGGGAGTTTTCCAAAACCTCCCTAACACTTGACTGGAACAAAGTGTTGAAACTGAAAGACATTTTGCTAAAGGACATTTTGCTAAAGGTCCGTTCAATCTGTCCCAGTCCCAATTTCAACATGTTGGGAAAACACAAAACCGCACATTATACCAATTAATTCATTTGAGACGACTGTTCTCTCCTCAGCAGTTTGGTGACAGGCAGCCCGTTCCAATGCAAGGCCTAATAAAAGGCACAATTCTGACATAAAATCCGCATAAGGCGTTTAGGGCGAATTTGTGTTGGGATTGCGACGGTTAGGTCGATTTTATGGCGAAGTTGTGATGGATATAGGATGTGTTTAAGACAGTTGGCCCATTCCGCCATAAGTTCTGCCTAAGAGCTATTCCATCCTAAATTCAGCCTAAAAGTGGGCGTGTCAGGGGTGTAACGTGGGCGTAACGGGGGCGGTTCTAAATTTATGTCTGTATCCAGACCCTGGCGAGCACGGACACGCCCCTCCAGCTCAGAAACAGACACAAAATTTATGTCGACCAAAAAGGTGGTCCTAAATTAGAGACCCATAGGTGCCATTTTACCTTACCCACTCCAGCCCTCTCCTGAAAACTTCTAACATCCCACTCCTGAGTTATGCCAGAGTTAGGACGGAATTGCAGCAGCAAGGTCTGGATACGGACAAAGTTATGCCAAAGATAGGGAGCCAATCCGCACCCAGCACCACCCAGCCTCTTTCCCACAAAAGCCCAGCCCCAGACCTCCATTCTCGGCCCTGTCCCCCAGCAGCCACAAAGTGGGACTTTGTTGGTGGAGGGCAAAATTCACAAACACCCCACTTCTCCTCTTCTCCTCTCTCCTCTCTGCCCCCCTCAAGGGCTGAGAGGGCTGTTCTGGCTGTGGCCAAACTGTTAACAGCTGTGCCTGGGCAGCTGTCTCCATGCAAGCACTTGCTAACCCATGTCTTTCTCCCAGTCTCTCCCCCCCCCCCACAGGCAACAACACCAGCAGGTAAGAGCAGGGTCTGGGATGACATGTGTTATGACTTCTGCCTGTTCATGCCAATATATGTTTGACTTCAGCCTGTCTCTGCCAATATGTAGTATGTCTGCCTGTTCATGCCATTATGTAGTACTACTTCTGCCTGTGTTTGCCAATATGTAGTACTTCTGCCTGTGTTTGCCATTATGTAGTACTTCTGCCTGTGTTTGCCAATATGTAGTACTTCTGCCTGTTCATGCCATTATGTAGGACTTCTGCCTGTCAGCACACATATATGATAGCACCCTCTTTACCAATGTGTCCTCTGATAGCTGCCTGTAGCCATGTGAGCAGAAAAATCTATGTTTGTGTAAATGTGACATGCCTGTTAACAACAGCGTTGTAACTCTCTCACACCCTTGCCCCCCACAGGGACAACTCCAGGTGAGTGTTGAAAGGCTTGCCATGTTTGTAACCCTACAGTTGTGCTGTTTGTTCTCTCCTTCACTGTTGTCCTTTGCAGGATCATGCCCTCCTGACGTCCAGGTAAGCACCTCACACTGTGACATGCTCGTTACACCTAGCAGCTGTGTTTTCTGTTCTCTCCCTGCAGGATTTTGCTACCTACACACTGGCTTGCCCTCAAAGGAGATCGCTGCCAGACACCAGCTGACATGTAACTCCCCCATGTTGTTTGCCTCCTCAGGAACAACCGCTACCACCTACCTTCCTGGGAGCACCCCAGGGGCTGCAGTCTGGGTGCCCCACTTCCACAAGCCTTGACGCTGCCAGATGCCTAGGAGCCAGCCCTGCAACCTTCAGCTGCTGCAGCTGCTGCTGCTGCTCCACCTCCCTGGCTGTCGAACGTGCTGCCCCTCCCCTTTCTATGGAACAGGCTGTGGTTCCACAGGGGAAGAGCTTGCGTCTCCAGGTCCATGGGCAGGCTTACCAGGTCGTCGCCGGGACGGGGCGGTCTACCCTTAAGGGGGCGGGGTGTGGGGGGGCCAGAACGCACCGCATTCTGGCCCCCCCACGCCCCGCCCCCTTAAGGGTAGACCGCTCCCATCCCGGCGATGATCTGGTAAGCCTGTCCATGGGCCACGTGTGCTGCTGCTGCTGCTTTCGGATTGGCTGCTGTGACAACCCCTGGCAGCCTCACCTGGCCATCTCTACTAACGTTCCACAACAATAAAGATGGCCCTCGGGCAGATCCCCCTTGAAACACATGTGCCCAGTGTTACACAAGCATTGCCCCCCCACACATAGACAGCCCGCAGCACACAAGCCCCTGCATGAATCCCATCCAGGGACTGCCACTTCCTTCCCAGGGAGAACACAGCAGGGGGGCTGCCAGACCCTCAAGGCACAGAGGGGAGGGGGAATTGGGGGGCCTCTCAGGCAGGCAAGCAATGACAGGCGACACGGAGCCCGTACTAGGTCCACTTGTGGCCACCGCATCAGTGGAGAGCCCTTTCGGCAACTGGGGATCTCACCCGCCAGGGCGTCTGCCCGTCACGGAGTCCGTCCCACCCAAGGTCCGCCCATTACGAAGCCATTTCCGCTCAAAGTCCGCCCGTTTCTTTGTGGCTTCCGCCCAACGTCCGTCCGTGTCGGTGTGGTTTCTGCCCAAAGTCCGTCTGCATAAGAGGCGCCGGTTTCTGCATTGCCTTCATCTGCGGAGCAACCCCTGTGTCCCTATAGGTCTCTGCAGACCCCTCTCTCTGTATCTCTCTCCCACCAGTCTTGTTGTCTGTCTGTCTCTTTCTAACCCACCCATGCCCCTCCCCAGCACCCACTGTCTGCCTGTCTGTGTGTCTGCCTCCCCTCCCAATCCCTGATGATGGAAGCTGGCCACCCCCCACCCCGCCAGAGCGCCTGCTGAGAGGCGCCGTCGTCGCCCCATCTGGGGGCGTGATGAGCTGCGTGAGCCCTTCACGCTCGCAGCAGACAAGGCCAAGGCATCTCTCGGTCATGGCCAGGGCACAGAGCAGAACGCACGCCGGGATGCCTTCTTTGTGGGCATTGCCCCGGCCCTGGAGGCCCAGGGCTTCAGGCAGCGCACGGGCATGTCATGGCGGAGGCAGTTCCAGACATCATTAGACCCCCCCCTTGTGTGTGACGTTCCCACCCCCTCCCCTTCCCTTCCCTCCCCCGCTCACCCCCCAGTGCAGCCTCAACGTGGCTTGGGGGGGGCTACGCCTTCTGCAGGAGGGAGTGGACGGCCACTCTCCCCTGCAGCAGATGGCTAATGCACAGGGTGCCCTGTGGCGGCTGGCTCAGGTACATCGCTCACCTGTCACCTGCCCTGCGCCCGCCACATATGCCAGAATTGCAGAGGAGTTGGGTTGGAATGAGCCCTCAGCCTGTTTCTCTCCCAAAAGCCAGGTGATCTGGGACGGGTCTTTTCCTTCACATATGGCTAGGCTTACCAGATCTCCAACCGGGACAGAGTGCTAGACCTTTAGGAGAAGGAATGTGGGCAGGTGTAGCTTGCTAAACCTTAGAGCACAATCCTAGGCTTGTTAAACCTTAGAGCACAATCCTAGGTATCCATGGACTTCTGAATAGACATGCCTAGGATTGTGCTCTAAGGTTTAACAAGCTACACCTGCCCACATTCCTTCTCCTAAAGGTTTAGCACTCTGTCCCGGTTGGAGATCTGCTAAGCCTACCTTTGTAATAAGTGTGACATCCCACCCACATCCCAGCAGGCCTGACCCTGTCATTTAAACAGGGAGAGGTCACCTGCCATAGATGTTCACCACAGATGACCTTATGTTGCTGAACCCAGGTGGTCGGCCTTTGGCTAAGGTGCCACTTTGGACCTTGAGTAGCACTGGGTGTAATTAGTGGACTGGCCCTGCATCTTAACGCAAGAGCCTAAGAACATCAGAAGAGCCCTGCTGGATCAGGCCAAAGGCCCATCTAGTCCAGCTTCCTGTATCTCACAGTGAGGGAGCACACAAGACAACAAGATACCTGTATCCTGTTGCCACTCCCTTGCATCTGACATTAAGAGATAGCCTGAACCTGAAGCGTGCTGAGGCGAACGCCAGAGAGAGAGAGAGAGAGAGAGAGAGAGAGAGAGAGAGAGAGAGAGAGAGAGCTGGACTGTGAAAGTAACATCTCGAATGAAGGGTTCTATGAAAGATTAGAACGTTACTATATTGTAAAAACCCTTTGGGGTTTAGAACAGCCTGCCCATGTACACCGCCTTGAATAAAGTCATAGGAGAAATCCAATGACCAGAAAGGTGGTATATAAATACTGTATATTATTATTATTATTATTATTATTATTATTATTATTATTACTACTACTACTACTACTACTACTACTACTACTACTACTACTACTAAGACCAGGAGGTTGCTTATCCCCATCATGGCTTAAAACCTTCTTCAGTCATGGAAGACATGAGAGCTGGACAGCATCGTTCCTTTGCAACTGGAAGGAAGGTGGAGCTTCCAGATTATCGACAACCCTGGAATAGGGAGTAGTCTGGCTTTCTGCCTATACATGGGATCAACAGAGAATCTTCTCTTCTTTGATCCTAACACAGAAATCCAATGCCTCCCTTCCAGCCCTTGCAGCTTCTCTCTTCCCTCCAGTTTATTGTTTATCTCTTCCTAGAAGTAAGTTCCACTGGACTCTATGGAACTTATGTGGAGTACAGTGCAATTCTGTGTAACCTTGCACCGGTATAACAGTAGATGCACTGATGTAAGTGCACTCATGCCAGTGTAAGTGCACTTACATCGGTGCATCTGCTCTTACACCGCTGCATCTACTGTTATACCGGTGCAAGGTTACACATGATTGCGCTGGTAGTCATGCCCCGATCCAGAGGTGTCAATAGGGTTTGTGTCACCCGGTGCGAGAGCTCATCGTGTCACCCCAGTGATGTCACTAGGATCGGTGTCACGCGCTGCGGTAACTCATGGTGTCACCCCCATTAACTATTTATTTTAATATAACACAGTACAGGTCACCCAACCAATCAGTAACTAACAAAAAACCAGTGGCCAACTTGATGACACTCACACCTCTGAATCAGAGTTTGAGGATTAGCTCTGATACATAGAAATGAGAGCTGACTCATGCTAACACCTTATTGGTTCCATGCTGTGTCGTAATAACACCTCATTGGCTCTTGGAACAATCAATCTCGTTGGTCAGTTTTGAGTTAAGGAAATCCACTTTTTGTTACATAAGGCAGTTGTGCTTTCGTTTTCTAGTTATTTTGCCATAACGTTGGATCAAATGCAGTTATTTCAACACAGTTTGTTCCATTACATTCTGCATTAAATTACCTTTCCAATGCTATATAACGTGATGGTATTCATAAATACAAGGTTTCCACAATTTTAGCCATTTTAGTGGTGTCACACGCACTCCGAGGGTGTGACCAGTGGCGTCACTGGGGCGGTGGGTGTCATGTGACCAGTGACGTCACTTCCTCTCCTGCTCTGTTCCCCCCTTTCTTTCCAAATGTAGGGAATGGGAGAAGCTGGAAGGAAGGTGGTAGCGGCAGCTGATGTAGCACTGAATAGGAGGTCAGGATTTGGGGAAGTGTCTCAGCTGCCAGGAAGGAGGCCTTGGTCTGGCCCTGGATCAAAACGAATAACACATCCATCGCCGGAAGCTGTAGCAAAGACAGTTGCACAAATCTATCATTTATCGCTGACGTTGTGCTGCCTTCTTGAGGGAGGAGATCAATTATCGACAGACGCTGAATTAGCTTTGAGAACAATCTGGAAGCAGGAGCTGAGACGCCTGAGAAGTTTCTGTGCCAGGCCTGGATCCAGCGCTACTTGCGTGCCATGTTCTTTGTACCCCACTTAGTCCCCACTCCCAAAATTAAGATGCTGTGTGAAGGAACCCTTTAGTACAACTCGTCCTACATTGCAGCGAACAGCTTTGGAGTCTGGCAGAAGAAATGAGTCTGTGCTTTTAATTATCCTTTGAACAGCCTCCAGAGATTATACCTGGTGGGGTGGAATTTTATCAGGGGGTCCAAAGTTTCTTTTGGGCCCTTTCTCAAAGGGGGAGGGGACGAAACAGGGTGGGGGAGGGCAGCAATAGCCGGAAAGGTTTCCGGAGCCCAGGTCTATCAGGCTTCCCGATGTAGCGCCCAGGTCTACCCACCCGGTAGACCTGGCCCCGGCAACCGTCTTGCACTCTCCATGAGGCCAACTGAGATCCCAGGATTTTTCTGGGGGCCCTCCTTTGGCTCCTGGGCCCCCTTTTTGACCCTGGGCCTGGGTACAATTTACCCCCCTTTACCCCCTCTCATGAGCACTATGTTCTGTTTGTTCATAGTACCGTGCAAAGGGCCATGTTGTCTCATAATAGCACTAAATACTTAAAACCCAAACCAAACAGAACAGCTCGTTTATCCTTTGCAACAAAGATGGGCACCGATGGAGGAGGAGGAAGCTATTTGGGAAGATCTTTTATCACAAAAGGTGCACACATCACAGAGGACTTGTATAGTGAAGTCAGAAATAGGTGCACGAAGTCAGAGGCGCAACGCGCCAGGAGGGCGCCCGGAGCGAGGGGCAGGGCCAGCGTCGTGACGCGCCCTCGCATCACGTAGACGCAACCCCCCTGCCCATTTTGTTCCTATTTCGGAGCCAAACAAGCTGCAGGGCGGGAGGGAGGGCCAAAACGGGAGCCGGTGAGTTCTCCCGACCGCGTTCTGCCCACCCACCCCCGCGGTGGAGCGCCTGGAGCGACTGCTCCATCCGCTCCACCGTAGTTACGGCGCTGCGTGAAGTGGGCATTTGCTGGTGGGACGGAAAGAGCCAGGAATCTGTGGCATGAAAAGGAACCTCACTGCTGAATACAAAAATAAAAATACACACCCATGAATTCCTGGCTCCAGGGAGACAGCCAAATGACGGCCAGCATCCCCAGATTTCTGGTAAGAGAAGATGGCGTGATGTACAAGTTAGTCTTTTTCAGACTGGCTGAGTGCCTTTCACCACAGCTTAACTGGGATGAAATTTCAAGGTGTTCCCGAACAGTTCCTCCCAGCCAATTGTTTCTAGGTGCTGCCCTGGGGCTCTTGTCCTTGATCTTTAAAACCCACAAAATAAGTCTCTTGAACATCAGACACCCAAATGCGTCGGCTCTGCTCTTTCCAGCACCATGAAGACTCTTCTGAGCGTCTGCCTCTATTTGGCCCTGCTTAATTCAGGTGAGTGGGAAGCGGGTGTGTTGTCCGGGCTTCTTTTCGTGGTCTCTGGGAAGAGAGTGTGCAGTGGGTTTGCCATGAAAGTCAAGACAGGGAACCGCGACAGGCTCTCCTTGCAAGGGAGAGGAATACTGCACAGGGGGCGGCAACCTACCTGTGATGTTCAGTTGCTGGCAGTTTCACCACCAGAAATATTTTTGCTTGCTGGCCTTTAAGCCAGCGGGTGGCGCAGTGGGTTAAACCACTGAACCATGAGCTGTCGATCAAAAGGTCAGCAGTTCGATTCCGCGACGGGGTGAGCGCTCGTTGCTTGGCCAGCTCCTGCCAACCTAGCAGTTCCAAAGCATGTTAATGCGAGTAGATAAATAGGTACCGCTTGCGGAAAGGTAAACAGCGCTCTGTGTTCCAGCCGCATGCTACGCGCTGCGGCAAGGAGAGTCACGCCAGCCACATGACCACGGAGGCGTCTTCGGACAACGCTGGCTCTTTGGCTTTGAAATGGGGATGAGCACCACACCCTAGAGTCGGACACGACTGGACTTAATTGGCAGGGGTCACCTTTACCTTTACTTTAAAATGCAGCTTTGGAGACTCACGTTTTCCATTGTGAGGACAAATTAGGCAGCTGAGGTGGGGTATTTTTAGCTGAAAGACTGTCATACTATATTATCAGCCTGCCATCCTCTAAGGAGCTTATGTTGGCAATTGGCATACTAATTGGCAGTTCCCCTGAAGCTGTGATTTGTTGCAAATAGCAGCTTCAGATGTTGGGGCAGTTTTCAGTGGGCAATTTTACCACACACACCCTGTAGTCCCAGTCCTCATCGGAACAAAGTCCCCCATGGCTCCTTTTCATTAAGAATGAGATCTGGCCAATCTGAAGCATGCTATTTCAAAATGCTTCACATGTGCCAATAATGGACTGCCGTAGAAGGATACAAGGGCTGATTGTCGTAAAGTAGAGCAGGAATTGGGTGCAAGGACTCCCTCCAGCTGTTTGTGTGGGAAGAGGAGTTGAGGTTAGTGAGTTAGACTTCTCAGTCCTTTAGAGTGGAAAAGATGCAGATTAGAGGAATGGAAAAGTCAAGATTCCTGGGGTGGGGAGAGAGAGAGACCTCTGGCAGATCAGAAAGACGAGGGAGCAAGGCTATGTTCTCAGTCCTCCCAAAAGATGGTGGAGTTGGGTTAGGTTACGATAAAGGCTCTACTCTGTGAGTAAGCAAAGGAGTTAGGCAGTACAAAGTGGCTGGTGGTTATTTGTTTCAGCTCAAGGATGATGCTATGCCATTGGCTTTAATGGATTGTAATTGATTTAAACTGGGTTGTTGTTTTTAATGACCCATAATCCTAGGCTTACCAGATCTCCAACCAGGACAGAGTGCTAGACCTTTAGGAGAAGGAATGTGAGCATGTGTAGCTTGTTAAACCTTAGAGCACAATCCTAGACATGTCTATTCAGAAGCAAACCCCATGGATGCCTAGGATTGTGCTCTAAGGTTTAGCAAGTTACACCTGCCCACATTCCTTCTCCTAAAGGTCTAGCACTCTGTCCAGGTTGGAGATCTGGTAAGCCTACATAATCCATCCTTTCAGTGCATGGTTAATGGTGGAGGAACTCAAGACCACATTAGTGATTCTGAGCATGGAACGTGTGTGTGTGTGTGTGTGTGTGTGTGTGTGTGTGTGTGTGTGTGTGTGTGTGAGAGAGAGAGAGAGAGAGAGAGAGAGAGAGAGAGAGAGAGAGAGAGAGAGAGAGAGAGTTCTTCCAGAGTAATTAAGACATTAACGACTGCATGGGGAAGAAAGACAGTGTTGTACCCATGCCAATGTACCTTACACTGAAAATGCTCATGCGGTTTTGCCTGGGTGGCGCTAAAGCTTTGCAGCTTCTCTTTCCCCTCTCCACAGTGGCGTCTCTCACATGTTATTCGTGCATGGTCTTGGGGAAGGAGTGCAAACGCCCCGTCGCCAAGGAATGTGACTCGAGTGAACAGTCCTGTATCTCCGCCGTGGCACAAGGCTCTCTGGGTAAGTGGGAGATGACTTTCCGTTCATTTGGCTGCATTTCAGCCTCCGGAGCAGGACCAACCCCAGCCCTCCCTGTGGCTGAAGCAATGCACCAAGTGCCGGGCCTCTGGCACCTCTCTCCCTCCTGCTCCCTGGATTTGAAAAGGAAGAGTGGAATGGAGAGGAAGTGTACAGGAGAGGGGCAGGAATGGTGGGCTCTCCTTCACACTTCCTCTTTCGCTCCAGTTCCCTCTTCCTTTTCAAATCCAGGGAGCAGGAGGAGAAGTAGTTGAGGCCAGCTGGTGGGCAGTGGTAAAAGTGCCCGCTAATCTGTTACCTCCTGGATGGACCGTCTCTGCCCCAGACTAATTCTGAGACCACATATGGCAGTGTTTCCTAAACTGTTTTGACCGGCGGCTCCCTTGACCATTGGCGACCCTTGGCCGTGGCTCCCCATTACATTATGTGGATGCCTGCCAATTGGCATTGCACTGTTTTATGAGCGGCTCCCCTGGCTGGTATCCGCGGTTCCCCTGGCTGGTATCCATGGATCCCGGCCCTGGGAGCCACATCTCCCAGTTTGGGGAACCGATGACATATGGGCTACAAATGTAGGGTTTTTTTTAACCATATTTCAGAGAGTTCTCGGAAGCAGTATTCTAGATCCTGTTTTCCCTGTGGGGCATGCTCCTTCCATGTGTCCCAACGTTGTCTCTTGTCAGACTGGTTCTATGGGTTCCAAAGCACTTCCGGCTGGGACATCCAGTCCAACCACTTGACGGTCAGTTCAGTACAGACAAATGCAACTACTTCTTCCCCCGGCACAGAAATATCACTGTTACAAGGGAGAGCAAAGCTTTACGAAAAGTATTAGACAAATTCATGGCAGACAGATCTCTTGATGGTGTTTAGCCATGATGACAGCTAAATGGAAACTCCCATGATCAGAGGTAGGCTTACCAGATCTGCAACCGGGACAGAGTGCTAGACCTTAGGAGAAGGAATGTGGGCAGGTGTAGCTTGTTAAACCTTACAGCACAATCCTAGGCATGTCTACTCAGAAGCAAGTTCCACTGAACACAATGGGGCTTGCTTCTGAGTAGACATGCCTAGGATTGTGCTCTAAGGTTTAACAAGCTACACCTGCCCACATTCCTTCTCCTAGGATTGTGCTCTAAGGTTTAACAAGCTACACCTGCCCACATTCCTTCTCCTAAAGGTCTAGCACTCTGTCCTGGTTGGAGATCTGGTAAGCCTAATCAGAGGCAAGAGTCCTGGGCGTAATAACCGATGTTGGGGACAAATGGGAGGGAGGGGGGCTGTTTCCTTTACACCCTTCTTGGGAGCTTCCCATTTGCCCGAACACCACTGGACAGGGAATGCTGTTTCAGAGAGGCCTCTATGTGTGTTTGCTACATGCCTTTTTTTTCTTTACAACCAAATGCAAGTTAGGAAAATTGCTTTGAGAAATTGCCTTCCCTTCTTCCCTCCCCCCCCCCCAGCAAACAGTCGTTTTCCACCCTGCTGGAAAAGAAAGGAAGATCTCTCCAGAGCTAGTTACAGTCAATTCTCGTTTTCTGCTGGGGTTCCGTTCCTGGAAAACCCAGCAGATACCGAATCAGTGGATACTGAATCATTGATCCTATGGGGAAAATGGGGTTCGGTTCCCGCGGATCCTCATCTCTATATACTATATGAACTTTATGAACCTGAATCTTACCTTCTTGGACTCTATGAGCTGGGTGATAGCGAGGGCAGTTCAACATCTCCAACATTTTAATCATTATTCAAAGAGATCGGGTATATGGGTTCAGAAGCCATGTAAAATTTATTGAAGAAGAAATAAAAGCTTTAAAATGGCTTCTGAACCCATATACCCGAGCTCTTTGAATATTTTTTTGCCATGAAAACTTCCATGCTACATTTTAATCATTGTTTCTGTTGTGTATCAAGTCCATAGTTATTTAAAACTGATTGCAGCGGGGACACCTGAGGATTTAGTCTATCCCGGTGTTGTGTGCCCACCCCCAAGCAGGGTGGTGGACAGGGTCCGTGACCTGGGTTCACCAGCCCCAAAACACCGAGACCATAATTGACCAAATTGATAATTTATTAAAGATACTATGTGCTTAGGATGCAGTGCCCTTAAGGGGCAAAGCCCAAAGCAATACAGGAAAATAGCAGTACTTATAGTCTTGTACAAACATCTCCCATTCCTCACAATTTGTTTCCTCCTCCCACAAGTCACTCCCTCTGCCACCCACTCCCCTTGTTCTTGTAGTTTTTATGTGGGTTACAACAGTTAGGGACTTTCCACCTGAAACTCCATAGAGATGTATTGAGTGTTGCAAATAATTCTGCAGTATGTGGCAAGCAATCATGCCTTATTTGGCCTTGAACCTTCCTTTTCTGTTCCTGAGCCACCTGTTTCTTGTGGTTACTGCTTAAGCCTGTGCTGGGTCATGTGAAATATTGCTGTGTTTGTAACTTTCCAGTCCCAGGCCCACCGGCGTCGCTGGAGGAGGGGGGGAAAGCTAAGTTCTGCAGCTTTCTGCCCCACCGTTACTCTCCGGTACGAGGCGCCCCGCCCCCTCGTCGTAGGAGCCCGTTAGCTGAGAGAAAGCAACGCACAGGAGAGTCCCTGCGCGTTGCTTTCTCTCTGCTGACGGGCTCCTACGCCTCTTACCGGAGAGTAACGGTGGGGCGGAAAGCTGCAGAACTTAGCTTTCCGCCCCACCTCCAGCAACGCCAGTGCCCAGGCCAAACTTCCTCTTTAAACTTTTGGTTCAGAGGCCTGGACTGATTTTTGGTTCAATTTAGGCCTCGTCATGTTACAACACCACTTATTATGTTATTATGTTAGTGATGGGGGTCCACCCCTGGACCCATTTGTAGCTTGTTAAACCTTAGAGCACAATCCTAGGCACTGAGTAGACATGCCTAGGATTGTGCTCTAAGGTTTAACAAGCTACACCTGCCCACATTCCTTCTCCTAAAGGTCTAGCCCTCTGTCCACGTTGGAGATCTGGTAAGCCTACATATAAGGAGTACGCATATACTGTAACCAGGATTGACTTATTTCGTTCCTCTTTTTCAATTCCCCCCTTTCATAGGTGCTATTAAGATGAGTGTGTCTTTCATGTCGTGCATTGAATCTCAGTATTGCCGCTCGGGCTACTACAGCACTAGCATAACCGAAAGTCTCCGAAGTCATACCAAGGTCTCCTGTTGCCAGACAGACAAGTGCAATAACATGTCTGTCAAGAGTAAGTATCTCCATCCTTCTCGGGCTATAGATGTCAGAGATCTTCATTGTGCCCACCAACACCTGCCCACAGGGAGAGAGATTGAGATACAGGGATGTGGCCGCAACATTGCTTAAGCCATCTGTCATGAACTGTTGGTTCATGTAGGCTTGCGGTTTTCCTTTTTGTTGTTGCAACAGAATTTTAGTAGATCTTTGCAGGACCTACCTTGCAGGACTCCTCATGTGTAAAATGCCAGAGATAGAGAGGTAATTTAACTGGGAGAGGAACTACAGTTAATTGAGAACAGAAGGATTTCTTGTTGTGGGAAGGTAGTGCTTTTGCAGTTTCTCTGGTATGGATGTTGAGGAGAGACAAGAATAACCTTGGAAAGTGGGGGTTAGAAGGGAGTTGTGTTTAGTTGACTAGTCAAAGGGAGATTAGGGTATCTGAGATGTTTTTATCCGCTCTTTTAAAGTTATTGTACCTTAACATTGGGGAAACCCTCTTCCCTTTTCTATTCGTATGGGTTTCTAAATAAAACTTTTAATGATAGAATTTTTGTGCCTGGGCTATTTATGAAGGGGTAGGAAGGCTATCTGCATAGCCTTGCTCTTTTTGGTTGTAATAGGAAGAGGTTTAGCTCAGGGAAACCCTCCAATTACCGTATTGGTCTGAGTATAAGACTCACTTTTTTCTCCTAATTTAAGTTTTTAAACTAGGGGTGCGTCTTATAATCAGGCTGTTGCAATTTAATGCCAGTGATTTAATTAAATTTTTAATAGCACCAAACTTTAAGGGTGTGTCTTATAATCAGGTGTGTCTTATACTCGGGACAATACGGTATTTTAAGTTCTGGGCTGGTAGTAGCGGAGCTACTGACAAAAGTTTGTCTTCCCCCCACCCACCCACCCCTTGCTTGGCCATGACACCAGCCCTGGCTAACCACAAACACTGTTTCCTTACCAGTACCCCAGGACGAAGTACGTACCCCCAATGGGCTGCAGTGTCCAAGCTGCTACGCCCTCCATTCAGATCATTGCAAGGCTCGGGACACAGTAAAGTGCATCCACAAGGAAGACCACTGCTTCTACTACGGCATCGACCTCCATAATGGTGAGCCTTGTAAAATGGGGCAACTTGGGGTCCAATTTGGGGGCTGCTGCAGCTCTGGAGCAGCAGTTGGCTCAAAGTTCAAAGTTGGCTTGAAACTCAACATTAATAAAACTAAGATCATGGCATCTGGTCCCATCAATTCCTGGCAAATAGAAGGGGCAGAAATGGAAGCAGTAACAGGTTTTACTTTTCTGGGCTCCAAGATCATTGCAGACGGAGACAGCAGCCATGAAATTAAAAGACACTTACTCCTTGGAAGGAAAGCTATGGCAAACTTAGACAGCATAATAAAAAGCAGAGATATCACCATGCCAACAAATGTCCGCATAGTCAGGGCGATGGTGTTCCCAGTAGCAATGTATGGTTGCGAGAGTTGGACCATAAGGAAGGCTGAGCGCCGAAGAATAGATGCTTTTGAACTGTGGTGCTGGAGAAGACTCCTGAGAGTCCCTTGGACTGCTAGGAGATCAAATCAGTCAATCCTAAAGGAAATCAACCCTGACTGTTCCCTGGAAGGACAGGTACTGAGGCTGAAGCTCAAATATTTTGGCCACCTAAATGCGAAGAGAGGACTCTCTGGAGAAGACTCTGATGCTGGGAAAGATTGGAGGCAAAAGGAGAAGGGGAAGGCAAAGGATGAGATGGTTAGATAGCATCACCGATGCAACGAACATGAAAATGAGCGAACTCAGGACAATAGTGGAGGACAGGAAGGCCTGGCGGGATATGGTTCATGGGATCACGAAGGGTCGGACACGACTTAACGACTGAACAACAACAAGCAGCTCTGGAAGCGAAACGGTCAGGCCATCCTAGTGATGGATCTCGTGCCTCTCATCTGTTGCAGCCCTTCATCGCGCTCTCTGCCATGTTTTAACTGGAGATAACTGGGCTTGAATCCAGGCCCGTCTGTGTGCCAAGCATGTGCTTTCCTACCGACCAATGTGTAGCTTCCAGTTGCGCGAGTCTTCCAGCGGTCAGAAGCATGGTGCTCTGTATGCTCCCCTCTACACTGGTTAGCTGGCCCAGAATGAAAAATAATGCAGATATAGACAGAACGGTTTCATTTGACTGGAACATAGATTGCAAATTTGGTTTTTCTGGAGGCAGAGTTCAAGATGTCTTGGCTACAAGATGGCATCAAACCTTCCTTCTCCTCACATGAGCTCCTGTGGCACAGTCTGGCTCTTATACCAGGGGCTGGCCAAGACCTCCTGATGCCTGAGGTGGCATGCCAAGTGCTGCCCCTCCTCCTTATCCAAAGATGTGCCAGCCTCTGCCCCTCCCACTCTCCAACGTTCTCACTAAGCACTCTCTTCCCCTCCATACTTCCTCTCCCTCTATGTCCCCCTCTTCCTTTTCCAATCCAGGGAATGGAAGAAGGAGGAGGAACAGTAGAGGCAAGTAAGTGGACAGAGATGGGAGGGGGGCCAATCTGCTGCCTGAGGCAACCACTTCAGTTGGCCTCATGGATGAGCCGGCCCTGCTTATACCTTTGCCCCCTGGGCAAAAATTATGAATCTCCTGAAACTTTGAAGCTGCTACATCATGACTAGCTGCTGGCAGTTCCCCGGGACCTCTCCCATGGTCTGCTGTCTAATCCTTTAATTGAAGATGCTGGAGAGTGAAAATGAAATCTTCTGCATGCTCTACCACTAAGCTATGGCCAAGACCAGCCCATCCATGAGGCCAACTGAGTTGGTTGCCTCAGGTAGCACATTTGGAGGGGGGAGGGTTCTGTCTGCTCACTGTCCTCCAGTGCACTTCCTTCTCTCACTCCCTGAATTGGACAAGGAAGAGGAGGGCGAAATGTGGAAGACAAGGAGAGTGGTCAGCTAGTATTTTAATTATTTGCTTTTGCTTTTTTTTTTTTAAATACCTGTTGGTTTTTGTATTGAATCCCTGTTGTGGGACCTGAGGCAGCTGACGCACACATCCTTACCTGGAGGTACACCTCAGCCTCTCTCCCTCTTCCTGCTCCTTGGATGAGGAAGAGGAAGAGGAAGAGGAAGTGTAGAGGAAAGGAAAGTAGTGGGCTATCGGAGACACTCTAACCTTCCATTCTCCCACACACTCCCTCCTCGGTTCTATTCTCCGCTTCCTCTTCAAATCGAGGGAGAATCGGGAGAGGCAGCAGGCACCCCCAGTAACCTGCTGCCTGAGGCAACTGTTTCAGTTGGCCTCATGAATGGGCCCTGCTTGGGGGCCCTGGTAAAGGTTGGGGGCCCTGGTAAAGGTTGGGGGCAAGGCTGGGGGCCTTGGTAAATGTTGGGGCAAGGTTGGGGGCCCTGGTAAAGGTTGAAAGTGTGGGGAGAAATGATGGGTGGATGGATTAAATACGTTGTTGTGTCTTAAGTTGCTTAGGGGAAAGGATTTTGGTTTCCAAAAGGATCTTTCTTTCCCAAACAGATACACGTACCCAAAAACTTGCAGGACGAGGCTGTGGCACCAAAGACGTCTGTGCGTTCAAAAAGGGAGTCGTAGATGCTGCTAATCACTCGTTGAAAGGCAACATCACACATGCAGAGTGCTACCTGGCGAAATCACACCCTTCGCATGATCTGTAGCTAGGACACAACAGAGCCAACTCCCTGAAGAATCCACCATCAGTGGAAGGGGTACAATCTAAAGGGGGGGGGGTGTTGGGTCTGCAGACTTCTGGGCTTCTTTTTCCCTGGCTTGGCAGGCAGCAGAGAAGCAGGATATATGGCTGCCAACTTCTTCAGCAGCCCCTGCTCCTTTGCCTTCCACAGACCTAGCAGGTAATATTATCGGCCCATCCTGAAAATATTCCCCTGCTGATTTCCTGCAAAATCAGGCTCCTGTTAAAAGCAGAGAAACGAGGCTTGGTTTCTTCTGATCAGTTGGCAACCCTAGCAGGAGGGCAGACAAAAGCGAACACCTGCTGAATTTAAAAAAAAAATGTGGCGCATGGCTTCCATTTTCACATCCACAATAAACTGGTGTGGCAAATAAAACCAGAGTTTTGTGTGTGTTTGTAAATGCGCCAGTTAGTTGCAGCTAACCGGAGTCCTGTTGATGTCGAGGATGCATAGGAATGGCTCCCTTTCTTTGGCTGCTGCTCAGCGTATCTGTACCATTTTTAATTTTTCTCAGGAAGGGCTGAGAAAGCTCCATCTATGAAGCTTTCCTCTTCAATTTGAGAACTGCAGGTGCATGAGAGACCATTCCCTCTCTCTCTCTCTCTCTCTCTGTGCCACTCTCCTCCATTCCATAAATGTGTGGGAGATTACAGCCTGTCCTTGAAGCTGGGTGAGGGGGTTGCCCCAAGCAGTGAACTGCTAGAAGGCACCTGTTTTTCTGCTCCTAATCTCCTCCTTCTCTGGATCTCGGACGCTCTAGCCCACCACTCTCCTCTCCACACTTCCTGTTCTGTTCATTAACTTCCTGTTCTGTTCATTAACCTCTCCCTTTCCAAAGCAAAGGAGTGGGAGGAGGAAAAGACGCAGCAGAGACAGAGGCTGCCATGCCTTGAGATGGGGGGGGGGGCAGTCTGATCTTTGGCTGGCCCTGGAGACTGTGCAAGAAGAGGGCTACCATCACCCTGGTTCATCACGGGGCAGTGCTGGAGGACCAAGGAGATTTGCGCTCGCCAAAATCCGCCTCTTCCACATACGGTAAAAGAGTCCTCCCAATGCTGAAACATGGACCAATTTTAAAAAATACAGACGTGCCTTTATTAAAGAGAGTTTTTAGGATGGTGTGAAGATGGAGAATCCTTTGAATCATTCTCGGAAAAACGAATGTTGCCAAAATGCATATCTTCCTGAACAGAAATGCTGTTTTGCCAACGGTCCCTGTTCATTGTTTCGGTAAAACACAGCCAGGGTGGCGAAATATCCTCTCCCGCTTGATCGGATCGAAAGGTATTTGTGAAGGCAATCTAAGGATTAGGCCAGGACAGGTGTTTTGCCACTGTTACTTAACTCTAGTAATTTCCAGATTGACAGGAAGTAAGTCATACCGGGGGGGGGGGGGGGGATTGTGAACGGAACTGTTGTGGAATACTACAAAATTGCACATTCAGAACCAAACTGCCCCAGGAAAACAGTTGCCCAAGGGGACCAGACTTCTCGGAAGAGATGATGGGATTTGTAATTATAACTTGTTTTCCTGCAACCCACTAAACCACCTGCCTGCCCCTTCCTCCACTGGCCACTACTCTATAAATTCTTCTGAACAGTCTTTTTCTGTACCAGCTGTCTTAGGTGGTCCAATCTGGCTCTTGGTCTTTCAAGCACCATGAAGGCTTCCCTGTGTCTGTCTCTCCTCCTGGTTCTGCTGTCTACAGGTGAGCGCTCTCTCTCTCTTTCTCTCTCTCTCTCTCTCTCTCATCTCTGGGAATATGCACTGGCCTGGCGTGGAGAACCCAGGTTGTGAGAGGTTCCTTGACGGGAGCATGACTTGCTAGATGAAAACCAAAAGACGTGAGAGTTAAGAAGACTTCTCGAGGTTTGGAGAAGGAGAATCTGGAACAGGGCCGGCCCGTTCATGAGGCCAACTAAACTGGTCACCTCAGGCATTAGATTGTTGGGGGCAACCCATCTCTGTCCTCCTACTCCTACTTGCCTCTACTGATCTTCCCCTGATCTAGGCTATTGTTTGAGGACTGGGAGCCAGGTCCTCTAGATAGCTGTATAGGAATGAGAGTTTCTTTCCCCCTAAACTGTAAGACATGGGTAAGAGGAAGTTGGCAGAAGAGAAAAATTAGGGGCTGAAGCAGGAACACTAAACCAGTGTTCTCTGAGAGTTCTCTGAGAGTGAGGAAGAGCAAACCCTAGAAAAGCAGAAAAATGGGAACTAAGGCCTTTAAATGCTTTCTCTCCACCCTATAAACATAATAATGAAGTCTGGGGTTCTCAATCCCTTCCCAGCCAAGTACCACCTCTGGCGCCACTCTCCTGCTGCGTACCACCAGATGTGGCTGGTGATGACATCATCGCCAGTTGCTTCTGGGTTTTTCAGGATTTTGAAGGCCAGAAAACACAGGTAGGAGGCTCTGGACGGGTGGGAGGGCCCTTCTCAGCATTCCTGAGAGGCTCAGCCAAAGGCAGGAGCCTCTTGGGAGTAAAAGCACGCTGCCGAAAGCGCTGTGTTGGAGCGGGGTTCCGGCAGTCCGAGTGCTACCAGCAGTTGGCCGAAGTACCACTGGTAGTACTAGTACCACTGGTTGAGAACCCCTGTAGAAGATGTTACGGCAAAGGATTTTCATGAGAATGGAGAGGTGTCCGATTAGGAATGCTGCCCAGTTGTCTGTGTTATATAGTGCCTTCGGTTCATCTTCAGTACTAGGCTGTGAGTCTGGCATAGGCTGAACTAAAATTTGGCTGCCAAAGCTCAGACCACAGAAAGCCAACAATGGTGTCACAGTGCCCCCTGGTGTATATCTTGGAATGTATTTGGGACGGGGAAGACGGGGAGTCACAACTCCGGAGTCCTCCACGGCTGGTGCAAAAAAAAAGAGACTCTAAGGCTTGAGTTTCACATGCACACAAATCCATGCTTTCAACTCAAAATGCACTAATACATACCGGTATTTCAAATCGCACCGGGGTGTGTGAATTGGCCCAAAACGTCAGGGGGAGGGGGAAGAGGTCGTGGGGCTTGAGCATTTAGTCTGGGAACTGCAGCAGGGGCTGATTGTTCACAATTTGAATCTGCTGTTGTCTTTCTTTTTATAAATAGTACGCAGAGGGATACGCAATCGGGCTAAAAATCGAACTAAGTGCTTTAGGCTGCAATTCTATGCACGCTTTCCTGGGGAGTAAGCCGCTTTCCTGGGGAGTAAGCCGTTCTGACCACAATGGGACTTACTTTTGAGTAGACATGCAGAGGATTGTGCCCTGTCTCTCAACATTCCTGCTGTAGCTTCAACCCATTTTGCAGCTGCAAGCACTCAAAACTCTACTCTAAAACATTCACTGCCAAGTCCATCACTGTGTTGTTGCACACTGTTACATTTCCTTTTGTGTAGTAGCCTCACAAGACCCTTGCTTGAATCAGGACCACAGCGTGGAGTTAGCCCAGTGGTTCTAAACTGGGAGGCGCGGCTCCCAGGGGGGCCTGCGGATACAGGCCAGGGGGGCCGCGGATACAGGCCAGGGGAGCACAGAGTGCTACGGAATCCTCTCGGAAAGCAGTGCAAAGCCAATTGGCAGGTATCAGCATAATGTAATGGGGAGCCGCGGCCAATGGTCAAGGGAGCTGCAGGTCGAAAATGTTTGGGAAACACTGAGTTAGGCAATTGAACCCTGAAAGTACCGTTTGCTATAATTGGAGGGAAAGATCAAAACAAATCCTTGGAGGAATGGAAGGCTTAAAGGGGGTGGGTGGGAATTATTTCAGTTGTTTACAACCTTTGCCTTTTTTTTTTTTTCCAGCTACGTGTCTGAAATGTCTTCTGTGTCTGGATGGCAAGGAAACCTGTTTGGAAACCACCAACCAGGAGTGCAAGCCTGAGGAAGATTCCTGCATTTCTGGCCTCTCAGAAATCTTATTGGGTGAGGGGGAAATGAAGTATTCTGCAAATAACTGTAGTTCTTGACCCCCCCCCCCAATAAATCGAGATCCACTCGTGCCATGTTGCTGCCCTAGGCAAACACTAAATCTATCACAACACCTTCTGGGTGGGAGGAGGTTGTTGTTGTTGTTGTTATACAAAGAATGTGGCTCACATACAGGATAAGAGGCCATGTGGGATTCCAAAAAGATGTTTATGCTATTATATTAGATATTATTATTATTATTAATAAACGTTATTAATTATTAATAAACATCTTTTTGGAATCCCACATGGCCTCTTATCCTGTATGTGAACCACATTGAAAAGCGGTATATAAATATATACGGTATATAAATACTGTTGTTGTTGTTGTTGTTATTATAACAACAACAACAGTATTTATATACCGCTTTTCAACAAAAAGTTCGCAAAGCGGTTTACAGACAAAATCAAATGATTAAATGGCTCCCCATGAGTTATTCTCACTTGTTTCTCCTTTCTCCTATGTGAGTGAATACAGTAAAAGGTAGATACTGCAATTGGGAAAATAAGGGGTGGGGTAAATGCCCCGCTTCCTTAACCATGTTGCCCTAAGGCAGATGATTGTATGTGTCTCCCTGTTGAGGGTTTTCAAAATGAGCTCCAGGTCAAGGTCTCCCCTGCTCGAAAGCCAGTCATGTCCGACTCTAGGGTGCGGTGCTCATCTCCCTTTCTAAGGCCGCAGAGCCAGCGCTGTCCGAAGACGCTTCCGTGGTCATGTGACCGGCATGACTAACGGAACGCTGTTACCTTCCCGCCGTTACCTTTATTTACTTGCAATTTCTTGCTTTCAAACTGCTAGGCTGGCAGGAGCTGAGACAGGAAACGGGAGCTCACTCCATCACGTGGCGCTCGGGTCTCGAACTGCTGTCCTGCTGACCTTCCAGGCTGCAGTTCAGCGTCTTAACCACTAAGCCACCGTGGTTCTGATGATGAGCTCTACTGCCTCTGAAATTCTGGCACCACAGGGGTTAAACTCCTTCTCTTTCATTCTTCCCCACAGGTGAGGAAAAGGTTTTTACTTCCTTCAAAGCATGCTTCCAGTCAAAGAACTGTCAAACAGGCTATGCCAGTACCACCTTTGGAAACAACACGTACATCCAGAGTAACATCAGCTGCTGTAAGACGGATTTCTGCAATGGTGGAGCTGTCCAATGTATGTACTGTACTCTGTGTGTGTGTGTGTGTGTGTGTGTGTGTGTGTGTGTGTGTGTGTGTGTACTGCCCCCGCCCTAACTGGGCTGAATTTGTTTTTCACCTTCCAGTGCTAGGAGAGCTGTTTTTGTTTTGTTTTTTCTCCCTCCAGCAAGCTCAGGTTGCTTACTTTTTTTTTTAAAAAAAGCTTCTAGCACGCTCGCCATGCTAGCAGTTTGAACTGCGAGCTCAAAGCTAGAAAAGATGGCGGCCTCATGCACCAATAGGAAGGCTGCTTGGCTGCAAAGGAGCTTGGGAGATGTAGTATGAGAGACGAGGAAATAAGAGTGATCTTAACAGAAGCAACAGCAGCCATTTTGATTTCTGTTCATTTCCGTTCTTGTGGGGAGCCACGCTAGGAGCATGCTACAAGCATGCTAGGAATGTCACTTCCTGCTATCCCTTGAGGTGAAAAACAAACGCAGCCCTGGTGATGCGCCAGCCTCTGCTCCTCCCTCTCCCTGGACTGGAAAAGGAAGAGGGGGGCAGAAGAGGAAGTGCGGAGGAGGGAGAGTGGTGAGCTAGAGCATCTCCGAACAGAAGCCATGTTTTGTTTTGGCAGTGCCTCCTAAGAACACCACTCTCAATGGCCTGCGGTGCCCATCATGCTTTGCCATCAATTCGGACCACTGCCACTCCAATGAGACTGTTGGTTGCACCTACGATGAGGATCGCTGCATTGCTTTCTCCAGTACTGTCAAAACAGGTGAGTCTCTGCCTTTGGCAGTCCATATTCTTGGTTATTTCTTGACCAAGCATGGTTATTTCTTGGTTATTTCTGGGAATACCACTCCACGTGGATACTCTTTCCTCTTCTTCTTTATTATTGTTTGTTAGTTAATGGGAGGAGGTCCCCTGATGCTTGGGAATCTCTCTGTGTTTTTGAATGAGATCTGTCAGAGGTCCAAGATCCCTCAAACTCAGGGAAGGAGGTAGGGAACTGCTCTGAGAAACAGCAGTTTGGAAGAAACAGAGACGGCAAGATTGCTGTGAGCTTCTAGCTGGAACGGAAGGTACAGCTCAGATTGCTCTCTTGAGGACCTCCTGCCTTGTGGGAGCGTCTGCTGTTTACCTCCACTTGAAGAAGATGAAGTTACTAATACAAAGACACCCAGAGCCGGCCCATCCATAAGGCAAACTGAAGCAGCTGCCTCAGGCAGTAGACGAGCAGGGGCGTCCTCTTCCGTCCAACCGCTCTCCTCCACTGATCCTCTTCCTCCCCAGATTGGAAAAGGAAGAGGGGAACAAAACAGATGTGTGGAGGAAAGGAGAGTGGTTAGAGTGTTGGAGGGCTGGCACATCGCCAGGTAATGGGGGCAGCCCTTGGTCAGGAGATCTTGAGCCAGCCCAGAAGACACCTGAAATCTCCTGTACTCTGCCAACCCAATAGCACTGCCCTAGAAGTTCTTTCCAGTTAGGGAAGTGGAGAGCACTCAATTTGTGTTTTATAAAATGCTCGGGTGAACATCTGCCTCATTCTGTCTCTGCAGGTGAATACAACCACACTTTCGCTTTGCAAGGCTGCGCCACCGAGTCTACCTGTGCCACCAAAGTTGGGGTGATAGAAGTAGCCGATGGCGCGTACATTCAAAACATCACCCAAGTGGATTGCTCCCCAGCGTCAGCGTAGAGATGAGAGAAGTGGAAGCCCTCCCCTCTGTGGAATCCCAGGGGCTTGCGGAAGTGTGGGTGGCTGGGGGTTCTAGTGGTTAGAGCAGTGTGTTTGGGACTCAAATTGGGGTTCCTGAACCTTCTTAGGGATTGACGAAGAAGAGTGGGATGTGGGGGAATCAAAGAAAAGTGGGAGGAAACAAGAATGGGGGGCAGGGTCTGACTCCAATCGTGGCATATTGAGGATTCAGTTCTCACTGGATTGGGACAAAAATAAATAAATAGAGAAGCAATCTATCATTTGCACGTGCCTTTTCTTCAAAGCAGTCTGTTGAGGGAGATCAGGAAACGCTTTTCAGTGTGTTGCATCCATGCCAAAAAAAACCCACCACAGATGTCATAAATATCATTCCACCTCGGTGAAAAGGTTTCACTCTGATCTTGTTTGGATTTGCAGATTTACCTCATGCAGGGTGGAGGATTTTTTGCATGAGGGGGAATCCAAAATATGACTCCTCCTCCCCCCCTTCCCCAGTCTGAAGTAGAACAGCTTACTAGCTCAATCTGCGTTATGTTTCAACGGGGCTGAACATACCAGTAGGCCACAGTCTGTGACATTTCTGTGTGCAGCTTAAATGCGTGGAATATAAACATGGTTGACCCTTAAGTGACAGCCAGGGCCCATGAGAGGGGAGTAAAGGAGGTAAATTGTATCTGGGCCCAGGGTCAAACAGGGGGCCCATGAGTCAAAGGCGGGGCCCCAGAAATTTCCTGGGATTTCAGCTGAAGAGTGGAAGATGGTGGACAGGCCAGGTCTACCAGGTGGGTAGATCTGGGCATTGCATTGGGAGGCCTGGTAGACCTGGTCTCCAAAGACTTTTCTGGCTATTGCTGATTGGTGACAGCTCTCCATGGTTACAGACAGGGGTCTTTGCCAACCCTACCCGGAGATCGAACCTGGGAGACTGTCTTCATGCTAAGTTGAGCTGTGAACCTTCCCCGTCCAGCTGGTTCCCCTTCCTGGCTTTGATTTTATTTTAGCATTTCTCTGATGCTACAGCTGGGTGCAACACACACACACACACACACACACACACACACACACACCTCCCTCCCTCCCTCCCTCCCTGAAAAACCACCTTTTCAAGCAGGCGGACAATTTGCCCCTTTATTGTAGAAAATTCAGTAAACTTGTCAATGAGACAGATTGAAAACTCTTTCTTTTCAGAACCAGGGTAGTTTATGACGACGACGCTAATCCTTCAAAATGTCAGCCAAGAGTCAGGTTGCCACATGCCAGAGGCTCTCAGAGAACTCCCTTGGCTGTGCCATGGAAAGGGAGGAAAAACAGAGGTTTTGAAGGAGGTAGGGAACAGCCCTGGGTCGGGTCCAGGTCACAAGGAATGGGCCTCGGCCTGTACAAAAGTCACAACAAAGCCAAGAGACTGAGGTTTTTTGACACACATCCAGAAGCGCTAGGGCCTTGCCAGCAAATCGGAACGAGTATGGATTGATCTGGAGCGGCCATGGCTTCAGCGCCTAGTGGAATGCAAGCTTTTGTTTTTGTAACAGTACAGGTGGGCCCCCATATCCACGGATTCACTATCCACGGATTCAGTTATCCACGGATCATGGGGACCCCGCCAGGCTTTTACTTTTTTCCTAGTAAGCTTTGTTTCTTCCTTAAAGAAACAGGAGAAGCAGCCTCTGGCTACTTTTTGCAGGCAAGTAGAATGAGACTAATTCCTAGAGAGGCTCTGCAAGGTTAACAGAAACCTTGCAGAGCCTCTCTAGGACTTAGTCTCGTTCTACTTGCCTGCAATGGAGGCTGCTTCTCTGTTTGTTTTAAGGAAGAAACAAAGCTTGCTGAAAGAAAACTAAGAGCTGGGGGGGGGGGGCAAGCATGCCTGCCTGCAGGGGAGGCAGGGTGGGGGGGCCCTCAGGAAACCATGGAGGGGGTGTTCACTCCTATCCATGGTTTCAAGTATCCACGGAGGGGCCTGGAACATATCCCCAGCGGAGTACTGTATTTTGGGGGAGTACCGTATTTTGTTGAGATTCGGCTTGTTGTTTCGTGAGGATTGTAGAGAAGTCCACCCTGGCCTTGCCAGTTTGAGAGTATACAAGAACAGAAACCAGCGGGGGAGGGCAGGGCGGGAGGTTTTGGAGGGGAGGGGAGATTTAAATCCCCTTTGAATACCCCTTTGGAGGGGATTTGAATCCCCTTTCCGTTCTGGGGCCTCCCGTTCTCGCTGCACCGCTGGTTACACCGGTGGTGTAAGTTGGATAGGATTGTGCTGTCAGTCTAAGGCTGCAATCCTATGCACACTTGCATGGGAGTAAGTCCCATTGAATGCAATAGGGCTTACCTCTGGGTAGACATGCATAGGATTGCACAGTAAGAAAGATAGGGTCGTCGGCGTCTACATATGTAATACTCATGCAATAAAAAATAATCATGGAATACAAAAACAAGTACCCCACAGAGATGGGCTCATCCAAACACAGAATTCCTTCCTTAAGGGGTGGTTGGAGTCAATGCTATGAACCTATGTGGTGTGTGAGGAAATCTGGCTGCCCTTCTCAGCCCACAGCATAAATGAGAGGAGCCCAAAACACTCAGAAGTCTTTCAAGGGGGAGCTGCATGGGGTGGGGGACAGAGGTCCATAGGAGGAGGAGGAGGAGGAGCTGTGGACCAAAATAGAAGGAGGAAAAGGAATCAGGACTGGGAGACAAGGAAGAGCAGCCCTACCAGGGCAGAGAGGGTGAGGCTGCATTCGGACGGGACTCTCACTGCCCCACTGCACATGTTGGTCTTGACTCGGACATTAGGGCTAACAAACAGCGCAACGGCTCCCATATCGCACATGTTCCTGGTGGCACAGCCTGTGAAGGCAACTTGTTCGTCCTTGAATTCACCTGCAGAGGGCAGGAAAGGGTTCGTTAAAGTGAAGGGCCAAAGCCATCTTCAGTACCAACCACTCTGTCAAGCTGGGGAAGAGTGTTCACCTCTGTTCGGTCTCCCCGCAGTTACTCAGGCCTGGTCCAACCATGAAGCTGGCTAAGGGGGTCATCTCAGGCGGACGATTAGCATGAGGGAGTGCCTCCTTCTGCCCATCTGCCTCCACCTCTCCTCCCGCTTCCTGGATTCAAAATGTGGAAACAGAGCAGGAGAGGAAGTGGAGAGGAGAGTTGTGGGCTAGAACGTCTTCAGAACTTTGACACTCTGGGCTACCACTCTTGCCTCCTTTACATTTCTGCTTTATTCCCCTCTTGCTTTTTGAATCCTGGGAACAGGAGGAGAAGTTGTGCTGGCAGCTGGCACGCTGCTGGGTAAGGAGGGCAGCATTTGTTGCATCGCCTCAGGTGTTGGGCATCTTGGGCCAGTCCTTGCTTTATTAATACTATATAGCACTTTTCTGAGTGTGTAAAAAGCTTCACATGCATTGTCTCGCTGTTGGCCTTACAACAATCCTAGAAGGTAAGTGGATATTATTATCCCCATTTTGCAGATGGGGAGGACTGAGACTGAGGCTACTGTCTGAAGAGTGGTGCATAAATATTCTAAATAAATCCAATAACCAAATGCTTGGAGGCAGAAGTCAAACCAACCCGCCCACTTGTGTTCAGGTGGCCCGTGGTGCGCACCCATTAGTAAAACTCTTTCATGTGACATGCCTTTCTGTTTATGGCATTGCTTTTGTAAGGATTCTATTACAGAGCCACAGCTCTTTGTGAGCTAGTGGGTGGAGGTTCCATGGATGAAGAGAGTGCAGCAACCCAACGTGCTTTACCCCCTCCCCCCCGGCTGCCCTACCTACCTTTCTTGGCAGTGGTGGCAAAGTGGATGCAATGGGTCAGAGTTCCAGTGCAGGTCACCTCAGTTTTGTTCAGACATATGTCCGTGCCACGGGTAAAGCACGAGTTGCAACGAACCCCATTGGGCTTCTGCGATGCTGGTTGTACTGCAGACAGAGAAGGCAAAAAGGAAGACCTGACTGCCTGCAACACTATACTAGAGTGTTTATCTCACTCTCTCTCTCACACACACAGAAGCCCAGCATTTAGATCAACATCGGGCTAGATCAGTGGTCTTCAACCTTTTAAGATGCAAAGTCCTGAGGGTTGTGGAAAGCAGGATCTCTCTCTCTCTCTCTCTCTCTCTCTCTCTCTCTCTCTCTCTCTCTCTCTCTCTCTCTCTCTCTCTCTCTCTCAGACACACACACACAAGCCTCACAGATATTCACAGTACTGCTTAGAAGGTCTAAGTAAGTAGCATAGGGACTAATCCAGTCTTGTGCTGACATGTCAACCAGCTCTTTTTGCATGAAACCATCCCACATCCATACCAATGACTTCCTGAATGTTACAGCGGTCGGCACGACAGCAGCTGGAGTTCCAGCGCATGCGGTAATCCCCTGCTACCAGCCCGTAGAACTGGTTGCAGTAACGGTCGTCCGCATTGCATTTCTTCTCGTAAGTTGGGTTTTCGATGTCCAAGAGCCCTAGGAATAGAGAAAGACGTTTGATTTTTAGCTGGGAAAGCGCAGAATCTTGTCGCTTCCTGAGAACTCTGTTTGGGCATGAAGAATATTTGGGGAGAGGATTGTAGTTCTGTAGCATACATTGTGCCAGTAAGAGGACTTTTTAACTCTGTCCAAATCAGTAGAATGGGAGTGAATGTGAAATATGCCCTTAATTTATTTTAGAAGTTAAACATGAGGGACAAGCCCCTCCCACCCCACCCCCACTCCATGCACTTGTCTTCTCCCTTCTGTGCCCTCCTAAATTTTGGGGGGTGCTGATGCTGCTCACTCGTAGACTGATTGGATACAGAAGATCTTCACTTCAGTCTCCAGATAGCAGATACTAAGAAAAAACCCAGTCAACTGCTTTCAATCAGTGCAGCCCGTTCTGAACTACCTTTCCCAGTTCCTTGCTTGCAAAAACCTAGCAGCAGGAAAAGGCTCCGGGTGAAAACAGAGGAGGAGGTAGGGTCCGGTGCACCAGGTGCCCATGAAATTTTTCCACCCCCCTCGCGTCCCAACAAACTCATAATAATTAGTAATTAATAATAATAATAATAATAATAATAATCCCAAAACATTCACAGAAATGTAACATTTCAAACACACCCAGACCCTTACAGTACAGTGCACACCCTAATAAAAATGGGTCTCCCTCTGGTGTAGAAAGGTGGGATATAAATTCAATAAATAATTCAATAAATAATAAATAATATTATTATTAAGTGGCACCCCCCCCAGAGGCCTGGCACCCGGGGCCTGGGGTCCCCAGGGCCCCCTCTCTTAGCTACGCCACTCGGTGGAAAAAGACATTGCAAAACCACCTTACCTGTGTCCTCATCTCGGGCAATGGTGATGCAGCTGTTGACAGAGGAAGAGCATTTTTGCTGGGATGTGCTACAGTTATAACCAAGGGTGCTTGTGCAGTTGAAGCAGAATATGGCGTCACCTGTGGGTGGTTGCAGAAGGAATTTTTGAGACTGAGATTCGCACCTGAATGATTCCAGTACGTGCCCACTTCTACCCAAATCAGAGCCTCAACAAGTGCTCATTTTCAACAGATAACATTTGTGCAGTCCAAGTCTGTAGTGTAGAGAAAGCATTGAGCCCCAAACCCTTCCCCCTTTAAGTCTCAGGTGTATAAGAACAGGCTCACAACAGAAAACACACCCCATATTCAGAGGAACCTGACTCTGTATCATAACTTCACAGCATTCAGAACTCATCAGGTTTGGATCAAAATTTAAGCTCTGGCCAATGGTTGCAGCACGCGGCGCGCGCGCGCACACACACACACACAGGTTTCTGCATAGCTGGATAATTCATTCTTGCTGAATTCCTGCTACTTACAAGGTTCTTAACTCTTGTTTTAACTTAACTTGTTTTTCAGCTTCAAGAGATCGGTTGTCCCCAGGGATCTTATCCCATTATATGAACACTGCTTGAATTCCACGTACTTTGTGTGCAATGGAGTGATTAGGGAACAAAAAGAAGGTGTACCAATGGGGAGTCCGTTGAGCCCAGCAGTTGCCAACCTCTTCATGGAGTTTTTCGAACAAAAGGCACTGCAGACGTCCAGGTTGAAACCATCTACCTGGCTCAGATATGTAGATGACATCTTCTGTGTGTGGGACTATGGAATGGAAGAACTGAACGGATTTCTGGGGCACCTGAACAGTCTCTGCCCGGAGATTCAGTTCACCATGGAGGTGGAAGAGAACAAAACCATTGCCTTCCTAGATGTGGTAGTGAAAAGAAATGAAGACTTAACGTTTGGGCATGCAGTATACCGCAAACCTACTCATACTGGAAGGTACTTAAATCATGCCTCGAACCACCATCCCTCACAGAAGGGTTCGTTGATTAATTCCTTAGTTCACAGAGCGATACATGTCTGTGACAACTGATCTCTTGAAGCTGAAAAACAAGTTCTAACACGGTCACTGACGGCAAACGGATACAAAAAGAAACAAGTGGACGAATGTTGGAGGAAACAGTTAGCAAGGAAAAATCACATTGTGGCACCTGGAGAAAGTGACAGTGAGAAGCAGACAGAAAACAAAGAACAGCCATGGCTTTCGTTACCCTTCATTAGGGGTACAACTGATAAGATAGCCAAGATCTTTAAGAGATATGATGTGAAAACTATTTTCAGCCCAACAACGAAAATAGAGCAACTGCTACACAATCCCAAGGACCCCAGACCAGCGTTATCTAACCCCGGAGTATATGAAATTGGCTGTGAATGTGGGAAAGTTTATCTGGGACAAACGAAAAGACCAATAGGGGTCCGGGTACGGGAACATCAAAGAGCAACAGATGCAAAGCAAGAAGAAAAATCAGCAGTAGCTTTGCACGCGAAAGAATCAGGACACAGGATAATGTTTGAGCATGCACGAGCCTTGTTTCATGAACCCAGATTAAAACATAGATTAAATTTGGAGGCTCTAATGATTTCCCAGACGAAATCTTCAAAGTTACTGAACCGCCAGCAGGAAATGACATATGCCAATAGGATATGGATGCCAATTTTAAATAACCCAAGTAATAAGTGTTGAATAACTCTGAGGACAAAAGTAGTGGGTCCCTTTAACTTTGAGCAACAGACTGATGTTTAACTGTCACCACTCCGTAACATTCTTTTTCATCCAGCAGTTTTTTTTACTGCCAAATTGCCTTGAGAAAGCTCCGTGAATGGAGTGAAACGTCGGCTTGGGAAGTAGGATCCCGTGTTGTTGTTATTGTAAGAAAACCTTTTCTGTGTATGTGACACCTGCACAATATAAGAAATCTAAACAAACAACAAAAGCGGTAAAGGATTTTATTTCTCTACTTTTATATTGACATGGCTGCAGAACCCATACAGTTAAGAACCTTGTCAGTTACCCACAGCCATGAAAATCTGCATGCAACATTCCTGCTACTTATTTGGCTGTTAAAGGCTCAGGCAAACCGCCAGAAGAAAAATACTGCTAATCTTTTCTTGAAACACAGGACGCATCCAGATAGATGGAAAGATGTCTAGGCATCAGGCATACCCATTCAATAAGCACACCCACTCTGTTCTGGAGCTCATTAATCCAGATGGCTGAACCAGGGATTGGTAGACAGGTATGGCAAGACTGCGGAAGGATTGCAATGCAAGGCCCCCACCCCCACCCTGAGCTCCATGGAGGAAGAATTGGCAAGGAAATGTGAGTGTAGCTTATTCAAATAACATTAGGTTTTGTTGAAGCCAGTTAGTTACGAGCGACTAACTTCTCATTAATTTCTATAGTACCTAGTCAAGATTATTTTATTTATTTATTCTTCACATTTTCTACCGCCCTTCCTCTAAGGAGCTCAGGGCGGTGTCCATGGTTCCTCCCCTCCTGCAAGGTAGGATAACCTGAGAGGTAGCGACTGTCCCAAGGTGACCCAGGAAGCTTCGTGGCTGAGCGGGGATTTGAACCTGGATCTTCCAGGTCTAAGTCCAACACCAGAACCACTACACCAGGGGTTCTCAACCTGTGGTACGGGTACCCCTAAGGGTACGCGGACCTCTTGCTGGGGGTACGCCAAGCCCTTCCCCTTATCTGCCCCATCAGCAGCTAATTAAGTGTTAATTAACATGGATTTTACATTGTAATTATTTTCGGAGCCCTTCTGTCTCTCTGATTTTGGTTTTGGGCTTATTTTTGTACTTTGGAAAATGTACTTTGGTGGGGTGGGGGAGGGAGGAGCTGATTTTGGAAAGTGTGACTTGGAGAAAAAAAGAGATCCTTGCATGTCTGTCTGTCTGTCTGTCTGTCTGTCTGTCTGTCTGTCTGTCTGTCTGTCTCTCTCTCTCTCTCTCTCACACACACACACACACACACACACACACACACACACAGAGTTAAATAAGACATTTTTTCACATTTAAAATTGTTTTAGTACTTTAACGATTAATTACCTAATTAACTGATTGATTAATCCTATTAATTAGCAGGGGGTACTTCAGAAAATTGGGGGTACCCGGGCCTCCAAAGGTTGAGAACCCCTGCACTACACCATCTTGGCTCCCGATGGTTTTCTTGGATGCCAATCCATACATAATAAAGTACATAAAGTCATCAAACCGGGCAGTGGATTCTGGTCCACAAGAATGCTAAACTTGTTCACCTTTAAGATGTGACAAGATTCTTGTGGTGACTCTCCTGTAGCAAAACGAACCAGGCTACCTTTCGGGAACTGACTGTATGCAATGGCAGAAAGACAGCAGCTTGAGTCAGTGGAAAAGTCCATAAAGTCAGAGGCTGAAATACCACTATCTTTGTACTTGCATCAATATATGATCTTATCATTTTCTTCTTCCCCAGCAATCCTGCTCGTCTTTGACCAAACCAGAAAGAATCTCTCCCGCATATACTGTTGCCAATTATTTCGTGCCCAACGGCCACACGCTCTGCAGACGTGAGCAGGTGCTAGCCCTTCTCTCCTGGCCGCACAAACGTTCCCCTGCTATTTTCTGAAGATCACATGGCTGTGGAAGATACAGGAGCACACAGGTCTGGGTTTTCTGATCACTTGACAATCCTCTCTCTAGTCTAGAACGTTCTCCACTTTTCCTGGTTTTTTTTAAAATTAACATAATAATAAGCCACTGTCCCGTGCAAAGATACGCTCACAGTGCAATCCTATGCGTGTTTACTTGGAAGTAAGTACAAGTGTGTTCAGGGGAGCTTACTCCCAGGTAAGAGTCCACAGGATTGTGCTGTTAATAGCTTAGCATTTCTTGAATACTTCAGAGGGCCGCTCACCCTCATCAGTATTATTATATATGCATATTTCAGATAAGGAAGTAGTAGCCAAGAGCATTTTGGCTCAGCTGCCCTGTATGGCATGGTTGCCAACTCTTCCACCAGTGTGGCTTGTGTCTTAATGCTTAGGCTTACCAGATCTCCAACCGGGACAGAGTGCTAGATCTTTAGGAGAAGAAATGTGGGCAGGTGTAGCTTTTTAAACCTTAGAGCACAATCCTAGGCATCCATGGGGCTTGCTTCTGGATAGACATGCCTAGGATTGTGCTCTAAGGTTTAACAAGCTATACCTGCCCACATTCCTTCTTCTAAAGGTCTCGCACTCTGTCCCGGTTGGAGATCTGGTAAGCCTATTAATGCTTGACATGCAGAAGTTAATCAAGCGAATCTATTCTTGTCTCTTAGCTCCATGCCAGAAATGAAACTTCACCTGTTAAATTTTTGCATGTCAGGCTACTGTTAAAGGCATAGAAACAAGGCCGATAAATAAATAAATAGTTGGCAACACTTCTAAATCTAAGGTAGATTTTATCATAGCACTCAGCATGATTTAATCAAGAAGAACAGACTCCCCTCCCAATTTTATATCTGCAATCGCAGAAGTGAATTAGGATCTGGATCTTCTCAATAAAAAGGCATTAAAAGGATGGGGGGGAGAGATTTTTTTTTGCATTTTATGTTTTTGCTTTTTGCTTTATATATGCTTTTATTTTTCTTTTGCAAGCCACCTTGGCTTAACTATTGGTCCAAAGGAGGCATACAAATATTTTAAATTCCAATGAAGTACTGTGTTGTACCTTTCACATCTAAGGGCTCACAACTAAGCTCCTACAATCTTTCATAACTAAGGGTTGCCAACTGACTGGAAAAGAACTCAGCCTGATCTGCTCCTGTGCCTTTATCAGAGATGTGCGATGCAGAAATCAAGGGGGAAAGAGTCACACCTGCAAACATATGGCTGCAAATGAAATAACTGTTTAGGGGGAGACAACTACCGGACCTGGTCTGAACGCTGGAAACCCCATTGCAAGAACAGTTTTGAGACTGTTATTCTTGGAAACGGAAAGAAAACGGAGAATAGAATATGCCCAGGGGTGTTCCTGCTTGGAAGAAGCCAGGATCACAGGGAGTTAGAGCAGGGGTTCTCAACCTTTGGAGGCCCGGGTACCCCCATCACGGTCCAATTTTCTGAAGTACCCCCTGCTAATTAATTGCTAATTAATTGGATTGATTGATTAATTAATTAATTAGCTAACTAATCGTTAAATAAAAAGTACTAAAACAATTTTAAATGTGAAAAATGTCTTACTTAACTCTGTGTGCGTGTGTGTGCAAGAGAGAGAGAGGGGGGAGAGAGAAAGAGAGAGTGAGTCAGACAGACAGACAGACAGGGGGGATTGCATTTAAGTTCTAATTAACAAGTAATTAAGTACAGATTGATGCTGATAAGGGGCAGGCTGTGGCATACCCCCTGCCATTGGTCCGCGTACCCCTAGAGGTACTCGTACCACAGGTTGAGAACCCCTGGGTTAGATGGTGCCCTTCCTCGTCCGGGCCTCTAAAAATCAATGCAGACAGGGACTTACCTGGAGCAAGAAGAGCCAGCAGAAAGATGGCAAGGGAACAGAGTTGCATGGTGCTCAGTGGGATCGCAGAGCTGCTAACTGGAGCCTGAGCCAGAATCTACCCTCCCTTGAGGAGTTATACAGCTGGGTCTGGGAGGGGCCGGGCCGGGCTATGTGAGGGGTGAGCAGCCGGGTTGAGCTGGAGCGTGCTTTTGTGATGCCTCCGGCAAACCGCTCGCAGGCTTCCAAGTTGTCAAACCACCCCTCCCATCTTTGTCCCGCAAGCTGTTGCTTTCTCTTCAATCCAGACAGCCAGCACTGACCAGAAACTATGGTGTACTTTAAAAAAAAAAAAGTTCTAATGTGTCACTCTAATACCGACACGTAACACACTCACAAACATGCACAGTATGTTGCATATATCGAAACAGTGCAGTGAACCTTTTTCATGCCTGCCTTACATTTCTAGCTCCGAGGAACATCTTCTTCTGAATGTCATATTCGACGTTTACTGGAAATACTGCATAATAGGAGATATATACAATTGTATATATGTTTAGTATTTCAGCCTTGCAGCCGGCAGAGACTATGGGCGGCATACAACAACTGCAAATAATAATAGCCTTAAGCCATGATATAGAACCATCTTTTTTTATGCAAACCTCCATTAAAATCTTGTACAACTCAATACAGGACAAAGATCACTAATATATTGGCCATAAATCATAATAACAGCAGACAAACGTTGGCATACGGAGTTTGCAAAAGAGGCAATCGCATTGGTGCTGTTAAGTGCATGCTTTATAAACAGCATAAGTGTTGAATTGATTCAACTCCTGTTGAATGTTTGCTTCTGGCCACAGCTGATGAACGCATGAAAACACTACCTTGTTATTATTATGAATACTTTTCAACAGCAGCAGCAACAAATGATCTCAAGGCACTTTACTGTACATAGCGAGAGGAATGAGAAGTGGGTCACCTGCCCCAAAGAGGCTCAAATAAGAAACACGGGGGGGGGAGACACCAGCAAACAGCCAGGGGGGAGCAGGGCTGGCTCATCCATGAGGCCAACTGAGATGGCTGCCTCAGGTAGCAGCTTGGTGGGAATGGTGCCCACCTCCATTCATCTACTCACCACTGCTGCACCTCCTTCTCCCCCCTCCCACTCCTTGGAATCTTGGATTGAAAAAAGAAGAGGGAGACAGAGCAGAAGAGGAAGTGTAGGGGAGAGAAAGGAAGTGTGGCGGAGAAGAAGAGAGGAGAGTGGTGGGCTATGAGAGGGCCACCATTTTAACAGGTGCCTCTTTGCCCAAGGGTGAGGGTGGACTGTTGAGAAAAGAAATGAGTAATAGGCATGGCATTAACCAGCTCCCTGGCCTCACCTTCCTGGCACCATTAAAGAGAAACATCTTCAGCACTGGTAATAAATCTTACTCCATACCGAAAAGTATGGGCCAAACTCCTATGTGTCACGAACCCATGTAGGGTGCCAAGGTAGCCTCACTTAGGTGGGGCAGAGGGAGTCTCTCTGTTGCCGTCCTGCAGAGGCCTTCGAGAAGCCACCGCCCAAACCCAAGACCGTCACTCAGGCGACCTCCTGAGTCACATGTCATTTCCTAGATCTACTGTATATTCCGCTTTTCATTTTAAAGATAGCAAAGCCACCATTTAAAACCATTTGTTTTGCAAAAGCCATCAAAGCACATCAGCAATAAAGGAGGTCCGGGGGGGGGGGGGGGAACGTGTGTGCAATATTACATTTTCTGAAGCAAGGAAATCTTCAGCCTCCCTTTAAAAACCCAAGAAAGGAGGGAACCAGACTTCTCTCCCGAGGAAAGCAAGTCCTTGATTTTGTGATACAAGCTGTGTTGCAACCTTTTGGGGCTGAAAAGCAGTATATAAATATTCTTATTCATAAGGAAGGAAAATAAGGCTTTTTTTAATAAGCTACAGGGAAACAAAGGCCTGTAACCAGTATAGTATAGTGGTAGGGAGGGTAGGAGCAGGAAGGTCCTGAGTTCAAATCCTCACCCAGCAATGAAGTTCAATGAGTGACCTTGGCAGGCCCAATCCTCTCTCTCTCTCTCTCTCTCTCTCTCTCTCTCTCTCTCTCTCTCTCTGTCTCATTCACTCACATCAGAGCATTGCTGTGAGAATAAAACAGGACTGGGAGGAATCATGTTCACTGTCTTTAGGTCCTTGGAGGGATGGTGGGATAAAAATGCACTGGAGTTTATGACTGAAAGGAGGACATGACAGAGATTTACAGGGGTGGGGGACTGAGACTGCTTTGCATACAGAAGGTCCTGGCATTGCTTGGTAGGGCTGGGAGAGACCCCGTCTGGGACCTTGGACAGCTGCTGCCAGTCAGTGTTGGCAATACTGAGTTGGAGAGACCGGCAAACAGACTCAGTTGGCAGCTTCCTTTGTAAGGGACAAGTAAGTACCAGGGGAGAACACAGTCTGTGTTAACAAGGGACAGTGGAGCATGGGGGGCCCGTTCTCTTGTTTGCCACTGCAGAATTGCAAACAAGACTTCTCCCGCCCCCAAGACTGTTTGTAACTCCAGAAGAAAATAACGTCAGAACCTTTGCACTCTGCACAAGGTCAGGAGCCCAGACAATGGAGCCCTGTTCCAGTTCCTATATGGTAATAATCTCTGTTGATCTGCCAGACAGCAGGTTGCAATATTGGCAATGATAAAGCAAAAATGACCATTTCCACAAATGTTCATGACTCCTAGCAGAGCATTGTCAACACAGAATGGCTCGCCAGGGGTTCAGTGGTTCAACCTTGCCTATGATCATAACCTACTACTAGGCCTTGCTGCCCTTGCACCTCAAACATGCATGCCCACTCCCCACATTAGAAGGCTGGACCTTGAGAATGACCGGAGAGATGTCCTCCTCCCTCTTCCCGTGTACAAGCAAAGCCTGTGCCCTTTTTTGGATGATGAAACATAAACCTTTTGCCTCTTGAATGGCGCTCAAACGAAACCGCCCTTCCCATATAACGCAGTGATGCAGAAGATACCGAGAATCTGGACGGACGAGTCCAACCAGAAAGATTATTCTGTGCCAGGCTGGGAAAATTGGAGGTCAACCTCCAAAGTAAAGAGCAGAATCTAATCTGGGCTGCCTGCCCAGGGGGGGGGGGGGCATCAGGGAAAGCTTCATCAAGGGGGGCTGTTTGTCATTTTAAATTAGCACCTATTTATTGGCACATGACCGTGGGGGCACCGACGATTCCCCACCCAGCTGAATTTGTAAACAGATATTACAAAAGCCTCACAATGGCTGACTCTCCATGAGGAAAACTGACCCCGTAAAAGTCTCCCCTGAAACATTGTTAACACTTGAGGAAGCAGGAATTGCGATGATGGGGGCAGTCAGGAAAGGCTTGGCGGTAGAATGCGACCTGGGATGCAGTGCCGCTGCACTGGGTGCTGCAACGCAACTGTGCAGCATGCAATGCAAGGCAGACAGGAGCAATTGTCAGAAGCGACCTTGCAATACCAGGGACTGGAACGCATGCAATGTCAGTCAGGGCTTTCGGCCGCTGTCCTGCACGTTCCCTTTCCGCGAAGTCCATGCAGCCTCATCATCCGTACATCAGAGCAGCCACGTGATCAGCAGGGCAGCGGACAACAGCAGCTGTATCAAGGCAGCGCCTCCTGCTGGCACCGGATTGCCATTGCAGAGGGAGTCGGAGCAGCAACGGATGGAGGTGTTCCGGCTCATGCCCAGCAACTGCGGCTTCTCCCAACAGAGTTTTTCCAAACTGCAGCCACGCAACAACGTTTTGCCTCCCTCTAGGGAAAAAAATATACACTTGTGAGACCAAATACCGTTATCTTGAATTCGGCACCCGTGACCCAGAATGCAATTAACACTCATTTCCCCAGAAAACCCTGTGTGTGTGTGTGTGTGTGTGTGTGTGTGTGTGTGTGTGTGTGTGTGTGTCTGTCTGTCTGTCTGTCTGTCTGTCTGTCTGTGTGCACGCATGTTTTCCCTATTAGCATAATGCAAACACAAAACTTAAAATTAGCAAAAGGTAGGGATGTGGATCAAGTCTCTGACTCCAAGTCTCGAGTCAAGTCCCAAGTCTCTGGGTCCAAGTCTCGAGTCAAGTCCCAAGTCTTTGCCCCCAAGTCCCGAGTCTTTGGTTGCGAGTAGCAAGTCCCTATCTATTTAATGGGGAAAAATGGGTTTAAACCTGAATAAAATTCAACTTGTCGTAAAAAGGCTCCAAATCTCGAGTCGAGTCTTTCGGGTCTTTTACAATCGCCAAGTCAAGTCCGAGTCGAGTCATTGACATGACTTAAGTCCGAGTCGAGTCCGAGTCAACAGACTCAAATCGACATCACTGGCAAAAGGTGTCTGGTTTGATATTTTTTTTCTCTCTTCTGCTTTTGCTTTCCTGCATTAATAGCAGCATTCACACCACATGTTGCTTTTAATGTCCTGTTTCGAAACTCACAGCGTTTCTCTCCTCTCCAACACACCGACCTCACCCTTTGGCATCCCAGCTCTTCCCCCAAGAAAGAGCACTGATCGTGTTGCAGCCTGAATTTCACCCACTATCTACCACCATATTTCCCCAACACACCTGTGACATTTACACACATATTCTGCTCCCCGACGCACTTGATGTGAGTCCAGTTTCCTGGGGCACATTCGCCATGACCCGAATCACAGCAGCTTGCGCATTCCAACCCATTTTCCGGCTTTCGCTTGACCCCTGGGGAATCAGAAGAAAAGGACAATTTGTGATCTAGATCATTGGTTTCCCAACTTTCAACCGGGATAGAACATTTGCCCCATTGACTTGTCTGCTGAGGACAGTGCAGAGGATTCCAGGAGATAGCGCCCCTAGACCAGGGGTTCTCAACCTGTGGTACGGGTACCCCTAGGGGTACACGGACCTCTTGCTGGGCATACGCCAAGCCCTGCCCCTTATCTGCCTCATCAGCAGCTAATTAAGTGTTAATTAACATGGATGTTATTGCCCTTCTATCTCGCTGATTTTGGTTTTGGGCTTATTTTTGTACTTTGCAAAAATGTACATTGGTGAGGTGGGGGAGGGAGGAGCTGATTTTGGGAAGTGTGACTTGGAGAAAAAAGAGATCCTTGCATCTCTCTCTCTCTCTCTCTCTCTCTCTCTCTCTCTCTCTCTCACACACACACACACACACACACACACACACACACACACACACACACACACAGAGCGAAAGAGAGAGAGTTAAATAAGACATTTTTTCACATTTAAAATTGTTTTAGTACTTTTTATTTAATGATTAATTAACTAATTAATTGATTGATTAATCCAATTAATTAGCAGTTAATTAGCAGGGGGTACTTCAGAAAATTGAACCGTGATAGGGGATACCCACGCCTTCAAAGGTTGAGAACCCCTGTCCTAGACGATGTCCCAGAATACTTTGCAACGCCATAGGGGTCATCCTTTGCTCCCAACACAACCAATCACAGGACAGCAGGGCGTGGTCACATTAAGGTTTATGGCAAATCGGTTCCTGAACTTAATGCCCTTATATACGAGATGACTTTAACCATTGATGGGAGGAGAGGCAGACCAAGAGGGGGCAAGAAAACTACCTTGCTCTGAATAATGACTGCAGATGCTTTTGACCCCAGGCCGGCCATCATTACAGAGCGGGGTAGAGCAGCAGCTAATGTCCAGCGACCCCGAGAGCTCAGGGAGCACATACTGCCGACGGCACAGGGTCTCCAGGGCGCATGTTCGGTAGATCAGTTTCCAGGCACCATCAGTCACTAGGAAAGGAAGAGGCAAAATTAGTCACAGGCTGCACAGACGGGAACCCTGTAACTGGTGACTGCTACACTTGCCAGTTTGCCTAGGTTTACCAGATCTCCAAACGGGACAGAGTGCTATACCTTTAGGAGAAGGAATGTGGGCAGGTGTAGCTTGTTAAATCTTAGAGCACAATCCTAGGCTTGTTAAACCTTAGAGCACAATCCTAGGCATGTCTACTCAGAAGCAAGTCCCACTGAACACAATTCAGATTGTGCTCCAGGGGTTTAACAAGCTACCCCTGCCCACATTCCTTCTCCTAAAGGTCTCTAGCACTCTGTCCCGGTTGGAGATCTGGTAAGCCTAAGTTTGCCCCTCAGTTTGAACTCGTCTCAGCCATCCTCAACTCTTCCTCTCTCAGCCACATGCATGCCCAGGTTCGATTTGTATTAACAAAACAAAACAAAATTAGCTCCCCCTTTTTCTTCCCGCAAGATTTCCTCCCTCAAGCTGCACTGGACGTTTCAAGAAAAGTTCCCGCTTACCCGTAAAATCCATGCACTGCGTCATGTCCCCCCTGCACTTGATGCGGGTGGCGTTCTCTCGGGCGCACTCCCCCGTGCCACCACGGTCAAAGCAGCTGTAGCATTCCATCCCGTTGGGGGCTTGAGGGCTGCTGACAGGAGCTGGGAGGGTAGAGAAGAAAGGCAGGGACTGCAGGTCAACAGGTGCCTTTGGGCCTTGGAGGAGCCAATCATCCTAGGCCCCGATCCATTGCTTTCTTACTCCAAGTCAAGCCCTTGCCATTCTCCCCTCCTGCTCTTGCCTGGGAGGGAGGAGGTCTGCGGAACTCTCTGCCTCATGTATGGTGGTCCACCAGGGCCTGTCTAGCTCAGATCCATGGGCATCCCCCAGTCTTGTCCCCCATCACTCATTTCTCTTCCCCCGTCTACCTGAAAAGACTTTCACTCTGCCCCTCCCCGCCCTCTTACTTCCTGTGAAGCGAGTGTTGCAGAGGTCCGTGTTACAATAATATGTGTTGTGCACTTCCCGGTCATCTTCTGAGTACACGTTGGCCGTGCGGTTGGATACGCCTTCTCCCGAGCAGCCCTTCATCACATACTCCGCTATTTCCAGATCTGGGGAAAGATAGTTGCAGGATGGGGTTAGGAAACCAAAGACTCAGCAGCCTCCAAACTTCAAGGCAAGTGGCACCAGAGGAGAAAGATTCCATCCGCGATAGGCTGAGACATGGTACGGTGCATGGTACAGTCACCATGTCAGAACAGCAGCAGCAAGACCTGAGTTCAAATCCCTTACTTAGTCATGACTCCGACGCTCACTAGGTGATTCACTGCTAAGCTGGTCACTCTTTTCCAGCTTAACTTGGATACCTTCCCCCACCCACCCACCCACCCCCACACCCACATTACGTGTGCCTAGAGGCATGCTTTTCCCAGCAATTAAACACAGTCTCTGACTCACCTGGCAGCATAAATACTCCAGTGTAGTTATTTGAATCTGGAAGATAATTGGAAGGATAGAATCAGTAAAGGATTCTGGAAGCACAGAGCTCACAAGCTCATAGGGTGGAAGATTGAGATGGGAGTCCATGCTGAAGACCTAACTATGCAAATAAATGTGTGCAATACAATCCTCAAACACCGTGGGGGTTTTGACAGGTTTGGAAAGCAGAAACGGACCACCAGAATTAACTGGGCCTGGTATCAATGGTCCTTTCTAGCCCTAGACGTAGGCCAAGTAAGATCCAAGGGCCAAATCTGGCACACAAGAGTCCTTCCACCCACTGCTCTTTATCCATGGCTAATAATCTAGCTCTCAGAGCCTGCTCATATGCGGACACACTGTGTGCAAGGAAGAAGGGTAGAGGTGTACACTGACCATGGGACTAAGCATGTACACTAAGCATGGGACTAAGGTGTACACTGACCACAGGGACTAAGCATGAGCCAGTGTGTGGTCCTCTCTTGGGCCAAAACGTTTTTCCACCCTTGATCGAACCCAATTTCCAGGCCCTGCATCAGCTACCGGGATCTCTGTGTATCCACAGAGCTTGGAGCGGATGTCTGTTCTTGGGCTTCCGGGGAGAGGCTGGGCTGGGCCATCATTAACACTGGGAAATGGCATTCACAACGTTCAGGTGCGTATTTTTGTTGGAGGAAAGGCCCCTTACAGTAGAGTTTGACGGTCGATGCGAAGCAGGAGCGGTCCCTGGGCGTACATTGTTGCTCTGCCTGTACGCATTCATGGAACATCCCAACACATTGATAGCAGCGCAGGCCTCCAGCTGCGAAAAGAGCAACAGGTTAGCCCCACCTCTGAATGCGGATTGGATGCAAATAATCCACTCGGGCAGCTCCTCGGGGGGTTCCCGGATTGATAGGGTTGCCGGATCACAGGACCTTGTTCTGAAATTCGAGATTTGGAGGGCTCTCTCCGGCTCTCCAGCCAGGCTCGCTGATCTTCCATTTTAAAATGGATAGTCGTGATTTCATTTCCCTTGATTTTTATTTTTATTTTATTGTTCCCTCGCCCTTTGTTATGGGGCTCCATTCTAGTACCAGACTTGTGGGCGGGAGATCATTCAATAGGACACATCGATGTGATGTCACCAGTGTCCGCCTCCTGAATCTCAGGTTTCAAGATGCCTCGAGGGGCTAAACTTCACAAGCACTTAAACTCATGTTCCTGGGGTGAACTTCCACCTGGGAGCACCTCTCTTTTGCTTTAAAATAGCTGCACAGGAAGGTCCGCATCACCACAATTGTGGCCGATTGTAGTCCCTTCCCCTCACTCTATTCATTTGTGGATCAGGGGATGTGGGCTCCAATTAGGACAACCCTTGTGGGGGGGCACAATCACATATACTCCATTCATCAAGATAGAACAGTGGTTCCCAAACTGGGAGCAGCGGATACCAGGGGAGCCGCGGATACCGGCATCCTCTCGGAAAGCAGTGCAATGCCAATTGGCAGGCATCAACATAATGGGGAGCCGCAGCCAATGGTCACCAATGGTCAAGGGAGTTGCAGGTCAAAAAGGTTTGGGAAACACTGAGATAGAGGGAAGAACTTTTGCCTCGGGTAGCAACAGAGCCTGAATTGATCCTGAGCGTGGGGTGGCAGAAGATGGTGGCAAGGGAAGGGCGGGGACCTTTTTCCATGTGCTCCACTGTCCCGCGGATAAAACCCAAGCACGGCGATCGATTAATCCTTACCTACAGCCAAGACGGAGAAGAAGATGGTGATCCCCAGCGCAGCCTTGATTCCTTCCCAGCATTTCTTCTCCGCCATCCTCTTCCTGCGCCAGGGGAGTTGTCCGTTCGCCTTCCAATAAGGATGTCTTTGCAACTATCACTCAGGCGAAGTATGACCTGAGGTTTTCCTCAGTGGCCCGGAGCCACCTCAAGTTGCTGTGAACACCTGCAATCCGGTATCCAAGGACTAGAGAGGCTGGGCTGGGCTGAAAACAGAGTGTGAAAATAGAGGGCTGAATTCAGCCCATTCCTTGGGGGACCTTCACCACCCTTGCTGGCCAGAGTTTAATAGGATGCCGCTAGTAAAATCCAAGCTTAATGTGTGTGTTTTTACTGCTCAGCAAACGATGGGTTACTTATTTGTCATTGGTTGCAAAGTGGACTTTTAGATTCTAGAGAGATATCCTCTTCTTATAACCTCAGGAGACCTGGCCCTAGAAGAACGAAAATCAAAAGATATTGACAGAGGTCAAGGAGGAGATTCTTGCCGATAAAAATAAAGGCAGGTCAAACCTCCACTTTATTTGTGTACCGGTTGAACCTGGTCTCTTCTCCTTCTGAATTTACTCTCATTTCTAGGGCGCCTGTTACAAGGAAAGTTTCAGAGTTGCATGCAAGGAACCATATATGAGTCGCAAACTCACATATTAACTCACATTTTCTTCCTATCACCGAGTGGTGAATTGCAACACCTTCATGCAAAACAATGTGAATTACATAACAGTACTTTTGTTTGGACCATAAGAGTTGGACCATAAGGAAGGCTGAGCGCCGAAGAATAGATGCTTTCGAACTGTGGTGCTGGAGAAGACTCCTAAGAGTCCCTTGGACTGCTAGGAGATCAAATCAGTCAATCCTAAATGAAATCAACCCTGACTGTTCCCTGGAAGGACAGGTACTAAGACTGAAACTCAAATATTTTGGCCACCTAATGCGAAGAGAGGACTCTCTGGAGAAGACTCTGATGCTGGGAAAGATTGAAGGCAAAAGGAGAAGAGGAAGGCAAAGGATGAGATGGTTAGACAGCATCACCGATGCAACGAACATGAAAATGAGCGAACTCAGGAAGATAGTGGAGGATAGGAAGGCCTGGCGGGACATGGTTTATGGGATCACGAAGGGTCGGACACGACTTAACGACTGAACAACAACAACTTTTGTTTGCAGTTAACGACTGTCATTTAACTGTACAAACAATAAGAATTACTTTCATCCATTAGTGGAAAAAACTCCACCTGATAATTTAATTTAAATCGTTCTTTATTTACTCTCCGACTGAAGACTGAAAAATGCCAACCGAAATACCAGCTCAACCAAAAGCAAGGTGTGTCTGCAATGAATAGCAAAGGGTGAAGCAAGTCTCCTTCCCTGGTAGTTGCATACTTGGGGTGTAACCATTCTATAAGGGGGCTGAATGCTCTCAGGAGCAGTTCAGTCTGGCCCAAGAGTAAATGATGTAGTAAGAACAGTGTGAGTAATAAAGGAAAATGAACCTGCGTGCGAGCTGTTTTTCACTTTTCCTTCCCATCTGCTTTCACTTTAAAGTTCAATTCGCACTGAACAATCCGCACAGGTTATTTGTGAAGATGTCTGAGGATCCCTAAAACTCCAGCCAAGCAAAATGAATAGATTTTGTTTTGACCTATTTTAACATTGACAATGTTGGTTCCCCAAAAGCCTGCCACTTGTTAACTCAAGAGATGAGACGAGGAGGTTTCACACTGACTTGAATTGGCCTGGGAAGGGTGTGAGATGGTTTTAATAGACACACGGGGTTGCTTAGATAAGAGCTTTTTAAAAAAAAAAGTTAACACCCCCCTCCCCATAGGTAAAGGTAAAAGTTCCCCTTGCTTGAAAGCCAGTTGTGTCCGACTCTAGGGTGCGGTACTCATCTCCGTTTCTAAGGCCGGAGCCAGCGCTGTCCGAAGACGCTTCCGTGGTCATGTGGCCGGCATGACTAACGGAACGTTGTTACCTTCCCACCACAGCAGTACCTATTTATCTACTTGCAATTTCTTGCTTTCGAACTTCTAGGTTGGCAGGAGCTGGGACAGGAGACGGGAGCTCGCTCCATCATGCGGCACTCGGGTCTCGAACTGTTGTCCTACTGACCTTCCGGTCTGCAGTTCAGCATCTTAACCACTAAGCCACCGCGGCCCTCCCCATATCCTGGAAATATGAAGCCTGTAAGTTAAATCAGTCCAGTCTTTGACTGAAGTCTCTGCAACCCCATTCACCTACCTGGCTTGCCAGACCAGATCAAGAAGCCCCCTGAATTTCAGACACACAGAGACACACATGTGCGCACATGAACATGCAAGATCATTTATCCGAACAAGCCTGATCTCCGCCTTTCTTTCTACAAGCCCTTAGAGCAGACTAATGTGCCTGCCTAACACACGTAGCACAACACTCGTACGTCACTATCGAAACAAGCACCACTGATTATAGCCATCAAAACCATTTTATCCCGCCCCCTCGTCAACTTGGCTGTGCAGAGGGTGGAAAACATCCCCATGAAGTAGACGCAACATGAGCAACGAAGCAGGACGCACCCTCAGGCCCAGCAAGCCAACTGTATTCCTGAAGTTATGGCTCATAAAGCTTAACAACCAACCCAACCTTCGCTCCCCTTCCACCCCAGGAGCTGCCCGCTCTCACCTTCCCTGGCCAAAATTTTCCACTCAGCTGATGGTCTTTTTCCATTCCGTCTAGGCTTTCCCAGTATTCTCAGAGGACCTCGTTCCACCATCAGAGAGACATGACGACAAATAATTCTGCCATCAGGATGCTTTGTGAGAATGACACAAGCCGGCATGGAGTCGCCATGTTTGACTCCAGGGGACCGCATTCCCTTGCAGCAGGAATCTCTCCCTTTGAGCCACAGGTGGCCCCTCAAGGTCAGCCTAAGACAGAGGTTCTCAACCTGTGGTACGGGTACCCCTAGGGGTACGCGGACCTCTTGCTGGGGGTACGCCAAGCCCTGCCCCTTATCTGCCCCATCAACAGCTAATTAAGTGTTAATTAACATGGATTTTACATTGTAATTATTTTCGGAGCCCTTCTGTCTCTCTGATTTTGGTTTTGGGCTTATTTTTGTACTTTGGAAAATGTACTTTGGTGGGGTGGGGGAGGGAGGAGCTGATTTTGGGAAGTGTGACTTGGAGAAAAAAAAAGAGATCCTTGCATGTCTGTCTCTCTCTCACACACACACACACACACACTCACAGAGTTAAATAAGACATTTTTTTTCACATTTAAAATTGTTTTAGTACTTTAACGATTAATTACCTAATTAATTAATTGATTAATCCAATTAATTAGCATTTAATTAGCAGGGGGTACTTCAGAAAATTGGACCGTGATAGGGGGTACCCAGGCCTCCAAAGGTTGAGAACCCCTGGCCTAAGTCATTTCGGGAGCTGCCATACAAAATCCAAACCCCCTAATTAACACGGGGCACAATCACAAGCCTCACCGAAATGAAAGAGAGGTGTTTTTGTGCGGCTGGTGCCTGAACCAGCACATCAAATGCGCACTTTTTATGCGCACGACTCCTCGCACTCCCTGGCTTCACAAAGGAAGAGGAGAGGGGACACTTCTGCTCCGATCCCTTCACCCAGTGGAGGTAGAGAGGAAGATGGAAGTGGGCGGGCAGGTGGAGGTAGACGCCCCTTCCGCCACTAAACTGCCACCTGAGGCAAGCAGCTCAGTCAGCCTCATCAAGGGGCCGCATACCAACCATGGCGTCCTTGGGAAGCTGCCTTGCAGGACTTCTGTGTGACTCCAAAGCTTGCACAGTTGGTGCAATACAGTATGTCGTCTTTAATATTTGATGTCTCCCCAGCAAAGGTCCCTTTGCTCCTCCCTGCAATGACAAGCTGCACCTTCCCAACGTCCTTCAGGTTGGCATGAGCGTTAAAGGAACAGGAGCGCTCTTGTCCTTTGCCCCTGGTCTCCTGAACCTGTTTGCCATCAGCCCCGCCGCGACCGGCTCATCCCTCCCGTCCCATCCCCAAGCGTGCCGACGATGCGATTTGGTCCAGAAAAAACCGGCCCCGTTTCCCAGGGACCACATCTTTAATGGACAGGTTGCATCACCCTGTCTGTTCCCCTCTCGGAGCTGCCAAGCAGGTTTCTGGCCAAGCTGGCTTCCTCGATCAGAGGCGATCTGGACACCGAGCTGGGAGTGTATGCCTCGCCAAGTCTAAGAAGAGAACGGGACGGACCGGAGAGGTGAGGAAAACAAAGAAAAGACAATGACGGCAGCCGCAGAACTCATCCTTCTGAGTGCCTTGCTGGCCACAGGTGGGTTGGCACCTGGGGAACTCCCTGCTACTGTGAATAGTTTTTCCCCTTTTTTCCAGTCTACAATCAAAGGCAGGAGTTCTGACCTCTGGCTCTGCCCTTCCCCCTTTTACAGTAAGTAGGGTTTCTTTAGCTCTAATGCAGAAGAGAGGAGATTGGCACGGGCAGCTTGTCACACGGGTTCAGTGGTTCCCAACCTGGGGCTCGGGACCCCCAAGGGGGTCATGAAGCGGTTTCTGGAGGGGTCTCGGGATGTTGGCTGGAAACACAATTCTGTCCAGACGACGCTTTGCCCAAAACACAGCAAAGGCCAATGCCATTCATTCCTTTCTATTCCTTCTTTTCTTTCCCAGCTGGAAAATAGAACCCAGGAGTTCTGGCCCACGATTCTGTCCATCTCCTCCTAGAGAAGGAGGGTGGGAGGCCAAGCTAGCCCCCAGGATAAGGCATTTACCTGGTCAGCGGAGCAGTGAAATCCCTCACCCACTGGCGTCGACAGGGGGAAGCGGGGGGGCGGGCCGCCGGGGGGCGTCGCGCGTACAGGGGTGACGCGCGATTCCCCCCACTTACTTTTTTGAAGAGAAGGTGGGCCCGCCCGCCCTCCCCTGTGTCCGTTTGGCTCCAAAATGAGCCGAAAACGGAGCGGGGAGGGCGCTCTGCTCCTGCGCGTGACGTCATGCGCGGGGGCGGAGACTCCCCCTTAAGGGCGACGCGCGCCCCCGCTCTGGGGTGACGCGCGTCGTCGCGACGCTGCTGCCCTCACCCCACCCCACCCATGCATCAATTCTCACTTTGCGCAGAGCACCCAAAAACGTCAGCGGCGAGAGTATTCCAAGTGTTGCTCTCCAGGTGAAGAGGGCTCACAGCAGCTCCCCCAAATTCACAGAACAGCCCTGGCAAGGACCTTGAACCCAAGCCTTCCTGCCTTACCTGCTCTGTATCTGCCCCCTCTTGCCAAACTGTGTGAGGATTGGAACCCGGACTCCTGGCTCACCATCTGCCCAGACAAGACTGGAAGCTGACTAGGATACTGTTTCAGTATCAACGGCCTCTCCTCTGCCCACACAAACTCTTCCTCCTTCCTAGGAATCTCTGACTGTACGTTTCAACCCCTACAACCTTTACTTGGGAGTAAGTCTCTCACTGAACACAGCAGAACTTACTTCCAAATAGTGACACACAGGATTGGATTCAGCCTTGCTGTACATTGATCATCTCTCTTTTTTCCATTCTCTTCCTGGCTCCTTCTTCTTTCCCCGTCTGCCTCTTCTTTCTTTTAACGAAACGTTGGTAAACGTTGTTAAACGTTGTTGGTAAATGTTGTTAAACGTTGTTAAACGAAACGTTGTTAAACTGCCACTGGTTGTTAAACGATCCATTTTTTAAACAACAAGCTTTCCGTCTTGGTCAGTTTCGTTATTTTTTTGTTTGAGCGGTGTTGCCACCCTTGGACAGCTGCAATGCAATTGGCATCGTTTTGAATTCTCTGCAAAATGTCATTTTATCGTCGTGTCTTCTTCTCCTACAGCCTGGGGTCTCACTTGCCACAAATGCCTGGGGACCCGGGAAAATTGCACCGACTCACAGGAAGTCTGCAGCAACAACGAGACTCTTTGTGTCGAGGAAACCCGAGCGACCTATAGTAAGTGACCTGGGTTCAGGTTTACCCATTAGAACCGACTCGCTCCTCTGCCTTTAACAGCCGCTGAATCAGATGCACAGAAATTTAGTAAGTGGAGCTTTTTTTCTGTTTGTCTGTCTCTGTGCCAGGAAAAAGCTTCACCTGTTGACTTTAAGTGTGTCCAAGCTGCTGTTATACAGGTAGGGTTGCCAACTTTTCAACTGGCTCCTGCAGCTATGCCTTTAAGAGCACCCTGGTTTGTAGCAATTAGCAATTTATTTAGCTCCATTCTCAGTGACTTCCGCATTATGAGTCAAATCATGTGTGTGTGCCCCCCAATTGCCTTCTAAACATTATAGCTTGAGGGTCCAGCATAAGAGGTAAGGGTGCCAGGACCCCTCTGCAATTCTAGGGCTACAGGTTTCTAAAGACACAACTGCAAGACTGTTGGAAAAGTCAAAGCACAGGAACAGGGCCAATGGAAAACGTTGGCACTCCTTCCCATTTCTGGTGCCAAAGTCTTCCCTCTTCCCTTCCCAGGGTTGGCCTTTGGTTTCATATCTGATCGTAACCTGCAAACGGGCTTCAGCTAGTTGACCACGCACTTTCCTTTAAACAAACAACACATAAACTATCGGAGCATCAAAAAACAGAACGGAAAGGGCCAAGTTGGGAATTCCTTAAATGGGCAGCACATGACCCTCGTTGCCTGCAGGCAAAAGTAACTAGCCAAGGTCACACCTGGAGTAAAACTGTAACTGATCGGAGAGAATGACGAGCCTTGGCGGGGCTCTACATTTGAGCCTCACAACAACTCTGGGGCAAAGCCCTTCCCTAAGCCCCAAATGGTGCCCCCCACATGGTGCCCAACCCTCTTGGCACATGAGACACGACCACTGGTATCAGAGGTGTAGCTATGTCCCACGGGGGAGGCGCACCCCCATGACATCCCAGGGCGACATTCTCGACACCGACTGCCCGTACGGAGGCTTCTGAGGGCTCAGAAGTCTTTTTCGCGCCGCAAAAAAACTCACTGCCGCCATTTTGGCACCAAGTGCGGGGGCTTTGACACCCCCCCAGCCATGCACCCACCTCCAGTGACGCCTCTGACAGGTATTGGAGGTTCAGGGATAGACTCCCCCCCCCAAGCAGGCACTCTGATGGCCTCTCAGCCAAATGCAGTCCATCATCCAGCCCCAAATGAACAGACAGCCAATGTGACTCATTTGCTCAAGAGAGTCAGTCCCATTGGTCTAAGAGGGGCTGACACCTGAGTAAAGTTCCCAGGCTCAATTAATCCCTAGAGCTCGGCAACGGACTTAGCGTGAGGTCATGCAAGGAAAGAACCAACTCTCTTTCAACCACATCTTACAACCCAATCTGTTTCTCTCCCTCATAAGAACGTCAGAAGAGCCTGGCTGCTGGATCAGGCCAAAGGCCCCTCTAGTCCAGCTTCCTGTATCTCATAGTGGCCCCACCAGATGTTTGTGGGAACACACAAGACAACAAGAGACCTGGATCCTGTCACCACTCCCTTGCAACTGGCATTCAGAGATAGGCTACCTCTAAAACCTGGAGGTTGCATATACCCATCATGGCTTTATAACCTGTGATGGACTTTTCCTCCATAAACCTGTCCAAAACCCTTTTAAAGGCATCCAAGCCAGGTGCCATCCTGTGGCAAGGAGTTCCACAGATTAATTATACACTGAGTCCCTTCTCATTGATCACGGGTGACTTGCTGCTCCTTAAAGCCCAAGCCAGTGTCTCAGTCCCAAGTGGATGTTTGTTCTCTTCCAGGCCCTATAAGTGAGACCCTGAAAAGAGGCTGCGCCACACCTGAGTACTGCCAGTCGTACTTTTCCGTCCGCCGGGGCTTCATATCACGGAGCATCTACTGCTGCTCGAACGATCTTTGCAACGTCGTCCCCTACAATGGTAAGGCGTCTGAAACGCTACCCGTAAGGAGGAGAAATAGGGGCACGATGGAACACCCCAGATATGTGTTCAGGCAGCTGGAGAGATCCCTCTCTTGCTTGCTTCCATTATAGAGAGGCAGTGCGGTGTCGTAGTGAGGGTGTTGGGGACCTGGGTTCAAATCCGCAGCATTCCAAATATCTATTTGTGACTGCAGCTCAAGGTGCTGAATCTTTGACCTGCTTTTTCCAACTCCAGTTGTGAAGCTTTAGTCACCGCCACCACACACACACACACACACACACACACACACACACACACACATCGGGCCATTGGTTCCAAAACCCAGTTGCCTCCTGCTCTGATAACCACTAGACCCCACTTTCAGAATTAAGGGTATTCACCTCATCCAAAGCAAAGAGGAAACTCAGTTCTTTCCAGCGTGGTTTTTCTTGCCTCTCCACAGTCACGTACAGCGCCAAGCTCAACGGCGTGGAGTGTTACAGCTGCATCGGCAGTCTGCAAGAGTGTGATGGGGCCGACACCCCTACTGCGCAGTGCAGAGGCAAAGCGAGTCATTGTGTGGAAATCTCTCGGCAGTGGCTGCCAGGTAATCTATAGGTGCGCCTTAGTTTTGAGAGGTGTGTCTTCGTTGGAACTCTGTGTTTCCTTTTTTATTATTATTATTATTATGAGGAGGAGGATGCTTACCAAATTCACAGCCGGGACATCCAGTTTCCACACCTTTGTCAGTTCGTTTACCGTCCCGAGTGAGCAGATATTGCAGGTCAATTGCAAACGCTTTTTGCTGCCATATGTCAATATCAAAACGTACGATCATATGCACCACAGAAGGAGCCCGGTTCTTTTCCAAAGTTCCTTTTTCTTCTTGGCCTTCGGTCAAACTGACATAATTTGCCGAAACTTCCAAATTCCTATTGTTGAAGAGTCACTTAAAGTTGGCAAAACAGGCTTTTTCCCCCCAGTTGTCAGCATAGTAGCTGCTTCTACTAGTGTATTTCGAACTCGCAGCACAATTGACAATTAATCCTGCCCTTCACCCAAGCGTATGCTCTTGTGAACCCAGGAAAGAGCTTCTGACCCCTGTGTTCCCCTTCCGCAGGAACCGGCCTGGTGGAACCCATAATCAAAGGCTGTGGCGATTACCCCAAAGAGGAAAATCTGTTAGCATACAGCATAGGAGAGAAAACAAGCTACGTCATCATCCGAGTCTGCGAAGGCTCCAAATGCAATAACAGCTCTTTCGCAGGTAACGTCTTAAAAACACCCACAATTTTTTCCCCTCTGAAATTGACATTTCTCCTTGTCCCATGAATGATGACTGTTAAAGGCGCAGGGCCTCTGTCGGGGGGGGGGGGGGGGAGTGGCTGCTCTCATTTCCACTGTGACTTTTTTTCCATGGGGGGAAAAGGCCTTACATCAGAACTCCCCCCATGCTTGCTTCTCTTTCTAGTCAAAACATCTGCCAAAACTGGGGGTCTAGGGGGTCTGGATGTAACTCTGCTTACGTAGGCTTACCAGATTTCTTCCCAGGACAGAATGCAGCCCTTTAGGAGAAGGAATGTGGGCAGGTGTAGCTTGTTAAACCTTTAGAGCACAATCCTAGGCATGTCTACTCAGAAGCAAGCCCCACTGAACACAAATGGGACTTGCTTCTGAGTAGACATGCCTAGGATTGTGCTCTAACAAGCTACACCTGCCCACATTCCTTCTCCTAGGATTGTGCTCTAAAGTTTAACAAGCTACACCTGCCCATATTCCTTCTCCTAAAGGTCTAGCACTCTGTCCCGGTTGGAGATCTGGTAAACCTATGCTTACGGGAACATGTGGTCTCCTTGTACATTTCAGAGTTTTCCGTTGGAGAACCCAATGGGCTGGCGTGCTATAGCTGCCTGGACATGGGACATGGTGAATGTAGCCCAGAAAACCTGCAACCGATGAACTGCACGGGGACGATGGACCGATGCATGAATGTCATAGGTAGTCCATGCGCTGGTGCGCGGTTTATGGTCAATGGATGGTGTAGGCATTTGAGTGGCCTGTCAATCACTGGGCATGTTTATAGCCTATAGGGCCAAACTAGGTGATGTGTATATTGGGGCTTTCAGACCTGTTTCTTCTCAGGTAAAATAGCATGCATGCCCCCCATCTAAATCAGAACTATAGTAAAGGGAGGAGGGGGCTTCAATGTTTTGTCCTGCTGATCTAGATTCCACCCCACACACATCCCACAGCTATTTGCCCCATTGAATCCAATGACAGTGGTGGGAATAGGAGGCTGCCCCGTTTTTCGGGAACGGTTTCATTCCTGTGCTGAGATGATCAAGGCCATGTGCCAACGTTTCTCCCCCTCTGCCTCTCTTCTGCCGCAGATTACGTCCGCCATACCCGACTCCGGGCTGGGTGCGCCAACCAGCAGCTCTGCCAAGACACGGCCTTTTACGGAGCCATCTTGCCCAAACTACCCTTCAGCTACAGGACCTGTTGCCAAGGCAACTTGTGCAATGGGGGGCATGACCAGGGCGCCAGAAGAAGCCAGGGGGTCCTGCTTGCCCTGCTGACGACCCCACTACTCATAGCACTGAACTAACCACAACTTTCTCTCCCCCCCCCCCAAAAAAGCTACACTCTTTGCTTAGCACAGGGTGGTCCAACGTTTCGTACCCCGAGGGCCGTATGCGAACTTCGACATGAAACCCGGGGGCCGCACAATAAATTACATTATTAATAAATAATAATAATGACCGATACATGCCCCGCCCCGCTGTCTAGCATGCCCTGCCCATGCTCCCCTGAAGATTGAAAAGGCGGTCAGCTCCCGACCGCCTTTCCGATCATCAGGGGAGTGTGGGTGACTGCAGGGGAGGGGAGCTCCAAGAGCAGCCGGGGTCTGCAGCAGAGGCCTTCGGGGGCCGCATGTGGCCCGCGGGCCACGCGTTGGACCACCATGGCTTAGCAGCTCCCTCCCCAGCTGTGGTCCAAACTGCAATAGAAAATGACTGGAAAATGAGAGAGGGCAGGTAGTGTTGGCCTGAGGGTTGAGCTCCTGGGCTTCCTGAACAGGAGTGGTATCCAGGAGTGGAGAATTATTAGACTACATCGAACAGATTAGCACTCGCTAATCAGGATTATGACCCTTTACCATAGTTCTGGATTAATTCACACTAAGTGATCTAAGTGTCTCAGCTTAGCCTACCTCACAGGGTTGCTGTGAGGATGAAATGGCAGTGGAGGAAACCATGTGTGCTGCCCTCTGAGCTCCTTGGAGGAATGGTGGGATATAAACGTGGATACTGGCACAGACTGGCACAGACTGGAGGACAGGTAAAAATAATACAGTACAGATGAAACAGACATTACAAATGGGTGCTGTGTTGCATGTTGAGATTAAAAGGTGGATTCTGGGCCTCAGGAGGTTCACTGTCAGTCAAGAGTCATCATTTTCAGACTCTGCCCCTAAAAAGCCCCTAAAAAAATTTTTTTTAATGAGAGTATCAGTAGCAGCAGTCAAGCTTTTGCCCACACATTTTTCAGCCCCCAAAATGCAAAAGTGCCCCCAGCTTTGAGCGAGCTCTAGGGTGCATTCTCAGGCCATGGAGGGGTAAAAAGCAAGCCCCCCCCCCCATTGTGATCAGAGAGCACACCTCAGAGCATGCCCCAGAAAATCCTCTGCAACACACAGGGGGTTTCTTAGACAGGCATTCAACAATTCCTTGCACGCTGCTTTAGAACATGAGTCCCTTGGGCATACCACAGGGTAACCCATTTGCCAGTTCCTCTGTTTAGTGAAAGAGGAGAGGATGGGGGAGAGCCTTAAAGCCACCCAGAATCAGCAGGTGCCAACAAGGCTACTCATCACATCCAGGCTGAGGGTATCTCCTCCACGGCCATTGCGGTTGCTCAAATGGAGGCTGATCCACCCAGGATCGCTTACCTTAAAAGATGTGACACCTTCTGGGTGGATTCCCTTCACCCTGGGTTTCTTCTATCCCGGACTGACTCAATTTTCCATTTCCCAGGAGCTACCTTGATTACCTTATTTGGTTTGATGCTTTTGAAGTTTGGCTCAAACGATCCTCAAAAACGTGATCCCTGACTGGTTGGGAGCACTTGGTTTGCTGGAAAGGTCGCTCCCTCCAGCTCCCGGCTCTTAACAGGATTCCAACAGTGGTTTCTCACCTTCTGGGTTTGAGAGGACCCTCCCATAAGCTGCCAAGCGGCTCTGCCATGTCATTACCATAATTACGTGCCTCGCATGGGGAGTGTACAGCCTTTTTGTGACACATACCATTTGGTCATGGCTTAGCCCTGGGGACAAATTCAAATTCTTAGTGAAGAAAGAGTACTCTCAGTGGTTGGAAGAAAGGAGGTATTGTTGGGGATTCAGAACTCGTGGGTCCCCTGGGAGGTACATGAAGGCCAACAGTTGCCTGGCCCTGAGTGAGAATCCTGCTACCTTGATCAAGAGGCAACACCTGGTAAACATAGGAATGTACAGGCCTATCTACACCACAGTCTTACATTGGTGTAATCATCACTCCCTCTGCCAATTTGGATCAGGACCACAGTGTGGGGGGAAGAGGCTTGAACCCTTTGACCCTGGCATGGTCTCAGTCTGGATCGAGAGCCTCCGGGCAGCTACGTTAAAAAATAAATCCATATAAACCCAGAAATCCAAAATAAATCTATATTTATTTTACTTATTTTATTTAAAGAATTTTTATCCCGCCTTTCTCCCGATAAGGGCAATCAAGGCGGCTTACAATTAAAACATGTTAAAATACATAATAAAATATAATACAATAAAAATAATTAAAACAGGTAATTAAAACAATTAAAACAAACCCCAGTGGGTCACATTATGATTACATTTATTAAAAAGCCAGCCCACCATATCAGCCATCGAACGACAAGCTGAATAAAAACGTCTTGAGGCCCTGCTGAAAGGTCTCTAAGGAGGGAGCTGTTCTTAATTCCAGGGGGAGGAAATTCCATAGTTGGGGTGCCACTGCCGAGAAGGCCCTATTCCTCGCCTATTTTAAATACATTCTAGCCGAAGCAGTCATGCCCAAACTCGATCTGAACATCACGTGTGTGAAGCCAAGCCTTAGAAGAGTCTTGCTGATCCGTCTTGGAGGGCTCATCTAGCCAACCACGGTTATTCCCAAGTCATTGGTGCCAATAATAAGGAAAGAGCTATCGTCAAAGATACCAGCGTCTCCGGGCCAGAAGGGCGGCTGCCTGTGCGGTTGCAAAGGGACGTTTTGCAACATTTCACCACGGAATCCTGCCTTATCAGCTTGTAATAAATATCTTGGTAGGCACTGCATATGGTCTCCGTGGCACAACCCTTCTGGACGATCACGTTTGGGTCCTCTGGGGAAAAAAGTGAGAGGTACGGTAGTTCAATATTTACATAGGTATTTCACAGCGATTGAAAATCTGCATCGCATTCTCTACATGGACACTAGAGGGCACTATGTCTCAACACTTAATGAGCTTATGAAATTGAACAAGTTTTCCCGCCCCGTCCGTCCCCCCCATGTTCCCCCCTTCTTACCTTGGCTTATGACCTGCACACACCGATCCATGACTCCTGAGCAAGTCAGATGTTGCAATTTATCCTGGGCACACTCCCCTTCCCCGGAATCCCGGCAGGTGTAGCACCGCAGTCCGTTAGGTTTCCCAGGAGGGACGTCTAGGGAGTTAAAAGGAAGGAGACTCAATAGCAGGGTATAGGAGAGATTTGCAATTTCTAGTGCCAGAAGTAGGAAAGCACAATTGCACACACCATATATCCAAGAGGGACTTTTGTGTAGATATACCCTGCCGGAGAGAGAAGGATAGATGGGCCAACATTTCCCTTGACTCTGCAACCAGTACAACTGGTTGGCGGGGAGGGGGGGGGGGTTAGGCTTCTAAGCACAGAAGGGCACTGTGTCCCAGCTATTAAATGAGCTTATTCCCTAATGCAGCTTATTCCCTAATGCAGTGGTTCCCACGTTAAACGTTCCTTGCAAACAGAAAAACCAGCACCAGAAGCAAAGGGCAAAACTTGACATACCGTGTTTCCCTGAAAATAAGACAGTGTCTTATATTAATTTTGGCTCCAAAAATGCAGTAGGTCTTATTTTCAGGGACATTTTCCCAACCTGTGGCGCGACCTCCCCGGCACTTACTTTGACCAATTAAAGCTTCATTCTTTCTCAAGGGTGCAAGGCTCTGCAAGGCCTCGAGTCCTCCACCATGGAGACAACGTGCTAGAGAGATTCTGCAAGGTTGCAGCCTCCTTGCAGGCCTCTCTAGCACATCGTCTCTATGGTGGAGGACTCAAGTGCAGGCCTTCCAGGCCTTGCAGAGCCTTGCACCCTCAGGAAATAATGAGACTTAAATCAATCAAAGTAAGTGCCGGGGTCGGGGGGAGTGCCGGGAGGGGGGTCGCGTCGGTCTGGCTGATGATCCTAGCTAGGTCTTATTTTCAGGGGAGGTCTTATATTTATGAGTGCCAGCAAAAATCATGCAAAAATGACGGTACGTCTTACTTTCGGGGGAGGTCTTATTTTAGGGGAAACAGGGTACTAGTTTTCTGTTTGGAATGAGCTTTTGATACAGGGGAGTTTCTTTTTACACTCTGCTGTGTAAAAAACAAACAAACCAAACATCACCCTGCAAATAGAAAATTAGCAGTGCAGGTGCCCAAGATAGGAACCTACACTCAGGAAAAACTCTGTAGGATACTATTATCGCAGATACCTGAGAAACTTCTATTGTTACAGTTGGACCCCTTGCAGATCTTTTGGTCAACGTAGGCAAAATCATGCCCAATCTGGTATGCTATCAGCTTGTCATTGAACAAATCATTTCCGCATCCCTTGATGATGGGTTCTAATTCTTCACCTGGAAGAATGAGCATTTATTTCATTGAAGAAGAAAGTTAAAAGAATGCAAGGAAACCGTTAAGTATCCCTTCCTCCAAGCAGGGAATATAAATTGGCTAAGAAGTATGGTTTGTGGAACTCCTTGCCACAGGAGGTGGTGATGGCACCTGGCCTGGATGCCTTTAAAAGGGGATTGGACAGATTTATGGAGGAAAAGTCCATCACAGCTTACAAGCCATGATGGGGATAAGCAACCTCCTGGTTGTAGGAGTAGGTTTTCTTTGTGCCAGGTGCAAGGGAGTGGCGACAGGATACAAGTATCTTGTTGTCTTGTGCTTCCTGAGGCATCTGGTGGGGCCACGGTGTGATACAGAAAGCTGGACTAGAGGGGCCTTTGGCCTGATCCAGCAGGGCTCTTCTTATGTTCTTAAAGAAGGGGCAATTCAGGGGCAATTCATCATTAATCCCCCAGCCATGATGAACAGGAAGCAATAAAATGGGCAGAATCAGCTTGCAGAGAGTGTTTAATTAAAGGCACAGTTGCTTTCGAAAGTCTCGGGAGCGGACTGCCTGTTCACATTGGATAGCTGGCTGCTGCAGTTGTGTTTTATCACAGAATAAGCACTACAAACTGGGCTGCACAAACAGGGAGGGCAATACAGAACACAATGGGATGCAGCAATTTGAAGATGGCATCTGGATTATTCATAAAAAGCGAGCGAGGATAGCAATTCCGTTGTGGGAGTATCACCTTTTCCCATCGCTGAAACGACAATATCGGGTCTCTGAGAAACAGGGAATATAAATTGGCTAAGAAGGGGCAATTCATGGGGCAATTCACCCCCACCACCACTTACTAATGATGACAACATCTCCTCCCCCCCCCATCCCCATGACTGTGCTCTTTGTCACACGGCTTGCTGAGTCATCTCATGAGCACATATTTCACACCCACTTGGCGGTACCTGGAAGAAAGTGCTGGGAGATCTGCACACATCTGTCCTCTTCCCCGTAGCAGGACTCGGAGGGCGCATTGAGGCCGCATTCCGCTGCATTTCCGATGCAGCTTTGACACGACAGGTTGTTTTTTGACCCACTGTGGCTGGCTATGTGGGAAACAGGGAGAGGAGAGAGGGAAAGAGAAGAGAAGACCCTTGTGTTCCCTGATTAAGCTGCTAGCAAAGTTGTAGTAACTGATTTGGGATACCCTTGCCGTTGCAGAACAATCATTTCACGGGTTTTCTTGCATTCTGCCCCCTTTCACCCCAGCACAGTGTCTTTTTTAGTGTCACTAAATAGAGAATCCCTGCTATTAGCCCATGACTTCTAAGGAACATGGGAAACCTCATCTCCCAAGACTCCCAATTTGAATGTACGTCCTTTCCCTGCTAACTGGGCAAGAGGCACTTTTTCAATGGGTGCTCCTCTTATATTTAGCAGGGGGAGAGTAACTGCCCCCTCCTTTCACCCCAGCACAGTGTCTTTTCTGGTGGCTGTTTGCTGGTCATGTTCTGCATCTTTTTTTAGATTGTGAGCCCTTTTGGGACAGGGAGCCATTTGGTCGTTTGGTTTTGTCTGTAAACCGCTTTGTGAACATTTTGTTGAAGAGCGGTATATAAATAATGTTGTTGTTATTATTATTATTATTATTATTATTATTATTATTATTATTGTTCATGAGGCTAACTGAGATGTTATGCTGAATGTCTAGGTGTTGGGGGTGAAGTCCATGGGGAGTGGTAATATTGGAGGTGGGTCCAAAAGATGTAGTCCTTTCCCCCCCAAACACACACACACATTTACTGTACATGTGGAAGGAATTCATGGAGGGCTATAATCTTTTCAATATGGTTCCTAGCATTGAATAGGCTCTTTTTCACGCTACAACATCGAGCTGACATATTTGAGGAACAGCTTGCCAGGATCTCTTCCTGAGATTCATAGCCAATTTAGACCACACCAGTGTATCGTCCCAGTGTGCATCACTTTGCACTCACTCACACGGAATCTCATCCAACATTCCATTATGACATACCATGAGGTGTCACGGGCAGGCAGAGATCCGAGGAGCAGCAATGCATCGTCCGGGATAAGGAACCTTTGTATCCCCCAGAATAACGACGGCAGATGTTGGAGGTGCCACAGCCCTGTTTCATCGTTTTGACTCTCACTACAAAGGGAAGAAAGCCAAAGCAGGCAGTTTGGGATCTAGAAGAAAATCTAGAAGAATGGGACAATTATCAAGAAGGTGGCAACGGTCATGGAAGTCATGGAAGAAGAAAGTTCCATGAAAAAATAGCTCCAAAAGGAGCATATTCCCAATAATAATAAGAATGTAGAAATGTCTGAGCTATCTATTCCAGCTGTCGTTTCCAGCAAAAGGCCTACCAGAAATCTCTAGAAGCTCATCCACAAGGTGATGGCCATCCATAAATGTGATGGCCATCCCTGATTGTTTGGTCCTGGCCTCTGACACTGAAAGGTATGCTGCCTCTGAAAATCAAAGAGCTCTAAGAGATATGGACTGTCTGCCCACTACCACTGAGGATGGGGCCATAGCCCATTGGTAGAGCACCTGATTTAATCCCTGACATCTCCATGTAGGGCTGTTATGTCAGCGATAACAATGTAGGGCTGAGAGCTGTTGCCTAAAGTAAACTAAGCTAGATGGTCCAATGGTCTGACTCCGTAGAAAGCAGCTTCATATGTTCATTTCCTCACAAGGTCTTGACCACCCACTGTGGTAGAAAAAAAGTGGGAGAATTAACAATCAGACCATCCCTAACACACCTCCAAGACCCTGATTGTTTGGACCCAGCTGAAATATGCTACCTCTGATAGAGAAATGAGATATCTGCCCACCACTATTTCCTCAGAAGGCCCCCCTTGACCATCCACCAGTACCATAACCAGGTTGCTGGGGCAAAGCCCTTCACCAGGGGGGCTCATGCTACATTGGACACGAACAAAGCCATCAATACTGAGGGTTCAGAGTCAGCCTGGCCAGGTGGGCTTTCTGATAGATATGGGCACTTGGCCAGTCTCCTGTCTGTCCAACCTCTCACACCACCCCATAGCAAAAGGGGAAGGGAGGCAAGATCCATAGGGAAACCACTCCTGTAACACTCCCAAGTCCCATCACTCCTAAGACCACCCCGCACAGAACTTACGCCCAAGGTAATGCTTCATCTCAAAGAAGCAGGCATCTTGTTGTGGGTCGCAAACCTCCACTTCCATCTTTGTGCAGTTTTCTTGACTGTTCGGGCACAGCGTCTGGCATCTTAAGCTGTTGGCTGGAAAAGACAGTAAGCCAGTGTTTCCCAAACTTTTTCGACCTGTGGCTCCCTTGCCCATGGGCGACCATTGGCCACGGCTCCCCATTACATGATGTTGATGCCTGCCAATTGGATTTCGTGGCACTCCGAGGCTCCCCTGGCTGGTATCCGCGGATCCCCTGGGAGTCGCGCCTCCCAGTTTGGGAACCACTGCAGTAAGCCTATACACACACACACACACTCACACTCACTGAATGAGCTCACAAATTTATTGTGGCTGACCTCGTAAGCCAAAGTCCACTTTGTCAGATAAACAAAGGTTAAAGAGCTGACAAGCAGATGGCAGTCGGAGTGCATCATTTTGTAGCAATGTCATCACAGGAGAGGTTTTCAGCAGATCAGACCCAACTTTTCCATGATAAAGACACCAGAGATAAAGACATCTGCAACATACCCACACCAAGCCAGGATATTAGAGCCGCAAGGGACACCTCGATGTTCATAATAGCTTTGACACAGGATTCAGAACAGAGCCACTCTGGTTTGCTTCAGAGACGAGGATCCCTTGCAGAGCTGGTTCAATAATATCTACTCCAGTTGCAGGCTGCAACAGCTTCTCTAAACATTTAAGACAATAGGAAGGTTATCATAGAGACGTTCTAATCATCAGAGGAATGGACACAATTGTTTTGACTTTGGAGAGACCCACATTTCCAGTTAATGTTCTCCACTATTACCCCTTACAAAGCTTGAGAGTTGGCCAATTCCCATCGTCCAAGGAGCAAACAATTAGAATTGAACATGGAACACTTTATCGAATGAAGAAAAGTAACTGCGGCAGCAATCCGAAGCACACTCATCTGGGAGCAAGTCTCATTCAATTCAATGGGGCTTACTCCGGAGTAGACATGCAGAGGATTGCACCACCAGGAGGACTCGTGTAGTTCTTTCATTTGCAAGAGGTACCCGCATCCGTTCACTTGCTCGTCTCCACAGCTTCTTCTCCCCTCCCAGTCCCTGGATTGGAAGGGGATGAAGCAGTGGAGGAGGGCAGTTCTCCTCCACACTTCCTCTTTCTCCTCCACACTTCCTCTTCTGCTCCACCTCCTTTTCCTTCTCTAATCCAGGGAAGAGCAGCGGCTGGCATATCGCCAGATAAAGGGTGGCAGTATTTGGCACACCGCCTCAGGGGCCAGGAAGTCTTGGGCTGCCCTGGGTCCACTCCATCACTTACCTGTGTTGCCTGCTTTTGCAGAGACAAACGGTTCTTTGGGGCAAAGTTATCTCACAGCAGCATCAGAGCCCAGCTGTCGACACCATAATAAAAGGCAAAGTGCCTTTTCCTGCAGCTATCCCAGACAGAGGCAACGGCAGCTGAAGTGAAGAGCTGCTGATTCCAGCCAATTCTTCCTCCCTTCTCTCAAACTGTTGTGCCTTTCGTAGGAAAAGGGCACAAAGATTTGCTCTGCTCTGATCTTCTGCTCTGATGTCTTCTGCTCTGCATCTCGGTGAAGTCTGTTACGGTCCCTTCCTCCCACCCCTCAGGGCTACGCCTTCACTTGTTCTTGAATCAAGAGCATGCCTCATTTCCAAATGACGGCGGGGCACACCAGAGCACCGGCAATTGCAACATGAGCTGGCTACCCAGAACAGGGAATTGGGGCAATCTTGTGAAATCCGACAGCAACCACCTCATTCTCTGACACAGCCTCATAGGAACAATCAGGAACGAACCTAAATACCATGTTCTGAACCTTCCCTGCCCATCTGTGAAGTTGCAATTCTAGGCACACACCGACCTGGAAGGAAGTCCTATTGAACTCGGAGGGGCTTACTTCTGAGTGGGCATGCCTAGGATCACGCTGTGAGCGGGATTAGAATGTGAGCATTTCAAGTGCAAGTCGCACACTTACATCTTTGGCGTTCCCATCTTTCCTGGAAAGGCTGCTCCAATTTGCAGGAGTCAAAATCTAGACACATTTTCCGCCGAAGCGGAAAGGACAGAAGATACAGCCACCTTGCTGAAACTAAGCTGATGTAGCTCTGGATGACGGAAGAAGTGGCACATCGAGTAGACCAGAAAACCACATTAAACCAGCATGAAAACACACTACAACATCAGCAAATGTCCAATGAGAACGTTGTAGGGCCAACGCTGGACATCTTCCAGGATTCTATATTCCTGGGAATCCTGATTCAAATTAAATAGCAGTTTGCATTAATAGCAATGCTGTGGTCCACCTTCAGATTGCAGATGGGAGGTGGACATATATTTCTCAATCCTAAGGGCTGGCCCATCCATGAGGCCAACTGAGGTGGGTGCCTCAGGACAGCAGGATTGGCAGAGGGCTGCCCACCTTCACCCGCCCATCTGTCTCCGCTGCTGCTGCTCCTATTCCCTGGATGCATCCTTGAATTTGTCTCCAAACATGCTAAAAGCATTACAGACAATAATAGCAACAACAGAAGATGGTAAACAAGGGTTCTCTCAAGCAGTCAGAGGAAATCCCGACCACACATGTCTCCTCGTGGGGCAAGATTGCACAAATAATCACAAATGCAACAGAGGATTTCCCATAACGAGTCTCTTTATTAACGATCACAGAGAAATTGAGGGTTACACCATGGGGGGAGTGAATGAGCTGGGGAGGATTGCATTACTGTGAACTAATTTATTGGCTCATGTGGTCATTTCCTCAGCGAGCAATTCACCTCTCTCTCTCTCTCTCTCTCTCTCTCTCTCTCTCTCTCCCCCCCCCCCCCCCCATTTTTCCCATTTTCAACATCAGTATTTCAACAGTTGGGCAAATGAGTTGGGCTGGTATTTCCAACAAACGCAAGACACTGCTCCCTAGTGGCACATCAAGAAATAACAGCCAGAAGTGCAAGCAACATGAAAAATCACCGCTTCTTCTCCCACCGCTTCTTCTCCCCTATAGGGTTAGCAGCTAATCAGGCCCATCCATGAGGCTGACTGAGATAGTTGCCTCAGGCAGTAGATTGGCAAGAGGCAACCTCTGCACCTCTGGCAAAAGCGTGCAGGATTTTTCCTTTTGGGCACATACTAACTCCATCCTTGATAGGATAAAAAGCATTCAGCCCAATGGAACCTGCTCAGCCTGACGTGAACTCTCCACCTTCCAGCCTTGTTACCCAAGATCCTTTACCCAGAACACCAGGGACTGAACTGAGAACTCGGCTCCGATATGTAACACAGCCGGCCAGTCTGCCATTCAGTGGATCATCCATTAGTCCTTTGGGGAGAGAAGGACAGCTACCCGAAATTCTCTTCTCACCGTTACAGCATCAGCAAAAGGGGAAGGAAATCCAGGGGTCCTCTAAAGCCCACCCGACCAGCCCAACACACAACAGGCACAGCACAGCAGAAGGAAAATGGAAGAACAAGAGAACAAGAGAGCCCGGCCCAGGGGCTCAATATCAGCACTAGGTCGTCGGCGGACCTCAGCCTTAAAATAGCTTACACCTGAATTGATAAATAATGCAACACAAAAAACCATGAAATTGTCGTGCGTGCAAGACCAGTTTCCTCCAGTTGTAGTCCTGGTTCTACCCCCCCCGGTCCAAATGGAATGGGTCTCCCCCCCCATTATCTCAAGTCACAGGAAGTTGATTTGCACCCAGCCAACGCCCAGCTCCATCGGAGTGAACGCTAGATGAGGACAAGTTTACACCAGGAGATTTCTTACAGGAGGGGAAATGTTCCTTCCTGCTAGGGATATCCCCTCACGCTCCCTGAAATTCTGCCACGGTGACCTTTATCCCTATTTCACCCTATGGGAGCATTCACAAGTACAGATCTAAATCTGTACTTATTGTTGTGAAGTCCACTGTTATCAGAAGATCAAGACTGCAACAGCTTCTGAACTACTCACAAATCAATCATGGCGCCAGCTTCCATATGCCACAGCCCCTTTTGTCAGATGCATGAAATTATCCAGGAAATGTGGTTGTCTGTAAATGTTTCTCGTCCCCATTCCTGACTCCCATCAGTACTCAGGGATATATGTGTATGAAACGTTCCAAATGGCTTCTTACCCCTGACAGAACAAGCTCCAGCTCATGAAAGCTTCGGCCGCAATACTAACAGCCCGACCTTGTCGCTAACCGTGACAAATTTAACTGTTGAAAGCGATCGTTGCGTTATATTATAACTCATCAGGGTCACATGGGGGGGAGGTGTTTGTTTTTAACCACAAGGCGTAGCAGGGAAATGCAGAAACGTCTGGGGCGTTTGGCCCCTACAGACTCGCCATTTTGGGACAATGGGCTGCAATTATTCGAGCCCCCCCCCCCAAGCCAAGTTCAAAGTCAGGTTGGCTGAGCTCATGGGCTCCATAAACACAAACAGTATCATAGTTGTGATGAAGCGAAATGAGGAAGTGTCCATGCTAACTTGTTTGGGAAACAGCCACAAAGAGCTTTTGGAGGAGGGCCATCTTATCCAAGCTGCCTCAGACTTCAGTTTCAAAGGCCTCCAGGAGGACATTTTGGGAATCAGCGGCCAGCTCTTCCAAGCATTGGCTCAACATAGAGTAGGTGGTGTGGAAGGAAATCGACCCCGAAGCCAGGGCTCCATAAATAGGGATCCGGTGAAAAAAGAAATTGGCCACCACCAGGCCTGTGCCGGTGGCCTTCCCTAGCAACCCTATCACCACATCCCTGTTTATGGTCCGGCCTAGAGTGCTGTGCACTTTAGCCCTCAGGACCTCCAGAGGTTTCCCCGAGCGCTCTGCTAGCCTGCTCAAGGATGCCGCGTCCAGACCAAAGTCCTGCCGGTAGATGCTGAGCTTCCTCAGCAAAATGGAAACGTCGCAGGTGAAGGCCAAACCCGGCAAAGGGACGGCGGCCACCAAGCTGGAGACCAAGGCAACCTTCCACACTTCCTGATGAAGGAGTTGCCGCTTCTTCTCTATGATCGCCAAGGAGATGTTGGGCAGGGACAAGAGGAAAGCGTGGCGTTTGTGGCTGGGCAGCTCTTGCTCCAAGGTGTCCTCAAAGGTCTGGAAATCAAATTTGTTCATCTCAAAGCTGCTGAGCAGAAAAACCTTGGCCTCCGCCAGCCCGGCCTTGGCGAACTTCTCCTGGCAGTCGTTCCTGATCTCCTCCAGAACTTCCTGTTCGGTCGGCGGGTTCTTCCTCCTCCGCATGGCTTCCAAGTCATTGTCTACTTTGGTACGTACAAAGTAGAATCGCTTGCCCTGTCCGACAATAGCCTGGGCCAAACGGATGTCATTCTCCTTAAATCTCTCCGAAGCCAGGATGATGAAGAAATCGTAACGAGAGAAATTGACTGCTTCCAGGTAATGATCAGCCTGGAAGTTGGGTGTGCCGATGCCCGGGAGGTCCCAAAGGACCACATTGCGATAGCCGGGGTAGGAGTAAGGTGTGGGCTCTGATGTGGTCTCCGTCACACCTGTGGCAGCTGCTCCCTCATCCTCATCCCCCAAACCTCTCAAGGCATTGACAAAGGTGGATTTCCCAGCACCAGATTCCCCCGTGATGGCGATGTCAAGCTGGGCATTCCAGATCGTCTCCAGGCTGCGCTGAATGCGGGTCACCACCTCGGAGAGGCCTCCCAGCTCGTAGGCCTCCTGGATCTCCGCAATCTCCCGCTCGCTGATCAACTCGAAACCCAACCTGGTGGGCTTTAGGACCCTGCATGGAGAAAGAGCATTGAGATAAGGGCTAGAGCCAGCCAGATAATACCATATGGCCACATTAAATACTAGAGGAACTGTGTCGCTATTTAGGGTTGTTGTAACTACAAAGGGGATGGGTGTGTCCGCAAAATGGGCCTCCAATGATTCAGCAACATTGGCTGTAACAGAGAGACAGTTCCCAGGGTTTTCCGAGAGGAGACATTTTACGCCATGCTGTGTCACGATGAAGTTGTGATGGATAATCACAAGACACACAAATGACTCTTGGTAGCTATTCAGCACTGAAAAAAGCTCAGCTCTTTTAAGGAAGTTGGGGCTGGTTATGGGTAGAGGTGTTTGAAAATGGTAAATACGAAATAAAAACACAACACTGCTTTCTGCTAAAAAAAATCTGAAATGAAATAATAAAATAAAACCATGTAATTTTGCATCATTCTTCCTCTGCTGACACTGTACAACTTATATGACCTATCTAGTACACTTTTAAAGCATTTACAAATGATAAAAATGGGGAAAAATTGGAATAAAAATGCATAACACCGCTTTCTGCTCTTTCATTTTGGTTAAACACCGAAATTTGTGAAAAAATAAAACCATTTTCAAACACCTCTATGCGTTAACATATTAAGGGTGATGATTTCTTTCTTTCTTTCTTTCTTTCTTTCTTTCTTTCTTTCTTTCTTTCTTTCTTTCTTTCTTTAAGGATCTTGCATTTCTGAACCATCACTTTCATTTCATTTGGCCTCCTTTATCCCCCAAACAATCTACTTAATTACAGGGGAAGTCTAGGCATGTTTACTCAGAAGTACGGTAAGTCTCATTGTTTTCAACAGGGCTTAAGGCCTGGTAAGCATGCATAAGACTGACATCTTAGACTGTGTGAAATATTTAAAACCACTGTAAACCACTCTCAGCGCACAGCACAAACAACCGGAGATCCTTGGAATAGGGTTTTCCCTGTAACAAACACAGCTTCCCAAAGAGGCTGCCTGTTTATCTAAGCAGAAAGAGGTCACACCTTTTGAGGGCATGTGCTGTTCAGCCCAAATTTGGGATGACATCCCAGCAAAGGCTCTCTGCCAGGATATAAATATAGGCCTGCCACAATAATTTACATCCTTCATGACTCCACAAGACTGCCACTCAGTGAACCCTTGTGCTTCGGAACGATGTAAATATGCTTGCTGTTTGTTTGTCTGCCAATAATCGCTGTTTGTTTGTCTTGACGCAGCCAGAACCTTAAGGGGCTTGGGCCCGGAGAGTCACTTTCCAAGCCAGCCAACAACACATTCCATCACGGGAAATTAAAAGGCACATGAAGCAGTGGATTTAAAAAATAAATAAATCCCAGTACAGTACTCTAGACCAGTGTTTCTCGAACTACGGGTTGGGGCCCACTTGGTGGGTTGCAACCTGATTTCTGGTGGGTCCCGCAGAGCCTCCAATGAAAACATGGGTGATGGAAAGATAAGTAATTGCATCAAGCCCTGAGGCTATTCAAAAATCAGATAGCTGCCAACTGCCCTACAAAAAGCTGAGCTCCTGCAGTTTGCAAGACAGCTACTGATTGCCCTGCAAACAGCTGAGCTCCAGCAGTTTGCAAGCTTATGTCAATATAGGAAGATAAATGTTTGAGTGTCTTTTTTCTGTTTTTTTTTTTCCCAAGTCTGTCAATGACAGGTAGTGGGGGCAAGTGAAGGCTGGGTCACATAACTAGCCGCCTTGGCTGCCCTTGTGGGAGAAAGGCGGGGTATAAATTCAATAAATAAATAAACTAAGCCCCTCAAGCCTTGATGCTATTCATTAGGGCCAGTGGCCTCTTCAGGCCTGAAGACGCCTGGGGCTAGGGGGGCGGGGGCTGGCCGAGCGCCCCTGGACGTCACGTGACGTGTGATGTCACGTGACGTCAAACGACGCAGTCGCTCCTCGGACTCAAAAGCTGAAGTGCCGCCCGCCCGCTATGGCTGCAGGCGGGCGGCACTCCAGCTTTTGAGTCCAAGGTGAGCGCCCCCCCAAGCTCGGCGCCTGGGGCCCTGTACATCAGGGCCCCCTACGTCACGACGCTACTGATTAGGGCTGTCTCATTACGAGAAATGGATTGAGTTTTTTGCAATTAAATAAACAAAATATTATAAACAAATAAAATAAAATTATTTCCTCCTAGATTACCTTTTTTTAAGTCTCGTACAGCTAGGTGGGTCCCAATAGAGTGTCGTTTTAAAAAGTGGGTCCCAGTGCTACAAGGTTTGGGAACCACTGCTGAGAGGGAATTAAAACTGATGGGGTTCTGCAGCGTAGGGACCGATAAGAGGGGAACACCGGTCCAGAAAAAGGTGCAATTGCACATTCAACTAGGGAGGCTATTTCAGAAGGTTCCTGGTAGCGGAAAATTATTAACGTTACGCAGAAGAGGGGACTGCCTAGCCCTCTGTGATCAATTCAGAGGAGAGGTCTATGAACGGCTATTCTCGTGAAGGGCTCTTCTTAGGGTTTTTGGGTGTTCAAACACAAGCTGCATTACTCACTTTTCATAAACCTGGACATCTTTCAGCAATGCTGCTCGCAGCTGCGGACAGTCCAGTGCGTACGGCTCAAAAGCGGAGATCAAGAACACAAAGGGTTCCCCGAGGCTGTGGGCCCCCAAGGACTCAGCACAGACTCCCCGCAGGGCCTTGAGAGCCTCGGCCCGCTCATAGAGCTCCCCCATCAGCCGCTTGAGGGTGTGCAGCTCCAGATCTGCCTTGGTGCGGGCAAAATAGACCTTCTTGCTGGCGGCCTGGGCCTCCTCGGCCAGACGGGCGTGAGTTTCGTCAAACTTGCCATCGGTCACAATAATAAACACGTCGGCCTCTCCCAGCCACCGCTCTGCTTGTCCCTCGCAATCCATTGGCAGTTCCCACATCAGTACGTTGGGATGGGACGGGTCGGGGTACATGACGGGACACGTCGATTTCGCCGGAGCCCCCACTGGTGCGGATCCGACATCATCTTCCGTCATCCCTCGCATGGCATTGAGCAGGGCCGACTTGCCAGTCCCAGTTTTCCCCACAACGACTACAGAGATGTCCCCTTGCTCGGGGGAACCCGGAGCAGAACTCTGGGGGGTCTTCAGAGACATTTTGGAGGCAGAAAATGAAAGCTCCCCAGATGGTGCTGAGGAAACACAAGAACAGAGCAGGCATGTCAGACCATCATCAGCTGACCCAGAAGCTATTATTGAGCCCAGAGTCCTTAGCCACACACACACACACTCTCCCTCTCTCTCCTGCATTGGGGCAATGTATGTAAACAAAGCATGACGTAATCAAGGGCAATAAAAGCACTGCCTCAAAGAAACGGAAGTTTAATGGTTTTAATGGTTTTAATTCTTGATTTTAAATGTATATATGTATTTTAATGTTTTTATTGTAAGCTGCCTTGGTTGCCCTTGTGGGAGAAAGGCGGGGTATAAATTCTATAAATAAATAAATAAATAAATAAATAAAGTGTCAAAGTGTCACCTTAATAATAACACAATTTCCCAGTGAAATTCTGATAGCTGATAGCAAGTTCAGATTTGCTAGGTGCAACATGCTGAGAGAGAGAGAGAGAGAGAGAGAGGATTGCTCTAATGGTGCCCTCCCTTCTCCTGCTCCCCGATGACCAGAACTTCCTGCGCATCCTTCCTACGCAAAACAATCCGCATCCATCCACGATCGAAACCGAGTCTTCGGCCGCGAGCAGCTTGCGCGAACGCGCTCAACAATGCGCCTCTATCCGACAAGCGTTGCGCGCGGAGGCGCGTTCTGATCCAAAGAGCTGGGCGGAGGCCGCAGGGGGATCTGCTGCTCCTCGCTCCAGCCCAGCCCGGCCAGGCCCGCCAGAAAGAAAGAAAGGCCACAAGACAGGATCGCGATCTTGGAAAACAAGACGAGGCACATCATCATCATCCGGACCGCGCCTTCCAGCAGGTGGAGCAGATGATCCGGCCAGAGGCGAGCCCCACCACACCCTCCCACGAGAGACCCCCAATCTCGGCCCCCTTACCCTCCCCAGGGCTGCTACTGGCCTGCGCCCCGGGACCTCTTGCTCGGTCGGCTGCCAGTGGCGACGTCCCTCTCTGGCCGCTTCATCTCCCCGGCTCGCTTGGAGACGTCAGCGCTCCTTTCCGGCTCCACTGCGCAGCCGGGCGAGCGGAGGAAGAGGAGGAGCCGCTGCTGCTGCTGCCGCCGCGATCCCGACCTTCCCCTTCTTGCAGACTGAGCTGGCTGGTTTGGCTCCCCAGCCAGGGCTCCTCTTCTTCGCGAGTGTCGCGGATCGGGAAGGGCGAGCGCCTTGCGCACGGCTGGCGACGGGTGAGGGGCTCCGGGGGTCTCCCCTTCGCGCACCCGCCGGAGGTAGCCGGGACTCGGCAGGGCTGGGTGACTCCTTGGGGAGGAGGCGTGGATAGGAGTTGTTGTTTTGGACGCGGGACTGCTGCGTCGTTTTTGCAGGACGCTGCAGCCAGGACTCCTGGGTCCTTGGGTGGGCAGAGGGGTGTTTTGGATTGTATTTCATGATAAGCGCTATTAAAAAAAATCAATTAGTATTACCATTGGCTCATTGACCAGAACTCCTGGGTTCTTCTTGTAAAAGACGGTGAGAGTGAAACGTGTTTGTTTTGGAGGCAGGACTCCTGGGTCCTCTTCTGGGAAGGGAACTTGATCTTGGTAATTCGAGCGAGGCTGGAAAGAAAGAAGGCAAGGCATCCTTTGCCCTGTCGGTTGAAGGGGGGGGGGGGGTTGATAGAAAAAGGGAGAGCCTTGAAGCTTCCCTTCCCTCTCTGTCCTTCGGTCCTGTCCTGCCTCATCTCCTCTTCCTAGGCCAGTGATGGCAAACCATTTGGGCTTGGTGTGTCAACATTTTTGAAAATACCTAACTTGACTCTCTGCTGGTCTGTTTCCCCTCCCCCCCCCGAACTTTTAATAGTACTTTGACTATTGCTACTTTTAATAGTAATTTTGGATTGAACTGAGCTGAAAACAGCTATAGAACACATTGCATTTTATTTAACGTAGATTAGTGACTTTTTTGTTGCTGTTTTACTAGATAATAATTTGAAAGAGGTCTGCCAAAATCCCTGTCTTCAAGACAAGCCTGTAAAACTTGCTAAAATGTAAAAGGTGTATCGGGGCCCTGGGGGAAATGCTGGTGTGTCACCCAAAATGACCTTGCGTGTCACCAGTGACACGCGTGTCATAGGTTCGCCGTCAGGGTCCTAGGCCCACCCACCACCTTCCTTTTACTTACTTGTCGCTCAGGATAAGCCTGCAGGTGGTAGGGATTTGTAACCTCCTCAGACTTCATAATAGAAAAGTGACTCATTTACATCTTTTAAAAACAACAACATTAACCAGTGACCCATGCCCTGCAAATATCATCCCTTTTTAAAAATTTCTTTTGTGCCCAAGGTGATGTATGATGAAAATACAGATTTTTTTTTAATCCATAGTAGATGCTGGTTGTTTAATGAGAAGCGTTCATAGGTAGCAGCTCTGCTCTTTAGGGTAGTTTAGTTTATTGGCAATACAGTCATAGACCAGGTGTGTTTTTTTTGGGGGGGGGGGTATTTGAAAGTGGTTAGAGTTAAGGGTTGTAAAGGAAAGAGCCTCCAGAGGGTTTTTTTCCTGCAGTGGGCCTGGATTTTGTAGGAGACTGGTTTTATTGTTGGCGGGAATGTGTACTTTCTGGAACCCTTTCAGTTCCTGGCAGGCAGAGCCCACTAAATTGTCACACTTCCCCTACCCTGCAGCACTGTTGTGTCTTAGGAACGTAAAACGCTGCCATGTTGAGTCAACATGCCCGTCTAGGTCAGTGCTGTCCACACAGACTGGCAGTGACTTTTAGACATGAATCTATCCTAGCCTTACCTGGACATGTCAGGGTTTGAACCGGGGACCTTCAGAATGCAAAAGAGATGCTCCACCACCCTACAGCCCCTCCTCTGTCATGTCATGACAGGTGGAGATCCAGCTGGTGAAATGTGTGTATTGAGACGTCTTCTGTTTCTCCTCTTGCTGCTAGGACTACTTTCACAGTGCCAGGCAAAAAGTGGGCAGTGGTGCCAGAAGACAGATATCAGTCTGTGTGTCTGACAATCGTCCATGCCTCCGTAGGGAGCCCCGCCTTGCGCGCTGAGACACAGACACACCAGATGCTGCCTAATCCCACTCTCCCTTCCTTCTCCTTGCAGCTTCAACCATGGCCGGCGGCTCCCCCTATCTGGACGAATCACAGCTGAGGAACCTGAAGGCGCAATATGAGGCCCAGAATGCGGTGGCTGCCGCTGCCCAAATTCAAGCACTGGTGGATTGTGTCCATGCGCTCAAGATACAGGTTGGGGTCCTGGGAGAGCGAGGAGCAGGTGTGAGCACACTGATCCAGGCTCTGCTAGACAAGCTTCGCCGAGTCGAGGACCCCTGGGCTTACTTCCGGGAGGTCCCGCAGCCCACAAAGCAACCGATTGCCCACACCCATCCCACCTACCCCAACCTCATCCTGCAGGATCTGCCGGGTTTCGAGGTGTCCGAGAAGCCGGCAGCGTATCTCAAGCGCTTGGGGGACCTGAGCAAGTACAGCTGTTTTGTAATGGTGGTGGGTGGCACAGGCTTGGGCGATGCCCACCTGCAGGTGCTCAAGGCCATCAAGCAAAAGGGGAAGGCCATCCTCCTGGCACGCACCAAGGTGGACTTGGATCTGCACACTGCGGAAAGGCGGCTCCGGGCCAGATACAACCCCGCTGAGCAGCTGCGGCTGATCCGGAAGGAGCTGACGGAGACGCTGGCCAAGAACGGGTTGGACACCAAGAAGGTTTTTCTGGTGTCGGGGCTGGAGGCGGAGAGGTACGAGTTCGCCCGCTTTGAGGACAGCTTGGAAGGGGAGGTGCTGAATTTGAAGAGGTGAGTAAGGCAAGGGGGGAACCTAGTGCCGTGCTTAGAGCGTGGAACGAGAAGTAGGGAGACACGGGTTCAAATCTCTGCTGAGATACAGTGAGTGAGCCAGTAGCATAGCCTTGTTATGAGAATAAAATAAAAATAAGGAAGAACTAGGTCTTTCACCCTTTGCTCCATTGGAAACTCCAGCTGGCCCACAATGGCTATTGGTGTTTGTGCATAAAAACACAAAACAACACCTTTTCAAACCGAATAAAAACACAAAACACCACCTTTTCAAACCGAATAATAATATAATTTAAGTCTTTCTTTCATTCATTCATTCATTCTAGAAGTCATGATGGGAACCTGGAAGACTTGACCCCAGTGAGCCAGAAGAAGATGGAGGAGTTGTATAAGATTTGCCAAACCGGCAGCTTGTCCGAGGTCCCAGCTGTGATCCAGTCAGCACTGGAGGACCCTGTGCAAATCCGGCTGGATGTGGCTGTGATAGGAGAAGCTGGCTCAGGGAAGTCCTCCCTGGTCAACGCCTTGAGAGGAGTGGGCTCTGGAGAGCCCGGCGCAGCCCCCACAGGGGTGACCGAGACTACCAGGAAAGCTATGGCCTACATGCTCCCAATGGTCCCCAACCTGTACCTTTGGGATCTGCCAGGAGTGGGCGTGTCAGAGGAGGACGTGAGCCACCTGGATCTCAGCCGCTATGACTTCTTCCTGCTGGTTGCCTCCGAGCGCTATAAGCATGTCCACAGCTGCCTGGCCAGAGCTATCGCCTCGGCGGGAAAGGAAGCCTTCTTTGTAAGGAGCAAGATAGACGTGGATGTGGAGGCCCGGTCTGGCGGCCAGCCTGTATCCAAAGAGGAGCTGCAGGAGCACGTGCGGAAGAGTTGCATAGAGGCCCTGAAGAAGGACGGTATACATTCTCCACAAGTCTTCCTGGTGTCCAGTCTGATGTCCGAAACCTATGACCTGCCGCTGCTCCAGGAAGCCCTCAGGAGCAACACCCCAGACTTGAAGAAGAAAGCTCTACGGAGGATCATCCCGACTGTCCTGCCCCGACTGGTGAGGCGGAAGGCCAAGGTGCTGATGAAAGACGTCTGGATGAAGTCCCTGCAGATTTGCCTCTATTGTGTGGAAAGGCCCAACCCGGATGTGGCGGAGAATCTCATCGCCACCATCTCCAGCTTCTGCATAGACTTGGGACTGGATGAGGCGTCCTTGGTGCGCACCGCCCAGGCCACCGGCAAAAGCGCCCGGCTGCTTCAGGCAGTGGTTCGAAGCCCCTTTGCCAAGCCACTGACCTCTGCGTATGTGCTCAGCCTCATTACCAAGCCTGTCCCGCTGACTAGCTGGGCCTGGAGCTACGTTCCATACCTGGGGCGGGAAGCCAAGCTGGAACCGGATGTGTCCTTCGAGTCCACGTACGGGATGTTGCAGCAAGCCGTGGTGGGGCTCTCCGAGGATGCGGACCGGGTGCTGCTGGCGGCGTACACAGAGTAGCAGACCTGGGGTGGGGCAGTTAATGGGCCGGCCTCTCCCAGCCCTGCCTTAAGGACCACAGCTCTCCATTAGAAAGTAAAGCGGAACCATCTTTCAGATGGAGGAGACGAGGCAAGATCCAGGAGTTGTGAAGGCTGGACAATGGTGTTAAAATGGATTTTTAAAACGAGTCAAATCAACCTTGTTGATGTGCTGTTGTTGCACTTGGGGGGGGCTGTGGGGGGCATTGTGACCCTTTGATCCCAACGCCTGTGATGTCGGCAGAAAATGGGGACGTAGAAAGAGAGCCAGAATTCTTACTGAGATGTTAAACCTTGCGTGAGACTGTACCTCTTCAGATTGCAGGTGGGGAGTTGCGAGATCGGACGTTCCGGTCATAACTCTGTCCACACAGCAGGGAGAAGCCTAGGCGGATCTTTTTTCTTTTGTATGGTGTGTGTGTGTGTGTGTGTGTGTGAGAGAGAGAGAGAGAGAGAGAGTGAGAGAGAATTAACGTAAGCCCCAATCTGCAGTCTGAAGTGGTACAGCCCTCATACACGTATGACCACCTCAGCTGCGATTTGTGACTCGCAGTCCCGTTGACCTCATTAACTGATGCGCTCACGGTGGGTGCCTTTTGTTTGCTCTTTATGGTGGATCGGGACACACACACGACAGGTGTGCTCTGTGCCCTGAAAGCATCCCATCTGCTGGCTGGCCATGACTTCACAGTGCTGGGGAAAATAAACCACAAGCACATTTGAACGAGACTGGGAACGCTCCTTTCCGACTTGCACGAGGGCTCCCTAAATACACTTGAGATGTGCTGTAGTCTCAGCCAGGGAAAACCAGTTGGCTTGTCGTGCTCTTCCCCCGGCCCTGCTTATGACTATCTTGTTTGCTTATTGTGCGGTTTTGCTGTATTGGTTATTCACCATTTCTTTCATTGTGAACAAAGGCATTCCTAAGGTTATCCACTAATTGTTTTGGCTGGGAGCCAAAGGGTTACTTTTAAAAAAACAGTCCCTAGGGCTTGAGGAAATTCTATCCCCAGTTATGACTTGCCAGGTAATTATGGAGGATTGCTCTGATGTGCAGATCCTTTGTGCATTTCCACCTAGTCGGGATGTGGCGCTCAAGATCTTGAGAGACAGCCGCTGTATATTCAGGAGGCCCCTTGTCCCACTAAAAGTGAATCTGCAACAGCGCTGTACACAAGACTTCACCCAGAGAAGAAGGTTGGGATTTGTATCATCGTAGCTTTCCGTTCTGTATCTGGTAAGCAGAGATATAAAATAGTGGCAATGTTGGCGGAATCGCTGCCTTTACTCAAGCAACACAGTCTCTTTTATGTAGTCTGTTGGGCGGAAACCATAAAACTAATCTTCATCGATAACTGGTCTTGATTGGTCTGTCTTTCGCATGGCAATAAACTTATTGTAAATTTCGGCTGGGTTATCCCTGATGGGTGGGAGTTCCTAGCTCAACAGCAGGTGAAGAGGAATACCCCACAATACGTAAAGGAGTGTGGCTGAAAACTCTTGCTGAGTTTTTTTTTCTTGCTGAGGCACTTGGGGAGGGGAAATTATAATTAAGAGAGACAGAGCGTATCGTTTTCTCCCATCTCGGAATACTAGGAGATAGCTCAGCCATTGATTGGGAGTCAGCTCAGGACTAAAGAACATACTTATTTGCATTATTAACCTGTGGAACGTGCTGCCACAGGATGTGGTAGAAGCAGTAGCTCCTAGCGTAATGACCTGTCAAAGATGAGAGACATTTACGGAGAAGTCTATCAACAGCTAGTAGCCAGGAGAGCTAAACTAAGCCTCCACTTAGGGAGACAACATATATCCAAATACCAGCTGCTGAAAGTTGAACAGGGGACCATCGTCCTCTGACCCATTTGAATTCCTGGAGGCACCAGCCTCTCTTGGTGGAAAGAGAACGCTGGAGGATCCTGTTCACTGATCAGAGTACGACCAGTCTTACTGTCTTGTATCTCAGGTGAACAACTTCCAGAACAAATTCACCCTTTCAGCTCGCCCATCTCCCTCCCACAACACGCTGCCCTAACAACCCCATCAATCACACAACCACACTTTGTTCTGTTGTGCGGATAAACAGCAACCTTTTATTTTCTTTTGAGAGTTTCCTCGTAAGTGCTCATGACCACATTGCATGAGATTTGCGTTCCAGCAAGGAAACCAACCCGAAACCCAAAGAGATTGTGTGTACACATTCCTTTCCAGATCAATGCTTTTTGGAACTCATTTGTTGGAAAGAAGCCAGCACCTTTCTGTCAGGTTACCCTTTTGTCATGTGTTTCGTTTCCTTGTTTTCACGCTACACCGGCTCCCAAAGTTATGGGTGGCTGCGTTGGCGTTTTCACGCAAGCACGATAGCACTGGGTTGGAAAGAACCAGATGTTTCAGCTTTAGTATAGACGCCTGGAACCTAACCTGAAGTACCGTGTTTCCCCGAAAATAAGACAGTGTCTTATATTAATTTTGGCTCCAAAAAATACAGTAGGTCTTATTTTCAGGGAAACACAGGGTAGGGGCCTTAATGTTGTACAGCATTTTCTCAGCAAAGAGCATTTCCTCCAGCTGAAACATGCACCATGGCTGTGGAAGAACTGCAGGCACCTATTGGCTAGTACCTGTACCACCGCAAAGACTAATAATTCACCTTTACATGCACCATTTTGTTTGTGTTTCAAGTTATTTCATAGCTTTGGAGCTTGAGCTTCTGCTGTATCACTGGAGTTAGGCTTGTGTAGCCCTAATAACAATGCTGATATAAACTGCAATCAGGAATACAGTCACCCTGTCCTCAACACCACATAATTAATCTCTTTACTGGGAGAGAACATTTTTCAGTTGCTGTGGGATTTGCACTAGAGGGTGCGAGCACAGCAGAAGGAAAAATAGGTTATCAATCATCCAGAAAGGCCCTTGCATATAAATGACTGGGAATCATGGCCGAAAAGCAATCATGGCGCCTACTGAGGGCAGGAAGTGATGTCATTAAGCAGGAAGTGATATCATTATGCAGCTGATGACCAGAAATAAGCATTTTTTCTCACTGAGGAAATGACTACAAATGATTCAAGAGAAAATATACAAATCCTGGTCGTATTTTCAAGATATGGGAGAGTCTTGTCAGCAGAAGCAACGCAGCTGAAAGGGCAGCCTGTGTGATAACTGGGCTCTCCCAGCGCCTCAGCAGCTTCCTCCTTTCTCACCCCTCTTGATCTGCCTCCTTCCCCGTTCTGTTCCTCGTTCTTCCCAGCTTCTTGATCAGCAGCAAGTCTGATTGTGAGCTGGATAAGTCAGCCTCTTCTAAGAAGGGAAGCGTTCCCATTTCTTCAGTGGATGACTTGTCAAGTTATCCTCACGCTATGGAAAGAGCACTTCGGGGGGGGGGGGGGAAATGCTCTTTTACACGTCCCCCTGAACCACCCATTCTTCCTGACGGGAACAAAACCTGGTGCTTTCTGGAACCATAGGGCCTTTCCCCACCAGAAAGGACCCGTCAGTCCTCCTCTTAGCTTTGACTTGGCTTCTCACCCAGCAATGCCTGTTGCCATCCTCGTGTCTCCAGCTGGATCCAGGGAGCTGAGGCACATCGCTGCCGTCCTTGCTAGAGCTCCCCGCGGGCATGGCGAATGTAGTGTTCGTGCAGCCCCGCCTCCTGGCTAAAGCTCTCCCCGCACTCCATACAGGAATAGGGGCGGGAAGGGAGCAACTCCTGGGTCTGCTGGTGGAAGGCCTGATGCCGCCGCAAGTTGGAAAGCTGCCGGAAACTCTTGCCACAGTCTGGGCACTGGTGGGGCAAGCTGTGGCCGGCAGCGTGACCCAGCCGGTGACGCTGGTAGTTCGCCAGCTGGCCAAAGCGGCGGCCACAATCGGAGCAGTCAAAGGTTGGGCGTGAGCAGTCGGTGCAGTCCGAGGGCGGGGCTGGCGCATGACCCCGCTGGTGGCAGATGAGCGCGCGGGAGCCCTCGAAGGCCTTGTTGCAGATAAAGCAGACAAAGAGGGCGTCGCGCAAGTTGGCCTGGACAAAGTCTTCTGGGTGCTCCCGCTTCATGTGGCGCTCCTTGAACTTCTCGTCTGGGAAAGTGATCAGGCAGTGGAAACACTGATTGGCGCCTAAGCGATCTGAAAGGAGACGGGAGAAGAGAGACAGAACAAATCAAACCGGACCTGTCAGGGGCAAGGATCTCCTCCACAGAACCCCCCGGAAGATTAAGGCAAACGGAACAACGTGAAAACGTTTCCCTTCATCACCACTGAAGTCTCATTAGATCTGCTACTACTACTAGATCTCTCTCCCTCTCCCTCTCCACATGATGGTGCAACAGCTGGAGCACAGTAGCCCTTGGCCAGACAGGAAAACACAGCAAGCACTTCAGCTGTTGCCAAGCTTGGTGCTCCCTGTTCCCCTGACCGGGAAAGAAGGATACCACATGCACTGACGTCAGACCACACATGGCATGGGCAGGAGACAGCAGGAGTGAACAGGTATATGAATTTGCCACTCAGTTGCTCACCTGGGGACAACCTTGTGAACATCAAATTAAGAGACAGACATAACGGGGAAGAACATTTTAACTTCTGTTACTACTGTTTAACAAATATGTATTGCTAACTTGATGGTAGGAGCTGTATATAACCAAACGGAACGTTATCTAGCATCAAGAACCAACCCCAGAGTACTCACAGATTGCACTATTGCCAGGGGATTCTTTGCCCTTCCCACGCGTACAGACAGACGGCAGTGCTGTCGGGCTCTCCTCCTCTAAGCAGATAGGCTCCGATTTACAGGTTGGTAGCTGCCCCTGGGGCGGCGGAGCACCTGGCCCATCACAGTTGGGCACCTTTGTAAGGAGCTGTTTGGAGAGCGGTGGCTTGCTGATTGTAGCCGAGTCAGCCATTGCTTCCTGAAAGGACAATGGTGGGGCAAGTGAGCAAAATATCATATTCCTCTCCACACATAAAGGTTATGATTGGGTGGAATCAGCTACTTTTAATGAGCCTTGTATCTCCAACAAACATAGCAGTAAATTGTAATTATTGTCTAGAAACCAGCCAGAGAAGCTTTTGTAAACTGAAACAGCGTTGGCTCTTTACCCTTTCAGGCCTCTTCCTCTACCCATCTCCCAAGACTGATCCCCTTCCTACCACCACTCCCTTTTTCCACCACATCTTCCTCACCCCTCTCTACGTTCCTCTTTTCCACTCTCTCTGTGTCTGTTTTTTTCCTGCTTCCGGGGGCCTTCCTCTAACAAGGCCCCTTCATCCGTTACCCGAAAGGCACGTCTATCCCCCGCCTGAATAAAATTCATACGGGCGTTCCACACTCACGTTGTCATGACTACCAGCCTCTTATGCGCGGCAAATAGCGAGCTGCAAGAGGTTTTGAAAGCGCTCCTCATCTCTCTTTGCAGCCTCCATTTCTTCGAAATTCTTGACAGGCACTATTAACGGCTAGCCCTAGCACAAAACGAAGGCGCATGCGCACTGCTGAGACGTTGGCGCGACTACTCTGTTTGGGGCCCTCCCGAAAGGTATTTTTAACGTCTACCATTGCGCGCATGCGCGGGACGCCGATTACAGCCTGCTGCCGGTGCGCATGCGCCCTACTGCTTTTGAAGCCGGTCTCAAGGAATGCGAGGGCATCTTTCGTTTACTGAAGAGGGTGAGCGCACTCGGTGGCTCATTGCAGCACCTACTGACTTATTATCAAGCCAATTCATTTTAATGCCCCCTCCCCGCCCCCGAAAGTTCTTGAGCGTTTCATAGTGCTGCATATAGCGAGAAGAAATTCAACAGGTGAAGCTTTTTCCCCACCTAGCTAGCTATGGAATCTTCACCTGTTGATTCTTCACCTGTTGAATTTCCTGTCTCTCCATCTACTTTTCCCTAGGAGGGAAAAGAATATGGCAATCCTATTACTGAGGTAGTCAAAACACAGGGTAGGACACCTTCCTTTGTCAAACAGCAGGCCCAGATTCTCCAAACACTTGGGAGAAGAAAAATAGATCATTCTTCCCAATCATTCATAAATTGTACAAATTATTCATCTTTAGGAACTCTGTCCCTAAGCAGGGACATTTTTGTGGCTGGCTCTTGGCTGTGATTTCTGTGAAGGCAGAATTGTGAGAGTAATCAAACTTCAATCCGTTCCAGCTTGAGCGTTAAGAACTGATTAAGGTCAGGGAAGCTTCTGGAGACTGCATAGAACGAGAATTACTGTATTTCTTCAATTCTAAGACGCATGTTTTTTCCCAATTAAGCATTTCAAAGAATGGGGTGCGTCTTAGAATCGAAGGTCTCCAAAAAGCACCCCAAAATGCTATCTTCTTACATACTGGGGCTTGGGGGAGCTTCAGGGAGACCTGCGTGACCCTCTGCAGGCCTCCCCGATCTTCAGTTCGGCGAAAAACAGCGATTTTCAGCCATTCCCTGTTTTCGCGAAAACCAGAAACGACCAAAAATCGCTGTTTTTCGCCAAACTGAAGATCAGGGAGGCCTGCAGAGGGTTGCGCAGGCCTCCCTGAAGCTCCCCCAAGCCCAGGTAACGAAGGAAATGGCACTTTCTGATGGGGCCAGAAATGCTATGCAAAGGCAGTGCACTCAGTCATCCTCAGCTGCAGGAGACATGCTGGGGAGAGTTGGTGCTGAGCGGGTAGATTCAATGAAGGGAGGTGAGTCTTACAATCGATGGATTTTTTTTCCCCTGCTGGTGGTACTGAAAGTAAAGGTGCACCTTAGAATCGATGGCGCCTTAGAATCGAAGAAATACGGTACTTGTAAAAACAAATAAAGATAAAATCCTTTTGCAATATAGCAGAGCAGTGTTATTTTGTTTTGCTATGCCCGCTCTGAAAACTGAAATTGCTGGATAGGATAACAACAGACACTCATTAAAAACTGGGTGCAGTTTAAGATTAAAAAAAAAGGTAAAGGTGACCCCTGACAATTAAGTCCAGTCATGTCCGACTCTAGGATGTGGTGCTCATCCCCATTTCAAAGCCGAAGAGCCAGCGTTGTCCAAAGATGCCTCTGTGGTCATGTGGCTGGTGTGACTCTCCTTGCCGCAGCGCGTAGCATGCGGATGGAACACAGAGCGCTGTTTACCTTCCCGCAAGAGGTACCTATTTATCTACTCGCATTAACATGCTTTGGAACTGCTAGGTTGGCAGGAGCTGGCCAAGCAACGAGAGCTCACCCCGTCGCAGATTCGAACTGCCGACCTTTCGATCAAACTCTTGAGACAAGATACTTTTAAAAAAAAACAAAAGGTTATTTACTCTGCTTATATTTTAAATCAGGTTCACCATAACATCAGGTGCTCACAACATATCAACTTGGCTGTAGTGTGGGGCACTCCGCTATCAATGGGCTCAGACAACCTTGCTTACTTGAGTGTGTATCGTGTTAAAAACATAGCCTTAGGCTGTGATCTTTTGCAAATTTACTTGGAAGACACACTGAACGCAGAAGGGTTTACTTCCTACACAATGTGTTTTAAAAATCTAGTTATAATACTACAGAGCAGGGCGGGGCGGCACACCGCCCAACGGCCTGAGGGTTAAGTATCTCAGAGTTAACAGGTTGAAACAGAAGGAAACGTTTGTCTAAGGACAGTAGTGCCTTGGATTAGTAAAAGAAAGCGGGAACAACTTGTTGAAAATAGGGTCACCTGGCTGGGAATTATATTGCTGGAATGACACAGCTAATTTCCATCTGTATGCGCTGGTGCTAATTTGACAAGTGATGCTGGCATATGTAGCTGTCCCTGCAGGGGTTGAAAGTTTTCGAACGGCGAATGGCACGAGGCAAACGTTTTAGCTTTCGCAAGAGGAGCCAAGCAAGCATGTGCTGTATGGGAACAGTCGTTCCAGATGCTACGGTGCAAGAGAATGGAACAAGCCGAAAGGCCGCTAAATGACTGGCACTTCCAGTTTCCCCACAGAGGGGGCAATTCACCGCCACGCAAGCAGGCTTACAGCAGAGAGATGCAGGTGAGAAGGGTGTAATGGTCTTGTCATCCCAAAACACAGCTTTCCGATAGGAACAGGACATTTCTCGGTTCCGGAAGAGGCGTGACGTGTTGCCTCTTCCTCTGTGAGAATGTGGCCGGGCTGGGACATTGAGAGAGAGAGAGAGAGTCGGGCCACCAGCACCTAAGGCAACATTGCTGCCAGCCAAATACGACACTGCGACCCCCATGGATCCTAAATCACAAGAAGTGTGTCCTACCTCACGCATTACAAGCTGCTCCAGTGAAAGAACAGAAGCCAAACAGTGAGTCCTTACAGCACACAGAGCCCCCGCCTCCAGCTCTGCAGCCAATCAGGCATCAGCAGCCTTGCCCCGTCCATGAATATAGAAATTGGAACCAGAAGTCACACGTACAGAATCACTTTTATTCAATCAAATCTCCCAGCAACGGTGAAGACAGATTGTTAATATTCATGATCAGTGCTGATTGGAGGTTGTCTCTAGAAGCTGCCCTGCGCAAAGGCAAACGGACGCCACGCACGCACGCACAGACAGGATACAGCTTCGGTTCAGCATATGGACCACCCGGGTGCCAGAGGGGGTGACAGTGATAGGAGGCACCGAGGTGGGGAGGGAACTGTCTTAACAATAAGGGGGGGCAGCTGGGGATGCAGGTCCTGCACAGTGGACAAGCAGTTCCCATCCACCCCCTCCTCCCCCAACCTTCTTGGGACAGGCCTGGAATAAGGCCATTCCGTCTGGGACTGGTGCCTCCATCGCAAAAGCCTCACCACACAGGCTTCCTTTGGGAAAAACTGCCAGAGATCGCGGGGTGCTGGATTCGGAGCATCTTTCTCTGAGACACAGGGGGAAGGCAGCCCCCGTTTTCTAGCCAAGGGGGGGGGGGCAGGGCACGTCCACAGCTCCTGCACCTACTCCGTGGAGGCAGGACATACAGAAGGGATTGGACTGAGCAGTCAGTTGATTCCTCCCCTCGACCCCTTCAGTTAAAATCATTTTAGAAATACAGAAAGAAACTAAAAATAAACTAAGAAGAAAAAGAGGAGGTTTCCATTTCATTTCTCAGAGTCCTGAACCAGACAACTCCCTCGGCAGGCACCACCTATTTGACAGGGGAGGGGAAAGAGGCGGGGCAGAAAATGACCTACAGCTCTCCACGGGCATGAAGCATGTAGTGCTCGTGAAGTTCCGACACCAAGCCAAACTCCCCCGAGCACTCGGTGCAATGGTACGGTCCATCGGCCCCATCTGTGTCCTGATCGCCATTGGCCTCCCTGGGGGCAGACGAGGGGGCAAACTTGTTGCGGGGAGGAGCTGGGGGGCTGCGGCGCCAGCCGTGTTCGCAGCGGTGGCCCTCCAACGTGGCAGGAGAGGCGAAGCCCAAGCCGCACTCGGCACAGATGTAGTGGAAAGCTCGGCCCCGGGCAGGAGGTAGGGCCATTCGCCCTTCCGGACCCTCGGGGTTCCCAGACAGGATCAGTGGTGGTGGTGGCGGCTTGGAGGAGCCGCCGCTGTGTGGCCGCTTGCGCCCCACGTGGTAGCTGCGATGCACCTTCAGGGCCCGCGAAGTGCCAAAGCCACGCCCGCATTCCGGGCATTCGTGCCACTCAGGGCTGGGCGCCTGCGAAGAGCTCAGCCGATCCTGCCCGACTTCTCCACCATCGTCCAGCAGTTCCCCTGCTGCTGCCGCTGTCAACAACTCTTTGCTTCGGGGGCCTAGCGAAATAGCCAGAGGGGGGAGAAAAAACCCACAGGTAAGCAGGCACAACTCCTTGGCAACTCCTCACCTCTGCAGACTGGCCATTCAGCAGCTACATGGGAAAATCTGCTCCCCGCTTGCTGGCCTCCTGCCGTTTCAAAACGCCCAATCTTGCAAATTCTGCAAGTGAAATACAGGATTTGAACAAACCCGCCACTTCATTTGGGAGGGGAAGTTCTGGCGCTCAAACCAACCCGAAAGACACCACTGTCCGATTCAGGGCCAAACTTTTTTGTGTTGTCATAAATTCATGGTTTGGTCCTGCATGTTTATTTTGGCTTTTTGAAATGTAAACAGCAGCTGTGGGGTGGTGGATAATAGGGGATGAAGATCACGTCACACGGAGGGAGTGGAGACTTAATCTTTTCTTCCCACACCACAATTGTACCCCCGAAACTATGAGCCCCAAGACAGAAGCTTCCCTTCTGGAGCTAACAGCAGCTTCAGCAGCACAATTTTAGTTAGGACCACAGCATGGAAGGAAACTATTTAACACCCCCTCACTGCACACTTCTGGTCCTCCTCTATTTAGCAGGTTACTAACCGGTGCCAGAAATGTACACTTAATACATTCAGAAGTGCTCTCTTTCATTGCTGCTATTATTATGACCTTACAAGGCTGCAGCTTTGAACCCCTGGCACTTGGACTGAACCCATACTCAAACCGAGCCCCAAACCCAAGTTCCTTTCCGTCAAAGAGTCTCAGAGCTCAGGGCTTCTTCTACATAGCGCTAACCAGACCTGCCTGCGATCTGACCCATCCGAGTCCTTGTACCTGAATATCCATTCGCAGATGGGGTTGGGGGGCTGCTGTCTCCAGAAGATACTGAGGTTCGTTCAGATTCATCGTCGTCTTCTTGCATGGTGGAGACACCTGGAAGAATTACAGGCTATGACCAGCAGAACTCAACGCTGGACACCTCTAAGCATTTTCATTCTCAAGGTCTGGGCCCTGAGCACTAAATAGAAGAAACCATCCCAGCTATACCAAGGCTGTTGTTCTGAAAATGTCCAGCCCTTCATGAACAGCCTGTATTATGGGTTCATATCATGGATGGCGAGACAACCCAGTGTGAGAGCAAATCCTTGCTCAACTTTGAGCAAGGATTTGCTCAAAAATCCTTGGCCTTTCGGCAAGGCACCACATCTTAACTTAATCTCCTTCACAAGGTTGTTGAAAAGGAAAGGAAAATCCGGCAAAATGGATGGTCATCCATCAGTGGCAACTCCTTTGGTGACAACATGCATTGGCCACAATCTCCAAACCATAACCAGCCAAAGGTGTACCCAGCAGAGCACCACCACAATAAGGAGGTAGAGTGACCGAGTCCTGTCCTCTCTACGCACCATAAATGCTCACTCTCCATAGATGATGGGTTTCAAGGCATGTATCACTCTAGTATAGGGGTTCTCATCCTCTGTGGTACAAGTACCCCTAGGGGTACGTGGACCAATGGCAGGGGGTACGCCAGAGCCTGCCCCTTATCAGCATCAATCAGTAGTTAATTACTTGTTAATTAGAACTTAAATGCAATCCCCCCTGTCTGTCTGTCTGTCTGTCACACACACAGTTAAGTAAGATATTTTTTCACATTTAAAATTGTTTTAGTACTTTTTATTTAACGATTAATTAGCTAATTAATTGATTTATTAATCCAATTAATTAGCAATTAATTAGCAGGGGGTACTTCAGAAAACTGGACCGTGATAGGGGGTACCTGGGCCTCCAAAGGTTGAGAACCCCTGCTCTAGTATTTTCTTTGCTGCATGGCTGGGGCGTGTGGGAGGGCCTATCAAGGCCGCATGCAGAAGTACTGCACATCTGGAAGGAGCCAGTTCTAAAAAAGGTGGGGTTCAGACCAGAGGCCCTTCATGAAAATACGTCACTGCTTAGAATTCGTTGGGAGACAGAGGAAGGCAAGCTTGTGTGCACCCTCTCCTGCAACATCCCTCCCCCTGGTGCCTTGGTGAAGCAACTACAGTCTGTTCAGAAGTTAACGGTAACACAGAAGCTTAGCTAGAGGCGATGTCGCCATCCAGTCCTCACCTTGAACTGAAGTTACGCCAACCCTGCGAGGCAGATCAATCATGATTCCAGTCAGCCAGGCCAACAGTTCAGGGGCTTGGCCACAAACGTGGCCTGGAGGAATTGCATTGCCTACCCAGCAAGCTTTCTCTCAGCAAGCATCTTGCACAGGCTTACCTTGAAAATCTCCCATGATCTTTCTAAGCACAAATCAGGCCCAATTAAAGGGACGCCTCTTTTCTGACGACTCCTCGCTGACCATAGACCAGCCTATTGGCAGAGGAAGGGGACTCAAGCATCCCCCACCCCCAGGCTCAAGGAACCGGTCACGCCTCCTCCCTCGCTGCTCGCTACACTTTGCTCACCCGTCGAGGTCCCATTCTCCTCCTGAAAGACAATGTCCTCAGAGCTCCCAACTTCCACCTGCTTGAGCACTTCAGACATGGCCCCTTAATTGCCAGCAGAGCAGCTCAACCTGCAAGAGGAGCAGAACCAGTTAAAAGGTTTGCCCGACACACTGCTCGGCTTCCGAACCCTGATCTCCCTGAGGCTCCATCCACCGAGAGGCTGGATAGCGGTTGGCTGGCCAGCTCCTTTGACTGAAGCTATTTCTGGAAAATCTGTTCTCCAACATGATGGTATGTTGGAAACTCCTGGAGGCCGGTTGCAGGAGTCATCAGGACGCTGGTTCATGGAGGGGTAGCAACCCTAGGCTGCAGAGGGCATCAGGGGGGCAGAGAAAGCCAGGGATGACCCCCCCCCAAAAAGAAGATTCTGCCCATAATGCACTAGGGGGGCTGACACTATATAATAGCCAAAACCCATCATGCTCCTGGGGAAACTGTGGCCACACAGTCCAACCCCTCCCAGAATGCACTGCACCAGTATGGACCAGAGGGAGCTCAATCAATCCCATCATGCTCTGCAACTGTATGGACCACAGGGGAAAACCCCCTCCCATAATGCACTGCGACTGGGGAAAAGGGCTCTACGAAGCAAAGAGAGGGCAAGTGAGGAAATCTGCCCCTGCCCCACAATGCTTTGCGCGCCCTTACACTCACCGGTTCCTCCGGATTTGGGGAGGGGCAGCCCGGTCCCGTCTGGCCACAGGCCCCTAGCTGCGCAAGCGCAGACGGGAAATGTAGGCGGGGGCTATCCCGCCCAGCCTTATTTTGTGCGCGTGCGCCTAGAGACGGTCAGAAAGCGATTGGCAATCGGCTCGGCTCAGAGGCCAGCGGAGAACGGCTACAGCCCAAAGATGTGCGCATGCGTCTGGGCACACGGGCCCGAAGCATAGACCTGCTCAGCGCATGCTCAGTAACATAAAGGGGCGAAGCGAAGTCTTGCAACTGCTGGCAGAGCGCTCTGCGCTTGCGCCGCGGAAAAAACCATTGATTCTTTGAGGGGAGGAAGGGAGGAAATTGCGCACTTTATTTTCCCTGCTTTTCCTCCCTCCCTTCGAAGAACGACGATATGCTCCAGGCTTTGGAGCGGAGTAATAATACAGACCGTGCAATTCTATGCCTGTTGATTCGGAAGTGAATCCCACTGCGTTCAGTTTTACTCCCATGTAAATGTGCACAGGATGGCAGCCCCTGCGTTTTTAAAGCGGCTTTCAGCGCTTCACGTAAATTGTCTGAACGCAATCCTTGTAACAAACCTTGTAATGGAAATACATTATCCCCATATCGCAGTCAGGGTAAACTGAGGCTGGGAGGGCGTGGCAGTCACTGCCAGGCAGTGAGCTCAAGGCAGAGGCGGCTTCCGAGCCAGAGATGCTTTGCTTGGTTCACAGAAGTTCACTTTCTTAGGCTGCCTGCAATCCTATACACACCCCACACAGCGGGACTTGTGTGTAAACGTGCACTGCACCCTCCTGCAAACGGGCAGCAGGTACAAACAGCAGAAGAATAGCAACACACGTGCACTCTACGGGCAGACCGCTGATACTTGCGTGTCAGACCAGAAAATGATGGACGGGGGCAGAGGCGTACGTAGTAGCTAGGCTTTTTTTTTTTACTTGGTGCCCAAAGCTTGGAACCCCCGCCCCCAGGCCGCCACACAGTACCCCCTCGACCCCCAAAAGCAAACGACCCGCACCCGCCCTTTGGAACACGGAGCGCCGGTCTCGGAGTTTGCAATCTGCGGACGCGTCAGGCGCCCGTACCCTGCCGCTGACGGGCCCGGCCAGTAGAGGGCGCAGGTGCAGGCTCTGAAACAGAGCATGACCGGAAGGCGCCGCTGGAGGGCGCGCGAGGGTTAGGATCATGTGCAGGAGCTGGGCACGTGACCTGAGTGCATTAATAATGGGACTTGCCAGGCTGTCCGCTGGACCTTATTTGGAATATGTATATGTATGTGTTTAACTAGGTACTTATTATTATAACAGAGCTTTTATTTCCTGCTTTTGACAGACCTGTTTGAATCAAGGTGCCCCATGCACAAGCAGGCCTGTAAATAAATATGGGAGAGACTGAGCGCACCTTGGGCATGCAGAAGATGTATTTTGCCTTATTGGTTTCTTCTATAGGAACCTTCCTTCTCTCCTGCCCCCCCCCCTCTTAGGGCATATATGGCTAGTTTGTGGTACACCCAGACAGCGGGGAGCCAGCTGGCCTGCTGTAGGCCCTGCCGCTTGCTTACATCTCTAGCTTTGCTGCTAAGACCTGGTGCACACGTGCCACAAAATGTGGCAGTAGAATGGTCTCTCCTGGAGGTCAACGATCATGTTTTTGAATGCTCCAGTACGTGATGGAAAAGCAAAAACCCAGACTACGGGCTGCAGTGTAGACTATTCGTAGGTTGGAATAATTGATTAAAATATACTTTGATCAACTAAAAAAAGCGCCTGAGTTAACTGAGCAGCACAAGATCAATTTGAGTCATTGATCGACTGCCTAACATGGATCAGTCTCAACAAAGATGTTCTTAGTTGGGTGACAATAAGTCGAGCTAGCAGGAGTCCGTTGTTTCCCTTGGCCCCTTTAAGAGAACCGGGAGGGAGGGGGGGTTAGAAAGAGGATGATGTCATCCTCCTGGGGATCACATGGTTGCTCCAATGAAGTCAGTTTTATTTTTTATTGCGTGTTCTTTATTTTCTTTTCTTTTTAATAGACAAGGGGAAGGTATGGAATTTAATCCAATCCAACCTATGGGATCTTTCCAGCTGGGTCTCTGATCCTTAAACTGTAGACTTCATACAGCGTTTTCGTGTTGGAAGAAAAAAGACATTTCGGGTTCTCTTAGCAGAAAGGAGGTTTTCACGTAGAGTGAAAGTGGATTCTGTCCCTATCACAGGAGAGTAGCACTCACCTCCCCTATAGATGCTGGGTGATCAGTATCTCTCTGATTTGTCCTGAAAATGAACAATATTGGAACTGGAAAGAAAGAAGCACTGACTTGTTCTATAATATGATCCCCTGCTAGTTTAAGTGTGTGTAGCTTCACAGATGCCTTGGCTTTCCCCTGGCCCCGCTCCGTTCAGTGTTGTGCTTGACATGCACTTTTCAGCATGAGATTAGACACCAACAGCTCTTCTTAGCCCTTGCTCGATCAAGGCCTTTAAACAGCTCCATGCCAAGTTGGGTTGCCAAGTCTTTTTCCCTGGCCCTGCTCCTGTGCCTTTAAACAGCAATTGGATGCTCGTCCGTTTAGCAGGGTGAAGCTTTTTCCTGATACAGCCACGGGAAGAGCTTCGGCTGCTTGATTGTGGCCTAGGAGCAGAGCTACTAAAACAGTTGGCAACCCCTGATGAAGGACAATTGCATCCCATTTGTGCTCAGGGCAACCGACACGGAGTTATAAAGTACTTGGTATTTTCGGCGAGCCTTTAGTTGGTAATGGTTTTGTTTGGTAGGCTTACCAGATCTCCAACCGGGACAGAGTGCTAGACCTTTAGGAGAAGGAATGTGGGCAGGTGTAGTTTGTTAAGTCCTAGAGCACAATCCTAGGCATGTCTACTCAGAAGCAAGCCCCATTGTGTTCAGTGGGGCTTGCTTCTGAGTAGACATGCCTAGGATTGTGCTCTAAGGTTTAACAAGCTACACCTGTCCACATTTCTTCTCCTAAAGGTCTAGCACTCTGTCCCGGTTGGAGATCTGGTAAGCCTATTGTTTGGTAATGGTTTTATGTTTGCTTATTTATAATATTAGTTTAGGTTGTTTGATTTTTTATTTTTTTCCTCTGTTGCAGACCAGCTTAAATTTCCATGAGAAAGGAAAATCTATTCTTGATGAATGATGCCATTATATCCCCGCAACAAACCTGAGAGGCAGGTTAGGCCAAACAGAAGGGGAACGACTGGCGCAAGTCACCGTGTGAGTTGAACAGGGATCTGAACGCAGCTATCCCGCTCCAAGTCGTCTCCTGCGCTATTAAAGGTACATGAGCAAAGAAAAGAAAAAAAATGCACACCTATGCACAGTTGGCCTACCTTTCTTCCCTTTTACTTTGACACCCTGCTATCTTGCTAAGCCTCAGTTTGTCTTGTGCTTTCTGGAAGAGAAAATACCGTAGTTTCATTTACTCGGTGCATTTGGGGTGTGATGGGCAGGAATAATGTTTCCTGAAATCCCCCCGCCCCAGTTCACTGGCTGTTTGTTTGCTGCTATTGAGCTGGTTCAGACAAAACTGCCTGTTTTCTCTTTCTCCTTTTTGCCATGCACCACATGCAGCCAAAAAAAAAAAAAATTCACATAATTTCCTACTGCCCCTTTAAGAGAATGGGGGGGGAGGACAACGGTAGGATGAGGGTGATGTCATCCTTCTGGGAGTCACGTGGGACTCCTGATTGCTACAATGAAGTCACTTTTGTTTGATTTCATCTCTGCTTTTTTGCATAAGCAAGCAGAAGCATGAAATTTCATCCCCCTCTGGGCTTTCTGCTCAGCCTTGAGACAGTCAGCGTCTCTTGGGCCTCGGATACTTAAGCTGTCAGAGTTAGTACAAGTTTTCGCATCAAAAGTTCCAGCTGTTCTTGAAAGAGAGGAGGCTTTGCTGGATCAGGGAAAGGTGATGAACTCGGGGACTGAACCTCCGGCAGATTCAGTTCCCTGCCCTGGGGTGGGTAGTAGCACCCATCTCCTGGACAGACGCCAAACTCTGTTTCCCCTTTCATGTCTTTCTGACGGTTTCCGATTTGCCTGAGAATAAACAATATTAGAATTGAGAAGAAAGAGAAGGGTTGCGTTATAAGATGGTACCCTGGCTAGCGTCGGGAAGCACTACAGCTCTTTAAAAAGGTGGCTGGTTCAGATCAAGCAAGGTTTGCAGCACCTTGAGAATTTTACTTTGCAGATCTTGAGTGTGTGATGTGATCCACTCAGAACTCTTGCAATAGAGACACTACTCCTCGAAATAAGTAAGAGACAACAAGGTTAGGCTGCCCATACCCAAAAAGGGACAGGGTGCCTATACCTTTTAACCACTGGAATTTGGGCAGGTGCAGCTCATCGTGGAAGGGTGCAACAAGCTACACCTGCCCAAATTCCCTCTTCATACAGTGGTTAAAGGCATAGGCACCTTGTCCCTTTTTGGATATGGGCAACCTAAATAAGGCAGGTAACAGCACCTAATGCGAAGAGAGGACTCTCTGGAGAAGACTCTGATGCTGGGAAAGATTGAAGGCAAAAGGAGAAGGGGAAAGCAAAGGATGAGATGGTTAGACAGCATCACCGATGCAACAAACATGAAAATGAGCGAACTCAGGAAGATAGTGGAGGACAGGAAGGCCTGGCGGGATATGGTTCATGGGATCACGAAGGGTCGGACACGACTTAACGACTGAACAACAATAACAGCAGCACCCTTCAGTACTTAGCAGCCTGCAATCCCTCTGTCTCACTCAGTGAACCGTGGTTGAATTGGGGTGGTAGTTATCCCTAGGCTTACCATCGTCCCGGAATCGAGCCTGGCTTCGGCCGAGACCGGGCCTGAGCTGCTCCCAAGGGTGCACTGCGGCTGCCCGATGGGCTTCCGGAACTTCCGGTCGACGAGGCGACCTAAGCTGGAACCCCATTGGGCAGCCGCAGTGCACCCTTGGGAGCAGCTCAGGCCCGGTCTCGGCCGAAGCCAGGCTCGATTCCGGGACGATGGTAAGCCTAGTTATCCCTGCCACCAGCCAAGGCTGGGGAATGCCAAGCAGAAGGAGACCACCTCCCTCCCAGTATGGCAGAGAGCTCCAAAGACCAATTATCCCCCCCCCCCCAAAAAACCAACCAGGCAGAAATAGAAGGTTAAAAGTCCAGCTGAAATAGCACAGAATGGCACTGTCTCTTCTTGGGCGCTGTTCCTACTCTCTGAATAATAGCACTAATCCAGGATCTTGATTCTGAGACACACACCTAGCAAGGCAGGTGAATGACTCTCGCTGATGCTCTGGATGAGAGACATCTCGTGCTTTAAGGTACACTGCCTCTGTCTGTGAAGGCTCCATTCAGCTAGCATAGCTGCTGCCTTGAACAAGCCCATGTTCCAGGAACACGTAAAAGCCCCCCCCCCCCTTAACTTTGAAAATTAAGCTGAACTATATATTATCTGTGATGAACTTTGAAGATTTGACATTTGCTGCATAAAAGCAAAATCTTACTAAATATTAGTTTCTGTGGTGAAAGACGCAGGAGGCCTGCCAGGAACAGGAAAAGCGATGAAAGCATTGGCTGCCCTTCTGACTTGCCCGAGCTGAGACTTGCCCGAGCCGAGATTTGAATCCATGTCAAAGGACAAGCGCCGGGGCATGTTTATTTTAAGCATTCTCGCTTCGACCTGCTGTTGAACATCTCGTGTAGGCCGGTCGTTCTGATCGGCCTCGGCGACGCTTTCATCTCCACTCCCCCCCAGCTTGCTCTTGTCTGTACTTGTCTCATCTCCCCCTCCAGGGAGCTTCTCTGCGCTTCCTCGCACTGTTTGCAAGCCAGCGTAGGCCCTTGATCTTGGGCATGCTGGGTTAACGGTGGATGGTGCTCAGCCCCAGGGTGGAGAGCGCTCAGCTTCACAGGCTCTTGGGGCTGTGTTTAACATGCAGCTTTCAGCATGAGGTCAGGCAGCTTTTCTTCGTGCTTTAACCCTTGCAAGATCCAGCTCTGTTGAACGGCTCTGTGCAGAGTTGGATCCTTGTGGGTTTTTTTCCCCTGGCCCCTGTTCCTGTGCCTTTTAACGTCAGCAGCAGGTGGAAGCTTTTCCTGATGTGGACATGCCTCTCCATCCCATTCCTGCAGCGCCCTGAATTCTTTGGGCAAAGCCAGGCAATTCAAGTCACATAAAGCTGGTATAAGATTGTCGTCTCAACAGGGCCCTGATTGGCAAAAGGATAACTAGAAGCAGAGCACCGAAGTAATCGGGGAGAGTTGTAACACAGCACAGGGTAGACACGTCTGTAGCTCAAGCGTGAACTGGTTTGGAGCTGTTTTAGAACTGGTTTAGCTGTAGTGGCTTCCTCCAAATCTCCTGGGGAATTGGATCCTCAGGTGCCTCTTCAAAATACCTTATCAGAGATCTTGTGCCTGTCGTTGACTCGCAGTTTCCAGAAACCCTTGCTTGGAAGCCATGACGGCAAAACAGGTTTGTCGTGTATAAATGTGCCCCTCTGAGGGTACAGAGTGGCTGGAAAGGCTGTAACTTGCACATGCTTTGCATGTCGGAGATCTCTTGTCAGCATGGGTTCAGAGAAAGGACTCTTCCTGAAACAGGGCTGGCCCATCCATGAGACCAACTGAGACTGCTGCCTAAGGAAGTGCCAGGAGCTCTTGAGCCAGCCCTGCCCTGACGTTTTGGTGAGTTACTGCCAGCCAGAGCCAAGATCTGCTTCTGTCCAGATAATCCAAGAGAGCATCTTGAGATGAATGCCAGTCACCACCTCCAAATACCCACTAGAGGGCAGTGTGTTGCAGGATGTAGAACCGCCGCTCTTATAGCGTTGTGGGCACCACAGGGCAGTCATACCAGGATATTGCTGCTTTTGTGCTATAGAAAAACAAACCTGCGTTCCTCTGGCAAGCAGCCACTGAGTCAGCCTCTGAGCTGTTGTTTACAGTTCCCCTGGAGTCCTGACACGCCACTTTGCGAAGGCCGTGACGTCACTCCTCATGAAGTAGTGTTAATTGAACAACCCTGCTGTGCGTTGAAGTCTTGTCACTATGGCTTGGCGGCTCGTTGGTTTGTCAGGAGAGTCTTCTCTCCCCTTCCTGCTCAGCGAGTGGCCAGTGTAGCTTGCAGGATGCAATTCAACACCCGCCCCATCTGTGGCCACGCCCCTCCTTCAAAGAAACATGCGTAAAATAGGGCCAGAAATAGGGCCTTCTCAGTAGTGGCACCAACCCTATGGAATTCCCTCCCTCTTGATTTACGCACTGCTCCCTCCCTGGAGACCTTCCGGCGAGGCCTGAAAACTTTCCTGTTTAAGGAGGCCTTCTGAGTCCTTGCCTTTTTTAACATCCTGCACAGGTGGGGTGCTGCTGCTTTTTAATGCTTTTTTATGCTTCTGTTTTAATTGTAATTTGATGTATTTTTATTAATTTTAGATGATGTTTTTACCAGCTTTTGTGGATTGTTTTTTACTGTTTTAAATGTGATTATTTGTATCCCATGTTGAAGGGCCTTGGGTCCCTTCGGGGAGAAAGGCGGGGTAAAAATAGTGTAAATAAATAAATAAATAAATAAAATAATAGGCGTCGAAGGACAGTGTCTCTGAGCATGGACAGAGCTCCTTATCCTGGGCACCTTGCGGCGTTCAGGGTCCAAACCGTTTTTGATGCTTCAAAAGTGCGTCGTTTGCAGGTCTTCCTTGACCAGCGCTAAGCTTCACACACCGGTGTGCTTTTGCTGGGAGACAAGGAGTTCAAGCCTCTCCCCCCCCCCCCGCCACACACCCCAGGCCCAGTCTGTGGAGTCCGGAGCTCAGAGCTGCCGCTATTTAGTGAAAACAGGCACATCGCCCCAATCACGGGCTTAAAGTAGCGTCTAACGTGAGCGGAAGAAGTAGACGCTCCCAGCGCGCTGCCCACTGAGCGCAAAGACAGTGCGCTGATTGACAAGCATGTTAACGTTAACTAAAAAGTAATTTGGTGGTGTTGACGTGAATGAACAGCAGAGATTTAAAGGCATTACCCCACTAGGATTTTGGCTTTCGCTGTTCCATGTCGCGTCTGCTTTGGCCCTCCGCCCTGACACTGGAAATAGGTTCTGGGACAGACGCCTGGCTGGGTTTAAGGCTTGGCTCTGGCACTCTGCGTTGAGCGACTCTTTCCTCCCAGGGGATAGAACTGGCTTGTTGTGATATCCACCGCTGCGACGGTTGGCGAGGGGAGATGGGCAAGGTTGGCAGGAGGAAACTCTGTCTGCCAGGGCTGGCATCCCAGGTTGCCCTATCTGGACTAGGGCGCAACGTGCAGGGTGTCTGTGTGTGGGAGAGTGCAGCTAAAGGGGTGGAAGGGGCCGTCCTTTCGCCAGGATCACATTGCCCCACGCAGAACCTGGGCATCAGTGCCATGCTGGCAAAGGGACTGCAAGGAGTCCGTGCTGTTCTGTGCCTGGCACAGATCCACAGGTATATTCCCCTTGCCCTGGTAAGGGTGGTAAACCCCCTCCCCTCTTGGGTCTCTCCCCCCCCCACCGCCCTCTTTCATCCCTTACCGTTGATACCTGAATTGTTCTTGCAACCCGATCCCAGGCATGTTAACTAAGAAGCAAGCCCTGCTATGAGGTTTACACCCAGAGAAGTATCGATGGAACTGCCGCCTGGGGCAAATGCATGGAGGAACGGCCTGGCGCTAGCTGTTGGCCATCATCACAGACACATGGAGATCCTCCAAGTACTGAAGAAGTATGCCCCCCGAATGCCAGCTGTTGGGGAGAAACCACGGGATAAGGCCCTCTATTTTGCGCCTGGCTTGTGTCTGTCTGGAAGGATACAGCTGGTCAGTCTGGGGAAAACAGCACACGGGACAAGATAGAAAGACCTTCAGCCCTGGGCCAGCAAGGAAGTTCTTCTATCTGGACGAGTGATGTCTGTTTCGTCCAGATGACAGAGGGACATCTCTGTCCTGCCCCTTGGCTGTTCTCCTGTCCCTGAGTCGTGAGAAGTTCAAGGAAGACTTTGGAGATCTGAAACTTTGCCGTGGTTTTGTTTGAGAAAATGCATGCATTCTTGACAGACCTACAGCTGGAGAGAGAAGTCTCTCTGTGCAGCCGCCGCAGGCGAAAGGGAACCGGCACCAGGCTGGGAATTCCAGTCCCGCTGAAGCACATCTGGCTTGGCGGTTTGGTCCAGCTTGCAGCCTTGACTGCCGAGGTTCTCAGGGGAATCAACTCATTCCGTCAGCCTGGAAAACCTGCTTCTAAGGGCTGCTTGCTGCAGAATAGAGAACCCCTGCTTCTAAGGGCTGCTTGCTGCAGAATAGAGAACCCCTGCTTCTAAGGGCTGCTTGCTGCAGAATAGAGAACCCCTGCTTCTAAGGGCTGCTTGCTGCAGAATAGAGAACCCCTGCTTCTAAGGGCTGCTTGCTGCAGAATAGAGAACCCCTGCTTCTAAGGGCTGCTTGCTGTAGATTAGAGAACCCCTGCTTCTAAGGGCTGCTTGCTGCAGAATAGAGAACCCCTGCTTCTAAGGGCTGCTTGCTGTAGATTAGAGAACCCCTGCTTCTAAGGGCTGCTTGCTGCAGAATAGAGAACCTCTGTGCTCTCCTTTCTCCGACAGACCCACCTCGTATAACTGGAGCGGAGATAGGCGGTTTCCCCAGCTGAGCAGCATAGACCCAGCTGGGATGCTTACTACCTTACACCCCTTTCCTTGGCCTGGCAAAACAGCCTTGATTAAAACGAGGACACAGACATTTTCGTTGTGAGTGGAGCCAGAGGTCCACACGACTCTCACTCCCTCTCCAGATGTGGAGCTGCCTCCAGCATCTGGCAGTTGGAGGTAAAGTGCCTCTGTATATGGAGGCTCTATTCTTCGCTCCTATGGCTACTAGTTACAGGTACACCTATCCAAAAAGTCCCTCTGCCAGCCACCATCCCAGCAACTTCCTGTGGCAACCAAATCCCCTGGGTTAATGACACATTAAGTGACGCAGGACTTCCTGGGGTTCATTGGGCGACAACAAAAGCAATCCAGCAGACCTCAGGTGTGGCTCAAGTTCCATTGAAAGCAATGAAATACAACAGGTGCATCCGGATTCTGTCCATGTTTACTGAGCAAGAAAAGTCCTGTTCAGTGGAACCTACACCCAGGTACAGATAGACAGCATTGCTGCCTCCGTTGTGATTAACCAGCATGCCCTGATTTCTTAAGAAAGCTGCAAACCATGCAGATAAAATGAAGAAAAGAGCTTCCGCTGCTAAATGCTGGTCCAGGTGCAAGAAAAAAGAAACAGTTGGCAACGCTATATATTAAATAGTTTGTAATTCCCCTCCCCTTCTTCCAACGTACACGGTTCTCTCCCTCCGTTTCCTCTTCCCAACAAGCCAGCTCTCACTCGCCATTCTAACCACTACCCCTCGCTGCCTCTTCACCTGCTACAAATGTGTGCATCGGGCCTTTGTTCAAGGCAAAAGAGCCAGGCCCCTAACAGCTGACTGCCGTTTCTCATTAGACTGTGTTGTGATGGCATCTTGCCAGCACTTTAGTTTCTTTTTCTTGTAAACGTGTGGTTAGACCTGCATGTGACTAGGAAGAATAGTTGGTTAGGAGCCCAGGGTCAGGGCCTCGTGACTACATGGAAATACCCCAAAACACAAACAGTCCTTTTAGGTTTCGTTTATCCAAGACTTTCAACCACATACATTCTAATTTTAAGATATATTTCATCATATAATTCCTGGCAGATGTTTGCTGTTGTACCCTGTGGTTCTCCAGAAGTCAGAATCTGTCCCTTCCCAGCTTGCTTTGTAAAGGCATGAGCTGTGTGTGTGTGTGTGTGTGTGTGTGTGTACATATGTACACACGCTAGAAATCTGGTTCATCGTAAATTTAACTCCTTTTTAACTTCTCTCCAAATGCAGAACCTTCCAAATTTCCTTTTGAATTCTTTTCTGGCAAATCTAGTTACAGTTAGATTTTTATGTAAAAGTCATGTAACCGGTTCCTGCTGAGTAATTACAGATGTTTTGCTCATTTGTTTTTTTTTTCCCCTGCTTCTGTTCCCTTAACAGGCGTGGAGATGAAACTGACGGCGGGGGGGTGGGGGAAGCTTCACCTTTTAAATTTTATGTTTGTCGGGCTGCTGCTAAAGACATAGCAGCAGGGCCAGTTAAAAAAAAAAATTGGCAACTCTTATTGCTGCTTCTGCTTGTTGGTAATTAATCCACAAGGAAAACTCCATGGATTGCATCCTCGCAATGGGGCTCGTTCAAACCTTATTGGAGCGGCTTTTCTGGAAGCAGCCTGGCTGGGCTCACGGAATTGGCGCACAGCTAGGAGAGGAGGTGCTGGTTTCCGTGCAGATGGCCACCGCACTGTGCGACAGGGTCATTTAAATGTAGGTAACGTTTAAAGGGCGTAGGGCAACATTTAGAGGACCTCTATGACTAAGGGCCCAATCCTATCCAACTTTCCAGCACCAATGCAGCCCCAAGGTATTGAGGAGGCTTCTGTTTTAATTATTTTGCGTGATTTCAAATTTAATTTTTTTTAAACATGATGAAGCACATTGAAAAGTGGTTTCACCCACCTGCACTCTGAAATGGTACAGTCCACCTCCTGCCACTGTGTGCACAGACCACGTCGAAAGCAGACTTAGATAGAGCACCACTTTGTCCAGTGCGTTGGAAGGGGCGGGTTGTTGCATTGTTTGCAAAAGGCATCTAGGAGGCCTCAGAATGAGTGAGTCACGTGACGGAACTGGGGGCACAATTTCAGTTTTGCAGTGGAAGCCTGTGTGAGTGGTTAGCCCAGTGTTTCCCAAACGTTTTTGACCTGCAACTCCCTTGACCATTGGTGACCATTGGCCGCGGCTCCCCATTACGTTATGTTGACGCCTGCCAATTGGCATTGCACTGTTTTCCAAGAGGTTTCTGTGGCACTCCGCGGCTCCCCTGGCTGGTTTCCGCGGCTCCCCCGGGAGCCACGCCTCCCAGTTTGGGAACCAGCCGGTAGCCTCTTCTCGGGGCCCTGAATTGCTTTAAGACCCAGATGGCCTAGAAACTAGGAGATAAGTCTAGGAGGACGTTAATGCTTGTTTGGTTTTTCCCTACCAATCTACAGTATATTTATGCGCTGGCCTTCATTTTGCATATCAGGTTCAGCAGCCAACTGGGTTCAACTGAGCCGACATTGCACACATAAAGCTCCACTCTTAGCCCCGCCCACTCCTGCTCTGTGATGTCATTGGGGCTGGCAGCGCGAAAGGGCAGTTATAGCAGTTGGCCCTGCCCACTTTGGGGCCACACCCACAATGGGGCTGATGTGACTGCATGCAATGGAGAGGCCTACAGCCCAGCATGCGTAAACCTGTCGGACGTTTCTGGTTTTGGCTTCCCTCTTAACTGGTCAGTTGTCTACTTTGTTTCTGTGTGTGTGTGTGTGTATGTGTGTGTGTGTGTGTGTGTGTGTGTGTGTGTGTGTGTGTGTGTGTGTGTGTGTGTACACACACACACACACACGAGGGCACTCTTGTTGACTCTTGATACGTTCTGTACTTTGGGTTTGAAAAAGAGGTTCCAGGGCCGAACCTCAGCTGTCTTAGAAATCGAAGCACATTGTCCTTCAAGGGTGGTGCCTCTTGCTTATGTTCCCAGCACCAGGCCACAACCGTTCTGTATTGTAGATATGATTTTGCTAAACAGCAAGCTGATGCGATATTCCTCTTTCTAATCGGTTCAATCACTGTTTGATCTAGTGTCTGGTTTTTCTGTTTTGGTGCCTTTCACTCTGCTTCTGTTGCGATTGTGTCCTTTCTTTTTTTAAACTACAGTATGTCATTTGCAATGGATTGCCTTACGTGTTTTGACCGTTTGTCCGTTTGGAACCATTAAAGCTGCGGACCTTAGCTTACATGGAAAGCTCTCCTCCAGACTTCCTTTTCCTATCCAGGGAGTTTAAGCAGCAGCAGAGGCTGGAGGGAGGCCCCCACCCACCAGCCCTGAGCCCTGTGCCTCAGTTGACCTCACAGTTGGGCCGGCCCCATGTGCAGCACAGCCACATAACACAGCAGAGAGATCTACGGTACTCTTGCTTGTCCATGCATGAGGGCGCTTGTCTGTTGACACAGTGCAAGAATCTACTATTCCAGAGTAACCCACGATATTAGCGCTCTGGTCATACACCAACAGTTAAAGGTGACCCCTGACAATTAAGTCCAGTCTTGTCCGACTCTAGGGTGTGGTGCTCATCCCCATTTCAAAGCCGAAGAGCCAGCATTGTCCGAAGACGCCTCCGTGGTCATGTGGCCGGCATGACTCTCCTTGCCGCAGCACGTAGCATGCGGCTGGAACACGGAGCGCTGTTTACCTTCCCGCAAGCGGTACCTATTTATCTACTCGCATTAACATGCTTTGGAACTGCTAGGTTGGCAGGAGCTGGCCAAGCAACGAGAGCTCACCCTGTCACGAATTTGAACTGCCGACCTTTCGATCGACAGCTTATACCATTCAACTCACTGGTCATGTGACTGATGTGAACGAGAAGGGAACCACTCTGTGTGTGGGGGTGTGTGTGGCTTTTGAGAACTTTCTTTCTGGGTAGCCCTTTTTAGCCCAGTTGTGTTCTATTGCCCGTGGATTCTGTGTTGCCCCTGCAGTTCTTGGGCATTGGCCTGCTTTTGATCTCTGCTTTGGCATTTTGCTTTTTCTGAAGCCATGTTCGTACTTAATGCAACGTCGATATTCTGCTCGGCAAAGTGATAATATTATGCTTACTGAATGGCATGCATTGAGATGAGTATTGAAATGCTCAGATTAGAGATATAGATAATTGTTGCTGGTCTTTTAGCGGGCAAAGGGGGTTTGTCCCCTGGGAGAATCCCAGGTTGCCTGTCCCCTCTCTGAAGGTTGGTGCAGCCACGGATAGCCACAGGAACTACCCTCTTTCTCCCCCCCCTCAACTAACCAGCCACCGCCTCTTCCCTAACCCACAGAGCCTTTCCAGCACTTGGTAAACTGGGTGAAGGGGCTGAGAGGAGAAGATAACCCAGTGGGGCATGGACAAAAGGGAAAGGACATCCTGGTGGGGGCAGAGGGAGATGATGACCTTGAGCAGCCGTGCATTTCACGCACAAGGGCACCAAACATGGGTGTGCTTTAGGGCCCGGCACACCTGGGGGCCAACCATGGTAACCCCTGGTTTAACTCCTGGAGCAGGTCCGCAGCTTGGGGGTTCTCCTGGATGCGCAGCTGCTCCTGGATTCCCAGGTGGTGGCTGTGGCCAGGGGGGCTTTTGCCCAGCTTCGGCTGGTGCGCCAGCTGTGACCGTACTTGGATCGTGCAGACCTGGCCACAGTGACCCATGCCGTAGCGACATCTAGACTAGATTACTGCAATGCACTCTACGTGGGGCTGCCTTTGAAGACTGTTCAGAAACTGCAACTAGTGCAGAATGCAGCGGCCCGGGTGGTTGCCGGGGCTTGTCGGTTCGACTCAGTCGGACCGTTGCTTCGGCGGCTACACTGGCTGCCGGTTCGTTTCCGGGCACAATTCAAAATGCTAGTTTTGACTTTTAAAGCCCTTAACGGCTCGGGTCCAGGGACCGCCTCCTTCCTTATAATCCGACCCGTACTCTGAGGTCATCAGTGGGGGGCCCTGTTAACCGTGCCGCCATTGACGGAGGTGAGGGGGATGGCGGCGCGGAATAGGGCCTTCTCGGCAGTGGCGCCCCAATTGTGGAATTCCCTCCCCTTGGAATTAAGAATGACTCCCTCTTTAGAGGCCTTTCGGCGGGGCCTTAAGACGTTTTTATTCAGGACTGCTTTTAATGTCTGACATGGTGGGCTGACCTTTTAACAAATGGTTTTAATATATGTAAATGCAGGTGACCCACTGGGGTTGTTTATTTTTAACTTAAGTGTTTTAACTAATTATTTTAATGTGTTTATTAATTGTTTTAATGTGTTTATATGTATTTTAATATTTTGTAAGCTGCCTTGAGTGCCTTCAGGAGAAAGGTGGGCTACAAATTCCTAAATAAAAAATAAAATAAAATAAAATACTGTAATAATAATATACAGTATTTATATACCGCCTTTCTGGGTCATTGGATTTCTCCTCCGACTTTAATCCAAGGCGGTGTACATGGGCAGGCTGTCCTAACCCCCCTTGGAGTTTTTTACAAGATATATATATATAAATGTCCAATCTTTCATGAACGGCTACTTTCCAGGTGGCATTCTTTTTACAGTCTGACAATTCTGCTGGCTGGCGCCTCCCACACTCGACCAACGCAGCTGGAAGCTCTTATCTCTCCTCCTGGAGGCTTTCGCAGCTTTTTGCCGGCGGCATGTCTCGAACTTATCCAGTTCACCGGTCTTTGGGCTTTGAAGGCAGCAGTTCTCCCGACTAAGCCAGACTCTTCTGCATTTGTTTTATGCTCTTCTATAAAACAAATGCAGGGTGTGTCGGGGGTTTATATGCAGGGCTGGTTTATATAACAACCACCCTGTGGCTTCACATGACTTCAGCGCTTGAATTTCCCTGTGTGCAGAACATGGGGCCTGTCATTCTGTAAAATCATTACTATCGGCGGCCTGTTCCTCGTGCCGGTGGGTTTATATGCAGGGCTGGCCCATCCGTGAGACCGACTGAGGCTGTTGCCTCAGGCAGCAGATTAGCACGCGTGCCTTCCTCCTCCCGCCCCGTGTCCTCTTCCCGCTCCCTGGATTTGAAAAGGAAGAAGAGACTGACGCAGGAGAAGACGAGCGGAGGGGATTGGGGAACACGAGCATTGGAGGCGAAGGAATAAGCAGGAATGCCGAAACTGCCTCGAGCCAGGCTAAAGGGGTCTGATGTACTGTGAGGGAAGGCAAGTTAAACAAACGGCAAAGGCCTGGCCCACCACGTCTCCTCCCTAATAACAGGAGAAGGGCAAGGACGTCTCTCTACAACTATCATCTGGGGGAAACCACAAGAAAACAAAGAGCATGGGAGACAAAGAAAGGGGGGGATTTTAGGGAGAGAGAGAAACTGGAGGGGGCATATTGGAGAAAGTGTGTGTGTGCGGGAACTGGGCACCCAATGAATGTCTGTTGCACAACTGGTAAAAAGCCACAGGAGCCTTGAGGGCGGGGGGTGGAGGAGCCTGTGATGAGTTTTCCTTTCACTTCTGCTCCAGGGCAAACTTCTCTCCCCCTCGCACAGTAAAATACCCAGCAGCCACCTCACCAGCTCCGTTGCACAGTGCGCTCGCTCACACGCATCGGGGCAGACCAGCTTCCCTAAAAACCCACTGGGCGGAAGGTTTGCTGTGGAAGCCCCCACACAAGGGGAAGCCCTGTTGAACTTGGTCACCTCTGACACTTGCCCCAAATTCCACCCTGTGTCTGTCTCGTTGGACGACCTCTGCCAAGATTCCCTATCACGGTTGCTCTGCCCCAAAGATGAAGCCCACCCTGTTTGTGTGTGTAAGATGTATTGCTCTGCTTTGCCAAGTGTTCCCTCTCTGAACGATGTGCTGGGTTCAGACGGCAAGAGTGTGAGGACAATGGAGGGCAACATTTCCCCCCCCCCCCATTATGGAATTCGCTCCCACTTCAGACTCGCCAAAGGCTGAGCAGCTTCTGAAAGTCTTAAGTGACGCAAGAAATCTGCGATCCTGACTTAAAACTTGGATGCAGGTCTGGACAGATTTGGATGGGGCACTGGAAGGACTGACCCTCTCCCCCCCCCCCCGTGCTCTTTCCCTGATTGATCCGCCCGCCCCAACTGTTGGCCAGTGATTCTAGTCTGTCTTTTCCCCTCCCTTTCTCGGCAATGGGAGTCGCTTCGAAGCACTGGAGACAGAAAGAACAAACCTCTCCCAGTCCGGTTTGTCTCTCCCCCCCCCCCCCCCGCACTGCATTCAAGCTTAAAGTTGGGTAGTTCAGCTTTGAAATGCCTCCACCCAGCTGGCCTTTGGGTCTCAAGCTTTGATCCAAGAAGGGTGCAGGAGAAATATATTAGTGACGTGATGAAATTGTTGTTGGTTTTTTGGTTTACTTTTTTGTTGTTCGTCTCGATCAGTCAATGCAAGAAAGGCACATTCTGACCGTTCACATTTCTCCCGATGGTTTCCTCTGTCCTGCCACCTTCAAAGGGCCGGCGGCTCGACGGCGGTTCCAGGCCTGGCTTCCCCTAAGGAGCCTGTACAGAAGACCCAATTGCAGACAAACCACCCGAACTGGATTGGCCTTTCCTAGTGTCTGAGCCTTTCTCCCCAGCCTCAATCAGGGGTTCAGTTATTCACACCTGCAGCCGGCCTACAGATGTTCACAGCTGGGGTTGGCTCAAGACCTTCCAGAGGCAGCATACCAAATGCTCCCCCCCCCCGGACCTAAGAATGCACCACCCTCTGCTCCTCCCGTTCCTTGGGTTGGAAGAGGCGGTCGGAGCAGAAGAGGAAGTGCGGAGGAGAGTGGTGGGCTAGAGTGTCGGAGTCAGTCCAATCCTATGCACACTGGCATAGGATTGGACTATCTCCAACGCAATACAGGGAGTGGAGAAGAGACGGCGGAGGCAAGCGGTTGGATGGATGGATGGATGGATGGATGGAAGTGTGCACGCCCCCCTCCACTCTGCTCCTGAGGCAACTGTCCCAGTTGGCCTCATGGATGGGCCGGCTCTGTTCCCAGCATAGATGCATCCGGTAATGAAGCCAACACCTATGCTGTCCTGTGCAGTGAACAGATAGGAGGCGCACGCACACACACACACACACACACACACACACACTCTCTCTCTCTCTCTCTCTCTCTTTTGAATTCCTGTCTGGCTTCTGTGACCCATCTCCTGCTTTGCTTTCCACCCACTCTTCTTAGCGCTGTGTGAACTCCTCCACCCCAGCCCCCTACCTGTGTGTGTGTGCGCGCACGTGCGTGCGTGTGTGTGTGCGTGTTTTTGTTAGAGGAGCATGATACTGTAGCGTTCAGTTCCTGAACTGGCCTCTCTGGTTTAGTTTGTTATTAACTTCCCCACACCCTTTGGTGGCTGCAACTTCTCCGCGGCTCAGAGACGCCTCCTTCGATTGGGGAAGAGGTTAGATCTGGTGCAGGAGGCGGTAGGTGGGTGGGAGGGGGAAGACCTTCGGGTGCCTGCTCCCCCGTGCAGCAGCCAGCGGTGTGTGTCACTCCCCCCCCCCCCCCCGCACACCAGGCTGTGTAGCAACAAGACCTTTTTGTTCAGCTTCCTGCCTCTGTCCTTTGCAGCCCGAGCCTGGAAGTGAAAAAGGAAACTTTTATCAGAACCCAAGTCGGCAAGTAGACTGCGATGGCGCAGTTTCGAGAGAGGCTTTGGCTGCTGGTCACGGCTCTGACCGTGACCCTTCATGTTACCTGGGCGGGTGAGTCAAACCACAGTTTGCCTTCTGAACGGATATGTCTTTCGGTGGGAAAACTCTTGCCAGAAATCCTCTGCCCAGGCAAGGTCGCCACCTTTTTCAACTGACCTGGCTCCTGGGCTTTCAGAGCCACGGCTTAACATGAGTCTTGTGGGCAGTTCTTTTCTTGATGTGGTAGGGGGGAGGAAGATAGGTGGGGGGGGGAGTTGCTCCGGCATATAGGTTCTGTGTTTTGGTTGCTTTTAAGGCAGTGGAGCCAGTAAAAAGAAAAAAAGGTGGCTATCTTTGTCGGTCTTGCAAAGGTGTAGTCACACTGCTATGTGGCGAGACCAGTGGGACTGGGTGAGCTTGTGGCCTGTCGGGAGAAGCTGCTGAGTTGCAGAATTCGGCTCTGTCGAAAGAAGAATAGCCAGTGGGTTGTTTGTTTGGCTGCTAATGTGGCGTAGGTCTCTAAGTCTAGAGACCGTGACTCAAGAAGTCCTGCGTTTGAATGTTTGTTAAAAACTCACAAGGGGGTGTCGCTTTTTTCCGCAAGTCATTCTCGGCCAGCCTCGGGCGGTTGCATACCGTAGATTGTTTGCATGGCGCACCACAAAATGTGTGCAAATATGATCATGGTTACCGAGCCGTTTCCAAGGCTCGAGCTTGTCCGGACACTTTGCCCACCCACCTGCTTGCAGATGGTGCTAAGTGAATAGGCGCTCTGCACATGGTCTGTATGTCCTGGGATTGAGCCAGAGTGTTTGAATGGAAAACGGCTAGCTCGGAGGCAGAGCCCCTGCGATTGCCAAGATTTAAGTCTCCACATTTGGCTTGGAGACTGGGGCACCGTAATCAAAGGCAGCAATTCCAGCATCTAGAAATAAAACGAAAGCTGCACACACAACAAAAGAGGACGGGATGGGAAGAATGGGGCAAAAGAACAGGAAATAGGGATGCCCCATCCGGCTCAAGACCGTGGGAGGGGCTGGTTCAGGGTGTTGGGGAACAGAAGGCTGGTTTGTCACTCCCCCCTCTCCAATATTTCTCATTCCAGGGTCGCCCACCATCCGCTTCAAAGGCAAGGAGGATCTTATTCTCGAGGGGAGCAACGTGACTCTGGAGTGCTTGACAGATCAGAACGGGGACGATTTAACGGGATTCACCTTCCAGAAATACAGCCCGGTCAGGCAGCAAATAAACCCTATTACCCACTATTTCAGACAAGGGCGTCCCCTGCCAGCCTTGTTGCCAAATCTGGGGGAGCCGGGATGGGAAGGATTTATTTATCAGCTGGGACACCATGTGACTGTTGCCCAAGGTTTACCGAGCACCAGCTGGATACCACAAGAATACAGAAGTGCGCTGCATATAAGTGCACTGCAGGGCCGGCCCATCCATAGGCCAACTGAGGCGGTTGCCTCAGGCAGCATGTCAGGGAATTCAGGGAATTGTAGCTTATGGGGGGGGGGGCAATGGCTCAGAAGCTGCCTTGGGTCCCTTCGGGGAGAAAGGTGGGGTTAAAAATACTGTAAATAAATAAATAAATTCACTCTCAGTAGCTCCCCAAACTGCAGTTCCCAGAATTCCTTGGGCAAATCCACGGGCAGTTGGAGTGATATAAAAACCGATTTAAATTCCTAAGGTAAACAGAGCGTTTTCTTGGATAGATTAGACAAGGGAAGGGAGGTCGGAGAACGATCGCCCAGTAGTAAGGATGTGGGGTCGAGAATGGTGTGAAAGCAGAGAGGTCCATCTGCACTTCAGGTCTAAACCGGTTTGAAACCAGTTTTGCTTTTGCAGGTTTCCTCGTTCATCTTTTACCGAAACAGAGACTTTTGTTGTCTTTATTCTCAGGGTTTGCAATCCTGATTATGAATAATGTGTTCTGTGACTTGTGCATCACTAAAATGACACTTGTTTTTTGTTCGATTCTTTGACAACCTCCGTCTCTCTCTCTCTCACTGGGTCTGAGGTCAGATGTCTGCGTGGCCCTCTCAGTCAGGCCACGATGACAAGGATTTACCGATGTAATTTTGACAGGGCCTTTTGTTTGATTGACAAGCCACGCGTGTGACAATAGAGGTCAGAGACCAGTAGCGGGCTAGTAAGGATGTGGGGAGGGGAAAGTCACAGGATTGTAGGAAGTTGCCTCTTATTGAGTCAGACGACCTTTGGTCAACAAAAGCCGGCAGTGCCTCTCCCAGGTTTCGGATGCAACTTTTTCCTCTACCGTACCCAGCGATTGAACCTGGTACCTTCTGCATTTGAAGCAGGGGCCCAGCCGCTGAAACCCAGCACACCAAGTATAGACCACTTTGAAACTGAACTGCAGTGGCTTTCAGAGGTGTCATAGCAGACGCCCACCCACCCAGTCACGGCCCACCGGTTATGCAAAAGAAAAAAAACCAACCACCCAGCTTAAATGTTCTCCCATTACAGCGTTCATGTCCTGCAAAGCTGCATTTCTGTAATTTATCTGCGAGTAAGTTCTGTTGAGCATTGAGGGCATTCATTTTTGCCATGATCATCTCCTCCTCTCACAGCAAACAGGAGACGGGAGAGACAGGCTTGTGTACTAGAGTCAGACCCTTCATCTAATGAAATGAATTGGATAACCCCCCCCCCCACACACACACACACACACACACACAAACACATACACACTCCTCCTTGAGGAGTGCCATCCAGCTTTCTTCCTTCTGAGCACTCCTTCCTTATCCATCCATCCATCTGCATCTGAGGGCAAGGAAGACTGGTGCCTATGACCTTCCTTAGGCAAAGTTATCAGTTTGCCTTCTGCTGAGCCTGGCGCTTTGCCTCAGCTTTGGTCCTTCTGAAGAATGTTTCGAAAGCAGGACTCCTGCTGTAGGAGGAGGCCTGGTGCTTCCTTGCACCCCTCCCTCCTTTAGCTGCCCCCAAAGAACTTGGCAAATGGCATTCTTGACGACATTCTTTCCGAGAGACTCCATACCCCTCCTGAAGCCATAATTCCAAGTGGCCACCAGAGGGCGCTTTGGCGTAGGAAGCTTTGATACAAGCCACAGGGCATTGCAAAGATGCGAACGACCTTCGCGGTATGGACATGCACATACCGGAATGCCTGTGCCAATTACGGGAACCTTATTTTGGCCTCTCCGGCTTCCTCCTTGAGCGACGCCTGCCGATGCAGCCGCAGTTCAGGCCTCTGAATGGCCATTTGCACTTCTACTTCACCGTCGCCATGGCTTAACTCAGGGGTTCTCAACCAGTGGTACTAGTACCAGCTTCAGCCAGCCGCTGGTGGTACTTGGAACTCTGGACCACTGGAACCCCGCTCCGACACAGCGCTTTCAGCGGCGCGTTTTCGATCCCGAGAGGCTCCTGCCTTTGGCCGAGCCTTTCGGAAATGCTGAGAAGGGCTCTCCCACCCGCCCAGAGCCTCCTACCCAGGGCCTCTGAGAGGGGGGTTAAGGGGGTACAGTCGTACCCAGACCCTGGGCCAAAAATGGGTCAAAAAGGGGGCCCAGGAGCAAAAAAAAGGGGGGCCCAGGAGCCAAATTCACATGAAGGGAAGGGGCCCAATGTACCCCCTGGTAAAATTTATCTGAGAGACCCTGCCCTTACCTGCGTTTTCTAGTCTCTGAAAATCCAGAAGTAACTGGCGATGATACCATCGCTAGTCACCTCCGGTGGTACGCAGCCAGAGAGTGGCGCCAGAGGTGGTACTCAGCCGGGAAGGGGTTGAGAACCCCTGGCTTAACTGAACAGCACTGACGTGCATTGAAGTCTGTGGCATGGGGGGCTCCCTTGCAGGGAGCAACGCGAGGCTCCCCAGGGGGCGGTGCTGTCTTTCCCAGTTGAGGTGGCAATAAGGCGCCATGAAAAATCTGACGTCTTTTTCCTCCCCTCCGCAGTGGCTGCACTCCTGGATCTCTCTGGACAAAGTCAAGCAGCTGCGCTGTTGGTTTTTTGACGTCTCCATCAGCCGCGAGGACGGCCGCCTCTTCCTGAGCATCAGCGACCTGCAGAGCTGGCACACTGGCCTGTACCGCTGCGTTGGTCCCAACGGCACCAGCAACGCCTCGGTCTCCAAGGAGCTGGAGCTCAGCGTGGAGTGTACGTAGACCGCCGGTGGGCTTTGGAGAAGCGGGAGGGGGGCTCGGGCCTTGGGAGATCACTGTGTCTCCACGGAGGGGAAAAGCAGCAACACCACCCCCACCTGTGGCCACACTCCTCCTTGAAAGAAACAGGTGTAAAATCTTATAGGAAAGGAAAGCGCCTCTGAGCACCTGCAGAGTGCCTTTGGATTGTCCCGATCACCTGTTCTCCCATGCTTAGGAGACAGTCTGTCTCCTAACGTAGAAGGCTGGGGTGTCGGCCAGAGGCAGGACCCAGCACCTCTCCCTTTTCAAGTCCAGCAGCCCCCGAACCTGTCTTGAGAGAATCGTGAGCCCAGAATCTCTCGGTCTTGCACCAGGGGTCCATTTCTGCTCGTCCCGCAGCCCAGTGGCTTGGGAGCGTCTTCTCCGAACGAATTTCTTTCCCAATGGACTTGAAGGATAGCTGCTCGCTAGCAATATTTGGCGTTTCCCCTCATGCATCATCGCTTATGAGCAGATAAAGCACATCTTGAAGATCAGCCCCTCGGGCATTTCCAGAGCGGGCCTCTAATGGAGATCTCCTCTTTTTTTTTGCTCACTGTTTTTAAAGCATCCCTTGGGGGAACGGCTGTGCTAGAGACTTCAGCTGGGTTGAATAGCCCCTCCTCCTTAGCAGGGCATCCTGGGAACTGTAGTTTTGAAAGGGTGACTCTTCAGCCCCCTTGTAAGCCAGAGAAGGCCTTCTTTGGGGGAGGTGCATGGGAGCTGCAACAGCTAAACTGGTATAAAACCAAGATACATGGGCGATGCTTTTAGTGCCCTCAGCCAGCAGGATGTGTCCGGGACAAGAAGCCAAGAAAAATGTGAATTCCTCTTACTCTCTCCTGCCCTAGATCTCCATGGCATCTTCCTGACTCGTTTCAACACCTGGTGTGGGACGGTTGGAGAATCCGTCACGGTGCTGGAAGGCTCCACCCTGGAACTTCTGTGCTCAGCAGACGCCTCGCAGGCCCCCATCTACCAGTGGACCCGAAAGGTGAGATCGGGGGTGGGGGGGGGCAGTCCAGGACCTCTTGATGCCTGAGGCAGGGTGCCAAATGCTTCCCCCCCCCCCCGTTTCCTGGGGATGTGCCTTGACTGGTTTGGCCCTCCACCCCCAGAGGTGTCATTGGGGGGGGCTGGGCCGTGGGACCCCGGGTGCAGGGGGCGACATGCACCACGGATGCACTTGCTGCTGAATTCGGCGGCGGTGCAGTAAAAATGCACACACACACGGTGGGGGGTTTTGGCCGCTTTTAGGCCGTTTGCGGCAACAGGATTTGCCCACCCTCCCGGGCTGCAAACAGCCTAAAAGCTGCCGAAAAAACCGCCAGGGGGGTGCATTGTCGCCGCGCCGCCACCGAATTGCCGCCAAAAGGGGCTTGTGACGTCTCAGGTGTGTCATGGCAACGTCTCCCCTGGGGGTGTAGCGCCGCCTCTGCTCCGCCCTGACCCTGGAAATCGGTCCCGGGATGGAACCCTGCTCAGCTGAAGGTTCGGCTCTTGTGCGCAGCATTGAAACCCCCCCCCCCCCCGGCTCTTCTCTCCCGCAGGGGGAGGACTGGATCGAGGCATCCAGTGTCTTAACTCTTGTCAAGGTGGGCAAGGAGCAAACGGGGATCTACACCTGCCAGGCCCGGCATCCCAGCCTGCCCCAGCTGAACCGGAGCAAATCGATCCAAGTGTTTGTGGAGGGGAGCGAGCGTGCTTATTCCTTTGGTGAGATCCCTTGCCAGCCCCCAAGGCTGTGTGTTTGGAGGTCAACCTCCAGACTCTTAGTACAGGCTCATGGCTACCTTCCCTTTTCCATGCAAGAGCCCCCCTCCGCAACTCCTTTAGGCCTTTACCCAGCACCCTCTTTTCATCCCTGACCACTGACATAAGAGCCATAGTTGCAGCCCGACCCTGCGCATGATGTCTTAGAAGCAAGCCCTGCTATGAGGTTTTTACACCCAGAGAAGTATCTGCCGCCTGGGGCAAATGCATGGAGGAACGGCCTGGCGCTAGCTGTTGGCCATCACAGACATAGGGATCCTCTACGTTCTGAAAGAGTACGCCCCCGAATGCCAGCTGCTGTTGGGGAGAAACCACGGGAGAAGGCTCTGTCCCTTGTACTCTGTGTCTGTCTGGAAGGATATGGCTGTTCGGTCTGGGGAAACAGCACACGGGACAAGATAGACCTTCAGCCTTGAGCCAGCAAGGAAGTTCTTCTATCTGGATGAGCGATGTCTGTTTTGTCCAGATGACAGAGGGACATCTCTGTCCTGCCCCTGGCTGCTTTCCTGTCCCGTCTCCTGTCCTGCCTTTGGCTGAGCCTCTCGGGAACACTGAGAAGGGCCCTCCCACCCACCGAACCCAGAAGTAACTGGTGATGATGTCATTGCCAGTCACTTATTTATTTATTTATTTATTTATTTATTTATTTATTTATTTCACATTTTTATACCACCCTTCCTCCAAGGAGCTCAGAGTGGTGTACATATTTCCTCCCCTCCTTTTTTTTTTGTCCTCACAACAACCCTGTGAGGTAGGTGGGGCTGAGAGATAGTGACTGGCCCAAGGTCACCCAGGAAGCTTCGTGGCTGAGCGGGGATTTGAACCTGGATCTTCCAGGTCTAAGTCCGACTCCCAAACCACTACACCATTCCGGTGGTATGCAGCAGGAGAGTGGCGCCGGAGGTGGTGCTTGGCCGAGAAGGGGTTGAGAACCCCTGTCCTAGCCACCTATGGAGCATCCACAATGCACTTGCTACTGTCGGCAAGGCGACTTGTCCCTCCCCAATCTGATGAGCATCTCTTCCCTCCTCTCTGGCAAGGCTTGAAGGGTTAACTGCAGTTGTTTGCACCATTAGTTTCATGTCCAAAGGGTTGGAGATGCTGCAGGAGGCAGCTGGGCCGCCAGTCACTCTGGAGGGAGGAGACCCTCTTTGCAAATCAGAAGTAGCACGGACTCCAAAACTAAAACAACCTGTAGTGTGGGGTCTGCCAGGGGTGAGAAAAAGAGAGACTAAATCATGCAGGACCGGGCTGGAGAACTCTCCCTTTCTCTGGCGGAGCTTCTTCACTCAGGCGATCGGTTTCCTACTTTTCGTGTTGATAAGCAAACAGTTTTGCAAATCTGTTTGGCTTCTCAGAACTGCAAAGGTGACGCCACCGCTGGCAGAAGCAAATGCATCTCGTCTGCTTTGCAGCCTGAGCCTCTGAATGCTTACTCGGGAGTAAGCTCCACTGAGTTCAGTGCCAGTGACCCACAGATAGCACTCTTGGAAGAATACCAAAAGGAGTCCAAAGTTTGAAGTCAGTAACAGTTGGACCTTACCACTAGAAAGCAGATTTTTCACACATCTAAGCCTTACTCATTTTTAACAGCAACGTTGGGTCATTCTGCCCATCTTCTCAGCACTGTTGCCAACTGCTCACAAGCCCACTGGCCACATCCTAGTTCTCCTCCAGCTCCTTAGGAATGAAGTGTCTTGAGCTCCATGGGACAGGCGAGTTGTGTGTGTGGTTGTGTTGCTGCCCTCTGCTGGAGGGACAGGGACTAGCCGCGTTCCAGCCTCTTCCTGGTCTCCCTCCTCCAGACTCCATGGTGTCACTCAGCACCCCCATGCTGGCCCTGGCCGTGGCATTGCCTGCCGTGCTGCTGCTGCTGGTGGTCCTTGTGGTGGCCTTCCTGATCCCCCGCCGTCGCGCAGCCGCCAAGAAGAAAGCAGCCCCGTAAGCATTTTTGTGGACTCTCGTCAGGGTGGTGGAGAAACGGCCTGCCAGCACTTTAACTGCACAAGTCCGTATCGTAACGGTTTTCCCTCTTGTCACCCTCTCCAGGGAAGATTCCGGCCAGCGTACTCCCATCTACAAAGGCAGCCTGGAGTCCATGCCTTCCGTTGTGGCAGATACACACCCCCTAGTGATTTAAAGAGGGAGCACACAGGTACAGGGCCCCCTGTTTTCCTGCCCTCCCCCCCGCCGCTTCTCCTCCTCCTCCTGAAATCCCTATTGCAGCATTTCCCAAACTTTTTCAAACTGCGGCTCCCTTGACCATCAACTGCGGCTCCCCATGACATGATGTTGACGACGCCTGCCAATTGGCATTGCACTGTTTTCCCAGAGGATTCCGTGGCACTCCCCTGGCTGGTATCCGCGGCTCCCCTGGCTGGTATCCGCGGCTCCCAGTTTGGGAACCAATGCCCTATTGGGACTACACTATGGAGGGGGCATGTTTATTCTTGACCATATTGGGAATTCCCGAGAGAGTCTAAAACACAGACCTACAGCCTTTGGGGGAATCTTCCTTTTTGATGTCTACATCCGTGACCATTCCCTATGGAATGAGTGTACAAATAGGGCTCCCCCTTGTGGTCACAGACAGCTAATAAAACTCCAGTTTTTACAAACCACATTTCAGTGGGTGGTGAGGGGGCTCCAGCAGTTGTTTTGCAGATCAGGGAAGTGGTGCTCTAGAACCTGTTTAGCCCCTTCCCTAACAAACTGTCCTTCCCCTCCCCCCAAGCTTCCACTCTCCCCACCCACCACTGAGCTAAGAGCAACTTGACGTGGGATTGAGCATGGCGAAAGGGCCTGGGGAAAAACCTTAAGTACTCCTCCTCCCCCCTTCCAGTGCTATTTTATCACTCTTCAAAGAACCAGGCACTGCCACTCAAACCACAGTGGGGCTGGCACCCCTTAGGTGCCCCTGCTGAAGGTCACCCCCAAATGCTGACAAAGATTTCACAGCGCCCCCTGCTGGCAACATCATTAACCTTCTTCTCCATTCTCTTTCTCCCCCCCAGGGTGAAGCGCAGATGAGTTTGTTTTTTCTTTGTCTCACTTTCACAGTCTGACTTCTTCTGAAACTACAGGATGGTAGCAATGTCATCAATGTACAGTGACTGGTTGTTTTTGTATATATGTGTTTTGGGGCCTCTCCGAGGCAGGGTTGGGGTGTATGTGGTTTTTCTCTGAGTTTAGCCCTTCCTTTCCCGCAGACTAATTCTCCACTTACCTTTTTACATGGCTGGAATTTTACGTCCTGCCCTTTGACTCCCGCTTGTCTTCCAAGTATTAACCTTTCCCCATTCAGATCGGCGCTACCTGTAGAGTGTTGTTATCTGCATTAAGTTGATGCAAATAAAGCACACAACCTACACCCAAGGGAGCGCTTTGCAGGCATTTGAAAACAAATAATTCTGGCTCCTTCACACCAGAACGTGTTCTCCGACTCGGTCTTGTCCTCTCTTTATTGGCGTAAGGAGGGGAAGCAGTAGAGAGAAGAGTTGTTTTCAACTGGGGAGGGATTTAGCCCTTTCCACAAAACCCCCCCAAGAAGCAAGGACGGGTAAACAAGGAATGGAATACTGTACAGACCAGTGCAGGGGTTGGCTTTGTTTTATTTTAATTTTTTTTTATCCTGCAACCTCTGAGTCGGTCCCTACAGACGTCAGGCCCCAGGGATTTAGTTAAAGCTGCAAAGTTTGCAAAAATGGGGCTAAATCAGCCATTGCGGCTTACTCCATGGTGTGGTTTGAGGGGGAGCTCACCTACTTACAGCCCCCAGGCCCTGCTTGAAAAATGTCACCTCTTTGAACCCGTCTTTTTTGCTTTCCGGCAGCCTCTGCTGCAGCCTTGCTCTGGAACCGGGTGCGCCTCTGCTGGACTTCTGCACTAGCTGCAAGGCCAGGCGCCCGTGATGATGTGCCTTGAATTTCAGTTGCACTTTGCTATTATTTGCATGCCAACATGTGGGGGGGTGGCAGTGGCGGTGGCAGCTCTAGAAGGAGCAGTGGGCGTAGATCACGGCTGTCTCTGCGGCATGCGGTTTAAATGTCCCCCGATCCGGCACTTCCTTTCATCAAAATAAAAAATAACAAAATCTTGCAACGGTGGCTGTTTGCAGCATGCGGCATGGAGGGTTTGTTTTCTTTTATCACCAGCCTTCTCCACGGCACCCGAGGGGGATATAAACCAGCCCCAGCCAACAGCAACCGCCGCGTGGCACTCCCCACTTCTCCCACAACAGGAGCCATAAAAGGCCTCCTCTTGGAAATTAAGCCCTAATAAAGCCCCCATCATCCCCTCTATCTATCTGTCTGTGTATGTGTCAGAAACCGCACTTCTCCATCATGTGAAATCAGCAGGCCGGCATAACCCCAGAGCAGGGGCAGGCTGGTGCAGTGGCTAGGGCAGCATTTGCTGCAGCATTGCAGTCCAATTGTGCTGCTGTTGAGCCAGTGATGCCCAATTGTCCACCTGGGGTCTGTTTGGTACTCATCTGGGCCAAGCCACTATTGCCCCAGGTAGCTGCAGCCAGAGAGACCCCAGACCCAGGTCACTGCAAAGAGGGAGAAAGAGCCTCCACTTTGGACCAGCTCCTTGCAGGATACTCTGACCTCTGCCACACCTGCGGTATTGCCAGAGAAGGGTCACCACTAACACCTACTGGCCCCTGCTTCAGTAGAGATCACATTATCCTCTTCTGTGGCCAGGAGTTTCTGGGTTATTTGACAAGCATGATGTCGACAGGTAAAGCTCTCTTCCCCCCCCCCCCCAAGGTTTGGCTGTATGTTTCACTTTTTGAAATTCAGCACAGACCATTCCTTCTCTTCTCGCCCACCGCCCCCTCCCTGAAGGGTACCATTTCAGCTGGGGGGGGGGAGGGAGAGGGAGATTGACAGCAAAGCTCAAAGGTCTGCTCTAAGACGTATTTAAGATTAGATTGCAAAGCTGCAGCATGTTTTAAGATGATGTGTTGTGATTGCTTCATAATAAGGAGAGACGTGCTCCTGAAGAATAATCACACATGGCCTCTTCCCCCTACGACTTCAACCCCCCCCCCAAATTGGAACTAAAGATGGGTTAGTAGACATCTTAGATGGATGATGGGGCTTGGGATAGTTTGCAAGATGCAGTGCTAGGTAAGCCATGTCTGATCCCCACCCCACGGCTGCACCTTCCCCTCCCACAGATGAAGCTGAGCCCCCACACACACACTCTCAGCCTTCACCCCTCAATTGTATCCTTGCACTGGTAGTCACCTGCTTCTGAAGGCTACGAACTGCACCTCCACTCCTCTGCAGCAGGTGGCACTGTCCTCAGCCTTCCCCCCCCCCCCCTCCACCTGGGAAAATAGCTACCAGGCTATTTATCATCACCACCCTCGCTTGGTTCACATGGATAAGGGGCAACCAAGAAGGAAAGGGGGCTCAGCGGTGAAGAATCAGGCCAGCTGGGAGCTGCCAGCCCCCTTTCTATCCCTCTTCTGTCCTGCTTTTGACCCACTCAACAAGGGGCTCCCCCACGATTTAGGACATCCTTTCCACCCACCAGCACCAAGCCAGGAAGAGTCCAAGACAGGCCCAGATGCAATAGAAACCGACGGTTCCAGGCAGCAGGAGCTGTTACAGGCAAGCAGATCAACCAATAAGGAAGGAGTAAGGTGGCATGGAGTTCTGGCTGTGCATTAATGTGCAACTCCTACATATGCAAAGTTTGGGGAGCGGGGAAAAGAAATTGATGGTGCCCCAGTGATAACACAGTCCTGACAACCCTAGTCTATCATTGCCTAAACCAGTTGCTCCTTCTACCCCCCGCTCTGAAGTCTCCCCTTGTTGCAGCCCCTTCAACCCGGAGAGCCAACCAGGGAGAGTGTTCACAGCGTCAGGCTAGGGCTGGAGAGACCTGGGCTCCAATCGGTCCACTCAGCCATGAAGCTCACTATGTGATCTCGGGCCATTCGTCAGCCTCCAAAGGTGGTTCTGAGGACAAAATGGGGAACTCCCTGAAAGGTGGGATGAAACAAAGCATCATCCAGTTCTTTAAAGAAACGTCTCCACCTGTGGCTACCACCCTCTCTTCATTCAAAGCCCACTTTTCCTGCAAAGCCCTTGTTTGAGCCATTGACCCTTGCCCCCCCCCCCAATTGAAACATCCGTAATACACGCAACTGGATTTGTGTGTATTCATCTTTGTAGCTCCTGGCTCGCTGTCTGAATTTAGATTGTCCTGTCCTTGGGCAGATCTCTCTCTCTCTCTCACTCACTCACACACTCACACACACACACAAGTAGATTTACCAGGTACATTGATGGAGCTCTCCCTATAAACACTCTCCAAAGGAAAAAAAACAAAAAACAAATGTACTTGCTATTGGACAGATCAAATACCCACACTAGGGAGGAGATGGGGGTCAGGAAGACCCTCCACCCACCCACCCAAGGTGCCCGTTGCGCTTTGCCGAGGTGGCTCAGAAAACCTTTTTATCTGCAGCTGCCCAGAGTTCATGGCCAAAGACTGCTGCTGCTGCTGCTGCTGCTACTACACTGAAGGGACCCCCTGTGCTCCCCCCGAGGACATGCCGTCCTCTTCCACCCCACATCAGCTGTGAAGAGGCCAGGGAAGATGACGCAGCAGGCAGGATCCCGACTAGACACTTTCCGTTCAGAACACAAGCCCTTCTCCCCCCCCCCACCGTTCAGCTCTCGTTTCACATCTGCTCAGCATTTAACTTGCTGTTCTGTTCATGCCCTGACAGAGGCTGGGGGCAGGATGAGGTTGCTGATTGTATTAGGTGCCCAATGAAGCTCAGGATCCCCCCCCCCCAAGGCTGGGCAGACACTCACCTCTTAATGACCAGAATGAGGATCATTAGGAGCAATTTCAGTCCTGGATGAGATTTGCTGCCCTGGTGAGCCAGCCCCATCCGTCTTTGTTCCGGATTCAGGGACAGATGGGCACATTCGGAATGGGCAGCAGAGCAACGTGGGCCTGCTAAACGGTGGCGGACAAGAAATCGAACAGCAGCCCGTTTGGGCAATAAATCCAATCCATTGCTCTGGCCCAGACACAGGCTTGACCAAAGCAGTAGGGCTGGGTTGACTGGGCCAATGGTGAAGATCACAGGCCTACCGGGGCATAAGTCCCTCCGATTAAAGGGGGACCAGAACGGTGCGATCGAGAACCATGGCAGGCTGCCATTTGAAGTCACCTATTGGGTGGCCTAAACTGGGGGTCACGAGGCTCGATTTTGGGTGGCTTTAAGTTGCAAGTTGCTGAGGGAACCCATCCTGGCTGAAAAGCAGGGTACGGCACAATAAGCTGGGGTCACGTGCAGAATTGACAACACTCGCCAACGTGGGACCATGAATGGGATTCAAACAAGGGGAGATGGCTAGAGGGGGCCACAGTTCCGATCCAGAACCGGAGGGTGTCAACTGCATGGAAGCGTGGTTGCGACCCAGGTTGGAAAATGGCATCTAGAAGCGGCCGTAGTTAACGAAAAGGTGGTGAGCATTATAGTTTGTCGCGTCTTTAGCTTGCCCTTTAGTCAAAGGTCTCCAATTGGTCAACTTGTGAGCTGAAACCGGACTGGCAGAAAATCACGTTTATGCATCGGGGATACTGGAGAGAACAGGAGGTTCCATTTCTTCTACTTCCTTCCGGATCGTTGCTCCAGCTACTTGGACAGCGGGCATAAAGAGTGCCGCTGCAAAGACAGAATTTATGCCATTTTGCTGAACATTAAATTTCCCCCCACTCCTGCGATTGTTTTAAAATATTTTTTTCCGAGAGCTCCCAGTCGAAATGTTTTCCACGAGAAGAGAGTTTTGCACAGAATGACAGATGGGGGACGCGTAGAGGGACCCTACAGAGCCATAAACAAGGAGAGTGAGAGAGAGAAATGGAACGGAAGCGGGAACGAAGGCACGGGCGGTGGAATAGCGGCTCTGACAGTAACGGAAAGGGGGGCTTTGTGCATTTGTTATGGGTCCGCGACCAAAGACAGACACTGCAGAAGACTGGGGCAGGGGGGAAGGGGGAGCAGGAGATCGTGAGTGGGGTGTTTCAGGGGCAAAGCATTTGAAGACGGAGTGGGGATTCAGACCTGGGGTGGCTCTGAGACTACCAATGCACTGTAACTGGCTGCGGAGAGCGCCAGCGTGGTGTACGCTGGACTCCGCTCAGGGAGACCTGGGTTCAGACTCCTGAACAGCCATGAAGCTGACTGGGTGGCCTGAGTGCAGTCACTTTCTCCCAGCCTAGCCTACCCCTAAGGGCTGTTGTGAGGATAATGTGGAGGGAGATGGGAAGCATGCACTTTCTTCTCTCTCTAGATTTGTGGGGGGATACAGATGAGACGCAGGGGAGAGAATGGGGTCTAGGAACACCTGCCTCCGGTGTGGACAAGCCTGGTCTTGGGCAAGTTAGTCTCTCCCAGCCCCAGTTTCCCATTCATAAAAAGGGAACACCACCACATCTTTGGCGACAGAAACAGATTCAGTGTTTTGATGGAACTTACGCAACGTTAGTCGGGAACTCCAGGCTTGGCAACTAACGTGATGTCGCTTTGTTGGCAGTCCACCCTTGTCTGGTTCATACGTTGGTCATCGCCCACTTTGGCACCACCTCCCTCACAGGGCTGTTGTGAAGCCAAAATCTTGAAACAACGGAAAGCACTCTGCACATGCAAAGTGCTCTTAAGCCTCGTTACTGCCATCTGCTCTCCCACGAGAGACAACCAGCTGCGTTCGTGCAGCCCCTGTGTTCGGGGGGCTGAGTCAGGCATCTGAGGGGGGGGCCCCCACCAGCTCAACAGGGTCACTATTCTCAGCCCACACAAGGCACCTGAGAAGGATAATGCCAACACTAGAAGATTCTCCCATTCTTGCCGGTCGTACGTCCATCCCCCCCACCACCACCAGTCCCCCAAATCCTGGAATTGGTGCTGCTACTGCTGTGCAACACACACTCCGGAATAAGGACCCCACAACCACTCGTGTTAAAAGAATTAATCAGGGGGATTTATTGAAGTATCAAAGGTGGTTAAAAGGCAGACATAGATATTTACATATATATTAACTTTCGGGCACGGGGGAAACAGTCTTGGACTGTAGAGAAACAAGCCCCTATACACTCCCGACCCCCAGTTATATATTAATTATTATATTTTCCATTCTTTTTTTTTTTAAATCTCCCCTTCCAAGACACAAACAATATAAAATAAAAACCGCGAGTCAGAGACGGACACAAAAATCACACATCGGTTTCTTTTGTTTTTGTTTTCCCCAGACGAAAGACAGAGGGACATAGGTGGGAGAATTCCAGGGAAGAGGGGGGTTGGCAGGAGGAAGTGAAAAGAGGGCGTTACTGGCACAAATGAGAAGTAACTGAGAATTGCCAGAAGTGGAGGGGGGCAGAAGGGAAGCGGGGCGGGGGGGGGGGGACACAGGTTTCAACAATCCCTTTGTGGCAAAGCACAATACCACCCAGGGTTGGAGTGGCAGCCGCCCCTGGAGCGAGGATGGAGGAAGCTGTTCCCCAGCCACAGCAGCCCAGAGCGTTCTTCTGTCCCCTGAAGCATGATGCAGCCACCTCTGGGGTGGGGCGGCTGTTTGGAACAATGGCTCCTTTGGCCGTTCCTGCAACTCAGCAGCTGCCAGAGTGGTTCATATCATCCGGACAGGACCAAAACAGACACTGAGCAGGGGGTGCCTGTTACTGAGCATCTGGAACACCTCCACCCCATGGCTCTTTCGAGGGAGACCAAGCGGAGAAGGAGGGCAAGGCCAGAGGTTTGTGACTTACACCAGGGCTGACCCTCTACCAGGTTGCAACCTGTGCTGAAGGCAAGGAGGAGGAGCTAAAACTGGCCACGGTCCATCTGCAGGCGGTAATGCATTTTAACGGATGCACATTTTTAAAATGTCTTCCACCCGGCACTGCAGGTGGCTGAGGGCCCGGCAGAGACACCGCTGCGAAGTGCGGGCAGAGGGGCAAAGCGCGAGGGGGGGGGCTCAATGCACCGCTGGGCTCCGCTGCCCCCTCCCTGGCCGAGCACGTCACATAACAAGGACGACAGAGACAGACAGAGACACCCGCTTCCTTTTCCCCCCTCCCTCTCCCTCCCCAAAACTATCATGGCTTTGAAGGAAAAAAAGGACACACCGAGTCCAGCCTGTGTCTGAAGGCCCAGCACGGCCCCAACCGCACGACCTTGAAGGGGAAGCCAAGACGTGGCCAAGAGGGATCCGTGGCTGGAGGCCCTGAAGACAACTCAGGACTCCTTACAGCACAAGCCTATGCATTGACACTCAGAGGTAAACCCCACCAATCCCCATGGGGCTGACTCTCAGGAAAGCATGTATAGGATTGCAGCCTCAGCCACGCCCAGACCCGGCCGATTCCCTCCACAGGGCTGGAAATAGACCCGAGAGGTCCCAGCTCCCAGACTGGCGCTCCACCAGCCACCTTCCCAGAATCCCCCAGGGCTGCCCAAATCAAATATGTTCGCCCCATCTCCCTCCCCAGATATTTCGAAACTCAGTGCTAATATCTGGGGGTGAAAAAAAAAACAGAGCCAACAAGCCACAGCCCCTGCGAGGGGCTGGGTCCATGTTGCGATCGTCCCCCCAACACTCAACTCTTGCCACCACCACCCCTGCTCCCCTTTGCACCGTCCATCTCCCTACTTCCCACAGGGCCACCTTAAGCTATTTACAGAGAGACACAGCCCTCCATGTACCTCTGCCTCTCCCCCACTCGAGGAAAAGGGGTACTTTTGGCTGTCCCCCATGATCTGTTTTATGGAAACAGAGCCACGCACGCACACACACACGCACACAAAACCCCTTCCCCAGAATCACAGGGCATCTGCTTCAGAGGGCGGGGGCAGCCAATGGCAGGAGGTGGAGCTTCATGGCTGTGGGAGGGGCTACAGTCCTCGGTTTCAAAAATAAAACCGAAAAAGTGGCGGCCACGTGTTTCACACACAATGGAATTTTTTTTTCATTTTTTCAAGATTTTTTTTCTTTAAACCCAACTCCCTCCCCCCCCCCACCAGGCAAGAGCGGCAGCTTCCTTTTCTATAAACCCCCTTTCAGCTCCCCCTCCTCAACCGCTTCCCCAACATTCCGTCCCCGACACCCCTAAGCCCACACCCCCTTCCCCTCCCCTCCCCCGGCTTAGATGAAGAATTCCTCCTTGCGCTTATGGCCGTCACCGCCGTTGAGAAAGGCCTCGCGGGCTTCTCCATGCTCGTCTAGGCCGCTCGCCTCGTGCGTCAGGTAGGAGCCTGTTAAAAAACAGACAGAAGAGAGGGCACAGATGCTATAGGTGGGCATATAACGCCCTGGAACAAGCCCCATCTCCAAATTCCGCAGGGAGGCTCCAATCCGCCCAACCGCTTATTCCGAGCAAACAAGCAGGGAGTGAGATCTCCACTTTGGTGCCCCTGTATCTTCGTAATTAAGTTTGCTGCTTTGTGAAAAATTAGTTTTGAAAAGTTTACAAAAGCTATTCAATCAATCAATCAAAATACCTTTACTGGCATAACTTTATTGGCATACCTTTATTGGCATTTGACTGTACAAAAGCTATTCGATAATATAAATTTTTATCTTCATTTTTTTAAAAGGCTCTTTCCCAACATTCCGTCACACTCTAGCGTGACCAAGAAAGAACACCGCACTGTTTTGCCGATATGGCTGGGATCTTAGCTCCTCCCGTTAAATTTTAGGGGCTGTTGTCTGGGGACTCAGCAAGGAAAGGGTGAAGTTGACCCTCCCTCCGCATGCTGGAATCACCAGGGGCAGGCGAAGGTAAGGGACCCGAGGGGCCCCACATGCCACATGCCCCCCTTTCACAGGTGAACCGCTCCGATGTCATTCCTCCTTCCTATGGGCAAAAGCGCTAACCTGGAAAAACACCGTCTCTTTTTCTGCCCCCTCCTGAGATGGTGACGGACCGGAGGGGGAGAAGCAACTTGCAAGGAAGGAAAAGAAGAGGACAGAGAGAAGGGAGAGGGAGCCAAACTCTCTGCTCCGCTCTTCTCCCCCCTCAAACCTGACAGGCCCTTCGCCAACTCGTTCTATGCAGCCGTTCTGGGGCTCTCGGTTTTTGCCCATATGCCACTTACACAGAGATCGTATCTGCCGTATGCGCCATGGGAACAAAGTTAGAATATATTAACACTCCCTGGTTCTCGGATGCAAATGGGGATTCCAATAAAAGAAAAAGCCCCTCGTTGCACCTTTAGCAGATATCGACGGGCATAAGCATCCACAGTCCACTTCTTCGGATGCATGTAGCCAAAAGTCCTCTCTCAACATACATACATACACACAAGGGTAGAGAGCTCACGAGATACAAGAGGTGCGGCCTCTCACCTTTCTGTACGTCGTGCCTCTGGCAGTTTTGGGAAAGGGAGAAGCAGGCTGCCTCTTTCTCCTTCTCCCTCTGTCTGGTGGTGCGGATTGGGTCCAGAGGGCAGCAAGGCAGAGGGCTAATGGAGGGGGGGTCTTGCCCAAGAGGCAGGCAGGCAGGCACACGCACACGCACACACCAGCAAATCTGGAGCCGTTCACAGCAAGATGGAGTATCCACCTTCTCGCATCCTGCCCGCCCCCCCCACACCTCCCATATCCAAAGGGGAAACATTGGGGGAGAAGATGGGAGAGGTGGCGCTCCTACACAGGGCCCTCGCCACCAACACTCCCCTCCGTCCATTTCCCCCAATGAGCTGGTTTTAAGTCGTGCTGGGCCAACAGTTTCGGAGTCTGAATTTTCGCCCGGCTTGGGGTGAGGGAGACTTGGGGGGGGGGGCCAAAAGGGATTCTCCCTGTGTTTCGCAACAGCAGTGGCAGCAAAGCCCTCCCCCTTAACAGCCACCCATTGCCAGCCTCCAGTTTTTCTTCTTCAATATGCCCCTCAAAATGATGCTCTAGAAAGGCATTCGGAGGAGGGGGGGGAAGAAACAGCAGCTGCCAGGCGACAGGAGAAGCACCGACTTTGCCCCCCCCTGCAGAAAAGTTGTCAAAATGTACCCCTACAAATGGTGAGACCTCCCCACAGTCAGTGCTGGTGCAAGGAAGGCCGCTAGATGCCTTGGGGCAAAGCGCTATACTGGGGGCCCCAGCGCAACCCCCAACAGTGCAATTGGTGCTGTGGCTACTGCTGGAATTAGCTCACCGGTGTCCACCCTGGCCATCCTCCGAACCCCCACCCCCCCGCTCACAGTGACGTCATAATTCCGCCTTCACCACTGCTGCCGTCCCCCAGATCCTGCAGACCTCCCTGCCACCCCACATCCTGCCCATTCCCAGGCACTGACCTTTCTGCCGGATGGAGCACCAGACCATGACTATGAGCACGCAGATGACAAGGAAGACCAAAAGTGCCAGGATGCCCCCAACTATGGCGTAGGGCACTGAAGTCTGGGCCTCCACGACAGCCCCGGGGTCTGCAAGGAAAAACAAAAGATCAAGACGAGGCAAACCAGGGCTGGGACGTCCTCCACAAGCGTCACATGTCGATATGCAGGTATCCGCAGTTCCAGTCTCTGGTTGTCCTCCTGGCAGCAGCTGGAGGTGAGGAATCAAGTGCCTAAAAGTGGGGTCTTTCAGCAGAAGACCCCACAGATTGGACATTGAAGGCAGCGCACAACTTCCTACAAACACCTGACTGAAATCTTGCACAAACACAAGCAAAAAAAATTTTTTAATCCTGCATATAGAAAATTAGAGTGTCAAGGAGGAGGGCTCTAGTTCACCCTCTCTATTGTGCTAGTTTTCTATGTGCAGGGAATTTTTTAGAGATGTAAACATACACACACACGCAGCACAGAGTGAGCTGCCTATTTCCAGCCATGGGAGCGATCTGCATATTCTAGGCTGAGGCAGGGAGGTGGAACCGTGACAGAGCCGCAGGGTTGAAATCGGGGGAAAGTGGAGAGCGCGCGCAGGGCGGCTGCACTGGCTTACCGTAAACCACCAGCACGTACTGGTCCGACGAGCGGCCGTGTTTGTTGGCCACTTGGCATGAGTAGGTCCCGTTATCCAGCATGCTGAGGCTGGGGATGGTCAGCACCTCGCCCTCGACCAGGGCCCGCTCCGGCAAGGATTCGTTTGCACGGCTCCATTTGATCTCTGTGGGGCTAAGGGGCAGAAGTCGAGACAAACAGGGGTCAAGCCCGATTCCTCTCCCCTTCCATGACACCCGCCTACATGCCCCTTGGCAGCCAGGAGGACCCCCCCCCTCCCTCCCCCCCAGCCGCTTCCTTCTTTCCCTTCAAGGTTATTTGCAGCCAGAGCTGCCAGGCCCAGTTGATGAATGGGACACAGAGCCGGGCAGTTGGATCAAGGGGCGCTCGAGTAATAACTCCGCTCGGGAATTGTATCCATCCGTCAGACGGGGCAGGGCGAGAGCGGCAAGGAGGCAAGGACAATTTGCCCTGGCTGGATGGCGGAGCGACGCAGCCCACATTTGCAAGAGTTGTGCAACCGAGGGGAATTCGGCAGGGGCTTCCTTTTGTCCAGGCAAAGCAACAGGAAGGAAGGGAGAAACAGAGCCGTTCCAGGGCACAGGCTCACAGGAGGAAAGCAGCCAGCTGTGCCAGGGATCTGCTGGATTCGAAGAAAACGGTAGAAAACAACGGTCTTCTTCACCAGATTCGCTTGCAAACCTATTTTCAACAGAGCTTGTGAAGGAGTCAGCGTTTTTCTATCGCGGCCCTGGTGTTGCAAGCGAGATGCGCTGCTTCAACCCTTGCACAACTCCTTCGCTCCTCTGCTGGTGCCTCCCTTTTTCTTTTTTTTTTCTTTTTTTTAAGATCCAACCACACACTGCATTTGTCACACTCTGGCTAACCAGGCCCGGAGCATTTTTGAAATGACAGACGGCGACAAGCCGAGCCTGTTCCCCAGAGGCGAAAGTGGGACGAGCCTCCGCGGCACAAGCGGCGATCCCTCTTGCAAATGGCCCCGTTCTGAGGAAACAATCATCTGTCTCCCGCACAAGCCTCCTTCCTCTCCCAAATCCTGCCTCCCCAAAAAAGATGGCTGCAAGGCACAGCTCTCTCACGCGCCAGTTTTTGCCGTCCATTTGCTGATTTGGATTTCCAGCATGTCTTGACCCAGAAGTTTAGAGTGGGAGGAGCGAGAGAGGTGGATGGACAGACAGAGGTCTCCCTCCATCTGCCACCTGAGGCGACAACCTCATTAGGCCTCATGAGGAGGCCGGCCCTGGGTAAGGCGGGAGAAGGAGATGTGCGTCACTCCTTTCCCCTGTGCACAATTTTGTATAAAGAGCAGACACCCCACCCCACCCCAGCTTTGTATTTAAACAGGGTAGACTACTGGAGACAATAAATCTGGCTACCGGAGACAATAAATCTGGCTACCCTGTCACATCTAGTTTGACCCTTGTAGACCCCGTCATTTATGAATGACTTGTTTGCTAAAGTGCAATGACACACCAAGGATACATCCACACTGCAACCTGCTCCTTCTCCCACCATCAATTGTGCAAAATATTAGGGCTGTAACGTTTTAGCTAATCAGTGGGTTCAATTAAATCGATTAAAAACCTTTTGCCCAATTATTAAGAGGCATTCCTCCTCTTCTCGCACACAGGAGGGAATGCCTCTTGTAAGAAGAGGCTGCCTACTGAGATATCCGAAAGCAAGGAAAAGATGTGGGGGTTTTTTTTCCTTCAGAACAATTCTTTTGACTGACATGCAGATTTATGCAGCTTCATTGAAGATTGGATTAAAGCTCACATTAAAATTGGCAAAGTTGTTTTTTTAAAAAAAAAATGAGTGACAGTCCTGCAAAAGGTGCCAACACTTCCTCGATTTGCAGCATATGGTTGGGTCACAAAATCCAGCTTTTCTTGGCACAGCATTTGGATTTTTAATTTGAAAATAAAAAAGGGTGAGGGATCCATCGCCCTTCCTGAAAGGGCAACAAGGCCCAAGGAAACGACAGATCCTGTGTGAGTTTCTGTGCAAAACCTTCTCCCTCCCCATCCAGCCACAGTTCTAATTATGGCTTTTCCCCATCCTGCGGAAGGACTCACAGCGGGTTGCCATTGACGGCGCAAGTCAGAACTAAAGTGTCTCCTTCCCGCATCACCCCTTGGGGGGGATGAATTCTGGCTGTGGGCGAGTCTGGGGAGAGAGGGTGGAAAGAGACAGAATAAACACCTGGCCACAATACAATGCAACGGCTTACAAAGTAAAATGACAGCTCTCTCTCTCTCTCTCTCTCTCTCTCTCTCTCTCTCTCTCTCTCTCTCTCTCTCTCTCTCTCTCTCTCTCTCCAGCAAGGCTGGACAATTTGCAAGACTATTAACAAATGCTTCCATGGAATCCAAGTGCTTATAATCTCTTGAAATGAAAGTCTTAACTGCACCTGCAACCAAAGTTATAAATATTATTTTACCTCCCCGTTTGCTTTCTCTCCCCCCCCCCCTCCTTTCCTAAGAGACTTCACTAGGGAAGGGAGGCAGGGCTGGGATACACCGCTGGGACTGTTTGCCCCCGTGTCTTTGTAGCATCCATGAAGGGAAAAACAACAGCCTTGAAGACAACTTTAAAAGAAAACAACGCTTAAAAAATAATAATCAACGGACGCTACAAAACGGATGTATTGCCGGTTTGGATGCAAGCGTAAGGATGAGAGGAAGGCACTCGTTTCGTATGCAGAAGGTCCTGGGTTCAATTTCTGGCTTCTTCAGCTAAGACTGAGAAAACCAAGAAAACGGATGATACTGATCTAGAGGAACCAACAGACGGCCTTAGTAGAAGGTGGCTTCATATGAAATTGGGAGCCCCCAATCCTAGACTGGCCACTACCTTACACTGGCTCTCCTCTTTTCCTCTGAGCTGGCAACTGTAGCCCTGAGCACCAGAAGCATACCTAGCACCACTGGTACCCAGGGCAGACCGCTCCCACCGCCCCACCCTTGGCTGCTCGAAGCCAGGAAGGCCAGGTCTACCCGGAATTCGAAGCAATGCATAGACCTGGCCTCTGCCTTGAGATCCCCCACCCCCTGGGGAGGCCAGGTGTACCTGGCATTCCACCCCCTTACAGCATGCACCCGGGGCGGACTCTTCCCCCCCACCACCCTTGGTATGCTACTGCTGAGCATACGGATTTTTGATCCTCCAGAAATCGTATTTGACCAGAGGACACAGCCCAAGATACTTTGCGGAAGGGCAGAGAAAACGAGCCCCACAATGTGTATTTTGCACTGCCCCTCAACCCCAGCCCTCCCAGTGCCAAATCCTCCCCCCCCCCAGTGCTCCTGTCCCCCCCCCCCCAGCAGTCACTTACACTGTACATCTAGAACGTACTGCGTCTGCTTCCGCTGCCCGCGCAGCGCAGGGTGAGTCGCCTCACATGTCACAATGCTGCTGTGGTCCTTGCGGTCCACCCGGAAGCGCACTGCGTTGAGGATGCTCCACACTTTCCCATTTTCTTGCTTGCTGGTCACGCCTGGAACACACACACACACACACACACACACACACACACACACACACACACACACACCAGCCCTGGTCAATCCCACCGAACGTCTGCAAACACCCCTTTCAAGCAGAGTTGAGGAGACCTCGATGGGGCCTTTTTTGTTTTTTTAATTTTTAAATTACATACAATTACACCCCAACCACAGTGCGCTGGAAGGATTAGAGCGTAGAATATTACTCCTACCAGTCTCCAACACGAGCTTATTAAGATCTTATTCTCCACACAGCCCACAGTACCAGGTGAAGCCCAACATCCCGCTTTGGAAATTAAAACCTTCCAACACAGCCCCCCAAAAGGAACATCTGCTTGAAGGCAAATTTCAAAAAAAAGATCTATTTTTGAGAAGTTTCCGTGGGGGGAAAAAAAAGGAGTAGGAGGCTAATGATCCAGTATGTGTACGTGCTACAGTCAAAGAGACATATGGATGCCACCTCAGCCGTCCCACATATTTGGAGATGGCAGCCCTGAGTGGGGGAGACACACACGTCCTGCCCCGTCACAGGTCTCTAGCTGAAGTCAGCCTCCTCGAGCAGCAAACAGCCAGATATCCCAGCCTCCAACTAACTAAGAACCAAACTAAACTTGATTTTAATACTGTCAATGGCCCCAACCCGGTTTGCTTTTTTTTTCTCCTCCTGTAAACAGCACATGGGGGGGGGGGATCTAGAGCAGGACCATAGTAGGGGTATGGGGTGGGGCTTTGATCATCCCCACCCCCCACTGCAGTCACGATCTGGAATACCAACCATGTGCTATTTGCAGAAGAAGAGGAACAGGCTAAGGCAGTGGTTCCCAAACTCAGAGGTGCAGCTCACAGGGGAGTTGCGGATACCAGCCAGGAGAGCCGCGGATACCAGCCAGGAGAGCCGCGGAGTGCCACGGAATAGTCTCGGAAAACAGTGCAATGCTAATTGGCAGGCATAAACATAAAGTAATGGGGAGCCGCGGCCAATGGTCGCCAATGGTTAAGGGAGCCGCAGGTCGAAAACGTTTGGGAAACACTGGGCTAAGGAAACATTTTTTCCAGGGTCAACAGCACACACAGAGGTTTGATCCAGATCAGGACCATGATTGGGGGGGGGGGTGTCTAGACAAGCACACCAAGGCCAATGACCCTTATCTGGCCCTATCTGCCCCCAACTACGGTGCTCATTCGGGCCCAAACCCTCCTCAAGAAAGAAGTCCCTGGATCCCGGCCTCCCAGAGGCCCTTTTACCTTTCAGTTCTCTCCGGTCCCGGTACCAACGCAGGGTGGCAGGTGGGCGCGACCTGGGGACGATGCAGGTGAGTTCAATGTCCCCTCCTTCCACCGCCTGCTCCTTCACCTCCACCAAGGGGTTCTCTGGTGGTACTGTAACAAACAGCAGCAGAGTTATGGGCCAGGCAGCCATGTTGCCTTTAATCAACGCCACTTTTAAAAATGGAATCCACATATTGTTTTGTTAGAACTACCTGAACAAGACCACTTTTATTGACACATCAGGGCTTTTCACAATGGCTTGTGATAAGAACATCAGAAGAACCCTGCTGGATCAGGCCAAAGGCCCATCTAGTCCAGCTTCCTGTATCTCACAGTGGCCCCACCAGATACTTTAGGGAGCACTCACACAAGACAACAAGATATCTGTATCCTGTTGCCGCACCCTTACATCTGGTATTACTAAGACCAGGAGGTTGCTTATGGCTCATGGCTTGTAACCTGTGATGAACCTCCATAAATCTGTCTAATCCCCTTTTAAAGGCATCTAGGCCAGGTGCCATCACCACATCCAATCCTGTGGCAAGGAGTTCCACAGATGAATTACACGCTAGGTAAAGAAATATTTTCTTTTGTCTGTTTTAATACTCCTTCAGCTCATTTTTAGTGGATGTCCCCTAGTTCTAGTGTTGTGTGACAGGGAAAAGAACTTTTCTCTCTCCACTCTCTCCATCCCATGCATAATTTTATACGTCTCCATCATGTCCCCCCTCAGGCGCCTTTTTTCTAGACTGAAGAGCCCCAAACGCTGTAGCCTTTCCTCATAAGGGAGATGCCCCAGTCCACTAATCATCTTGGTTGCTCTCTTCTGCACCTTTCCAGTTCCACTATATCCTTTTGGAGATGTGATGATGGTACCTTGAGTCCCCCACGCCCCCTCCCAAATTTCTGGCTAAGGGCCTGGTGGAAGATTAGACTAGCCATCCCGATTTCGTTCTAGCTGTTCACTTCTGAAATTGTGCGTCTGGGTCTCCATTAATAAAATACACAGGGCTGTCGTCTCTCCTCCTTCACAAACCCATCGGGAGGTTGAGGCATGCGGTGGCAGAGACAAGGCAGAGCATACCCAGCACCGTCAGGATGGCGATTTGATGGTGTGTGTCTTCTGTGTACAGCTGACAGAAGTAGCCCCCCTCATCTTCCAGGCGGGCGTTGGAGAGCACGATGCGGACTTGCTTTTGGGTGAATTCCACCAGCTGGAAGCGCTCGTCCTTCAGGGCTGCGAGGGGAGGTAAAAAAGTTGGTCTGTGAACCACGGAGGTCAGAAAAGGATCCCAACTTCCCTTGCAGAGGATCTGGGGCACTTTTTTCCCCACCACTTCCTTTCGGGACTTAGGGCCCACCACAACTGGAGACAGGATACTGGGGAGTGTGGAGCTACATCTAGTCACTTTGGGTGGGAGCAGGTCCTCAGAGCAGGTCCTACTGTTAGGCAAGGTGAGACCGCTCTCTCAGACAGACAAATTGGGGGGGGGGGGTTGTACCTCTGAAGGTACTGAAGTGTAATCTAGGACATATTTAGCCCAGACAGACTGCCATTCATCAGGCATCAAAATATCAGGGAATTTGCTGGCCTCATCATGAACAATTCCCTTGCCCAAGCCAGACTGGCTAGTGACCTAGTGGTGGGGCAGGGGACTGAAGTCTGCTTTTGCAGTCAAGGCACATGGTGTACTTCCCGTCCTTGCTTTGACCGGAGACATTTGCTCTGTAGTCACCTCTTGATTGGTGGCCATTGTTCAGTTGTGGTGTGGGCTGTGTAGTTGGGTCACCTGTAGGGGGAGCCACTGAATAGATGGTTCAACCGCTGAGCAGAATGCTGAATGGATGACTTGTCTACCCTCTCCCATCTCTATGGTTCTATGTCTCAATCTGACTCCTCAGCCCAGTCCAGCCAACAAAACTAATGTCCCCGGAACCCAGTTACCCCGTGTGCCATTGAAGAAGAGTGTCTGGCGGGATGGGTTCTGGATCACGACTATGGAACCGTCGTACTGATGTAGTTTGCAGTTGATCTCGGCCTGGCCGCCCTCCGCCACCGTCACGTTTTCTGCTTGAACCTCCTGAGTTCTGGCTAAGGAAAGAGAAGAAAATAATGCTGCCTAAAGAGTGTGCATAAGAGAGGATCTAAGCTTTATTTGAACTGCGACTCCGCTGGGTTGAGTGAGCGCCAACACACACAAGCACCTATTTCCAATGGGTGAAGGAATGAAAGAATAGGTTCCCCCAGAGCATTCATAGCACCCGGACAGCGAATATTAGAGATGTCACCTGGATGTACTCAGTCTTGCCATTTTCCTCTGCTGTTAGGGGAGAGCGCTCCTGAGCATGTGTGGAGTGCCCTACCCTCATCGCTAACTACAAGCAGAGTATTATATCCGATGAGAGAGCAGATCGGAGGGCGTTGGCTCTCAGAGGTTATTTCAGCTCAAATACTTTTGTTGAAAAGCATATTCCTAATAATATGTGAGCTATAGTCATTCTTGCTTTTCCAGCTCCATCCTCTCTCTTTCCCTGTCCCTCAGACTCCTCCTCCGGATCTTTTCTCTGCACCATTTCCTCTTTCGATACGACTTTGAGCCCTGCTTCGTTTTTCAAAATTTGTCCCTCTCTCACATCAAAGGACTCCAGTCAAAAACAGCCGGAAATTCTGGCTGTCCTGCCCCTTCTGTGACATACAGTCCTTCTACCTGCCTAGTCCCTCTGTGACATCAGAGCAACTCAGCCAATCGCTGCTAGAAGCTTCCCCAAAACTACTATAAAATATAGTGCATTAGTAATGTGCCCTCATCTTCCCCCTTCACTTCTTCAATTCTATTGTTGCACTATTTTTAACTTAACAAGACCTAGGCTGGCAACGATTGGCTGAATTGCTCTGATGTCACAGAGGGCCTAGGCTAGGCAGAGAGAAGGACTATATCTAAGCACCTCTTCCGGTGGCACACACTGAAATAGATAAGCGTTAGTTAGCCCTGCCAAGCAGCTGAAAATGGCTTTTCAGTCACCTCCAAGTCTTTTCATCCTAAAACCAACAGCTCCTTCTATCGCAAAGAGTAATACGACGACACCTCTGCGAAAGACAAACCCATTATTCCACAGAGTCATAAACTATGGGATATTGCAGTAATGCAAAAGCTAATAAAAGAAATGTGAGGGGCTACAGGGGGAATCCATTTAGAAGCAGGGGCATTTGGGACATATGCAGTAGAAAAAATGACCAGGCCTGGGAAATATCAGGCTAGATATAGATATACATGGCATAGCTGTATATATGTCAATTGTGTTCGTTTATACATTTTTGCAACTGACTAAGAGATCTAGGACTGAACGCAGCCAAGGTTTCATGGTTGGGCAGTGCAATTCTATGCACATTTACTTGGAAGGAAAATCTCACTGAATTCAACAGGGCTTACTCCCTAGTAAAGTGTATTTAGGTATGTAGCCCTTGTTTACATATTTATCGCCCTGAGAGAGAGAGAGAGAGAGAGAGAGAGAGCGCGTCCAGAACCTGGTCGCTCCCTTGGGACCCTGATCTTACAGTCTGCGTAAGGTCCGAAGCAATTCCTTGCTCCTTCTGAGCTTCAGGTCTGGAGCTGGAGAAGGGGGGGGGGGGTGTCATGGTGTGACTGCAGAAGTGTTCCCTGCCCCCCCCCCCTCCAGCTCCAAGCTTGGGAGGAGGGCTAGGATTAGTCATGCTCAGCAGAGGAAAGCGGCAGGCTCTTCATGGCGAGCAAAAAATGTGGAAACCTGTGTGTATTATTTGCACACAGATATGAGGAACCTAAGCCTTCTGGTCAAGTGGTGGTATCGCGGCTGCCCCGCTCAGCGCCTAGAGCCCAGTGTTAAACGAACGCGGAATCGTAGGAGCAAAACGGTAATAGATTTAATAAGATTCGAAGGGCTGTAAGCCTTATCCGCCGCACAAAAACGCCAAGAGCTGCCTTCGACGCCACGATCTACAACCCCGCACAATGCAAGCTTTACATAAATTGAGCTTTACATTCAATACTTATCCAATGCATTAATGAAAAATATTTTTTTTTCTTTTTAAAAACATGGGAGTAATTATAATCCGCTCACGCTGTGGCAATGCAAGATGTCAAACCCACGAAAGCTGCCATATCCTGATTCAGACTGTTGGGCCATCGATGTCAGTAGATAGACCCAAAGGATGTGGGTCTCTCGCGCATCCAAGAGGCAGGGTGCATGGCAGGATGCTGCAGTGGTGAGATGTCGGGTCGCGCTAAGAGTGGAGAGACCTAGGTTTCGGTCCTGATTCAACCAAGAGGCAACCTAGGTAGTCTGATGGCTGAGACACACCAAGCACGTCCGCGTTCGTCTCGCGTGCGTCTCGCCCAGTGCAGCCAACATGCCGGAACGTGACGCTACAAACCCCAGGCGCACCAAAGAAAGCCACATGGAGAAGGGAAGACATTTTGCCCCGCCCCCTCTCTTTTAGCCAATCAGAATCATGACCTGACTCTATTCTGATTAGCTACCGCGTTTGCTCTGCGTCCTGCCCCCACAGTTCAAAATACGGGCTCTGATTGGCTGAACGCGGCACAAATCAGGAAAAGAACAGCGTGGGCCTACGTTAAGTTAGCGCGAACCAGAACGGGCCTTCCAGTGCCTCTCAGTGCTCCTGTGTGTTCCGGCCGGAGGTCAGACACACCAGACAAACGCGGGCACCGTTGGGCGCAATGCATGTGGACGCGCTTAGTGCGTCACAGCCTTGAGGGTCTCTCTCTACACAGGTTGTAGGAATAAAATGGGGAGCGAGGAAAACCTTGACTCATTTGAGGAAGCTCCCTATGTCCCTATGGCAGTGTTTTTCAACCTGAAGCTCCCTTGACCCTTGGCGACCATTGGCCGCGGCTCCCCATTACATTATGTTGATGCCTGCCAGTTGGCATTGCACTGTTTTCCGAGAGGATTCCGTGGCACTCCGCGGCTCCCCTGGCTGGTATCCACGGCTCCCCTGGCTGGTATCCGCAGCACCCTTGGGATCCCAGTTTGGGAACTACTGCCCCTAAGCCTATCCAATCACCCTGACCTCGAATCACAGCAACCTGACCTGCTGCTGACCTGTTCTCAGGACATCCTCCAGCCGGCAGACCCCCTCACAACGGCTCTAGTCAAGCGTGTGCTCCTCTTTGCCCGTGTGCTCTACAGAAGCATCGGTCCAGTGTCCTTATTACAACGTCCTTCATGCCATTTCAAGCAATCCGTGACCAGGGCAACGTCTCACGGGAGAGGCACACTTCAAACAACATCCCGACTCAAAGGGGCCGCCTTAGGCAATGGATGTTGTGTGCTAATACACATGGAGGCAGAACAGGGGGGTGAATCTGACCCACAGGGAACAATCCACTAGGATATACTCCTGCACAAGCCATACTAAAATGAATGGGATTTACACAAGAGCATGTACTCCTCGTTCTAGGAGTGCGTGCACAGCACTGTCTTTTCGAACCAAATTCTCAGCCTGGCCTCACCTCGTCAATGGCTGCATTAATTGCAAGGAGCACGACCAGAGCTGTGTGCGTCCTTATTCTGCACTTAACTCTTCCCCTAAGAATTCTGCAACAAGAAAAAGCAAAATTCTGCAACCGGCATATATGATGCAAATTAAACACATCTGTACAATTTCCTACATTTTTTTCTTCAACTGTTCCGCACAGTTGCTGTCTTTTTTTTTTTCTAGCACGGATGTCAAGCCCCATCTTGGCACACAGGAGGATAGAAGACTTGAAGCCAGTCGGAGAGCTATTCTGGCCCAGAAAACACTCCCCTTGTGTTTTGAGAGAAGTCTCGGAGCGGTGGAGGAATGAGCAGAGATGAGAACAAATGCACAGCGAAATCACACAGGTGCAGAGACAAGAGATCACAGAGGCAAACGCTGAGACACACAGAAAATGCACAAGCATGAGTGCTCTCTCGAACATACTTAGTGAGGTGAGAATTTTTTTCATGCCAGTCTCGAATGATTCCTCAAAGCCACGTGGCACCTAGGCACCACCCACACTCATCTCCCGCCTGTCTATCCAGCGTCCGTCATGCAGAGAAAGGGGCACAGTCGATTCCCCAAACATTCACAATGCAACTTTCCTTCCCCATGAACATGGTTTCCTGCATCAGAGCAGCAGAAGCTCCCGTGTGGATATGAGCAGATTCACAGAAATCTGCCACTTTTTCCAGAGGCCAAAGAGCCCCACGTGCCCCCGGAAAAATTAATTCACAGACACATTCCTCAGGATCCGATCCATAAATTAAAGGCCATTTTTAACATTTGCTTTTCCCGGCACACAGACTGAAACCACACACAGAGAAGCCAGACCAAGAGTGCCCCAGATGCACATATTTGTATGCTGCCAATTGTCGAAGCACGACGGAGACATCCGTCAGGGCAAGATGCTCCCTCGCAGCACAATACTGTGCATGTCTAAGGTAAAGGTAAAGGTATCCCCTGACAATTAAGTCCAGTCGTGTCCGACTCTAGGGTGTGGTGCTCATCTCCATTTCAAAGCCGAAGAGCCAGCTTTGTCCGAAGACGCCTCCGTGGTCATGTGGCTGGCATGACTCTCCTTGCCGCAGCGCGTAGCATGCGGCTAGAACACGGAGCGCTGTTTACCTTCCCGCAAGCGGTACCTATTTATCTACTCGCATTGACATGCTTTGGAACTGCTAGGTTGGCAGGAGCTGGCCAAGCAACGAGCGCTCACCCCGTCGCGGGAACCGAACTGCCGACCTTTCGATCGACAGCTTATGGTTCAGCACCCATTATGTCCAATGGGGCTTACTCCCAGGAAAGTTGCCACACACTGGGAGATTCCCAACAGAGAGAAGCAACTCCTCATCAGCACCTGGTACAGCTGAAGTGGTACAGCCCAAGAAAAGCTTGACCACACGATTTTTCAAACTGTGTAAACTAATTCCAGGCAATTCCATTAGCATGATATTTCTATCCCATTCTCCACCCACCTGGCTCCGAAAGCAGCTTACAATTAAAACAGAAAAGGTACAAAACAATTCGGGGCACGATGATGTGTGTGGGAAGGAGTCTACTCTGGATCCTGGAGGTTAAGGAAATTGCGCCACCCCCCAAGATTCAGATCGGAGCAATGACTCACAGGGAAGGGGGGAAATCAACCTTTCCCCCCCTGCACCATTTCCCCACTGAGAGCCATTTGCTCTCAGTGGGGGCACAACATGTTGGGGGCAAACAGCATATTCGAGGGCACAGGAGAGTTAAACCCTCCATGTGTCACGGTCATAAGAACATAAGAAGAGCCCTGCTGGATCAGGCCAAAGGCCCATCTAGTCCAGCTTCCTGTATCACACAGTGGCCCTACCAGATGCTGCAGGGATCTGATCCAATTCCATCTAACCCCCACCCCGCACACACAACTGCTTTCTGCCCCCCCCCACACACATACAAAGGCATCGACAGACTTCAGTCCATCTCAGAACAACACTTTCTACGTGACATGTAGTTTGGCTGCAGGAGGAAGGAAGATGTACGTTGAAATAAACAAACAAGCAAAGATATGGAGGAGGGCTGACTGGAATAGTCAGAGACAGGTAAATGTCATTTATATATGCCAGTGGTGGACAGGGGAAGTGCTATAGTTTCATGTACGATGCATTTCTTCTCCTCTTCGCCCCAGCCCCCATGCACCCCCTCCTGCCTGTTGGCACCATCTTCTCCCCCTCCCCTGCGCACACGCACACACTCAGAGTTCCGGGCTGGTTGAAATTCCCGGGGACGCATTCCAACCGAACGCTTCTCGCTAAAGGTCAGGACTTGAAAAGGCTGGCCCATCCATCAGGGCACCATGCCAGGCAGGGGCTGGAGAATTAACCCCACTGCCGCAGCGAGTCCCTGGGGCTGCCAAAGCTCTGCAAGCAATGTGTGCTACAAAGATCTGTCCCTCTTCCTGTTTCCTCCACATCAAAGGGCATTGATGTGTGGATTCGGTTCATCCGATCCACACCAGGCATGCGCTCTTCCCCCCCCCCCATTGGCTGTCTGTATGGGAGATGGGGGGGGAACGGAACCAGGATGGGCTGCCTCTCTCCCAACACCCCAGGGTACATGGTCTGGACTCTGCCTCTTGTACCGCATCTCACCTCCTCTTTCAAGCGACTCCTCCTGCACTTCAAGTTCGGCACCAAGACAACAAGGGGAGGTTTGCCCTCATTTATATATACTGTATGTCTCTCCCATGCTCTATCCCAAAAGCTCAGGCCAGCTAACAATAAGTTGTGCAAACCCACTGCAACGGGGCTCGTGCTGGAGAACGTTCGGCAGATTACGCCCCTTTGGGACATTATTTTATTTTTTATTTTCACATTTTTATACCGCCCTTCCTCCAAGGAGCTCAGAGTGGTGTACATATTTCCTCCCCTCCTTTTGTCCTCACAACAACCCTGTGAGGTAGGTGGGGCTGAGAGACAGTGACTGGCCCAAGGTCACCCAGGAAGCTTCGTGGCTGAGCAGGGATTTGAACCTGGATCTTCCAGGTCTACGTCCGACTCCCAAACCACTACACCATCCTGGCTCACCATTACTTGTTGCGTAAGCAAAGAAAGGATATAGCTTGATGGAAGAGAGTGCGGGTGGTGGCAGGGCCAGAGGAACAGGCAATATCAAAATGACGTGTCTAAATTATCCCTGCCTTCTGAATAAACCAATGTGCGGTTGGGGTTAAAAAAAAACACCAAAAACCCAAAGCCGTTTTGCTGGAAAATTAAACATCGATGATCAGCAAAGCTCGTTTCACAAAGCTAGCCAACAGGCAAATGTTAATCTATTACACAGACTAATACATCTCTTGTGTTTCTTGGGTAGATTTTAAGCTGCTGCAAGAACACACGCTCCAGCCAGCATCCGCAGCGTGGGGACGTAACGGGTCATATTCAAAGCACGCTCAGGGCCGGCCCACCCATGAAGCCCAGGGCGGCAGTTGCTTCAGTGGCAGGTTGCTCAGCAACCTCCACCACCTCCTCCTCCTCCCCCCACTATCTGGATACACAAAGGAAGGGGAGAATGGAGCAGAAAAGGAAGTGTGGAGGAGAATGGAGACACTCTAGCACGCCACTCTACTCTCCTCCAGCTTCCTCTTCTGCTCCATTTCCCTTTTCCTTTTCAAATCCAGGGAGTGGGGGCAAGAGGGGTAGTAAAGGGGGGAGCTGGCCTGTTGCAGGGTAAGGGAGGGGGTTGCGCTTGGCATGTCACCTCACGTGCAGGAGGATCTTGAGCTGGTCCTGAGCACACTAACCGCATTCACACAACAACAACAACAACAAAAAGTTGACGTCTCTTTCTCATCCATGTCTGCAGGAAAAGCAACCTTCGTTGAGGCGGCGCTTCACAAAATGAAGCACTGTTTGCCCTTGGGTTGTGAAAATCAAAATGGCAGACACCTCATCATCTCCATGACAGGAACAAACACGGCTGCTCCTGGGGCAGCACAAATCGCACCGTCGGAAGTCAACCGATCTGTTTAAGAAATAAATAAATGATCCATGGAAAAAAATAAGACTGCCATCCTGCGTTTTACTCTCAGCAACAAAAATGGCTGCCTGGTGATGGAAACCTGGGCAAAAGCTGCCCTCTAGCCTCGTCTCCATCCATCCACCACAAAATGGCTGCACTTTGGCCCTAAAGACATGAACACCCTCACTCCGAGTCCTCCTGAAGAACAAGCCTGGACGCTCCTGGGCACTTGACATAAATACAGTGTCTCATTCTACCTGCATCTCCCCCCAAAAAACTCCACACTTGCTCTGTGGCGATAATCATAGTGGATGGATGAAAACGTGGCTGCCATAGGGACTGTGTGTGCCCAAAAGGACGGGGGTAGGACGACGTCTCTGGCAGGCAGCCATAGTTCCATGCCAGCCATTGGGAAGGAGCTTAGCTTTAAAAAAGTGCCCCCTCCCTCCCTCCCTCCCTCCCTCCCTCCCTGTATTCATGATATTCCTCAGCTCAGCTCAGCCCCTCAGCGGCAGGCAGAATGCATCCCTTCATCCCAGAGCTGAAAAGGGGTCAACCTCTTAACGCAGTGGAGGAAGGAAAGGTTCAGTCAGGACTCAGCAGTTTTTGTTCCCAGCCCCAGAAGTGTTTGGGGCCCAGGTTTCCTCTGCCTTTATGCAACATCAAATCCCCTCCGGTAACATCCTGAATTTGTGCCCACTCACGGGCACTGTGCAAGAGACTATCCTGGCAGATCGCACCCCCTCCTATTTACTTCCTAGCTAAATTTATACACCACTTTTCCCCTTAAAACAGTGGTTCCCAAACTGGGAGCTGTGGATACTAGGGGAGCCGCGGATACCAGCTAGGGGAGCCGCGGATACCAGCCAGGGGAGCCCACAGAGTGCCACGAAGTCTTCTTGGAAAGCAGTGCAATGACAATTGGCAGGCATCAACATAATCTTATGGGGAGCCGTCGCCAATGGTCAAGGGAGCCGCAGGTCGAAAAAGTTTGGGAAACACTGCCTTTAAAGAACGAAAGATATTTATGATCATGAAGGCATTGTTTAGATTTTCTTTTTTCGGGTGGCACCCCATCATGTCCCTTTCTCCTGTTCAGAGATTATCCTGAACATAAAAAAAAGGAGGCAGGGGAAATCCGATGGGGTATAGAAGAGTTCTCGCCTGTCACCCCAACCCGAGCCGAGCCTTGCTGCTTTGCCCACAGGGTCCACCCACTCGGCCTGTGCTGCGTCTGCAATCACACACACACCCCTCTCCCATCTGTAGTACACAGATGGGCAGAAGGTCATCTGCGCTCTTTGAACGCGAGTCTTCGGGGAACAGAGGCTTCTCTCCTGTGTTTACGACGGCTGGCTCGCTACGTGGGATGGAGGTCGGCTAATGCCTGGGCTTTGGGCCGTCAGATCTTCCGGCTCCTTCCTGCCCTCTGCGATTCGACAGGCTTGCCCTAAGCCCTTGGGATAGCACTGCCCGTACATCAAAACAACCCAGATCAATACATTAAGGGAATAGTGTTGGGGGGGGGGGAGAGAGAGAGAGAGGGCGTTCGCAGCTGTCCCTCTGCCTGACTGTAAAAGGGAACAATGGGTCCTGTTCTGTTCTGGCCTCTGCTCCATCCATCACTGGAAGTGTTTTGTCGGGCAGCTGGCATCGCACTTGCTATTGGGGCACGTCCTGGCACTGAGTCCCGACCCCCTCCAGCCCCTGATCTTGCAGATGCACTTACAGTGTAGAACACAAGGCAGAGGCATCCAGAAACATCTCTCCCTTTTGCCTGCAGAGACTTGCCCCATAAAGGGCTGTTCCACCCCCCCCCCCACACACACACACACACACACACGCTGTAGTCATTTTACGTTAGGTCCAGCCATTCCTCTCAAGCTCCACCCATTTCACAGAACACAAAGAGTAACAAGGTTGGAGTTAAGCCTAGCAGGTCCTCCTAGATGCTGCCGAGGGCAGCACTTTTGGCCAAGCAGCTGCTGCTGCTGCTGCTGCTGCTGCTGCTATTATTATTATTAATAATAATAATAATCTTCAACACCATTCTTAATAACCACACAGGAGCCCTCTCAAGGTCTTGAGAGGAAACCCTGTCACAGCTGGGTGGGGATTCGATCCCAGGTCTCCCTGGTCCTAGGCCAATGCTCTCATCACAGCATCACATTGGCTCAAAGGCATGGAATAGGCCAGGGGTCCCAGAGGGGAACGACTGAGCAGCACAGCACCTGCAGCTTGCTGGTCTAGTTAGAGAGAAAGGGGGCAATGCATGGGTCAGCATGCCATCTTCACGTTTTGCCCAAGGCACTAAAACGTCTCATGCCGTCTCTGGCTAGCAGGTCCTCACAGCTGTTGCCTGGGCCACACTGCACACTGGCCCATGCTGCGGCCATAAAATACTGGCAGGCGTCCCTCGCCCTTAATGGGCCTTGGAAGCGTCCCTGGATTGAGACCATCTGCTGCCCTTGGCCACCCCGGCTGGCGTTCAACAGGCGTCAGATGGAAGCCGCCATTATCCAGGGTCCATGCATGGTGGCGTGTGTGTGCGCTTTTGCGCACGTGGTCTAGCACGCAAACGGATAAGGAAGCTGGCGCTGCCCTCCCTCTCTTGCACGTCCACACTGCAGAGGATCCTGGCTAAAGTTTGAACGCTTTTAGCACACAAATGCTTCCAAATGCCCTGTTTGCTCGACACTGGCTGCTCCTTCTCTGTTCTGGTTTATAACACGAGTTTTTTTTTTCTCCTATGACCACAAGCGTTGGATTATCTGAACAGGGAGGTTCTGAAGAAGAGAAAGGCAGGGGCGCTGTCAGTGGTCCGGTCATGCAGTAATGAGGAAAAAAAATACTCTGCATATGCTCAGATTCGTTGCCTTTAATTATGGCTTTAGGGATGGATTTGAGCATTTAAAAGCTACGTTCCGACCTCAAAACAAGATTTGGTTTTGTGGTATGCAACTGGGCGAGGTTTGCTGATCTAATATCCTTCCCGCAGGGGCTCTTGGCATTCGCACTATTGCTCAAGGAACACACACACACACACACACACACACACACACACACACACACACACACACCACAACAGCATCCATCAACAACAGGACTACACAACATTTGACACCGATCCAGACACACCTACAGCCCAGAGCAAAATGAACATTCTGTTTTTGTCGTCTACCCATGAACTGCAAGACTGTGGCAGGCCGGGGTGAGGAAGGCAAAGCTCCTCAAAGACCGCACTGCAAGGCTGGCGGGCTGTGCTCTGCTGAGCATGCAGGCCTGCTGGGCAACCAACCAGAAGCCAGGCAGACACCAGTGACAGTTGAAAATGCTGTCCACTCTCCAAAGGCTGTTTCTTTCTCCCCCACCCACGCATAATTTCCAAGCATCATAAACTGAAGGAGGGAGTTCTGCCCCTCTTCAGGCTGGTACTATTTTAAGTATAGCCTACACGCCAACTCCCAGGTGCTTTCAGCGAAGAGAGAACGGTAGCCAAGGCAGTTTCGACGTGGTACAGCGTCTGGGGAACCTGGATTTGCAACTTCGACTGCCAGTAGGCTCACTAAGAAGATGGGGACAAAAAAAAAACACCAACCAGCCCAACTTGCTCCTGTGCCGAGAGAGAGGAGGGCGAAGATTCTGAAGTAAGCAGGTGAAACTTTAAACATGGGTTGCAGAGCCTGGTCTGAAGGCCACCTTGAGGCAGCCACCTTGCTGAAGTTTAGCAGATCTGAGTCTACATAAAGCCCGATTGGGTGACCCAGGATGGAAGAATGGTAGAATATGGATGAAACTGATCGGTACACACATGCAATGGCCTGCTAACTGCTGTCCCAAGGACAGTTACAGGATCTGGCTCAAAATTTGGCACCTGAACTACTACTGAAGATGTGGAGCATCCCCTTCTTTCTCCGCCCGCCATGCTCTGCGCTGGGAAGTCAAGAGACTTGCTGTGACCTCTTCAGCTAATAGAGGAGCCTGGCAGGCCTCCCGGAGGAAGGCATTTTGCAGAATCGGTGCCACTACCAAAAAGGCTCTGCTCTGTGTCCTAGCGGGTCTTAAATGGAGAGTGCAGAGAGGCTTGTATGGGAGTAGGCGCTCCTTAAGCTTTGCTGAGTCAGGACCATGGGGAAGCTGAATAGTGATAGCCAGCACTTTGAATTGGACCCAGGGCAGCCACAGCCCAAACAGGCATAACTTGTTCTCTATGCCCAGCTCCTGAAAACAGCTGCAAAATTCGGTACTCCAGCCTTAGAGCCCATACTTATTGTAAGGGTAGACTCCGGATTTAACTGTGCACGTTCAGGTTAGATGCATTCTCTCTCCATTCCCACCTTTCCAGGCTAGGAGCAGCTGTGCTCTCTTCCTTTGCATCCACTAGGAATTCGGCGGGGAGGGGGTCAGATTATCTGGCATCTGTGTTTCTGCCCGCTTCTTTGTCAAACCCCATCCCTTTTGCTCTCTCCTATGCCCAGAATTCTGCGATAGCCACATTGCATAATATCTGCAACCTACGGTGTATTTGCTGTGCGTCGCTGTGCACCAAAACTTCCTCTCCAGAGATGGCTGCATACCGTATATCCCCAACTGCCCTGCTTACACTTGTTCAAAGAATGCCTTCCCAGGAGGAGAGGGCCAAGGGAAGGAGAAAAATGTGGTGGTGAGGAGGAGAGCCATACACCGTGACCCGGGTCAGCAGAGAGCAGGGAGCACTTTTGACCACTCCGGGCCTGACCACAGATCAGCGCTTGGGATTTGATTCAGCAGAGAAGTCTTGGCTGCACCAACTGCTGAACATGAGCCTGCGTTTGCTGCCTCATTAGCCAGGCGCAGCCCACGAAAGCAAAGAAGGAAGACACAGACAGGCCGGGGAGGAGGGAAGAGAACAACCGCCTTGAGTTGATGTCTTCTCCAGAGTTTGGGGAATGAGGAGGAAGAGGAGGAAGAGGAGGAGGAGGAGCAAGGAGAGGGCACAGCATGAGCATCCGGACAGGATCCCCTTCAGAAATCAAAGCAAAGGAAGGGTCTCTCTCTAGACTACACAAAAAAAACGTAGTTGTCGGTCCATTAAGAAAACAACAAAAATTCCAGAATACTATTTCTTGGTCCCAGCAGTCCTTGGCACCAAGGGAAATTGTCAAGAACTACAAAAAACACCCTATACTCCATCTCAAGTCTTGGGGGAAGAGTTTCCATCATGTCCCTCTTTGACTATTCCTACACACACACACACACACACACACACACACACACACACACACACACACACACACACACACACACACACACACACACACACACACACACACACACACACACACACACACACACACACACACACACACACCCCTTTCCCCTACAACATCCAGCCTTAAAGAGAGCTCTGGAGAACTCAAAAGCTTGAAGACAACTTCTTGGTGTTTTAGTTGTTCTGAACAAAGGCAGGACCTTATTTGGAATTTGTCTCTCCAGACTAGTCGTTCCTAGGGGATGGAGAGCCTGGGTTGCTGGTCCAGAGAGTGAGAAGACAACTTCCAGAGTTAAGGGGTGAGCCACAACGACACAGGGCAACCAGGTTTAATTGGGAAATTGATCAACTAAAGAGAGGAATTTTAAGAACATCAGAAGAGCCCTGCTGGATCAGGCCAAAGGCCCATCTAGTCTTGCAAAACTACTTGCCTTCGCTGCACCCTTGTTTCGCCTCTGCTCTAGCCCACTACTCTTCTCTCCTCCACACTTCCCTTTCTGCTCCTCTCTCTTCCTCCTTTTCAAATCCAGGGAGCAGAGATGGCAGCTGTCACACCACCAGGTAAGGAGGGAGACCATTTAGCCTTAGGTAGAAGGAGGAGATCTTGGGCCGTTCCTGAGGGACGCTGTATCTTTTCTACTGAGATGGGGGAGTTAGATCAATAGGAGGAAGGGAAAGGATGAAACAGGCCCTCCTCCCACTATTCCTCCGTTCAAACTGGCAGCCTCCTGCTTTTCACTCAACATGGGGGGGGCTGATGCAGGGCCCATGAGAGGGGGGTAAAGGGAGTAAATTGTACCCGGGCCCAGGGTCAAAAAGTGGGCCCAGAAGCCAAGGGAGAGGGCCAAGAAATTTCCTGGGATCTCAGCTGGCCTCATGGAGAGTGAAAGATGGAAGCCAGGCTAACCAGGAGGCCAGGTCTACCAAGCAAGTAGACCTGGGCACCACACCAGGGAGCCTGATAGACGTGGCCTTTTCCAGCTGTTTTGCCCCTCCCCCTGTGAGAAGGGGCCCAAAAGAAACTTTGTACCCCCTGATAAAATTCCTCTCAAGAGGCCCTGGGCTGATACCCCGAATGCTGTGTGACCTCCGACATGGCACTTGCTTCTCTAAAGCTGCAATCCTATACTCTTTCCTGGGAGTAAGCCCCACTGAACCCAATTAGACTTACTTTTGAGTAGACATGCCAAGGACTGTGCAGTTAGGCTATTTTAATTCTGGCGTGTTGTTGCAACAAGGAATGAAAAAAAATACTGTGTGTGTGTGTGTGTGTACCATATTGTCCCAAGTATAAGACGCACCTGATTATAAGACGCACCCTTAAAGTTTGGTGCTATTAAAAAAAATTAATTAAATCATTGGCATTAAATTGCAACAGCCTGATTATAAGACGCACCTCTAGTTTAAAAACTTAAATTAGGAGAAAAAAATGAGTCATACTCAGACCAATACGGGGTGTGTGTGTGTGTGTGTGTGTGTGTGTGTGTAAATAAATAAATAAATAAATCAAAGATGGCTTCTCATTATTAAATTGTACATGTTCTTGTGCTTCCTTCAGCAAACTAAACAAACAAAATTACAACCTGCCTCTCTGATTGTTCAAAGCGATTCACCACAAGAGGGACACCAATGAAACATCCAAGTTCACCAACAATTAACTCAACCCTAATTAAAACAGCCACTGAAGAACCGCCTCTCCAACGTAAACTGACGGCGGCTCCCAGAGCAGCACAAATCAATCCCAGACAGGTTTGCTCACAAATAAAGGCCGGGGAGGGGTCACTGGGACTCTGGGCCAAGCACATAGTGTGACACAAGGGTGGCCAACCTTCCACCAGGAGGGCCTCTGCGTTCTTCAGAGGTGTGTAGAAGACAGACTCTTGGCAGCCGATGGTGCTGCTAAGGCAGCTGCACCTGCTGAAATGCTCTCACCTACACAGCCATGAAAGGGCCAGGAGTAGGCATACCATAGTCCCGGATACGGCCGGGACAATCCCGGTTCAGGAGCCCAAATCCCGGGCTCCCGGCCGGTCTCCTGTTTGTCCCAGCCGTCCAGGACTGCCCCCTGCGGCGCCTTCATCTTCTTTGTTCAAGCCTACGCGAGTGAACTCAGACGCTTTCCAAGACCTTCCAGCCTCGCACACACTCGCGCAAGGCTAGAAGCACTTTCTGAGACATCACTGGGGGCAGGGACAGCCTCGCACATGCGCGTGCACGAGGCTGGGAGCACTCAGACGCTTTCTGAGTGCTTCTAGCCTTGTGCACGCGCATGTGCGAGGCTATGTCCCCGCCTCCAGTGACGTCATATTCCCACCCCCGATGACATCACTTCCACCCCCCTTGGGATCAGGGGGCAATCTGGTAAGCCTAGCCAGGAGCATTCATGGTGAAAGGTTGGCCACCCCTGGTGTAACATGCAGCTTGGCCCAGACTTGCTGTTACACAACGTGGGAGAGACGAGCAGATCAGGACTGTGGTGTTGAGGGGAAGGGACTTTAACACTCTTGACCCCCCACCACAATCCCAATCCAGATGACAGTTTTTCCTCCTAGGTAAACAACAGCCACAGGGTGTGCGATCGAAACTTCAGACACAACAGGATCAAAGGTCGAAGTCGTCGTCATCCAGGTGGTGGTCCCAATCCAGATCACCCCTCCCCTGCAGCTGCTACTGAGTTAAGAAAAAACAAAGGGCACCATTTATGTAACGTACAGTCTAGCCCTCTCTTTCTTTAGTACGTTTATTTAGGATTTACAGCCTTATGTTCTTTGAGCCTGCAACCCTGAGCACACGTACCCAGAAGAAAGCACCACTGAACTTCATGGGACTGTATATCTTCTCCTGAAATGTTCTATTGCAGTTGCCAACTTTTTTTCTAGCAAGGCTCCTGGGCCTTTTACCCCCCTAATTGAAGCTTTGCCCATCCAGGCTTCCGCTATTGAGCGTCCTCTCTGTCACATACATAGTTAAAGGCACAGGAGCCCTGTTGGAAATAAAAGCAGCTAGCAATTCTGCTCCAGATCCTCTGGCATGCAGTTTTTACCCCAGGGGTGCTCGCATTTAGGGTTGCAAACTGTTAAACCAAGCTCCTCTCTCGTCCCTTTAATGGCAATTTGATTGGCAGCAATCTGTAGGTGATCCATGTTTCGCTCTCGCTGCCATGAAATGCTTTAGGGACTGATTTCTGCACATCTAACCTCTGTTAGAAGCATAGGAGCAGGGCAGACTGTTCCTTTTTCCTGGCAACTCTATTTCAATTTGGCAATAACTCCTTGGAGGCTGCAGCTGAGAACAAGACTTCAAGGGCTGCCAGGGGAAGAAGGAAAGATTCGGAAACCAAACTTTTACATTGGGAGTTCAGGTTTGCTACTTGGGGAGGTTTGCACAGTTGCCAACTTTTTTTACCGGCCTTCCTCCTGTGCCTATAAGGGCAGCGTGACAAGCAAAAACTGATGCAAGTTACACTTTTCCTGGCATGGAGTCAAAGCAAGGGAGAAAAGCTTTGCCTGCTTAGTTCCTGTGTGTTAAAGCCGATGTTGCAAGACAGAAGAGCAGTGCCAAGGAAAAAAGGTGGCAACTCTAACAGAGGCACCCACACAAGGCTGCTATTCTTGCATTCGTGGTAACGTGTTCAAGGCAAGGCTATCAAGCTCACCTGTTTGTTTACATGCATTGGGGTCATTCTAATCTACATTCGCAACTGATAGTGGGAGGTGGTAGTTATAGTGGAGTAAATAAGAAGTCATTAAATCCAGAATTAAAGGGAACGGAGGATGAGGACTCAGCCATCTGAAGAGACTAGCAGGGGGGAGTCTATGGTGAAAACAAACAAGGAGGAGGAAGGGGGACGGGAGGGCTGAGGAACATTTTGTCCCCTTAAATCCCTTGATAATTTGTCCCTCCTCCTTTGACATCATAATGGGTTACCATGGGAATGGCACTGATGAGTTTGATGCCTGTTGTCGCTGGAAAGTGTGCATGTGGGGGAAGGGAGGGGTGAGGAGTGGGGGGGGGGGCTGAGGTCCATTTTGGCCTAGCAGGGATGAGATTGATCCAGTACTGGTGGGATCACGTAGCAAACATCAGCACCCCGAACCAAGGGCTGGACACGAAGGAGAGGGGAGGGGGGCTGGCTGGCTTTCCAGAACTCCCTTCCATCAACAACCCTTTTAGGACTGAAGCAACAACACCCTTGTTCAAAACAGACCCATCTTCTTGTGGCCCTACAGATCTCTCCTCCACAGACAGGTGAGCTCAGCTGTGCGCATCTCCCCAAAGCCAGGGATGCTGCCAGGCTGGCGCGCCAGGGCGCGATCTTGATGTCATGCGCCGCTGGCCAGGATGTCTTCAAAGCCAACGTTTCAAGCAGCCCTGCCGGGGGGGGGCGCAGACATCTAGGGGACGAGGCCAGAGGCATCACTGTAGCGTGGCCCGCGGGGCGGAGGGCCCCAGGGTGACGCGCGCAGAAGGGTGGCGCGCGCGCGTCACCTCCCCTGCGCACGTCACCCAAGAGGCTCCGAGGCCAGGAGAAGGCCTCGGACCGTCCTCCTGGGCCTGCGCTCCTGGGCCTTCTGAGGAAGGCCCGCTGCGCGAACGTTATTTATAACGTGTTTAGCGCATGCGCAGACCGTTCCTGAGGGAAAAGGGCAGCGCTTTTCCCTCAGGAATGGTCTGCGCATGCGCTAAACACGTTATAAATAACGTTCGCGCAGCGGGCCTTCCTCAAAAGACCCAGGACAGCCAGCCGGGGAAGACGTCCCCGAAACGGCTGCAACGATTGAGTGTGTCGGGGGGGGAGGGGTCACTAGGGTGACATGTGCACCCTAGTGACGTGTCTGGACGAGGCTATCGGCCAGGCACAGGATTTGCATGCAGAGGATCTTCAGTTCAATCCCTGGCAGCCTCTTCAGATTGGGCTGGGAATGACCCTTGTTTGAAGAGCCCCTGGTCAGCGGCTGCCAGTCAATGCTGGGCAGACCAACAGCCCGCCAGCTTCACACGTTCATCCTTCCACATCTATATCCAGAAGTCGGAGGCGCACCCGACTCTGGCGGCACCAGAAAACACACTCTTGTACAATTCCCACCCAATGTTTAAGCCTTTAAAAGGGGATTGGACAGATTCATGGAGGAAAAGACCATCACAGGTTACAAGCCATAAGCAACCTCCTGGTTTTAGAGGTGGGTTTTCTCTGTGCCAGGTGCAAGGCAGTGACAACAGGATACAGGTTATCTTGTTGGCTGTGTGTTCTCGGAGGCATCTGGTGGGGCCACTGTGAGATACAGGAAGCTGGACTAGATGGGCCTTTGGCCTGATCCAGCAGGGCTCTTCTGATGTTCTTATGTTCATGTACTTATGTTCATGACAAGGGAACTCCAGCCAACTCCAGCTCTCCCATGAGTATGACAGACTGGTTTCCAAGCATGCATTTGTCTCATTCACACATTACATTCTGAGGTGTACCCTTTAAAAACCCAAGGTTGAAAGAGCACTACGCCTGAAGTAGACTTTGATTATACGGAAATAGCGTGCATAAGAAACGCTCTTTAATTCTGAAGAATTAATCTGGAGTCATTCACCGCAGCCGGGTATATGGACCGGAATCAGCACTATACATGAGGAACAAGCATCGAAAGCATTTATTTCTGCCACAACTACCATGACTGGGTGGGCGAACGAGGAAACTGTACACATCAAGAGGTTAAACAGGCACTTCCCTCCCAGAGCAAATAGTGAAGTGGCTCGAGACTGTGGTGATAAAGGGTTAAAGCCCCTTCCATCACCCTGACATGGTCCCAACCCAGACTGCCCTCCTCCCCGGCCACTGCTATTTAGTGAAGAGAAGTTACATTCGGGGCAATGCTGTATTTTTTTTTTTTTTATAAATGTGCAGTTGGGCCCTAAAAATGAGATCTCGGAGGAACAGAGTTGCCATACGAGAGGGAAAACGAGCCCACGGTTTGGAACGGGGAAATATTCGGGCCCGAAAGGATCCCACGGAGGCAGCCACAAAACAAGGAGTCCCTCAAGACTTTGGCACAGGAAGATGTGCAAAATGAAAATCAACAGGAATTCAAAGACACTGGAAGGGGAACCTTCGAGGATCGAGAAGTACCCCCGGGCTATAGGAAAAATGTGACGCACTTCAACCCTCTTGATCCAACCCACAGAGCCACTGGCTTCCTTTACCCCCCCTCCTCTCAGCCACAGCCCCCCCACCCCCGTCTCATCAGTGCAGTCAGAGTTAAGAATTATGCTGCGCTTTCTCTCCACCAACTCTGCAGCCAGCGCAGAATCTGCAGAGGTGGCAGAAAAAAGCTTGCTGCTTTCTCCAGAGGGAGAGGAAGCGGGTGACAGAGACAGAGAATAGTCCACTCCCATCACCACCCGCCAATTATAGGCCTGCTAGCAGACATTTTCTCCAGCACCCCCTCCCCACATGGCTTCGCCTCTTTCTAGCAAGCCTCCCCTCCACCCTCCCAACTCCTTTTTGTCCCTTTCATGCTGGGAACGTTGAGGACTGGGGAACCCCAATTCTGGGCAATTCACACAACCCTTTTCCCCCACACTTCCAGTGTAAGTTGCTACCAAGAGGGGGTCCCCAAATCCCAAAGCGGCCTTGCAGATCAGTAGGTGACTCAGGGCCCCCGTTTATGCATCATCCTTGGAGCTGGGCATCTCACCAACCCCACAATATACGACAGCTAAGCCCAACTAAGGCTGCAATCCTATATACACTTTCATGGGAGTAATTCCCACTGAATTCAATGAGACATATTTCTGAGTAACAAGCATAGGATTGCACCAAGTGTACATGAACATAAGAAGAGGCCTGCTGGATCAGGCCAAAAGCCCATCTAGTCCAGCTTCCTGTATCACACAGTGGCCCCACCAGAGGCCTCAGGGAGCACACAGCCAACAAGATAACCTGTTTCCCGTTGACACTCCCTTGCACCTGGCACAGAGAAAACCCACTTCTAAAACCAGGAGGTTGCTTATGGCTTGTAACCTGTGATGGTCTTTTCCTCCATGAATCTGTCCAAACCCCTTTTAAAGGCATCTAGGCCAGGTGCCATCACCACATCCTGTGGCAAGGAGTTCCACAGATGAATTACACGCTGGGTAAAGAAATATTTTCTTTTGTCTGTTTTAACTCTCCCTCCACTCAATTTTAGTGCATGTCCCCTGGTTCTGGTGTTGTGTGAGAGGGAGAAGAATTTCCTTCTATCCACTCTCTCCATCCCATGTATAATTTTATGTCTCAATCATGTCCCCCCTCAGGCGCCTTTTTTCTAGGCTGAAAAGCCCCAGACGCTGTAGCCTTTCCTCATAAGGGAGGTGCTCCAGTCCACGAATCATTCTGGTCGCTCTTTTCTGCACCTTTTCCAATTCAACTATATCCTTTTTGAGGTGTGGTGACCAGAACTGGACACAATACTCCAGATGTGGCCTTACCATCGATTTGTACAAGGGCATAATGATATTGGCTGTTTTATTCTCAATCCCTTTTTTAATGATCCCGAGCATGGAATTGGCCTTCTTCACAGCCGCCGCACACTGGGTCAACACTTTCATCGACCTGTCCACCAGCACCCCAAGATCTCTCTCTTGATCCGTCACAGACAACTCAGAACCCATTAGCGTATATGTGAAATTTTGGTTTCTTGACCCAATGTGCATCACTTTGCACTTACTTACATTGAAGCGCATCTGCCATTTTGCTGCCCATTCTCCCAGTTTGGAGAGATCCTTCTGGAGCTCTTCACAATCCCTGCTGGTCTTCACCACCCGGAAAAGTTTAGTGTCATCTGCAAACTTGGCCACCTCACTGCCTATCCCCGACTCCAGGTCATTTATGAATAAGTTGAAAAGCACCGGTCCCAAGACCGATCCTTGGGGCACACCGCTTTTCACCTCTCGCCATTGTGAAAATTGCCCATTGATTCCCACTCGCTGTTTCCTGGTCTTCAACCAGTTCCTAATCCACAAGAGGACCTGCCCTCTTATTCCCTGACTGTGGAGTTTTCTCAGGAGGCTTTCATGAGGGACTGTGTCAAATGCCTTCTGAAAATCCAGATATATAATATCCACGGGTTCGCTCGCATCCACATGCCTGTTGACCTTTTCAAAAAATTCTAACAGGTTTGTGAGGTTATATGAAATATAAGGGCATCTTCTCCCTCAGCTTTCCCCCTACTTCTGCTCTCCCCCTTTGTGTGTCTTTTTTTGTGAGCTCTTTGGGGCAACAACCTGTCTTCTCACTCTGTATAGGAGCACGCACTGATGGTGCAACAACAACAGTAATAATGATCATGAAAAAGATACTGATTTCCCCACAACAAAACCTGGAAGCAGAGTCTTAACATTAAGTACCATATAGACTGCTTGCAATATATCACAAGATACACTGCGGGGGGGGGGGGGGAATGGCTGAAGGTTCACCCCACACACACACACACACACACACACACACACACACACACACACACACACACGAATTCAATCTCGTTAATGCTGGGGTAGAGATTGCCATGGAAAAAAATCATCATTTATTTATATACCACCTATATCATGTCATGTGGAACACAAGGAAGTAGTCTTGCATCCAAGAGCCCCATCTGAGAGCAACATGGTGACTCCATCGACAAATTTGTCCACTGATTTCCAGGGGACTCACAATACTGGGCCTGTCTAGGACTTTTGCTGGGACCGCGGTGGCATAGTGGTTAAGACGCTGAACTGCAGACTGGAAGGTCGGCAGGACAGCAGTTCGAGACCCGAGTGCTGCAAGATAGAGTGAGCTCTCGTCTCCTGTCCCAGCTCCTGCCAGCCTAGCAGTTTGAAAGCAAGTAATTGCAAGGAGATAAATAGGTACTGCTGCGGCGGGAAGGTAACAGTGTTCCGTTAGTCATGATGGGCACGGAAGCGTCTTCGGATAGTGCTGGCTCTGCGGCCTTAGAAACGGAGATGAGCACTGCACCCTAGAGTCAGACACGACTGTCTTTCGAGCAGAGGAGACCTTGACCTTTACTAGAACTTTTATTCTATTCCTCTGCCCTTTGCTAAGAAGTCACACCTCTTCATTCAGAGCGTGGCGCTGAGCCCTGTATTAAAAAGCCCAAGTACCGTATTTAAGCTTGGGTAGTAATTCCCTCAGCGGAAATATTTTGAGGGCCCAGTAAGAAAAAAAAGCTTTTCCCGGCATGATGCCAGAACAGCTGATGCTATCGGATCATAAACACGAGACAAACACTTTTTGTTGCAAAAGCCTGAACAGTTGCCTTTTGCAAGTGCTAAATTGCTTCAAAATATGTTGCTGACATTCCTCTGCTGGTCAGCAGATAAGGTGGATTCCAGGGAGGTCAATGGATGATGTCCGGGAATAATTCATTTGTGATTGGTTGCTAATGGCTGAAGTGTTGGCCATCCCCTTTATTTTCAGGATCTGGAGCTCAGAGGTTGACAGCCCCTGGATATGGAGGTTTCATTACTGGATAATATAATGTAATAATAATAATATACAGTATTTATATACCGCCTTTCTTGCTCATTGGAATTCTCCAACTTTAATCCAAGGCGGTGTACATGGGCAGGCTTTCCTAAACCCCACCCCCAATGGGGTTTTTTATAATATATAAATGTCCAATCTTTCATGAACAGCTACATTCCAGATGGTATCCTTTTGCAGTCTGGCCTCTCCACTGGCCATCGCCTTCCACACTCTGCCGACGCAGCTGGCAGCTCTTATCTCTCCTCACAGAGGCTTTCACAGCTTTCTGTCGGTGGTGTGTCTCGAACTTGCCATTCACCAATCTTCAGGCTTGCAAGGTGGTAGCTCTACCGACTGAGCCAGACCCCTCTGATCAGGGCTAATAGCTGTTACTAGACCAATTATCTTTAATATACTTTGCAAATCCATCCTTAAAAGCCACCTAAGGCCCAAACTCTACATTATGAGGAAGGTGGAAATTGGGCCTGAGGTTTTTTGCTTTATTTTTTTTAATAGTGAATGGCGGAGGGGGCACAAAGCAGGGGGAACTATGGCAGGGCGGGGGCTTTAAAACTTTGCGGCTAACACAGTTCCAAACTGGATTAAAGGTTGATTTTTTTTCTTTCTTTCAGTAAATAACACAAGAGGGGGGGAGTTTGCACAATCAGGGTGATGATCTCTCCCCCCCCCCATGCTATTTAAACAATAAATGCAGTTTTAAAAAAAAAAGTCCCAGGTCAAATTGCACGTTGCTTGTAATGTGGGCCAGGCCAGGATTCAGCCAGATGGCCATTCTTCATAGTTCCTGCCTGTCATAGCACTGGAAACCCTCCTCCCCGGTGGGCTTGGACTCCCTACAGCCCCCCCACCTCGTCTGGCACTGGAAAACCACCCAATCAATCAAACACACTGTGGATGTGCCCACTGCAAAGAGCCCTTGCCTCATCTCAAGACCTGCTATCTCGGACTCCCACCTGGGCAGTTCCACTGTGCATTTCGGATTCTGCTCATTTCCAAAATAACCGGCTTTTGAAAATAAATAAAATAAATCTCGATTTCACTGCCATGCCATGGGCAATTCTGCACACATGTATAATGAATCAGCAACTGCCAGCCCAAAATAGGTACTGCTTGCCAGAGGTGAGATCGCTTGTGTGATCTCGGCCCTATCTGCCTCCCCCATGGTTGGGAACGGCGGCCAAACCACACTCCTAAAATGGATTGCCACCTTTCCCCCCTCCCCTTTCCTTTTCTTAGCCAGGCTTCTGTGTCATGATTGTGCTACACTCAGCCAGCTGACCAGAGAATTGTAGAGAATTCTGCAGGGAAGTCGTCGTCCCCCTCACAGAACTACAGCTCCCAGGATTCCCTTGGGCAAAGAACCAGCTGTTACACAGGTTTTAAGCCTATAGTGCAGATGTGCCTTGTATGAAGCCGGGAGCCTTGGTTTAAAAGGCAAAGTCTAGGCCGGGCATCAACACCCTCTTCAGATTTTCTGCACATTCCAGTTGCCATCATCTCAGCTCCCCCAAAAGGTCACCCTGCGGAGAGAACAGGGGAAAGGAAGCCGGTGGTCTAAGTGCTTCTGCTCCGGCCTAACTAATTGCCAAGCTCTCTCATCATGCCCCCCCCCGCTGCACCCTCCCCGCTCCATTCATCGGCAGCTAATCACGCGTTGTCATAGCGACCAGCTACCGCTATTTGCATACCCCTGGCACCGTGCCATGCTGTGTTTGACTTCCAATAGGGCCTGTGAAGATGTGGGGGGGGGGAGAGGGGACAAGTGCGAGAGGCCCAGAGAAGGGCCGGCTCCCTGCTTTGCAGTGATGCAATGCGCGAGTGGCACAAGGCCTGATGCCGGGGAACGCGCCAATTGTCCCCGCAAATCATTTATATTGCCATCTAGGGATTTTAACTGTCTCAAGGAGGGTGGCTCTCTCTCAAGCATGCCGTCTTGTTCTGGGCAGACATTCAACAGGCCAAGCTTCCCCCCCCCATCATCACCGCAATCTTCAAACTGGGAGAGGCTCAACCTGCTGGATGCCTGCCTAGCATGCAGCTGTTAAGGCACAGAAGCTTTGCTGGCAACCCAAGAAGGACCGAACCGTTATCAGTTATCCCTCCAGCACCCGTTTAGGAGCATCAAGGGCACGAACGAACTCCAACGACAAGTATGGAAGCATGCGGCAGTTGGTCTTCCGGATTAATTAACGTAGAGCACAGGAGCATGATAGGGTGTGGGCGCGGATCGCACATCGAGGGGTTGATTCCAGTCAAAGACCAACGCTCCAAATTTGGCTCTTGATACTAGGGAAAGTCGGCTGGGGGAGCAAAGTGCCTCATTACTTTGAGACACTACATCCTCGTTCTCCCCCCCCCCCCCCGACACAAAGGCAATTAAAGAAAAAAAGCTGTGGAAACCTACAGAAGCCAGACGGCATGCAAGCTAGAGTGACACAAAGGACGAAAGCAAAGAAGAAATTCATGGGGAGCGGGGGAGAGAATGACCACTTTCTCAAAGGTTTGTCACTAAAACAGGTCCTGTCCAATCAGACCCAAACGCCCACCTATGCCAGCATCCTCTTCCGGCCAACCGGAAGTAGTCAAACTAGTAGTTAGGGGCTGCGGTGGCTTAGTGGTTAAGACGCTGAACTGCAGACCGGAAGGTCGGTAGGACAGCAGTTCGAGACCCAAGTGCCGCGTGACAGAGTGAGCTCCCGTCTCCTGTCCCAGCTCCTGCCAACCTAGCAGTTCGAAAGCAAGACATTGCAAGGAGATAGGTAACCACCTCGGTGGGAAGGTTTGCGTTAGTCATGCCGGCCACATGACCACGGAAACGTCTTCGGAAAGCGCTGGCTCTTTGGCCTTAGAAACGGAGATGAGTACCGCACCCTAGAGTCGGACACGAATGGCTTTCAAGCAGGGGAGACACTGACCTTTGATAAAGGTGCAAGCAAGACCAATTAAAAAAGAAAGGGGCAACCATGCCCCAGAATAACCCACATCATCATGTGCTACAAGGCAGCTCGCCTGCACTTCAGGGTTCCTGTGCAATGGTCTGCACCCAGAATGAATGGCCCCCTGCATCCGCCGCAGCCCCTCCTCCCCCCGTCAAGGTGTTGAGAATCCGCCTGCCCCTCTCCGTCTCTCTTGGCATTGTCTCCTCACCTTTCCAAAGCTGGGGCACCGGAAGCCATCACCGGCAGCCAGCGCACCGAGCGCTGTTGGCCTCCAAGGCATCAGGTTGCAAATTAAGCTGCCCACCTTCCATTTACAATGAAAGCTGGTTTAGTCAAACGGCAGGTCTGATTGCTGGGTCGCAACCCGGCGCTTCGCTTTGACCCTTTCAAGCGCCTGATTAAGTGGGAGATGCGACCGCCACAGCTTCTCTTGTCCATTTCCTTCCGCAGACCTTTTGTCCGCCCTTCTCCCCCGCTGGCTGTAGCGAGCAGGACTCACGGGGTGCCGCACAGGAGGCGCCAGAGACGGACAAAAGAACCAAGGAAGAAATGGACAGGAGGGACAAAATTCACCCCTTATTCAGTCGTTTTAAAGCACTAATTGACAAATGGGGCACCCAGGTTGGTACATGAGGGTGCTGTGAGAGAGATGCGTGTGGGCCATGAGAAATAACTTTACAGGGCTAAAGGAACACGAAGTACCCACCTCTGCAGGAGGATGTCCACTGCAACTCTGCACGAGTCACCCATTGGACACTTCAGGGGGTAAGTAGTTCTCCCATGTGTCGGCAATGAGCGTGATTAGATCATTTGCTCCCTCCCAGTGCAGAGATGCAGAAGAATTACCTGCCTTCGGAAGAGTTCTGACTGATGTTTCTGCGTGAGTCCCTGTTCCAGTAAGAAGGTGTGCTCAGAACAGCGACTGCTAGGGAAACTTGGAAGAGCCAATTCATGCACTTTCATGCTCTAAAGTGAACCTCTTGGGAAGGGAAGGCAGAAGGGTGTGACCAATTTTAATTCAGAAAAGAAAAATGTATTTCCATGATCACATGTCTGAAGAACGGCTGCATAAAAGGAACTGAGTGATTCTTTACAGTGAGACTACATCTTAACAGCAGCGGAGGGCTGCCAGGGGCGGGGGGGGGGGGAACGGCCGCCGCGGCTCACATGTTTGGTCCACCCGCCCGCCCAGGCTCCTAGGAGCGCTATCTATGCCGGGGGGGGGTGTTTCTCGCCGCAACATGGCAGGGGCGCCACCGGTGGGGGCGGTGCTTGTGCCGCAACGCGGGCAGGGTGCTGGAGAGGTTAGCCTCGCATCTCCATTTTAAGTTCATGATTACACCTAACGCGTGCTTAATTTTTCTGTATTAAATGGAAGGCATCGGGGGGGGGGGGAGAGATTTGGACTGGGACTGTGCCGAGGGCAAAGAGTTCGTCCCGGCCATGTCATGGTCCCAATCCAGATCGCTTCCCTTCTGCTGCTATTTAGTAAAGTTAAGCTCATCAATAACGATATGCTTGATGCAATGTGTAATCAGGCCCTAGGTTGCAACGAAGGATTACAGAGAGAGGTTAAAAAAAAAAAAGAAGAAGAAGAAGAAGGAAAGAAAAGTCAGATTGGCTACCCAGGCTGGCCTAGGGCATAATACTAACTCACGCGCCCCACAAACTGGCCATGAAAGCTTTCGTTCCAAGGAAGTCAGTCAGTTCAGGCTAATGACAAAACCCGTTTCATACGGCAAAGTCACTCCGGACTGAGCTGCCATTTCTGGCACGCTTGCTGGTTTTGTGGACAAGCCAACTGGTGGGTGACATGTTGCGATCGCAGCTCACAGCTCGACGTGGGCTTGAGCCAGGATATGGAGCGATGCCGTCTCATCTCAACGAGAGAGGGGAGGGAAAAAAAATACCACTCTGGCAGCCGGCCACACAGACATCAAAATGGTTTTATGAATAGACCTTGAGACCCCAAGCTTGAAGCTAACCTCGTCCGCCAAGCCTCCTCAAGAGAAAAAGGGATTTCGGCAGGAGACTGCCAGGGACAGGGTCCCCTCTCTAGATGGTGAAGTTTCTGGCACCCCAGAAGAAGGGGGGGCCACCAACAACCCACCAACAGTGGAATCTTTGGTTTTGTGTAGGGGGGCAACCTTATTATTATTAACAGTATTTATATACTGCTTTTCAACAAAAAGGTTCACAAAGCGGTTTACAGACAAAATCAAATGATTAAATGGCTCCCCCAAAAGGGCTCACAATCTAAAAAAAGATGCAGAACACCACTAGCAAACAGCCACCAGAAAAGACACTGTGCTGGGGTGAAAGGAGGGGGCAGTTACTCTCCCCCTGCTAAATATAAGAGGAGCACCCATTGAAAAAGTGCCTCTTGCCTAGTTAGCAGGGAAAGGACATACAATCAAATTGGGAGTCTTGGAAGAGGAGGTTTCCCATGCTCCTTAGAAGTCATAGGCTAATAGCAGGGGTTCTCTTATTTAGTGACACTAAAAAAGACACTGTGCTGGGGTGAAAGGGGGGCAGTTACTCTCCCCCTGCTAAATAAAAAAAAGGAGTACCAATTGAAAAAGTGCCTCTTGCCCAGTTAGCAGGACTTATGGGGGGAAAGAAGAAGGGAGTGGATCAGTAAACAAACAGAAAGACGACCAAAGTTGGAAACTTGAGAGGAAAAGAACTACACAACGATGAGCAGGGGGAAAAAACAATTGAACAAAACTGGAATACAATGATGAGCATGAGTAAGAAAAGAAGTGAAACAAGACTGAATTAGAACAGGCTCCAAGAATGAGAGAGCAGATGGGATTGCCAGCTTCCTTGAACCAGCCCTGCTCCAGCGCTGATCTGAAAATACAGGTGGATAGCAAGGGAAGCTCTTCTTGCCACTGGAACATCAGGCCAGGAAAAGCTTCGCCTGCACGTCAGGTTAAAAGACACAGGAGCAGGACAAGTAAGGAAACGGTGGCAACCGTTAACAGCAAGGAGGAGGGCTGCCAGACCCTGCCCTGTGAGCTGCAGAAGAGAAAGGAGAATTGGGGCAGAGGCAGCTTCTCCCGGCATCACTGCTGCTCAAGGATGGGAGAAGAGGCGGTCGCCCCACCCCTCCCCTTCCTTGCGACTCTTAAAGCAAAAAGGAGCATTGAATTTGGCAAGCCGCCACCTGCCCTGTGCTCTCTGGCTATAATTCACGCGGCACCTACACAGCTTTTTGGAGAGCCAGGTTTCCAAAACGGGCTACCTCTGCTCTGGTTTCCTGACATCAACACCCCCCACACACACACACACACCTCCCTCTCTCCTTGCGCCCTGCTGCAATGTGATTCTGGCGTGAGGCAGTGGGCGCATCAAGGATGCAGCTCACGAGGGCTGCTGATATTCGACAAAAGGGAGGCAGGGAGCATGAAACGGCGCCGCGCGGCTCGGCCTTAGCGCGAACCCCCTCCCCCACCGCACCACTCTGACCTCTGTGCTGGTGCCGCCTGATTGATATTCCACGCACCTTTCCCTGCCTGTGCCGGCCTGAGTCTCAGGAGAGAGGCAGCAGGGGAAACCCACACCTTGGGCTAGGGGGCCGGATGCTGCAGAGGAGAAGGGCAAGCAAACCACGCTGGGGAGGACAGGGCTTGCAGGAGGCCGGTGGAAGAGGGAATTTGGCAGGTGCAGCTTTTCTGGTCCCCTGCAGCACAGTGATGCGACAAGCTGCCACTGTTGAAATCAGCCCTCTCTATTGCACACTTGCAAGGAGACTATTGCACAATTGCAAGGCCTGTCCTATTCATGTCTCGATTTTGTGCCATCATCCCCTCAGAGTAAGGCTGTCTACTGGATTAAGCCAGTCCTTTTTTTTTACACCCCCTCCCCCCCCCCGGCTCACAACCAGGAGACTTTCTTCCAGTGAGAGTGGGGTGCAAGAAGTTGGAAAATGGATGAGAAACAGCCAGAACATAAGCAAGAGTCAGCTCCGATATGTTTAAAGTTATTTAACGGCACTACTTCTTTAGAGAGCAACTGAGGAAGAGAAGCCTGCACACTTATATCTCCACAAGCAAGAGGACTAGAAGCGTTCTCTTTGTCTTTTCTTTTCAAAAACGGAAGCTGAACGTTCAAGGAAGGGACCTGGGATATCTGCTGAGGGGGGGCTCAAGCCCCTGCAAGTCTCCCCAGGACCCGAGCTCTGTTTAGCCATCACATATTTTGTCCTGGTACAAGACAGAACGGTTGGGTCAACTCCAGACTGCACAAAAACCTGCAATGGCCCTCCGTGCCCCACTGAATGCTGGAAGCCTGGAAACTGACCCACAAGCTTCTTGTAATCCAATGGAGCTGGAAAACTGCTGACCTATCGTAAAAGGACGTTCCAAACTCAATTCATCTTGTGTTCCAACACACTAGACCGCTTCACTCGAAATACACAAGACAATCTTGGAGATTTCTGGGGAGGGGTTGCAACAACTACAACCAGAAGGTCACAAGGTTTAAACCTCAGCATCTCCAGGTAGAGCCGGGGGGGCAGTGGAAACCCGGGGACCTGAAAGAGTCACTGCCAGTCAGTGTAGGTGACGCTCAATGATCCGGGCCAGGAGCCTGACTCAGCAAAAGGCAGCTTCATAAAAAGTACACCTTTGTACTCTGGATGAATGAACCCAGAATAAACACCACCCTCAGATCCTCTTTTCATAAATTGCTGACACAGGCTAGGAAAGATACTCTTCCACCCATAGGCGCGGCGCATTCACAGAGTTTGCCTACCATTCTGCCTCACAATCGAACTGTGAGAACAAATGTGTGGGCGGGATACAGATGTGATAAATATATATACCGTATATATATATACAGTATGTATGTATATATTTTTAATTTTTGTTTCTCTCCTCGTGCCACCCAAGTGCAGAACCCATTACCAGCGATAGAATTCAGCTTCCTAAGAAGCCCGACTCTGGTTCTCCTCCCCCAGCGAGATGCCAAGCTGGTCCCTTCCAGATGAAACAGATAAGCGTGGAAAATGAATTGTATTAGCAATACCTGGAAGAATCTCAAAAGCCAGGCAGAAGGGGCGGAGAAGAAGAAGTTTTCAGGAGTCAGAGCCCCCACACGGTTCCTCCCTAGAAGCAGAATAAATTATACAAACTGAGCATTGGCTTCAGCTACATAATATATTCAGAGAAGAAGGGAGCGCAGCTCAGTGGATAGAGCACACTGCCCGACATGCAAGGAGGTCCCGTTTTGAACCCGGGAATCTCTAGTTAAAAGATCGGGCAAGGAAAGAGACCTTTGCTTAAGACCTTGGAGACAGTATTGGCCTAGCTGGGCAGGTGACCTGACTGAGGTTGAAATCCTATGCACATTTTCCTGGGAGTAAGTCCTATTGAACACAGTGGGAATTACTTCTGAGTAGACATACCCGGGGTCAGCGGGTGGCGCAGTGGGTTAAACTGCTGAACCATGAGCTGTCGATCGAAAGGTCGAAAGACGGGGTGAGCTCTCGTTGCTTGGCCAGCTCCTGCCAACCTAGCAGTTCCAAAGCATGTTAATGCGAGTAGATATAGGTACCGCTTGCAAGAAGGTAAACAGCGCTCCGTGTTCCAGCTGCATGCTACGCGCTGCGGCAAGGAGAGTCATGCCGGCCACATGACAACGGAGGCGTCCTCGGACAATGCTGGCTCTTCGGCTTTGAAATGGGGATGAGCACCACACCCTAGAGTCGGTAACAAGTGGACTTAATTGTCAGGGGTCACCTTTTAGACATACCTAGGATTGTGCCCAGAGTATAGAGCAGGTCAACGTCATCTTTGCTTGAGTTGATGCAATATATGGAGTTTTATTTTTAAAAACAAAAACGTTTTCAGCACATCGTGAAGCTTCCTACCTACTCACCTGACGCTTCCAGCTTCGGTAGCACATCTGCCAGATCCAGGGGTTGTTCAGAACAATAGGTGTATATTGTAACTTGAGTACTTGAAAAGCCTTTTGTTACTTAACATGCAATAGAAGCTCCCGCTTCTAGGGCCACCTCAATCAAAGCAGCCCATGATCCCTTCCATCTGAAAGCACTAGAAAACCAAAAGGTTTAATTCAAGTGTTGACACAATCCATGAATGTATTATCATTACCGAGGTTAAATACCCCATGGCCGGTGAAGCAAGAAAATAATCATCAGACAAAAAAACCCCGTTAAAACGCAGCTGGATCAAAAGCTTGCACAACAAGACACAAGACACAACTCGCGGAGACGGCAAAGACAACACCGGCAGCGTGCTGGGGCCATCACAGATCCTGGCAAAGGACTGCCTAAGCCATCCAACTACTCAGTAGTAAAATGTGCAAAACAAAGACAGACTCTCACCAAGACAGGTTTAACTGCTGCTCGCCAGATGACTCTGGGAAGCCCCCCCAAGAAGGAAATGAAGGCAATATCCCTCTCCCATCATCAGAGCCTGAGGGTAGCATGTAGCCATCTTGACTAGCGGCCATTGCTAGACTCGCAATTTGTCTAACCTTTTAAATTCACCTAGCCATCATCACCATACCAGATGGCAGCAAGTTCCAGGGAATACTGGTGTGCACTGTGTAAAGTAGTAATTGCTTCTGTCCATCCCAAATTCCCCACTCATCCATTTCATTGGCTGACCCTCGGTGCCGTGAGAGGCGATGAAAAACTTCTACCTACAGTACTTTCTCTACAAGCCGCTTCCTTTTCATAAGCCTCAATCTATCTTAGTCAACCCAGGCGTTGTAGCCTTTCCTTGTAGGGTACAGCCCTCTCTGATCTCTCGGTTCACTTCTACAATATCCTGTGTGAATGGGGCAGCCAGAACTGTACACACAAGTTCAAAACGTGGCCTCACGTTTCTGCACGTGGAAAACAAGCAGAGCAAGAAGAAGGGGTCTAGCCAACCCTGCTACCTGGCAGAGTAGTTTCCCATGCAGACGGAATCAGCTTAGCACGGAGGAACAGGGCGTCATGCGAACCCCTCCCACAGCCGGAAGTGGTACAGTCCAGATGAAGGCCGTCTCAATGAAAGGTGATGTGGGAGGCCGCGAGGAAGCTGGATTCTCCGAGGGTAACAGATTCTGCACTTCTGAGATGCAGTGATGGCCCATCTCAGCGAGAACCAGGCCAGAGGGAGAATCTCTGCTCTGAGATCAATCAGACTTGCATAACTTGTGATACATAGTGCTGAATGCAGCCTGCCAGAGCCTTAATAAAACCTCTTGTTTTTGCTGCCTGCCTGGGCCTGCAGAAAGGTAGGATCTCCTGACAAGCAGGCACCAAGGCATGACTTGAGGGCTGGGTTTGACGTGTGTGTGTGTGTGTGTGTGTGTGTGTGTGTGTGTGTGTGTGTGTGTGTGTGTGTGTGTGTGTGTGTGTGTGTGTGTGTGTGTGTGTGTGTGTGTGTGTGTGTGTGTGTGTGTGTGTGTGTGTGTGTGTGTGTGTGTGTGTGTGTGTGTGTGTGTGTGTGTGTGTGTGTGTGTGTGTGTGTGTGTGTGTGTGTGTGTGTGTGTGTGTGTCACACACACACCTGTATGAGAAAGAAACACATGCTATACAAGTCTCAAGAATGCAAACCAAGAGATTCACAAGAGAACGAGGCAAAAATCAGGCCTGCTTCTGAGAAACAGCTGGTTAGAAAAGACGACAATGTCTATATACATGCACCGGTTTAAATGTCAATATTTTCTCTACCCAAGAAAACCATGGAGCATGTCATTATTTTATTATTATTTATACCCCACGTTTTCAGCCTGGACAGGCTCCAATAGCAGTTTACAATTAGAATAATGAGAGGGGGGGAAGTGCAATATTTTCGGCGGAGGAGTTTATGGGAGCCTCGCTGCAGATGGGCTAAGGGGCTGGTTGAGGTTAAAGGCAGCAGCCCCCCCCACCCACATAAGCAGCCCCCCACCATTGCTCTTCTGAATGTTCTGATCCCTGTTGGTGATGTCACAGGGTTCCAGCTCCTCCCACCAGAGGGGGGGGGACGGCACTGCAGAAAGGGCTCCGCATCTTGGACAACCAATCCCAGGGAGATGAGGAATGACAAACTCCCAGGGTTCCATGCGGGAAGCTATGAGAATGGGATTCAGGTGAACTGCACAAAAATCGGGCATAAGCTACAGCCACAAGGAGACATTCCGGGGGCAGTGGCCAGGGAGGGGTTACGATTCTAGGAAGCAACCTTCCGTTTCCATATTATTTGGCAATGCTTGAATAGCTCATCTGGTCAATGAAACATCAGAGAATTGAAACCAAGCAAGCTTGCCAGTTCTCAGCATGCAAACACTCCTCTTTTCCCCAAAGAAGGCGGGAGGCTCAATGACCAGGGTCTTGAGAACTGCCCTGGCAAATGAGCAAAGGTCAGAATGCTCCCTCTGTGTGTGTGGGGGGGGGGGGGGGGAGAATGTGTGTGTGTGCGTAATTCAGACTGAATCAGTCTCTCTCCAGATAGTTTCCAAGTAGCTCACCCCGCCACACACAAAATACGTCCTCTCTTTCCTGCTTTTCGGAACATGCTCCACTAAGCCAGGCATATTTACAGCACAATTCGTCACCGTAGGAGGTGCGGGGAATGGGGAACGTATCGAGCTGGATCCTTCACAACAGAAAGACCTTAATACTCTATTCCCAAGCATTGATCGTCACCAATGCATAGTCCTCTCGAGAAGAAACACAGCTAACATTCTTGTCATGCAATGCCATCATTCAAAGAGGACTCCGTCACCCCACCCCAAAAAACTGCCCTGCATTGGCGCTCAAGGAAAGCAAGACTCAATCTGGTAGCAAGGTTTGCAGCATTTCAAATTCAGCACAGCAATGGGGATGAAGGCAGTGAGATGGAGGGCGGTTACTACAACATGGAGCTGAAGTAACTCCTACTTCCCTTTCAGCTTGTCCTGCTCAAATTGCTCTGCAGTGGATCCAGCTCAGTCTCTCAGTACAGTCGGACCTTTTTTATCCGCTGGGGTTCTGTTCCTGGAACCACAGTGGATAAGAAAATCAGTGTTATATGAAATCCGGGGGTCGGGAGCGGTGCCACATTACCTTTTTCCCAGCATCTTCCCCACTTCCCTCCTCCTGAGTTTGTTTAAACTGACAAAAAACAAAAGCCACTACTGGAAGCAACCTGTAGGTGGCACCAGAGACTCCTGGCTGCATTTTTCAGTGGTTTGGACACATGCAAAGAGGCTGGAAGTGGCTGGCAGGCCCCCCGACAATACTGAAAAAAAGAGGTAACGTAGTGTGGTTGGACTCCCTCTTCCACAGTTTTGCCATCCGTGTTGAGTCAAATCCGTAGATAAAAAGGTCCGACTGTACTTCCCAGGGAAAGCCTGTGACGTTTTTTCCTCCAGAACCAGATTTTTGTTCTGGCAGAGTTTCAATGCTCGGGCTCAGCGGTGGGCATGTGAAGTACAAAGTGCCTTGAGCATCTTATTATGAGCGGTGTGTAGAGAGAGACATTTCTCTCTTTCAGACATACAGTGGCCTGGAACTCAGGGTCATCCAATCAAAACTTGACTAGCGGTCGGTTCCGGACAGACAAAAAGAAATGTTTCGGCACAGAACAATTAACTCCAGAAATTCACCATCACGATGTGCCCACCTGCTTAGACAGCTTGTAAGAAAAGAGGATAAGATAAACGCATGGATAGCGTAATAGCTATGAAACCTCAGTATCCATCTCCGAGTGACAGGGACTGGGGATCGCCGACTCCATCACAACCTGTTGGGACGTTTTGCAGGGACAGACACCTGTTGGGATGCAGTTAAAACAGACTGTGGGTTTGATCGGGCAAATCATGGGGACTCGAGGGTCATGCCAAAGGCTTCGTGGGCTTTTCGACCAATAATTGGAAGGAAGGAAGGAAGGAAGGAAGGAAGGAAGGAAGGAAGGAAGGAAGGAATCTTTGGATGACTGATGAGCCCCAGTCCCCCACTTATTTTTATTTTATTTTTAAACACTGCGTTCAGTCCACTTGTGTGGACGGCACAAGCTGCACAGGCCCCACTCCAAACCCCATCCGCTGCACAGACTGGCTGGGATAAAACACAAGCTTTGAACAAACACTGCTCCCAATTGCCAAACTTAGAGCCAGCCGGACAAGTCGTTACAGATACCCAGGGGTAACACCTGCACAGATCTATAAATCCTGAGGCTACACACCAATGTGAAGGCGAGGCGTGCCTGCAACTTGCAAGGGAGCGAGCAGGCCCATAAATGTGCCACTACGCCGGCACGGCCTGGAACAACAGGCTGCGCTTTCGGCTCGGTAAATCTCTCCCAAACTGCCTTGCGGCTGGCGCATTCATCATCGATGTGACTTCTCTCAAGTTTCCTCCCATTTGTCAATCTGTCTCTGCCCCAGAAATCAACCTGTGATCCCAAGGCAGGCTAGGAGGTGCTCTCCACCCAGGAGTCCTGAACATTTCCTTCCTCACAAAAAGACGTTGCCTTTGTGATTCGCAAGACCTCGAGGTGGGTTGTCCCTCTGTGCTGGATATATGGTGACCTTTCATCTCAAAAGCTCTCCTTTCAAAAATAATACAGCTGAGCCCCTGTTATCTTTTTGCACCAACCTGACCCAAAGCGCTCATATTCCAGCCTGCTCACAAGGCCAAGCTGGACCTACAGATTCTTCCCCCATTCCCCTATACCTGCTGCCCCACAACCTCCACATGGGGCTCTTGGTGCAGATAGTCATATCTGCTTGCAAATGGTAGCCATCTGCAGAGGTCACATACCCCCCGTATTGTCCCGAGTATAAGACGCACCTGATTATAAGACGCACCCTTAAAGTTTGGTGCTATTAAAAAATTTTAATTAAATCACTGGCATTATTGCAACAGCCTGATTATAAGACGCACCCCCTAGTTTAAAAACTTAAATTAGGAGAAAAAAGTGAGTCTTATACTCAGACCAATACAGTATATGCAGGGTACCATATACACACATTCAAAATGGCAGAGAGAACACAGAGTGGCGGGACAGCAATGTCTGCAAAATGAAAACCAATCATCCAAAACCTAAAATAGCATCCAGCCATGAAAGGTTTTCATACTTCAGGCCGGTATGTATTTTTAATTCTGAATTTTCTCTACTGTGCTGCACTAGAGACAGACAGACAGACACTCACTCACTCTCTCTGTAATGCGTTCATAGCCACCCAGAAGGGCCGACAGAGGGAGGGGCCCTCTCTAAACCTAACGGCAGGGACCCATCAACGCCCAAGGGATTTCTGAGAATTCTGCAAGACTTCCTATCCGCCAGAACCCGACAGCACTATGGGAAGGTTAGCCCAATCATCTTTGGAAGGGGGCCAAAAACGGGCCAAAAAAGATGCTAACTTTTTAAAAAACTTTTTTTTCCAACTGGCCCATCCAGGAGGCCAACTCAGGCAGCAGATTGTGGCGGGAGGCACCTCTGCCTCCTCTACTCTTCCTCCTCCTCTCCCGGAAGTGTGGAGGAAAAGAGAACGGTGGGCTAGAACACAGGCGACACTTTAGCTGCCACTCTCCTTTCCTCCAGACTTCCGCTCCAGCCCCCTCTCCCTTTTCCAATTCCGGGAGTGGGAAGACCAGAAGACGGCACATCGCCAGATAAAGGGGGCACACCCCCTCAGGCACTAACCCCATGGTGACCCACGGGGGAGATGCAGAAAGAGAAGATTCCATTAAAACCCCAGGGGTTCTCAACCCGTGGTACTAGTACCACCAGTCGTACTTTGGCCGACTGCTGGTGGTACTCAGAAAACCAGAACCCTGCCCCGACAAGGTGCTTTCAGTGTCGTGTTTTCACTCCCAAGAGGTTCCTGCCTTTGGCGGAGCCTCTCAGGAATGCTGAGAAGGGCCCTCTTACCTGCCCAAAGCCTCCTACCTGCGTTTTCTGGCCTCTGAAAACCCGGAAGTAACTGGCAATACTTTCATCGCCAATCACTTCTGGTGGTACGCAGCAAGGGAGTGGCGCCGGAGGTGGTACTCGGCCGGGAAAGGGTTGAGAACCCCTAGACTAGAGTCTGGTTACCGAGGTCAAGAGATGGGCTTGAACAATAGAGCGGTCACAGCAAGAGTAAGAAGGGCAGAGTAAGGAAGGAATGGGGCCTTTGCTCTGAAGTGTACTAATCCTGTTCGCAGCCCCACACCCACCACCACCTGAAATCTGAGCCACAGCCCTTGGAGAGGCTGCCAAACACACCTCCATCCTAGGGAACCTTTGCCGCCAGCGCAGAGCACCTTGGGAGGTACACAGAACTTCTAGTCTTGGCGGCCGAAGGCATGTTTCTCCTGCATGCAATTAAGTCCCCTTCCCTGATATAATTGGCATGGGCTCTCCATCATTCTAACCCTGATTAGGAGACACCTGCTCTTCATTAGCAAACCTTTGCTTACGCACCCATAAAAAATAAATAAATAAATAAATAAATAAATAAAGAGCCACGTGCCCTGTTTTGCAATTACACAACCGCAAGCTCCACTAGCAACTCCCCAGAGGTTAAGGTCGGCCTTAAGCTATATACGGTACGTTTTTCATCAAGGGTACAAAGGAACAATCACCGGGAAATCACAAGGTCAAGATCCTTTGCAACACCTTCCTGTGGCCCCCCCTTTGCTGCAAGGGACCAATGCATCCCCCCCCCCTTGCAGTCGCCTCCTGTGTTTCCAGCTTTCCAAAAAAAAAACAACCCCTATGTTTGCAGGCTTTGGGTCTAATAGGTAACTACTACTCCTCTCATTAATTCAGTATAGCCAGGGTGATTGCTTTTTAACTATTCGGGTTGTTGTGAATCATGGCTGCATTTTACAGAATAATGGCCACCGACTTTCACCTCCTCCATCTCGTAGCCCTTTGATTCTACCTTTCACAACTTCTGTTTCCTCCCTCTGTGGGGTTGGAGGGGGGGAAGCAGAATAAGCTGGGAGGGAGGGCATTGCAGATCAAAAACCTTGAGACACACCTGCTTACTTGTCCCTTGCCACAGCCTCTCGTCACGTTCCCCCTCTCCGCCCGCCCCCACTTTTCACCTCCCCGCTGTTCTTTTCCCAAAGAAAATAAAGCCCTCAAAACTCTGACAACAGGCTTCAGACAACGCAGCATGCAAACAAAGAATGTTTATGCAAGCAACAAAAAAAACTTTGCATACATTGGAACGGAGCTGCATAAATCCTTTTCCAAGTCTTCTCGTGTGCAGCAGCGCTGGCTACCCCAGGCGCAGAATTCGAAATTCATTTATTTTGACTGCTGGAGTATAAGCAGCCCCAGTGACGCACTTGGGGGGCTGGAGTCTTGTTGGGAATATAGTCACATGAGTATGGGGGAGGGGGACGGCGGCAGGGGGAGGGAGAACTGAATGCTTATAATGCCAGGCCTCCCCGAAGGCAGGGAGGAGGTTTAGCCTGTACTCCAAAGTGGCCCTCTGTGCCCTCCCTTTTGCTTTCTCCTGAGTAAGTGAATGAATGCCATTCCTTCCTAGGGTAAATAGTCAGGGGCTACAATTAGGGACAACAGGGGCAAAGATCAGCGTTGCTTAGATGCTCCAAAAACACCCACTGTCCATCCCTCACACAGCCCCCCCCCACACACACACACAGCTGGCACTGGCTGCAAACGCAACCTGTGGCAAACACACTTCAGGCCAGTAGCAACCATCTCTGGTCTCCATACACGCCAGTTGCGAGGAAGACGGTGGCTCTTTTCCCCCTAACCAAGCTCGGGAAGGATAGGGGGTCTGACTGTGACCCCCAGGACGCCCCAGCAGCTTCCATCCCAGCTTATGTCACCAGCAGCAGCAGCCTCGTCACCATCTCTGGCCTCGTTGCCTTAGCAACACCCCCATCGGCCGTTGCTAGGTACCACAAGACTCTGTGGCGTGGGGGGGGGACGGATGGACAGTTTATTGCTGTGTCAGCTTGTTTCTCTCGTCCCTTGCCCCCTCCCCTCTGCTCAAGGGTCTCCAGGCTACTGCGCAGCCAGCTGTGACTACCAAGGTCAGGCTCCCCCTCGCCAAGGTCAACAGCCCACCCACCCACCCCACCAGGCGGCTGAGCAGATGCTCTGTGGTCCCAACGAGCCGCCTCTCTTGCAAGTCCATCTCCAGGTTGTCCTACCTGCACCCCTGCCCACCAGGTTCCCCTGCCCCTCCCCATCTCCCCGGCCAGGTTCCAGCCCATTCCTGCCCTCCCCAAAAACAGCCTTTTGAGCCTCCAGGAATGGAGCGTTGTCGACAACATTTTGCACTAACATTTCTCAGAGCACTGAGGTGAGCATCCTTGGGGAAGCATGGGATGGGTGCCAAGGAAGAGCGCCTTCGGGGCCCTTCCCAGCAGGCATCTCCTTCGCGCCAGGAGGCGGAGTGCCAACCTACTGCCAATCTTCCACAATTAGTCCAATATAAGAGGCTTGGCCTGGAAGCAAGGAAAACGGCGAACAGAGAGCAATTATTCATTCTCTCCCAAAACACAAGGATTCATGTTCATCCAATGAATCTGATTGACAAGAGGGCTTCGGACAGACAAGACAAAGCTACCCGCCAGCGCACAACTAAGCCGTGGAATCCATCGCCCAAGGGTGTTGCGATGGCCCCTCTTCTAAGAAGCTTTTCAAAATTAGTAGATATAATCCCGGAGGATGCCAATGGCCGTTTGCAAAGAACGAAACCTCCATGGGTATTAGCGACCTGCACCGGAATAGCGGGACCAAGGGACAAATGGCGAGGGCCGTCCTGCCCGTGAGCTTACATAAAAACATCAGAAGAGCCTTGCTGGATCAGGCCAAAGGCCCACCTAGTCCAGCTTCCTGTATCACACAGTGGCCCCACCAGATGCCTCCGAGAGCATACAGCTAACAAGATAACCTGTTTCCTGTTGTCACTCCCTTGCACCTGGCACAGAGAAAACCTACTTCTAAAGCCAGGAGGTTGCTTATGGCTTGTAACCTGTGATGGTCTTTTCCTCCGTGAATCTATCCAAACTCCTTTTAAAGGCATCCAGGCCAGGTGCCATCATCACCACATCCTGTGGCAAGGACTTCCACAGATTAATTACATGCTGGGTGAAGACATATTTTCTCTTGTCCGTTCTAACTCTCCCTCCACTCCATTGTAGTGCATGTCCCCTGGTTCTGGTGTTGTGCGAGAGGGAGAAAAATGTCTCCCTCTTCAATGATATTCAATGTGGGGGGGGGGGGGTTGACTGGTGGTCAGTGTAGGGGATGCAGGGCGAGGCCAGAGGGATTTCTGGTCCAACCCAGTATGGCAGAGAGAGGAGCTGTCGGATAGTGACGGAGCACATGCGGTGGGTGCAGAAGGGTCCCAGGGCCAGCTACTAGCAGCATCTTCAGGAAGGGCAGGAAAAGGGCTTGTCTCCGAGTCTCTGAAGAGCCACTACCAGTCGGAGAAGACAACACTTTGATAGATGGACCAAACTCACTCCAACCATATTTCGTTCCTATGCTCATATCAGGAACAAAAGAAAGGAAGAAGTACTTCTTTAAGGCCCCCGAAAGGCCTTTGCAGGAGTGAAAAGCTTGCCCCAAAAACCTGAGACAGAGAGGTGATCAAGGTGGCATCTCCCATCCAACTCAAGGAGCTGGGAACTCAACCTTAGAATTGTACAGGTGGGAATCTGACCCATCACAACAAAATGGGGAGGGGGAGAGGGGGGAAATCAGGGCTTGGCTCTCCCTTCCGGACTCTGTACAGCTCCCTGGCTGAAGCTAAGCTGGTCTCCAACTCGGAGAGGGCCAGTTCTAAGAATTCTGAACACAGGATGAAGAAGGTCAAGATTCCTGGCATTTCATTCCAGCGCCTGTTCAATTTTACCCTTTCGCTGCCCGCTACCCACAAAGAAGCCCATTATTCGACCAGCTCAACGGCCACATTAGGCTTATCCAGTCCAGCTTGAGGCTTTCCCTACATTTGCCCAGGCATAACAATGTTTTTCCCCCCAGGGGAGGGGGAGATGGCTTCCGTGTTCAAGGCCCTCTCTGCCCTACAATCACTGTGTGGACAAACTCCCAATCATTAACCTCAGTTGCCAATCTGTAAAATGGACATACTAGTAACTGAGCTCTCAGGCTGAAACACAACCAAAGTAGTGAACTGCTTTGCACGTCCAGGCTGCAGATAATAGTGTATAACAGCGGTTCTCAAATTTTTGGGGCTCTGGAGCCCTTACGCTCATAAAAGGAGTCTTGAGGAGTCCCGCTGGCACACGCGCGGCATCTTGGGGACCGCAGAGCACCAGCGCATGCGCAGAGTGGCGCAACACCAAACCCAATACCCAGTACTGGCGAAAAGAGGCGGAACAGGAGTGGAACGAGGAAGGAGAACAACGAACAGGAAAGGAGGAAGTTGCAGATAAGCAAACCGGGCAGGTTAGTTTGGTCCATCTAAAGATGGCGGCCACTTCCGGTGTGCTCGTGGAGCCTTTGAAGGGGTCTCAGGGAGCCCCAGGGCTTCTAGGAGCACACTTTGAGAAACACTGGAGAGAGTCGGAAATGGTTCAGGAGAGACCTTGTTTCTCATGAGGCATGACAAGCACGCATTTCTTTTGGCCCATCGCGGTTGCATCTGGTCAAACACCTTTTGCAGGTTTTGGGGGGGACAATATAAAAACCTGCCACACCTGTTTGCCAGAGATGAAAGTGGGATGAGCCTTTACAGCACATGCAGCTTTCAAGCCACCTTCACACTCCCTGAGAAAGAACAATTGTCTGTCTCCCGGTATATGGTGCTGTATAAACAGAGTGTTTTTGCAAACGACGCTCTGAATGGCATTTGAATTTCTCCTGTCTGTAAATTGAAAGAGCCCCATTGATTAGACCGCACATTCAATTTACAAAATTGTGCTACTGCGTTCTCTATTGCATTAACAACGTTCAGAAGTGATGCGCTAGAGACTCGGCAGCACTCTTAACGTCACCCACGTTCCGGAAACATCCTCCGAGAGGCATCGCAGACGGAGGCAAATCAAAATACCTCCGATCCCCATGGAGAGAAACTTTCTGGGGGAAAGGGGCTGACGCAGCACTGAAATGCTCCGCAACGAGCTGGGGAGAATTCAAGTGTTCCGCAACGAGCTGGGGAGGGGAAGATGAAATGGAGGAATCAGGAGCAGGGTGGCCAAATGCAGAAAGATGACAGGGCTCCTGTGTCTTTAGTAATCAGTGCCTCATCCTAGGTTCACAATAGAAGAGGGGTTCTCAACCAGTGGTACTAGTACCACCAGTGGTATTTCAGCCAACTGCTGGTGGTACCCGGACCGCCAGACCCCCAGAACCCCGCTCCAATGTAGCACTTTCAGCAGCACGTTTTCACTCCTGTCTTTGGCAGAGCCAAAGCTTCCTACCTGCATTTTCTGGCTCGGAAAACCTGAAAACCCAGAAGTAATTGGCTATGATGTCAGTCACTTCCAGTGGTGCGCAGTACCTAGCTATGATGTCAGTCACTTCCAGTGGTATGTAGCAGAAGAGTGGCGCCGGAAATGGTACTCAGCCGGGAAGGGGTTGAGAACCGCTGCACTAGAACATGACAGATTCACGGGAACAGATATATTAGATGGAAAGAACTACCACAGTTCCCAAAATCCCATCCCACTTGAACCGGGTGGAGAAACAGAACCCGGGATGGGACAAGGCAGACTTAAGAGGGAATTTGGACTGGTGCAGCTTCTCCCACAGGAGGGAGAAAAGCGGCACAGGGTGAAATTCCCTCCTCCCTGCAACTGTTCAAGAGAGCCCTCATCCTTTGCACTGCTCTTCTAGAATGTTCTAACAAGACGTCCCCTTCGAGTGGGTGCAATCTGTCCAGGCAAGGCTGCACCGGCTTCGGGGGGGGGGAAGCGCCCACACACCACCACCACCTCTCTTTCTACACAGCCATTAAAAATACGGGAGCTGTGTCTCTTTGCACTTGGTCATTGTGTAACTAGAAGGCTACAGTTTGTGGGAACAGGAGAACAGACTGGAACCATGCGGTCTCTCGTCCTTCATTTTTTGAAGGCCTCTATCTATGCAAAATAATTTTTCCCCCTCATGGCAAAGAGATATTTAAATAAATAAAATGTTCTTGCCTTTGCCTCGTCTTCCCCATTCCTCCCCTTCCTCTCCCTTTTTTTAAATTATGCCTTTTGAGTCTTCCTGTACCTCTGCGAGGAACTTCAGACAAGTCTGGCCAAATTTGATAATGAGATCATCATTATTTAAGGTTTGTCAAAACACACACACACACACACACACACACACACACACACACACACACACACACACACACACACCAGGCCAAAGGCCCCCCCGAATGCATATACATAACAATAATAATGAAAATAAACACAAAACAACCCAGCTATAAATCTTTCGCTGGCCGTGCATGCACACAAAGGGATAGCGGATTAAAGCAAGATAAAAAGGAAAGATTTAAAGTGTTTTAAAAGTTCAAAACAAAATAAAGCTACAAAGACTGCAGATTATTAACACCAGCAAACACCATCCTAGAATGATGGGGGGGGGAGGAAGAGTAGGGGGGGCAGAGAAGGTGGTGTTGGAATTCGCAGGCAAAATTCTTTCTGTACAGCCTCTGGAGAGACTGGGGCGAGAGGGGAACTGCAGTCAGCATATTGTACTGCACTGTATTCCAATTCACCCGCACCTTGCCGGACACCTGCGACCCCTTGCCCTATGAAGGTGCTTCGACATACATACGTTATCCTAGGTTTATTTTGCCCCAGAGCCCCTGCCCCCCTGGGCGTCTTGGAGATGCAGCTAATTTAATTTCCCTTGGTGACTCCAAGGAAATCTGTGTGTGCTTATATTCAGGGTCTGCCTGACCACGTTAATGAGCATGGGCTCCCGAACATTGCAACAAGGTCAAGAAGGGGGGTTGATCAGACTGGTTAGGAACCCACAGCTGCAAGGGGGGAGGGGAGGAGCTGCAAGGGGGGAGGGCTGCAAGGGGGGAGGGGAGGCTATTTGCATGCACTATCCTGCGAGGTTGGCTTTGGAAACATCTTGGTCTCCTTCAACTCAAGGATTCCCTGAAACGGCTAAATGTGGGTCTTAGGCAGGAATCCCCCCCCCCAGGAAAAGTAGATCACCCCCCCCCACACACACACACACACACACTTCACTGCTGAATCATAAACAGGAAATTAAAATCACTACAACCCTAGGCACGTTTACTTAAGAGCTCACTCTAACCAAGAAGCAGGACTTCAAAGAACATACATTTAGGGTGGGAGCATTTAGGTAATATACCATCATTTCTCTTTCCAAAAGGAACATGTGAGATAAAAGAGTATGTGTGTCTGTCCCTCCCCAGAAATGCATGTGGCCCCTTATGCCCTTCTTCATATATTTTTCCCCTGGTTCTCTTCCTTCCTCCACACAGTCTGGATTATGTGCGAGGTCAATTTTTGGGGAGGCTGGTGGATTAGCAGCTCTGCCTCGCTTAAAGAAGGCTGGACTAGATAACCTCTTGGTCTCCTTCAACTCAAGGATTCCCTGAAACAGCTAAATTTTCTCCCTACTCATCCCCCCGCCCATCAAGAACTAAAGCAGAGATCCAGGGGTCCTCCCTTCTCAATTAAAAAGAAAATTGACCTTCTCTAGCTGCTATCAAAGTGATGCTCATGGGGAAGGGGGGGGAAGGAAGTGGGGGGGAGTATCTGGAAAGAAGAAAGCATTTTCTTCTGGGCAGCCAGGGTCTGCTAGCTGCCTAGCGCAAAACACAGAGCATCCCCCCCCCCCCCCAGGCTAGCCGGTGTCTGGTGGAGGGAGTAGAAGGCCCTGCCAAGATAATAGGGCAGATTATTGAAGGCAGTTGAGCGCTCAGCTGTCAAGGTAACAGCTTTGGGGAGAGAGAGTTTGCGAGGCAAAATGAGCATGGATCTCAGAAAGGAGGGTGGACAGTATGTGGGGGGGGGGAGAGAAGGGGCTATTCACCATCTAACAGCCTTCTTCCAATCCAGATGCGAACCAGTTGTGACACAAACGCAAGCCATTCCAATTCTGTGCACACCTTTTATTTATTTTACTCGATTTCTAGCCCGCCTCTCTCTCTCTCCAAAAAGGGCAGACCACATGCCGTGGTGGGATCTCTTGCCCACACCACACTCTGCAGGCAACTCCAACATAAACTGGCACAGTTGGCATAATCTGGTGCAAAGGGAGACGTTCGTGGGGGTGGCAAGCACCCAAACATCACCGCCAGCACTGAATCATCCCTTACATCCTAATTTAGATTGCTCTGAGTATATATCTGGGCCTGCGGTCCATGAGCAACATCTCGTAAGAATATAATAGCTAGCATTTGTACAATAGTTTTGGAACATGCAAAAATCTTCACATGAGGTCCTTACAACAACCTTGCAAGGTAGGCACATATTATCTCCATATTACAGCTAGGGAAGACTAAGGCTAACAGGAAGTGGCTTGCCTAGGGCTATCTAGCAAGTTCACTAGTGGAGGTAAGATTTGAGATCTGAATTTGCAGCTTAAAAATGTAAAGGTGACCCCTGACAATTAAGTCCAGTCATGTCCAACTCTAGGGTGTGGTGCTCATCCCCATTTCAAAGCCGAAGAGCCAGCGTTGTCCGAAGACGCCTCCGTGGTCATGTGGCCGGCATGACTCTCCTTGCCGCAGCGCGTAGCATGCAGCTGGAACACGGAGCGCTGTTTACCTTCCCGCAAGCGGTACCTATTTATCTACTCGCATTGACATGCTTTGGAACTGCTAGGTTGGCAGGAGCTGGCCAAGCAATGAGAGCTCACCCCGTCGCGGATTCGAACTGCCGACCTTTCGATCGACAGCTCATGGTTCAGCCGTTTAACCCACTGCGCCACCCGCTGGCCTAATTTGCAGCTTAGTCTCTACTTAGTCAGGGCACTTACACCAGCCGAAGTCTGCCTTGCTGGGCTAGACCAAGGGCCCACCTAGACTATTTATGTACTGAAAACATTTTTAGTTCACTTTGCAGGTGAAGCCTCCGAGGCAACTCACAAATATCCCCAAAAATAATAAAATCACAAAATCTAAGTAAATATCGATGACAGACAGATCACAGCCAAAGAACAGAAGCAAAAACAGCAATAAAACCAGAGAAGGTGGATTTAAAAGAATCTATTAACAGCCCAGGAGAATAAAACTGTCTTCTATTGGCACCAAACAGGACCACAGGGTCACCACCAAGTGAGCGGACCCGAGGCGGGCATTTCACAGCCAGACGCCACCCAACCACATCCCTGAAGGTGATGCCACCTCTGGAGCAATGCCTCCGATGAAGATCTCGGCAAACAAGCAGATTCATCCAGAAACAGACGGTGCTTTAGGAGGAGTTAATCTAATCAGTACTCTACCGAGCCATATGTTCTGGGAAGCTCACAAGCCAAAAACGACACCGTTGCCACGCCCTGTCGCTTCTCTCCCCCCCCCCCGGTCTGAGATACGCTGCCTCTAACCTTGGAGGTTCCATCTGGCTTATCACGGTCCACATCCGTTGGTATCTTCCACAAACCTGTCTCTCCAACACCAATTTTTTTTTAAAAAAAAGTTTTAAAACTTAATGGAAAAAATCAACAAAGCAGATGGTGTGTTTCCGTGCGAAGAGAGGTGAAGCCAATCCGATATGAAACGATCCCAGCCTTTTATCAACACCTTCCTCTCTTTTTCACTGAGTGGGCTTCCTGTGCAGAGAGCCGAGGCCATCAGGACCTTGCTGAGAACGGGCAGAGGAGGCCGGTGAACGTACGCAAACAGGTGAGGTTTTCTTCGACAGTCAGACCATGGTCCATTGAGCTCAGTATTGCCTACAATGACTGGAATTCCAAGGTCATAGACGGGCATCTTTCCAAACCCTACCAGGATGGTGTAGTGGTTTGGGAGTCGGACGTAGACCTGGAAGATCCAGATTCAAATCCCCGCTCAGCCACGAAGCTTCCTGGGTGACTTTGGGCCAGTCACTGTCTCTCAGCCCCACCTACCTCACAGGGTTGTTGTGAGGACAAAAAGGAGGGGAGGACATATGTACACCACTCTGAGCTCCTTGGAGGAAGGACGGTATAAAAAAAATGTGGAAAAAAATGTGAATGGAGATGCCACGCTGCCTCTCTGCCGCACTGGCAGCGCAATCCTCCCAGCGCCGGTGTAGCCGTGCCAACAGGGCGCACACTGCATTTTGCAGTGCAGGGGCAGTCATGGAGGCCTCTTCAAGGCGAGCGAACATTCGTTCCCTTAATTCGGGGCTGCATTGCGGCTGCACCGGCGCTGGAAACTTGGTTAGGATTGTGCTGTGGGTCAGTGGGTCTGTTGCTGAGCTAGGGCCTCATCCCCATTTGTGAGCCAGTAGCAGGATGGCTGATGGGACCCCAAGTTTATCACACACACAAAGCACCGGGGGGGGGGGGAATTTTTAATTCAGAGTCACATTCAGGCAATGCTGTATGTAGACAAGATCCCTGGAATATCACAACCAGGTCCTGCAGGTTGAAGGAGAGGGGCGGAGGAATGTACGACTGTGCTGGCCATTTCCAACAGGTCTCAATCACTCCCCCCATCTGTCTTCCCTCCGCTTCCAGCCAAGCCCGCCTGCCAGTCGCTGTAAGTATTAGATTAATAAGGTGACAGTGTCATTTACATGTTGTTAAACATTTCCATCCACCCTGTAATACAGCAGTTCCCGGATCTCGGCCAATCACCAGCCATCACCTGGCAGAGTGACAGCTGCCATAACTTATCAAAACACACAGACACATGCACCCCATTCTTTCCCCTCGGGACATTATCCTTTAAAAACAAAAACGCAGAGAAAACTAAGGGCAGTGAGGGCACCAGAAACAAATATATTGGGAGGACGCGACGGGGGGGGGGCACAGAAGGAGCAAAGCGAATTACTGCGGGGCAGGGCCATGAACGTTAGATTTCTGAAACAACAGTATATGTCACATTAATGCTCCCATCTTAACAGATATCTTCTATGAAGTAATGCCTATTGATGTGGACAAAGTTTACTTTTGAGTAAGCATGCCGAGATCGCTGCCTTATTTTAATTTCCAGTTTATGATTCAACAACAGGTCCAATGGGCAGCTCAGCCCACAAGTATGAATTTACAGGCCCCCCCCCCAATGTGGGGCAGCTCACACAATTGCAACATTTCTCCTTATGGGGCCAGGGTGGGGGGGGGGAAAGATACGTGCTGCACTGGGAACATTCCAGGTCACCACTGCTGGAAGGAGCCTTGGGGAGCTGGAATTTCCAGTATGGGAAGGGGTCAGATTCTTCGGTAGTGGTGGTGGTGGGGGGAATAATGAGGGTTTTGAAGGACAGTGGGTGTGGATGCCAGTGACTCAGTGGCACTCTCCAGAACGGGGAGTGTGATCTGGCATTCTTCACAGGCCATGAGCCGCGAGCCTGGAAACCTCAAAGCAGCCCACGGGCACAGATAGGGGGCTCTTTGTTCTGCTGCTGACGCACCCTTCTCAGCCAAGGCTGAGTTACTCCTCCCAGAGCGCTGGTCGCTCATTCGACCACTACAGAGGGGCAAGATCTATTCCCCTTCCTGGTCAGCTGAAGTCAACATGCTAGGCAGCGGTTCCCAAAGTGGGAGCCGCAGAAACCAGCCAGGGGAGCCGCAGATACCAGCCAGGGGAGCCGCAGATACCAGCCAGGTATACCAGCCAGGGGAGCCGCGGATACCAGCCAGGGGAACCGCGGAGTGCCACAGAATCCTCTCAGAAAACAGTGCAATGCCAATTGGCAGGCATCCACATCATGTCATGGGGAGCCGCAGCCACACTGTGCTAGAGTCTCGGAGTTCCTCATTTTCCATGTAACAGTCAGAGCCCCCAATTCTGCCTTGCACTTGGCAATCCCTGTTCTCCCTTTTCCCTACATTCCTCAGGCCCTTACATGGTCAAGACAGCAAAGAGCCTTGTGGCACCTTAAAAGTCAACCCAGTTATTTATTTAACGCAATATTGTCCTGTTCCTCAGCCAGCAAGGCTCTCAAGAGCAGCTTACGCAAAATCGATCAAAAAATGGAAAATCATTAAAACAATAAAGGCGATTGGGGCGGGTAGTTGGTCTTCATGGCTTCTCCTCCGCCTCTGGCTCACTGAATAGTTTTGTAGCTCTACCCAACCATCTCTGTAAGGCAGTGGTTCCCAAACTGGGAGCTGCGGATACCAGCCAGGGGAGCCGCGGATACCAGCCAGGGGAGCTGCGGAGTGCCACGGAATCCTCTCGGAAAACAATGCACTGCCAATTGGCAGGCATCAACATAATGTAACGGGGAGCCATGGCCAAGGGTCGCCAAGGGTCAAGAGAGCCACGGGTCAAAAAAAGTTGGGAAACACTGCTGTAAGGGGAGGGAAGACCTTACAGAAAGACCTTCCCAACCAGAGAAGAGGCATCTGATGTGGGGGAAATGCAGTTCATGAAAGCTTAAACCTCCTTCAGTGGGACACTGGAAGTTTCACTGGTTTTGCTGCAGGGGACAACACCACCATCCCTCCGGGAACTCATGGCCAAAAGACCCCTGTAGATGGCCTCAAAAGCTCCAAGCGTTTTGTATGCAGGCAGGGCAGTCTACGGATCGGATCGCAGGCAAAAGGCTGACAGTCGATCCTCCTATTATTGAATAATTTAACGTGGGTTGTTAATGCTGAATCATTCGGTGGCGGCAAATATAGTCTGGGCGAAAACTTGGGAAGCCCCCTCACCTCCTACCGTTAGAGAGTGGATGTCAAAAGCCCTTCAAATGGCAAGAACGGAGCAATTCACAGAGTTGGCACAAATAAAACAGGGACCTACAGGGTCGTGCATATTTTTCCCCCCATCAGTGACAAACAACCTTTTGCAATGTTTTGAAATTTAAAAGTATGGTTCGGATACATTGAATTTTAAAGTTTATTTGCAAATGGTAATCTATTTCTTTTACGTGCATCTCTGATATAGTAATAAAACTATGAAGACGAATAGCATGAATAATAATAATAATAATAATATGAAATAAAAGCTATAATCAATAAATATAAAAAAGGGAAAGAAATAGCAAGCCCACACCGTGACATTTGGACCTCGGCACTGGGGCGGAATCTCGGCTAGATAACACATACCCCAAAGCAGAGCAACCAGCAGCGATTAATCTAAGTCAAGAGGGGAGGACAAAGACAGACCATAGCCCCCACCAGGGAGAAACCCTTTTTACACGGCAGGCCTTAGTGCCTGCAGATTTTGGTGCACCTCTGGAGAAAGCAAAGTCCTTCCCTGCCTCCTCTTGGGTTGCTGTTGCAGCAGTGCTGAATTACGGCAGAATATGCCCCCCCCCTCCCCTGGGACCCGGAGCGCCTGGCACCTCTACTTTTAGAAATTAAGACTTAGCAGCTAAAGCGTTTCTTCCACCGAGGGAAAGGATGAAAGTGCAGGAAGCCGGGATTGTGCAAAAGATCGCGCTGGCATCACACTGCATTGCCATCTGTTACAAGGGCAGGAATGTGCAACAAGAAAGAGCCACTTTGCGGGACCAGAGAACCATGCTCCACCAAGGCCAGTATCCCATTTCCAAACAGCAGCCAGCCAGATGCCTCTCTGCAACTCAGCAGCCAGCCAGATGCCTCTCTGCAACTCACAAGCAGAGCGTGCAGTTGACGACGGCCATTCCTGGCTGTTGATTGTCTGCAGCACCCTGTCCTCGGTGGTAGACTGCCTCTGGACAGGGAAGCTCCGCAGAATTGTCACGGCTACTACCTATTGATAAACCTCTCTTCCCCCACATATGGGCCAAACCCTTTTCTACAAACAGCCCATCCCTCCTAAACTCTGAGGATTTCAATATACAGTACACATTTAACCTAAATTTCACCTGGCTAGGTTGTAAGCTTAAATCTGTAATCTGCCTCAAACCTTAGGGCAGTAGTTCCCAAAGTGGGAGCTGTGGAAACCAACCAGGGGAGCTGCGGAGTGCCACGGAATCCACTCGGAAAACAGTGCAATGCCAATTGGCAGGCATCAGTATACTGTAATGGGGAGCCGCGGCCAATGGTCAAGGGAACCGCAGGTCAAAAAAGTTTGGGAAACACTGCCTTAGGGGTAAGTAAAGGTGACCCCTGACAATTAAGTCCAGTCGTGTCCGACTCTAGGGTGTGGTGCTCATCCCCATTTCAAAGCCGAAGAGCCAGCGTCGTCCGAAGACGCCTCCGTGGTCACGTGGCCGGCGTGACTCTCCTTGCCGCAGCACGTAGCATGCGGCTGGAACACGGAGCGCTGTTTACCTTCCCGCAAGCGGTACCTATTTATCTACTCACATTGACATGCTTTGGAACTGCTAGGTTGGCAGGAGCTGGCCAAGCAACGAGAGCTCACCCCGTCGCGGATTCGAACTGCCGACCTTTCGATCGACAGCTCATGGTTCAGCGGTTTAACCCACTGTTTAACCAGGGCTAAAAGTTGAAAGAAAGGGAATACATTTGGGGGACTGAATCGGCTCTGATGATGTTCCTCTACCTCAGTATTTCCGCCATGCCATGTTTGACCCTGCACTGGTGTTTGATAAACAGACACCGCCTCTTCAGTCGCAACCCTCACTGTCCTTGCAAAACCAGCCCAATCGCCCCTGGGGGTGGACAGGGATGTCTGAACTCCTCGCCTAAGGCACTGCAATGAACCTTTCAGTGCCCAAGAGAGCCCAGCCCCAGGTATCATTAACAGCCAGTGAGAAGATCCAACCTGCAGAGGCTGCGATAAGGGATTAACCTGCTGGAGCGTCCCAAGGGAAGCAGTTACCAGATCACAGTACTGCATCCTCTCTCCCAGCCCGGATTAATTCCCCCCCTTATCTCCGGCTGCAGCTGAGACAGGCATTGCTTTGCACAGAGAGGGGAGCTGGGGACTGTTGCTGGTGCAGCACTGGAGGTGGGAAAAAGAGAGGAAACAGAACCAGGATGGAGATGTAATTCAACTTGGGGGGGGGGGGGAAGAGAAGAAACCTTTCACCTGATGCCAGGCAACCAGGGTCGGGCAGCTCCCAATCCCTGCTCTAATGATGAAGTTCTCAATTCACATCCGTAGCCAAACCCAAAGGCCGAACCCTCCCCAATCTGAGATGCAGAGTACAGAATCCTTCATCTCAGGCAGCACCCCCAAGTTCCACTTGCGTCGTCCCAAATCTGGCTTTCTTCTTTTAAATTTTAAAAAAAGAAAAAACATTCTATCAAACTATAAAATGAATTTGACTTTCTCTGCCTCTGGCAACAACTTTCAGATCCGCTCCCTGCTTATGCCAATTCTGACCTATAAACAGCTCTGCCTCTACGTTGGGATTCTGCAGAATCTTGGGGGGGGGGGGGGGGGAGAAAGCTGAACGTGACATAGGGTGCATAATTCAGCTTGCTGAGAATCACTGTATACTTTTTTAAAAAAAGTTTCTAGCCCTTATGGCTGCAAAGGCGAGACTGAAAGAGGTACGCAATACCTGCTAGAGATCAAAAGCCAGAGGCATGGCTAAAGATAATTTTCAGGGGCTGGGAGGGTGGGGGGTGGCGCCCTGAATATCTCCCAGTGCCTCCTCCCGACTAGCCAAACCATGTAAAATGACAAACTATGCAAATCTGATCCATCTGGATAATACAGGTCACAGAAGCCAGCTCTTTTTTCAGAACATGTTCTGGATCACCTGGGTGCAGGCATTTTACTTTCGTTTGGATTTTTAATTTAAATTTACAGCAGGGAGACCGGCTTAGGCAGAGAGAGCTCAGGGGGGGAGACCGACAATGCCCAGTTTGCCCTGGAGGGCTTGGAGCTTCCACTAAATGAGAAAGAGCCCAGGAAGCCAGACTGGAGCGCTCCGCACAGATGTAGCCTCCGTAAACCACTTTCTCCAGTCCATATGTCTGCCTAAAACTGGGTCATCCGAGTGTAAGACAAAGGTCACGGAGCTAAGCTTAATTTGCTAGGTTGTACTTAGCCATCGACAACTCCCGACTTCCTAAAGGCCACTTTCCTCGGCCAGAAAAAAGGAACCACAGTCCTGGATCCCAGCTGGCTTTCAAACTCTGGGGTCTTTTTAGCTTAGAAAAACGGCAACTAAAAATGGATATCATCAAGCTTTATAAAATGATGCGTGGTGTGGGAAAAGTAAGGGGGGGGAGAGAGTTTTGTTCTCTCTCTCTCTCTCTGCGCCCCATAACTCTACAGTTTGGGGTCATCCAAATGAAACTGACTAGCAGGAGATGCAGGACAGACAAAAACAAGTCTCTTTCACACGGTGCATTGTTAACTTGTGGAACTGACTGCCACAAGATGCGCCGATGGCCACATGCTTAAGTGGCTTTAAAAGGGGATTAGACAAAGCCAGGTCTCTCAAGTCATGGTGGCTATAATGCTACCCTCTAGGATCAGAGGAAGCATGCTTGGAATACCAGTTGCCAGGAAGCAACAACAATGAGATAAAGCTATTTGCCAACATGTCCTGCTTGTAAATTTCCCAGAGGCCACTGTGGTATTAAGATGGACCTCTGGCCTGACCCATCAGGGTCGTCCCTTTGTGGATGTGAAAACTTCTCCTCCCCTAGAGATTCAGCGCAGAGAGAGGGACTGTATCTACCAGCTCCCCCCTGCCCTGCATATCGGTCGTGTTGCCTCCAGGGAGCTCCTACCACCGTTTTCAAATATTTAAACATAAACACTGTGTTATACAGTACATAAAAATGAAAAAAAGGTCGCTAGCCAGAGAACTTAATGGAACAGACGACAGTGACAGCAGAGGTCAGGGATTGGCAAATACGAGGAGGGGGTTGCAGAGAATCCAACAGTCCCTGTAAAACAGCGGTTCCCAACGTTCAGCCGATCACGGACCACTGCGGCAACTCGCCGAGCCACCACGGACCCCGGCTACCCGGAAGTAATCCGGCAGCAACGTGATGACATCACACGTTATTGCATCACCACCAACCCACTTCTGGATTGGTGGGATTTCCCAGTGATTTGGACCAAGGGCAGACAGCCTTTGGTTGGCAGTCACGCAGTGGGGGCCAAAGACTCGGGCGGCGCTTCTGCTGCCTGTCCAACCGAGGCCCCACTTGTCTCAGTGCCACCCGAGCTCACGCAAGCGCCAGGCGGCCCGGAAGTCATTGCCGCGTGCACACGGTTCCGGAGGCCTTGCAAACCACCTGGCAGGGTCTCGCAGGCCACCTGTGATCCGTGGACCACGGGTTGGGAACCCCTATTGTAAAACAAGGCTATGGTGGGGATGGGTGTGTCTTGGAGGCAGGAAATCCAAACAGCATTAAATACAGCTAAGAAAAAGACTGGTCAAGAACAGTGATAGAAACACCTGCTTTGCATTTGGAAGGTTCCAGGTTCAATTCCTGACATCTCCAGGGAGGGAAGAGGAAAACTCCTCTCTGAACCCCCGAAGATATGCTGCCAGCTGGTGTAACAGCACACTGACCCAAATGGACCAATGGTCTGATAAGATTCCGTGTAAGGCAGGTTCCTAGGATCAGTGAGCCATATGCCTGAACTTCCACTACTGAACGAAAAGCTGCCCATAGGGTGGGGGCAGGGCCATGGTGCAGATGGGGAAGGCACTCTAGCCCTGCATCTCTATGATGCAAGCCTCGACTCAAAACAGCTGCATTCAACTGGAGACCAGATGCACCCCGGGCCAGAACCCCTGGAAGGACACCTCATCTCAGCCACACAGCACAACCAGCAGGGAAGTAGCAGCACCACCACCACGAAGTCATGTCCTGGGGGCAGGGCCTGTTTGTTTCAAAGACCTGCTGGGTGGGCCAGGTGAACAGTCCACTGAGTCCAATATTCTCTTTCCCACAGTAGACCAAGCCACACAAGCACTGGAAAGCAACAAGCTTCTCCTATTAGGTCCCTGCATCAGGTTTTGTAAGATAGATTGCCTCTGCGCCTGGAGGTTCTATTTAGCTATCATGACTGACAGGCAGCGATAGACCTCTCCTCCTCCTCCTCCTCACTGAATTTGCCCAGGCCTCTTCCAAAGCCATCTAAGCCACCACCATATCCTGTGGCGGCTAATTCCCTTAATTACACATCATGCAAAGAAGTGCTTTACCTCGGTCCACCCTGAATCTCCCGCCAATCATCTTTACGGGATGACCCCGAGTTCTAGGATAATGAGAGAGGAAGAAAAACCTTCTCTCCAGCCCCCTTTTCTCCACACCGTGCAGCATTTCATAACCCTCTATAGCCGCTAAAAGCTGCAGCCTCTCCTCGCTCTTGGGAAGGTGCTGCTGTTGCTGTTGCCCTCCGATCATTTTCGTTGCCCTTTCCTGCACTCTTTCTCCCACTCCGCCACCCTTAATGGTGCCTGAAACCACAGCTTGACCCCATCTCCTAAGAAGGCCGCCTCTGTGGGAGGCTCAGGAAAGGCACTGCTGAAAAAGTGGGGCTTGAATGGGACCCAGGCATTCTGCTGCCTGTCTCCAAGGCCCTCCACAGCAGAATTAACCACCCCACTTGAAGCCAGAACATTGTTCGCCCCCACCACAAATACTGGCTCTCAGCTCCTGGCAGAGAAGCTGGGGGCTTCTACGGGGAGCTGGTATCTCCACCACATTTCTCTCTCCCTCTCTGCAATCGCATAATGGGGAAACAGGAGACTTTTTTATATTCCCCTCTGTGAAATTTAAGTGCCTCCTATATTTTAACAATGTCATTGGCTCCATCTGGAATTATCAGCATTTTACAGCCTCCTATGCTAAAAAGAAGTTATTTATTTGCAAGAACTCCAGGTAAACATAGGGAGGGGAGGAATAAGACACAGGGCTTTTACGTTACAGCAGGATTGCACCCACTCCAGCTCAGGGGAAGGAGGAAGTGGTGGGTTTAAAGGAAGTGGTGGGTTTAAAGGAGGACAGGGATGGGATTTTGGTTTTTTTAAAAAAAACCACGCGTGCACACACACGCACGCACACTCTCGCACACGCACACGCACCCCAACCACAGCATCAGCAATCTGCCTTCCCCTTTAGGACAGATGCTAAGGATTTGCACAGGTATTTATTGATTTTAGAAGATTTGCATCCTCCAGCCTCTCTCTACCATTCAAAGCGGCTCACAACAGAAACTTACGTGTTACAAAAACGAGAGCCAGGATGATGTAATAGTTCCAGAGTTGGACTTAGACCTGGTAAACCCAAGGTTCAAATCCCCACTCAGCCACGAAGCTTCCTGGGTGACTTTGGGCCAGTCACTATCTCTCAGCCTCACCTACCTCACAGGGTTGTTGTGCAGACAAAAAGGAGGGAAGGAACCTTGTACACCACCCTGAGCTCCTTGGAGGAAGGGGGGGTATAAAAATGTGAAAATAAATAAATAAGAGTCATCAAACTAAACCAGCAGAGGGCACTGTAAAAACAATGGATCAAAGAATCAAGGAGAGAGAGAAAGAGAAAACTATCCATCAACAATAATTGGGGCAGGCCAGCCGGAATAAGTCTGTCTTGAGCCTTCTCCAGGCAAGAAGGAGAAAGGAGACCTCCTGTGAGGGGGAGTTCCACACAGAGGGGGCCACCACAGAGGAAGCCCCTCTCATGACACACATCAGGCAACAAAGGCACACGCAGGAGGGTCTCCCCAGAAGATCTTGGGAAACGAGCAAACTCACACCGTGGAAGATTGTTCTTGGCCCCAAGCCGTTTAGGGCTTTAAAGGCCATAACTGGCGCCATGAATTGCACCCAGAAGCAAACTGGTCACGAAGGGCGCAACGGGGCCATAATGTTTTTCCTCCTTAATACTTCTGCGACTGTGTCCTGCACCAGTTGAAGCTTCCAAAGGGTTCTCAAGCCCCCGCATTAAAGTGCAATCCAAAAGGAGAGGAGACCGAGACACGGTCACCCGAAATCAGGTCCAACCGAGACAGGAACGGAGCAAGTCCAAAATCCTGTTCCCAACAAGTAGGACCAGCTAGATGCCTCTGGGAAGACCCCCAAGCAAAACACAGGAGGCAGCCCACCCACCCCCCTGTGTGTCCCTAGACCATCCAGCGCTCAGAGGCAGCTGATCTCTAAATGCCTGGGAAGGTTCCTTTTCACCATCCTAGCTTCAGACCTGCCCTCCACTAGGAACGGGCACCAAATCCCCTTCTAGGCAAAGCTCTCTTGGCTGTTCGGTGAGCACCTCCCCATCCGTCCGGTGCCAGGAGGAGATGACAGCTCCTGTCTCATCTGGTTGCAAAGAGGCTGCCAGTCCTGGGGGGAGAGAGAAGGGGGAAAACAAACAGGCCTCCAGGCTGGGAACAAAGGGCTGAGAGGCGGCTCTGTGTGCCTCTGCAGTCGCCGCACAGGGGGCCCCTTATCCCAGCCGGGGAGTGGAGAAAGGACCATTGTGCACCCACAAAACCAGCGCCCCTTGCGCCAGCCAAAGCCCCCTCACTCTCGGCATTCTGCAGCCCCATTCTCTCCCCCTGGTCACTTGAAAGGCTGTGCGGGGAGGGTGGCTCCCTGCAGGACGGACTGTTGGCAGGCTCGCGGCTAAATCCATCCCACCCACTGTGTTCCCCATTTCTATAGCGCCCGCCTGCTTCTGCAAACAGCTAAATGCCTTCCATCACACACAAGTCCATGGCACAGCAATCAAAACATAGGGTGGCTACCTATCTTTCCAGACAAAAGCTCAGCAGGTACAGTTACTATCCTGTAAAACTTAAGCCAGCCCCTCCCTCCTTCCTTCCCTCTCCCTCTCTAACAGCTGCCCCTCCCCTGAGGAGTATCCCTGCTGGACTGCTAAGGCGGAACACTCCAGCTCACTCCAGGAGGGACACCCGTCTCCAAAAGCAGCCGGATGCATGCCCCAAGCAAACAGCATTTGAGGAGGTGCACCGTCGCCCTTCCATGTGAGATACGACTGACAGCCATTGTCTTCCTGGCTGCTCTCCTCCCTGGCAGCTGGCACCAATATCAGCCATCTATGAAGGTCTCGTTCCAAGGGCTTAATTCATTTCTGAGCGTGCAGGTGAAGAGGGAGCCAAGGGACGTGGGGCAGGGGACCCCGGGGCTTCCTGCCAGCCAAAGCCACCACAGCAGCAAGGGAGGGGTGGAAGGACACGAGACACACGAAAGAAGATCCACATCACAGACGGAGGAGGAGCACAAGTGGAGGGGTGGCATATGCAACCAGCTGGGCATTGGCCCAAAGGTTATTTCATTAAAGCGTATAATTGAAGCCTCTCCAGGAAGCCGGCAAGTGGTTTCCACCGGCCCGGGGAAGCGGAAGGCAATGCCTTGCCACTGGGAGATCCTTGTCGCCAGCCTGCAATCCAGCCTGGCCCATGAGGCACCCTTAAGCGTCTCTGTTGGACAGGACAGAAACACTCAGATCATTCCCGTCACTGCGCAATGCCACCACACGCCTCCCTAAGTCACGATGTGCCTTTAAACCACAAGCAGAGATGCCCATTAATATCATTCCATTGTGTTCTGGTCACACGTGCCGTCCAGCTGAGCAACATTTTCAGAGCCAGAAAGTTAATTCTGACCCTAAGACAGATGAGTTAGGGACTCAGGCAGGGGAGATCTTTATCTGGCCTTCTCCTATAGCAGGGGTTCTCAACCGGTGGCATGCATACTATAGTGGTACGCGGGTCCCCGGCTGCTAAGATGGCGGCCACACCACGCAGGAGTCCTGGAAACAGCAGCACAAGTTCTGCAGAGCTGGTGTGTGCAGGTTTCCAGAGCTGGAAAAGGCCCCCCCACCGGGCCTTGTCCCCTTAACGTTGTCTTCAGGCCTCCGACACAGCTGAAAACCCGGACGTAAGTGGCAATGACATTGTTGCCACTTACACCTGGTGGTACTTGGTATAGTGGCAGCCACATAGGTGGTATGCCGCGTCAAAGGGATTGAGAACCGCTGCCCTATAGCACACACCTTGTCTCTCTTGCTAGAGTCATTAAGAGCTCTTTGATTTGCCTTCGTTCTGCAGCGAATCAGTTTTCTGACTGTCCTCTGAATTATGTAGGCTGGTCAGGGGTGCCGACCGACAAAATGTCCCTGCCTTCGGGACACTGGGTTCTTAGACTCACACTGTTTTGCTTGTGCATTGCTGTTCATTGGACAGTAAAGTAAAGGTAAAGGTGACCCCTGACAATTAAGTCCAGTCATGTCCGACTCTAGGGTGTAGTGCTCATCCCCATTTCAAAGCCAAAGAGCCAGAGTTGTCCGAAGACGCCTCCGTGGTCATGTGGCCGTGTGTCTCGTGTCCTTCCACCCCTCTCCTTGCCGCAGCGCGTAGCATGCGGCTGGAACACGGAGCGCTGTTTACCTTCCCGCAAGCGGTGACTATTTATCTACTCGCATTAACATGCTTTGGAACGGCTAGGTTGGCAGGAGCTGGCCAAGCAACGAGAGCTCACCCCGTCGCGGATTCGAACTGCCGACCTTTCGATCAACTGAAGTGTTTTGAAGGGCGCCGTGTTACTGCCTTACTCCCTGGTCTTCTAAAAAAGATCAACAGCAAGATATAGGGCGAGGCACACAAAGAATGGGTAGCGACATAATTATATGGGACACAGAGGGACGAGGAAGATGGGCAACCAATCCAGGGCCCATTCAAGAATGGTTAGGAACCAGAGTGGCAACATTTGAAAGGAATAATAATTGGGTGGAAGAAGAAGAGGTAGCAGGTTTCAAAGATGCGACTCAAAAGAGGGGACAGAAATGAGATATCTGCAAACTTTGCACAGCAGTGCTGAGGGTTAAAAACTCCCCGTCTCCCTCAACGGAAGTTTAATTCCTTGCAGAGCCCACTCAGAAGGAGTTTGGGTGGGGAGTGGCAACCAAGAGGGCAGGGTACAAAAAATGGCCCACAGATATTATCTTCGGGGGCCAACCGTTCCTATAAAACAAGTTCCGCCAACGTTGCTTCGTTCCAGACAGCACGACAACAGCAGGGAAGGCTCCCCATACATCACAGACAGAACGCACCACCCCACACGACAGCACCCCCTGCTACGAAGGTCTGGGTGAGGACTAGCTATGGGGCTCTCTCTCTCCCCACAGAAAGCGCCTGCTCTCCTGCTGCTGGGCGATCACGACGCCAGTCCCAGCTTCTCAGCAGGCATGCATCCCCTGGGGAAAGAAAGAGTTTCATTAAATCCTGACAAACAGGAATGAATTACGGTACACTCACGCCTTTCCAGCAGCAGTCCGGCCTCCCTCCTCATCGGGATGCCCCACTGGGATCCCAATTCCTCCCACACTTGCCAGATCAAATCTGCAGCAGAGGCCATCCTGGTTTTCTCCCTCCTAGGCTGCCGGGCTACAAGACAAATCGCCCGGCATTGCTCGCCTTTGTGTATATTTCTCACCTGCAACTCAGAGCTAAAATCTGCTCACAGACAACGTAGAAAGAGGGAATGCAACAAATGGAAAAACTCACCGTGGGAAGACACAGGGCAGGACTGTGCTTCCTGCTGTAAGCCCTGCTAATCTCCCAGTTTGCTCTTTCAAGACAGCTCCTCCTCATGTGGTTCACAGACCGGGCAGCCAGCTTTTTTCCTGACAGAAGTTCTGAGCTTTTGACAACTGCCTGGCAGGCAAAAATCCAACAGGTGAGGTTTTATCATGGCATCACCACGCTGGGGGGAGGCTGTCTCTGTTGCACCACAACAGGAAAACACTGAGAACTTCCAGTGGTGCAAATGTACAGTATTACATGTTTGCTTTTTTTTCACTTGACACACAAGCTACTAAACTAGAAGAAGCAAGCAACGAGGAACACAGATTTGCAGCATTTCCCAGAAATCTATAGGACCCTAACAATATACAAAGACTTGTACCACACTTGGCCAGAACCACCCACCCACACACACCCCCTTGACCTGTTTGAATGCATCTTTTCAAAATGTATTGAAACTGGCAAGCTGGATTCTTTTAAAACTTGTGCTGGTGCCTGGAGGAAGAGAGGAGCCAATATCAAAGATAATGGCTACGGGGCAAACCTTTAACATCACAGAGCAGCTGCCGTGGAAATGGTTTGTGCCTGGAGTGCCACTGGGCATGCTACAGAGTTGGGGCACCGTTTTATGACACCGTAACATTATTTTGCGTTTAAAAATAGACAGGCTGACTTTCTGCTCCAACAAGGGAGTCACCAAGGCAGCTTACCACTTCAATACAAAACAATTTAAACACCCAAAAGCATCAACACTGCTCATGGTTTCCTCCGAAGAACCCAGGGAACTGTAGTGTGGCGAGGTGCTGAGAATTCTCTTGTTAGCAATCCCCAAATCTTCTTTTCGACCCCTTTCATGGAACTACAACTCCCAGGGTTCCCTAGGAAGAAGGCATGACTATTACACCTGTTTATACCTGCCCTACATCTCATCGTTGCTCTCTCTGTCCAAAGAACCCTGGGAACCGTAGTTCCATGACAGGGGTAGAAGGCTGCGGGTTGCTAACAAGAGAATTCCCAGCACCTCGCCAAACTACAAGGCTAGCTAAATCTGTAGTACAGGTAGATCCATCTTGAGCAACCATGTGCCACAAGCTTGCCCAGATGTTCCACTAGCAAGGAGGTTTTCTCTGCTGAGTTTGAGTCCCCGATGCAAGATCCTGGCTTCTCAAGAGTTCTGCAACAGGCAGGTGGTCAATGTGAGTTGCCTTTGGCATTTGTGGGTAACTTGCATGGGGTAGGGAGGAAGGAAGGCTCTGGTGCCAGACCAACACAACAGTGCAACTGCCGATATCTTGCCGTTCGGTAGGTTGCCTGTTCTCAGTGTGTGGGACACCGGAACCCAGACGGATCATCCAGTCCAGCCCTTCCCTGATCAACCGCCACAACAATCCAGACCACGTTGCTCAACAAGCAGAGAATGATTGCATGCATCGCAGAACAACTGCCTACATAAATATCTGCAATATTCCACGAAACGGGCAAGACAGGCCAAAACCACAAATGACAAGGAGGAAAGAGATAAAATCCACAGGGTCGCACTCCAAGCCAAGCTGACCAAAAGAAAATGTCTTAGTGATCGGTCACGTTCGAAGCATGAACAAAACCCATCCCACCAATTAATCCCACGGCAAATTTTACAGAGGTGTTAACTCTGCATTACGTGACATCCCGTTTCTAGCTCTGCAGATCAGGAGAAATCAGCTTGGTGGGTTTGGCCTAGAAAGAGGCGGCTACGCACAGAAGTGATTGGCAGCAACCAGTGGCAAAAATCCAGCTTCTCTCCACCCCCTACACAAGAGTTTTTCCATCTTAAAAAAAAACTAAAATAAAACCTCCAAGACGCACACAAGAAACATGCAGGCATCTGCACAAGAGTGACCTGGGTCTACTCAGTACAGTACAATGGAAAAGTCTAGCATATCAGCACCTAGACAGGAGAATGTGCGCAAGGATCTAAGAACATCAGAAGAGCCCTGCTGGATCAGGCCCAAGGCCCATCTAGTCCAGCTTCTTGCATCTCACAGTGGCCCACCAGATGCCTCAAGGAGTACACAAGACAACAAGATAACCTGTTTCCTGCTGCCACTCCCCTGCGCCTGGCATTCAGAGATCATGAGGTTGTTTTTTCCTGCTGTGGGGCTAACTCTGCTCCCCCTACCCCAACTCCATTTCTCTAATAATACACAACTGAATTGAGCATAGATTTTCACTCTTTTGAATTTCTTTAAAAATCAATATGCTTTTAATTTAGTACTGTATTAAACTTAAAACTCTCCTCCAGGCAGAAGAGGACAGGAGAGGCTTTGTGACGGTCACAAGGGCCTGCCCAAAAGGGGGCAACACACAAATCCACAGCAGGCTCAATACTCAACTCAAGCTAAGTACACCTGCGCACAGCCAAAGCGCTCTAACCTGTAAGAAGGAAACAACAAAGCACTTTTCACATGCTCGGAGGACACTCTTGACTTTACGATGGCTTCATACATTCCAGCCCGGATGTTCCGGGGCTTAGCCTCGGCGTGAACTCTCCCTCAAAACTAAGCTTTGAATATAGCCCGCGAATCCCCCCCCCCCCAGCTCTCCTTGATCCATCCACAAACTCTCCGTTGTTCGGCACGAAAAGAGCAATTAATTCAACATTAAGGGCACTGTGCAGCAAAAGAAAAGGCAGCACAGAGAGAAGGAAGATCTACACCTTTCTCCCTCCCTCCCCCCAACTCCCTCCCTCCCCAGAACGGTTTCACTTTCTGCTCTTCTTACCAGGAGGGAAATTCCACCCAGCTGGCAGTCAAGGCAAGGAATCCCTTCCTGCTATGCAACCCCACTGAATAATTTAGGGAGAAATCAGTGGGCTGGAAGCGCCAGGAAAAGGAGCCTTATCAGGAGACAAGGGGGAGTCCCTGGAAAACAGGGCAGAAACCTGAAACCAGAGGCCCAGAAAGTCTCCTTCCCCTACTTTGGTTTTCTCCATCCTCCCCCCCCCCCCTCTCTCAGCTGGGACATCCCCTGTTGTTGCTTCTCCCCAGGAGGAGCCCAGCTGGATTAAGAATCATGAAAGATTGATGGTTACAAAAAAGCCAACTGGGCACTTGGAGATGCTGATAGTTATCTGGCTGGCTCCGTACACAGGCAGCGCATGGAGGAGGCATGCAAGCAAAGCCCCAGGACCCTTTGATCAGTGGGGAGGGAGCAAAGGGGGTTGTGAGATTCCTCCGCTCCTGCAAAAGGCCTGTAATATCTTGCACTGTCCTGAGTGCCTAAGGGCCAAGCTCAAAGGCATGGGAGGAGGTATCCCTGTTTATTCACTAACCATCAACATACAAAGCAGTGCGAGTGCGAGAATTTACAACAGAAATGTGTTTGTAGGTGAGGCTAACAACACTGCCCCCTTCTCTTCCCACACCTTACAGCGCCAACCTCAACCACTCCTGCAGCATTTACACAAATGCAAAGGGGAACAGGGAGGAGAGAGAGAAGGTTGTACATGATGCGGAAGACAACTGTGCTGTGCTAAAGTGCCCTAAGGCAGCTGGGCTGGCAGGAATGGGGCATGGTAAGTAGAAGAGGGGAAAGGCTTCAAGGCGGCTCCTTTATTTTTGTGGGATTGGACTCTGCATTTTGCTTTTCCTGAGCTCCCAACAGGGATCTGGGAGGAAGATGCTGAGCAAATACAGAAGAGACTTGCCAAAGCCTCTGGGTTCCTACAGCTCCCTGCATATCCCCCCCCCCCCAGAGCCCTGGGTCTCATTGATCAGGCAAAGCCAGAAGGGAAATGCAGGTGCCCTGAGAGCCCCCAGAGCCCCCTTCCTGCTCTGACCTGCAGGCTACAGTTCCTTGCTCCCATTGGGGAAAGACTACAATCAAGCAGTTCTTCCGACTGCTACTCCATCCTCTAGCCCAGGGGTTCTCAACCACCAGTGGTACTTTGGCTGACTGCTGGTGGTACTTGGACCGCCAGACTACCGGAACCCTGCTCTGCTGCGGCGCTTTCAGCAGTGCGTTTTTCTTTACCCAGCGTGTAATTCATCTGTGGAACTCCTTGCCACAGGATGTGGTGATGGCACCTGGCCTAGATGCCTTTAAAAGGGGTTTGGACAGATTCATGGAGGAAAAGACCATCACAGGTGACAAGCCATAAGCAACCTCCTGGTTTTAGAAGTAGGTTCTCTCTGGGCCAGGTGCAGGGGAGTGGCAGCAAGAAACAGGTTATCTTGTTGGCTGTGTGCTCCCTGAGGCATCTGGTGGGGCCACTGTGTGATACAGGAAGCTGGACTAGATGGGCCCTTGGCCTGATCCAGCAGGGCTCTTCTTATGTTCTTATGCTCGGGAACCGCCCAAAGCCACCTACCTACATTTTCTGGTGTCCAAAAACCTGAAAACCCAGAAGTAACTGGCCATGATGTCATTGCCAGTCACTTCCGGTGGTACACAGCAGGAGAGTGGCGACGGAAGTGATATTCGGCTGGGAAGGGTTGAGAAGCCCTGCTCTAACCAATGCACACAGGTTCTCAAACGCTGAAAGCCAGAATAGGGGAATGCCTATATTAGATCCAGTTAGGTGCCCTTTAAAACAATATATCACAAAGTACTTAGCAAGGTTTCTCCAAAATACTTCCTCAGACTGGATAAGCAAAATGCAAAGGGGGACAGACGGACAGACAGAGAAGGTTGCGTACAGGACGAGGAAGACCCAAAGTCTGCCATTTGTAGGAGTCTTAAGATGGAGTGCAGAAGGTTTTATGCAGACTTAATTAGATTAGCCTCTGCTAGGTGTCAAGACAGATTTCAGTCTCAAGGACCAAGGGCTACTGGGGCAAAATCAAAAAATGGTTGTTTCCGCCTCCCACTACTCACGTTTTTTTATCAAATCTAACAGTTAATCAGATGTGTCTCCAGCTCTAATTGGAACACGCAGGTCTCATAGAAAGCAGAAAGCAGAAGTAAATACCAAAGTGGTACCTTTACTTTAGCAGAGCTGGAGATTAATTTTAGGTAATTCACTCGGCACAGAGTCAAAGGAAATCAAATTGGATAGTTTTGCATATCACACGTCCCTCTGAAACTTACAGGGTGGGTTGGCGAGGGGGAGCCAGACTTTCTGAAGTGGGATCCCTTCCACGGGAACCACATTCAATACAAAACTGCATGAGCAGCACGAATAAGGAACTGAAAGTTTTACATACTTCTGCTTCCCCCATAAGCAGGGGCATTTGTTTTTGTTGATAACCACAGAAAAAAAAAACACCACCACCTTTTCAACCTTTTCAACCCGAACAAAAACACCACGCACCACCTTTTCAACCCGAATTAGAACCAATTTACCAACTCTCTACTCTGGTTGTGAAATGCATCTGGTTAAAACAGATTACTTTTCCGGTTAGAAATAATTGAATAAAGTATTTATTGCTTTTGCATTGAAGACGGCAGTGTAATGGTATTAAACCTGATATTGATGCTTAAGAATTTGCACCTGTGAATTCACACATGTTGCATTTTAATTCAACAAATTAAAAAAACACCGTTTTCAAACACCTCTACCCATAAGCTTTGAGTCAACCCCAAATCACACCCCCTGTGACCGGGAGACTGTTTCCTTTGGGAGGCTTCAGTATTGCCTCTGGCGCAAAGTGAGCTTTAAACCATTTCTGCCTACGGGTGTATATACGCAACAGGAATTAAATGTGTACACCTGTGGGCCTGGAAGAAATGGGTTTAATACATCAATAAAACCAGGAGGGGGGGAGTCGCCCTGAAATAAACGTTGGTTTATTTTGAGGAGTGGTCTACCGGCTTCATGCAGTTCTGCACTATAGGGTTTTTTTCCCCCCTTAAAAAACTATAAAACGAAACATCAAAGTGAAGCAGCAGAAAAGCTATTCCAGAGACGGAGTTTTTTATGCAGCACTCTTAAATCAAGTTATCTGACAGCCTGTTCTGGTGCCTTCCGTCTCTCCTCAGGGCAAGTAGCCCTGGGGAGGCAGTTGTGGGAGGGAGCATTACGAAGTCACCCTAGACTACAGCATGCACAACATTGTCTTGTGACTGCGCAGCATCGCAAGGGAAGCATCAGGAGAGGTGACCCAGCAGTCTCCCAGGGGAGCTCACCGCCCGTGATTGGTTCTTCTCATGAACAATCCCCCAAGGAGCCACTGAGGAACCCCACTGTTCCCCAGAACACACTCAAAGACCCTACCTGTGGTGATCTTCAGACATTTTCCCCTCCTCCTGCCACAGTCATGCAGGCACGGAGTCAGCAAATGGCACTCTCAGGCCCTCACGTCCCAGGAGGGACAACCATCAATGCCCCTGCACTGTGCCGCCACCTTCACAAAAATTTCCTTCCCTACTTCTACATTCCCCCCCCCCTGTCCAAACACTCGTCTCAGAGCCAGTAAGTGGGAGTTGCCATCTGAAGGCTGAAAAACACCTGAAGGCTGAAACACAACGAGCGCGTCCCGCATGCGTCGCTTACGGCGCGACAAAACCTGGGAATTGGCCAAGGGAGGCGTCAACGCCAACGTTCCTCCCAGCGGCTCGAGGCGGCTTTTGCCGTTCCGGCCGGAGGCAAGTCCCACTGCAAGAACGCTGGGGTAGCCGGCTGCAACGTGCGAGACATACGCGGGACGCGCATGATGTGCTTCATGCTCACGCCAAGAGCATCGGGGGGGGGGATTTAAATGGCAGCTCTAGCCTCCCAGCACTGAGCGGGAAACCATTGCTGGTTTTGCCACTGTCCCCCAGTAAGCCCAGTAGGGTTCAGCTGTATTAGAGGACACTTTGCCCAGGACCCCCTCAAATCTGGCCCTGCTTTCCCCCCCATGCCACTTCGCCATATACGCAACCCTTTGGGCTAAAATGGCCAGCTCCACAGCAGCCAGGCAGGCTCAATCCCCGTTAAGCCAGCCATGACTTGTGGGGGGGAACCCTGTGGAGAGAGGCCTATTACCAGTAAGACAGGCAAACCTGCTTCTTTCCTCCCCTTGGCCCACATTCAAAGCGCACTTGTGCTCCTCTCCCACCAGTTTGCCAAACACTTTACTAAAGGTTACAGTCACCAGACATGACTTCTTCCCACTCAAGGAGCAGAAATAGCACCGGGAGTCTTGGCTCCCAGTTCCTTCCCACCACTTCTCGTTCGGAAACCAAAAACAGAACCTGGAAAACCGCAGTATAGCTTCGCATTGCTCTGAAGGGCGCCATGTTGCCCCTTTGCCCCCATTCTTCTGAGAATGATCAACGGCAAGCCTGGGGGGGTATGTGTTTTTTGCTTTTTGTTTTTTTTTTAATCCACCCTTTCTCCACCATATAAACTATTCTAATTTGGCTGAGTCACTACTAAGGTGCTGTGTCCCCTTCCAGCGGTTCCCTTTGCCTAAAACCCAGCCTGCAAACAGCTCTGAAGACCCCGAAAGCTTGCTGCTCATCACGAGGCCGATCCTAAGGGAGACAGACTAGCATCCCGTTTCCCGGAAGCCCCAAAGCAGGACATGCAGGCAAACGGGCCCATGTCACTGTTGTTTCCCAGCCCCTGGCATTCAGATGCAGACTTGCCTCTGAACCTGGAAGGCACAGTATATTACTAGGCTGTGACTTTCAGACTTTTTTCTCCTCTAGCGGACCAACACGGCTGCCTACAATTTCAGCAATATTAAGCGATTTTCCGCATGCACTCCCTGAACCCAGTTCTCTGCAGCCCCTGCTCTAAATTAGCTGGGCCCAGGCGGCCTATCCTGGGGTACCCCCCAAATATTCTGACACACAAGAAGATGGTTGTCCCAGATTAGAATAATAAGAAGGCTGGCGTCCTCCAGCTTCCCAAGCGAAGCAGCTCATTTAAAAAATAACGTCATGACCTGTCAGACCCCAGGGCTCTTCCGGAATCAGGCAGAGCAGAAGGGCAACAGCGATGGAGAGAGCTGCCCACGTCGGGATGGGTACGGCTCACAGCCCGGAGCCACAGGAGCAGAAGGCCAACACCTCAGCCAGACAGCTGAGGGATTTGGGGCCGAATGTTCACGCAAAGAGGCCAGATCCGGTGAGAAGGCAATTTGACACCAGACGGATGACATGAAAGCTAACAGGGCTGACGAGAGCCAAAGAGATCTCCAGAGCTGGATACGCTTCCTAAAAAACCAAGGATAAACACATCACAACGCTGCCTGCTCCCGGACTGGATCAGAGCATGAATTCACACCACTGCTTGGAGGGGGGGGGGCTTATTTTTCCATCCAGGGTGACTGTGGAAGCCAAGATGGCAAAGCAATGTCTCTCCACTGGGTATGGCCCATATTATTCGGGGGCGGGGAGGGGGGATGCTCACAGCCACTCTTCAGCTGTTTCTGGAGTGGGGGTGAAGGATAGGAGAAAGTGCTTTGGAGATACGAAGATGATCTGCACTAGTGATCTCAAGAACACTCTAGGGTAATTTTAATCTGGAATGAGAGTCGCATGGATTAAGCTCAGATTGCGAAAGGAGCCCCCTTAAATGTGCATTACAACAGCAGTGGGTTAGGGGAGAGATTCCTCACAAGTGTAATCAGTTTGTGCTTTTATTGTCAATTGCTTTGGGGCATGGCTCCTGGGAAAAAAAGTAGCATGACATTTATAACACTTTTTTTTAATCTATCGCTATCAATACCCACATGGTGCTTCCTGCACCAGAGTGACATAAATAACAGAAAAACAGGACCGGGAAAGGGGGGGGGCTGCTCCATGTCGACGGTTCACAGGTGATGAATTCAGACAAGTGCCGTTTTGCACATGTAGCCTTCGTTTTGGTGGGAGATCCAATCTAAGGCCTTAGGCAAAAGGCTGCAGGGAGGGAGGAAGAGAGTTTTGAAGGGAGATGGCATCGCACAGCTATTCTGGGAGAAGTTCTAGCAGAGCCAGAAAGCAGGGGCGGGGGGGGCTGAAGCAAAGGCCTGAAATGGGCCCCCCCCATGTGCTCTCTGATGGCGCATTAGGTGCTACTGCTGCTGAGAATTCAGGGGTCCACCCAGCCACATGGGTACTCCAATGGGTCCTCAGCAATTGCCAGTGATGTAGACTTGAGTCTATTGATTCAGACTCGACTCGGAATCAAGTCACATCAATGACTCGACTCGGACTTGACTCGGCGATCGTAAAAGACTCGAAAGACTCGACTCGAGACTTGGAGCCTTTTACAACAAGCTGAATTTTATTCAGGTTTAAACCCGTTTCCCCCATTAAATAGATAGGGACTTGCAACCAAAGACTCGGGACTTGGGGGCAAAGACTTGGGATTGACTTGAACCCAAGAGACTTGGGACTTGACTCGAGACTTGGAGTCAGAGACTTGATCCACATCCCTGGCAATCCCCCCCCCACCCGCCAGCCCATCACCACCCCTGAGTTTCAGGCATAAAGGGCAGCCATACACAATGGGTAGAGCCGACCATAATGGCAAGAAACCTCAGGGCAGCTACAGTTGGAAGGGCCCAGGATCTAACATGCTCCCTGAGGCATCTGGTGGGGCCACTATGTGATATAGGAAGCTGGACTAGATGGGCCTTTGGCCTGATCCAGCAGGGCTCTTCTGATGTTCTTATGTTATGTTAACATGAGGAACAAGGGCTATGAGCACTGTGACAAAAGCCCTTCTCAATGGCCAGCTGCCATTTGGCTCTCTCTCCCCCCCCCCCTTCCCTAGAACTCTCTCCTCCCTGACCATTCCCCCTGTAATGTTTTGGTCAATGAACTGGTCTGTTTCATCTTCCCTCCCCACCCCTTTTCCCCCTCATCATGTCTACCACAATTGTCAGCCTGTGGGCAGAGCCTGTCATTTCTTAAGTCTATGCACAACACCTAGAAAACACTTTATAAACCATTATTGTCGGTGGGCGCTTGTAAGGACAGGGAAGGAGCAGCAAAGCGTTCCTACACCCACAGCCGCCACAGGTTGCAATCAGTCAACTGCCAAGTGCTTTCTCCCTTCCATTTGCTCCCGGACGATCACAGTTCCTGAATGAGGATGCTTCGGAAAAATGCTGGGCAAAGATTATTTCCAGTGCTGCACTAGAAGCGAATTTGCACAGGCTTTTATGAACGGCAAAAGTGCTTATTTTGCCTCTGCGCATCTCTCAACAGAAGCCACGGGGATGCCGGTCTGAATGCATCGACATGCGACATCAGACACGGGTTTATACCCTGGGCCACTGGTTCCTACAGTCTCCTTCTTCCATCCCACTGCAGCAGAGGCTGCAGAAATCCCAGACACCACTCCATCCCCAGTGAATCTCCTTCCACTGAAAACTGGAGCTAGGCAGGTAGGAGGTTGGAGATCCTGTTACGTTAAATAGCGCGTGTTGCCACCCCACCCAACAACAGAAACCAGGCACCCTTGGGTTCCAAGTTCTTTCATTCCCTTGGCAGGAAGGGGGAAAGCACTGGCGTCGACGGGGGGAAGCGGGGGGGGCGGGCCGCCGGGGGGGCGTCGCACGTATAGGGGTGACGCGCGATCCCCCCCACTTACAGTTTTGAGTTGGAGGTGGGCCCGCCCTCCCTCCCCTGTGTCCGTTTGGCTCCAAAATGAGCCGAAAACGGAGCGGGGAGGGCGCTCTGCTCCTGCGTGTGACATCACGCGCGAGGGCGGATCCTCCCCCTTAAGGGCGACGCGCGCCCCCGCTCTGGGGTGACACGCGTCGTCGCGACGCGACTGGGGGAAAGATGTTCCTGCATGGATGTACGACCCAGAAACCCCCTGCCAGGGCTTGAACCAGGGACCTTCGGCATGCAAAACAAGCACACTACCCACCGAGCTAAAGCCAGAATGTCCAAAAACCGTGAACCCAAAAACCCAAGCACACAGCTGCATGGCACGACTTGGCCCCTTTCTTAGGCCGGATTCACACTACACAAATCCCGGCGCGTTACAGAGATGCACGGAGCTCTTTAGCATTTCGGAAGGAAGCGGAGCAGCTGCGCTCTCCCTTGTACAAGATGTGGAAAAGCCATCTTTTGAGGGGGCGGGTTCGCGGAGCTACTGCAGCCACCAATCGGATGAGGGGGGGGGAGAGTGGTTGCATGCCAATCAGAACTACTTCCAATCTGTAAGCTGCGCTTTCTTAAGAAGGCGGGACAGCAGGAGGGACAACAGGCGGGAAGACACTCCCCAGCTCCAAGCGCGTAGGCAGGGGCAGGGGCATCTGCGCCTGGATTCGTGTAGTGTGAATCCGGCCTTACCTAGCCCAGCCCTGCTGTAATTCCATCCAAGCAGCCATTTGTTAGGCTTGTGAGGAATTCCTCCCCCCCCCCCCACCAGCTCTTCTAAAGCATGTTTATAGAATTGCTGCTCTCACAATCCTATCTTAATCCACAGCTCGTTCCAGATTCAAATCAGCCCAGAGTGTTCTCTTAAGATTGCTAATGGAGATTAGCATCACCTTTCTAAAATGCTTTCTCCCCTCAGAAACAGCTGAACAAATCAGTCAGTGGCTGCCAGCATCAGCTTCCTGTAGACTAAAGGGAAAGGGGCAGACCCAGGAGGGGAGGGGGCAGACCCAGGCAGGGCGAGGGGGTCCACAGCAATCCTAAAAGAACCAAGGTAGGGCTGGAATGTCTCGCTGGACAATTAGACCAGGGGATCTCAACTAGTGGTACTAGTACCACCAGTGGTACTTTGGCCAAATGCTGGTGGTACTTGGACTGCTGGAACCCCACTCCAACACAATGCTTTTGGCAGCATGTTTTCGCTCCTGAGAGGCTCCTGCCTTTGGCTGAGCCTCTCGGGAACACTGAGAAGGGCCCTCCCACCCGCCCAGAGTCCCCTACCTGTGTTTTCTGGCCTCCGAAAATCCTGAAGTAACTGGCGATGATGATTGCACCTAATGTATTGGGCAGATTTTCTAAAAATGTTAATCGTTTAATATTCCACCTCTTCTCTCATACAGGAGGGCATGCCTCTTCTGAGATAGCACCTGAGAAGGGGATTTGGGTGTGCATCATCTGAAGAGAGGGAAGGCATCTTCCTTAGTCATATGTAAACACATGCGCTCTTAAGTAATTTAAGCTCACACGATTAATGAGCTAGGATTTCATCAGCTGATTTATGACCAGTGTTTCCCAAACCTTTTCACCCTGCGGCTCCATTGGCGACCATCGGCTGTGGCTCCCCATTACATGATGTTGATGCTTGCCAACTGGCATTGCACTGTTTTCCGAGAGGATTCCGTGGCACTCCGCGGCTCCCCTGGCTGGTATCCGCGGCTCCCCTGGCTGGTTTCCTGGAGCCACGCCTCCCAGTTTGGGAATCACTGCCCTAAATCATAAAGGTAGCACACCACTAACCCAAATCAGTTTTAAACTTTCCAAGGCATGGCTCCCACACCAGCCACAGAACCCTGGAAGTTGTGTTCTGAGGAGTCCGGGACTGCAAATGAAGGGTTAACAAAACTACAATTCCCAGGAGTCTTTGGGAGAAAGTAGCATGTTGCCCTACCCATATTGCCATAGGGCAGGGCAGGCAAGACACTGAACCAGAGACATATCTATAACCATCAACTACAATCAATGGCTTCCTCCAAAGAATTCCTATCCCTTCTCATGGAACAACAGCCCCGACGTTTCCATGGGGAAAGAAGAAGGAAATAATTGTTATACCATGAATGGAAGTTGGCAACAAAGACTCCTCGATTCTCAGTTCTGGGGGTAGAGAAAGGGAGTCAGCTGTTTCACAGAACTGAAAAGGGACCAAAACAGTTGCAAGGCTGGGCAAACCACGTACCCATCCGCCCTACGACGTGATCCAGCTCCTGGAGCCTTCGCCCTCAGCAGAAAGGCTTTGACAGAGCAAATCGCTCAGGGTGACTCATGCAAACAAGCCAAGCCAGACACAGCCGGAGGAAGGCCGAGCCAGGAAACAGCAGGAAGGACTCAAACCCCTTTGGCACTGGCCAATCTGTCCTGGGCAGGCAGCAGGCAGCGATTCTTCGCTTCCCATACTGCACTCGTGCGCGCACAGGGTGCAAGGCGACAGATTCATGTTCCGCGATCATGCAAATGCTACCCCTTCCACCCAGTGTTAAGCAACGACAGCTCTGCCCGAGTCCGGAGGCAGCTGCATTTGCAGCCCAAGCAAAGGTTTCCCATACAAAACAGCTGCCACTCCTGAGAGACCAAAATGGCCGCATCCCAACAAAGAGGCAAGAGATCCCTCGCATAAACAGCCTGCAACCCGCTCCGGGAAGGATGGAAGTGCTCCCGTTAATTACCCGCGCGCTCTCAATGTTAAATGCAGCCACAGCCCTGCCTCAATCCCCAGCGGGACCCCATGTCACTCTGGATCCAGCGCTCTCTATCTTGGGATGCTCTGTGCAAGCGGGAGGGGGGGGAAGCGAGAGAACGCAGGGCACAAGTCCACCGAGATGGGCTCCGTAAACACCCTCCGAATACACGATAATTAGTTCTCCTTGCGGATGCCTAGGTCACTCCATCTTGGCATGCTGGTAGCCTAGAGGAGGCAAAACAACCTCGCGGGGGGGGGGAAGAGACGCCACAGCAGCAACAGGCCCCGAGCCATGGCAGGCAATGTTCAGTTCAGATAATAGGGAAGGAAGAAACAATTACACACTGCAAAAGAAACTGAGCAAGAACAAGCTGCACAGCAGCAAGTGAGGAGGGAAGCCGGGGGGGGGGGGGATTTGCATCTCACTCTGCTTGGTAATAAGGACGATCCCAGACCCCCCTCTCCCTTTGGAACAGGCAGGGCAATGATCGCTCCGTCAGTACCATTTTTCCCCCAGCACAGTGACACTGAAGCTGCTTCAGCAGAACTTCACCCTGCTCAGAACCAGAACTAGGATGGTGGCGTCGCAAACAGAACGCAGACCAAGGAGACCTGGATTCAAATCTGCGCTCAGGCGTAAGGCTCCCTAGGTGACCTTGGGGGTCTGCCCTCTCTCCAGGGGCTGTTGCACGGATAAAGTGGGATAATCCTCCCTCCCAGCCCTCCTGGATAAGCCACCCTGAGCTCCTTGGAGGGCAGATGGGATGTATATGCGATAAATAAATAAAACAACTGAAAGGCATACTGGCCTGTCAGAGTTGCAGGGAAAGGAGGGTTTTACCAGGTCTAGCTTTCTTGGGTGCACCACACCGAACCCTGTGAATTTAGCCCCTAAATGGGGTACCCGTCCCAGACGTGCAGCTGGTTTAAGTCATTCCTTTTTCCCAAGGAACTCTGGGAACCGGGAAGAGGCAAAGCATCTCTTCCAGCAACCTTACTAGACAACAATTCCCAGGATTTGGGGAGAGAAGCCATGGCTGCCAACCAATGCAAAACCCACATACAGTCGACCCATTCCATCTGCGGATTCGGGGCCCGCAGATTTGTTAAACCGCAAGTCTCGTCTTGGATTCGCAGGGGTCCGCTACAAATAGGTTTTAAAAGGAATAAAAGGGTAAAAAAACCACCATGGATTTTTACCTTTTAAAACTATTTTAGCGAACCCCGGTATCCGCGGATCCTCGCTATCTGTCAGGGGGGTCCGGAACGGATTCCGGCGGATAGCAAGGACCAACTGTACATACATTACACATGCTGTCGTTATACCATCTTTCTGCCTCTGCACTCCAAGTGGCGACAGCCCCAACAGCTTTAAAAATGGGGTCCCTGAATACTGCCAACAACCAGGAACAAAATCTGTGTATGCTGTAGTAGAGAGAGCAGCAGACCTGGATTACAGGTTCCAAGCCCCACACAGCCGCAAAGCTCTGAACCCAAGCTTGTCTCAGCACCAAATCACCTCCCAGGAGTTTGGGGGAAGATAAAAAGGGATCACCCTATGAACATCATGCCGAACTCCTCCGAGGAGGGGTGGGACATGCATGTTTCATTAGAATGGCAGCCTAGAAGAGATCTAATCCTGCTAGCAGAGAAGACTGCAAGGAAGGGATGCGGGCTGCATCCTCAAACAGCGGGTGGCTACAATCTCCGCAGCATTTTTCAGGGGGTAACGCACTTCACCATGCCAATTTCACATCCTTGCAACGGTCCTGAAGAGCAATTTGGTCTCCCCACGATGGCAAAACAAAGCTTCGGATCAAAATCTCCCTCGTTCAAAACCACCACTCCAGCTAACGGCGAGAGTTCTCAAGGCCTGGCTCTCTGGACAGGAATGCAGGAGGCCGGGACTTATTGAGTCTCTTTCCAGTTCCGAGACCAAAGCGACGGAGGCACCATGCCCAGACTGGAGTCCTATCACAATCACATGCGCACGGTTGGCTGTCCCAGAGATACGATGATGACCCCTTTGGCTCCCGTCTCTTCATTAATGCTGTGCTTTAATTTTGGGACGAAGACGGATTGGCAGACCCAGCCAGGTTAGCAGAAGACAAACTGGGAAGCGATGACAAATGTGCGTCACAGAAGGAACTTCCCAGCTCTCCAATGATGCTGCTGCTGCTGCTGCTTCCAGTCTGAGCCCAGCTCTTCCAACCTCCATTCTGTGCTCCAGGCATAACATTTAGCAGCACATCCCTGGTGCCATCGCCTCTTCCAAAGCACTCACATACAAAAACCACATCCATGAAACCGGACCAATTCCTGTGCAACAACTCTCTCTTCTGGTCCACATTTCCCAATGCTCATTTCAGGTTAGGCTCTCCCCCCCGCCACTCAAATCCGCACAGAAGTTTACATTCAAACTGGAGGGGGGGGGGAAGAGAGCCTCAAATAGGAGGGGAGCCTGGGATGCGGGAAATCCATCCTTTTGACCACTACAAGAGATCAATTAGTGGCTAATTTATCTGCGCTATGCAATCCCAATTGCATGCTTACAACCATAGCCTGATCGCCAAGAGAAGATGGATAGGCGATTGATCAGGATCCTGCCCTCTGGGGGGGGGGTGAAACCTAGATGATTGTGAAGAGCTGGAAACTAGGAATTCTGGTGACTCCGTTGGAGGGTTCAAACGAGGGCCAAGAAGATGTGGGTTCAAACTCCTGCTCAGCCATGAAATTAATTGGGCGACATCGAGCCAGTCAAAAATGATTTTAAGTTTTCATGGCCCGCAATAATTCTTGAATTGACTGGAGCAAACGGGTATAGAGCCAGTCGTCATCTCTCAACCTCACCTACCTCGCAGGGCTGTTGTGAGAATAAAAGGAGGGGGCAGCCATGTACACTGCTCTGAACGCTTGGCGAAAGGGTGGGATAGAATTGTGAAGGATATCGAGGAGACAAGCTTCTTTAAACAGTATCCTGGAGAGCTCTAAGGTTCCTCTGAAGCTAGTCAGGGGTTCTACAATGGCAGCTTCTCTGAAAGACATTTTGTCTACCATTCCCACAGCCTCCCATTGCTCTGCACCACCATGGGGTGGAGTTGGGGAAGAACGTTGGGTGGAGTCTAGCACACATGGATATTGAGCATGGGTGGGGCAATGCTAAGGCCCAACAGACCTGATTGGTGCACTTTGGGAACACCAAGGGCAATTCTAGGACGTAACCCACAACCCTTCGCCACACACAGGGACTTCCTGGCCATAATAGTACGATCCAAAGAGAGGAAGCGTGAAAACCAGTAAGATAGCGAATGCCTCCCGCTCGTTCCCTTTCATCGATTTAATTGAAGGATGCGCAACTTGATGCTCTCTCCCAAAAGAAGCGTCCGTGCAGGCTTCAGATAAGGCCCAACACTTCCAGGAGCAGAAGTCACGTTATTCCGGTCCCCTGGCATCTGCCAACTCACACAATATGTTCACACTTCAGCCAGGGAAGGGTGGCAGAGCCAGAATGGAAGTCGGGAACAAGTGCGAACACAGCTTGAGGGAAGCTCCATCTTCGGCAATTCACACTTCGTTCATCAGACGGAACAACAACTGTTTCCAGTCTGGGATCGTAGTGCTCAAGCGAAGCCTTCGCTAGCTAGGTGGGTTGCCTGTTTCCCAGGTCTTGGGGTGGGTAACTATATACCGCCATGAACCTGCCTTGTGTGCACAGAGGTGATGTGCGTGTGTGTTTTAATGCTTGATGCAAAGCTTCCACGGATACCAGGAAGAAGCTCCTGACACCCAAAGCATGCACAGTGTGTTTAGGAAAAACCAAGGCATGGGACTGGCATGAAGACGGCCAGTGGGGGGAGCGCCAACGTGGGCATTATTCATGCCCAAAAACAAAGCCAAGTACAGAAAAGTCCCTCTTTGTGCAATGACCTGGTTTGGCCCCGACTGTCATAACTTCCTGTTAACCATCTCCATTCTTTCCTTTACCCCATTCCTTGTCTCTCTCTCTCACACACACACACACACACAACTTCCTGTTAACCATCTCCATTCTTTACCCCATTCCTTGTCTCTCACACTCACACACACACACACACACACCTACCTTCCTGTTAACCATCTCCATTCTTTCCTTTACCCCATTCCTTGTCTCTCTCTCTCACTCACACTCACACTCACACACACACACACACACACACACACACACACACACACAAACTTCCTGTTAACCATCTCCATTCTTTCCTTTACCCCATTCCTTGTCTCTCTCTCACACACACACACACACACACACACACACACACACACACACACACACACACACACACACAATCCCAATTCTAATACCAGTAAGCCAAAAGAAGAAACGGTTTATGCAAAATTAAGCACAGGTGAACAAGCTTAATTAACTTCCGTAATTAATTCAGAGTGGGCATCATTGACACAGACTTGGGGGGGGGGGGGAGAAGAGGGGGGCAGGGAATACAGAACGAAAGCAGCAACACAGCAAACCCAAAGTTTCCCACCAAACAAAGCCCTGGGCAGCAGAAGATGCGAGGCTTTGTGGCTTTGCCCACTTCCAAACCGTCCCGAGTGGCTCCTCCGATCAGGCAGCTCCAAACCCTTCCCCAAGCGGATGACCTTCTGCTCAGGCCGGCACACAAAAGCCAACTCCCACCCCGCGTGGCTCCAATCCGTTCCAAGGGTTTTTTTTTTCCATTATTATTATTTTCTGAATGGAAAGCAAGAGGCGATGTGTGAGCTGCATGTTTAAAGAGCCCCGGCGGCGCCTCCTCCGCCACTCCAGCTGGGTCCTGCTGCCCGTTTAATTGCTGGAGGGAGCCGTCCTCAGTCCAGAGGTGCTGGACAGCTGCTGGCCACAAAGACGGACTGAAGAGCAGATTGGTCACAGCACAGGAGAGAGAGAGAGAGAGGGAGGGAGGCAGCTCTTGGCCAAAACAGAATGGAGATACAACCCAGGTTGGCGCAGGGGAGACAGAGTGGGGCTCAGCTCCAGAGCCTCTTTTAAATGCCAGGGCTCAACCAGCCTCCCCCACCGCCAGATCACGTGAAGGGGGGGGGGCGGCACAAGTGGAATCCAGTGGATATTGTTGGCTCAAGTCCCAACTCAATTATTATGCATTCATTCTACTCATTCCCTGTTCTTTCTTCCTTGGAAAGCGGGGGGGGGGGGGGGCTGCCGCTGCAGGCGCCCAGACGTCAATCAGGTTCACACCCGCTTAGTTTCGACAACGCTACAGCACCTGGTGGTCACATTGAGAGAGAGGTTGTGGGCAAGCTGCTCTCTGCCTCACGGCCCAATCCTAAGGGCACCGACTAATGGCGGCACACCTCTCGCGCTGGCGTGGACTGCCGTAAAGCAGTCGGCGTCAGTCGTAAAAGCCTCCCCGACAGCGCACTGATCGGCGAGCTGCCAGGGACGCCAGCGGGAAGGCCTCTGCCTTCCCAGTTGCGACAGAGGACGTCCAGACATGGACCGGGAAAGGTAAAGGTAAGCCGGCGGGAAGAGGGTGGAACGGAGGTGGGAAGGGGCGGAACGGGGGTGCGGAGGCCGCGGGAGGGGGGAGGGTCTGTCGCGGAAGGCCAGCGCCAGATCTTATCCCCCTTCCCTGCAGCCTCCCCGCCCCTTTTCTCTCCTCGGATTGACACTAGCAAAATTGCTAGCGTAGGTCCGAGGAGACCCATTGAGGGCCCTGAGGCCTACGCAGGGGTAAGGGGATTAAACATCCCCTTTCCCTGCGGAAACCTCCCACCCCTGCACAGGATGCAGTGGCTGCCATTTTGGCACCGCTGCATCGGCGGGGGGGGGGGGGGTTGAAAGGTTAGGATTTGGCCCTCAGTCTCCTACCTGTAAAATGGGACTGACGAAAACCTAGAGAACAGTATGGACAATCCAATCCAAGGAGGCCTATAGGGCCGGGCCGGGTTTACACTCGAGGAAGCGGACAAGCGTCCCCTTCCCCGAGTAGACCTCCGACCTGGCGCACGCTGGGCAGCCGGTGCACAGGATCTGGTGGGCGGCCCTGGGCCGCTCGCCGGATCCTTAAAGTAGAAAAGTAGAAAAGGGGCATATCAAGTGAATGATGGGTGCTAAACCCAGCCCGGACACCCCTTATCTCCCTGAAGCCCTCTCCCCCCCCAACAAGAAACCTTTCTCCCAGCCACTCTGACTTCCAGTATCTTGAAATACTGTAACATGCGTCACTCTGAGAAGACAGCCAAGATGCATAATTGGGGAGTATGAGGAGGGGCTGTGCTCTGCTGGGAAACTTTGGGGGTTGCCAGCTATCCTAGTTGCACTTTAAAGCTGCAATCCTATTACATACACACTTAACCTTGGAGCAAGCTTCACTGAACTCAACTGGACTGACTCCGGAGCTGCCATGCCGAGGTTTGCACTATATAAGGTTCAGAATCCTTCCTCCACTCCCAAAACAAAACTGCCTGCCACAAGCAAACCAAAAGCTCCCTTTCCCCACGACTTTGCAGGATGCAAAGCAAAGTACTTTCCGCCAAGAGCCCAGCAAGCCGAGACCAACGCAGGAAACGAGCACAGATGCGTAAAAGAAACTGCCATTTTAAGACAAATCCCTTGGCGACTGTCGGTTTACAGATAGCCCTTTGGAATTCGCCATCTGCAACGAGAAATGTGCTTTTTCAAGCCCTGATTGAGACGCCACCTCGGAAATTGTAGCAGAAACACATATATAACGCCTTCTCCTGGACATCGCAGCCAGCCCCGGTGCATTTGAGAACCCTGGGCAGGGAGGGGGGTTTCTAGGTCGCAGGTTATAGGACTTTGTAGGAGGCTTCTCTTCCCCAAGAGCCAGCGGGTGGCGCAGTGGGTTAAACCACTGAACCATGAGCTGTCGATCGAAAGGTCGGCAGTTCGAATCCGTGCGACGGCTCCTGCCAACCTAGCAGTTCGAAAGCAAGAAATTGCAAGTAGATTAATAGGTACCGCGTCAGCGGGACGGTAACAGCGTTCCATGCGCCTCGGTGTTGAGTCATGCCGGCCACATGACCATGGAAACGTCTTCGGACAGCGCTGGCTCTTCGGCTTTGAAACAGAGATGAGCACTGCTCCCTAGAGTCGGACACGACTGGACTTAATTGTCAAGGGATACCTTTACCTTTCCTCTCTTCCCCAAGGCCTCCCTTTTTGTAAAAATTCTGCAGTGGGGTACAGCCACGCTGCAAAGAAAAGAGGCTGAAAAGCCCTGCTCAAACCACTATGCCACACTGCCTCACTGAACAGGAACTACTCTACTACACTGGTCAAGTGGACACCCATTTAGCTTCAACAGCGCTATATAGCACCTGGTGCTCCCATTTACAGGGAGGCGGTGGCAAGCTGCTCTCTGCCTCAGTCGCCAACCTGTAAAATGGGGCCGACAAGCCCAGCTTGTTCATTGACTCACTTACAGGGGAACAGTACAGACAATACAAAACAAAGGGTGAAGAAGCAGGCTGAAGAATGACTTGCATAATGGGGAAACTGCATAGGAATCTAGTAAATGCTGGAATTACAGGGGGTGTAGCCCCCTTACCTTTTGTAACAGCACGCACGCATGCATGCATGCACAGCTTTTAAAAGGCTGCAAAGATAAGTTGCCTAAAATTACCCGTGACTGGCATTAACAGATGAGCCATGCGTTTTTGGTTCGGTCTTTTGAGTCTAGTCACATAAACATCCAGGCTTATGAGGGCCACGGGAGATAGACTTTAGGCCACGTCAAGCCACTCAACCAGCAGCCCACAAGATTTGACTTTTGGCAAGCCATGGCAAGCAACATTGCTCTGGAGGAGGCTCGAGGTCCTACTTGCCGTTCCTGCTACAGAAGCATAGTCGCAATAATACCATCCCTTTCACTCCGTTCCTCTTTTTACTGTTTAGACAGGAACACTTTGCAGGATAGAGGCAGTATATCACTTTCAGCCGACAATAAAGCAAACTCGAGGCAAGGGAAATGCAATTTGTGCATGCTCAGAGAGGCAGCTTTAATTTATAAGCTCCAGAAGTAAGCCCATTCGCTGAAACCAGTTCCTGGGTTGAGCCCAGGTAAAACCTGGCAAAGACAGAGATCCGTTCCTCTCCCAGTATTCAACCCTCGCGGAGCACACAAAAGAGCAACAGAGAGGAGGCAGGTTCTGCAATGCTCTCCAAGACTGTTCCAGGAAAACAAAAGTTACCCAGCATCTCACTCCCATCCCGGCAGCATTAGGAATCGATGCTTTTTAAAACCCCTCCCCCCAGACAATTAATTCTGGCATCAAACAGAGAAAGTGTTTTGTAAGCATATTTGCATAAAAAGGGCCTGGCCTTTTGGGATGCAGACTTGGGAGAGTGTTTCCATGGGGGGGGGGGGGAGGAATGAATCTCCAAAACTAAAAGAGGTGCTTCAACATGCACCAATTCTTATGGGGAGAGAGAGAGAGAGAGAGCCTCTCCCGCTATGACAACGACATCATCGCAACGCAAGCCAGACTGTCAGATGCCCTCCCAGTTTGGAGAGACGTCCCTCATTCCAGATCACAGCTTTACGAAACATAATCGAGATTCATTCTCGTCTCCAAGCCTTCAAGCTCCACAGAACCAAACGGACGCCCTTTGTTTCAAAACGCCACAAATCTGGCACTTTCCTTGGTTGAAACTGGCAAACAGAGCTCCCGTATTTGTAAGCTACCGTCCCTTCCTCCAGAAGGGTCCTGCTTCAATTCCCCCCCACCCACCCCACCCTGCTCTTTAAAAATCAGAGCTTCATAGAAAAGAACGGCCGGCCGTCTTACCCCTTTACTTGGAAAACGTTCCGCCTGACAAACCTGGCTGCCAGAGTGATTTCGTTTTAAGAGATTGTCCCTTCTTCCCGAGCAATCCCGGCAAATAGGGTGGGAGAGCCAGGCTGAGGCCCAGCCCTACGCTGGCATATACAGACCAGAGGTGGCCAACCCTTTCACCATGAGGGCCTCTGCGTTCTTCAGAGTTGTGTAGAAGACAGAATCCTGGCAGCTGCAAGTGCTGATGGTGCTGCTAAAGCAGCTGCACCTGCTGAAATGCCCTCACCTACACAGCCATGAAAGGACCAGGAGCATCAATGGTGAAAGGTTGGCCACCCCGGATATAGACTTACAAGACAGCGAAGAGGACCTTTAAGCAAGTGCAGAGTGTCTTTGCCTCACAAAAGGAGATGCCACACAACTGGTATTACAGGAAAAGGTTTCCAGATCAAAAAGAGCTACACCTAAGCAAGTCTGCATCCTCACAATGTCAGTCTTAGAAATTACGAGCGACGGACATCATCCCTTGTTTCTGGGTCGTAAGAATCTATAAACACCACTGATCGATGTGCCTGATCTGGAGAGGTTTTTTATCTCGCAGCCTTAGATGTCTCATCAGGCCTGGCTCCAAGTTTGAGGGGGTTGCCTTAGCAAGATGCTTTCTAGCTCAGGTTAGACAGGTCGGCTTGAACCCGCATCTTGGTGGTAAGCGCGGTGGTAGATGCCCATGTCTGATGCCACACCAGCTGCTAATGTAAAGGGAGAGGTGGCTGCAGCCCCTGCCTGTACATAATCCTCCCCTGGAGACCAGGACAAGAATCAGTAGTGGGGCCCTTTGGAATACAGGTAGCTGCTGCTATACTGAGTCAGGTGTTTCCCCACCTAACTCAGGACTGCTGACCCTGACAAGCAGCAGCTCTCCAGAGTTTCAGACAGGGATTTTGCTCGGCCCTATCAGAAGATGCCAGGGATCGAACCTGGGGCCTTCTGCATGCAAAACAGATGTCTTTCCATTGAGTTACAGCCCACTGGGGCCCTGGCAGCCACCCAAGAGCCATGTGCTGATACCAGACTTCTTCTCCCCCCCCCTTCTCTCTCTCACTCACACACACATACAGAGAGAGAGAGTAATAAAATAGTTACTTGCATGTGGAGAGAGGTAGGGAAATGAGACATGGGGTGGCAAGAGGGAACACACACACACACACACACACACACACACACACACACACACACACACACACCCCTTGCTGACCTAGAAAGTAGATTTACTCCAGCTATTGATTAAAGTGGAATGCAATTACCCAGCGTATGGACCTGCTGCCTCCGATAAGGGAAGGAAGAGAGTTCATTGCAAAGTCACAAAAATTAAAGTCAAGGCCACCTCCCATCCATCCATCCATCCATCCCCTTTCCAGGTCCGCAGCCAGAGCCTCCCCTGCCCGCTCTCAACGCCCTGTCTCACTATCACTTGCTTCTTAGATTCCTTCCCTGCTGGCTGAACATTAAACCCCCCCCCCCCAGCGCCTTCCCTTCCAACTCTAAACGCATCTCGCATCTCTCGGCTCAGCAAACCCTTTCATTTCCCAGCCAGAGCTTCTGCCTTTCAAATGTCCTTCTGCCCTCAAAAGTTGTTGCTGCTTTCTTTTTTGTCCTCCTGTTGCTAGAATGGCTCCCCCCCCATCCCCCCCCCACCCTTTTTGGATCTAGTTATGGAGAGAGCAAAATAAAGTGCATCAACTTTATTTTTCACACACACACACACACACACACACACACACACACACACACACACACACACACACACACACACACACACACACACACACACACACACCCTTCCTTTCCTGCTGCTTTTCAATGCAAAATCAAAGCTCGCCAACCTTGACATAGCTGGCAAAGAGAACAGGCTTCCGGGCTTCCCTTGAAGATAAGACGAAGGAGCAAAACCAAAACTAAAAACCAGTCCAATCATTGAACTGGAAATCCCCAGTTGCTACTGGGCAAAAACAAATAATGGAGTTCTGGGGGGGAAAAGTGACATTTTTTGGCGAAAAAGTGACATTTTTTGAAAGCCAACAAACTTGCTTCATGCAGTCCACAGCCTTACTTACGCAAGGACGGTCTCATTGGTTTAATAAACTTATACCCAAGTAGTGAATTCATTGACTGCAATCCTATACACTCCTTCCTGGGAGTAAGCCTCACTGAACACAATGGGACTTACTGCTGAGTAGACATGCATAGGATTGTGCTGGGAGACTGGCACCCAGATGTTCTGAGAGTTCTATGGATTTTACTTCCCAAGAACATGCATTCACAGTGCAATCCTATGCATGTCTACTCAGAAGTAAGCTCAGTGAGTTTAATGGCCCTTACACATTGAGGTAAGCATATATAGGATTGCAGCCTTAATAACTTCCAGAACAACAGCCGTGTTAGTTTGCTGCAACAAAAACAACAGTCTCAAAGTATCCTGAAGACTAACCAATTTATTTCTGCATAAGGTTTCATGGACCACAGTCCAGGGTGCCAGAACACTAGTAACTTCTAAAGAAAAGTCTGCCTGATGAAGAATTCTGTGGAACTCAAAAGCTTGTATAGGCCCCCCAACACTGATCAAGTGAAATTGGCTCCTTTTTCCATCTTTTTCCGCTTTCGGTGCCATTGATCCAGAACGCCTGGGCAGCCCTTTGTCAAAACTCCAACATCACCCGCCTATCTGTATAGGCACGGCAGTGAAACAAGCCAGATTTATTTTGCAATTGATTTTAAAAAGCATTTCCCAACAGAAAATGTGTATGCTTGCAGACCAATTTACAGAAACAGGGGGAAAGGCAGAGAAAGGCCACCTGCCTGCACACGAACACAGAGATGCACAAAATTGCACACATGCAAACACACACACGCACACACAAAGACCCCACTTGCACTACGCCATGCTTAATTCATCAGCCCAAACCTTCCCTTGCCTGCCTTATAATTGCATCCTTGAGCAGCGAAGGACAGAGAGGTGGACAGCTTGAGGAAGAATAGCACAAACCGCAAGGGACACACACACACACACACACACACACAATCACACTCACACACACACACACCCCGGACAGGCCTGCAGGCTGGGAGCCACCATGCTGGAACTTTTGCCTGAGCAAAGACTGACCTCTCCAAAGAGAGATTGATTGATTGATATGCCAGTCACTCGCAAGTAAAGTTCAACACTCTTCCCAGCGAACTGCAGAGGACAGAAGACAAAGAGGCTGGGGAAGAATTTTGACCTTTTCAAGGAATTTTGTCCATTCCAAGGTGGAAGAAAGAGATCAAGCCCATCCCTGCCTCCCTCTCTCTCTCTCTCTCACACACACACACACACACACACACACAGCTGGATCCACAACCCATTTAAGATGAAACAGCGAGATCAGAAGTCAACGGGATGTCAATCTGCTTCAATTCAAGTTTTGCAACCTAACTGGATTACAGAGCGGCTCAAGAGGGGCTTTTTTTGCTAAAGCTTACCCAGATGTTTTTGCATAGCTTTGTTCTTAGTCCCCTCACCCCAATCGCTTGCTGCTGCATCAAATGGAAATTGAGAGTACCCAGGATTGAGGAGGGGGACTTGGGAACGCCATTTTTACTTGTTCTTGTAATTTTCCCCATTGACCAAAACAAAATTCTAGAACATATATTGTCTATTTAGAATGGGGCCAAGCTGTTGCTTGTTGCCCCTTCCCTCTCCCCCAATTTCTGGTGGTACCCAAGGGAGAGCTGACAAATTATGGTTCCATTCAGAGGGTTGGTGGGAATACAGCCCAGCTGTCTGATGTTCTATTCCACAAACTCAAAACGCAGGCTGGGATAAAAGAAGGGGGGGGGGGAGAGACAGGGAAAAAAAAAAGAAAATGGGAGGTGGAAGAACAGAAGCGATGATGTAGCTATTTGGAAAAACATGTAGCTATTCCCTTTTCAGAACTATGGGGGGGGGGAGGATTAAAAAGTAAGATCAACCCAAAATTCAAAGAGCCACAAAAAGGAATAAAAGCACATAAAACATAAGAAAGACCTGAAAACCTATCACAGCACCAGGGTTGCAAAACATGAACTGGTATGAGGTGCCCCCCACCCACCCACCCACCCACCCACCCAAGGAAGCAAAATTACAGGTAACCCCCCCCCTCCATTTAGGAGCTGAAGTGGCACTAGTGCCCAACCTCTCGAATACAGCTGATGGATGCCCCGGGTGGCACCCGGCTCAAAGAGTAGCGGAAGCTTGCGGAGAAAGAGAAGAGGATGGGTGCCCTCCTCTCTACGCACAGGTCGAAGGACAAAGTGGGGGGAGAGAAGAGAAAAAGCCCTCTAACAAAGCCCACCACCACTATGACTGCAGTGACAAGGAAAAGGGGGTGGGTGGGAACCAAGCTATTGTTCCCCCTATCCACACGCATGCACACCCCTTTGCTGCAGCAGAGCCGTTGCGAATATTAGGGTCACACAATGCGGGTAGAAGGTGGGGAGGGGGGAAGAGGAAAGCGAGAGAGAGAAAGCGAGGAGCCCTACAGAGGGGGAGAGGTGGCCCTTCCTTCTCTAGGGCCGCGATCGCTCTCTGGGAAGCCTCCCCTGTTCTCCCCACAAGACTGGCTCCTCTAGTGCCAGCCAGAGGCACCAGCGCGCCCGCCCGCCTTCCTGCCTGCCTGCCTTCGGACTCGCTGCACGGGGCAGCACGAGAAAGCTGCAAAGGGGGACGAGCAAAGGGAGGGGGCTTCTGCTGCTGCTGCCGCCTCAATAATGCTGCTGCCCTGATCGATCACACGAAGGGGAGCGGAGCTCTCTCTCTCTCTCTCTTCTCGCCCTCCCCGGCTCTTTGCGCGCAGCCGGCCGGGCGTCCCCCTCTCTCCGCAGGAGCGCTCCCAACCCGTAGAGGACACGCGGGGACTGCTCAAGAGCAGCAGAAACAGCACAGCAGCCCGGGGAGAAGGAGAAACCAAAGGGGGCGGCAGGGGAGGGAGCTCGGAAGCCTCCGGCGGCCCCTCTCCGCGCCTCCCTCCGCTCTTACCTCTGCCAGCCACGCACAGCAGTAAAATCCCAGCCGCGGCCACCAAAGGCGACTGCCTCCCGCCGCCGCCGCCGCCGCCGCTCCCTGCCGCTCGCATGATGATGATGCCGCCGCCGCCGCCGCCTTCCCTCCGGTCTCTTCTTTCCCTCTCGCTCGCGCCGGCTCTGCACCTGCACTCCGGCTCCCCCAGCGTTAATCTATGCTAATGAGATGCGAGGAGGGGGCTGGCCAGCGGCGGCAGGGGGCGGCGCCTGCCAAAAGGAAGAGGGAGGAAACTGTTTACAACTCCCATGCGGGAGAAGGAGGGAGGGCGGGGTTTTAAAGGGGCAGGGAGGGCGGCCTCGCTTGTCACAGCCCCCAACCTCCGTCCTTCCCCAATAGCTAACGTGGAAATGGTCGCAGCAGCAGCAGCAGCAGCAAGCACGCCTTTAAAATATACTGTAGTGTGTAGATGCAAATGTTAGAACCTTAAACTTCGAAGGGGTCTGCAAGGCCATCTAGTCCAACCCCCAGCTTGAAGCAGGAAAATCCTCTCTAGAGCACCTTCAAAAAAAGGGGCTATCAAGTCTCTGCTTAATTAAAGATCTCCGGCAAGGGAGAAGAACCCACCACTTCCCTGGCTCGTCAGTTCCACTCTTGAACTGCTCTTACCATTAAGAAATTTCAACCAAAATCTCCCCTCCATAAGCCCATTAGATCTAGATGTATGTAAGAGGGTGATGAATTTAGAATATTGATTATTTATCCCGGTCTCTGCCACTCACAGCCCCTGAATTTAAAACCCACTTTAAATAGTACTCATGTCATTATGATTGAGCTGCAAGGCCTGTAAAGAACTTCCTCGAAATAGGCGAGCAGTGATGCTGTTAAAAAAAATGATGACGTGAACTGAAGATCACAGACATCTACATCTAAATACAGTATATGCATTTTCAATAAGAAGCAGCTCAAGTAGGCAATCTTTCATGATTAAAGGGTGCAGTTCCTGGTGAGGTGTCTTTAAATTAAAACAAAAAAGAATCCTTGGAAAATTCAGGGTTTTTGCCAATCAAAATGCAAATCCGGCAGGTTTTTCATCTACTCACAGCACCGCTACTTCCTACCCTTCAAAGTTTGTGTATCTTTCTTGGCACAGAAATTCTATGCCTATTCATCACATCCATAGAACACGTGGTGTGTGGCTCTTAAACACCCCCTAGTTCCAGGGGTGTATTATCCATAATGCTGACTAAGCTTCAGCCTAGGGGCCCTGCAGGGACAGGGGTCCAAGTTACCCGTCAATGTCCCGGTTATGGATCACTGTCAGTGACGCAGCGCTAACTTCTGCCTGTTACATCTCTATAGAGCGAGAGGAACTCGCTGTGATTCAGCCGATCCAGTTAATCACCTTATCTTTCCAATCTCTTTGGTGAAAGCCTGAAGTGCTGCAGGGCCAGGGGGACCAAAATACCTGAAAGCCTAGGGGCCCAGGCCATGGGTTAATACACCCCTGCCTAGTTCACCAGTTTTCTAGACAAACCTGAGAGCAAAGTTATGTTCTTCCCATTTTACAGATGGGAAACTGAAAGTACAGTACTACAATCCGCAGCTAGTCGCTCACCATAAGAATTTAAGATCAGGCTATAAATCGGTTTAATCCAGCACCCTCTTTCCCAGCCAGATGTTTCTGGGACACACACAGAGGGACAGGGTTTCCAGATCCTGCCCTCTGCCATTTTTCATAACTTTATTTCATTCCAGAAATCTCTTCCCCCCCCCCCCCCTTCGAGTCAGCCCAGGTTATTTTGATGCCCATATCAGAAAATCCACATGGCGCCCAATGAGTGGCTAAGGTATAATATTACTCTAAAGCAAGGGTGGCCAACCTTTCAACATGAATGCTCCTGTCGCTTTCATGGTTGTATAGATGAGGGCATTTCAGCAGGTACAACTGCTTGAGCAGCACCTCCATCAGCAATTGCAGCTGTGCCAAGATTCTGTCTTCTACACAACTCTTAAGAACGCAGAGGCCCTCATGGTGGAAGGTTGGCCACCTCTGTTCTAAATGATGGACAATTTCATGTCCTTTAATGATGCCCCAAATCTGCCATGACATGTTGCCTCACCATGCTTAATAATGGTACCACTCACTCCCCCCTCCATCCCCTTATCCTGCCCCCAGTTCCTCCCCCTTGCAGCCAATATGGATTAGTAACACACTTTAATCACCCTCTTACTTCGTTTTACTACTCAGAAACAGAGTACAAAGGTCAATCCGCTCCATGAAAGTTTATGGGTGGAACGGGGACTGTTCAGGAGGTAGCGGTGGCAGCATTATTCTGGATTAAGGGAACTGTGAAACAGATGAGTTTGTGTCTGGGCATGGCTGTGTTCTGCCCTCTAGTGGCGCCTAGGACAAATGCCCCATCTAGCAGCAGGAATAGCTGGTCCTGGACAGTGGGCAAGACTCGATTTTGCTACGGATACAGGTTACAAAGGATTCTCGGGGGACCAGAGAGGCCCTGTCTAAGTGCCAGCCCTTATAATTCCCCTTTAATGCTGCCTTAACCATCAGAGGGTAGGTTTTTACTATTTTCAATCATTAGGCAAAAAACATTTAATGCTTCAGCAGTAAAAGCTCTTCCTCGAGGTTGTTAAACTGTTATTGCAGCTAGAAGGAAAGCAGTTACGAGCTCAGGGTGAAGGTCTGGAAAAGACCACCTTACCTTGCGCCAGGTGACTGGGGAGGGAGACTTTGGATCCGGATGTCATACCTAAGGTTTCAAAGGAAATGAAGTTTTAGCATTTTTATGTTTAGTTGGCTCCATTCTCAGAGATTCTCAGAGATTTAGGGCAAGTAATACTACATATGTCTTAAACTAAAGCACATAAAGAAACCCCCTATAGCCAATACAAATAAATGTACTTAGAGCCCAATAAAAACAGAACAGAGAGGGGGGAAATACTATATGTTAAAGCTTCGCTGTTAACCACATCACCTGTTGCCAGGCTAGAGAGGCTCTCACAATACTTCCAAGGAGATGGTCAGACAAAGGGGGTGCGTTCCCACACTGCAGGGCAACTCTCTGTATGCGCAATTTATTCCCCACCTGAAATTGTGACACAGCCTCTAGGTTGGCCATGCTTTGGAACCAAGGAAGGGGACACAACAGGCTCCAGCAAACGGCAACTGGTGTAAGTTGGATAGGATTGCGGCGCTGTTAAACCTATATGCATCGCTCAGGTGAGTGAGACAAGCTGCATATTATAGGGGAAGCCATCTTCTCTCCTTCCAAGTTCACTCATCAATCTGAGCCTGGCATAGGCCCTTTCCATTCTCAAGTATGGTGCATCAACTAGACCTTTGATTGTATAAAACCCATCTGACAAGTCTTTCTAAGAAACCATTTTACTTCCCCTGCCTTTACATCCCATCTCCAGTTGTAACAGGCTTCTGAAGAAGAGACATCAAGATCATTCAGGAGGGCAGAAGCGAAGGGGGAAGCCACAGTGAAACCACACACGATATCCCAGATAATATAAACTGATATTCATGACTGTATCCTATGTTATTTTGAAACCAAATGAATGACTTTGTTGCCACAACAACTGTTCTTGGAATATTCTTCCAAAAAGCATTTAAATGGCAGATTTACAGCTTTTATTCAACAGAACCGTTCTGTTGAGGCATTCAGTCAGAAATGATAATTTGCTGAATTTCAGTATATTTTATCACAGGTTTCCCCACCACCACCTGTCGAAAAGTCCCCTCTGTATTTCTTTAAAAACGAAAATGCTACAGATTGGGGAAGGAAGAATCTGCAGGAAGAAGGCTCTCCCCGCAGGAATGTGCGACTCCAGAATTGTGGCGGTATGCTTCATTAACGGGTGAATTAAGCACCAGCTAATTGACCAAAAAACAATCCAATGACAACCCGGGCGAAAATTGTCTAGCTTTCGTTTCTGATGTTACAAAAGTTCTTGAAATGGCAGTTCCTAAAAAGTGTAAGGGTTACAAAACAGGATATATATGGTTGTCATTCTGGTGTATTTGAGAGGGTGGTTTTTTTTTATGGCAGGTGTCCTTGCCTTTAACGGCTATAGCAGAAATTCAATAGATGTGCTTTGTTGTAGCATGCCGATTTAAGTAAGGCAGCTGAATAAAATGTTTCCTTGCTACAGATTAATTCCTTAGAAGACAGTTGAATCTTTTAATCCTGGGTGCAGAGTTGGCCCAAGGATTCTGGGCGCCTGAGGCATTGTGCCAATGCCAAACACTACCCCTCCCCTTTACCTGGGGATGTGCCAGCTTATGTTTCCTTGGACTGGAAAGGGGGGGGGCAAGCAGAAGAGGGAGTGTGGAGGAGCGTGGTGGGCTAGAGCAGGGGTTCTCAATCAGTGGTACTAGTACCACCAGTGGTAAATCAGCCAATTGCTGGTGGTACTCGGACCGCTGGAACCCCACTCCGATGCGGCGCTTTTGGCGGTGCGTTTTTGCTCCCGAGAAAGCTCCTGCCTTTGGCCGAGCCTCTCGGGAACACTGAGAAGGGCTCTCTCACCCACCCAGAGCCTCCTACCTGTGTTTTCTGACCACCAAAAATCCGGAAGTAACCGGCAGTTATGTCATCGCTAAGTCACTTCCGGTGGTACGCAGCAGGAGAGTGGCGGCGGAGGTGGTACTCGGCTGGGAAGGGGTTGAGAACCCTTATGCTAGCATTGGAGACACTCTGGCCACATTTCCTCTTCCGCTCCATTCCCCCTTCCTTTTTGAATCTAGAGAGTGATAATAAGAAGCAGAAGAAATGGAGGTGAGTGGGCAATAATAGAGGTCATATGGGGTAGGCAGTGGCCCAATTGGGGAGAGCCCACCACCCCCTAATACAGGAGGAGAAAGTCATCTGTCTGTCTGTCTGTCTCATCTTTTTGTGACAGTGCTGAAGTTTCATGGCAGGCACTACAATACTTGAAGCTAAAAGAGATATAAGGTGCTATAACTATACAGGACAGAAATCACACCTTGGTTCCATATTCACTGTCACCTGCATGAATCCCTGCTGCAGCTATTAGTAGGCATTGAAGGGAGGGTGGCACCCACCTTACAACCACCCCATGAGAGGGGTGATTAAAGGGTGCTAAAAGAATAAGTAATCGGTGTTAAGCTGCAATCTTCAGCAGACCGCCCAAGAGACGGAGGAAGGAGGGGAGAGCTTCCAGGGCGCCACCAAGACAGGCTCCATCTTTTCCTTGCTGAGTGAAGGAGAGAGGTTAACAAGAGTGTACACACTTGCGCAGAGACAAGCAGGAGGATGAGGAGGGCAAGGGACTGCCAAATTGAACTGGGCAATGGAGCAGAAAGGCAGAGATGAACGGGAGGCGCGTCGCAGATCAGAGGGCTGGAGGGGCTGAGTGATGAGGAGAGATTAAATCGACCCAGGATAGCTAAACAGCCAGACAGGGGAATGCGATAGTCCGTGCACAGGAGACAACGGAGCGAGCGCAGGTCACGCATGGAGGGAGGCTGACGCGCTGCTTCGGCGGCACTTTCAGGGAAGATGGAGAGGCTAGCAGGAGGCCAGTCGAAGTGGTGGTCCTCCATGAGGCTATCTATCCCACCCTGCCTGGAGATGCCAGGGACTGAATCTGGAATCTTCTGCATGTGCCCACTGAACTGCAACCCCATATGATTTCTAGGGGTTCTAATCTAGCTCTCCTGCTGCATAGCACCAAAAGTGACTGGTGATGAGGACATCATCACCAGTTACATCTGACGCTCTGGGGGGGGTGGTGGGAGGGCCCTTCTCAGTGTTCCCGTGAGGCTCGGCCAAAGGCAGGAGCCTCTCAGGAGCGGAAACACACCACCGAAAGCGCCATGTCGGAGCAGGGTTCTGGTGGTCTGGCGGTCCAAGTACCACCAGCAGTCGGCCGGAGTACCACTGGTGGTACTAATACCACAGGTTGGGAACCCCTAGCTTAAACTCTGCTGACAGATCTGAACCGCTGTTTCCCTTTTCCCACTGTGTGCAGAAGAAAAAGTCAAGCTGTCTTGTTTCCCCCAGTATTGGCTCTCGCTATTTAAGACCATATCCAAGAAGTGTTGCCAACCGTTTTCCTGACTGGGCTCCTGTGCCTTTCACAGCCATCGAAAACTGAACAGGTCCAGCTTCTCCTATCTCTGTGCTGGAGGCACATGTTGAATAACTGCCTGACAAGAAGCCAGCCCTCTTTCCTCTGAGGTTCCGTTTCATCTTCCCAAAGCAACTGATTATTTGTTCAATGTTATAAAATGTTTTTTTTTCCCACTAAGCAAATACATACAAACAAGATTTAAAAAAAAAAAAACCCACCCAGAAAAGCAAAACACTAATCATATAACTGAAAGCTGAGTGCAATCAGACCGCTTTATTTTGAACGGGTTTACTTACTCGATTTGTGTTTAGGGGTTTGGTTCCGGTTCAGGACAATGGAGACATTTTCAGTTTGGGTTCAGTTCCACTTCACTGAGAAACAACACCCCACACCCACATTCACTGAACCATAAGAACATAAGAACATAAGAAGAGCCCTGCTGGATCAGGCCAAAAGCCCATCTAGTCCAGCTTCCTGTGTCACACAGTGGCCCCACCAGATGCCTCAGGGAGCACAAGACAACAAGATAACCTGTTTCCCGTTGACACTCCCTTGCACCTGGCACAGAGAAAACCCACTTCTAAAAACCAGGAGGTTGCTTATGGCTTGTAACCTGTGATGGTCTTTTCCTCCATGAATCTGTCCAAACCCCTTTTAAAGGCATCTAGGCCAGATGCCATCACCACATCCTGTGGCAAGGAGTTCCACAGATGAATTACACGCTGGGTAAAGAAATATTTTCTTTTGTCTGTTCTAACTCTCCCTCCACTCAATTTTAGTACATGTCCCCTGGTTCTGGTATTGTGCGAGAGGGAGAAGAATTTCCCTCTATCCACTCTCTCCATCCCATGCATAATTTTATAAGTCTCAATCATGTCCCCCCTCAGGCGCTTTTTTTCTAGGCTGAAAAGCCCCAGACGCTGTAGCCTTTCCTCATAAGGGAGGTGCTCCAGCCCACGAATCATTCTGGTCGCTCTTTCTGCACCAGATTTGCTTTCACCTTCTAATTGTGCTCTAATTTTAATTTGAGGAGGGGGAAGCACGCCTCCATTTTCAGACGTTTAAGAAACTCGGTTTCCCTGCAGAGTTGGAGGAGGAATGGGCACAAGCCCACTAGGCATGTCACCTTACCCTGAGCCCCAAATATTCTTAAATCGTTGGCTCTGTGGTTTATTGGTCGACTCTGCTGTGTTCTCCTTCAAGCACAGTCAGCTTTCATAAGCTCTTCCTTTGAAATGCATCGTTTTTCATTTGAGGAAAATGAATCATCTGATGTGCAGGAGGAATTTTTGTTAACTGGTTTTTGGTTTTTTTTAAATGTTGTTACTGGGTTGCCTGAACTTTCCCCTGGCTCTTTGAAGCTTCCCTGTGTAATCCACAGTGACACCAGGGCTCACAACCAACAAGGGAGTCAGCCTGATTGATCAGAAGATGCCCTTGCTGTGCATCTCAGAAAAAGCATGATCGGCGTAGACACAGAGGTGCAGAGGAGAATCTGACTGAAGTCCGCCTCTGTAGGTACACACAGAGTTCAGTTCTCAGCTACCACTGGGATTCTCTTCTGCTCAGATTTCCAGCTAATGCAAGAATCAAGTCCTGGCGGAACAGTCTCAACAATGGGAGCAAAAAGGATCAGGACTGAAATGGCTGCATCGGACTTTGACCTTCGGTCAGTTTTGTCTCTGCCTTGCTTACTGTGTAACGAAGGCTTAAAAACAGCCACAAACATAAAGAAAGTTCAGAGATTCAGAAAATAATAGGATTGTAAGCGGCCTCACAGGACGTCACTTCCAAAGCCTTTTGCTGGAAGAGAGTTGCCAGGAAACGGAAGTATCTTTATCTTCTCTCGTCCACACCTAGCCCAACAAGATGTCCATCCTCGTCGATAAAAATATTTTTTTGATGAACACTAAGCGGGCACAGAGGGCCAGCGGGTGGCGCAGTGGGTTAAACTGCTGAACCATGAGCTGTCGATCGAAAGGTCGGCAGTTCGAATCCGCGACGGGGTGAGCTCTCGTTGCTTGGCCAGCTCCTGCCAACCTAGCAATTCCAAAGCATGTTAATGCGAGTAGATAAATAGGTACCACTTGCGGGAAGGTAAACAGTGCTCCGTGTTCCAGCCGCATGCTACGCGCTGTGGCAAGGAGAGTCATGCCGGCCACATGACCACGGAGGCGTCTTCGGACAACGCTGGCTCTTCGGCTTTGAAATGAGGATGAGCACCACACCCTAGAGTCGGATACGACTGGACTTAATTGTCAGGGGTCACCTTTACCTAAGCGGGCACAGAGCTACAGGGATCAGTGGTTCTAACAAACCTCTAAAACAGGGCAGCAGAGCCGCACAATAAACTGGCCAGAGGCAATCAATCAATGCTCCTGTTTTACAGATAAGGAACACTGAGGCTGAGAGAGAAGTGATTAGCACAAGGGTAGCCGCAGCAGAGATTTTTGGTTTCTTATCTGCAATTTTCCTTGCTATGGTTAAACCACTCAGAGTCAAACACACTTGCCAATCTACCACAAATCATACAGAGATTAATAACCCTTCTGTCTACCCCGCTCCATCCTATTTGCCTGCAAGCAGGGCCTCCAAGAGGAATTTTATCAGGGGGTACAATGTTTCTTTTGGGTCCCTTCTCAAAGGGGGAGGGGGCAAAACAGGGTGGGGAAGGGCTGCAATAGCCGGAAAAGTCTTCAGAGCCCACCCGGTAGACCTGGCCCCGGCCACCGTCTTTCACTCTCCATGAGGCCAGCTGAGATCCCAGGAAATTTCTGATGCCCCTCCTTTGGCTCCTGGGCCCCCTTTTTGATCCTGGGCCCGGGTACAATTTACCCCCTTTACCCCCCCTCTCATGGGCCCTGCCTGCAAGAGAACGATGCTTTTGTTACAACAGCGCACACTTCTTTTGGCACCCCAATAATTTAACAGTCTTCTTTCCCTCGCCCCCACCAGCTGTGGTTACCCAAACAGAAATAGTCATTAAAATAACCTTCCTCAATCCTGTCTTTTTGAGAGATGGCAGAGGCAGAAATCTGGAGCAGCAAGGGTAAGAGGTAGCTGGCTTCTCATCCAGAAAAGTTAATGTTACAATACATTTGTCAGTATCAGCCTTTAAGGTGCTGATACTTAAAGTATCGTGGCTACTTCTCTCGAAGAGGATAAAAGGTGGCGATTTTTGCTGCCCAGGCTAGGTGTTATCCTAGGTGGTTAGTCAGTGGATTAGCTGGCTGTAACAGCACTTAGAAAAAGAAGCTTTCCTCACTAAATCCCAAGAGCGCCAGGAACTTGGGTGTGAGACCAAGCAGCATCCTCTTATTTACAGACACAGAAGCTCTGCAGAAGTGCCCCCCAAAAACGCTCCCTTTTCTATTGATTAACTGATAGATCAATGTCCCACTGTTATAAGCCAGGCACTGGTAACCAAAGGAGAAGCATTTCTGCAGAGCAGGGGGTAAGGAGGGAGAAGAAAATTGAGGTTTCTAAGGAGCCAAGCTTGGTTTTCTATCGTGGCTTTCATACCTCTGAACTCCAAACAAAGGAACAAGTCATTGCTTGTGAGCACAGAGGAAGGGAAACAGGGCAGGTTTTTCCTGGGCCTGGGAAGAGTTCCCATACAGAACCTGTTTTACAGGTCAGGGCAACATAATTCATTTCCAGCTTAAGGGGGAAAGCAAGCTGGCTTAACCACACCATGCCCAAGGTCCCTACTAGAATTCTACCTCTGTCACCTGTCTGGAGCAGTCAGGAAGGAAAATTCTCACTTCTTGGCTTGGCAGGAGAAGCGCAACTCCCCATCTCCTCCTGGGAATATTTCCAGCAGGGAAAGGTTGCTGCATTTTTTAAAAGCATCCTCTCTTATTCTGGAACAATCTCCTGTAAAGCAAAAATGTACAACATTCATTCAAGGTGATTCAGTTTGCTGGCTTGCTTAATTTTGCTCACCCCAATTCCATAACACAAGATCTCAAATTAACTTACTACTAATTAGGCTATAATTATATATAACATGATTGGAATAAATATACCTATAGAATTATTATTATTAAACATTGTTATTACTGCACCATCTGCATACAAAGCACTTTACAGAGAGTGAGAATGCAAGTCCCTGCCCCAAGAGGCATACAATCTGAAAACAGACAAAAGGAAGGGAAACAGCAGAGGAAGGGAAGGAAAATGGAGGCAAGGGTAAATAGGGGAAAATGTAATTGTTTCAATGACATAGTTAGGCTTATAGCACAATTTTATGCATGTCTACTCAGAAGTAAATTCATTGTGTTCAGTGGAGCTTACTCTTAGGAAAGTGTGTACAGGATTGCAGCCGTTACAGTAGAATATTAGGACAAGGGTATTGTGCCAACATTGCGCATTCAAGACATTTCACACATTTTTTGTTTATCGAACTCTTCCTACCCCACAACGGGGAATTCTCCAAGGCAGCAGACAAGCAATTGCTTCAGAGGCAACAATAAAATGACAAGATGGTGTAGTGGTTTGGGAGTCGGACTTAGACCTGGAAGATCCATGTTCAAATCCCCACTCAGCCACGAAGCTTCCTGGGTGACCTTGGGCCAGTCACTATCTCTCAGCCCCACCTACCTCACAGGGTTGTTGTGAGGACAAAAGGAGGGGAGGAAATATGTACACCACTCTGAGCTCCTTGGAGGAAGGGCGGTATAAAAATGTGAAAAATAATAAATAGAGCCAAGCTAAATTAATAAAAATCACAACAGCAAAATATAAAGCCAGCATCACAAAACCCACTCAGGGATAAGAAGAAGTGAAAAGGGGGGCCAATTTCAGTTGTTCTGTATGAGCCCAGAACAATGACTCGTGCAGAGACATAACAGATAGCCTCCTCTCTCTCTGGGTGGGCAGTTTGGGCTCACAGCAGCCTTTCATTAGGCCTTTAATTTCTCTCTCGGCACATTAGTAGTTCTCTTTCAGCACACAGTGTGGGAATGATTGCACTAGTTCCAGATGCAGAATGACTCACTGTTCCAGATGGTGAGAGAGAGTCAAGTCCCTTAGTGGCTAAGAGATGCTCAGAGAGGTGCCTACAAGCACTTAGTGAGTCTATGGTAGAAGCAAGATTTGAACAGGGAACATCCTAATTCACAGCACAGCAAGTTCCCAATTCAAATCTTGCCTTTGCCGTAAACTCAGCGGCCTTAGGAAAGTCATTTTGCCTCAGCTGCCCAGTTGCAAATGGGGACAACAGTCACCTTGCAGAGTTGGTGAGCACCTACATTGAGCACCCAAAAAGTGCTAGGTAAAGGTAAAGGTGACCCCTGACAATTAAGTCCAGTCATGTCCGACTCTAGGGTGTGGTGCTCATCCCCATTTCAAAGCCAAAGAGCCGGCGTTGTCCGAAGACGCCTCCGTGGTCATGTGGCCGGCATGACTCATAAGAACATAAGAAGAGCCCTGCTGGATCAGGCCAAAAGCCCCTCTAGTCCAGCTTCCTGTATCACACAGTGGCCCCACCAGATGCCTCAGGGAGCACAAGACAACAAGTTTCCCGTTGACACTCCCTTGCACCTGGCACAGAGAAAACCCACTTCTAAAACCAGGAGGTTGCTTATGGCTTGTAGCCTGTGATGGTCTTTTCCTCCATGAATCTGTCCAAACCCCTTTTAAAGGAATCTAGGCCAGGTGCCATCACCACATCCTGTGGCAAGGAGTTCCACAGATGAATTACACGCTGGGTAAAGAAATATTTTCTTTTGTCTGTTCTAACTCTCCCTCCACTCAATTTTAGTGCATGTCCCCTGGTTCTGGTGTTATGCGAGAGGGAGAAGAATTTCCCTCTATCCACTCTCTCCATCCCATGCATAATTTTATACGTCTCAATCATGTCCCCCCTCAGGCGCCTTTTTTCTAGACTGAAAAGCCCCAGACGCTGTAGCCTTTCCTCATAAGGGAGGTGCTCCAGCCCACGAATCATTCTGGTCGCTCTTTTCTGCACCTTTTCCAATTCAACTATATCCTTTATGAGGTGTGGTGACCAGAACTGGACACAATACTCCAGATGTGGCCTTACCATCAATTTGTACAAAGGCATAATGATATTGGCCGTTTTATTCTCAATCCCTTTTTTAATGATCCCGAGCATGGAAGTGGCCTTCTTCACAGCCGCCGCACACTGGGTAGACACTTTCATCGACCTGTCCACCAGCACCCCAAGATCTCTCTCTTGATCCGTCACAGACAACTCAGTACCCATTAGCGTATATGTGAAATTTTGGTTTCTTGCCCCAATGTGCATCACTTTGCACTTACTTACATTGAAGCGCATTTGCCATTTTGCTGCCCATTCTCCCAGTTTGGAGAGATCCTTCTGGAGCTCTTCAGAATCCCTGCTGGTCTTCACCACCCAGAAAAGTTTAGTGTCATCTGCAAACTTGGCCACCTCACTGCCTATTCCCGACTCCAGGTCATTTATGAATAAGTTGAAAAGCACCGGTCCCAAGACCGATCCTTGGGGCACACCGCTTTTCACCTCTCGCCATTGTGAAAACTGCCCATTGACTCCCACTCGCTGTTTCCTGGTCTTCAACCAGTGCCTAATCCACAAGAGGACCTGCCCTCTTATTCCCTGACTGTGGAGTTTTCTCAGGAGCCTTTCATGAGCGACTGTGTCAAACGCCTTCTGAAAATCCAGATATATAATATCCACGGGTTCGCTCGCATCCACATGCCTGTTGACCTTTTCAAAAAATTCTAACAGGTTTGTGAGGCAAGACTTCCCCTTGCAGAAGCCATGCTGACTCTCCCTCAGCAGAGCTTGTTCTTCTATGTATTTTAAGATTTTATCCTTAATGAGACTTTCCACCATCTTCCCTGGAACAGATGTTAGGCTGACCGGCCTGTAGTTTCCCGGGTCCCCCCTCCTTCCTTTTTTAAAGATTGGCGTGACATTAGCTATCCTCCAATCCTCTGGCACAGTGGCCGTTTTAAGGGACAAGTTGCATATTTGGGTCAAGAGGTCAGCAACTTCATTCTGGAGTTCCTTCAGAACTCTTGGGTGGATGCCATCCGGGCCTGGTGATTTATTGATCTTTATTTTGTCAATTAAGTCTGAGACGTCTTCTCTTTTAACCTCTATTTGACTTAATTCTTTAGTCAGGGGAGACCGTTCCGGCAGCGGTATTTGCCCGAGGTCTTCTGCCGTGAAGACAGATGCAAAGAACTCATTTAATTTCTCTGAAGTCTCCAAGTCCCCTGTTATCACTCCTTTCTCTCCCTCACCATCCAGCGGACCAACCGTTTCCCTGGCAGGTTTCCTGCTTCTAACATATTTGAAGAAGCTTTTATTATTCCCTTTTATGTTGCCTGCCATACGTTCCTCAAAGTCTTGCTTGGCCTCCCGTATCATCTTTTTACAGTTCTTTTGCCACAGTTTGTGCTCCTGTTTATTTTCCTCAATTTGGCAAGACTTCCATTTATGGAAGGAAGCTTCCTTGCCTTTTATAGCCTCCTTAACTGTGCTTGTTAGCCATGCCGGCACCCTCCTGGACTTGGTCGAGCCCTTCCTCCTTTGTGGGATACACTCCCGCTGGGCCTCTATGACTGTTGTTTTAAACAGCCTCCATGCACTCTGGAGCAATTGGACTCTTTTTACCTTCCCTTTCAGCTTTTTTTTAACTAGTCTCCTCATTTTGGGGAAGTCTGCCCTTCGGAAGTCAAGGGTTTTCGTGTCAGATTTGCTCGGCACTCTCCCGACATGCATGGTGAAACAGATCGCAGCATGGTCACTGTTCCCCAACGGTTCGGTAACATTTACCTCCCTGACCAGATCTTGAGTGCCACACAATATCAAATCTAGAGTCACCTGTCCTCTGGTCGGTTCCGTGACAAGCTGCTCTAAGGCACAGTCATTTAACATATCCAGAAATCCAGTCTCTCTTTCATGACCTGAGCATGAATTGACCCAGTCGATGTGAGGATAATTGAAGTCCCCCATGACTACAACCCTGTCTCTCATTGACACCTCCCTAATTTGCTTCCTCATTTCAAGATCCCCTTCAGGTTTTTGATCTGGAGGACGGTAGCATGCCCCTACTATTACATCACTCTTTGAGCCTGGTAATCTAACCCACAGTGATTCTACGGAGGAGTCAGAGCCCCCCTCCAGCTCTACTCTGGTGGATTCTACCCCCTCTTTGACATAGATGGCCACCCCACCTCCAACACGCCCCTCTCTGTCCCTCCTATAGAGTTTATATCCTGGAATTGCAGTATCCCACTGGTTCTCCGCATTCTACCAGGTTTCTGTTATACCTACTATGTCAATGTTTTCCCTAGCCACCAAACATTCCAGTTCTCCCATCTTTGCCCGTAGACTTCGGGCATTTGCATAAAAGTCCCCCAAGAAGGGCTGCATGTTTGCACCTTTATTCCTGCAGCCTTCTGTCCTGCTAGACTGGCTGTCATGTCCCATCACGCTACCACTCCCAATTCTTACTCTGTTATTACTTGACTGTTCCCCATCCTCTGCACCCTCATTCCCTAGGGATGAGGAGTCCCGAACCGGATGCCCCTCGGCTCCTGTCGGCTTTCCCCCAGGAGTCAGTTTAAAGCTGCTTTGCCACCTTCTGCCACCTTCTTGACTCTCCTTGCCGCAGCGCGTAACATGCGGCTGGAACACGGAGCGCTGTTTACCTTCCCGCAAGCGGTACCTATTTATCTACTCGCATTAACATGCTTTGGAACTGCTAGGTTGGCAGGAGCTGGCCAAGCAATGAGAGCTCACCCCGTCGCGGATTCGAACTGCCGACCTTTCGATCGACAGCTCATGGTTCAGCGGTTTAATGCAAAATGGTATTAGAAGATGGGGCTGCAAAGAGTCACTTTGGGGTGGCAAAGTGGAGATGAATTTGCATCTCTTTGGCTCTTCCTTACTTCTCAGTGCAAGAGGTGGCAAAATTGGAGGAAGGGAACGCAAAGCAGTATTCACATTTTCAGCTCCAGAGTGGGCTACATGCAGAAGGGCATAAGAACATAAGAAGAGCCCTGCTGGATCAGGCCAAAGGCCCATGTAGTCCAGTTTCCTGTATCTCACAGTGGTCCCACCAGGTGCCTCAGGGCTTCAGTCCTTGTTTAATGGACTGCCAAGCCAGCCATATGATCAAACTCCGGAGTCCGACAATGTCACTGTCATCATGATTTTGCGAATCTTTGTGATATTTAATTATTACCCACCATTCTTTTTTTTTTTTAATGGCTGTTTATTTAAGACATTAATATAGCACTTAGGAAACGCAACGAGCTTCAAACTTCAAGTGTTTACCTTCTGCAAAGCAGGATTGGTGATCGTTCCCCATTTTATAGTGGGGATGGAGTCAACAAGGGACAGGGAAGCCCAAGGGCTATTGCCTACCTGCATTTTCGTTATGCACATCACATCTGTATCCTGTTCTTGCTCAGGGGAGCATCCTTGAGACTGAGCCATCCCAGGTTATTCTCAGAACAGCCCTGTCAAGCAGGTTAGAATTACAGAGAATTACTCAGTCAGGTCTAAAGACACACAACGAACAAAGTCAATGCGGAGATGTGAACCGTTTTCATGTCTGATACTCTAACCGCTACATCACACCATACATCGTGCACTGGGAAGCCACAATTGGCTGTGGCTTCCTAGCATGGACACACATACAGTACATGATGTTCACATAGAAAGTTTCATTACTAATTTTTCCCCTGAGGGCAGGAAAGAATATATGAAACAACCCCGACTCTCTCCCTCCATCTAGCAGTCATAAGAACATAAGAAGAGCCCAGCTGGATCAGGCCAAAGGCCCCTCTATTCCAGCTTCCTATATCTCACAGTGGCCCCCACCAGATGCCTCGGGGAGCACACAAGACAACAAGAGACCTGTATCCTGTCGCCACTCCCTTGCACCTGGCATTCAGAGTTAAGCTACCTGAAACTGGGAGGTTGCATATAGTTATCACGGTTTGTAACCTATGATGGACTTTTCCTCCATACACTAAAAACAAAAGCTTCTGGGTTTTCCAGCCATGGTAATTTCAATAAAGATGACATTTTATCCAATGTTTCATCCACCGATGTGGCAGACATCATCATTTTCCTCCATAAACCTGTCCAACCCCCTTTTAAAGGCATCCAGGCCAGGTGACATCACCACATCCTGTGGCAAGGAGTTCCACAGATTAATTACACTCTGGGTAAAAAAAAACATTTTGTTTTGTCTGTTCTAACCGTTTTCCAGCACTTGGCTGGCATAGCGCAAGGCATGCTGGGGCACAAAATTATTAAAAATTTATATAAAATTACCTTCAGGCTATGTGTATAATAAGGTGGTGTAGTGGTTTGGGAGTCGGACTTAGACCTGGAAGATCCAGGTTCAAATCCCCACTCAGCCACAAAGCTTCCTGGGTGACCTTGGGCCAGTCACTATCTCTCAACCCCACCTACCTCACAGGGTTGTTGTGAGGACAAAAAAGGAGGGGAGGAAATATGTACACCACTCTGAGCTCCTTGGAGGAAGGGTGGTATAAAAATATGAATGAATGAATGAATGAATGAATGAATAAATAAATAAATAAATAGACATAAATGAATTTCGTGTTTAGACTTGGGTCCCATCCCCCAAGATCTCTCTTTATATTTATGCAAATATTCCAAAATCCAGACAACTTCCCGTCCCAAGCAGTCCGGATAAAGGATACTCAACCTAGTGTAGAAACATCATCAGCATAAAAAAATAATAATAAAACTATGAACCTGACTCGAGGCGGAGGTGGAACACAGAGCCACTCTTTTTCTCTGGAAAGATAAATTAAAAATGCAGGAGGTGGTTTCTCAAAGGTCTGACAAAGCAGAAATATCTCCCATTAAAGAGACAAGGAGGCCGAAACATAACAGGGGAAGCGAAGGCAGGCAGGCTGGTTGAAATTTCACTGTGCTCATATTTAAAGCCAGCCCACCCTGCGTCTCCAGCTCTCTGCCAATAAAGTTTACAGGATTGAATTGTGCGAGGGACATAAAGCAGGGGAACACTCGTAAAAGGGCTCTGGGTTGCAATCTGGATGCTTAATAAACCAAATACATTTTTCCCTCCTCCGGGGGGGGGGGGCTGTGCCCCTGGTACAAACGGAGCTAACTGAAAACCAAGGGCATATCCCCGGATGATGAACGGAAGCCATGAGAGAGCTTGAGGTTTAAAACAACAACAACAACAACAACCAGGGGGTGAGTGACTGACATGCTGTAAAATTATACATATATGTTATGTGCCAGAGAAAAGTATCACCCAAGCGTCTGACAGCTCTTAGGAAGCGCGTCTCATTGCAGGGGGAAATATCTGTTTGGGGAGCCGATTTGCTTCAGATTTGCTTCTGATTTGCTTCCGATTTAATCTCCTCTCCCATAGATCTTTCACTAACCAAATGACTTCTTCCCTTGGACTGAATGAATGCCAAAGCAGCCGATAATGGGATGTAAATATATAAACTGGGTGATGGGGAATGTTTCCCAGGTGTCTCTTAAAGGAGGTTAGGGAGTCCTTGGCTTTTTCCCCCTTTGCTGAGCTTACTGTGCCCCCTGCTGATGTAAAACCATGTTTGCTTTTTTTTTGGGGGGGGGGGTGAAAAAGGATCCCATCATCACCTACTGCTTTTTTTTGGGGGGGGGGGTGAGAAAGGATCCCATCATCACCTAATTCTCATCTTCTGTTTGCTAGTTAGGACTTTTTGTTCTTCTGGCTTCTACCACCAATCAGTCCCTTGCCCAAAAGCAAAATGCAAGAAGGATTTCAACATGCTCACAGATTGGAACTCAGCAGTGACTCTTTAAATCTGTATTTGTTACATTCCTATCCCAACCTTCCTCTACGGGGTTCAAGGAGACATGCATGTTTCATCCCCTCCCACTCCTCTTTTTATCTTCACAACAGCCCTGTGAGGTGGGCCAGGCTCTCTCCCTCAGCTCATCGCTGGTTAGTGTCTGGCAGGGTGTCAATTTTAAAAGATAAAATAAAATAAATAAGATGAACAATCCTTATATCTCTCTGGTCCTGTGGGGATAGGCCACTATGAAATGTCTACAGTCACCCAGCAAGTACATAGCCGAGTAGAAATTTTAACTCAGGCCTCTATAAACCCAACATTTAAGATGCTAGACCTCCTCATAAGAACATAAGAACATAAGAACATAAGAAAAGCCCTGCTGGATCAGGCCAAAAACCCATCTAGTCCAGCTTCCTGTGTCACACAGTGGCCCCACCAGATGCCTCAGGGAGCACACAAGACAACAAGATACCTGTGTCCAGTCGCCACTCCCTTGCACCTGGCACAGAGAAAACCCACTTCTAAAACCAGGAGGTTGCTTATGGCTTGTAACCTGTGATGGTCTTTTCCTCCATGAATCTGTCCAAACCCCTTTTAAAGGCATCTAGGCCAGATGCCATCACCATATCCTGTGGCAAGGAGTTCCACAGATGAATTACATGCTGGGTAAAGAAATATTTTCTTTTGTCTGTTCTAACTCTCCCTCCACTCAATTTTAGTACATGTCCCCTGGTTCTGGTGTTGTGCGAGAGGGAGAAGAATTTCCCTCTATCCACTCTCTCCATCCCATGCATAATTTTATACGTCTCAATCATGTCCCCCCTCAGGCGCCTTTTTTCTAGGCTGAAAAGCCCCAGACGCTGTAGCCTTTCCTCATAAGGGAGGTGCTCCAGCCCACGAATCATTTTGGTCGCTCTTTTCTGCACCTTTTCCAATTCAACTATATCCTTTTTGAGGTGTGGTGACCAGAACTGGACACAATACTCCAGATGTGGCCTTACCATCGATTTGTACAAAGGCAGAATGATATTGGCCATTTTATTCTCAATCCCTTTTTTAATGATCCCGAGCATGGAATTGGCCTTCTTCACAGCCGCCGCACACTGGGTCGACACTTTCATCGACCTGTCCACCAGCACCCCAAGATCTCTCTCTTGATCCGTCACAGACAACTCAGTACCCATTAGCGTATATGTGAAATTTTGGTTTCTTGCCCCAATGTGCATCACTTTGCACTTACTTACATTGAAGCGCATCTGCCATTTTGCTGCCCATTCTCCCAGTTTGGAGAGATCCTTCTGGAGCTCTTCACAATCCCTGCTGGTCTTGACCACCCGGAAAAGTTTAGTGTCATCTGCAAACTTGGCCACCTCACTGCCTATTCCCGACTCCAGGTCATTTATGAATAAGTTGAAAAGCACCGGTCCCAAGACCGATCCTTGGGGCACACCGCTTTTCACCTCTCACCATTGTGAAAATTGCCCATTGACTCCCACTCGCTGTTTCCTGGTCTTCAACCAGTGCCTAATCCACAAGAGGACCTGCCCTCTTATTCCCTGACTGTGGAGTTTTCTCAGGAGCCTTTCATGAGGGACTGTGTCAAACGCCTTCTGAAAATCCAGATATATAATATCCACGGGTTCGCTCGCATCCACATGCCTGTTGACCTTTTCAAAAAATTCTAACAGGTTTGTGAGGCAAGACTTCCCCTTGCAGAAGCCATGCTGACTCTCCCTCAGCAGAGCTTGTTCTTCTATGTATTTTAAGATTTTATCCTTAATGAGACTTTCCACCATCTTCCCTGGAACAGATGTTAGGCTGACCGGCCTGTAGTTTCCCGGGTCCCCCCTCCTTCCTTTTTTAAAGATTGGTGTGACATTAGCTATCCTCCAATCCTCTGGCACAGTGGCCGTTTTAAGGGACAAGTTGCATATTTTGGTCAAGAGGTCAGCAACTTCATTCTTGAGTTCCTTCAGAACTCTTGGGTGGATGCCATCCGGGCCTGGTGATTTATTGATCTTTATTTTGTCAATTAAGTCTGAGACGTCTTCTCTTTTAACCTCTATTTGACTTAATTCTTTAGTCAGGGGAGACCGTTCCGGCAGCGGTATTTGCCCGAGGTCTTCTGCCGTGAAGACAGATGCAAAGAACTCATTTAATTTCTCTGCAGTCTCCAAGTCCCCTTTTATCACCCCTTTCTCTCCCTCACCATCCAACGGACCAACCGTTTCCCTGGCAGGTTTCCTGCTTCTAACATATTTGAAGAAGCTTTTATTATTCCCTTTTATGTTGCCTGCCATACGTTCCTCAAAGTCTTGCTTGGCCTCCCGTATCATCTTTTTACATTTCTTTTGCCACAGTTTGTGCTCCTGTTTATTTTCCTCAATAGGGCAAGACTTCCATTTACGGAAGGAAGCTTCCTTGCCTTTTATAGCCTCCTTAACTGTGCTTGTTAGCCATGCCGGCACCCTCCTGGACTTGGTCGAGCCCTTCCTCCTTTGTGGGATACACTCCCGCTGGGCCTCTATGACTGTTGTTTTAAACAGCCTCCATTAAACAGCCTCCTCACTTCCATGACTTGAAACTATTTGCTCTCCTTCTCTCTCCTGCCCTGCCTTTCCGCCTCCGGGGCACCCTCACACCAAACCTATCACATGGTTGAAATTTATTTCAACCATCATGAGGGCTAGAAACCTCAGTCCTCTTTTAAAAGTGAAAGTTCGGCTGGCTCAGAGTTCCAACAAGACCCTCACCAATGTTTCAAGGGAGCCCACAGACTGTCCATCCCTACTGTACACACGGGCTCGATGGCCTATTATCCTTATCCTTTCTTGCAAAGCCACAAAGGGACACTCTAGCAACAGAGACCAGATCGGAATAAAAGTGAGCAGATGTCTCACAGTCTTCTCCAAAGCAGCAGGACGTACAGCTACAGGCGTATAAACGGTGGATATGAATGATGCCTCAGAGCGTTAATCATAGTGCGCAGACACAGACTGAGGAAGTCAGCAGGATCTAAACTGAAGCTGCCGAGCAAGAGTTGCAGGAGAAACAAAATGGTCTGTTATGAATTGGCAAAAAAAAAAAAAGAAGGGAAGGAATCGATTACTAAAGAGGTTTTCCCGTGTGTGGACACACTAGGAGCCTAAATGGAGCGGGGAGGTGAGGAAAGAGTCTCTCTCCCACTGGTAGAGACCTCTTCCCCTTGCAGGAAAACATTGGGGAGTCAACATGATTTCCCATCTCCACCCCCCTTTGCCCACACCAGGTCCAGCTGTGCTAGCATGCACATCTGCCCTTCCCTCTGCGAGGGGAAATATCGCAACAGAGGGCAGGGCTGAAAGGGGGCGCTGTGTGTTGCTCAGTGTTGCACCAGCGTTGCAGGCAGACGGACCTAGGCTTCATTCCTGCCCTCTTCAGGCTGCTGGCATACCCATGAGGTTGACGAGGTCGTGGCCCCAGGGCCTGGAGAGGAACTTTATCCGGGGGAACAACGTTTCCTTTGGGCCTCTTCTCAAAGGGGAGGGGGCAAAGCAGGGCATGGGGAGGGCAGCAACAGGCGCAAAACTCTCCGGCGGCCAGGTCTACCCAATGCGGCACCCAGGTTTACCCGCCTGGTAGACCTGGTGTCCCAGTTGGCCTGGCCTCCGTCTTTCACTATCCATGAAGCCAGCTGGGATCCCAGGAAATTTCTGGGGGGCATCCTTTGGCTCCTGGGCCCAGGTACAATTTACCCCCCCCCCTCTCATGGGCCCTGTGTGGCCCCAGCTAGCAGGCTGGATTTGAAGAGGAGGAGAATGGAGAGGAAGAGGAGAATGCTGGGGCTAGACTGAGCATCCCGACTGTCTTCTTTCCCCAGCTGTAATTGGGAGAGCGGTAATTGTATTGGCTCACTTCCCTAGCCAACATACAAGAAGCAAATCTCACGGTGCAATAATCACCTGGGAGGCAAGAAGCGACCTGAGGGAAAGGGAGGGGAGCCCGCAAACGGCATAGCTGTTTCCTGCTTGCCACTTTGTATTCCTAAACTCCACAATGGATGAGCGTTCACATTTCTCGCCTTAAGAGATTCAGAGTCTGCATGATTCAGCGGCTTCCTCGCAGTTGCCCCAGGAGGCGTGGCGGCGGGTTTATTTCAAAGGTGCGCTTCACGCGACAGCTCAAGAGGCAGCCCTGGGAGCGGGGCACAGTTGGTGCGCTTGGCTCGGCGGTTCCAGCATGCAAGCTCCTTAATAACGGGAACAAGAGAACTTCCGGGCGGCGATATTAGCAAGGCCATGTCTTCACCTGCTGCAATCCCCAGCAATCAGCCAGGTGCTAAACACCTGTTTCTGACAGGTAGGTGCTTCCACCTCCCGGTGACACCATAGGTACTGTCAGGAACGTGGTGGCAAGGAGATGCTCACAGAAGACAGAGTTGGAGACAGAGTGTAGGCCCTGGTGCTTAGCCATCCCGGGTGCCTCACTTCTCCCCACTCAGCCTCTGTCTCAGGTGGGCTTTGAGTGCTGCAGGACTTCTAAGGCGAGACCTTCTAGCTCAGGGTCGCCTTTGGAGGGGTTCCATTGGCCAGAGTCATTGGCCAATCTGATTCCACTTCAGGCTCGATGCAAACGAGCAGGTTAGGGTAAGCCCCCCCCCCCCGGAACTAATCAATTTTTTAAAAAAAAATGCGCCACCAAGGCGCAACTCTTATTAAGGAGCGGTGGCAGCGGCTCCAGATTACACCACATGACTACTGACACAGGAGGCACAAACTGCCTCCTGTACCTTCTTTCCTTCCTGCTGTGCCGGATGGAAATTTTGGACTCTCGCTTCCTACGTACGCCAAAGCCTGCATTTATTTATTTGTATGTGCAGCGCCTTCCCCACCGCGCATACAAATATACTTTTACGAGTTACCAGAAAAGAGCACTCGGGATGTAAGATGTCTCCAAAAAAATAATAATCACCACAGCCAAGCCGTTATGAAGTCCATTTCCCCCCCCCCCTCTCTTTTTTAGAGTTAAGTGCTTAAGGCAGAGCTTACAGAGCAAGAATATTTTAGGGCATTCTTGTACCAGCTTGCTTCCTGTGCTCCCAATCCTAGCAGGAACTTCCGCCTTCCAACGGTGTCAGAGAAGAACTCCCACTGGCTACCAACAAGTGCACGGGGGAGAGTATGGCTGCCTCTCCAGCGCGGTTTCAAAGGCGAAAAATCCAAGCATGCAGATAATAAATACTAATGATCGTCTCGGCAATCGCTCACTGTGTAATGGATTCACGCCGCCAGCATTGCTATCGGCCTCACTCCATTTATCTTTTTGGCGACGGCAAATGTGCTGGGTTTTTATCATCTTGACCAGCCCAACCCTCCCTGCTTCTCCTGCCACCCGGTAGGAAACGTAGCTATAAAGGCACCAAGCCGACAGCTTCCCAAACACCCACCAAGTCCGTCTCACCCAGGCTTAAAAGGCAGCACTTAGCCAGGCTCAAAGACCTCATCCACCTCACAAACAGTCGCAGGGAAGACGACAAAACAAATATGTGTTTTCTGACCCCAACTGGGCATGGGAGCTCCATGGCTGCTTCACAACTGCGCTAAAAAATAATATCAAGCTAATTAGTTAAGCTTCTTGCAAAGGTCTGGAGCACTGATCCAAAGAGTCGCAAGCCTCAAATTATTCTTCAAAGGATCATCTGTGGCACCTGGAAGATCAAGTGTTTACTGTGCCACACAAAAAGCTACAAAATACATTCATCTTTCAAGGGTCTCCCAGAGTGTTTGCTGGTTTTCAGTACCACATGCACTTAACATACAGCTCCCTCTCTGGAGTTCAAAGGATGCGACTCTGGCTGCTGTTGCCCAATAAAGAGGGCCGGCATGAGGCCAACTGAGCTGGTTGTCTCAGGTAGCAGATTGCCAGGGGGAGCACCTACCTCCATCTGCCCACTTGCTTCCCTCTCCTCCTCCCACTCCTGGGATTGGAAAAGAGGGGGTGGTGGTACAGAAGAGGAAGTGTGGAGGAGACACTGTAGCCCACCACTGTTTTCTTCTCCCTCTTCCACTCCATTCCCCTCTTCCTTGACCAACACACGGAGTGGAAGGGGCAGAGACCAGCACATCACCGGGGGGGGGGGGGGGAGAGGCAGCACATGGCATGCCCTTCGGTACCAAGAGGTCTTGGACTGTCCAGGCTGATAGAGACACTTCTGTGCCTGGAATATAAAAACTGCAGACACTGCATTAAGCCTCATACTGTATACATAAACATTCTTGACAAGATTTATTACACACCCATGGTGTCATGCTACGGATGTTGCCAATGTCTTTTCGGGGAGAATTAGAACAGACAAAAGAAAATATTTCTTCCCCCAGCGTGGAATTCATCCGTGGAACTCCTTGCCACAGGATGTGGTGATGGCACCTGGCCTGGATGCCTTTTAAAAGGGGATCGGACAGATTTATGCAGGAAATGTCCATCACAGGTTACAAGCCATGATGGGGATAAGCAACCTCCTGGTTTTAGTAGAAGGCTCTCTCTGTATGCCAGATGCAAGAGAGTGGCGACAGGATACAGGTGTCTTGTTTGCTCCCCAAGGCATCTGGTGGGGCCACTGTGAGATACAGGAAGCTGGACTAGATGGGCCTTTGGCCTGATCCAGCAGGGCTCTTCTGATGTACTTATGGCATACAAGTAACCAAACACTTCAGCAAGCCACCAGCTATCATAACTTGCTTCTGTGTACAAGGTGAAGTTCCAGCTTCCGTAACTCACTCCTCTGATCTGTGAAGATAAAATACCACCGTCTTTCCCCTTATCTGGAGCACCTTCCCTACAAAGGAAAGGCCACAGCGTTTGAGCTTTTTAGTTTAGAAAAAAGGCAACAAACGGAGGACATGACAGAAGTTTATAAAACGACGCGTGGTGTGGAAAAAGTGGAGAGACTTTTTTTTCCTCCCTCTCTCATCATAACACTCCAGCGCAGGTGAAAATCCAATACAATACAATTGACTCTCCAGAGAGGCAGGAGAGACCGAAAAAAAGGACTTCTATCCACAGTGCATTATTGACTTGAGGGAATTTGCTGCCATAGGGCAGTGGTGATGGCCAGTATCATAGATGGCTTTAAAGTGGGGGGGGGGGGTTCAAGCCTTTAAAGATGGATTTAAAGGGGGGGCAAACAGGTAGTGCTGCCACCAGCAGGTAGCCTCAGAAATTCCGGCTTTCCACATCATGTGGCAGTAGAAGCCACCTAAAAAGACTAGTGTTAGCACCTACAGAATTAATTGGCACCTACCGGCTCCTTCTCTTCTGTGTTTCCTTTTCCCTGTCTGACTCTCTCTCTTTTTTTTTCACCAGACTCAGTGTAGTGTCTTGGCTGTCAGGCCCGGTTATCTCTGAAACTGAATCCCTGGGCAGATCTAAAGCAGAAACACACAAGAGACATTAGACCCTGCAGTAGCAGGCCCTTTAGAAATAAATCCACAGAGACGTTCTCAACACGGCACATCGGCAGCCAGAGCAGAAGCGCGAGCCCAGCTGGGCCTTCTGAAATCTGGCAACGGAAAAAGGTTTCTCTTAGCCTGACGAGCCGGTGACAAGGAGAGCTGTTGACGCTAAGTGACTCGGAGATGCTTCAGTCTCTCTAAATCTGCATCCCCTGGTCTCTGTCCTACAGATGTCAGAGAGGAAATTTGAAAAGGAAAAGGAAAAATCAAACACGTAGACCGCTGTGCAGCAAAAATACGCTTCCCTGCTCCGTGAAAGAGCAGCTCGCTGTGCGGTGAACCTGAGGAAGTAGATGTTCCTGGAGCAGCAGAAGGACCTCAAGTTACCTAACACGCCCTTCTTCCCAGGTGCTGACTTAATAAATGATGGTGGAACACAAATAAAGAGGTAAACAAGGCAGGAGGTCTCATTTCTATAGGAAACACAGCAGGGAAAAAATCTATTATTGCCCAGCAGCAACAGCACACAACTGCCGCTGAAAGAGAGATTGGGAGGACTGGGGAACCAAAGAGCCTTGGAAAGGGAGCTATTTTTAAAAGCTTCTTTTTAAAAAATTCTTCTCCCTCAAAGAAGGAGGTTTAAAAAAAAATTAAAGCAACGTTTTTTGGCTTATGAAAAATAGAAACATTTCAACCAGAGGTGTTAAAAATAAATCTAGAGTAGAATACAAAGCCCAAATTGGCAAGCAGGCGGAGAGGGCAGTATATGAGATGCAGGTTTTATAGGAGAGGGAAAAGGCAAGGATGTTAAACAGAGCACATTATGGGACAATCAATGGTTTTTATGAGGGTTGTGGATCCCCAGATCCCTACACTGTGGTGCAGGATTGCTCTGCAGTCAAGGCCAGTTGTCACATGTGTGTACCGCACATCCAGGACTGATTCATCCCTGAGGTCAATTGAGGCAGCCGCCTTAGGCAGCAGTTTGGCAGGGGCGCCTACCTCTATCCTCCCAGTCACCTCCACTGCTGCTGTTCTCCTCCCACGCCAGAAGAGGAAAGTGGAGGAAAGTGGTGGGCTAGAGTGTCATAGACACTCTAGCCCACCACTCTAATTTCCTTCACACATTTGCCATGCCACCTCAGACACCAGGAGGTCTTGGGTCAGCTCTACTCACACATCACTTGCAGATTTGCAGCCGAGTCCTGCTTGAATGTAAAGGGCGTGTATGTGCGTGTGTCTTGATCAGGGGCGGCCAACCTTTCAACATGAATGCTCCTGGCTCTTTCAAGGTTGTGTACGTGAGGGCATTTCCACAGGTGCAGCTGCTATGGCAGCACCATCAGCAATTGCAGCTGCCAAGATTCTGGCTTCTACACAACTGTTAAGAACGTAGAGGCCCTCATGGTGGAAGGTTGGCCACCCCTGGTCTAGATCATACAAGACTGCCTTAAGATTCGGATCACTGGTCCACTTAGCTTGGTTTAGTCAACACTGGCCAAGACTGGTTCTCTTGGATATCAGACAGGGGGTCTTTTCCAGGCTTACCTGGAGAGACCAGGGACCGAATCTGGAACTTTCTGTATAATAAAAAGCATGTGCTGAGCCACTGAGATTCAGCCCCCTCCTACACGCTCTCCTCCAACCCACATGACCTATTGTGTACTTTTAAAACATTTTGTTTTAAATACCCTCTTCTTAAACTGAAGAACCTGCTGTGAAAACTGTGATTTAACCAAGCTCCAACAATCCAAATATGTTCTTTGCCTCATGAGAACACAATTGCTCAGGCACTAGGCCAAGGCCGTGTGTGTGATTGTTAAGAAGCACACACCATTCTATCCCAGCCATTTTCAACCTTTCTACACCTTCAGCTCCAACTTGCCACTTAAATCATGTATCACCCACCTTTCTCTCTAAATAAATGGAGTGCTCCAGGCGGCGCACAATGTAGGGATGAAAACAGTAAAATGCAACAATAAGAATGAAATATAAAGTGCAACAATAGTAAAAATAATAATAATGGTGCAATAAAAACCATTAAGACAAAATAAGAAATACAACCATAAAACCCAAAAGCAACTACCGTACATAACATGTTTTACCTTGTATATTCATCTCTTTCTTCCCTCGTCTCTTTCTCCTTTCAAATCATGTTTGTGCTGTAACCTGTCTTGAGTCAGGCCAGGGTATTGTGGGGTAGGCTTACCAGATCTCCAACCGGGACAGAGTGCTAGACCTTTAGGAGAAGGAATGTGGGCAGGTGTAGCTTGTTAAACCTTAGAGCACAATCCTAGGCATCCATGGGGCTTGCTTCTGAATAGGCATGTCTATTGAGAAGCAAGCCCCATGGATGCCTAGGATTGTGCTCTAATGTTTAACAAGCCTAGGATTGTGCTCTAAGGTTTAACAAGCTACACCTGCCCACATTCCTTCTCCTAAAGGTCTAGCACTCTGTCCCGGTTGGAGATCTGGTAAGCCTAATTGTGGGGTCTCAAGTGGAAGACCAATGTTGTCGACCCCGCCACCCTCCTATTATGACATTTTTAGCTTGCCTTCCATCTTGAAGGCTAGGACAGTATATATGGTTCCCTCCCACGCACATTCTGTCTTCACAACAGCCTTGTGAGGTAGGTTAGTCTGGTGGCCAGCCTTCCACCATTAGGGCCTCTGCGTTATTAAGAGTTGGGGAGAAGACAGAATCTTGGCAGCTGCAATTGCTGATGGTGCTGCTAAAGCAGCTGCACCTGCTGAAATGCCCTCACCTACACAGCCATGAAAGGGCCAGGAGCATTCATGTTGAAAGGTTAATAATAAAATAATAATATATATAGGCTTACCAATCTCCAACCGGGACAGAGTGCTAGACCTTTAGGAGAAGGAATGTGGGCAGGTGTAGCTTGTTAAACCTTAGAGCACAATCCTAGGCATGTCTATTCAGAAGCAAGCCCCATGGATGCCTAGGATTGTACTCTAAGGTTTAAAAAGCTACACCTGCCCACATTCCTTCTCCTAAAGGTCTAGCACTCTGTCCCAGTTGGAGATCTGGTAAGCCTACCTATATACCATACTCTAACTGCTATGCCACACTGCCTTGCATCAACCTTCCCAATATACCCATTTTATTTTTCTCCCACCTTGCTTTCCAGCACAATAATCATTGGATCTTGCAATCAGAACTACGTCAATGCAGATAAAAAAAATAAATGCAGGAGGAGGGGGACACGTTCCATACACCCATCCCAGAGTTTCCTCTGTGTGCATTAGCACTGACGTTTTATTAAAACATGGTCCCTGTGAATTAATATGTAAAATGCATTACATACCCCCCCCCCCAAAGGATAAAATAGTCCTCATTAAGGGTGGACAAGCACAGCAAGATCTATATTCAAAACTGGAACCTACACAGCCATTTAGGCATAAAAATCAGACCTTGTCAGTTGTAAAGAGAGAGTCAAATGATAGATTGGAGTTGCTGGACAATTTTGAAAATGCAGACACTGATGAAATTACAATAACAATCATAGCTCTGCACAGCAAGTAACGGAGTTCTACTCCTGATTTCTCATTTCACAGAATCACAGGAACCAAAGGATCCTAACAATCGCCTAGTCCTCCTCCTTGCATTGAGATAATCTCGTTCCCCCCACCCCCCGGTATGTGCCTGACATATAAACCCATGTAACAGATCGGAAATGGGCAGGACATCTATCTTGGACCACATTGGTATGACACATGGGCTCTTCTTAGAATCCAATAATTTCAACTTTCAATTTTTGTTTAAAAAAATTACGTTTCTAGCCCTCATGTCTACCCATATAAATTGGGGGGGGGGGGAGAAAGGCAGGTCTGGCTCATTGCATCCTTAGACTTTCAAAATATATGATTCTGTAGGCCTATTAGTGACTCAGTCTTATTCTGTACAGTACTATGCGATTGCATCTAATACAACTTAAAAAAAATCAAGAGTCTTGTTGCACCTTAAAGATTAACAAGTTCAACTTCAATTTCAGAACCTTTATTGGCATCGAATATATACAAAATGTAGTAATACAAACACAAACACAAACTAAAACAAACAAAACCAAACACAACCATAAGGCATAGTTGGAGCTTGTCAATTTGCAACTACCATTGTGCAGCATCTCTTGATGAATAGTTTTATATACCTGGCCACCACCATCACTTCCTCATCTCCTCCCCAAAGAATCAGACTTAACTTGTCCCGGTTGTCCCATCCCGAAAATGCAGACAGAATCGGATCTAAATAGGATTGGCATAGATCTATGGACAATAAAACAGCATGTTGCAGGGATTCTACCCTATTTATCTATTATACTATATATACATAGATAGATCTACCTGCCAACTGAAAACGCCACTTCAACCACAAACATATGCTATAATACATTGATTTGATAAGTCTTTATGGTGCCACAAGGCTGCGTTTGTTGTTGCAATGGCTAGCATGGCTAGCCCCCAGATGTCAAATAAACTAGTTTTTCCCTCCGTGGATGGCCACGAGGGCAGAGAGTCTCTCCATTTGCAAGCCTTTGGCATAGCCAGAGGATGGCTACGAGAAGGTTCCTCTCTGGGCTGAGTTCAAAAGCTATGATGTCACCAAGATGGAACAGGCCAGAAGAGCCAATCTTGGGAATTAAAAAAATGACAGCTTGCCTTGGGGACCCTAAAGGACTAGCATAATGATTTTGGAGCAAACGTTCTGGAAGATAAGTGCAGCATGTCCACATGCAGTCATTTTGGCGTCTTTGCCCCAAGTAGCCTTCCGCGTTGCAAACTGAGATCTGTCTGACACCCAGCAGAGGCTAATCACGTTAAGCCTGCATAAAACCTCCTGCGCTCTATCTTAAGGCGGTTACAAATTGCAGACCCTGGGACTTTTCCAATTTACATCATGCCCAAATATGTCTCCTCCCCTCTCTTTGTTTCTTTTGCTCAACATCCAGGCTGCAGGAGACTTCCGGAAAACTCAAAAACCTGCTCACCGCTTAGCAATGTTCGGTCCTCATGAAATGCATTGCTCTTTATTTGGGATTTTGTTTTTTGTTTTTAATGGACCAACATGATTTTTGTAGCCAGTCATTCATTCATGAGACTGAGACTGCACACATATTATACCAGGTCTAACAAATTTCCACTCAGCAAGGCAGGAGGGGGGAGGGGGAGACCTTAGAAGCTGCACTTCTTAAATCAAATTTAAATGAAAAAAATCTCTCTCTTCTGACCTCCGACTAGTAGGTTGCTATTGAATCCTCAGATTGAAACTGCGTCAGAGAAAAGCCCCCCCCCACACACACACACACCGTTTTGGAGAGGGAGGGAGTCGGACATGCATTTGCACAAAGGGGGGAGCTGCCTCTTGATTCGGTTCAGAGGCATTTATTTCAGCAGGCAATTAGTTAATGCATCCCAAGTCCTATAAAAGAGATAAGCATTGCTGCTAATAAAAGAACAGCGCGGAAAAGCTACCCGGCAAAGAGATCTGTGCCGTGGAAAGATGTGAGCTGTTGAGAGAGGGGGCGGGAAGAAAGAAAAGACACAGCTGAAGGATCCTCGGGCCTCCTCGCAGGGACATGGAAGGCTCAAGGGGGATGGCAGGCAGAAGGAAGCAGGGAAGTGGCAGTACCATCACTTAATTATAGCAGCATTAACGAGGCAGGGCTGCTTCCCATAAATTAGCCGAGATAATGGCGCTGAAAGGAACTTCGCAGCTTGGAACGAGGGGAGTGGGGTTTGGCGCAGAGCAAAGATGCAGCTAGGGGTCATTCGGGCTGACCCCATCTCGCTGGCAACGAGGCCCCCGAGGCTCTGAAATGCAAAGTGTTAAAAGTCTCAAAACACAGAGCAAAAAATATCTAATGTTGCAGGCAGGGCTCACCTTAGGCATTTTGGCATCCTAAGCAAGAGCATGACACGTCAGGCCCCTGGGCCTAGTGGTCCATCCCCCCCAATCACACCTGGCCTTGTCAGTTCCCTTTGGGGTCCCCATTCAGGCAACCAAAATATGGACGAAGGAAGCTGCAGTCTGTCAAGGCAGATCTTGGTCTGTCTGTCAACACTGAGTAATACCGGCTGCCCAAGAACATAAGAAGAGCCCTGCTGGATCAGGCCAAAGGCCCCTCTAGTCCAGTTTCCTGTATCTCACAGTGGCCCCACCAGATGCCTCAGGGAGCACACAAGACAACAAGATACCTGCATCCTGTCACCACTCCTTTGCATCTGGCATTCAAAGATAGCCTACTTCTAAAACTAGGAGGTTGCTTATGGCTTGTAACCTGTGATGGACTTTTCCTCCACGAATCTATCCAATCCCCTTTTAAAGGCATCTAGGCCTTCAGGTGCCATCACTACATCCTGTGGCAAGGAGTTCCACAGGTTAATTCCACGCTGGGCGAAGAAATATTTTCTTTTGACTAGCTGGTAAAACCAATGGAAGTGAGGTGAGCAAGATGCCATAAATACTATGCTACTTGCACTCTAGTCGAGAGAAGATGCTGGTTTTATCATGTATAGGTGCAGAAGAGTCTGGCTCAGTCGGGAGAGCTGCCGCCTTGCAAAGCCTGAAGACCGGTGAACTTGATAAGTTTGAGACACGCCGCCGGCAAAAAGCTGTGAAAGCCTCCAGGAGGAGGTTTCAAGAGCTTCCAGCTGCGTCGGTCGAGTGTGGGAGGCGCCAGCCAGCAGAATTGTCAGACTGTAAAAAGGATACCACCTGGAAAGTAGCTGTTCATGAAAGATTGGACATTTATATATATTGTAACAAACCCCAAGGGGGGGGGGGGTTTAGGACAGCCTGCCCATGTATGTACATCGCCTTGGATTAAAGTCGGAGGAGAAATCCAATGACCAAGAAAGGATGTATATAAATACTATATATTATTATTATTCGGGTCTTAGCTTCTGTCTGTCAAGTCAGATTTTGGTCTGCCTGTCAACACTGAGTAATACCAGCTGAACAAGAACATCAGAAGCGCCCTGCTGGATCAGGCCAAGGGCCAATTAGTTCAGCTTCCTGTATCACACAGCGGCCCCACCAGATGCCTCAGGGAGCACACATGGTTTCTCCCAGTCCCAGCCTTATTTGGAATTGCTGCCAAGGACTGACCCTGGCATTTTCTACATAAGGAGCATGTGCTCTAACCACTGAGCTAGTGGCCCATCCCCAATAGTTATTTGCCTCCTCATAGAAGGAGGTTAAACCGCTGAACCATGAGCTGTCGATCGAAAGGTCAGCAGTTCGAATCCGCGACGGGGTGAGCTCTCGTTGCTTGGCCAGCTCCTGCCAACCTAGCAGTTCCAAAGCATGTTAATGCAAATAGATAAACAGGTACCGCTTGCGGGAAGGTAAACAGCACTCTGTGTTCCAGCCGCATGCTACGCGCTGCGGCAACGAGAGTCATGCCGGCCACATGACCACGGAGGTGTCTTCGGACAACACTGGCTCTTCGGCTTTGAAATGGGGATGAGCACCACACCCTAGAGTCGGACACAACTGGACTTAATTGTCAGGGGATACCTTTACCTTTACCTTAGAAGAGTTACTTGCCACTTGTCAACAGTTCCTTGCCTCCTCTGAAAACCACTTTTGTTTCCCATAGCTTGTCAATTAGCCGTAGAGGAGACAACAAATTGAATAAAGGGCTATAGATGAGGGCAGCATTTGGAAAGTCAATGAACATAATATGCGTATGCAATATTATTTTTAAAAGCAACAAATTATGTATGCTCCGGAGGCAAAAACCTAAAAGTTGTGAAACATTTATGGTTGTTTGCAGAGTCATATTTGCTTCCGGCAGCCTCTGCACAGCAATGAATATAGACGGTCCCCGACTCGCGAAAGGGCTTGGTCTGGACTTTGAAGCAGGGCACAGCTGTGAAGGTATCTGCACAACAAACATGGGAGCTGCTTAGAGACAATCCCAATATAGAACAGGGGTGGCCAAACTGCGGCTCCTGAGCTACATGCAGCTCTTTGTCATGTCTATGGTGTAGTGGTTTGGGAGTCGGACTTAGATCTGGAAGATCCAGGTTCAAATCCCCGCTCAGCCATGAAGCTTCCTGGGTGACCTTGGGCCAGTCACTGTCTCTCAGCCCCACCTACCTCACAGGGTTGTTGTGAGGACAAAAGGAGGGGAGGAAATATGTACACCACTCTGAGCTCCTTGGAGGAAGGGCGGTATAAAAATGTGAAAAATAAATAAATAAATAAATAATGTGTGACTCTTGGAAATATGTTGGCTGAGCTCCTTTTTGCATCACAATTAATATAAAAGGTAAATAAGGAGTTTTCAAACTTTATCATTATTTACCGGGTATAAACTGAGAGTCCACTGGGTTAAAAATAAGTTTAATGTCCATGGCAAGAGTAAATATATTTAAGAATTTAACTGCTTCTTCGATATTGCGGCTCTCAAACATCTGAAGTTTATTGTATGTGGCTCTTATATGAAGCAAGTTTGGCCAACCCTGATATAGAAGAAGATTTAGACGCAGGGGATTATGGATATTATTTCAGTTAACTACCACGAATAAAATAATATTTGGCCCATGTGGTAGAGACCATGAGATGACCTACCCACCACACTGCTAGGGGATGCCAATATTTCCTCTGCGCAAGCCCGACTTCCCTTCCTCCGGGAGAAACATTTCTCTTGAGTCTCTCAGCATTTGCCTTTTGAATCTGAAAGAAAAGCAATTTTTCCAACTTCATTCTATATATATATATATATACACACACACACACACACACACACACACACACACACACGCACACATACACACTGTTCAATAATCACTTGTATCTTGCTCCTTCTCTGCTCAGAGCTTGTAAAGCCAGAAAAACGAACACGGCGCGAAACAGCCAGCCATGTAATAGCAGATGCTGACTGGCAAACGTGTGTCTTTCCAGACTGCCATTTCATATCAAATTAAGCGAATGCACAGGAGGGGATCCCTCATAAAACTTCACTTAAATATTTCCTTCACTACTCCGCTGCACATCTCCAGCAGAGTCAGGGAGGAAAGGATGGTCTAAAGGGAGCCGATTCATCAGCCGACGGTAAATCTTCCTTTTCGGGCCTCCATCACTTACCGGGGTAATTACGATTTTGCCCCTCCCGGTAACAAGCAGGCAAAGTGCATGCAAGAATAGTTTGGGAAGAAATCATCGAGTCTCTTCAGGGATGAAAACGGCTAGCAAGCAGCAGAACTGAGTGATGGAAACTTTGATGTAGTTTCCTCAAATTCCAGCCCAAGGGTCTTGATTTCTCCCCCACAAATAAAGTGGGCAAGGTTCCCAGATGTATATTTAATTTGCCTCTCTTACTCGAGCATCAAAATCTATCTTGTTCTTTTCTTTATGCCTGGAAGTCAATGGATAGCATGTTGACGCTGGATTTAAGATAAAGGTAAAGGTATCCCCTGCTTGAAAGCCAGTCATGTCTGACTCTAGGGTGTGGTGCTCATCTCCCTTTCTAAGGCTGCAGAGCCAGCGCTGTCCGAAGACGCTTCCGTGGTCATGTGGCCGGCATATGACTAACGGAACACTGTTACCTTCCTGCCGCAGCGATACCTATTTATCTACTTGCAATTTCTTGCTTTCGAATTGCTAGGTTGTCAGGAGCTGGGACAGGAGATGGGAGCTCACTCCGTCACGTGGCACTCGGGTCTCGCACTGCTGCCCTACCGACCTTCTGGTCTGCAGTTCAGCATCTTTCTTAACCACTAAGCCACCGCAGCTTTAAGATACATGTGTTCAAAACCTACCTAATACATGGACACCTGAACCTTGGAGAAGTCACATCTCCCTCAGTTTCAGGTACCACATTCATAGGCTTACCATCGTCCTGGAATCGAGGCAGGCTTCGGCCTATTCCGGGCCCGAGCAGCTCCCAAGGATGCACTGCGGCTGGCCTACGGGGATTCCAGCTTCGGTCGCGTCGTCGACCGGAAGTTCCTGAAGCCCATTGGCCAGCTGCAGTGCATCCTTGGGAGCTGCTCAGGCCCGGAATAGGCAGAAGCCTGCCTCGATTCCGGGACGATGGTAAGCCTACACATTCATATAATGGAGGGCCAGTTCAAGACCTCCCAATACCTGAGAGACACCTTACCAAATGTCTCCCATGATTGCCCGACCCCAGTGACACCATCCTAGAAAGCTACACCACTCCTCATGCTCACTGGCTATGGAAAAGGAGGGGGTGGGAGGAGAGGGAAGAGACAACCAAGCAAAAATCCGCAGAAACCCAGAAAGACATGGCAGCCTGGACTTGGGGGAAGATACATCTGAGATAAGACTGGAGACATCTTCAAGCAGAGAAGATCCGAAAAAGACTCCACATTGCTTGAGGGCGTTCCTGTGAAGATCCGAAAAAGACTCCACGTTCCTGTCTAGGAGCCCCCCAAGTAATCTCCAAGATACACCTCCAATTCCCACCCCAACCACCTGAAGAGGTGAGGAAGTCCGTTTTTTTCCCAGGAGGAAATGTACCGTACATTGAGATGTACTGTACATTTCCTCCTGGGAAAAATGGACTGTGTCTGACTTCTAGAACTGGGTTGCGGTCCTGTTTCCCCCGTCACAAGTGTGATCACAGTGTGGAGAAGAGAGTGGTGGGCTAGAGTGTCAGAGGAAGTGCCTGCGGGATGGGCATTCCCAAGCCCTGGGGGCTGACACCAAACAGCCCCTGTCCTGCATGTATGTTTCAGTAAGTGATGGCACATGAAGTTGAGTCTTCCCTATACTGTACGCCTTAATGGACAACTAAAAATGCACAGAACTATCAGTTCAGATATATTGCGTAACCACTACCAACGCTCATCAGGGGAGGAAAATGAAGAAGCATGCAATCCAAGGAGGAATAGTTGTCCCAATCCCAAAAATGATTGGTTGTCTGAACTGGGCCACTGGGTAGCCTTTAGCAAATTAAACTACCTTACAGGGCTGATGTGAAATTAAAAAAAAAACACCTTGAGTTCCTTGGAGGCTAGGATACCAATTTAACTAACAGATAAATTAATGATTGCAGGAAACACTGTGGAGAATAACCCCTGCCTGAACAAAAAGGTAATTAAAGCAGGTTCACCTATCAGAATGATGCGATCTTGCTAATGTTGTGTATGCAATATATTACAGCACTAGCCAGATAAACAGGATCTCGCCCCCCAGAGGGATTTTTTTAGGTCACAGCTCTCAGCTTTTCTCCTCCTTTTCAACAGAACAGGGACCAGAACTGCCTCAGCAAAACTCAAATCCATCTTCCGCCAGCTTGCCGCATTACCACGGTGTCAACCCTGCAAACACCCTTCAATAAGCCCAGTAACAAGAATTCAATAAGATTCACTCAGTTGAAGTTCCAGATATTAATTTTTCTTCCCTCTGCTCACTCCTTCAGCTAGGTGCAGTGGTCTGGAAGCCTTTATTAGTGGGGGGGGGGGGCAGCGGAGGAGTAAGAAACACAGAGAAATCTTGTGTTCCCAAATGTAAGAACATGGAAGCGACTGAAAGTACAAGTGTCAAAAAAAGTCGTCTTTTGGGGAAAAACAGTTTTGCATTGACTCTGAGCAGGTATTCCAACCTGAAAGGTCCTAAACAACAGCATTTTAGCTTTTGTTGTTGTTCAGTCATTAAGTCGTGTCCGACCCTTCGTGATCCCATGAACCACATCCCGCCAGGCCTTCCTGTCCTCCACTATCTTCCTGAGTTCGCTCATTTTCATGTTCGTTGCATCAGTGATGCTGTCTAACCATCTCATCCTTTGCCTTCCCCTTCTCCTTTTGCCTTCAATCTTTCCCAGCATCAGAGTCTTCTCCAGAGAGTCCTCTCTTTGCATTAGGTGGCCAAAATATTTCAGCTTCAGCCTCAGTACCTGTCCTTCCAGGGAACAGTCAGGGTTGACTTCATTTAGGATTGACTGATTTGATCTTTTAGCTTTACCAATAGATTATTGCAATACCTGGACCAAGCTTGCTCCGACTGCCAACGGCATAACACATCTCCTTTCCACCTTGCATTTCTTAAGCAGCCGCTTTACACACACACACACACACACACACACACACACACACACACACACACACACACCTCCATTTAGCTTGGGGGCGTCACCTCTTCCAAGCTCTTGCTGACTTGCCATATTCCAACCCATCTCTCTATGTGACCCCAACCTTTAACTCCCATTAAGGAGCATCTACTGCCCACTAACAAACAAGTCCCAAGCCTCCAGGACTATTAACCAGGAATCTCTCACAACAAGAACTCTCACCTCTCTCCTGCAGTTCCTGGGCTCACTTTCTTCCGAGAAGCTTAGGAGAGAAAACAGAACAGAATAAGTGGGTACATTAAGAGGCACTTGGGTAGCAGATGCGTATTTGTTTATTACATTTTAAAAGCTCCCTGTATTTTTTAAATATGCTTTCTGCACGGAAAGCATTTCATGCATTGATTGAATCTTTCTCCCCGGCTCCTTGTAGGGTTTTGATTTAAGTTTCTGCAACAATAACTTCTCCTTGCATGTGAACAGTGCCTGGTAAATTAATACCGCTGCCAAAAAAGCCAAATAAGATTCCCCTACATCAAAAAGAAAAAAAAAGCCAAATAAGTAGGCTTACCAGATCTCCAACCGGGACAGAGTGCTAGACCTTTAGAAGGAATGTGGGCAGGTGTAGCTTGTTAAACCTTAGAGCACAATTCTAGGCATGTCTATTCAGAAGCAAGCCCCATGGATGCCTAGGATTGTGCTCTAAGGTTTAACAAGCTACACCTGCCCACATTCCTTCTCCTAAAAGTCTAGCACTCTGTCCCAGTTGGAGATCTGGTAAGCCTACAAATAAGGTTCAGCACATACTCAAGAATCTGCCATTTGCACCTCCCACTCCCAGAAGTGCATGCTGGGATTCTGACGAACCCTCAATGGACAGAACTTCAGTCCAGCCCACGAGTCCGGTCCGCAAGTCTCCCCTTTCCACCTTGGCAGAACTCAATTTTCACCTTGCTACTTACTTGTGAGTAGTGCAATGCTTCCCCCTCAAATGTTGTCGGGGAGAAAGCCAGTTTCCAATTTATGTAACTAACTTTGATTTTATAGCGCTGAGACGCACCTCTGGGTCCACCCACCCTGATCTCTGCCACCCCCAGAAAGCGCCGGATTTTCCATTACTGCAGCACAATGTCCAGAATCCGCAAGATGATATATGGCCTATTAGATTAATGAAGATTATTACTAAAAGGCTCTCAGCAAAAATGAGACAAGTAAACTGATTAGTACAATGATATGTTAGCCTTCCCGTTCAATGGTAAGGGAGAGGAGATGTTAACAGGCCACCTCTGATTCGGATGCTTCTTGGGTGATTATTTCACAGCTAAAGAAATATGGTAAGGCCGCATCTGGACTATTGCGTTGCGTCCAGTTCTGGTCGCCGCATCTCAAAAAGGATATAGTGGAACTGGAAAAGGTGCAGAAGAGAGCGACCAAAATGATTAGTGGGCTGGGGCATCTCCCTTATGAGGAAAGGCTACAGCGTTTGGGGCTCTTCAGTCTAGAAAAAAGGTGGTTGAGGGGGGACATGATTGAGACATATAAAATTATGCATGGGATGGATAGATAGAGAGAAGTTCTTTTCCCTCTCACACAACACTAGAACTAGGGGACATCCACTCAAATTGAGTGGAGGGAGTATTAAAACAGACAAAAGAAAATATTTCTTTACCCAGCGTGTAATTCATCTGTGGAACTCCTTGCCACAGGAGGTGGTGATGGCACCTGGCCTGGATGCCTTTAAAAGGGGATTGGACAGATTTATGGAGGAAAGGTCCATCACAGCTTACAAGCCATGATGGGGATAAGGAACCTCCTGGTTGGAGGAGCAGGTTCTCTCTGTGCCAGGTGCAAGAGAGTGGCGACAGGATACAGGTATCTTGTTGTCTTGTGTGCTCCCCGAGGCATCTGGTGGGGCCACTGTGTGATACAGGAAGCTGGACTAGATTCAGGGCCTTTGGCCTGATCCAGCAGGGCTCTTCTTAAAAGTACATTTTAAAAGAGATAGAGGTATAGAGTCCCTCACTGTTGTGGCATCATCGCATACCCCCAGCCAAGGGCCCGCGTACCCCCAGGGGTACGCGTACCACAGTTTGAGAACCTCTGATCTATTCTAAAGGTATTGACATCTGCCTCTCGCCTGAGCCACGACAGCAGCATGCAGAGCACATAAGGGACAGCGTTTCCAGGCACATAAGCGACACTTTTGCAATATGAAAGGCTATTTTAAAAAATCATTATAATAGCAAAGTACATCCGTTCCCTGCATTGAGCGTATGTCCGATGCATATAATTGCAAATGAGAGCCTTAAATCTTATTTAGGGCAGCAGAGAATGCTGACTCCCTTCTGCCCTCTACACAGTTCAGACAAGATGCACAGAAAGTCAAAGTGAGATCGCAGCTGCCAAGGTCCAGGAGCAGGGGGGTTGCGGGGGCATTGCCAGGGGGGGTTCTACATGCGAAACAACCTGGCCAATGGTTGCGACGGCTGTCGTTGGCGGCCATGGCGGAGGTCAGGCTTTCCCGCAGGCTTTATGGGCCACCACACTTCCAATTTCGTAGCTGTGTACCGGACGATATTACCAGGGGCAAACAGACTGGAGTGTAGCAAGGAGGGTTAACCTTTCACTGGGGATACAGTACCTGTGTCTTTAATCGCTGTGACTGTGAGGCTGTTTGGTCAGACGCCACATTTCAACCCTCTGTAGCCCCAGTGACATGACAAGCGACACCTGCTGAAATTCCCTTTTTGACATCACTATTAAAAAGGCACAAAGTCCTGATGTTGAAAGGCTGCCCAGGCCTGCGGCACGTATTCTGGCATTGCCAGTGCCTGTGGGATCATAGAGAAAGCAAGAGTTATATTAGAGAACTACCAGCTGTGTTAATATTTACATGGCCCTCGAGTTTTTGCATTCCGCTCCAGGAAAAGGCGAGCATCTCCCGGCTTCCCGTTGCCCCCTGATGAATTTTAAGATTCGCCAGGGCCAGCTCCAAGTTAGAACCACCAAACTCCAGAACGGTTGCATATCTATCCAACCACATCCTCAGCTTTGTATTATAGAACTGTGGGGTCATGACAGCATTTTTCTCCTCACCCCCATGCCCCACATAGCGGGTGGAAACAGCTGGACAACGACCACATAGCGGGTGGAAACAGCTGGACAACGACCACATAGCGGGTGGAAACAGCTGGACAACGGTGTAGTGGTTTGGGAGTCGGACTTAAGACCTGGAAGATCCAGGTTCAAATCCCTGCTCAGCCACGAAGCTTCCTGTGTGACCATGGTCCAGTCACTATCTCTCAGCCCCACCTACCTCACAGGGTTGTTGTGAGGACAAAAAGGAGGGGAGGAAATATGTACACCACTCTGAGCTCCTTGGAGGAAGGGCGGTATAAACATGTGGAAAATAAATAAATAAATAAATAAGCTTTTGTCACTGCTACCGGTTCACCAGAAATGAAAGAAACCCACATCTGCCCATCACAGTAACGTGCGGGGGCCTACCTTACTGTTGCTGGCTGAGCCCTATTCTCTTCAGGAGGTCAAGGCAGGCCCCCCAGGATCAATGGGCCCTCCTGGGACACAAGATGATTGGCAGCAGCCCAAGAGCGCTATGGCGACAGCGGCCCTGGGACCCACCCACCCAAGATCACACTCTGACTCCAATACATTTAGAACATTTCCCAACCTCAAAAACATCAACGCAGATTAGCATTTCCTGCAGAAGCATGAATTTAAAAAAGGCAGAGAGGGTGTTTATTTTACCAGGCTTCTTTAACCATCTTGGTTGTGAGGACAAATGAGCAGTTTAAATATGTTTAAGAGATAATTAATCCACATTAACTGATCGCCAGCATAGGCTTCCCTCCTCCCACCCATCAATATAAGCCACAAGCGCAGATAGCAGAAAGGTGTGATGAATGAACGCCCCTTGCTCCCTGCTTTCCGCCCGCATCTGTTCCCCTTACGGAAAGCCTCAGCATAAGATTCCCTGGGAAAGAGGCTTCCCTGAAACACTGTGGGTTCCACGCCATTGCAGAAAGACCACATACTGTAGCCAAGCAGACAGGTCATTTTGTGAATTCACTGGCTTCTTTATCAAGGTCCAGCTAAGACATTAGCTCAGTGGCTCCCAAACTGGGAGCCGCAAAAACCGGCCAGGGGAGCCGCGGAAACCAGCCAGGGGAGCCGCGGAAACCAGCCAGGGGAGCCGCGGAAACCAGCCAGGGGAGCCGCAGAGTGCCACGGAATCCTCTCAGAAAACAGTGCAACGCCAATTGGCAGGCATCAACATCATGTCATGGGGAGCCGCGGTCAAGGGTCACCAAGGTCCAGGAAGCCGCAGGTCAAAAAGGTTTTGCATTAGCTCCTAACCAGCCCACCTTCTGGGATTGGCACGTATCAGCCAATTGGCCCTCTAAGCCAACCTGTTTCTGCCTGGCTTTGTCCTTGTGATGGTGGTGGTGGAGAAGACTTAAATTTGGCTCTAACATAAGGAAGGGAGACACCACCACCGGTACTTCCTCCCACACACACTTGATCACAACTGAAGTTGTGTGTGTGTGGACTGTACAGACATGCCACTTTCCGTCTCCCGCGAAGACTTGCACAACTACAAGCCATCCTCCTCCACCAATCAGCACACAGCAGGGGCTACACCAGCCAATCAGGCCACACAACAGGGGGGTGAATTTAAAACAGCCAATCAACCAGCCACGACAGGAGATGCAAAGTAGCCAATCAACCCTTAACAGAAGGAAGAATTCAAGCACCCAATCAGCAAGGCCACCCAGACACGGAAAAGATATGGTCAGGTTTGCAAGCACAGGCCTGCCCTACACTAGGCAAGAGCCCAAAAGGAAGAAAGGGAGCAGGTGATGAGAGCAGTAAATCTTCCATACCGGCAACGGCCTCCCCGAAGAGCCATGTTGAAAATCACACCATTCTAAAAGTCCAGTAAACTCAGAAACCACAGAACGGTTTTCCCCATATAATTTTTCTTATGTATATGCCACTTTAAGGTCAGCGGGTCGCACAGTGGGTTAAACCGCTGAACCATCAGCTGTCGATCGAAAGGTCGGCAGTTCGAATCCGTGACGGGGTGAGCTCTCGTTGCTTGGCCAGCTCCTGCCAACCTAGCCGTTCCAAAGCATGTTAATGCGAGTAGATAAATAGGTACTGCTTGCGGGAAGGTAAACAGCGCTCCATGTTCCAGCCACATGCTACGCGCTGCGGCAAGGAGAGTCATGCCGGCCACATGACCACGGAGGTGTCTTCGGACAACGCTGGCTCTTCAGCTTTGAAATGGGGATGAGCACCACACCCTAGAGTCGGACACGACTGGACTTAATTGTCAGGGGTCACCTTTACCTTTTATATGCCACTTTACAGAGTGCCCCCCCAAAAGCCAGTTCTGTGTCCCCCAAACTTTACAATCTTAAATTAAACAGCAGAGGATTAAAAACAGAAAGGGGGGACGACAACAATCCTATAGCAGCTTCCCCTCATACCTCGAATCATAACCACTACCAAATGATCGCCTTGTCTGACATTCTGCAAAGGGAAATTGGTTCCCATGCGCATTCTTCCCCCCCCCCCCCCATTCCCAGGTGCTAAAATATCAGTGTCACTGAAGCACTAATTCACACAACCATTAAGTACATGGGGAAAGTCTTCCATGCCAGCCAGTGAGTTTCAGCTATGCTTGCCCCAATTTGGGAAGGGTGGGGCCAAATTTACAATGGTGGGCACCAAGTGTGGGGAGTCAGCATCGAGCGGTCATGTGGCTTGCTCAGTTTGGGAGATTTGCAAGCATGGGTTATTTGACTTATGGAATTCACTGCCACAAGATGTGGCAATGATCACTAGAGATTATATGTTTCGAAAAGAGGATTACATTATTCCATGGATAGGTCAAACACTGGCCATTAACCATGCTAGACAAATGGAACCTCCGTTACAGGAGCAGTCACTTCTGAATACTCTGCTTGTGGGCTTCCCAGAGGCCTTTGCCTGGATGCTGCTGTTGGTAACAAAACATTGGCCTAGATGTAGCTTTGGTGTGATCTAGCAGGGCTCTTCTCGATATTGCTGAGGCTTGCCTCTTGTCTTCTAGCAGGGCTCTTCTCGATATTACTGAGGCTTGCCTCTTGTCTTCTAGCAGGGCTCTTCTCCATATTACTGAGGCTTGCCTCTTGTCTTCTAGCAGGGCTCTTCTCCATATTACTGAGGCTTGCCTCTTGTCTTCTAGCAGGGCTCTTCTCGATACTGAGGTTTGCCTCTTCAGCCTTTCACTAAATGCAACTGTATTAGGATGTTTCAGGCTGCATCAGGCTGCGTAGCAGTTTAATGAAACATTTTTAACACTGAATAAATTATATGCTTAAAAAATTATGCACAGCTGCTAACACAAAGAAAAAATTTCCTTATGGATTTCTTTTCAAAGATAAAGATGGGACGCTGTTTATGCACCCCTCATATGCCAAATGTTAAAGATTTTATTACAACTATATTCTAGGATAAGAGCTCTGTGTATTTTTCCAGGCTTCCCAAGGTCTAAAGAGCAGCCAAATGGACTGATTGTTCCTGTGCAAGGCCGGCGCATCCATGAGACCAACTGAGACAGTCTCCTCAGGCAGCAGATTAGTAAAGGGTGCCTGCCTCTGTCCACAAACTCGCCTCCATTGCTCCTCCTCCTTGAACTGGAAAATGGAGTGAAAGAGGAATTGTGGAGAAGAGGAGTGGTGGGTTCTCAACCCCTTCCCGGCCGAGTACCACCTCCAGCGCCACTCTCCTGCTGCATACCACTAGGAGTGACTGGCAATGACATCATCGCCAGTTACTTCTGCGTTTTCAGGTTTTCGGAGGCCAGAAAACACAGGTAGGAGGCTCTGGGAGGGTGGGAGGGCCTTTCTCAGCGTTCCCGTGAGGCTCGGCCAAAGGCAGGAGCCTCTCAGGAGTGAAAACGTGCCACCGAAAGCGCCGCATCGGAGTGAGGTTCCAGTGATCTGGCAGTCCGAGTACCACTAGCAGTTGCCTGAGGTACCACTGATGGTACTAGTACCACTGGTTGAGAACCCCTGAGCTAGAGCATCTCTCCTTTCCTCCACACTTCCTGTTCTGCTCCGTCTCTTTTTTCCGTTTCCAATTCAGGAAATAGGAGGAGCAGAGGTTGGAGCATCACCAGTTAAAAGAGGGCAACATTTGCCACATCGCCTCAGGTGCCTGGAATCCTTGAACCATCCCTGTTCCTATCCCCTTGGGGTGGGGTGGGGGGACGACTCAACCACCGATGCCAGAATTTCCTAGTCTGTATTTAACTTCAGGGTTAAAATGTGTGTAAAATACTTAGCGGAAGCAGCACTAAGTGGTAGGGAACCATCAGCAGCAGTTCCTCCAAACGTAGAGAATGGATTTTGCTGGTAAATTTAGCTCGAGGAGAAAAGGTCTGGAGGACTGGCGTGTGTGTGTGTACACACACACACACACACACACACATATCCTGGAGATATTAAGACAAACAGCTTTGCATTCAGCATTTCACACTTTTTGACCAAGTAGCAGGATGGGAAAAATACTTTTAAAAACAGACCTGACATTTTCCTTTCTCTCCAGGGAACGTTTAGGAGGGGGGGGGGGGGGAGAGAGAATCACAAGTATTGACAAATCTTACTATTTTCAATGAGAATCGTTAAACAAGGCGGACCGAAAAGGCCATGTAGGCTAGCCATTTCAAAAGCTCTCCTTTTCCTGATTTCCCGCTGCAATGCCACCAGCTGGAAGGAAGTACCCTACCAATAAAAAGAGCATTCGTATTAGTAATGCTGTTAATGAACAATGGCAACTTTACGAACGTACACAAAACGGCACAGAAATGAGAGAGCCGCACGTGCTGTATGTCACAAGCAAGCTGATCTTGCAGAACTTTATCCCACACAGCACTAGCAAATACAACAGTTGTACTAGCAGGAGGTGGGCATCACATTTTCCCTATGTGAGAATCACATTTTCCCTATGCGACGTGCTTCATTTTCCTTCACAGTGACCCGGCTCCCAAATTCTAGCGCACGCCTGGCTAGGTTGTAAAGATTAGGGATTTCAACAATACACATGGAGACACATTCATGGAACCACAACACGGACAAGGAGGCACCTTGAGATAAGCTGGCATTGAATGACATACGCTAACTCCTGCTCCAACAGACCGGCTGTGCCTATTAAATGGATAGGTTTGGCTCATGCGCAGAATCTTACCAAATCACCAGACTTGGGGTGCATGGGTGTGATTTTCCCAAAGTTCATTTTAGCTAAAAATCTTGTTTGTTTGGTTTTGCAAGACCACATAGGTGCTGCATTTGAAACTTTTTACAAGCACCTTTCCTGAGAAATATCCGGTTCAGCAGAAGGTCAACTGAGCAACATCACCTAGGGGCATACAACTATGTGCCATTGTCTTCCACATGGGCTGCCTGAGAGGCAGTACAGTAAGTAGGTCATATTACATTACAGCCTATGCATATTTACTGGCAGTAAGTTCCATTGAACACAATGGGGCTTACTTCTGAGTAAACGTGCCTAGGCTAAGGCTGCAATCAAAGGCTACAATCCTATACACACTTTCCTAGGAGTAAGCCCTATTGAAAACCCAATGGGACTTACTTCTGTGTAGACATGCATAGGATTGTGCTGTCATAAGACCTTTTATATACAGCTGGGATTTTTTTTAAATCCAATTTTTCAATCCTTATTACTGCAATCCATTCTAAGAGTTCGGGGTGAAATTAGGCACAATTTTTTAAATGAGGTATGGTAAGTTTCAACATAGGAATAAGTAGCAGCAGGAGAAGACACTCATTAAGAAGCTTAAAGTTTATTTTTCTTGCTTTTGGCCCAGGGGCTGTGGTGCCAAGCTTCAAAACTGACCATGACATCACCATTGAGTGTTGAGACCTTTTAGATCTGCCATTTTGGACTGCTTGGTATCCCTCAGGCGTCAGGCCCTTTCCCGTAGCTAGCCCTGAGGGCGCTCTGTGTCAGCATTTTGCAGCCCTTTTAACCTGAACAGTTGCTGAAGTCCTAAAGCATTTACTCCAAGTCCCCCCCCCCCCAAAAAAGCCTCCAGCTACATTTTTGAGGGTTTTTTGCCTCAACGAGACTTCAGGTCCCCAAGAATCGCTTGTCGCCATTTCTTCAACTTGGTACCTATTTCTAGCTAGGCCTCTCTTTTGTGGCCCGTGGAACAAATATGTTCACTTGGGTGCCACCTAGTGGCTCATATCGAGCCACACATCAGCACATGAGGCAATTTCTAGGATCAGCACCACTTCCAGGCTCCGGCCTTGCGCCAGCTTGACATATGTCACGCTCTCCCGCATTAAATGTCAACTGCATCTGAAATTCAGAGTATTTTAAGTTCAAAGTGGCTCGGAATACGAAACCTTGCCAATCAAATCCAAACACGTCCACCGTTTCTGAAGTGAAGAATTTTCAGATCTTAATTCCATCTTTCAGTGGAGGTGCATGTGCCATTTGCAACATCCATTTCCACCAAGGGAGGCCTTACGGGTGGGTTTTTTTTTGAAGCTCAAAACGACACATTTCCAAACGCCAATCGCCAAATTCGGGAAACGCCATGAATTTGAAATGCCAGCACATATATCCGGCGACTGGAAGTGCAGCCAACATCCTTGCCACATTGATATTTAAACCAGACTAATCCCAATGAAATTGTAATGATGATGGAAACATCATCAGAGTTGTTTACTCAATCACGCCATGCGCTGATGTTGGCTCCAACTTGAGAATGAATCATAGCGTTGCCTTGTTGATGAAGATATATTCCCCCTCCCTTCAGCTTTAATAATGAGTTCAGTGATAAAAATAAAAAGAATTAAAAAAGCTAAATGCTCACTGCCCTGGCAAATGAGGAGCCAACCTAACGCTGAGAGTCCCGTAGAGTCCCATTAAAAGGAAGCATCCAGAAATGTGTGACTAAAGGCATCTAGGCCCCCTCCAAACTATTTTGTTTTCCCCAGTGATAAATTGTGGCCACAGCAGCCCCTCTACACAAGCTGAGCAGCTGTAAACAACAGCTGCCGCGTCGCTTTCAAATCCCGCTTCCAGATCCGCGCCGCTATCAGAAATGCATTGCTTTGTGGCCGTCGCTTGTCGAAAGGCGCCATTTAAAAATTTGCAACGCTCATCTTCGCTGAAGGCTGTAAATCTCCCCCATTTTAATGCCTCTTTATGGGTGGCGAAGGAGCGACAGGTGGGAAAAGAGGCCCATCAGGGCCCCCACTGTTACATATATTGAATTAACAATTCTTAGCAGCTCTAATTATTTCCAGAAGGGGCTCTCCAAAGACGGCTGGAGAGAGACTGCAGCATATTAAAAACCCGTTCCACACGATTTCGCTCAGCCCCTTGCACAAACATCTCCACGCTTGCAGAGAGCTCCCGTTCAGCATTTAACAAGCAAGTCTTGTCCAGGGCACCGAGTACCAATTTTTCACGGAGTCCAACCTGCTTTTCAAAGAGAATCCTTTAAACCAGGGGGGTGCCTAAGTTCTGGCCCTCCAAGGGCTCAACTCATTAGCGATGTCAGGGTTTGAAGTCTACCTTTAGCAGTCCTTGACAGAAACAAATGACAAACTCCTTCCGACGATCCCAGCTGGCCTAGAGCTGCTTCCTGTTGCAGAATTTCCAAGTCCCTTCTGCTGCAAAGCTGCATATTGCCAGAGAGAAAGTGGGTTGTCCTGCTCCCAACCTAGCGTGGCTTAGAATTTCATGCCAAGGGGGGAGCAGGGCAGCTTCCCCCCCCCCCACCTCTGCAACAGTATCCATGAAAACCCCTCAATGGTTCAGAGCAGAAACAGAAAAAGCTGCTCCAGGCTGAATGATGAGAGGAAAAGGGAAAGGCCAGCAACATTAAATAGCAGCCCCGTGGACTGCGGCTCCTGCACTCTCCAGGCTATTCAGCCAGCCATTATTTCATTTATATTTATGTAGAATTAGAACTTACTCTGCCAATTTCTTATCCACTCATGTTACCCTATACATGTATTCATCTAGAACAGGGGTTCTCCACCCCATCCCAACTGAGTACCACTTCTGTCGCCACTCTCCTGCTGTGTACCACCGGAAGTGACTGGCAACGACATCATCGCCAGTTGCTTCCGGGTTTTCAGGTTTTTGGAGGCCAGAAAACGCAGGTAGGAGGCTCTGGGCGGGTGCGAAGGCCCTTCTCAGTGTTCCCGAGAGGTTCGGCCAAAGCACCGCCAAAAGTGCCACGTCAGAGCAGGGTTCCGGTGGTCCGACTACTACCAGCAGTTGACTGAAGTACCACTGGTTGAGAACCCCTGATCTAGAAGCACCGCACAGGCCTCATCAGGCCTGCGAAAGAACCTGCTTTTCCCTTGCCCATGATCTCAGTACTGCTTATGGTGGCCATTTGGTATAGCTTCAGCAGCCCACATCCAATTGCCATTTTCACCCATTTTGTTTCTGCAGGTTAGACCGTGCAAAAACATTAAGAGGAGCAAGACCAGGGAGTTCGCAACCCAGACAGGTCTCCTTATCCTAGAGTCACAGCTGTGGCAGGCTATCAGAGTACATGTGATGGTACTTTAAAGACTCATCACGGTGGTGGCCAGTTAAGGTGGGTAAGAGCCCACCTATAGCACTGGGGCCAGCCAGGCAGAGGGTCCACTTTGCCCCACAGCCTTCAACAAGCTGGCACCACAACAAGATTGGTTAAGCAAGCTTCCAGGTTCTACAGGACTCTTAAATCAGGCTGTGAAGTAAATGCAGGGAGAGGAGCTGAGCTCACAAACAGTAGCTTTTGAAGCTTTCTCCATCAGTTTTTGTTTTGTTTTTGCTTAACAGCCACTCTGACAAAGAGCTCTGGAGAACTCCAAAGCTTGCATGCAACTTTGTGAAATTTTGTTGCTCAGATATTACCCTACTGTGGCTAGTTTTTTTTCCTAATTGGACCAACACACAGACTGCCAGGTGCAAGGGAGTGACAGCAGGAAACAGGTATCTTGATGGCTGTGTGGTCTCGAAGGCATCTGGTGGGGCCACTGTGAGATACAGGAAGCTGGACTAGAGGGGTCTTTGGCCTGATCCAGCAGGGCTCTTCTGATGTTCTTAGTTATCAGAAGTGCTACTCTCAGTTGGCAGACTGCGTACAGAGACATTCAGGAACTGAAGGGTAGGAAATCACAAACAGCCGGGGCAAAAGGCCATTAAATGTAACATTTCTGTGCTTCTTGCATTTCATAGCCTTGTGGCCTGACTATTCATGATTTTTTTTCCTCACTACACTCATTTATCTGCAAACAGGGGATACTTTGTCATAGAGAACAGATTGTGAAAGTATAGGTACAGAGTTTCCATCTCTTGCTTTTTAAAAGTTGCAATTCAGAGGTGGGGACTGCCTGCTCAGGACAAAAACTGTCCATAAAAAGTTTGTTACCCTGGCATGTTAGTTCACCTTAGATGCAACATTGGCTTACGTAGACAAGTTTTTGTGCGCGCTATCAGATTATGTCGATTTCGCTATCTCTGCTGCACAGGAGCTGAAGCTACCCGCATTTTCCCAAGAGTGGCACACATTCTTAATTGAGTTTGCAGAGTGCCAAGTTCCTGAGAGAGATTCCAGAAGGGTACATTAGCATTACATGAGAGAGCGGACTCTGGGGGGTTCCAACGCCATCAAAGCCACACTTAAGATTGAGGTGGCAGTTTTATTCCAAAATCCCATGTTTTAAATCATTCATAAACTTGAAGGGAAAAAAGCCCTTGGTGGCCACTCACTGCTTACACCATTTCCAAACAAGAAGTTGTGTATATATGCATGTGTGGGTTTTACAGGCTCAATTCCAGGGCAGCATTAAACATAAAGATGGGATATGAAAACAGATACTGTGAGGTAACTTTTTTTTTACGACCATAGAAGGCACAGAAAATGGGGACATGGGACACCCCTGGTCTCCCATCTTTTTATTTCAAAGCAAACACACCTCCATCCCACCTCCAAATTAACACTATGCCCAGACTTTTAGGCAAAAATCAATTAAAGAAATCCCAGGCAAGGGAACCACACAATTTAGTGTATCTCCTCCAAATCAAACACCACCCCTTACACAAATAAAAACTGTGCAAGAAGTGGGGGGGGGGGGGGGTTGGTAGGTTGTCGGGGTCAATTCTCTCTGTACATAATGATACTCAACTGGTCCATCAAAACCCAAAGAGGTAGCTGTCACCAGAGAGCGACAAAAGGAAATTAATTTTCTGAAATGGAGTCGAACCCAAAATTGTATGGAGGGAGGAGAGATGTCCCTTTAGTAAAATCAAGCAAGCATCAGCAAAACAGTGAAGCATCTGAGTTAGAGCTCTGCTAAATTTTTCAGTTCCTAAGACTCTCCTGCCTTCTAAAATCAATCCAAATTCAAAATGTGTATTACCAAAACGGAATATAGGTCGTTTTGGGGGTACTGAAGGACAAGCAAGAGAAACTTAACTGCTTAACAAGCGACAGCTCAATGCCAAAAAGGCCATTTTTAATAATTTCTTTTTCCGTTCCCAATTATAGCAACACGCCAGAACAAAAAAAAAAGCCTTAAAAACACAACCTACAAATGTACCCTTCGTAGCATCCCCAACCAATTAAAGTTTGGCTTTTCCAATTAAAACTGACCCCCCCCACCCCACCCAACAACTAAAGCTCTTGTTTGCTAATCTACCAATTAAAGCTTGCAGTCTTAATACGAACATGCAGCACTTGAGTGACATTTTACGTATTAAACAGGCAACGCTTGTATGAAAAAGGTGCCTCCTCAGAAAGAGATGCTTTTCAAGGGGAAAAGTGGAGGGGAAGAGGACCTTCCAGAAAAGCACACACAGGCTCAGTAAATAAACAGCTTTATTTTTAAACCGAAATTCATCTTAATGTTTCTTGTTTGCAGCGGCCACCTAGGAGGAAGAGAGGAGAAAAAAAGGGTTGGCTTGAAAACATACAGGTAGGTAAAGGCATGCATTTAGTCCGACGTGAACTGCTGTAAGAAAGAAGAAATGTCCTTGCACTCAATCATACATTCCTCCTCGTTATGAATGCGGTGCCCTACTTCACATCTGTGCATTCAGACCCTTCAAAGCCATTGCCCACTGGCCAACACGGTTTATCTACACAGCATAAGCAGAAGACCAAAAAGAGCTGGGTTCCTTCTATGCATTTCAGCTCCACCAACTCATCCATTGCTCCTTGGTTGAAAGAAACTCCTGCCTTCTTGGAGAACACAGCAGGTACTTTGAGAATTATGCAAAGGTGAATTCAAGCAGCCAGTTTTTGCACAGGTAACTAGCAACCAGTGAGGCCGCGGTGGCTTAGTGGTTAAGACGCTGAACTGCAGATCGGAAGGTCGGTAGGACAGCAGTTCAAGACCCGAGTGCTGCGTGACGGAGTGAGCTCCTGTCTCCTGTCCCAGCTCCTGCCAACCTAGCAGTTTGAAAGCAAGATAAATAGGTACCGCTGCGGCAGGAAGGTAACAGCTTTCCGTTAGTCATGCCAGCCACATGACCACAGAAGCGTCTTTGGACAGCGCTGGCTCTTCGGCCTTAGAAACAGAGATGAGCACCGCACCCTAGAGTCAGACACGACTGACTTTCGAGCAGGGGATATCTTTACTTTAACCAGCGACACAACCCTGGCGTGGGTCTGCAGAGCCGCGAGCCTTTGGGGAGCAGAGGCAAGGGCTCAGCATGGGCTGCTATAGCGGTACTGTACTGTGGGTTGTTTTTTTTCAGATTGATAAGGGGAACATTCAGATATTTAATTAGAGACTTGAATTCAACAGTGGGAAACGAAAGATATCCGTCGGGCACGTGTGATTTTTCATTTTGAGACTAGTCTGGAGATGCTCCACTGAATAACTTCCATGAATTTGTAAAAGCAACCCTGTTTTGTGAAGAATAATTCACCCACGGCACGCTGTAAATGTCAACACAGGGCTGGTTAATGTGCATCATCCCAGCGCTTTATCTGATGGTGCTGGGGCTCTTGAAGAGTTTTATTGGGGGCAGATCATCAAGTACAAGATTTAGGAACAAATTTAAGCTGAGGAGATACAGGCAGCTCTTTCCAACGGGATCGAAAGAGAGCCAAGTTGTTCAGGGTCCACATTATGCAGGCGTTTCGTTGAAACACTCACACAAGATGCTTCTTCAAGGAACCCACTTATTCCTTCCCCGTTTCATGGTACAGGTGGGCCCCATATCCACGGATCCGCTATCCACGGTTTCACTTATCGACAGATTGCAGGGACCCCCCCCCCCCAGGCTTTTACTTTTTCCCCGGTAACCTTCGTTTCTTCCTTAAACAAACAGGAGAGGCAGCCTCTGGATGCTTATTGCAGGCAAGTAGAACGAGACTAAGTCCTAGAGAGGCTCTGCAAGGTTAACAGAAACCTTGCAGAGCCTCTCTAGGACTTAGTCTCGTTCTACTTGCCTGCAATGGAGGCTGCTTCTGTTTGTTTTTTTTTAAGGAAGAAACAAAGCTTGCTTAAAGAAAAATAAGAGCTGGGGGGGGCTGTGCACGCCTGCCCACAAGGGAGGCAGGGCGGAGGGCCCTCAGGAAACCATGGAGGGGGTGTTCACTCCTATCCACGGAGGGGCCTGGAACATATCCCCAGCGGATATGGGGGGAGAACTGTACTTCTGCTGCAGCGCTCCAAATGTGGGAATCACTGTTCACTTGGTCCTGTGTTGTCTGCACTGCCTAACAGCAGCTCTCCAGGGTTCCAGACCGGGGTTTCCTCCCTGCCCTTCCTGGATATGCTGCAAGGCTCTGACGCTGGGGCCTCCTGCATGCATTGCCCCCCCCCCCACCAGTCCCCTTCTACATTCACACCACAGAGTCCTGCTGCATTAACCCTTTATAGTGCCATTGGCAATGCAAAACAGAAGGGAAGCATGACCAGAGACAAGATCTGGAACAGGAGTTATTGGGGAAGTTACCACAGTATGTCATAAAGCAACAAGAGGAGTTCAATCTTGTGTTAAGAAAGAATCTTGTGGCACCTTACAAAGACCAAGGACTGTATCGTGATATGAAATGTCCTAGACGAGAGCCCACTTCACCAATGTCACAGCAACTTTCAAATTAAGCATACAAAATTAAGCAGCCCATTTAAATCACAATCCAGTCCACATTGACTAGGTTAATTATTTGTAACCTTGGGGCTTTTTTTGGTTTGTTTTTGACATTTTCTAAAGATGTCCCGCCTTGGTCCCTGAAGGCAATTCTTACTGCTCCAGGCAAGTAGTCATTTACAAGGCCGCTTTAAAGGCGCTACCCTTTGCTATTTGGGCTCCAGCAGACCGATGCAGCTCGTCTTCTAGAACGTATCCCTGTGTAAAGAGGTTACCTGTCCAGCAATCCTGTCCAGATCTCTCTGTCCCTGGGGAGTAAGCTTGCGACCTCTGGAAAGAAACCAGTGACCAAGATTAGAATCTTTAAAAGTAGCAGCTCTGTTACCACTGAAGGCCATTCACTGCACTGGCTACAGTCACTCAGCGAACTGAAACCATTCTTAAAAGGTGCTTGCACTTCTTCCCCTGCCCTCCCTCCCCGGATACCTCATACAATATCCCACAGAGTTATGGCACCAAATAACTGAACGGCAGTATTTTGGAAGAGTTAGTCTACCAGAAACCATCACACTGGAGGCAACAGCAAAGGTCCGTTCAGTCCGGCATTCTGGTTCTGACAGTGGCCAGACAAATGCCTCGCGGAACCCACAAGCAAGGATTCAAGGCAGTGGCCTTTTCTCACTAGGCTCCAATTAGCCACCATGACCAAAGGTGTCTCCAGTCTGGCATCAAACACAGGCATTAACAAGCACAATGCAGAGTGCTTTCATTAGCACAGAAGGCTGCCATGGGACCAACGGCAGATCTGTTAGAACACTCACCCATCCTGGTCCTTCTCCACCATCTTGAGCCCTTCCAAAGCCTGGAGCACTCTCCTGGCCACGCTCTTGGAGCCCCGGCTGAAGTGGCTGGGCATCACGCCGTTGCGCTGGCGGCCTCCGTAGATCTTGGTCATGGAGCCGACGCCAGCACCACCGCGGAGATAGAGGTGGCGGGCTGTGGATGCTGAAAACAGAAGCAGCCATTATTTCCCAACGCTTCTTATTAACAATTTCAATCACAGTATTCCCCCCCCTCGCCCCCAAAAAAGTCCCCCTAGACCAGATATGGAAGCAAAGCTAGTCTCCCATGTCAACTGGGACAAAATCCTCAGGCTCCTTGCCCCAACCTTCCGTTTACTCACAAGCATGACTCGTGCATTACTTAGGGCCACTTTTACTCACAGGAGTGGCCTGTACGTGTGAGCAGCGGAACGTACAACCTGGCAGCTCACAGTCTCAGCCACGCAACGTCTCCAAAATGCCACAGCGCATCATCTACATCGCCAAGATCACGCTATGCTGGTCATGTGACTGAATGGCTCACTCTTGTGAAGAAAGGAAGTGGTCAAAAGCAGCCAGAAACAATCCACGCATTGGCCAAAGACACTGCTGTTCTTGCGTAGTGAGGGGTTCCCACCCAGCAATTGCTGTTAGCCCACGCCCACCTGACTGAAGAAACATCAGCCATTCTCTGTGCAGATGGCATTTTGTGCGAGGCACCAAGGAACTGTACCATCGACATAAACCAAGAACAAGACACAGGATTAATCCTGGATTTACACCTGACACAGGAATACAGGGACAACAGAAAAGAGCGCAATGAAGGACTGAGTGCTTTCCGCCACCACAACTACTTTGTACAGAACCATCTGCTTTCTCCTCCGAGGCCACTGTTCGTGCACAAACAAAACAAAGGCAGCCTGAGGCGAGATGCCTGCAAGCCAAAAGCAAACCTACATTAGACTAGAACAGCTATGGCGGTAAGGCAACAACGGGGAACATTGTGCTTAGATATCGTCATGGTCCTACTGTGAGGAGACACACATCAAACCTTTCGGACTTCTATGTAAACGCCACAGCAGCGGTGTACTTAAAAGGCGGACATGAAGACCGAAAATTGGCCAGTGTTCTTTACTGTGAATGGTGCAAGACCTTCATGCCGAGCAGCTCTACAGCTCTCCATCTGTTGCCGGGAGCCTTCTAAAGCCAAGAGCAAAACTACCTTGGGCCTTGTGGGGGGGAATCAAGATAAATTGCTTGACTGCCTTCCAACACTCATCTGTGCCCTTCTTCTTCAGAAGGCAAATCAAAGATAAAGGACTTGGGCCTCCCAAAGAGGGGAAAAAAAGTACAGGGGGGGCACCGCATCCGCGGGGGATACGTTCCAGGCCCCCCCCGGTGGATACTTGAAACAGCAGAAAGGGGCAAACACCCCCTCCGCGGATTTCTGAGGGCCCCCCATGGGCACACACGATCCCCGCGACCCCCCTCCCGGCACTGTTTCTTCTTCAAAAGGAAAGCTGTTTCTTCTTCAAAAGGAATGCAGGCACGTTCATTTTGAAGAAAAGGAAGCTTCCGACGTTAAAAGTAAGTGCCTGGGGGGAGGGGGGCCATCCGCGGATAACTGAAACTGTAGATAGCAGATCAGCGGGGGGGGGGGGGCTGTATTGAATTATGTTTGCTCCCAGCAGCGTCACTCCACAAAGGGAAGTGGGGTGTGTATGTTATGTGCGCATGGCTAGCAGCAGCTCACACCTCCCAACATGGTCGGTCTCACTTGAGAACCAGTCACACTGCACTTTACGCGAGACTGCCTTGGAAGGCTTCTCAGAAACTACAACTGGAACAAACTGCAGCCTCCCGACTACAATGAGCCAAAGAGAACGCCTCGATCCCAATGAAACGATACTGGCTCTCAGGCCCAGTTTAAATGCTGGAACTGACCCTTCTGCACCCATCAATAGTGGAGGATTACCAAGGATAAGAGCTTTTCTATACTGGCAGTGAAGCCGTGGAACTCTGTTGGTGAGGGAAGAGGTTTCATACTACAGGGGGACACCGGTATCCGCGGGGGATACGTTCCAGCCCCCACCGTGGATACCTGAAACTGCGGAAATGGGCGTTCGCCATTTTTCACAACAGTTTTCAGGGCCCCCCGACCCTCCCCCCGCGGGCCTGCGCAACCCCCCCCCCCGCACCCTCCACAACCACCCCAAGCACTTACTTTTAACAGAGAAAGCTCCGGGTTTTTTTCTTCAAAAGCGGAAACCTTGGCTGCAGCAGGCCTTCTTACCAACAAGTCTTCTGTGCTAGAGTGTTCTAGCACCGAAGACTTGTTGGTAAGAAGGCCTATAACGAAGGCTTTTGAAGAAAAAAAAACAGAGCTTTCTCCGTTAAAAGTATGGGGGGGTGGGCGCGACCCCCCGCGCCCTCCACAGCCTCCCCCCCGGCACTTACTTTTAGCAGAAACCTCTGTTCTTTTCTTCAACAGTTCCGAGTTTCCATCTTTCTTTTAGGCCTAATTGGTCAGGCCTAAAAGAAAGATGGAAACTCGGAACTTTTGAAGAAAAGAACAGAGGTTTCTGCTAAAAATAAGGTGCCGGGGGGGGGGGGGGGGAATTCCTCAACCGTGGATAATTGAAACCGCGGTTGAGGAATCCGTGGATACTGGTGTCCCCCTGTACAGTACTTCATTGTTGGTCTTGCAGTGATAGGCAACAGTTGTTGCTTCAGAGGGCAGTTTGAGCTGCCCGTGTTGTCCGTCCCCCCCCTCAGAAGAGATCTCTCTCCTTTACGAAGTAAGTTAGTAGTGCTTGGCTGCTAATTTGAGCATTCCAGCTTGTTCTTGTGATGTGTCATTTTAAAATTGTGAGCCACTCTGCAGGGCCTTGTGGTGCAAAAGGTGGGATACAATTCTTTCAAATGAAGGGGAAAAAAGATTTTTAAAAAGGCTTTCTAGAGTGGCTGCGGAAAAAAACAAACAAGCAATGCACTCCTCACGGAGACTTAGCATTGTGATCACTCACAAAAAAACCCGCTATTTACTGAATGAACCACAGACTGGGTGGGATAGAAATGCAACATCGCAAGCATGCAGTACTGACTTCACATTCTACATTTGGCAGTGAAGTAGATGCCACCTGGAGGCAGGAGGCAAAGTAATATAAACATAGCTATTCTGTTATTGCATGGTGCCACCTTCCCCTCAATTTACACTGGGCCACAGAAAGGACATGGGCACAACATTAATTATACCTACAGTACTCCCCCCATATCCGCTGGGGATATGTTCCAGGCTCCTCCGTGGATACTTTTTCTTTCAGCAAGCTTTGTTTCTTCCTTAAAACAGAGAAGCAGCCTCCATTGCAGGCAAGTAGAACGAGACTAAGTCCTAGAGAGGCTCTGCAAGGTTTCTGTTAACCTTGCAGAGCCTCTCTAGGACTTAGTCTCGTTCTACTTGCCTGCAACAAACAGCCAGAGGCTGCTTCTCCTGTTTGTTTAAGGAAGAAACGAAGCTTACCAGGGAAAAAAGTAAAAGCCTGGGGGGTCCCCGCGATCCGTGGATAACTGAAACCGTGGATAGCGAACCCGTGGATATGGGGGCCCACCTGTATTTATACTGATTTATATTGACCCAATGCCCCAGGAAGGTGCTATCCTCCCTTCCCATCTTTCCTGACAGACTTTTCCTCCCATTAAGTCAGTAGCCAGATGAGGAAGGACGCTACAAGCCCTACCCACTCATTCAGCGCTGCAATAACATACGGCAGATGCTTTGAGCACTGAGAAACAACAAGCATTTCCATTAGCTGTATACAACAAATTTAACTAGAACCTCATTTTCACAAGGGATGGAGAGAGTGGATAGAGGGAAGTTCTTTTCCCTCTGGCACAACACCAGAACTACTTTATTTTATTTATTTTTCACATTTTTATACCGCCCTTCCTCCAAGGAGCTGAGAGTGGTGTACATATTTCCTCCCCTCCTTTTGTCCTCACAACAACCCTGTGAGGTAGGTGGGGCTGAGAGATAGTGACTGGCTCAAGGTCACCCAGGAAGCTTCGTGGCTGAGCGGGGATTTGAACCTGGATCTTCCAGGTCTAAGTCCGACTCCCACTAAACATCCACTAAAAATGAGTGGCAGTAGAATTAAGACAAAAGAAAATATTTCTTTACCCAGCGTGTAATTAATCTGTGGAACTCCTTGCCACATAATGGCACCTGGCCTGGATGCCTTTAAAAGGGGATTGGACAGACTTATGGAGGAAAAATCCATCACAGGTTACAAGCAACCTCCTGGTTTTAGAAGTAGGCTCTCTCTTAATACCAGATGCAAGGGAGTGGCAACAGGATACAGGTATCTTGTTGTCTTGTGTGCTCCCCAAGGCATCTGGTGGGCCACTGTGAGATACAGGAAGATGAACTACACGGGCCTTTGGCCTGATCCATCAGGGCTCTTCGTATGTTCTTAAGCCTGGCAGAACGCATCAAATATTGCGTTCAATTATCAAATATTGCATTCTCCTGCCACATTCTCATTCTGAAAGTGGAACCTCTGAAAGCTCAAGGTACTTAGCTGGTGATGTCCCAACTATACCTGTGGTATGTTCCACCTTGACTTCACTCATCATTGTGCACTGCCAATGTAGCAGCTGATATGGATAATCACAGACTACTGTCTTAACATTTGAAATGACTCCAAGTCTTTATAAATGCAACAGATTCCTTACCAGCTCTAGTGTAAAACCAGTTCTCATCGTAGGGAGCCAGTTCTTTGTGTTTGGCTAGCTTGACTGTGTCCACCCATTCAGGCACCTTCAGTTTACCTGACCTACAAGAACAAGTCAAGAGGCCAGTTATTACCATACAAAATAAGAAGCAGCCATATTTTTAATTCAACTCAGGTCACTTTGGCCTACTGGCAGCAGACTGGAAGCCCACAACCATCTAAGATCTCTCCATGTATATTAGAACCCTCTGCCTCTTCCCCAAGGGAACGGCAACAGGACACAAGTATCTAGTTGTTTTGTGCGCTCCCACAGGCATCTGGGAGGTCACTGTGAGATATGGCTTCATCCAGCAGGGCTGTCAGGTTCTCTTTTCTGGCCACTTACTTTTTGAGGAAGGCAGCGAGGGCCCTCACGAACTCCTGCTGATTCACGTCTTTGACAGTTACACCAGGCATCTGTGAAAGGGGAGAGCAGCAAACGCCAGTAGTTAGAAAGTATTTCATCTGAAGCACACATCTTTAACCCATTTAGACTGCAAACACTTTGGAAACAAGGAGCTATTGCAGAGGCTCTCAACCAGTGGTACTAGTACCACCAGTAGTACTTCAGCCAACTGCTGGTGGAACTCGGACCACCGGAACCCTGCTCCAATGAGGCACATTCAGCGGCGCGTTTTTGATCCTGAGACGCTCCTGCCTTTGGCCAAGTCTCTCGGGAACACTAAGAAGGGCCCTCCCACTCGCCCTTAGCCTCCTACATGCGTTTTCTGGCCTCTGAAAACCTAGACGTAACTGGTGATGATGTCATCACCAGTCACTTCCAGTGGTACGCAGGAGAGTGGCACCGGAGGTGGTACTCGGCCAGGAAGGGGTTGAGAACCCCTGAGCTATTGTATTTATATTACGCTGCAGAGCACTGTGTCCTCTGACAGCACTCACTACCACTAATTCCAATGGTCTCTCCTGCACTCTAGCAAATTGTGGGGGGAATAGGACACAACCTTGCAGGGCATTTATTATGATGATGATGATGATGATGAATAATTATATACCACTTTTCAACAGGATTAGTTCACAAAGATGTTTACATAGTAACATAAATCAATAAATGGTTCCCTGACCCCAAAGGGTTCACATTCTAAAAATTAGATTTAGAGAAAAAGGAGCTCCATTAGAGAGAGGTTGTCTGTGCGTGCATTTATCTTGGAGCATCAAAGCTTTCCAAGCTATGCATAAAAATCTACACTGTGCTCCTCTTATATTTAGCAGGGGGAGAGTAACTGCCCCCCTTTCACCCCAGCACAGTCTCTTTTCTGGTGGCTGTTTGCTGGTGGTGTTCTGAATCTTTTTTTTTTTTTAGATTGTGAGCCCTTTGGGGACAGGGAGCCATTAAATCATTTGATTTTGTCTGTAAACCACTTTGTGAACTTTTTGTTGAAAAGAGGTATATAAATACTGTTAATAAAAATGCATCAGGAAAGGCATCTATAGGAGCACTAGGCTGTGATCCTAAGTACGCTTATCCTGGGAGCAAGGATGCAATTCTAGGTACACTTATCCTGGGAGCAAGGTATTCCACTGAATATGGTGGAAATTACTTTTGAGTAAGCCTACATAGGGTTATGAATTGCTGTTAGCTGCCCTGCGCTCCTGAGAGCACCAAGGAGGGATATAAACGTTAAGATTAGTAATCATGCAAGACGACTTGCTTCTTTTGGGACTAAGACACAATTTAGCAAAATGCATTTCGACCTTCAGATCACTAGGAATATCCAAGCGTACATCAGCCTCGTCAAGTAGAGACCAGACCCCCTAAGCCTCCTCCATGCTCTCTGGGACGCATCCGGCTCCCTTCTACCATTCCGGGAGACTCCCCCAGGGGGGCCCAGGCACACGCTCTCCCCTCCTGGGGGGGGGACTTCCAAGCTCAGGCCAAATTATACCCCAGAGAGTGGCCAGGGGACCGGAAGCAGACCCTGCAGGGCGCCTGAGGACCGCGGGGGTGTGGGCCTAGCCGCGCTTCGCCCCCAGCCGCTCACCGTGCTGCTGCTGCCTCCGTGCTCCCGGGCAGGAAAAGGAAAACCACGGGGCTGCCCACCCGATACTCACAGGGCTCCAAGCGTCGCGAGATTCAGGCAGCCAATCACGGGCCGCGGGATTTCGGATCGTCCAATCGACGACGAGCGTGGAAACAGGCGGGGGCGCGCGCGCGCCGCGCGGTCAGTCTGCCTCCTCCCAATTGACGAGAGCCCTCTGGGAGACCGGAAGTCATGGAAGCTGCTTACCAGTAGAAGGGCGGAAGTTGGGCGCCTCCTGGGAGCGTGTTACCTTTGTTTGCCTATAGAGGCGGTAGGGAGTCGAGATTAGGTTCAGGTTAGAGGGTGTCAAAGGTTTACCTTACATCGGTCTAATCTACGTATTGACATCAAAGCAGTTCCTAATATTTAAGCAGAATGGAAAGAGAAGATGCCCCCCCTCGTGCCAGCACCTCCAGTCAATAAATGCACACAAAAAGGTTCGTTTCCGCATTTTCATCTCTACGAGCCTCAGAATGTATGTACCCGTCTGCTCTTCACTGACACGAGAGCGGAAAGTTTCTTTCTCAAACTACGTGTCCCCGCCTCCTCCTTCCCAGTCCCAGTCATTCGATCGTAACTGATTCTTCCCAGTAGCCGCCGTCAGGATTTTTGAAAGCGACTGACAGAGGCGCCAATAATCCTCATCCAACGCGCTGAGAGCCTTGAATGTGTGTGCGTGTGCCTAGGGAGGGGGCTCCCCAATTTGGGTGGCGGGCGGGCTGGCTGGGGGAGGGGCTCCCTGGGGGCGGTCTCCGTCCAGAGGTAGACTGCCCCTGCACAGTGAGGCTCTGATCTTCCGTCGAGCTGCTGCTGCTGCCGGGCAAGAGGGGAAAGGGCTGCTGCGGCACTTTCCCTGCCTGCTGCCTGGCACGAGCGCGGGCGAGGAGGAAGCGCCTCTCCCAGCTGCTTGGGAGCCTGGAAGGGACCGCGCTCCTGTGCACGTTGCTTGCAACCTTGCTCGCGGGGAGGCCGGGCCCGGGCTGACAGCAGCAGCAGCGCCTGCAAGCCGGCGTGCCCGGAGGAGGAGCGCGCTTCGTTCGCAGCAGCAGCAGCAGCAACTGCCGATGCTGCCCACAGGCTCGCGGGCGGGCAGACTGGGGGCAGCAGCTCAGACCCCCACAGCGGCAATCACAAAAATGGCGGCAGCCCGCGACTGGGGTCCTCAACGGTGATGTTAATCTCTACGACGCAATGCGGCGGAGGAGGACCCCCCCGCATTGACGGCGACGCTCTCCGGAGCACTGTCTCGGAGGCGCGAACTCTCGACCCGCTGGTCTGAGAGACCCGGCGACCACGAGCGGTGGTCCTAGCTGGTGACGCCACGGGCTGCCGCACGCCAGAGCCTGCTCGGAACTCCTACTTAAGTTCAGCAGAGGCTGATGACGTGTCGGGGGGGGGGCAGCGGAACGGAGCGGAGCCAAAGTTCCAGCACTACGACACTCCGGCGTTCCGCGCACGAGGCCGTCCTGCACGCGCCTGCGCACTTCAGCGGGGCTCCCTTCCGAGGTGACGTCATCATCGGGCAGAGTCCTCTGTCTGGGGCTGTCACTCAGGAGGAAAGGGGCGGGGTCTTTGTTTGTAAAGGAGGTGTTGGAGAAGTTTTAACACCCCCCTTTAAACTCAGAATATACTATATTCATATCATGGTTGGTACTTCCCCCCCCCCCTCCAGGCAGGACCCCTATGCTTGCTGTTATCCACTGATTGATTGCAGGCGAGGAGGAGGCGCCTCTACGAGCTGCTTGCGAGCCCGCAAGGGACCGGCTCCTGCCCACGTTGCTGCAGCCTTGCTCGCGGGGAGGCCGAGTCCGCTGACAGCAGCAGGAGCGCCTGCAAGTCAGCGTGCCCGGAGGAGCGTGCTTCGTTCGTAGCAGCAGCAACTGCCGATGCTGCCCACGGCCCACACATTGGGAACCCCTATTCTAGATGATGTACCCACTCCACAGCTGGTAACATTCATTTGTATAAATCTCATTTCAAGGAACTGGGCACTTAAAGAGGCCCACAGAACTATATGTTGGCAGAGGAATTACATGTATGTATAGTCTGAGACGGAAATTCAAGGACTTGTGTTTCTGACAACTGATTGTGTTTCCATAGGGAGAAGAGGAGACACCTTCATATTACAGACAGCTGCAACCGAGGACAATCAATCAACAGATAAAACATTCCAGAAAAATCTTCACCTGTTGATTTCTGCCTATTGAAAGGGACACAGCCGGCCACAAAAAGATGGCTCTTCTAATGGGGAGGGGCCACACTGCACATTGAAAACCCCCTAGACTGAAATTTTGTGTAAACTGGAAATCTTGGCAACATCCAGAGCATAAGAACATCAGAAGAGCCCTGCTGGATCAGGCCAAAGGCCCATCTAGTCCAGCTTCCTGTATCACACAGTGGCCCCACCAGATGCCTCAGGGAGCACAAGACAACAAGATAACCTGTTTCCCGTTGACACTCCCTTGCACCTGGCACAGAGAAAACCCACTTCTAAAAACCAGGAGGTTGCTTATGGCTTGTAACCTGTGATGGTCTTTTCCTCCATGAATCTGTCCAAACCCCTTTTAAAGGCATCTAAGCCAGATGCCATCACCACATCCTGTGGCAAGGAGTTCCACAGATGAATTACACGCTGGGTAAAGAAATATTTTCTTTTATCTGTTCTAACTCTCCCTCCACTCAATTTTAGTGCATGTCCCCTGGTTCTGGTGTTGTGCGAGAGGGAGAAAAATTTCCCTCTATCCACTCTCTCTATCCCATGCATAATTTTATATGTCTAAATCATGTCCCCCCTCAGGCGCCTTTTTTCTAGACTGAAAAGCCCCAAACGCTGTAGCCTTTCCTCATAAGGGAGGTGCTCCAGCCCACAAATCAATCTGGTCGCTCTTTTCTGCACCTTTTCCAATTCAACTATATCTTTTATGAGGTGTGGTGACCAGAACTGGACCCAATACTCCAGATGTGGCCGTACCATCGATTTGTACAAAGCAATATTGATCTGAACCAACGGTCTATAACTGAAACCACTTGTCGTTCCTGCTTCCTACACCCCTTGCTCCGTCCTTCCCAGTTTTTCTGTGGGTTCTTTCTTTCTGCACCTTTTACCTTCAAAAGATAAAAGTGAAGCTTATTGCATTGAGTTTTAAACAGAATCAATTTCATTCGCTTTATTTAAAGGATCTAAAAATACAGACGGCCAGGCTGCAGCCTTTGTTTAAATAATGGGTTTATCGACATTTCCTGATGTCCATTATGTGCTTTAATGCCGCGATATTCAATAGCTCTGCACCGTTCAGCTCCCTCATTTTCAATAATTGCTTCTGTGGGTGGAAGCGATTTTTCCTGTCGCAGTATTAAGCAGGGCACTTACTCTGGAGAGACTGACAAGCTGATGAAGCACACCAGATAGACGCACAAAGATGCAGAAAGTGGAGTGACCAGATATAAAGGTGTACAAGGTTTCTGGGCTTTTTGTCATTTGCATAGATGGGAACTTCAGCAGGGACAGCTTTTCTCAGCCCCGGGTGAGAAGCTGCACCAGACAAAATTCTCTCTTCCAGACCACTGATAAAGGGGCAGGAGTCTTGTCTCTGTTGCTCGCAGATTAAAGGCACAGGAGGGAGAGAGAGAGGGGTGGGCGGGCAGCCAAGTTATAGCTTAAAACAGTGTTTCTCAAACTGTGGGTCGGGACCCACTTGGTGGGTCGCGACCTGATTTCTGGTGGGTCCCAGGCGAAGGAAAGATCAGATAAGTAATTGCCACAAGCCCTGAGGCTATTCAAAAATTAGATAGCTGCTAATTGCCCTTCAAAGAGCTGAGCTCCTGCAGTTTGCAAGATAGCTGCTAATCACCCTGCAAGCAGCTGAGCTCTTTACTTGTAAATAAATATATTTATTTATTTCTAGATCACTTTTTTTTAAGTCTCATAAAGCTAGGTGGGTCCTGATAGACTAGAGCAGGGGTGGGGAACCTATTTGCGGTGGGGGGCCATTTTCCCATAGGGAAAATTTGTTGCAGGCCGGCCATTAGGCCGGCCGATTCTCCCCCCTGCAAATTTGACCCCCCCCACGAATTTACCACCCACCCACCGCTCTCCCAGCCCAGCCACCCACCGCTCGCTCGCTCACTCTCCCTCCCACCCACCCACCGCTCGCTCACTCTCCCACCCACCCACCACTCCCTCCCTCTCCCCCCATCCCCATCGCTCTCCTCTTTACCTTACCTTCTCTTCAGCCTCCAGGCTGCTGGCGGCAGCAGCCCCCCCCCCCCCCGCGCGCGCTCACCTAGCCCGACTCCTTCTCAAACCCGGCTGTAGACATGCGCTCTAACAGCCGGGTTTGTGAAGGAATCAGGCGAGGTGAGCGGCGCGGGGCCGCTGCCCCCCTTGCCAGACTCCTTTTCAAAGCCGGCTGTTATAGACATGCGCAGAAACAGCCGGGTTGAGAAGGAGTCGCGCGACCCCTTCTCAACCCGGCTGTTTCTACGCATGTCTATAACAGCCGGCTTTGAAAAGGAGTCGGGTGAGGTGAGCCGCGGCCTCCGGTCCGAGCCCGCGGGGGCCGGACCTGATGGAATCGGGTCCAGGCTCACGGGGGCCGGACCGGATCGCTCCGGGGGCCGAATCCGGTCCATGGGCCGCCGGTTCTCCACCCTTGGACTAGAGTGTCATTTTAAAAAATGGGTCCCGGTGTTAAAAAGTTTGAGAACCACTGGCTTAAAAATCTCAGATTGTTGTTGCATGAATGACTCAAGAAGCAAAACTCATATTGTCATCATTTGCTTCTTCGGCCTCAGTGTAGTATGGGATGACCTTCAGGCCTGGGGGTGAACTTGGACACTGGGACAACAGCAGGCCTTGAGCCTGGGCCAACCTAGGACGCGGTGGAGGAACACAAATCGGAGGGCCAGTCCAAAGTCTTTCTTCCTCAAGGCATAAACCAGTGGATTGGCCAAGGAATTCAGGTGGGAGAGAAGCACCGCCAGCCGGTCCAGGGACTCATAACGCTTACAGCTGGGGCACAACAGCTGGATACAGTAGAGGACGTGTAGCGGCAACCAGCAAACGCAAAAGACCCCCACCAAGAGGAAGAGGGTGCGGGCCATCTGCATTTCCCTCCTTTTGGCTGGCCAAAGCGCTTGTGACTGGAAATGGCCACGGACGACCCGGAAGAGGTCAGCGTAGATGCCCAACATGGCTGCCAGGGGTAACATGGTGCACGTGAAGAAGATGAAGTAGACCAGATACTCGGGGTTAAAAATGGAGGTGAAGGAGCAGCGGCCAAGGTGCCCAAGGTGGACCTCGCTGTAGTTGAAATGTTGGCGTTGGCTTGGATAGACCTTGGAGAGGAAGCCGCCATAGGGCAGGTCGCGGGCTATGATGACAAAGGCGGTTCTCTCAGAGGGGAAGCTGACGGCCATCGTTTTGTTCTGGGCCTCCACATAGTGCTCAAAGCTGTTCCAGCCCATCATGGGTGAGAGGCCAATTAGGAGGGACAACAGCCAGCAGAAGACCACCACGATCACCACCCAGCCCTTTCGCACATGCCTGGCGTAGCTGTCCGAGAAAAGAAGCTTGTGAGTGTCGTGTTAATTGGTAGCTCTTTCTTCGCTACTCTCTGGAACATGGCTTCCTTGGGCAGCTCCCAGGGCCCTGGTATGACTTGCCAGCTGCCACAGACAAGCTCCCCATGATGAGGTGGTTGGGCCCAACTGTCATTCTGCAGCCAGCTGCCATTTTGTTTTCACCATGGTGCCCCAATAGAATGTCATTCTGGGGCTTTATGGGGGGAAATGGCAGCTGCTGGTGAAGCCCCCATTTTCCTCACACTTTGCTCTGGAATGACACATCAGGGGCATTATGGGGGAAAATAGCAGCTGCTGGTGAGGACCACCATTTCCCCCCCCACAATGCTCCAGAACAATGTTTACCTCAGGGGCATTGTGGGAGAAAAATGGTGGCATCAGCAACTGAGAGGAGCATGAAGACCCACCATAATTGCAGTCTAGGCAAGCTCCCCTGCAAACCATAGGGGAGGCTTACTCACAACCAAAGAGGCTCACTAGAGGGCATCTTACCAAGGACCCTCTCAAAACTGGAGCTGCCCTGACTGCTTTCATCACATTGCCCAATCATACCTTCAGATCAATTTAGTGAAAGACCTTCTGTTTCCCGCTCTTGCCTACCAGTCAACCAATGAGCATGGACAGGCTTACCAGATCTCCAACCGGGACAGAGTGCTAGACCTTTAGGAGAAGGAATGTGGGCAGGTGTAGCTTGTTAAACCTTACAGCACAATGCTAGGCATGTCTATTCAGAAGCAAGCCCCATGGATGCCTAGGATTGTGCTCTAAGGTTTAACAAGCCTAGGATTGTGCTCTAAGGTTTAACAAGCTACACCTGCCCACATTCCTTCTCCTAAAGGTCTAGCACTCTGTCCCGGTTGGAGATCTGGTAAGCCTAAGCATGGAAGTCTTGTGGCCAATGAAACCTGACAAAGATTTAGTTTTGTGATGCTTTACTGTCCAAATAACTACCAAAAAAAGCCCTCTGAATAACCCAGTGATTTGCTTTCGATGGAAGATGAACTAGACCTCCTCCCATTATGGATTCTGAAGGTACCATCAGTGTTTCATGGAATGGTCTCTGTTGGCCATCCCAAAATGGCTGCCTCCTGGTCTGACTCAGATACATCCAAAATGGCTCATGTCCATCGGGTGCTTGGGAGATTGTATCTATTGCTCGCTGACCTTTCCGCCCACCGAAGCCCTTCAGAGGGCTACTATTGCTTCCTGTTCTGTCTTGATTTATTCGGCCTTGTGAACCAGGCCATTTTGGGTCAAAACATTACTCACAGTGAAGTGGTTTTGTCACAGGCTCAAGCAAAGGATTCCAGCAAGCACTCCAAGCTGGAGACAGACGATAGTTTTTAAGAGAGAGTTGAAAGTTGTTTGACAGAGACTTGACTTCCCATGGGGTGCATGTATTCTCTGTTTGTCACGCTGTGGCTGAAACAATACAAAAATGTCCCACACCTGTTTGCTGGAGGCGGACGTGGGATGCGTGTCCACACCACCACCACCAATTCCTCCTCCCAATAACTTTCAGCTCTCTGCAAAAAACTATTGTATGCCTTCAAGCTAAGGACGCCAGTCGCTACGCTTCCACTGGGAGGCCGTGCAAGTGGCTTGTTCCTTCTGAAGACATCAGTGATGTAAACCGTGAATTAGCATTTCCAAAAACCTTAAAGAAGGGATCAGAAGGGATCGAGTATCCTCCCCACCCAGCCCAAATACACCATTTGCTGGACAAAGAGCCCTCGACTTGCCTGTTGGGTAGTTTGATCTTCAGGTGGGCGTTGATGGCGATGACAAGCAGGAGGAGGATGGAGAACTGGGTGGTGACCAGCGGGAAGCAGGTGAGAAAGAGACAGGTGTAGAAGCACAAGGTGTATTCCATGCTGAGCACCATGGAGAAGGGGATGGCCAAGACTCCCACACCCAGGTCTGCTACTGCCAGGCAGACGATCAGGTAGTTGGTGACGCACCTCAGTTCCTTGTGCAGGTAGACCGTGGCACACACCAGCAAGTTGATGGTGATAATGGCCACCGCCAGGAGGCCCTCCAGAACCACAAAGCCAAAGTACAAATCCATGCTGGAATTCTCGATCACGTTGTACCAAACAAGAAGATGACCTTTTTTTTTGTCTCTGTAGGGGAAAACCTTCCTTGAGCAGATCAGACCCCACCAGACCTCAAGTGTTCGAAAATTGCTTTTTTCACGACTCCACGAAGCAGCCAGAATTCACATCCAAGCATCTCTGTCAGTCTCTCTTGCCTTTCCTCACCTGCCACCATGACAGCAATAAGCCAAACCCACCTGCTTCCCCTCTGTTTGCTGAGCTTTCTGCCTGGCACTTTACATGGACCAATGCATTTTCACTCACAGATTAGAGGCCGCTTTCTAGGGCAATCAATACTGGTGGCTCTCAGGTGACAGGTTGCCAGGGGGCGCTTACCACCTTCCAGCCTCCATCTGTCTGCTTCTGCCATGCCTCCTCTCAATTCCTGGATTCCAGAAGGAAGAGGGGAACAGGAAGTGTGGAGGACAGTGTGTCCTCCACACTTCCTGTTCCCCTCTTCCTTTTCAAACCCAGGAAATGGTGGAGGCAGCAGGGGCATTCGGCACCACAAGGTGCCCTGCACGTGGGGGGGGGGACAGAGATACCTGGCACATTCCCCCCCCCCCCCCGCCAGGCACCAGGAGGTCTTGAGCCAATTCAGTAATTTGGTAATTACTGAGTTCAGTAATTGTCCCTGACAATTCAGTAATTTGGTCCAGAAACAGCCAGTTGCATTTATTGATCGTAATGTTAATGCCTTGGTGGAGCGAGTGCGTTCCCACTTCTCTAAATCACACACCACAGTCACTGTTCCTTCCCACGACTTTCACTCTTTTCCCATCCCTGCTGCTTCTCCTGCCCCCCCCCCCCCGCATGCTTCCCTCTCCCTCTCTTTCGGCTCTGACAACGACCATCTCTTTCAGGTGATATTAATGCCCTTTCCTGCCCCCAAGGGGAAAATCCTCCAGGAGCAAGAGCAGGAAGGCCAGCCGTCCAGGACCTTGGAGAGTTCCAGGTTCACACCTGGCTTCAGTGGAATCCAGGGCTCAGTTGAGGCCTGAAATGTCCTGAGATGTAGACTTCCTCTCCCATGCTCCTTGGACAGAGAAGAGTCGTAAAGGGGCAGTCTCCTGACCTGAATGTTGACTCCTAGGACTTGTGAGCATGCACAGAAATAAGAAGAGCCTTGCTGGATCAGGCCAAAGGCCCATCTAGTCCAGCTTCCTATATCTCACAGTGGCCCCACCAGATGCCTCAAGGAGCACACAGGACAACAAGACACCTGTGTCCAGTCGCCACTCCCTTGCACCTGGCACAGAGAAAACCCACTTCTAAAACCAGGAGGTTGCTTATGGCTTCTAACCTGTGATGGTCTTTTCCTCCATGAATCTGTCCAAACCCCTTTTAAAGGCATCTAGGCCAGGTGCCATCACCACATCCTGTGGCAAGGAGTTCCAACGATGAATTACACGCTGGGTGAAAAAATATTTTCTTTTGTCTGTTCTAACTCTCCCTCCACTCCATTTTAGTGCATGTCCCCTGGTTCTGGTGTTGTGCGAGAAGGAGAAGAATTTCCCTCTGTCCACTCTCTCCATGCCATGCATAATGTTATGCAGAATGCATGGGATTCTCTGTATAGATGGGGGGAGTCAAGATCACGGGTCCCGATTCTGGGTGTTCTTGTGTCTGGAGTTCTTGACTTGTAGACCTTGGTTCTGGCTCAGTGTTGGGGCCTAGTCCACGGCAGACCCAAGTGACTTTTTCTCCTCAGTCTCCACATCTGAGCTGCTGTTCAGAGTGGACGTTTCTTCTTTTTCCTTCCTCTGCTCATGGGCTGGTATCAAAGGTAAAGGTATCCCTTGACAATTAAGTCCAGTCGTGTCCGACTCTAGGGAGCGGTGCTCATCTCCGTTTCAAAGCCAAAGAGCCAGCGCTGTCCGAAGACGTTTCCATGGTCGTGGCCGGCGTGACTCAACACCGAGGCGCATGGAACGCTGTTACCGTCCCGCTGACACGGTACCTATTAATCTACTTGCAATTTCTTGCTTTCGAACTGCTAGGTTGGCAGGAGCCGTCGCACGGATTTGAACTGCCGACCTTTCGATCGACAGCTCACGGTTCAGTGGTTTAACCCACTGCGCCACCCGCTGGCTCGCTCATGGGCTGTAGTTTGGGTTAATGTGTTTGCCTTGGGGAAGGGATGGCACAGAGCATGTTGCGTCCATCTGTCCAATACCACAGTAAGCCACATTAAAACATATGGACGTAACACCAGCAAGAGTGTGTTTTTTTTCTTCCCATTTCAGGGCAACCTGCCCACAAGACATTTTCACTATACATACAAAGAGGAATTTCCTGGGGGACACTTCCTGTGATTTTTTAATATGCACAAGAAAAACTCCCACATTAAATACCATAAAATCAAGAACTGGGGAATGGGGACTTGGAGAGAGACTGGGTTGATTGTGTTTAAAACGTCCCTGCCTCTGCCAATTTTGGCAAGGGAATTACCCTGTTGATTCTAACGAGCCTCTTGTTTCCAAGGCGGGCAGTTAGCATTCTGTGCAGACCTGTGGATGACGGCAGTCGGCAGGCCCCTAACAATCTTGCCTCGCGTCCTGGCGTATTTCCCTGATGTGCCGTTTGTTTTTTTCTAATCATTTGGAAAATGGCCAGAATGGATGAGATTCCAGTGTAGCTATGCACCTGATATGGGGCAATAGCCACTAGGGATGAGTTGAATGTGTTCATAGAAGGGGAGGGAGCATACACATAGATGCCCCTAAAGTGAACCAGTGTTTCCCAAACTTTTTTGACCCGCGACTCCCTTGACCATTGGTGACCCTTGGCCAATATATCCTCATTATATTATGTTGATGCCTGTCAATAGGCATTGCACTGTATTCCATGAGGGTTCCGTGGCACTCTGCGGCTCGCCTGGCTGGTATCCACGGCTCTGCTCCCCTGGGAGTCACGCCTCCCAGTTTGGGAACCACTGCACCTAAACAGATACCAACACAAGACATTTCTGCAGATATCTGTATGTACTGGAGCGCCATCTAACCTGTTTCCACTAGAGGGCGGTGCAGGACAGATGTTTTCCTTACAATCAATTAACTGTTCATTTTTACTCCTGTTCCCCGGAAACCCAGAACCAAACTTCAGCAAGTAGAATAAGTTATGAGGATTACAGTATTAACAATATGGTTGTGTGTGTGTGTGTGTGTGTGTGTGTGTGTGTGTGTGTGTGTGTGTGTGTGTGTGTTCCATCAATTATTCTGGTTTCTGAAACAGTGTTTTGAAATAAATTGGATGGTGTAGGTATGTGCGTGCAAGGACTGGAAGAAAGGAAAAGACAGGGCTGCTGCCACTAAAGGCACTGTTACACAAGCGGTAGTGGCAGCTTGATCCGAAGCAGCAGTCTTCAACGTCCCCAGCGCGGCGTACCACCGCCAACACCAGCAGAGGAGTTTCTGAGGTAGGGGCGGGACCGTAAGTCGCGCCGCGTCCTAGTACCATGTTTGCGACCGGGAACGAGGAGGTGCCACCCCCTCGCCATCGGAACCATTCAGCGCAGTGAAGGCGATGCAATGCGGTGAAGGCGACGGGCAGGGAGTCTCCCATAGCAGCTATGGCTATGCTGTGAAAAGCTTCAGCTGCTAATTTCAGTAAATCAAGTTGCTGTCCAAGGCAGAACAGCAAGTCGGGTCACTTTTCCTGAGCATTTGGCAATCTCACTAATATTATGATACCATTGCAATTGCAGAGACACGGATAACCTTTTTAATACTTTTTTTTAAGCATTATGAACAAGTACACAATTTTCACAATACAGAATTTGAACAGGCCTCTCCAGCTTAATCATTCTCGCTGTGCTCTTGAGACAGTCTGTGCCTCCTCCTTAACACACCATGGGCTGGCTGCTGTATGTAAATAGAATTTCGATTCTGGAACAGTTCGAACAGACGGCTCCTGAACTGCCACTGCAAGGAAAGCAGTGTGATGTTGCCGTGCCCATTGCAGTGACTACGCTATGAAGGTGGCATGCTTTTGCATTTTTTGAATTTAGTACCTGCATTTTAAAAAGCCCCTCTTGTCTACCTAATTCAATCGGCTGCAAAAATGCTACCATTTGGCACAAAGGCAGATTTAGAATGGTTAACCAAATGGGTTAACCACAGAAAAGAAAACCACTGTGGGAAACCAACAAATCCCAGCAAAAAAAAAAAAATGGTTTGTAAAAATTCAGTATTCTTCATAGTTTTAATATTCACAGGTTTAAAAGCCATGTCAAAAAAAAATTTTTTTCACTGTACAGTTAAAAAAATACACAATGAAAATATTTAATATTGTGTATTATAAGTAAAAAAATACACAATAAAATTAATTATAATCAGTATAATTCAATAAGGCAGGCAGAATATTTGGAACAAAAGGTGGAGTGTTAGGGTGAAAAGTCTTCTTCATTGCATGCTAGTTTTCCATGGGAATGAGATTTATGTACAGAGGAGCATATATGCCAGGGGTGGGGAACCTCCAGCCCGCGGGCCGGATCCAGCCTGCGGGACGATCCGGTCCTCACTGGACCAGCCCGATCCGGCCCGCGACCGGAGGCTCCGCCGCCGCCCGCCGCTGCCGCCGCCTTCCTGCACCGCTTCCTTTTAAAATCGGCCTTCCTGGACCTGCGCAGAGCGCGATGCTGGCCAAGAGGGCAATCTTGGCCTCAGCTGCGCTCTGCACAGGTCCAGGAAGGCCGATTTTAAAAGGAGGAGGCGCCGAGGTGACGCGTCACCTCAGTGCCTACTCCCTCTGAAAGCGGCCTTTCTGTACCTGTACCTTTGGCTGGTTTGAACTGTTGCTGGGTCAAGAAGCAACAGTTCAAACCAGCCAAAGAACAACCGATTGGTTCAACATTGGGAAAGGAGTACGGCAAGGCTGTATATTGTCACCCTGCTTATTTAACTTATATGTAGAGTACATTATGAGAAATGCAGGGCTGAATGAATCGCAAGCCGGAATCAAGATTGCCGGGAGAAACATCAACAACCTCAGATATGCAGACGATACCACCCTAATGGCAGAAAGTGAAGAAGAACTCAAGAGCCTCTTGATGAGAGTGAAAGAGGAGAGTACAAAAGTTGGCTTGAAACTCAACATTCATAAAACTAAGATCATGGCATCTCCCATCAATTCCTGGCAAATAGAAGGGGCAGAAATGGAAGCAGTAACAGATTTTACTTTTTTGGGTTCCAAGATCACTGCAGACGGAGACAGCAGCCATGAAATTAAAAGACGCTTACTCCTTGGAAGGAAAGCTATGGCAAACTTAGACAGCATAATAAAAAGCAGAGATATCACCATGCCAACAAAAGATCGCATAGTCAGGGCAATGGTGTTCCCAGTAGCAAGGTATGGTTGCGAGAGCTGGACCATAAGGAAGGCTGAGCGCCGAAGAATAGATGCTTTTGAACTGTGGTGCTGGAGAAGACTCCTGAGAGTCCCTTGGACTGCTAGGAGATCAAATCAGTCAATCCTAAATGAAATCAACCCTGACTGTTCCCTGGAAGGCAGTGGCAAGAGACCCTGCCTGCTGCTTTCTCCGCAGGGAATGGCTCCGACAGTGAGGGGGCGGGGCTGCCTCCTGCTCGCTCGGTAAAGAGACTACGACGGAGCGATACTTACAGCCCCGCCCCTACCGAAGCGACGCCAGTGCTGGAAGGACAGATACTGAGGATGAAGCTCAAATATTTTGGCCACCTAATGTGAAGAGAGGACTCTCTGGAGAAGACTCTGATGCTGGGAAAGACTGAAGGCAAAAGGAGAAGGGGAAGGCAAAGGATGAGATGGTTAGACAGCATCACCGATGCAACGAACATGAAAATGAGCAAACTCAGGAAGATAGTGGAGGACAGGAAGGCCTGGCGGGATGTGGTTCATGGGATCACGAAGGGTCGGACACGACTTAACGACGGAACAACAATGACTGTACAGATGAAGTAATGTATGTATGGAACATTTAAAAAACAACAACACCCTGGCAACCCACCTGCAATGTGGGGAGGGCAAGAATAATGGCTGATGCCCCAACCCTTCCTACATTAAAATTTATTTTTTAGTTACCGCCTTGGACATCAGCCTATACTGATAAACAGATAACCCAACTTGCGCCAATTTTTCTAGTCCTGCTACCACAGAATCCACGATTTGCTGTTTCCCCTTAAGTTGCTCTATTTCCTTTTGGATCTCTCTGGATTTCTGCTCAAAGCCTTCATTCAGGAGTTTCTCTTGTTCCTGGAAAGGTGGGAGAAAAAGACAAGAGTGCTCAGCTCCAGACTCAGGTGGGGCAGCAAATATGAACCCAGGCCGGACTTGGATCAGAACAGCTACAATGCCTGTTGGGCTGCACAAGACACACATTTTTCAGCATGTTGCCAAAGGAGATGGGCTCTCTGAAAACAGTTCCTTTTACTTACAGTTGCTGTTTTGAGTGTGATATCGGATGAGACACAGTGGTTAAGAGCTTGAAGAGCTTGCAAAGGCCCAGCTGAAAATTCAGCTCAGCTACGATATGGCTGGGTAGCCTTAGGCAAGCTATTCTGTCTCAGCCTCACAGCACAATCCTATCCAACTTATACCACTGGTGTAACCAGCAGGGGAGGGGAGATTTAAATCCCCTTTGAATCCCCCTTTGGAGGGGATTTGAATCCCCTTTCCATTCTGGGGCCTCCCGTTCTCGCTGCACCAACTTATACGTTGTACGTTGGATGGGATTGTGCTGTTCAGTCAATTCAGTTATAACTGTTATAACATTCTGACAGTAATACTGGGCCAATTTAAGGGGTTCTTATAAAGAGTACCGAAATAGTCTTTGTGAAATGGTTGAGCATTTAGAACAAGTACTTTACAATTACCAAACACTATCTAATATGTAACCTGACATCCTGTGCTGTTTATGGAAAAATCACTTTCCTTTTTTTTTAAAAAAAAAAAAGCACCACATGTTTCTAGACCTCATGGAAGTAGAAGTACACTGCTGTTGCTGAGATGGTGCTGGTGCTGAGATGGAGAGAGACATTTTCAAAATGCATGACAGGTAAGAAGTCTCTTTGAAGAGCACAAATGACTAGCAGACAGCCGACAGCCGTCAGTGAGATATGTTTGGTCCAGAGTGGCCATCAGTTGCCAACCACCATCTTAACAGGGCCAGAAGATTATATGTTGGAATAATGGGTCAGTGTTGGTTGAGCTCTTTGAGCTCTCATTTACCTTGAGCTTAAGCTGAATCATCCTTTCCGTCTCCTCTTGCAACTTTTGCTTCTCCTTCTCCATCTTCTCGTTCAGCAGCTGGATCTGTTCATCATGGCTTCTCCTCTGATCTGCCATCATCTCCATCATCCTGGCTTGTTCCTGCTCCAGCACCTTCTGCTGCTGTTGGGCTGCTTCAGCCCGAGCACGCTCAGCTGGGGTCGAGAGGAAGAAGCAAGGTAAACGACTAGCAGTCAGGAAAGCATACAAGGAGGTGACTAATCCAAAGGCCCACCTGCGCCCATACTCACACACATAAACACACAAACACACACTCACACACAATATTTATATACCGCCTTTCTTGGTCATTGGATTTCTCCTCTGACTTTAATCCAAGGTGGTGTACGTGGGCAGGATTTCCTAACCCCCCTAATGGTTTTTTTTACAATATATAAACGACCAAACTTTCATGAACAACTACATTCCAGATGGTATTCTTTGCAGTCTGGTCTCTCCACTGGCCGTCGCCTCCCACACTCGGCCGACGCAGCTGGCAACTCTCATCTCTCCTCACAGAGGCTTTCACAGATTTTTGTCGGCGGCGTGTCTCGAACTTGCCATTCACTGATCTTCGGGCTTGCTCTACTGACTGCACCAGACCCCTCTGCCCATGTGTGAACCCCTCTGCCCATATGAACCTGCCCATCTGCCTTTCCTGTCCAGCCCCTGCTTTGTCTACCAGGGACAGAGCCTTCTCCAGAGTGGCACCTAGACTTTAGAACATGCTCCCTATAGATGTCTGTGCAGTGATCTTTTATCAATTGCCCAAGCTCTTGGCATTATTTCATCTGTGATATGAAATATCATGCAAAATGTATGACACTTGGCCAAATCTTCACCTTCAATTTCCTTTTCTCTGTCCGTCAGGGCGTTGTCCATCTGCAGGATAGTTTTCGCAACGGTCTCCTTGGATTTCAGAAACTCTTCAAGGGTTTTCTCTGCCTGATAATGGATAGGGAGCAAAGAATATTAACTAACATTACCCAAAGGTGAGAAAAGCCAAGCTTGATTTCATGTTCAGATTAAGGTTTCTACATGGGCTGAAATCAACAAATTTCCAAGGATTTGCTCATCTTTGGCTGGTCTTGTAAAGGCTTCATAGAGCAGAGGTTAGAAGACAGACCACTGCTTGGATGTTGCCAGTGGCGTCGCTCCCGTCAGGCGACGGGGGTGCCACGGGGTGACGCGCACACAGAGGCGCACCTCCGTGACGCGCATCACCTCCAGACGCTCCGAGGCCGGCCCGGGAGCCGGCCTCAGAGCGTCCGGCCCGGCCGGCGCTCCAGGGCCTTCTGAAAGAAGGCCCAAAGTGTCAATACGGGTATTTTACTTTTTCCGCGCATGCGCAGAGACGAAACCGGTCTGCACATGCGCGAAACAACTAAAATACCCGTATTGACGCTTTGGGCCTTCTTTCAGAAGGCCCTGGAGCGCCGGCCGGGCCGGATGCTCCAAGGCCGGCCTCGGAGTGTCCGGAGGGCAACGCGAAGGGGCGGGGGGGCAGCCCCCAAAAAATCGCGCCGCGGCCTATGGCTGCGCCGAGATTTTTAAAGGGGGGCATAGTCGGAGGCGTCACTAGGGTGACGCGCCCCCCCCGCCTTGGGGTGACGCGCGTCCTAGTGACGCCTCTGGTGTTGCACAGGGCTGCCCTTGTATCTGTCAGGCCTTCTCTTCACTATGGATTGTATACAATAAACGCATATGGCTTGCCTCATGGATTCTGGAAATGACAGATTGGTGAGATGCCGAGGATGTATTGTTAGAGATCCCTAACGCTGCTCACAGAACCTGGGAGGAAAAAGCCAGGATGGTGTAGTGGTCCTGGAGTTGGACTTAGACCTGGAAGATCCAGGTTCAAATCCCTGTTCAGCCATGAAGCTTCCTGGGTGACCTTGGGCCTGTCACAATCTCTCAGCCTAACCTACCTCACAGGGTTGTTGTGAGGACAAAAGGAGGGAAGGAACTATGTATACCACCTTGAGCTCATTGAAGGAAGGGCAGTATAAAAATCTGAAAAATAAACAAACGTCTCGTTATGGTAAACCAGCTTAAAAAACTGTAGTGAGGATAGACTTCTGTTAGCACAGGGATATTTTTCCTTTGGGCGTCACAGAAACGCTGGAATCCTCAGGCTTGAGAACTTCTGGAGGCTGCCTACCTGAATCCCTTTCCCAGGTTCCAAATGGTATTTCTCCACGATTTCATTCCTTTTCTCCAAGAAGCACTGATAGCCGCCAGGCCTGGCATAGACGTTCATGCTGATCTCGACTTCCAGTTCCTGGGAGAGATCTCGGAGGACGGCATGACAGCGGTCGGAGGACGCCTGTTCGTTTCTCTGGCAGAATGCCTCCGTCTTCTGCTGTAGTTCTTGCTATCCAGGCAAAACGAAAGGAGCACAAAAAAAATGCAATGTCATCCTAATGATATCTTTAGCACTCTAGCGCATTGTGTTGTGGGAACACACACTACAGTCGGAGTCCCATCTACAGTAGAACTGTCAACTGGTTGGAAACTGGCTTAACTATCACGGAATCTTCCAAAGAGCCACTTAGAAATGCCTAAAGCCAAGAAATCAGAGATCACTGGGGTTCTATTTATAAGAGGATTCTATATACTGTTTATTTATTTATTTATTTATTTAAAGAATGTATATCCCGCCTTTCTCCCAGCAAGGGCACTCAAGGCGGCTTACAATAAAACATTAAAATACATAAATACATTAAAATAATTAAAAACAAATAATTAAAACAATTAAAACAATTGTGTGTGTGTATATATATATATAAGAGGGTATCTAAGAGGATTTATTAGAGGATTCTATGTCTGCAGCCTATTGAAATTTTTAATAAATTTTGTTCCTTTGAAGTGCATGGCAGGACAGTTAAAAAATAATTCTGCACCACCACCACCCCAACTTCCATCACATTGGCGTCGACAGTTGAAGAGGCACAATACAACACATACCACAAGCTTGTTTTGAGATTGTTCAATTTTGTCCTGGGGCCCAAAGGCACGAGCCATGAACATGTCAGTCGCCTCCTTCTCACACCCCGTGTGCACCCTCAGCAGCTCTTCCAGGGTATCTGTGGGCAGCTTCGACATCAGCCGCTCGTCCATCAGCTTTTCATAATGGGAAACCGCCAGAAGCACAGCAGCCGCATTCTCTATCTCGGCCAGCACCCGCACTGCGTTCTCCAAGCAAGGTACGTCTCCGCTGTTGATGGCCTTAACGTAGGTCTCTGCCAGTTTCGCCAACACTACAAGGGAGGGGTGAATGAAGCCAAGGAATCACAACGCTATAGAACTGGAACGCTGGGAAAGAATTTTCTATACAGTTGGCCCTTATTATCCGCAGGGAATCCGTTCCAGGATCCCCCGCAGATAACAAAATCTGCAGGAAATTAAACCCGCGCGGGGGGTCATTTTGAGAAACTGGAAGTGCCTTTCAGAAGCCTCGAGGAGGCCTTCTGAGGTCATTCTTCCACAGGTTCAGAACTGCAGGTTAGTCAAATCCACAGGTCCCAAACTGGCGGGGGGGGGGGGAAGAGCTCACTGTACAGTACAGTATTTCAAAATGTGTGTCTGTGTCAGGAAAGCAGTCAGGAAAGGAAAGCATAAGATGTTAGGAAACGTTTTATTCTTTTAATGGTGCATTATATTGTTCCTACTGATCCATTAATTGGCCTTGTTTAACGTAATTGATAGGAATGTTTCAAGCAATATAAAACTTTTGTTGGAAACTTATTAATAGTTCCTAAGATTGTATGGGCCCAGAAACGCAAGTGTTCCAACAACTGATGACTAATCAAATCTCTGGATATTGTGGAAAAGGACAAAGTTATGGACCTTGTTATTCAACAGCCCACCCCCCAAGGATACTGTTCTTCGTGACTTTAACCAAATGATTCCCTTTCCTCAACTTACAATGTTGCAGAAACTTTTCTTACTTGTTCCAGTGACCACCTTGCCCCCTGGGACTGTCTTGGGCCGCGATGTCTTCCAGACATGTTCACAAAAACGGTTCGCCAGTTCAACAAAATCTGGGTCCAACTCATCCTCCTCCATTTGTTCCAGGCGAGGCAAGTTTCTCCTGTTCGTTGGACGGTCAAACGTGAAACACTTCCGTGAGGGAAAGAACTTGCGGATACACAACTTGGGCTCGTTACACTTCTTGATATGCTCAGTGTTGCCTAGAAAGAAGGAAGGGTGGGGTGGTGATAGTTAGTGTCACCATCTTGCTCAGGAATGCGAGAATTTCCAAATTCCAGACAGAATGCTGTCCCACATCCTGGCAGAACAAACATATTTTGCAAAACGTGGAGCTTCAAGTCTCCATGTTGACTTAACTTCTGAATGTGCAGCTGTTATTACCGGTGCAGTCAGCATGTCGCTTTGCATCTCAGCCCTGGCAAATGGGATGTAGTGTCTCTGAGCATGCGTAGAGTATATTTCCCTTTGAGTGTTCACAGCCCACACGCTGGGTTTCATTCACACTTTGAATTTAAGTCAAACCAAGATTCTCCTGCCCAGCGGAGGAAAAAGGCCTAACGGCAGGATTTGAAGTAGGGAGGATCTGAAGTCCAGGCCCCTTACTACTCTCTGTGCCACTGGGGCAGCAGAAGATAGCGGGGAAGGCTTCCAAGTCAGAGAACCATCCAACTGCGCATGCAATCAAATGGCCACTTGGGATGACAATATGTTGACAGCTGCCCAAGATGTAACCTGCAATCTGAGATGTGCCCCACTTTTTGCTCCATGAGGAGTTCTGGGGGGGATTTTCAATTGAGAAAATGTCTTGGAGGGAATGCAATGCGGGTTATGCCCCCACCTCAGCGCCATGACTCTGATCGCCACAACGGCTATCTACCATTTTTAAAAATGCAGTAGGTCTCTTCCTATGGCCTTGGTGAATCTGCATTTCAAACGGAGGTCTGCTTTCCGTCAGGAAACTTTCTAACTTCTAACACCCTGAGTGCCAATTACATTTCAAAGACATCGTGAAACCCCATTCTTTAATTCTCCCTCCAGCACATCTTTTGTTACATACAGATAAACCCAAGAATACACATTCAATATCATATAGAGAGAATGCACAGCATGTTTAAGGCATGGCAGAACTCCTTTACAGTCTTCACAGATCTTGCATCTTGCCTCCAGTTTGGCTGTGCGAGTGGGTGGGTGTGTGCATGCACCCACTGGAATAGTATAGAATAGCTCAGTGGTTCCCAACCTGGAGGTTGGGACCCCCAAGGGGGTTGATTTAGCTGAAACGCTGTCTTTGCAGTTTGGCTTTTCCAATCCCTCTTTAAATAAACAGGCAATATCAACTCCCTACCAGCAGGTGGCAGCAATGCCCCAAACAGCTGAAAAGCAAAAAGTCCCACAGAGATGGGGTAGCCCAGAGTGGGGCCAAGGAAGCTGTCAGTTTACTGTAGACAAGAAGCTGACAGATTCCATCAAAGAAAGGCAGTGCCAAAAAGGAAATTTAACTCCAGGGATTAGCATGACCCACCGTGCTGCAGTTTCAAGGCATTCTCCAGGTAGTCGTCCTCACTGATGGGCCTTCCGTCTATCATCAGCTCCAGCGTGAAATCCCTCACGGTCCAGATGAAGTCTGGGAAGAACCGGATAAATTCAGCACAACCGTCCACCTCTTTCACACCCCTGGAGGAAGAGTCAACTCTGATCTTTTTTGCCAGCTCAGCAACGTAGCTGGGGCTGGCTAAGGAAAAGGACTTGACTGACCTTCTTGGGTCTTAGAAACCAAATCACACGTGATCGTAGAGCCCTTTTAGGGGCAGGGAACCTTTTTTCCCCATTTAATTTCCTGCGTGAGTGGTTTTGTGAACTCTTTTTGTTGAAAAGCAATATTTGTTGCAGAAGCTTTCATGGCCAGCGATCAGCACACAATGTTTCACAAATACGGGTGTAGACGCCATGTACAAATATATTTACTTGAAGTTTAAATCCACTTTACTCCGTTCGTGGGTCTCCTAGATCAGGCAGCCACCAGCGGACAGAAAAAAAAAGTTTAAATCCAAGTTCTGCAATGTCCCAACGTTTCGTTCCGTGACCCGGAACCTGCTCACGGGAAATCCTTATGGATAGAGACATTGCATCTCTTTTTCTGTCCGCTGGTGGCTGCCTGATCTAGGAGACCCACGAACGGAGTAAAGTGGATTTAAACTTCAAGTAAATATATTTGTACATGGCGTCTACACCCGTATTTGTGAAACATTGTGTGCGAAAAGCAATATATAAATATTTGAAATCTGAAAAACCATCATAATTTAGTACTTTGCCCTGCACAGTTCCTTAGCATCATGTATTCAAAGCAGTATGCGGAAGAGAAATGTTTCTCTTTGTCAGGATGTGTGTGTGTGAGTGTGTGTGTGTGTGTGTGAGAGAGAGAGAGAGAGAGAGAGAGAGAGAGAGAGAGAGAGAGATTAGATATTGCTCCACCTACTGCTATATCAAAAGCTCTTTCCCATAAACGACTGCCCTAGGTAGCCACCTACATCTGCCTAGCAGTTCCTCAAACCCAGCCAGGGGGTCACAGTCCCAATTTCTGAAGCCCCAGAAGGATACTGTAGCTTCTCCAAGGCAGTTTGGTCAATGGTGCCCATGCTGTTATAGACCATGGTGCTGCTGAGCAAAATTGCCAGTGCAAAGATCCAGGCATCATTCCTCGAGTCCGCCTAAAACAGAAACAAACCTGTTAGGATCCCATGCCTTCCTCCCCCCCCCCCCCCCCGCCGACCTTCTTCTCTGCAAATCTGGGGCCTGAAGCAGAATGCATTATGCAAATGTGCCTACCCTGTTTCCCTGAAAATAAGACCTCCCCGAAAGTAAGACCTAGCTAGGATCATCAGCCAGACAGACGCGACCTCCCCCGGCACTTACTTTGACCAATCTAAGCTTCATTCTTTCCTGAGGGTGCAAGGCTCTGCAAGGCCTGGAAGGCCTTCACTTGAGTCCTCCACCATAGAGACGATGTGCTAGAGGCTGCAACCTTGCAAAGTCTCTCTAGTATGTCGTCTCCATGATGGACTCAAGTGCAGGCCTTCCAGGCCTTGCGGAGCCTTCCACCCTCGGGAAAGAATGAAGCTTAAAATCGGTCAAAGTAAGTGCCAGGGGGGTCGCACCATAGGTTGGGAAAATAAGACCTCCCTGAAAATAAGACCTCCTGAATTTTTGGAGCCAAAATTAATATAAGACACTGTCTTATTTTCGGGGAAACAGGGTAACATAAAAGCCACAGAATTCAGCTTTTCATAGTGCAGAATTGTGATTGTTTCAGCACACCGTCCTGAAGGCTGCACCAAGATCTGACTAGTTTCTACATCTCCATAAACAACAACAACAGGCTTTTAGGGTGCTGCTCTCTGCAGACATGAGGACTTCCTCACTTCCTACTATCATGCAGACTTGCTCACTTCCAGAGGCGTAACAAGGGTGGAGCGAAGGCAAGTAGTTCTGCAAGACTCCGTTACACTGGAGTAAGCAGCCCTTCCCCCTTGCTGTTGGAGCCATTCTGGGAGCAAAGGCAACACGCAGGACACTCCCCTGTTGCTGCTGGAATGGCTCCAACAGCAAGGGGGAGGGGCCGCTGACTTCAGTGTAACGGAGTCTTGCAGAACTACTTGCCTTCGCTCCACCCTTGTTTCGTTTCTGCTCACTTCCTACTATCAGATTCTGTGTCACAGACACTGTGTCGCTGGTTCCTCTAGCTCAGTATGGTTTACACCCTCCAGTATAGTTTATACTCTCTTTTCCAGTCAGAGGCGTCGCTCCGGTAGGGGCGGGGCTGTAAGTTTTGCTCGGTCGGAGTCCCGTTTACCGAACGAGCAGGAGGCGGCCCCGCCCCCTCACTGTCAGAGCCATTCCCCTGCGGAGAAAGCAGCAGGCAGTCTCTTGTACCGGAGTACCGGAGCGACGCCTCTGTTTCCAGTCCCATCTGCAAATAGCAGGACTCGAACCTGAGCACTTTTGCATGCAGAGGATAGGCATGCTGTACCACTCTACCAGCGCAATCCTATCCAACTTACACCACCGGTGTAACAGCAGGGGAGGGCAGGGCGGGAGGCTTTGGAGGGGGGATTTAAATCCCCTTTGAATTCCCCTTTGAATCCCCTTTACATTCTGGGGTCCCCCATTCTCGCTGCACCGCTGGTTACACCGGTGGTGTAAGTTGGATAGGACTGCACTGTACCAGTGGCTCTACCACTGGGCTACAGCCCATCACTGTGGCTCATGCTTGGGACATAACCAGTTCACTAAGAGCACGTCTCGACCCAATGTGGTCCAGCAGCCCATAAAGGCCAAATAACCTGAGATGATTGAACTACAGCCCCATCTTCTAGGTTACAGACCCCCTGCACTAGCACAGCGGTGGCATGGGGTGGGGGACTCCAATCCTCTTCATCTTACCTTCCCCACATCTCCCAATCCCTCTGTGTCCAGCAGCACCAACATGTGGTCAGGTCTGTGGGGATGAGGAAGGCACCACATCCAGATGCCCTTGGTTTCCGCCTGCACTGTGGTACCCAAACAGAAACCTGGGGGGTGAGCAGACAGAAAAACAGCAGGGATGTATCTAAGTAACTAGGTCGTGAGTGCAAGTGCAAGTACGAGTCATTTTTGCATGAGTGCGAGTTCGAGCCAAACTTTTTGGGCAAGTACGAGTCAAGTGCGAGTCATTTTTGCACGAGTGCGAGTCGAGTATGAGTAAGGCCAGAAACCACGAGTCACAAGTCACGAGTCGAGTCACTTTGGGGAAAATGGCTTTTTCCCTGAAAATGGGTGTGTGGGGGGGTGTGGGGGGGACCTCTGAGGCTTTTAAAGCACCCACTTGGCTTCCCCTATGACTTGGAAAATGACTTGGAAATGGCAAGTCGTTACCCCCACGAGTGCGAGTCAAGTGCAAGTCCCGTGGGTCATGAGTACGAGTGCGAGTGCGAGTGCGAGTGGGTCATGAGTATGAGTACGAGTACAAATCAGGGAAAAAGTGGGTAGGTCACACTTGCGAGTCGAGTCATTTGACTCGAGTCCCCATCCCTGAAAAACAGTTCTGGAAAACAGAGACTCCAAGGCTATAATCCTATGCACAGTTCCTTGGGAGTAAGTCTTACTAAGCTCAGTGAAGCTGTGCACAGGATCAGTCCATAAGCCCTTTTTAATTCCTAGGCTAGTGCTTTGGCTTAAATCTCTTCGGACCCAATCCTATCCAACTTTCCAGCACTGATGCAGCCCAGAGGCAAGGGAACAAACTTTCCCTTACCTTGAGGAGGCCGCCATGACTGTCCCCCTCACAGCAGGATGCAGCGCACAACCCGTTGGCACAACTGCATCAGCGCTGGAAAGCTGGATAGAATTGGGCCCCTCCCCTGTTTTCTGATCGGACAAAGCCTAACAACATGCAACAGAAAATAAGCCAAGTATACGCAACTGTTCTTGTCTCTATTTGTCCCTTGTTCGTTACACTTCACTTGCCTTTTCTCCTCCTCATATACGTCTACAATGTAGATTGTAAGCTCCTTGGGGCAGGGGACCTGTTCATTTGTTTATGTTATTCCAAAGCACACCAATAGTTCTACAAAGGACATGCACACCAATAGTTCTAATAAATAGTGCAGTATGTTATTACTCCTCAATCTTCCTCATGCTAGGGTGAAAATGCAACAACACTTGATGACACCCAGTTCCACTGTAACCCCCAGGCCCCCCCTTCTCTGTCCCCGGAAAGCTCCTGCACTTAAAGCCACCAGACTCCACCACCCCCTTCCTTAAGCATCCATGAAGCTCCTTACCTTTTCTCCTGCCGGCAAGCCTGTTCATGAGGTAGGACTTGCCCGTGCGGTACAGCCCCACAACGGCCACCACCACCACTGGCTGGGAAATGCCCAAAAGCACCCGCACAGCCCTTTCCTGTATCACAAACTCCCCGTCAGGTCTGTTCTCAATGAAGCAGAGAGGGGCGGCCATGGGACTCTCACAGGCCATTATGCAAAATCTGCCAGAAAAAAGGAAAAAACAACAACAGGTGAGCTCATTACTCAGGCTGAAGTGGACACTAAATTCAGCATGTGTGGAAACCCAAGCGCCCCAGTCGACACCCAGTTCCACCACCAAGCCTGCATTGCCAGGGGGTTAGACTGGATGATCTTGCAGGTCCCTCCCAACTCTACGAGTCTATGTGTGGAAACCCAAGCGCCCCAGTCGACACCCAGTTCCACCACCAAGCCTGCATTGCCAGGGGGTTAGATTGGATGATCTTGCAGGTCCCTCCCAACTCTACGAGTCTATGTGTGGAAACCCAAGCGCCCCAGTCGACACCCAGTTCCACCACCAAGCCTGCATTGCCAGGGGGTTAGACTGGATGATCTTGCAGGTCCCTCCCAACTCTACGAGTCTATGTGCGTTAGGAAGAGTCAAGTAGCCTTGACGGAGGCTACTTTCTAACCTACACAATGTCTCTGTGTTGCAACCATGTGGCTTCATGCAATCGGCCGTGTGTGTACATAACATACGTCGACACGCACACCCTCCTCCTCCCCCAACACAGTTTGAAACTCAGGAAGAGATCCAAAGCTCTCCGAGGCCCCAAAGGGAGGTGTGTCCCCCCCCCCTTGCGTGGTAGGCGAGGCACCCAAAGCGAGTTCATGAGTGCGAGAGTTGCTCACCTCCTGGAAAAGTAACGGTAAGGTGGATGTTCAATCTCAGGGATCGGCAAGACGGTCACCCCGCGGCGCTTCCTGCTGCAGCTGAGCTGTCGCCGGTGGCTTCTTTCTGCAAAAGAAAAGGCGCAGAACACGGGGGGGCGACTGCGGCTTCCCCTTTTGTGACCTCTGGTGCGGGGGGGGGGGACTTGCTTCAGGGGGAAACCAGGCGGGTTTTGCGCACACGATGTAGGCAAAATCTGGAAAGCTACCTCGGCTGGCGGGGTGGACGGACAGGTCGAGGGGGAGAAAGTGACTGTGGAGTCGCCTTTTATCGGGCGGGGGGCGACGTAGTAGGAGGTCTCCGCCGAGAAGCCCAGCAGCGCTTGCTACGGGGTCGATCAGAGTTTGATACAGCAGCAGCAGCAGCACTTGAGCGCCAGCCAGCCAGCCAGGCAGGGGAAGCCAAAGCGAAAGCGAAACTGGGGCTGCTGCCTTTCCTGCAAACTCGGGCGCTGCCGGGAACCGGGGGGGGGGGGAGCAGCTGAGAGCGGAGACAGACAGCACAGCAGCAGCCAGCGCTGGTTTGGCAGCCAAGCAGGCGAAGCGGGCCGCTGCTGCGTTTCCTGGAACCGCGGGCTGTGCCGGGAACCGCGCATCCAGGCGGCGGGCTGCGAGGTAGGGAGCCTCGCCCTGGCCCGCAGTGGCTCGGCGTGTCTTCAACAGATCACCTTCGCGCCGGTGGTCACACTCCAGACACACCAATAGGGAAAATGTGACATTTCTACATGATTTTCAATAGTGTGTTTTTTAAAATATTTTATATACCGGTATATATTTTTATTTTAAAATCGGGGTTTGGCCACTCACTTGTTGAAATATTTCATTAGTTTTTGCCACGATTGTGGTTTGTGGCAATATTGTTGGATGTTCTTATTTGTATATGTTTATGCCAATAAAGGTTAATGAATGAGAACAGGGAAAATTTGCTCACTACGGTATTGATCCCAAGGGGACTTCTTCTGCTTAAAACCGTACCCTTTTCCCCATGGCTTGCTAATAATAGCTACCTGTGTGTTCTCTTTGTAAGGCACGATGTAGCTAGTCATGTCATGCCTAAGATAACTAGTGGGTTACCGTTTGCATGAGGAACACACGCATGTTGCTGGCCGTTTGCATGAAGAATGCATGCATGTTGCTGAGCTCAGTGGATTAAGGTACCCCCAATACGTCTAATCCAGTGTTTCCTTGGGGCACACTACTTTTCACCTCTCGCCAATGTGAAAATTGCCCATTGACTCCCACTCGCTGTTTCCTGGTCTTCAACCAGTTCCTAATCCACAAGAGGACCTGCCCTCTTATTCCCTGACTGTGGAGTTTTTTCAGGAGCCTTTCATGAGGGACTGTGTCAAACGCCTTCTGAAAATCCAGATATATAATATCCACGGGTTCGATCGCATCCACATGCCTGTTGACCTTTTCAAAAAATTCTAAAAGGTTTGTGAGGCAAGACTTCCCCTTGCAGAAGCCATGCTGACTCTCCCTCAGCAGAGCTTGTTCTTCTATGTGTTTTAAGATTTTATCTTTAATGAGACTTTCCACCATCTTCCCTGGAACAGATGTTAGGCTGACCGGCCTGTAGTTTCCCGGGTCCCCCCTCCTTCCTTTTTTAAAGATTGGTGATTTAAAGATTTTTTAAAGACTTCCCAACTTACACATCCCTGGATTCAGAGCAGATCACCTTGGCCACCAAGCAAGCAGCTTTTAGGTTTAACATCCAAGTTCTTCAGCTTCGGTTGAAAACTGCGCAGACGGTGTTGGCAGCTTTGCTGGAAAGTTTACATTCAAGGAGGAGAGATTCAGCAAAGAGGCCCCAGGGAGGGGAAGCTGGGCAGGCGTCCCAGAAAGCAAATGAAAAACTCCCCAGAAGCAGACCGTGAGATATGGACGGAAAGTTAAATTCCGAGGGCTACCTTTCCATGGAAATGGCTGAAATAGCCAAACGTTTGCAGACGGAAAGAGAAAGCACTTCATGTGTCTCTTTGAAAGACAGGTGCACCATTCCTGGAACTGAGATTTGCTATTCTTTTAGCAACAGAACACTCTTGCTACCACAGGTGTGAGCTCAGTGGATTAAGGTCCCCCCACCCAATATGTCTTGTCAAAATTCCTCCTCTGATGTCATCGGGAAGCACAGTAATCTGCTACAAAAGTCGCATCCAAATAAGTTTTTTAGCGATGATTAACATTTTTATTCACCAGATATAAAAATGATGTACTGTACTCTCTCAACAGTCCCCCTACTCCTCCCTATCTGGGAAGCAGGTCGTCTTTTCCAGCAACACTGTCCACATAAGGACATAAGAAGAGCCTTGCTGGATCAGGCCAAAGGCCCATCTAGTCCAGCTGCTTCCTGTATCTCACAGTGGCCCCACCAGATGCCCCCGAGAGCACACAGCCAACATAACCTGTTTCCTGCTGTCACTCCCTTGCACCTGGCACAGAGAAAACCTACTTCTAAAACCAGGAGGTTGCTTATGGCTTGTAAGCTGTGATGGTCTTTTCCTCCATGAGTCTATCCAAACCACTTTTAAAGGCATTTAGGCCAGGTGCCATCACCACATTCTGTGGCAAGGAGTTCCACAGATAAATGACACGCTGGGTAAAGAAATATTTTCTTTTGTCCGTTCTAACTCTCCCTCCACTCCATTTTAGTGCATGTCCCCTGGTTCTGGTGTTGTGCGAGAGGGTGAATAATTTCCCTCTATCCACTCTCTTTGTCCACAAAGAGCTTCCAAAATGGCACTGGCAATACAAAGAGTTTTTGCATCCAATCTGCACAGGAAATATGGTAATGCTGCTATTTCCCCCGAAAGCCATACCTGTTTGAAGAGGGGCAAGTTTTCTGGCCTCAGATTGATTTGCTGTTAATAATGGTCATGAGCATTACCACTCTAGGGCCTCTCGTTAGAACTGCCAGTAATATGGAGAAACGTCCACAAAGAAATAAAAACTGTAGCTGAAGTTATACAGAGCACAAGTGAATTGCAAGCTATTGCCTAACGTCCAATACTTGCAGATCAGCTTTTACAGCGGCAGTCAAAGCAGTAGCTGTAGAGAACAGAACATGACATTCTAATAAAAAGGTGACTGCATCTTTAAGAGACAATGTAGACCTGGGTGCAAAATCATATATCCACCCAGGCTGTTTGCTTAGAACAACATGCGCTTTAGGGCGCCAACTACCAGAGCACATGTGCCGACAGGACCAGGCACGAATGAGGCCACATCTAGCAGAGTCCCCGTTATTCTGGAAAACCAAGATGGCTTCTGAATGTTTTCCTTCTCCGTTTTCAGGTGCTGAATCTCTTCATTCAGTTGGTTAGCACGCTTCTGGAATCCCTCATTCAGCATTTTCTCTTGCTCCTAAAAGAAGAGCGAGGACGTTAGAGTCATTCAGTCACAAGCAAACATAATTGTATCATTTGGCTTGTGGTGCACTGAAGAACATCCTCGATACATGCAGACAGTGATTCCCACTCAAGAGGAGATAGCAACTCGACAGCTGCCTTCGGAGCACAGGTCCTCTTAAGCCTGTGACACATCAAGCATGTCCACCTTCGTCTCGCGTGCGTCGCGTCCGGTGTGTCCGACGTGTCAGAACGTCCTCGCTACGAACCCCAGGCACACCAACGAAAGCCGCACGGAGAAAGGGAAGACATTCTGCCCCGCCCTTCTCTCTTTTAGCCAATCAGACTTGAGACTCTTCAGACTTGATTCTGATTGGCTACCGCGTTTGCTCCTTGTACCGCCCCCAGAGTTCCAAATACGGGCTCCAATTGGCTGAATGTGGCACAGGTCAGCAAAAATTGAGCATGGGGCTATGGAAGCATGAACCAGAACATGCCTTCTGGCGCCTCCCGGCGCTCCTGTGCGTTCCGGCTGAACAGAGGCGGAGTTTGGGCAGAGCGCGTGGAGCACTAGCTCCAGGGCAGCTCCGGGCCAGGGCGGCCCACTGCCAAAGCTGTGGGGGGGGGGCAGGGCTGCAGGTTTGTAGCTGGGGGGAATATAGACATTCAGCAGCACCTTTTCCCTACGTGGGTGGTGGCAGGAGAAGAATCGGAGGGCAGTTTTCATGGGGGGAAAGAGTTAAACACACATGCCCGTCCCTTCACATATCAATTCGCAGCCCCCAAATACACTTCAGGGCTTAATAAATGCAATGCTAGGTGCCATTCACACACGTCTCCCTCTTGCGCTGGCAGCATTGTTCATCTCAGTCGAAAGTTCTTTCGCAATGCGTTTGTTTTTGTTTGAAAGCCCACCAGCAAATTGTTTGTGATCTCCTCCAGAGCTGTCTTTTTTGGCACGATCAAAGCTGACGCCAAGTGAGGAGCTCAGCTTCCTACCGGGTGCGACCACATCAAAGGCAGAAGGAGCCAAAAGCCAGCCCGAGCAGGAGGAACCGCTGCGCACTCGAGGTATCGCAAGAAGAGGGACCGAGCTGGGCTCGGGGAGAGAGAGAGAGAGAGAGAGAGCGCCGCATGCAGGGCTGGCTGAAGCGCGGGCGTGAAGGACTTCGCTTTGGGGAAAGGGAAAGGCCAGCAAGCCGGCGTGTGGCCTCTGCAAATTGGGCGGCGGCGGCATTTCCGCGCCAAGGTGAATTTCAAAAAAGGGGTGGAGCGTGCGCATCACGTGACATGCGGGATGATGTCACGGGGGCACCCGGCCAATGACTGGTGCTCCAGCCAGCAAAATGACTAGTTACGCCTCTGCGGCCGAAGATCAGACACACCAGACGGATGTGGGCGCCACTGGGCACAACACACACGGACGTACTTGGTGTGTCACAGGCTTTACTGTTTTCACCGAGTCTCTGTGACTCCGGAGTATCCACCCCAGACCATTTTCTGCTCTGTGACTGTTACCTTCAGTTTACTATCCAGCATCTTGTCCTGCTCTTCCAGCAGGTTCTTCCTGTCTTCCTCCATCTTCTTCTCCAGCTCCCGAATGTTCACCTCATAACTTCTCTTCTGATTCTCCATCTGCTGCTCCAGCGAAGCCAGTTGCTGCTTCTGGATCTCCTGCTCTCGCACCGCAGCCGCCACCCTTGCCTTGGCCGCTATCCCAGGAAAAAGAATGAATTGTTACAGATGTAACCCACAAAAGAAAGACTCCCATGTCCTTCCATCGTAATGTAGATTCACTCCATTTTCTCTTCCTAAAATGTTACGCTAGTAATCTTTGCAGCACAGGGGGAGTTACAGAGACATACAACTTTCTTGCTGCATCTTAGGGAGTGTCACTCAAGCAGCTGATTGTGGTTCTCTGAACTGGAGCTCAGTGGCATGTGGTTCCAGTGGCATGAGAGATGGGACACCAGAAGGCACCAGCTCCCACAAAACACCCCCATCTCATTAACGCACATCCTCACCAGGCCCTTACCTTCCATTTCTCTCTCTTTCTCTGTGAGAGCTTTGTCGTTTTGCAGTATGGCTTTTCCCACAGTGTCCTTGTCCTTAAGGTACTCTTCAAGCACTTCCTCTGCCTGAGAAGAGAAGTATCAGCGATCAGCAGGATTTATGCCGAGAGGTTGGTTACGAAGGGGAGCTGGTCCACGCTGGCTGACCAAAATGCCTTTCCCATGCTAAGAGAAGACACAAACGCTCTTTTAGAAACTTGATTCGGTTGTCCCGGTCCATCCCTACCATGACTCCTTTCCCAGGTTCCTTGTGATATCTCTTCACCACAGCCTGCTGGTCACTCAAGAAATTCTGGTAGCTGCCAGGCTGGGTATATTTGCCAGTCTTGATCCCCTCTTCCAACTCCCGAGACAGCCGCGTCAACAACTCCAAGCAGCGCTTCCTCGATTCCAGCTTGTTCATATCGCAGTACTCCTCCCTCTTGTTGCACAGGATTTTCTGTGAAAATAAGGTGGTGACACAACGAAGTGGTATGTTAACACTAGAGAACGTACCAAGTGTGTTAGGATTGTTGGTGGGGTTCAAATAGGCCCCAGTTGCCTACCATATGTTGCACGTGCTCTCAGAACAGAATGTTACAACTGAGACTTGGGAGGTGAGGCAGGATCAATGCCAAGCGTTGTAGAAAAAGGAGACAGAAGGGGAAGGATGCACAGCAAACTGCTAGGGAACAGGGATACGGAGGCTGCAAATGCTGGCACCTCAAGAGATAACCTACCATGAGTTCAACCTGGAACTGACGAGTGTCGTCCTTGAAGGAGCGAGCCATGAACACCCCAACGGCTTCCTTCTCACACACAGAATGTATCTCCAGCAGGTCCTGGAGAGTCGCTGTGGGCAACTTCAGCTTCTGCTGCATCAGCTCCTCATATCGCCCAGCAGCTTCATGGACAGCTGCCGAGTTCTCAATCTCAGCCAGAGCCAACACTACATTCTCGATGCAAGGCACTTCCCCACTGCTGATGGTGTCCACGTAGGTCAACACCAGGTTCGCCAGCACTGCAAAGAGAAGGGCAATATGGTGGAAATACTTATGCAGCCAGGAGCCCATTCAGGCAACAACTGCCTGTGCTTACAACTGCACATGGCAGCAAACAATCAGGACTGTTGGGCCTCCCAAGAGAGGAAGTATCGATCAAAGTGCGTATTGAAGTTTGGGGAGCAGGCATCGTTTCCTTGCTCCACCAGTTTTCACCTATTGGGATCATGAACCACCCTGGGTTGTGACCTGACTTCAGTAGAAACATGGTCATTATCTGGAGAAAGAGATGGAAGAGAGAAAACAGAAAAGTAGAGAAGAGCAAGAAGGAGAGAGAGAATATACAATAAAGAAATGGTAAATGTCTGTTAAAAGTGGGTTTGATGTTGCAGTTAGGTTAAAAGTGACCATTGTACCTAGAAAGGTTGAAAGACACTCCCCAAGATCTTATGCAACAGCAAGATCTTATGCATGACCGTTGGAGGAAACAATTGGGTTACAAGGACTCACAGCAGCCAGTGACAACATGTCCGCCCGGAATAGTCTTTTTCTTAGAATTCTTATAGATGTAGTGGCAGAATGCGTTTGCTTGCTCCACAAAGTCAGGATCAAGCTCTCTCTCCTCCATCTCTTCCAGCCGATGCAGGTTCTTCCTATTTGTAGGGCGGTCAAAGACGAAGCATTTCCTGGTGGGGAAGAACAGCCGGATGCATTCGCGGGGCAGGTTGAACCTCTGGATATCATTGGAGTCACCTAGAAAGAAGGTGGAGAACGGGCGTCAATGGCAGCTTCCCTTCCGTAGCTAATACGAATCTGGGAGGCGGAGTCTCGTCAAGACCCTGGCACAGAGAAGAGGACTAGATACCCCCTCCTCACGCGCCATGGTCCCAATCCTGATCTGTCCCTCCCAGCCGCTTTCTAAATAGGAGAACGAACAGAGATGCAGGGCCAGACCACATGTTTAATACAACATGCAGTTTGTCCCTTAGGGAGCACTTGATAGTTCAACATCCATCCAGCGTTTCTGACAATAACATACAGAGCAATGGTTACGGATTTTAAGCTATGCATCACTCTCTCCCTTTCCCTATACATTTATTTCACTCCTCCCACTCATCTCCTAACTCCTCTCCATCCCGTGTCCAGCCCTTGTGAAAGTAATTCACATTATGTTTCAAACAACTGCAACCCAAAGAAACCATGGAAAAAGTGGCACCTTGCATAATTTTTAAAAAATGACTCAGAAGCCAAGGTTTGGGGTTTCTTTGAGACTGGATTTAAGAGTCTAATGCTGTAGGTTGTTCCAAAGTCTTGGCAGCTGAAGCGATACAACAGTGTTCCTGAAACTGGAAGGGTGGGTTCACTAACAAACAAAGTTGATTTCACATAAATAACCAATGCTTTGCAGCAGCATCCCAAAGCTGATCATCTGTTGCAGGAGAGGATCACTGCCCTGATAGTTCTCCTTCTGGGCGACACAAATGTAAACTATGATGAGCTATTATTACTGTAACCATCCTGGTCCCCACTACACACTTGTCATCCGCACCTTTCTTCAGTTTCAAGGCATTTTCCAGATACTCATCCTCCGTGATAGTCTTGCCATTCAGCTGTAGCTGCAATGTGAAATCTCTCAAAGCCCAGACAAAACTTGGGAAGAAGCGAACAAACTCGGCAGAATCTTCTAGACCCTGGGGGACGTTTTCCCCGGATGAGGACTTTGCCTTGATGTGCTTGGTCAGCTCCGTCACATAGCTGTTGGCCTGGTTTAGGAATCAGAGATACTAGTGGCGCCTCAAAACTACCTCTCGGCTCCCACCAGATGAATAGGAGGACCCAGCTGCTGTACTTTTCATACTTGTGCATCTTGGAGAGGCATCTTTTTCCTTACTAGGGTGAGAAAAGCTGCATCCACTGAAATTCCCTCTTCTCCACACCTCTTTCAGAAGAAGGAACCCAGTCCTCCTTTGTATACTGTTACCCTAATGATCTGATTTTTTCCTTAAGCAGCTTCAAAACAGCTGCAAAGTTCTTGAGAACATAACTACAAGCTGCTCTTTCAGTTTGCCTCTTTCCTAGCTCTTTAAAGATCCGGTCGCTTCCAAAGTCTATTAGCCCCTTCCTCTCGCACACCATCAGGACCGAGCAGCTTCCTTCACTAGAGTAGTCACATCACAGCCTGAACTGAAATTCTGTTCCTTTAAGACTCGGAGATAGCAAGAATGATCTTGTTTGAATTTCTAGGAAAAAACAAAATCCTAGGTCCAAAACTCTCCCTAAGCTGCAAAAAAACTCAGATTAGTTAAATTAGCCTCACTCCCGGCCCAAACTGAGTAGGCAGATGTGCAAAAGACGTGGGTTCTTTTGGATTTTCAGCCATGTTAAATTGTTAGAAATTGAAGAATAAAGAAATATATCGTCCAAAACTTGCCTGAAGAGATTCCTTTTCTACTCGATCCCCAGTGATATGGGTGCCGCTTTCAAGGATTATCCATGTACATCTACCAGCAAGTTGCTGAGTGTTCTTCTTTTTAGCTTTTGACAATGTCCCAAGGCGGGAGGAAATGTAAAGCAGAGGATTAAAGAATTATTTGTGCCTGTCTGTTCTGGATAATCCTTGAAAGCGGCACCCATATCACTGGGGATCGAGTAGAAAAGGAATTTCTTCAGGCAAGTTTTGGACGATATATTTTTTTATTCTTCAATTTCTAACAATTTAACATGGCTGAGAATCCCATAGAACCCACGTCTGTACAGATGTGCAAAAGCCTTGAGCTCCATTGGATTGCATGCAGGTGCATCAGACTTTTGTTCCTAGCAAAAATTCAAATGAAAATTCCAAGCCATGAATAGTTCAAGTCAGAATCAGAATCTGGGCAGCATGTCAGCTAATGTGTGACCTGTACAGGGCGGCCTTCCTCAAACCTGGGAGGCTCCCACTGAAGTAAAAAGGCAAAACTAGAGATTCAGAAGGATACTGAAGTCGCTCCATAGCTTGCTGGTCGATGGTGCCAATGCTGTTATAGATGAGGGTGCTGCTAAGGAGGACGGCCAAAGAAAAGATCCAGGTATCATTCTTGGAGTCACCCTGAGGGGGAAAAAGGAACAAAGAATTCCTGACGTTAGATTCTGCTCTTTCCCCCACAATCTAACTTTCTGACCAATATTTATTTTATTTTTCACGTTTTTATACCATCCTTCCTCCAAGGAACATAGTTCCTCTCCTCCTTTTATCCGCACAACAACCCTGTGAGGTAGGCAAGGCTGAGAGATAGTGACTGGCCCAAGGTCACCCAGGAAGCTTCATTGTTAAGGATATTTGAACTTGGATCTTCCAGGTCTAAGCAGTGGCGTCACTAGGACGCGCGTCACCCCCAGGCGGGGTGGCGCGTGTCACCCTAGTGACGCCCCCGAGTGCACCTCCAATTTAAGTATTGGTGCGGCCGTAGGCTGCACAATGCGATTTGGGCGGGGGTGACTTTTCTTTGGGGGGGGCTACCCAGCTGCCCCTCCACGACCCTTCGCGTCAGCCTCCAGACGCTCCAGCCGGCCTCGGAGCGTCCAACCTCGCCGGCGCTCCAGGGCCTTCTGAAAGAAGGTCCAAAGTGTCAGACCTTTTAGCTGTTTTGCGCATGCGCAGACTCGGAGCGTCCGAGGCAGACGCATGCAAAGGGGTGGCGCGCGGGGGTGCGCGCATCACCCCTTTGCACGCGTCACCCCGAGGCGACCCGCTCCCGTCGCTTGACGGGAGTGACACCAATGGGTCTAAGTTCAATTCCAGAACCACAGAGTTCCTTTCGAGAGAAAGAACCGAAAACTGGACTTATGAGGTGGAGATGATTTAAAGGTTACACTACCGGCACGGAGTCACCTTCTATGAGCTGCTCCAATGCAGCTGTATATATTGATGATGATGATGATGATGATGATGATGCTTAAATGGCCTAATAACATGGGCAGGAGCTGATCGTGGAAGTCCTGACCTTGAAACAATCACTCCTCAGTAAGCAACACCAAGCAACTAGTGCAACATTTAAAGATGTGTCCATTTCTGTCTTTTTAATAAAAGAAATAAGAGGACAAAACCATTGTGGTACCTCCTGGGTGACGTGAGGTTTTCTCCTAACATGTGACCTAATCACCCTGTCTTCCAAAACGGAATTCAGACACAACCCCTTGCCGAATCAACAAGTCACAGAGTACATGTAGCCTCCCACACCCCCACAAAATACCAAGTCACCTTTTCCACATCGCCCAGTCCTTCTGTATCCAGCAACACAAGGGTTTGGTCAGGCTTGCTTGGATAGGGAACACACCACATCCAGATTCCTTTGGTATTTGCTTGCACCGTAGAACCCAGAGGGAAACCTATGGAGACAATCACATCCTAAAAGTTTGCAAATGGATAAGTCAGAAAAGCGGGAGCATTTGGCAACGGTACTCCCTGGAGGGTTCTTGTCTCTTTAACAGCTTGCTAACAGCAGACTTTCAAAGGGTGCAGTTGTTTGTTCCCAGCATGGAACTGGTGTACTGGGGAATAAGATGCACCTGTTGAAATTATTAGCCACGCAGCTGGCAAAGGTACAAGTGCTCTAAATTGTCCTACATTTACCACAGACTTCAAAAGTATTGGAGGATATTATTACAACCTGAATAAAATCATCCCCCCCCAAGCGATAAATTAACCAAAACTTTAGTTGCTTAATCCCATGTTTAAATTTCTGCCCAGGTGTACACATTTAGCTTCTGTTGCGTATATACACCCCTGGGCAGAAATGCCTTAAAGCTTGCAGCCCTAGAATGATGTAAGATTAGAAATGTGCTGTGGCTCTGAATCCCGGGTTCAAATCATTGCCCGTGAACAAATTCATTGGTATTGGCTGTGTCACAATGGCTCCTCTGCACAGCAGTTTCAACATCAAGACCGCAGGACGCATGTCCAAAATGCAAGGTGCATGCACAGATCTGCCTATGCTGTCTTCAGAGCAGAAAACGCTGAGTTTCAGGGTTCAGTTTCCTCTTTCCCTCTCTGTGCTTTGCTTTTACTCCTTTCATCTTGGCCCACGTGAGCCAATGTCTTTCACTCACCTGTGTTTTTGCCCGCTAGCTTGTTCATGAGGTAGGACTTGCCCGTACGGTAGAGTCCCACAACAGCCACCACCACGACAGGCTGACCAATTTTAGAGAGCAGCTGCAGGGCGTCTTGACAGACGGCAAGCTTTCCTTCCCTGTTCTCGATCAGGCACATGGGAGCCGGCATGTGGAGTTGGGGGGCCATTGCTCCTGCCTGGAAGATATGCAATGCAAGGGGGGGGGGGGAAGAGCAGAAGAGTCACTAAGGGGATACAGATCAGACTCTTTCCAGATTCACAGGCACCATACAGTCCATCACACAACTACAACCTACAAAGAGGCTGCGACAATCCCCGGGTTGATTCCCAAGACTCCGAACAGCAGCTTTTATTTATTTAAAAGATTTATATCCTGCTTTTCCCATCCCCTCAAAAAAAAAAAAAACATCGAAGCCACTCAAAACAATCAAAACAAATCAGAACAGCAGTCAATAAAAACAACTCAAGGAGAGTGACTTAAAAAAAAACATGTAAGATAAAGGAATGGTAGAAAATGGCCAGTGCTGTCAAAAAGACTGGGAGCTGCATGATATCCAACAGAAACAAAACTTCATTCTTTCAACTAGCTTCTCATGTGTCTGTGGTAGCAAGGCCGGCCCATCCATGAGGCCAACTGAAGCAGTCGCCTCAGGCAGCAGATTGGTGCAGGGGTGCCCCTTCTGTGCCCACCGCCTTGCCTCCCCTGTGCCTCCTCCTCCTTTCTGGATTGGAAAAAGGGGACAGAGAGGAAGAGGAAATGTGGAGGGGAGTGCCCAGCTAGAATATAGGAGAGTGAGGGAAGCACAGGCTGGCACAACATCTGGTAAGGGGGGCAACATTCACATCATGCCACTTCCTCAGGCATCAGGAGATTTTGGGCGCTGGCCTGCACGGTAGCACTAAACCAAACCTGCAGGCAAGGATGGTGAAGGGATACTGGCACATATTTATTTAAAATTACTACACCCCAGGTCCCCATCTTTCCTCATTCAGCTGGAGACGTTCGAGCCAAGGTGACTTACAGGGGCAATGAAGGCTGCGGGTTGCAACTCATCCCCCCAAATAAAAAGGAAGTCATGGTGGCCTATGAAACAGCTGCTAATTCAATTGCTCCTCCTCCAACGACTTTCTGCCGTTGAGCGGAGCACCGACCCCGATCTTAGGCACGTTTCCCCAGAGGTAAGTTCGTCCCACTGTGTCGCACGGTGCCTACTCCCAAGTCAGCGGTGGCTTCCTTTTCGACGATTGCCCCCCCCCCCCCGGACAGCACCTAAAGCCGAGACTCAGATCTGCTGGAGAGGGACCCGCTTCTTCCTTACCTGCCCTGCGGTAGGAAGACGCTCTCCAAAATCCCGCTTCCTTCCTGCGCTCGGCTTCCCAGCACCGACTGCCCGCTTTCTCCGCCGTCTCCCAGCACCTTGTTCGCCCAGAAGAAACTGAAAGCAAAAGTCGGCGGGGCAGCGCTGTGAACTAAACATATCCGCCCTGTTTTCCGGGAATCCGACACGTTTCCCAGAAGCCGGAGAAGGAGCGCAACGCGGCGAGATTTGATGGACTCTGGAGTCCCCTTGTGATGTTGAATCTAAGCAGTGGGGGGGCAGGAGGTAGGGTAGGGAACGGGCAGAGTGGGGATTTTGCGGGATTATGAGACTTCTGAAAGAACGAGGAGAACTGGAGAAGGAAGGGAGCCTTTCACGTGAAGAAAAGGCTCCCCTACCAAAACACACCAGGCAGGCACTGACGCGTTAGTTGAAGGACACAGAAGGACCTAAGCGCAGGGCTTGACCGTGACGCGTAGCCTGTTCCCTGCCCCGAGGTGCGCGCACACACAGCTGGCTCTCCAGACCTTTGGAATCCCCCTCGGGCTTTCTGCTTATAAGAAACCCCGGGATGAGCTCTTTGACGCACACAGGGCGGTCTAAATCCTGGCCTGGAGTCAGGAATGGCTTCATTTTACAGGCTTAACAGCTCCCATCCAAAACGCGACCAAGATGGGCTGGCTGGACAGAGAGGGAGGAGGGGCTCTTGGTGGACCTCCACCACTTCCTAACTTCTCCAAGTCACCAAGGGAAACAGATTGCCCTGACCAAACCTAGTTTACACAGGAGAAACTGTGGCAATGATAATGTCATGTGATTCAAGAGGTTTTCTCAAGGTCTTTATGTTCCTCGACCTCTACTTATGGTACGTACTGGTGGTATCTATGGTATGTACTGTTAACTTCTCTGGAGGCATCCCTCCAGGTCAGCTGGGGATTTAAATCTCCTCTCCAAAGCCTCCCACCCTGCCCTCCCCTGCTAGTTACACCAGTGGTGGAAAGTCTCATTAAGGATAAAATCTTAAAATACATAGAAGAACAAGCTCTGCTGAGGGAGAGTCAGCATGGCTTCTGCAAGGGGAAGTCTTGCCTCACAAACCTTTTAGAATTTTTTGAAAAGGTCAACAGGCATGTGGATGCGATCGAACCCGTGGATATTATATATCTGGATTTTCAGAAGGCGTTTGACAAAGTCCCTCATGAAAGGCTCCTGAGAAAACTCCACAGGCAGGGAATAAGAGGGCAGGTCCTCTTGTGGATTAGGCACTGGTTGAAGACCAGGAAACAGCGAGTAGGAGTCAATGGGCAATTTTCACAATGGCGAGAGGTGAAAAGCGGTGTGCCCCAAGGATCGGTCTTGGGACCGGTGCTTTTCAACTTATTCATAAATGACCTGGAGTCGGGGATAGGCAGTGAGGTGGCCAAGTTTGCAGATGACACTAAACTTTTCTGGGTGGTGAAGACCAGCAGGGATTGTGAAGAACTCCAGAAGGATCTCTCCAAACTGGGAGAATGGGCAGCAAAATGGCAGATGCACTTCAATGTAAGTGCAAAGTGATGCACATTGGGGCAAGAAACCAACATTTCACATATACGCTAATGGGTTCTGAGTTGTCTGTAACGGATCAAGAGAGAGATCTTGGGGTGCTGGTGGACCAGTCGATGAAAGTGTCGACCCAGTGTGCGGCGGCTGTGAAGAAGGCCAATTCCATGCTCGGGATCATTAAAAAAGGGATTGAGAATAAAACGGCCAATATCAATATGCCTTTGTACAAATTGATGGTAAGGCCACATCTGGAGTATTGTGTCCAGTTCTGGTCACCACACCTCAAAAAGGATATAGTTGAATTGGAAAAGGTGCAGAAAAGAGCGACAAGATTGATTCGTGGGCTGGAGCACCTCCCTTATGAGGAAAGGCTACAGCGTCTGGGGCTTTTCAGTCTAGAAAAAAGGCGCCTGAGGGGGGACATGATTGAGACGTATAAAATTATGCATGGGATGGAGAGAGTGGATAGAGGGAAATTCTTCTCCCTCTCACACAACACCAGAACCAGGGGACATGCACTAAAATTGAGTGGAGGGAGAGTTAGAACAGACAAAAGAAGATATGTCTTTACCCAGCGTGTAATTCATCTGTGGAACTCCTTGCCACTGGATGTGGTGATGGCACCTGGCCTAGATGCCTTTAAAAGGGGTTTGGACAGATTCATGGAGGAAAAGACTATCACAGGTTACAAGCCATAAGCAACCTCCTGGTTTTAGAAGTGGGTTTTCTCTGTGCCAGGTGCAAGGGAGTGACAACGGGAAACAGGTTATCTTGTTGGCTGTGTGCTCCCTGAGGCCTCTGGTGGGGCCACTGTGTGATACAGGAAGCTGGACTAGATGGGCTTTTGGCCTGATCCAGCAGGGCTCTTCTTATGTTCTTAGTGGTGTAAGTTGGATAGGAATGTGCTGAAAGAGAGGTGGAGTTGAACTAGAACTGAATCCAGTCTCCTTTTAGGGTTGTTTCCTCTTACCTAGCAGAACTTACTGTTGCCAATTGCTCTTACCCACCTTGAGCCCTTCAGATAGGGCACTACATGCATGAAGTTAAGGATCATATGTGTTGCGACACCTATGAAGCCTCCCATTATTCTGTCTGACCAAATGTCGATGGTTAATGCCACAGCATCTGCCTTTTGTAGAAGTCTTGGCACTTTAACTTTTTCATACTGTCTCTCTGTTTCTGTTCTGACTGCTCTAGTCATCACTCGAGAACTAGGGTCTAACACTGCGCAGAAATGAGAACACACTTAGCCGTATCAATTGTAAAACAATTTATTAAATAAAGCTTTGGTCTTATTCAAACTGATCCAGATTGCATTTCAGGAACACAATTTTCTCGACCAAATTGGACTCAGGGGGTCTCATCACGATCCTGCCCTCACTGAAGACCCGCTTCACTGGTGCTGAGCTGGCTGGAACCAGAAACACACTCAGAGCAGCCACACTGAGTAATCGGAGCTCTTTGCAATGCGTTTCCCAAAACCCTAACACTTTAATTGGGCCACACTCAGTACTTAGACTTTCGACGAGCTTACTGTAAAAATGCATCTCAGCATCAAAATCAGCTTGGTCAGAATCAGAGTTATTCCCTGCCTTGGGTTTAAAATAAGCAAAGAGAGAAGAAACACAGGCTTGCTTTCTGGGAGTGACTTCAGCACTCGAAGACTGAGACAGCAACCTTGGTTGATTCTGATTAAGGGTGGTGCAAAACCCCCGAAGTTCAGATAACACCTGCTGTTTGAGTGCAGCGGTTTCATCTTCATTGCCGCTAATTTTCTGTAGCCACCAAAAGTAAAAGTTTGGGTCCAACACAGCGGCGATAAAGTACAAGTAGTCATGGAAACCCAACGGTTTCTCCGCCTGGCCCTGTGGCATCAGCAGCAAACCAGCAATCACCAAAATGCCAGCAAACCCGGTTTCAAGGCTCTCCTTCAAAGCTGCCACCATATTTCCGAGATGTACAGGCTGCATATTTCGCAAATGGTGATGCAGTCCAACCACCGATGGCACCACAGCTGAAATTGTCACCTCCCTGTCAGCTTGATGCACTGCACTTGTGGCTTCTAAAAATGGCTGCAGAATTTGGCTCAATTCCTTAAGCTGGGAATACTCCCTTACGGAAGGTTTCAAATTGGTCCGGTTCACTTCATCCAGCACATTCTTCAGCTGAGCATCATCAAGCTCGAGGAATGCATTGATGCGGTGCAGGGTACTGTTCCATCTATTGTTGGAAAGATGGGGAAAAGAGACATTTGGCCCAAAGCTTCTTTCGAAGGCGTCTTTGAATACAGTGTTTGTGTGAAGAAAACTACAGATTTCTGAAACTTTGGCTAAGGCGGTGTTGATTTTTGCTTCTTTTAAGCCGGCATTCACAGATAATTGCAGGGTGTGCACAAAGCAAGCAAGCCTCTTCACAGGCTGCTGGGTTTGGTCTGCAGAATTGGCTTGCTGCACAAGCGAAACGACCACATCCTCCCAGTATTCTGAGTTCTCCACACTAGTGCTTCCCTCCAAGTCACAACTGGTTTCTTCTGCCGACTCATGCTGGTTTGCAGACAACTCATCTGCAGGAGGAAATTCTGCGGTAAACGCCTGGATCAGGGTTGCTGCGTTGTCCGTCGCAACGTATCGAATTTTATCTTTCACCTTGAAAGATGCACAGATGCTTTCGAACACGTCAAATATGTTCTCGTCAGTGTGTCGACCTAGAAATCTCTGACATGCTAACAATCGGGTTCTCAGTTTGAACTTGAGGATCATATGTGCTGTGACACCTATGAAGCCTCGCATTTTTCTGTCTGACCAAATGTCAATGGTTAATGCCATATTGTCCGCCTTTTGTAGAAGTCCTGTCACTTCTTCTTTAACTTTTTCATACTGTCTCTCTATTTCCGTTGCAACTACTGTTCTGGTCATGATTTGAGAACTAGGGTCTAACACTGCACAGAACCGGCGAAACTGCGGTCTCTCTACCAGTGACAGTGGCAGAGAGCATCCGATAATTAAATCATTGACAATCGACTTGACTATTCTCCTTTGTTTTGAGTGGTTCAGACCGTAAACGCTGGAGGTGCTACTACTGTTATCCACAGTGGATGCAGCAGCAACTACACACCCGACATCGGAAAGTTTGGTCTCGCGGGAAGCATCATCATCATCACTACTACTGCACTCGTTTTGAATTTGATCCCGTTTAAATTCTTCATGCTTTCCAGTATGTGTTTTTATATCCCTCAAAAGGTTAGAGGTGGTTGACATGCCATCCGTGATTAGGTTGCCGCAAACGTGGCATTTCGGGGTGCACAACTTCTCCATTTTCTTCTTCACATCTGCGAAGGCAAAGGCGATAACAGTTTTCTTTTGAGCACTAGTGAGATCTAATTGTCTCAACACACGTTTGGCTTGAAAAAAATCACACAGTGTTCTGGAGTGGAGTCTGCCCTGATCAATGCTGCCTGCCTGATAAATAGGCTGAAGGCTGACTGGTCTTGGTCCTGTCCTGAAATTCCTGCTTGATAATAATATACTAATAATATAATTATTAGTGGTAATAATAATCACACACACACACACACACACACACACACACACACACACACACACCAAACTAGAAAGAACTTGAAGCAGCCTCTCACTCAGCCTGAGCCTGCTTGCCTCTTAAGCCAGCGTGTAATTCATCTGTGGAACTCCTTGCCACAGGATGTGGTGATGGCACCTGGCCTAGATGCCTTTAAAAGGAGTTTGGACAGATTCATGGAGGAAAAGACCATCACAGGTTACAAGCCATAAGCAACCTCCTGGTTTTTTTTTTTTTTTTTTAGAAGTGGGTTTTCTCTGTGCCAGGTGCAAGGGAGCGACAGCAGGAAACAGGTATCTTGTTGTCTTGTGTGCTCCCTGAGGCATCTGGTGGGGCCACTGTGAGACACAGGAAGCTGGACTAGAGGGGCCTTTGGCCTGATCCAGCAGGGCTCTTCTGATGTTCTTATGTTATGTTCTTATAAGCTAAAGAACTTGCTGACTGCGTGGAGAATAGTACTCTACCCACCCCGTGCCCTGACCGCCTGACCAAAGCACTGCTAGTACTGGAAAGATGAACAAATCAGCCTTCTCTGTAGCCCTTAACGACCCCATCCGACGAGAGAGAAGTGCAGGAAAATGCTGAAGTCTTTCTCCCTATATATTTTTGCCTGCCCCGCCCCTTGTCCTCCTTCCTAAAATGGTGAACGCTGAAGCAACAAGCCTTGCCTTCTTCCCTAATTCGCCCCCTCGCCCTCCACCCCCTGGGAAATCTCTCCCACTCTCCGCCTCTACTGTGTTTGTGCCTGCCTTGTCTTCTTTCAGCGTCGCAGATGCCTTCTTCCGGGATTACGGCAACAAGTAAGGTAATTTAATAGGGACTTGAGATGCGACTCGTCCAAAAATGGCTCGAGTCCAAGACACGTCGGGCGAGTTGTCGACAATCCACGAGTCAAGTCCAAGTCGGGTCACCACTGCGTCTTAAGTTGGACTCATGTGAGCGAGCCGCCCGACTAGAGACCACCTCTGTGCCCATTCGCACACTTCCTCACCAGGCCCTTACCTTCTGTTTCTCTCTGTTTCTCCGCAAGAGCTTCATCGTTTTGCAGTATGGCTTTGCCCGCAGTGTCCTTGCACTTAAGGTACTCTTCAAGGACTTCCTCTGCCTGAGAAGAGAAGTATCAGCGAGCAGCAGGATTTAGGTTGGTTACAAAGGGCAGTAGGTCAATGCTGGCTGACCAAAATGCCTTTCCCATGCTAAGAGAAGGCTATTTGACAGTCCAAGAGGTTAACAGGATATGGCATCTATTCCTCTAGTGGACAAGAGACATACAACATATAGAGAGCACCTATTCCTCTCCATTGTAAAGTTTGGGCAGGGGGGAAGCTGTAACAAAAGCTGACTGTGCATGGTGCCAGTGGACTGAACCTCATCACACCCCTCCCCTTCAATCCATGGAGCACTTTTGCCTGTTTTTTAAAAAAGTAACCCTTTAAAAATGAACTAGGTGAGGATGAGAGTGAGATAAATACACGAATGTTCATGCAGTGCCTTGAAAAATAAAGAAGGCAGTTAGGGCCACCTGGAGCGTGGAGAGAAGAGCCAGGGTGCTGGCAGAACATCACACAAACGCTCTTTTAGAAACTTGATTCGGTTGCTCCGGTCCTTCCCTACCATGACTCCTTTCCCAGGTTCCTTGCGATATCTCTCCACCACAGCCTGCTGATCACTCAAGAAATTCTGGTAGCTACCAGGCTGAGTGTAGTATTTGCCATTGTTGATTCCCTCCTCCAACTCCCGAGACAGCCGCGTCAACAACTCCAAGCAGCACTTCCTCGATTCCAGCTTGTTCATATCGCAGTACTCCTCCCTCTTGTTGCACAGGGTTTTCTGTGAAAATAAGGTGGTGACACAACGAAGTGGTATGTTAACACTAGAGAACGTACCAAATGTGTTAGGATTGTTGGTGGGGTTCAAATAGGCCCCAGTTGCCTACCATATGTTGCACGTGCTCTCAGAACAGAAAGTTACAACTGAGACTTGGGAGGTGAGGCAGGATCAATGCCAAGCGATGTAGAAAAAGGAGACAGAAGGGGAAGGATGCACAGCAAACTGCTAGGGAACAGGGATACGGAGGCTGCAAATGCTGGCACCTCAAGAGATAACCTACCATGAGTTCAACCTGGAACTGACGAGTGTCGTCCTTGAAGGAGCGAGCCATGAACACCCCAACGGCTTCCTTCTCGCACACAGAATGTATCTCCAGCAGGTCCTGGAGTGTCGCTGTGGGCAGCTTCAGCTTCTGCTGCATCAGGTTCACATATCGCCCAGCAGCTTCATGGACAGCTGCCGAGTTCTCAATCTCAGCCAGACCTGACACTACATTCTCGATGCAAGGCACTTCCCCACTGCTGATGGTGTCCACGTAGGTCAACACCAGGTTTGCCAGCACTGCAAAGAGAAGAGCAATATGGTGGAAATACTTATGCAGCCAGGAGCCCATTCAGGCAACAACTGCCTGTGCTTACAACTGCACATGGCAGCAAACAATCAGGACTGTTGGGCCTCCCCAAAAGAAGGAAGTTGGTCTTGAAGTTTGGGGAGCAGGCATCGTTTCCTTGCTCCACCAGTTTTCACCTATTGGGATCATGAACCACCCTGGGTTGTGACCTGACTTCAGTAGAAACATGGTCATTATCTGGAGAAAGAGATGGAAGAGAGAAAACAGAAAAGTAGAGAAGAGCAAGAAGGAGAGAGAGAATATACAATAAAGAAATGGTAAATGTCTGTTAAAAGTGGGTTTGATGTTGCAGTTAGGTTAAAAGTGACCATTGTACCTAGAAAGGTTGAAAGACACTCCCCAAGGTCTTATGCAGCCATGACAGTTGGAGGAAACAACTGGGTTACAAGGACTCACAGCGGCCAGTGACAACATGTCCGCCCGGAATAGTCTTTTTCTTAGAATTCTTATAGATGTAGTGGCAGAATGTGCTCGCTTGCTCCACAAAGTCAGGATCAAGCTCTCTCTCCTCCATCTCTTCCAGCCGATGCAGGTTCTCCTTACTTGTAGGGCGGTCAAAGGCGAAGCATTTTCTGGTGGGGAAGAACAGCCGGATGCATTCACGAGGCAGGTTGGACATCTGGATATCATTGGAGTCACCTAGAAGAAAGAAGATGGAGAACGAGCATCAATGGCAGCTTCCCTTCCGTAGCTAACACGAGTCTGGGAGGCAGAGTCTCGTCAAGACCCTGGCACAGAAGAGAAGACTAGATACCCCCTCCTCACGCGCCATGGTCCCAATCCTGATCTGTCCCTCCCAGCCCCTTTCTGAATAGGAGAACAAGCAAAGATGCAGGGCCAGACCACATGCTTAATACAACATGCAGTTTGGCCCTTAGGGAGTCCTTGATCCTCCTAACAGACAGTTCCTTCTTTCCCTCTCTCTACAAGCGTTTCTTTCACTTGCAGCCGTTTAAAGCTCTGTCACTGATCTCCTAAGCAAAGTAGCTGAAAGTAAACGTGCCTTTTTCTTGTTTGCGTGCATTCTTTAATAAACTAACTTCTTTTGAAAAGCTCCGTCTCGTGGTTACTGGTAGCCTAATTCTGAGGCACTTTGAGGTTGTTTGTACCGCTCACCCAGGTCAACGCTTCCAAAACTGTCAGACACTGCAGAAATTTGACGTTTGAATAAGCAGTGTTGACAACACTGCCCCACAGATAACCAATGCTTTGCAGCAGCATCCCAAAGCTAATCATCTGTTGCAGGAGGGGATAACTGCCCTGATAGTTCTCCTTCTGGGCGACACAAATGTAAACTATGATGAACTATTATTATTACTGTAACCATCCTGGTCCCCACTACACACTTGTCATCCGTACCTTCCTTCAATTTCAAGGCATTTTCCAGATACTCATCTGCCGTGATAGGCTTGTTATTCAGCTGTAGCTGCAATGTGAAATCTCTCAAAGCCCAGACAAAACTTGGGAAGAAGCAAACAGAATCTTTCGGACCCTGGGGGTCCTCCCCAGACGAGGACTTTGCCTTGATGCGCTTGGTCAGCTCCATCACTAAACTGTTGGCCTGGTTTAGGAATCAGAGATACTAGCGGTGCCTCAAAAATACCCTTTGGCTCCCACCAGATGAATAGGAGGACCCAGCTGCTGTACTTTTCATACTGGTGCATATTGGAGAGGCATCTTGTCCCTTACTAGGGTGAGAAAAGCTGCATCCACTGAAATTCCCTCTTCTCCACAACTCTTTAAGATAAAGGAGTTCAGTCCTCCTTTGTATACAGTTACTCTAATGACCCAGTTTTTTTCCGCAGCTTCAAAACAGCTAGGTTTACCAGATCTCCAACTGGGACAGAGTGCTAGACCTTTAGGAAAAGGAATGTGGGCAGGTGTAGCTTGTTAAACCTTACAGCACAATCCTAGGCGTGTCTACTCAGAAGCAAGCCCCATTGTGTTCAATGGGGCTTGCTTCTGAGTAGACATGCCTAGCATTGTGCTCTAGGACTTAACAAGCTACACCTGCCCATATTCCTTCTCCTAAAGGTCAAGCACTCTGTCCCGGTTGGAGATCTGGTAAGCCTAAAAACAGCTGCAAAGTTCTTGAGAACATAACTACAAGCTGCTCTTTCAGTTTGCCTCTTTCCTAGCTCTTTAAGGATCCGGTCGCTTCCAAAGTCTATTAGCCCCTTCCTCTTGCACACCATCAGGACCGAGCAGCTTCCTTCACTAGAGTAGTCACATCACAGCCTGAACTGAAATTCTGTTCCTTTAAGACTCTGAGATAGCAAGAATTATCTTGTTTGAATTTCTAGGAAAAAACAAAAACAAAATCCTAGGTCCAAAACAAATCCATCCTAGAGCCAGGATGGTGAAGTGGTTTGGGAGTCGGACTTAGACCTGGAAGATCCAGGTTCAAATCCCCGCTCAGCCATGAAGCTTCCTGGGTGACCTTGGGCCAGTCACTATCTCTCAGCCCCACCTACCTCACAGGGTTGTTGTGAGGACAAAAAAAAGGAGGGGAGGAAATATGTACACCACTCTGAGCTCCTTAGAGGAAGGGCGGTATAAAAATGTGAAAAAAAATTAAAAAAAACTCTCCCTAAGCTGCAGAAAAACTCAGATTAGTTAAATTAGCCTTACTCCCGGCCCAAACTGAGTAGGCAGATGTGCAAAAGCCTTGAGCTCCATTGGATTGCATGCAGGTGCATCAGACTTTTGTTCCTAGCAAAAATTCAAATGAAAATTCCAAGCCATGAATAGTTCAAGTCAGAATCAGAATCTGGGCAGCATGTCAGCTAATGTGTGACCTGTACAGGGCGGCCTTCCTCAAACCTGGGAGGCTCCCACTAAAGTAAAAAGGCAAAACTAGAGATTCAGAAGGATACTGAAGTCGCTCCATAGCTTGCTGGTCGATGGTGCCAATGCTGTTATAGATGAGGGTGCTGCTAAGGAGGACGGCCAAAGCAAAGATCCAAGTGTCATTCTTGGCATCTCCCTGAGAGAAAAGGAACAAAGAATTCCTGACATTAGATTCTGCTCTTTCCCCCATTATCTGCCACCAATATTTATTTTATTTTTCAGGTTTTTATACCGCCCTTCCTCCAAGGATCTCAGGGTGATGTACATAGTTCCTTCCCTCCTTTTGTACATAGTTCCTTCCCTCCTTTTGTCCTCACAACAACCCTGTGAGGTAGGTTAGGCTGAGAGATCGTGACTAGCTCAAAGTTACCCAGGAAGCTTCATGGCTGAGTGAGGTTGCCCATTACTGCAGAAGTCACAAGGCTAGCAAGCTAAACAGAACGTAAAAGGCCAGACAAGATTCTAATTTGAGACCCTCCTGCTCGGAATTTACCAAGAGCTATGCAAGTTCCATCAGTGCTGAAAACCACTAGTGCAGTGTTTCCCAAACTTTTTTGACCCGCGGCTCCCTTGACCATTGGCGACCCTTGGCCATGACTCCCCGTTACATTATGCGGATGCCTGCCAATTGGCATTGCACTGTATTGCGAAAGGATTCCGTGGCATTCCGCGGCTCCCCTGGATGGTATCCGCAGCTCCCCTGGCTGGTATCCGCGGCTCCCCTGGGAGCCATGCCTCCCAGTTTGGGAACCACTGCACTAGTGGGTGGGTGGTCCCAGAAGCAACATCTGGTATAAGGGAACCACATCCAAGGCCTTCCTGTTGCTTCTGCAGAGGCTACGACTCTTCTAGATCAGGGGCTCTCAACCTTTGGAGGTCCGGGTACCCCCTATCACGGTCCAATTTTCTGAAGTACCCCCTGCTAATTAATTGTTAATTAATTGGATTAATCAATCAATTAATTAGCTAATTAATCGTTAAATAAAAAGTACTAAAACAATTTTAAATGTGAAAAAATGTCTTACTTAACTCTGTGTGTGTGTGTGTTTGTGAGTGAGTGAGTGAGTGAGTGAGACAGACAGACAGACAGACAGACAGGGATTGCATTTAAGTTCTAATTAACAAGTAATTAACTACTGATTGATGCTGGTAAGGGGCAGGACTCTGGCGTACCCCCTGCCATTGGTCCGCGTACCCCTAGGGGTACTCGTACCACAGGTTGAGAACCCCTATTCTAGATCATCCACTGTATGTGTATCAACCTCCTATTCTTTCATCAGACCTTGATGGTTGTGAGCTTTTATTTTACTTTACTTATGAAGTTTTGGACCCTACCTTTCCATCAGTATACTCGGACTAACAAAAACGAAGGCTAATTATGCCCAATGGTCGCAGGAGAGATGGCAACCAAGTGCAGGGTTTGTGTGCTGCCCCTGCATGGATGGCAAACAGACAGTGTGAGGATCTGCTTGGAAGGACTGGTTCATCTGCACAAAGATGCCAAGACTCTCCCCTTTTATCAGCTTCTGCACACAATCTCCCCCTGCCCCATTTCCCCCATTCAAAGAATTTGCAAAATTCTAATAGGAAGATCTCACAGAAAAACATTTATCAGTGGCCATAGGCAGTCAGCTATCAGCCGTGGATGTAGATACATGAATAGGTACATTGCATGTTGCATCTACCCTGACTGTTCCTGGAAGGACAGGTACTGAGGCTGAAGCTCAAATATTTTGGCCACCTAATGATTGAAGGCAAAAGGAGAAGGGGAAGGCAAAGGATGAGATGGCTAGACAGCATCACCGATGCAACGAACATGAAAATGAGCGAACTCAGGAAGATAGTGGAGGACAGGAAGGCCTGGCGGGATGTGGTTCATGGGATCATGAAGGGTTGGACACGACTTAACGACTGAACAACAACATGTTCTTTCTAGCAGGACACTTGGTGCCCAGAACAACTACACGACAAGCAGGAATTCAACAGGTGCAGCAACTCACCTTCCCACACCCCCACAAAATTCAAAGTCACCCTTACCACATCGCCCAGTCCCTCTGTATCCAGCAGCACAAGGGTTTGGTCAGGCCTGCCTGGAAAGGGAACACACCACATCCAGATTCCCTTGGTATTTGCTTGCACCGTAGAACCCAGAGGGAAACCTATGGAGACAATCACATCCTAAAAGTTTGCAAATGGATAAGTCAGAAAAGCGGGAGCATTTGGCAACGGTACTCCCTGGAGGGTTCTTGTCTCTTTAACAGCTTGCTAACAGCAGACATTCAAGGGGTGCAGTTGTTTGTTCCCAGCATGGAACTGGTGTACTGGGGAATCAGATGCACCTGTTGAAATTATTAGCCATGCAGCTGGCAAAGGCACAAGTGCTCTAAATTGTTCTACATTTACCACACACCTCAAAAGTATTGGAGGAAATTGTTGTTGTTGTTGTTGTTCAGTCGTTAAGTCATGTCCGACCCTTCGTGATCCCATGAACCATATCCCGCCAGGCCTTCCTATCCTCCACTATCTTCCTGAGTTCGCTCATGTTCATGTTCGTTGCATCGGTGATGCTGTCTAACCATCTCATCCTTTGCCTTCCCCTTCTCCTTTTGCCTTCAATCTTTCCCAGCATCAGAGTCTTCTCCAGAGAGTCCTCTCTTTGCATTAGGTGGCCAAAATATTTGAGTTTCAGCCTCAGTACCTGTCCTTCCAGGGAACAGTCAGGCTTGATTTCATTTAGGATTGACTGATTTGATCTCCTAGCAGTCCAAGGGACTCTCAGGAGTCTTCTCCAGCACCACAGTTTGAAAGCATCTATTCTTCAGCGCTCAGCCTTCCTTATGGTCCAACTCTCGTAACACATTATTACAACCTGAATAAAATCATCCCCCCCCCCAGCGATAAATTAACCAAAACTTTAGTTGCTTAATCCCATGTTTAAATTTCTGCCCAGGTGTACACATTTAGCTTCTGTTGCGTATATACACCCCTGGGCAGAAATGCCTTAAAGCTTGCAGCCCTAGAATGATGTAAGATTAGAAATGTGCTGTGGCTCTGAATCCCGGGTTCAAATCATTGCCCGGGAACAAATTCATTGGTACTGGCTGTGTCACGATGGCTCCTCTGCACAGCACTTTCAACATCAAGACCGCAGGACGCATGTCCAAAATGCAAGGTGCATGCACAGATCTGCCTATGCTGTCTTCAGAGCAGAAAATGCTGAGTTTCAGGGTTCAGTTTCCTCCTTCCCTCTCTGTGCTTTGCTTTTACCCATTGTAAATGTCTTTCACTCACCTGTGTATTTGCCCGCTAGCTTGTTCATGAGGTAGGACTTGCCCAAGCGGTAAAGCCCCACAATGGCCACCACGACAACAGGCTGATCAATTTTAGAGAGGAGCCGAAGGGCATCTTGACAGACGGCAAGTTTTCCTTCCCTGTTCTCGATCAGGCACATGGGAGCCGGCATGTGGAGTTGGGAGGCCATTGCTCCTGCCAGGAAGATCTGAAACCCAAGGAGGGGGGAAGAGCAGCAGAGTCACTAAGGGGATACAGTTCACAGATCAGACTCTTTCCAGATTCACAGGCACCATACAGTCCATCACACAACTGTAAGTCATGAAGAGGCTGCGAGAATCCCCAGGCTATTTTCCTGCGACTCTGAACAGCAGATTTTTTTTTTTTACTTAAACGATTTTTTTTAAAAAAATCAATGCCACTCAACACAATTAACTTTAAAAAGTATAAAATAAATCAAGACAGAACGGTGATCCACAAAAACGATCGGGGGGGGGGGTTGCTTTAAAAATAAACCACAGAATGCTAGAAAATGATCAGCCCTGACACAATGAGTGGCAGCTGCTGAAATTTACCTGGAAAAAAAAAACTTCAGTCCTTCTTCGCCTATAATGTTCCCATGATGTCCACAGTAGGAAACTTGCAGGCTGGTACAAGTTAATTTACCTGCTTTTCTCCAGCAGCTGGAGGCGTTCGAGGAGGCTTACATGGTCAATAAGGCAGAGAAGGCATCGGGCGGCAACTTACCACTAAAGTTAAAAACACACACAAACACACAATCAATGAAACAACTGCTAATTTGCTCTTCAAATGACACTTTCTACCTTAGAAAGGAGGAGCAACCCCCGATCTTTGGCACATTTCCCCAGAAGGAAGGCCCAGTGCTAGGGGGGTGCAGACCACACCCTCGGGGGTGGGTGTGACACCACTAGTGGCCAAAATTGTGAAAACTTTGTATTTATGAATAATACCATCATGTTATGTATCATTTGATGCCTAATCCCATGAAGAATTATCTGTATTCTATCAAACGTTATGGCCAAATAAAGGGAAAACTAAAACTGCCTCATGTACCAAAACAATGGATTTCCTGAACTCAAAACAGACCAATGAGACTGATTGTTCTGAGAGCTGAGTTGGTTACTGATTTGTTCAGTGACGGCGTCACTAGGGCGCGCACCGCCCCAGAGCGGGGGTGCGCGCGCGTTACCCTAATGACCCCCCCACAGCCCCAAAATTTTCCGCGCCGCCGAAGTCTTACCTTTCTTGCTGCCGGCTCCGGCGACATCCTCGCCGGCCGGCTGTCCTGGGCCTTCTGACGAGGCCCAATGCCTCTATACGTGCACTTTTCCGTTTTTTGCGCATGCGCAGATCGTTTCTGAGGGCAAGGTCTGCCCTTTTGCCCTCAGAAACGTTCTGCGCATGCGCAAAAAATGTAATAAATTACGTATCGCCGCATTGGGCCTTCGTCAGAAGGCCCTGGAGTGCCGGCCGGGGAGGACGCTCCGAGGCCTTCTCCGGGCCTCGGAGCCTCCAGAGGGCGACGCGCGCAGCGGAGGTGACGCGCATGGGTGCGCGCGTCACCTTTCAGCGCGTGTCACCCCTGGCGGTCCGGCCCCCCCGCCATGCTCTAGCGATGCAGGCGTGACCTGTACTGTTTTATATTAAAATAAATAAAGTTAATGGGAGTGACACCATGAGTTACCGGACCGGGTGACACCAACCCTAGTGACACCACTGATCAGGAGTAATCTGTAGAAATAATACATAGTCCTGCCTGATGGGCATCTTTCCTAGAACCCAGTTCAGCCCAAACTTGTTTCTCCCTATTCACCTCTCTCTGGGGTCCATCATGGGGGTGATGCGCTGAGCTCCTGCACTGGTGACGCTGCTCGCAAACCCCAGTGACGTCTCTCTGGTAATAAGCCCCACCACTGTGTTGGAAGGAATGGTGCTGCAGGACAGGTCAGCGTGGCTTCCGACGACTGCACTGCTCGGGAAAAGGGACAACCCCCCCCCCCCATCAGCACCTTCCCTAAAGCCTTTGCAGAAGAGAGACCCGCTGCCCCTTACCCGCCCTGAGGTAGGAAGACGCTCTCCCAAACGTTGCACCTCGGCTTCCCACTTCCCAGCAGCACCGACTGCCCGCTTTCTCCGCCGTCTCAAGAGCATCGCATTCCTCCGCACCCAAGTCGAAAGCAAAAGTCGGCGCAGCGAGCAAAACACATCCGCCCAGTTTTCCGGGAATCGGGCACCACGACGGTTCCCTGAACTGCCGGAAAAGGAGCGCAACGCGGCGAGATTTGCTGGACTCTGGAGTCCCCTTGTGATGTTGAATCTAAGCAGGGGGGGGGGGCAGGAGGTAGGGTAGGGAACGGGCAGAGTGGGGATTTTGCGGGATTATGAGACTTCTGAAAGAACGAGGAGAAGGGAGCCTTTCACGTGAAGAAAAGGCTCCCCTACCAAAACACACCAGGCAGGCACTGACGCGTTAGTTGAAGGACACAGAAGGACCTAAGCGCAGGGCTTGACCGTGACGCGTAGCCTGTTCCCTGCCCCGACACACAGCTGATATCTTTGGAATCCCCCTGGCCCTTTCTGCTTATAAGAAACCCCGGGATGAGTTCTTTGACGCACACAGGGCGGTCTAAATCCTGGCCTGGAGTCAGGAATGGCTTCATTTTACAGGCTTAACAGCTCCCATCCAAAACTCCAAGTCACCAAGGGAAACAGATTGCCCTGACCAGACCCAGTTTACACAAGAGAAACTGTGGCAATGACATGTCATGTGATTCAAGAGGTTTTCTCAAGGTCTTCATGTTCCTCGACCTCTTTATGATAGGTACTGGTGGTATCTATGGTATGCACCATTAACTTCTCTGGAGGCATTCCTGCAGGTCATCTGGGGCTTAAATTGTGTCTCTTGGCCCCTAGCAGTAGATACAAGTTGTGTTGAAATGTACAGGAACAGGCCAGGTCTTCCAGGTCAGTTAACAAGCTAAAGTGTCACTTTAAGTCATGCAAAAATCCAAAGAGCATCTCCCTTTTTAATATGCAGTACTGTATAGAAAGTGCTCTTATATGTAACTTTGTGGAAGTCATCACAACAGCCTGACAAGGTGGGTCACATTAATCTCATTTGTGGAACTGAGAGAGGGACTTGCCAGACTACCTAATCAGCATGTAGATCAGGGGTGGGGAACCTATTTGCGGTGGGGGGCCATTTTCCCATAGGGAAAACTTGCTGCGGGCTGGCCGATTCCCCCCCCTGCAAATTTACCCCCCCACACACGAATTTACCTCCCTCCCACACACCGCTCTCCAGACCGCGCGGGCCGGACCGAATGGAATCGGGTCGAGGCTCGCGCGGGCTGGACCGGATTGCTCCTGGGGCCGGATCCAGCCCGCCGGTTCCCCACCCTTGATGTAGATAAACTAAGATTAGATTAAAAAAAGGTAAAGGTGACCCCTGACAATTAAGTCCAGTCGTGTCCAACTCTAGGGTGTGGTGCTCATCCCCATTTCAAAGCCGAAGAGCCAGCGTTGTCCGAAGACGCCTCCGTGGTCATGTGTCCAGCGTGACTCTCCTTGCCACAGCGCGTAGAATGCAGCTGGAACACGGAGCGCTGTTTACCTTCCCGCAAGCGGTACCTATTTATCTACTCGCATTAACATGCTTTGGAACTGCTAGGTTGGCAGGAGCTGGCCAAGCAACGAGAGCTCACCCCGTCGCGGATTCAAACTGCCGACCTTTCAATCTACAGCTCATGGTTCAGCTGTTTATCCATTTTCTGGATATTTTGGCTCAAGAAACAAAGATGAAGAGACAAAATCAGAAAGAAAACAAGCAGGAACACCAATGCTGACAGTATTTTTTATTGATAATTTTTCATGACAAGTCTTTCCCAGTTATTCTCATCAATTCAAACTGCAGTCCTGGGCACTCTTCCTTAGGAAAAAGCCCATCAAACTCAGGAGGGCTTACTTCTGAGTAAACACGCATAGGATTGGTTGCGATGCATGCATAAGGGAGCTTAGGGCAGCCACCGCAATCCGGAGCACCACCTGTGTCCCTGAGTTTGGGGAGACGCTTTCTCTTTCCTCTGTAATAGATATAACTGCATTGATCACCCGTTGAGGTCTTGCCTGGGATGTGGGGGGGTGACTCTTCTGTGAGCACAGCAACACCTACAGGGGCTTACCTTTAGCGCAGAGGTGTAGCTAGCCCAGGTTGGCACCCGGGGTGGGTTGGCACTGTGTCATCCCCGCCGCATGACATTGCAAGCCACGCCCACAGGGTGTGACATCACAAGCCACACCCCCAAATAAGCCCCACCCCAAATAAAACATTTAAAAGCCCCCCACTTTAAAACCCATTTAATATTTAAAAGCCCCCCATTTAAATACTTTTAAAAGCCCCCCCCCCAAGAAAACATTTTAAAAGCCCCTATTTAAATACTGTCTTATGTTTGCAAGGGCAAGGTTTTCTTTTTGCACCATGCTTTCTTCATGCAGGGCGACAGGGGGGTGCAAGCTTCTTCTTATGCACTCTCCCCAGGCCCTGGGGGGCATTTTCGGCTGGGCGCAGGGGCGACATCTTACTTAACTGGCCAGCAGCAGCACTTTGATCCTCCTTTGCATTGCTGCCGGCAGCCATGTTGTGAGGGCTAGACTCTCTAGGACGACTCACCTAGTCTTCCTGGTCTGGACCAGTGAGACTAGGTCAGTCATCCTAGAGAGTCTAGCCCTCACAACATGGCTGCCGGCAGCAATGCAAAGGAGGATCAAAGTGCTGCTGCCGGCCAGTTATGTACTACAAGGATGAGTAGTTAAGTAAGTAAGTTAAGTAAGATGGCCAGTTAAGTAAGATGTCGCCCCCACGCCCAGCCGAAAATGCCCCCAAGGGTCTGGGGGGGGGTGCACACGAAGCAACTGCCGCCCTGGAGGGGCAGCAGCTGCGTGCAAAATGCCTTCGGGAGAAAGGCGGGCTACAAATTCCTGAAATAAATAAAAATAAATAAAATGGAAAAAAAATAACCAAAAAGAAAAAGAGCCCCGGACATTTATGGAAATTTTGCACCCCCCAGGGCTCCTCACCCCCAGCACCTGGGGCCCAGGGGGCCCCCCGCACACACACACACGACGACGCCTCTGAGCTTATGTGCAACAGTGTGGAGACAGAAACTGGGGTGGCTGAATTCCCCCAGCCCAGCATCTTCCTTACATGTGGACTGGACAGGGATGAGCCCACCACAAGGGAATGCAGGAGCTGATTTGCAGTGTCATTACAGCGTAGCAGAATCTGAATGGCAGCCCCAGGGTCCACCTAGTCCCGCCCAGAGACGGGACACGTAGGCAACTGCTGCAGCTTCCTGCCACTGCTCTTCAGAGATATAGCGCCAAGTGGCTTCGAGCTGACATGATGATGCCTTTACGTTGCTACCCCACCCTGTCCCATGCAGATTTTAAATTTTAATCCGTTCCTCCTTCAACGGAAATAGCTGCTTGCACAAGAAGAATAAGCTGCTAACAGACACACAGCACGACTCTGAAATACTGATTTGGCTTAGCCCTGGTACATGGTAGTTCTCCTACCCTGTCCACTGACGTCACGACATTGCAGGAGGGGCGGAGCTCTAAGTTCCACCACGATCCAACCCTACGTTACACAGGTGAACGAAGCGGCCTCGCCCCCTCGCCTTCGGAGCCTTTCAGGGCAGCGAAAGCAACGCGCAGGGAGTCTCCTGTGCGTTGTTTTCACCGCCTTGAATGGTTCTGAAGGCGAGGGGGCGGGGCCACTTCGTTCACCCGTGTAACGGAGGGTCGGATCGCGGCGGAACTTAGAGCTCCGCCTCCCCCGCAGTGATGCCAGTGACCCTGTCCCATCCACCCATCCACAGCTCTGAGGACAGGACAAGAGTCCCTATACATCACCCTAGCCATCAGGGCCTTTCGGAGATGCCATTCTTAAGATATCACACAAACATTGAATAACCCCCTCCTTGGTTTAGTCATCTGATTCATCTGTTGCCGCAGACTCTTAGTTTCATTCTCAAGCCTAGAGACTTCTTTTTGAAATCCTTCTTCGTGGAGGCGCCTCTGCTCCTGGGGAGGGGCGAAAATGAAAAAGAAGGTTAGCTCCCATTCATTTAGTTTACTGTTTTATTGCAAGCATTTGGATCCTCCTTTTCCATTAAAAAAAAAAAAGCAGCTCAGGGCAGCTCACAAGAAAAATTCACAGAAAACATTGACGAACACACACACACACACTCCTGCTTTTGTGTGTGTGTGTGTATCTGACATAGCAAACACCTGCTAAAACAAAAAGATCGCTAGGGCTCTCTGGACCAAATGGATCTACTGTGGTAGGAAGTCCCACAGCCTAACAACCCAATCCTGCGTAAGATCTGCCGCAGCACTCAAAGCTCCGCCGTTGCAGTTCTACGCAGGATTGCGCCTTAAGTGCAGCAACAGGAAAGCCCCGTTCATGGACACCCACCAGTCGAACTTCAGTTGACTGCAAAGCCAACGGGGGTGCGTGTGTGCGCGCAGAGGATCGGGGCCACACGCACAAAGAGAGGTGGAGTTGAACTAGAACTGAATCCAGTCACCTTCTAGGGTTGTTTCCTCTTACCTATCCAAACTGTTGCTAATTAATAATAATTATATTAATTAATAACTAATTGCTGTTATCCACCTTGAGCCCTTCAGATAAGGTCACCGAACGCATTTAAAGATTTTTTAAACAAATAAATACAGTATACGATACAGGAGCACGAGAGGGCTGTTACCTGGAGCTTCTGGTTTATCATCGTCTCGTGCTGAGCCACCAATCGCCTCCGGTCCTCCTCCATCCTGGCCATTAACTGCTGTTCGTGTTCCCGGTAGCTCCGTTCGTGGTCTCTGGCCATCTGCTCAGCCTGTTCCCGCATTTGCCTTTGAAGCTGAGCTTCCCGTTCAGAGGCCTGCGCCCTGGCTCTTTCCTCTAAAACGAGAGAGGAAATAAGCCAATAAGGAAAAGCACCCACCCACGAGTGGCGTTTGTGAGTCCCGGAAGCAGCAACATCCTCTAAATCAGTGGTTCCCAAACTCTTTACCACTGGGACCCACTTTCTAAAATGACACTCTATCGGGACCCACCTAGCTTTACAAGACTTTTAAAAAAGGTGATCTAGGAAGATATATAGTAATTATTCATTGCAAAAAACTCAATCCATTTCTCGTAATGAGGAAGCCCTAATGAATAGCCTCAAGGCTTGAGGGGCTTAGTTATGGGACCCAGCCTTCACCTGCCCCCACTACCTGTCATTGACAGACTTGGAAAAACACACACCAGAAAAAAAGAGGCTCAAACATCTCTCTCCCTATATTTACACAGGCTTGCAAACTGCAGGAGCTCAGCTGTTTGCAGGGCAATTAGCAGCTATCTGGTTTTGAATAGCCTCCGGGCTCGAGGCAATTGGGGACCCACCAGAAACCAGGTCCCGACCCACCAAGTGGGTACCGACCCATAGTTTGAGAAACACTGCTCTAGATAGATCTGCCATCTGTAAGTGTCCCGATCTCCTTGCCCCTCTTCATCAGAAGCAGAACACTGTATTCAGCAGAAAATAAACAGATGCAAATTTGCACGATTTCCATGTGTTGAATTAAGCTGTTCTTGGTGAAGAATTTTGCCAACTAGGAGGTACAGATAGGAAATGTCTTCATTTTGTCTTAAGTCTGGTAGGCTTGGCACCGACTAAGGTTTTGAGCTAAGCAGAGGGGTTTTCTTCTTTGAACGCCAGCACTCGTCTCAAGAAAGTGAAACTTGGCTATTTTATTTTCTTCTTGGAGCAGAACAGCCCATCAGGAGGGAGAGTTAGAGCATAAGGGCTGTCGTTTGTTCCTCTTAAGCTAATATGGTTTGCCCTGTCCTATCCTTTGGAATAACAAGGTCTGGGTCAAAGAGGATCTGTGACCCAACCCCTTCCCTTCATCGCAATCACTTATAGGGGGCAGAGGAAAGGGGCTGAAACTGGAAACATGCGCAAGAGGGGAAAACACAATTGTCACCGCTTATGTGAGCATGAAGGAAGACTGGCAAAATTAAAATGTAATCCACAGCAGCAAAATACTTTGAGCTGACCTGGTTAGGTATGGCAATGCAAAGCAGATCAACGATTAGCAAGTGTGAATGTATGTATGTAGGTGCAATTCTTAGGGGGCTATGCCCCACTGAGTCCAGTGGTACTTATTTCTGAGCAAACATGAGCAGAGGTTCAAAGTGATGTCTGCTGCAGTTTTCACTTATTGGCAGCTACAATCGCCTGTTGGGCTCCTATGTCACACAAGCCATGAGCAGCCTTCTGAACAGGGGCTCACCTTCCATCTTCTTCTGCTGGTCCGTGAGGGTCCTATCGGCCTGCAGAATGGACTGGGCTATTGTGTCCTTGGATCTCAGAAACTCCTGCAGAGCCTGGGAAGCCTGAGGAGGGAACACAGAGAGAACGAGGAGGTTCATCTAGACTTATGTACAGTACTGCATAAAGAAAGGACTCTGCAAAGAACACAACGACCAGCTCCCTGCGCAAGGGCAGAAAAGGGCGGCTGTGCTTGAGATTACAGCATTGCTGGTTGCCATACCATAAGCCCTTTATCGGGCGCCTGCTGATAGCGCTCCACCATTTTCGCCTGATCATCCAGGAACTGCTGGTAGCCCCCAGGCACCGAGTAGCTCCCATTGCAGCTCTTCTCCTCCAGCTCCTCCGACAGCTCCAGCAGCACAGCCTGGCAGCGATCCCAGGAGGCCTGTTCATTCTGCTGGCAGAGCTCCTCCAGCTTCAAATGCAGCTGATTCTATATAGGATCAAAAGAGAGACCGGGAGGGGGGGTCTGAGAGTCGAAACAGCGTGGAGCGGAGGAGACTGGTGAGCGAGAGCTTCCTTTTCCAACCCAGAGAGTGGGAGGAGCAGAGGCTGGCACGTCACCAGGTAAGTCGGAGCAGCAGTTCGCATGCTATCTCAGCGGCCAGGTGTGTCACGCACGCACGGAGCATCATCTGCACCACACAGGGGTTCCACAACATGTGTGACAATGTGAAGAGAGTTCTCCAAATTCACCGAAAAACTCTGCCTTAGTCAGAAGAGGACGTACATCCCTAGGCTTACCAGATCTCCAACCGGGACAGAGTGCTAGACCTTTAGGAGAAGGAATGTGGGCAGGTGTAGCTTGTTAAACCTTAGAGCACAATCCTAGGCATCCATGGGGCTTGCTTCTGAGTAGGCATGCCTAGGATTGTGCTCTAAGGTTTAGCAAGCTACACCTGCCCACATTCCTTCTCCTAAATGTCTAGCACTCTGTCCCAGTTGGAGATCTGGTAAGCCTAGACATCCCCACAAAGGGTATCATCTCCTACCCCCAGTTGTTTCTGGTGCTTGTGATCCTGATCCTGGAAGACGCGGGCCACGAACACTCGGATGGCCTCCTCCTCGCAGAAGGCATGCATTTTCAGCAGCTCTTCGGTGCTCTCTGTGGGCAGCGCTGCACATGTCACATGCTCGACCATCTCCTCGTAGCGCTTCAGCGCGTCCTGCACGGCGGCAGAGTTCTCGATCCTGGCCAAGGCTTCCACCGCGTTCTCTAGGCAGGGGACGGCCCCGCTGCGGATGGCGTTCACGTACGTCTCCGCCAGGCTCCCCAACGCTGCAAAAGGAGGAATGGGGGGGAATTGCAGCTTGCTCGTTTTTATTTAGCCAGGTGTCTACCCTGCCCTACTGGAGAGGGTAGGAACGGTAAATATCAAACTTTGATAAAACTCAAAAGACAACATCAGAATTAGGGTTTACCCAAAAGAAAGAGGTGTACACCTGGTTCGTGTGGTGAAGGGCCAATAGGGAGGTGCTTAGACCATCCATGATGCCTATTGAGGTAGTTACCTCAGCAGCAGATTGGTACGAGAGGGGTGGACCTTTGTCCATTCAGGCTGCAATCCTATACGAACTTCGCTGGGAGTGAGCCTCCTTGAGTACAATGGGACTTACTTCTGAGTAGATATGCAAAGGGTTGCGCTGCTACTCGCCCCTATTGCTCCTCCTCCCACTCTGGATCAGCAACAAAAGAGCTGGAGGAAGAGGAAGTGTGGAGGAGAAGAGAGTGGAGGGTTAGAGCTTGTCCACTCCACTCTCCTCTCTTTTCCTCCCCTTGTCTTCTCCTGCTCTGTCCTCCTCTTCCATTTCCAATCCAGAGAGGAAGGGCTGGCGCATCCCCAGAGGAACAGCATTTGGCACACCGCCTCTAGTACCGGGACATCCTGTACTCAGCACAAGCTTGTAAATCCCATCATTCCCTGGCCCAACCTTTCCTCTCCATCTTGGATCCTGTGCTGGGGGAAGAGACCACTGTTCAGTGGCCGAGTACATGGTTTCCTAGAAGGGCCAAGTTCAACCTCCAGTTAAAGCAGGGGTGGCCAACCTTTCACCATGAATGCTCCTGGCCCTTTCATGGCTGTATAGGTGAGGGCATTTCAGCAGGTGCAGCTGCTTTAGCAGCACCATCAGCAATTGCAGCTGCCAAGATTCTGTCTTCTGCACAACTCCCTAAGAACACAGAGGCCCACATGGTGGAAGGTTGGCCACTCCAGAGTTAAAGGGTCTGATTGTGGGTGATGGCAAACACCCCTCCCTGCCTGAGACCCTGGAAAACTGTTGCTGACTAGGGCGGAACTGGGCCAGGGACCAAGACTCCACCTAAGGCAGCTTCCCAAGCTGACAGAGCCCCTCTCATTAGGCTTACCATCGTCCTGGAATCGAAGCAGGCTTCGGCCTAGTCCGGGCCCAAGCAGCTCCCAAGGATGCACCTTGGCTGGCCAACGGGGTACCAGCTTCGGTCGCGTCGTCGACCGGAAGGTCCGGAAGTCGGAAGCCCATTGGCCAGCCGAGGTGCATCCTTGGGAGCTGCTCGGGCTCAGACTAGGCCGAAGCCTGCCTCGATTCCGGGACGACGGTAAGCCTACCTCTCACCACCCCCTGTGCCCGTTTCACTCACCCATCCCCGTCGCCACACGTGTCCCCTGGATCACTTTGGGCTCAGCCTTCTCGTGTACGTAGCTGCAGAAGCGGGTCGCCTGCTCCACAAAATCGGGGCTCAGCTTCGATTCAGGCAGGTCCTCCAGATGCTCCAGGTCTCGCCTTGAGGCCGGGCGGTCAAAGACGAAGCACTTGCGGCAGGGGAAATACAGCCGAAGGTACTTCTTGGTGTGGTCTTGCTCCTCAGAAGCATCTAAGATAGAATCAATCAATCAATCAATCAATCAAACACACACAATCAAATCAAGAAGTTCCATCGGGCTGGCTTCTTCCAATCCCAGTTCCTTGTTCTAAGCCATACTAGGAGGCCCGCCAAGCCAGTATCAAATCACCTTTCTGGCAGAGATGGTCTCATATAAGAACATAAGAAGAGCCCTGCTGGATCAGGCCAAAGGCCCATCTAATCCAGCTTCCTGTATCTCCCAGTGGCCCCGCCCCCACCAGATGCCTCAGGGAGCACACGGACATCAAGAGACCTGTTTCTTGTTGCCACTCCCTTGCACCCAGGCTTTAGAGCCTACTTCTAAAACCAGGAGGTTGCTTATCGCCATCATGGCTTGTAAGCTGTGATGGACTTTTTCTCCATAAATCTGTCCAATCCCCTTTTAAAGGCATCTAGCTCCAGGTGCCATCACCACATCCTGTGGCAAGTAGTTCCACAAACTAATTACACGCTGGGTAAAGAAATATTTTCTTTACTCCCTCCACTCAATTTTAGTGGATGTCCCCTAGTTCTAGTGTTGTGTGAGAGGGAAAAGAACGTTTCTCTCTCCACTCTCTCTCTATCCCATTCATATATACTTCTCAATCATGTCCCCCCTCAGGCGCCTTTTTTCTAGACTGAAGAGCCCCAAACGCTGTAGCCTTTCCTCATAAGGGAGATGTAAGCACACGTATGTTTCTGAAATTCATGGAAATGGATATGAATGCATCCTATCCACTCATTCCAAAATGAATGGAAAGGAAGAAGAGTTCTGTTTCAGACACTACTCCTGCTTGCTTCAGAGTCTGCACTTTCGAAGAGGAAGTACTGAATCATCACCACCACCCACCCACCCTTTCCCTGACTCCAATAGCACATTCTGGAGCCTTCCTGATGCCTTCGATTCAGCTCACGGCCTGCTAAGTCTCAGGTTCAAGTAACGAAACTCATAGCACAATCCGTACACATGCCTACTCAGAAGTAAGTCTCACTGAACTCAATGAGATTTACTCCTAGGTACACATACCCAGGATTGTAGCCTCAGGCATCCAGACTGGGATCCCGCCACCTCTGTGCATCACCTTTCTTCCTCTTCAAGGCGTTCTCCAGATACTGGTCTTCGGTGATAGGGCTTCCGTCCAGAATCAGCTGCAATGTGAAATCGCGCACAACCCAGATGAAGGCAGGGAAGAACCAGGCAAAGTCATCAGGAATCTCATCATCATTCGGACAGCTCTGAGAGGCAGAGGACTTCACCTTGATGTGTTTTGTCAGTTCGGTCACATAGCTGGAATTGAGCTAAGGAAGTGAAAACACCTGTGCCCACCATCACGGGGCAATAACCTGTGTCCTCCATCATGGGGCAATAACCTATCAATTGCCCCTCATTTGTTAGGGGTGCCACTAACTAGTATAGAATATGTTGGGCATATCTGCACCACCAACATGAAACCAATATCAAAGGCATTCTCTTTCCCCAGGAAACCCTAGGAATTGTTGTGCTGCGTGGGAGAGACCTTCCCGCCACCCCACCAAACTACAATTCCAAAGATTCTTAGGGTGAAGCCATAGTGGTTAAACTAGTATAAAGCCAACATAGGTTTGTAAGAAGAGATGTACCCAAATCCTCTGTTCCTTGTTACTGTCGTAGAATTCCTCAGTCTCACTGCGGGCATGCCTACGCTACTAATTTAACAATCGTAGGCTGCAATCCTATACATTTCACAACCCCCTGGTTCTACTAGCAACTGTTCCCATGGAAAGATACTGCAGACTGTTCAAAGCATAGTTGTCAATGGTGTTCATGCTGTTGTATATGAAGGTGCTGCACAGCAAAACGGACAAGGCAAATATCCACGTGTCGTTCTTGGTGTTGCTCTGCAGAGAGGGATGCGGATGATCGTTAGAAAACTCTGACACAGGGAAATGCGGAATTGCACCCCAGCCCGTGGGGAACTCCCTGGTCGACTTTTCCAGTTACCATAACCCAGTGGTTCCCAAACGTTTTAGTGCCGGAACCCACTTTTTAAAATGACACTCTATTGGGACCCACCTAGCTTTACGAGACTTTAAAAAAGGTGATCTAGAAAAAAATAATATTTTCATTTATTTACAAATAATGTTTTATTTATTTGCAAAATAATCCATTTCTTGTAATGAGGCAGCCTTAATGAATAGCCTCAAGGCTTGAGGGGCTTAGTTATGTGACCCAGCCTTCACCTGCCCCCACTACCTGTCATTGGCAGACTTGGGGGGGGGGGAACCCACTAGAAACAAGACGCTCAAACATTTATCTCGCTATATTTACACAAGCTTGCAAACTGCAGGAGCTCAGCTCCTTGCAAACTGCAGGAGCTCAGCTCCTTGTAGGGCAATTAGCAGCTATCTGATATTTGAATAGCCTCAGGGCTTGAGGCAATTGCTTATCTGATCACCCATGTTTTCACTGGAGGCTCTGTGGGACCCACCAGAAATCGGGTCACGACCCACAGTTTGAGAAACACTGCCATAGCCCTATCCTGGAGCGACTCTGGAGATCCTGCTACCATCTCGGGAGGAATCCAGGTAACAAGTCAGCCTCTGGCAGGCGATATCGCCATGGTGACCTTTCCATCTCCCCTGCCCCACTTTACCTTCTCAACGTCACCCAGCCCTTCCGTGTCCAAGAGTACCAGGGTGTGGCCAGGCTTTCGGGGATGTGGGCGGCACCACATCCAGATGCCCTTGGTGTTTGCTTGCACTGTGGCGCCCAGAGAGAAACCTGTAGGGGTCGGGAGACAAGGAGCTGAGCTATGAGTTCAGCTCTAACAGAAGGGTGAGGAGGGAACTGACTCCCACATGTGGCAACTGTGCAGACTCTCAGCACAACTGGCCAACTTTTCAAGACCTTTGGCTTCTTCCTTCTTCACTCACACAATAATATCATAGGAGCAACATCCTTATGGTCATCCCACACCACTGGGCACATGAACAAAACCACCAATTAAAAATATGTATATGAAAAAATGATAATCCTCACCTCCTTTCTCCTTTCCTGCCAGCTTGTTCATGAGGTAGGACTTGCCCGTGCGGTACAGCCCCACAATGGCCACCACCACCACCGGCTGCTGGATGCTCTGCAGGAGCCTCAGGGCTTCCTGGTTGACCTGCAGCTGCTCACCGCACTTGTTCTCTATCAGGCACACCGGCTCTTCCATGCTGATTGCCTGAGCTGTGCTAGAGACAGTGCAGGAAGGAGAAGGCAGAGGCAGGGGCACCTGTAGAACCAGGAAGTCAAGCACAGGAAGGAGGAGCCATGAGGTTTCCTGGTCAGCACATCAGGGGCAGCCCAAGATCTCCTGGTGCCTGAGAAAGTGTGCCAAATGCCCCCCCCCTTACCCAGTAGCATGCCAGTCACTGCCAATGCTCCTCCCACTCACTAGATTAAAAAAGGAAAAAGGAGAATGGAGCAGAAAGAAGAAGAAAGAGACACTCTAGTCCACCACTCTCATCTCCTCCATTCGTCTTCCACTCTGTCCCCTCTTCCTGTCACTGCCACTGGTCCTCCCACTCCCTGAATTAAAAAAAAGGAAAAGGGAGAATGGAGCAGAAAGAGGAAGACAGAGACACTCTAGTCCACCACTCATCTCCTCCATACTTCCACTCTGTCCCCTCTTCCTGTCACTGCCACTGGTCCTCCTACTCCCTGAATTAAAAAAGAAGGGAGAATGGAGCAGAAAGAGGAAGACAGAGACACTCTAGCCCACCACTCATCTCCTCCATACTTCCACTCTGTCCCCTCTTCCTGTCACTGCCACTGGTCCTCCCACTCCCTGAATTAAAAGAAGGAAAAGGGAGAAAAGTGCCTCTTGCCCAGTTAGCAGGGGACATATTATTATGCCCCCTGCCCCCTACCTCATATTCCTGTGGAGGCAGCTGGCTGGTTCTGAGAATCTCTTTTTCCCTTGGGGCTTCTCTCGGGGGCTTTGTCACATGCTCCTTGAAACTCTCACGACTTTCCTCCTGGGAGCAAAGAACATTCATTTGGTTTCCAACCCCAAATCCGCTCCCCTCTCCTATTTTCCCATCTTCCAGCAACACCATTTCCAGACAGCTCAAACAAAAGCATATATGACCACAAGCACACCTCGGAACCCCCTTGTGCCGTTTAACTGTATACTAATTGTGAACCCCAGTGACTGGGTTCCTATTAGTTTGTACAGGAAACAGGGCACCCACAAACAAGTAGTGGCTTCTACATACTCAGGGGACTACCAGGTACGGAGAAGTAGCTACGTTTGTAAATTAAAAGAAAAAGAAAAGGAAAATTCACCTCCTCTAAAAAACAACAGCTTGATGCAAACTGAGTATGCTCTATGGCTTTCAGTGTCATGAAACACTGAGACATCAGCTGAAAAAAACACGGCAATAGAACACGGAGTTGGAACATCAGAAGAGCCCTGCTGGATCAGGCCAAAGGCCCATCTAGTCCAGCTTCACCAGATGCCTCAGGGAGCACACAAGACAACAAGAGACCTGTATCCTGTTGTCATTCCCTTGCACCTGGCATACAGAAAAAAACTACTTCTAAAGCCAGGAGGTTGCTTATGGCTTGTAACCTGTGATGAATTTTTCTTCCATTAATCTATCCAAAACCCTTTTAAAGGCATCTAGGCCAGGTGCCATCGGACACGATGACTGGTGAAATGCAACATTTTCTTTCAAGCCCCTCTTGTTCATGTATATTCATGTGAACCCTAAAATTCACCCCCTATCCTAAATTCACCCCAAGCCCTACCCATGCGAATGCTGCTCCTGGAACATCACAGATACTGTTCAGAACGATCGGTTCATCCTGAGACAACGAATTCACAAAGCGTTCCAGCAAGCTAGACAAAACTGGAAGACAAAATGCAAAACTACTGTAGGGTTACATCTACATGGGTGCACCTCTGTTACCACCCCTTTGGCATTTTTGATTTTCAGCATATTGCTCCACTGTGCAACAAGTGGGTTGCCAGCTGACCACAACTCCAACCTGCTCCTGTGCTTTCAACAGCAGTATAACCTGAAGAAAAATCAGCAAGTGAAGGTTTTTCATGACATGGAGGTGGGCCCCCATATCCACTGATTCGCTATCCACGGTTTCAGTTATCCACGGATCGTGGGGACCTCCCCCCCCCCCGGCTTTTACTTTTTTCCCCAGTAAGCTTCATTTCTTCCTTAAAGAAACAGGAGAAGCAGCCTCTGGCTGTTTATTACAGGCAAGTGGAACGAGACTAAGTACTAGAGAGTCTCTGCAAGGTTAACAGAAACCTTGCAGAGCCTCTCTAGGACTTAGTCTCGTTCTACTTGCCTACAATGGAGGCTGCTTCTCTGTTTGTTTTAAGGAAGAAACAAAACTTGCTGAACGAAAAATAAGAGCTGGGGGGGGCAAGCATGCCTGCCTGCAGGGGAGGCAGGGTGGGGGGCCCCTCAGGAAACCATGGAGGGGGTGTTCGCTCTTATCCACGGTTTCAAGTATCCACAGAGGGGCCTGGAACAGATCCCCAGCGGATATGGGGGCCCACCTGTACTATCACTGCTCATGTGTGCAGATCGGGCTGCTGTTAAGGGCATGAATGCTGGTTAGGATCTTTTGGTACATTCCATAACATACGCCCCCACCCCCAAAAAAAGAACTGCATTGATAAAAAAAAAAGGCACAGGAGTAGGATCCAATAAGAGAGTTGGCAATTCTAGCAAAACGTTTTTGGGAATACTGCCAGCCTGATGCATTGCACCTTCCTAACTCTAAACCCTTGAGGAAGAACCACAATCTACTGTCATCCTCCCCCAGCATGCAAAAAATGTACGGCAGGGACAGCAATAAAGGTAAGACGAAACAGTCCCCAAACTCACCTTCCCCATTGACAAAGGGGTTTCCCAGGGAACTCTTAGGATTCATGCTGAAGATATATTCTTTAAATGACCCAAGCTGCTTCTGGAAAACAGGATGCTGGTGCTCCAGCGAGAAAATCTTTCCATCCTCCTCAGTCACATGTGGGGAATGGAAGCAGAAGGCCTTCCGAGAGGGGAATAACTTCAATATGTAGCTGGTCGGCGTGTCCTTAAAAGCTGAAAATATTGGATTAATGTCAGATTTCCCCAAAATGACTGATGACTTGCGTAGAAATCCCCCTTCTTCCAATGACTTGCCTTCTCCCCATCACCTTCCAAACCAGCCCCAGGCTCCTATACCTTCCAAGATACATCTATGTTGGACTTAAAGGTGCTTCTGTCCTCTCAAAGAAACCTAGGGGTTATAGCACTGCAAGGAAAAAATCTCAGTGCCTTCCACAAACTACAATTCCCAAAGTTCTTTGGGGAAAGCCATGACAGCAGGAGGCCTCATTTTTCTGGTCTACAGAAAGATGGCAGTGGAGTGCTTTGATCAAGTTACTGGAAGTGGATTCAATTTTTAGCAGGAGCAAGTTCCACCGGTTTCGATAGGATACTTCCAAGAAGTATAGTTAGGAATATCACCTTTAAAAAGTACTGCCCCAGAAGATCAGTTGGGCGGCAGTACCCCATTAAAAAAATAGGGTAGGAGAGTATGAAAGCTTGAGTAACGTTTTGCTTGGGTAACATTTAGCAGAAATTCAGAAATGGGAGGCTGAGAAGCAGGGGCGGCCCATCAATGAGGCCAACTGAGATGGTTGCATCAGGTGGCAGATTAGCGGGGGCCGCCTAGGAGAAGAAAGAGGTAGGCTAGATTACTGAAGTGCACCTTCAGGGGAAGAGAGGATGGTATCCATGTCATTGTCGGTGGCCTGTAGCATGTCTTCCCAACAGGAATCGGATGCCACATCGCGAAGGCACCATACAAACTCAGGCAGAAAGCTGTCAAGCAAGAAGCCGTTCTCTGAAGAACAGTTCTCCAGAACATGCACCTTATCGGACAGTTCTGTCACATATCTACAGGGGCTGCTAGTGAAGGAAAAGAGACCACAACTTTCTAGGTGGTGAGATGTGAATCTTTATCACAGTCCTCACTGACTTCAGGTGAGAGAGGAATGAACAGACAGAACTGAAAGCCAACTTCTTTAGATTTGCTCAACCATTTATTTCCTCTGCCTCCAGTCCCCCCCCCCCCCAGCTACAGTTGCCATCATTGAATTCTGGAGCCTCACGCTGCATTCTCTGAGCATATGTAGAGTGCCTTTTTGAAGAGCAGAAGATAGGACAGTGCTGGGTATGGGAGGGAAATGCACGCATACACACACTCCTCCTCCTCCTTGTGAGGCCTCTGGAATGCACTGCATAAACCTCAGATTCTCTGAAAACTGATGTTTGCTTGTCAGCCGTTAACTGTAGCCTCTATCACATTTTTTGCTGTATCCCAAGCTCTGCCATGCCCCAAAAGCAATTCAGAAAAGACTTGCACAGGTTCTGGTCACCGGTATGAACTTGCAAGTAGCTCTGTAGTCAGGAACAACATGGAGAAAAGGGCTGGCTTAGCAGTAAACAGAATGCTGCTTAAAAATTTTTTAATATATAATAAAACACTAGAAAGGATACGTCAGCTTGTCAAGCTCTTTCTGGACCTCGCCCTCGCCTGTGGTGTTATATATGAAGACACTGCTGAGCAGCACATCCAGGAGGAAGAGTTTGAGGAAGGTGGTCTTTGCATCCTGCAGTGGCATTTGAAAGAGCATCAGCAAGCAAGAAGCATCATGCGCCGGACCCACCGTAAGAATGCCAGTATTTCAGCCAGCCCGTGCGGGCTGAATCCTTTAGCCACTGTAAATTCTGCTCAGCTCCCCTCTACCTTCTGGTATTTTTTAATTTAAAGTTTAAACCTGCTGTAAGCCTAGAGACTCTGGGTAAACACCACATTCTCAAAACCAGCACCCAAAAATAATGTACAGTATGGTAAAATTCAAGCAGCCAGTACTTGCCAGGAAAAGGAATCATTATTCAATGGCTGCAAAAACAGACTCAAGCTAGGGCTCTGGTGAACCTCCTGAAGAGTCTCATATTCTTGTCTAAGGGGAAAAAACTGCATCAAGACGACTCAACAGCAGTCATCAGTGTTGTAGGGAAAGGAACAGTGATGCTCATTAATGCCACTGCCATGAAAAAAACTCTCACTGGCTGATTTCCACAGAGCAGGCTGTGATTATTTTATTTCTTACTCCATTTTCTTATCACAGGTCTGCACAACTTATGACCCAGTGTGCTGAATTCGGCCCTCCAGCTGCATGTCGTGACCTGCCAGGTGCTTCATAATCCCCATTTTTTTACAGACCCAACCAGGTAACAAAAACTTGCAGAAAAGGTTTCCTGAGCTTGCTGCACTTGTGTATCGCGTTATCAGTTTATGGAACTCATTGCCACAAGATTGGTGATTATCACTGGCCTAGATGGCTTTTTAAAAACTATGAGTCCAACCCTCCATGAATTTGTCTATCAATGAGTATTACAGCGCAATCCTATCCAACTTATGCCACCGCTGAACGGGAGGCCCCAGAACGGAAAGGGGATTCAAATCCCCTCCAAAAGGGGAATTCAAAGGGGATTTGAATCCCCTTTCCGTTCTGGATTCCCCTCCCGTTCTCGCTGCGCTGTTGGTTACAACGGTGGCATAAGTTGGATAGGATTGCGCCCTTAGTCACTGAAGCCTCCCTGTACAGAGGCAGTATACCAGATCCTGAGGACAAACAACAGGGGAAGATAGCCACTTCCAATCTCTGCTTGTGTCCTCACTAAGCTCAGAGCTCTCTGGAGAGATCTAAACGCAGCCTGACTAGTTTCCTTATGTTTCCGCTTTAAAATGCCAAGATGGCGTATCCCAGACGCGAGAGGAATCCTACCTCCTCCATTTCCTCAGGAAGGCCTTCTGTATCCAACAGCACCAAGATGTCGCCAGGCTTCACGGGATGGGGCAGACACCGCAGCGATATTCCAGGCAAAGAGCCGAAGCCTGTGGAGAGAGGCGATGCAGGCCTTAAATATATGGGTCAGGAAGCCAACATGAGGGAGAGACATAAAGAGAATGAAGCACACTCACCTTCTCCCTCCCCTGCCAGCTGGTTCATGAGGAAGGACTTCCCTGTGTCTTTGGGTCCAAAGATGGCCACCACATGAAGACGACCAACCAGACTTCTGAGCAGGGACATGGCAACTGGGTTCACCCGAAGGATGCCGGAAGCGAGCGACGGCTCCACCAGCCATAAAGGCTCAGTCATCCTGGCGTGGAAAAGTAGGCTAAAGCAAGAGGGACAGACCGAGCATTTAATACTGCTTGGCCTTGAGCGTTTCCAATTGTTTACAAGTCTGTTTGTATAATGACCACCTGATGCTGCCATGCAGTGTCAGGCACTGGAATCTGTAATCCAGGATCAGCCTTACTCTGACCAGCAGTGACTCACCTACCATGGACTGAGGCCTCGGAATTTCCCATTCTACTACCCAGGAGCCTCTGAGGTGGAGATGTATTTATCAGAGATCATTTATAGCCTTTCCAAACATATGACAGCTCACAGCGAGGCACAGCAGGGTCTAAAAACCATACGCACACGCAGAATGAAAACGCCAACAAAATGAACATCAATCGCAGCAGAAGGAAAGTCAGAGCCAGGAACGAAACACAGGATGCATGCAAAGCATATTTCTGCAACACAGCTGTCCTCAATACTTCAGAGTTGCTTTGTTATCCAAACTTCGGGAAAGGAAAGGATCCTCAGCCTTTTGACTGGGCTGCATACACAAGACCATACACTTAATTTTCACATGTGTTAACCCACCACAACCACAATCATTGACTGATATACTGAAAACCAGTCGCTGTTTTTATTTTTTTTTGCACATAACGATGCTCTGAAAAAGTGGGAAAAGCTACAACTGACCACTCCTTAATGACCCTGGTTGGGGTCATGATGACTCATAAGTAACACACGTTTTAGTTTGTTGTTTTGCTTGTAACCAGTGCCAGCCCAGGCGTGTCTACTCCGAAGTAAGTCCCATTGTGTGCAATGGTGCTTACTCCCAGGAAAGGGTGCATAGGAGGATTGCAGCCTGAGGCGACTGCCTCAGATAGCATGGGGGGGGGGCTTCTTCCCCAGTTGGTGCCCAGCCTGCTCTTCCTTCTCCCCCCTCCTCTCCTGAACGCCCAGCCTCATTTCCGTCCCCCGTCCCCAAAATAGCATATTATCTGGAAGTCGGTAAAGGAGTAAAAACAAAGGGAACCCAGAAAGCTCCGTCGCTCACACCTGACTCTGGGGGGGAGACGATCCGGGGTGCAGCCCGATCTGTGTGTGGACAGGAATGGCTTTTCCTCCAAAATGCGAAGGCAAAACTGTGGCGTTTTCACTTTCTCTTTCGTTCGGCGCCTGCCAGAAGGCGACGGGCTGTTTCCCGAAAGCGATCATCTGGGAGTCTCGTCGTCTCAGCTTTGCCAGAGGGCAGAAGCAGAGGGGGCTCCGCAGGGTGGTGGAAGGAAGGGGGTGCAGTCTGAGATCGCGGACCTCCAAAATGTGCAAAACTCACACCCGCTTCCCCCAGGGCACTTTTGCTGCTGCTGCTGCTGCATCTTTTTTCATTGGAAGGGGTGCCAGAAGTGGATCCCATGCAAATTGCAAATCCTGATGCAATGCATGGAGTCCCTCTCATTTTCATTACTGGATGACGAGGTTGGCTCTGGGGGTGGGGGGCAGATCATCCTGCTACTGAAGTTTGCTTAGGGGTTGCTCGCCTGATGGGGGGGGGGGTTCTTGCCCCGCTAGCAGTTTCAGGGGAGAGAGCCTTGGACCGTCCCTGGGGAGGAGCTGCTACCAGCCAGGGCTACAGAGATGTGGCGGGGAGGGGGCTGTTTGCAGCACCCTTGTCTTCAGCCGCCCCTTACTTGCAGGCCGAGTCCGACACCGGGCAACAGTAAAAATAGCAGAACCTTGTTCTTTGGAAGTGTGATTTTTTTCACTAGTGCAAAGCTCGCAACTGGAAGGGCCCGAGGGCACGTTGCACACAAAGTGCCTTTCCGCACCCCGTATTCATGTCTCAATAAAAGATAATATACTATCAATAAAACAAATTCAAAGCACAGAGTCACAATAAAAACAGAGCAAAACCAGCAGAAGCAAAACTCACACCAACAACAGATTAAAAACCGGAACAACAGAGTCTTCACAGCCTGGAGGAAAGCCAGCAGGGGCAGGCCCAGCTGTATTTCCCCAAGGGGGGGGGAGTTCCAGAGCCTGGGAGCCACCACAGAGGAGGCTCTGACCTAGGTCCCACCCAACCATGGGTCTGATAACGAAGGCACACACAGATGCTTCTCTCCTGCTGATCACAGCAAGTGGGCAAGTTTGTGTGGAAGGAAGCAGTCCTTCTCCACAAAGTGCAAGTCCAACACCATGTCCACCATAACACATTAGTTTGGGAGGCTGAAGGTAGACCTACTGAGAATGGCAGTGTCCTGTAGGTAACATGGTGGATGATTAATTTTTTTCTTAAGTGGCTGGCTGTGCCTGATTAGTATTGGGTGGGAACTTTTCCAGGATGACTCCCAGCTGCCATTAAGCAAGGGGGGGGGGGGTTGTAGCTGTACACCAACAGATAAAACAATAATGCCAGCCATAAATTTGCTTTTGCAATGGGTATTTATCCTCCATGCTACTTGTGTGATTAGGGCAAAGACCACTGGCGACAAGGATGCATGGCCTGGGATGGTGCATGGTTTATTTAGCAGTGGAGAGGTGTCAAAATCCCAGTTACTTATTCAATCAAACTGCATCTGCAACTTTGAATCGGAGGGGGAGTTCATTCCAGGTCAAGGAAGGCATGAAAAACCAGTCTATCCATTCTATTCTGTCATAAGTGGTATAGGACAAACAGGTTCCATTTTGCAGTTGATTCTTTCCTAGCTCCCTTGCACATCTCAGCCCTGGATGGATCTGATACTCTCTTGCATCTCCTAGGTTCAAGTGGATCCTCAAGCATAGTTCCTCCATTTTGTTTCATTTCATTAAAGATTATTATTATTTATTTATTAATAATAGTTTTATTATTTGAGCCTTTCATCTTAATAGTTTCAAGAGACGCAGATCATGGCTTTGACCAAAGTAGAGCAATGCATTCTGGGTACCATCTCCATTGTCCTGTCAAGAGCAAATTGCAATGAATGCTGGGAGTAGTCCCGTGCATTTGACACATCTTTAAACCCTTTTCTATGCAAGATTTTGGACCTGATTCTTCATTTCACTTTTTGCAAATCCTTTTTTCATTTCTCTTCAATCACAGGTGTGTGTTTTTTCCCTCCAGCTCTGCTTTTGGGATTATTCCCCCCCGCCAATTACTGTATTTCTATACATCCTTCTATACCCATTTTCAAAATGGTTCAGCCCAACCGTCGCTCCTTCCTACTAAATGGTTTGAGCTATCGCTTCCACTTCTTCCCCCCCCCCTCTCGAGCGCGCTCTTAACGCTAATTGGCTCTTTTCTACAGACGGCGGGAAAAGCGACAGTTTAGCAACAAGCTATCAAAGTCGCTCGCTACTTACTTAGAGGCTATACAGTCATTTTTGATTGGTCACGGGAATAAGGAGTAATAGAAGGCTACTGTTTATTGACTGAGTGTCCAAGCGGGAGATGTTAAGAACGCTGCGATTGGTTGTTCGCCTTTGAAGTAGGCGAGCTGCCTCGGGACCGTTTAATAGGCATGAATGCCATCTATATAAAGGGTTTTGAAATATTCTAGTGTCCTTTTTTGTTATGTTGCTAAGGTTGCTTCGTACAACTATCCCATAGTGGGCAGTATTCATCAGTTTCAATGTGACATGGTAATGCCATAAAATGTTACCTCATAATATATTTGAGGGTGTCTTTATTTTAAATAATTTATCACCCCTCAGATTATATATCCTCTGAGTATGCATCCCCTCACAAACATTCTTTTACTGCCATAGCTCCACTATTAGGGCACCAATCCCTCACAAATGCCCTGAGAAGAGCTACAACTACCCCAAATTATAATCTCAAAAAAGCACACAAAATTGTACCACAGCTACAGTCAGCCTCATCATAGTGCTATTATAGCACTAAATAAATCTATATGATATGAACAGTATACAAAAATTGGGTTCGCACGGGATTAATATGAACAGTTTTTCCTAAGCATGCCAGGGATTGAACCTGGGACCTTCTACATGTAAAGAATGTGCTTTTTTTTTTACCACTGCCTCACAATTACCCATCATACCACATTTTCCTCAAAGCAAGCCCATGCTGTCCAAATTTGCTATCTCCTCACACACCACTCCAGGCAGACACCATGCATGGTGATGATGATGACGCATGAGGTGTCTTTCAAACGCCTCTCAGTGGCAACATGGCCCTAAACCTTGCAGTGTCCTTAACATGACAAAAATGTCTCTATGTTGGCAGTTCTATGGTATTTGTTTCCCTCAGTCATGTCACCATGATATGGCACAATTCCCTGCACATGTCTGCGCCCCATACAGTATCTCCCAAAACAGAAAACATTAAGAAGCAAGTGTTGGTAGTTTGTGTGTTGCAGGTAGCAATTCCCCCCCCCCATCCAGCCTTAACCTGAAACAGTTGTTTCAAGTAGCAGGTTCTAGAAGGGGAGCCATTTTCCTGCCTCTATCAGTCTTATCTCCATCTCTGTGACTAATTCTAAACAGACTCGCTTACCTGGCAGTGAATCCCCTGCAAACAGATAGGACTCACTCCGAAGTAAGGATTGGGATGTGTTATTTAAAAATATATCGCTTCCGTCTCGAGCCTGGGAGTGTTGTTTTGAGTTTTCATTTTGGGCGCAAAAATGTCAAAGGCCAGCACAGGCAATTGCACCTTCAATCTCACCCCATCTTTGGCACAAGTTTATTTATAATATTAGATTATGCTGTTCCACTATCAACAGCATGCAGCAGCCATTGAACGCGAGAAAGATGTAGATTTAGAGTCAGAAACGATATGAGACTTTTCAGGTGCATGGCGGGACTGAGTAACTGGTGTGTGCAGTTAATGTGGGCTGGGAGTGTACAGGCTGATGTTTCTGTCCTTTAACATTCCTTAGTCTATACCAATTTATTACTAGGGTGGGCTTGGATTGAGGGCCTCGTGTTCCCATCATTAAGGAGACTTATTTTTCCTCATTTTCAGGTTTGCACATCATGGGAGACAACGAGGACCCTGCAACTACTGCTGCACCACACATTCAGCACTGCCCGTCATCAGACTTCACCACAGATGACAGTAGTCCCCAAGATGACTACACTGTGTCTGCTGTTGTACGCTCCCCGACCTGCGCCCGCTGCCGCAATCATGGTATCAAGGTCCTGCTGAAAGGCCACAAGAATAGCTGCCAATTCCAGGGCTGCCAGTGCAACAAATGTATCCTTATTTTGTAAGTTTGGAGGGGAAGCAAGTTGAAAGTGGGTGCCTGACCCCTGACATTGCTGGGAGATGTATTGTTGTAGGTAGCAGAGTGTAGTCCTCAGTAGATGGCACTGTTCCCCTATGAATGGTTTGATCACATTGGGTTGAAAAAAGAATATCTAATGCTACATCCCTGATTGTGCATTGCTTGGTGTTCACTAGCTTAGTGGCAAGTTTCTTGACACTAAATGAATAATCATAATAACGCATAGTGCTTTCCTTTCTAATGTGAATACTTCTTGCAGGCCAGTAACTCAATTTCAACATCTTAAGAAGCAACTGCCCATTGCATGCAAGTACATTACTAAACCCACATTTAAAAAAAAAATGAAAATTACTGTAGTCTTAGGAGGCTGTGGGTAGGAGTAGGATATTGAGGGGGAAAACCCTAGGTCAGAGGTTCTCAACCTGTGGTACGAGTACCCCTAGAGGTACGCGGACCAATGGCAGGGAGTACGCCAGAGCCTACCCCTTATCTGTCTCTCTCTCTCACACACACACAGACATACACAGAGTTAAGTAAGACGTTTAACATTTAAAATTGTTTTAGTACTTTTTATTTAACGATTAATTAGCTAATTAATCCAATTACTTAGCAATTAATTAGCAGGGGGTACTTCAGAAAATTGGACCGTGATAGGGGGTACCCAGGCCTCCAAAGGTTGAGAACCCCTGCCCTAGGTCGGTGAAGAAAGGGTTCAGCACCCCATGTTCATTCTTAGTTGTTGCTGTTTTAAATTAAATTGGATCTGCTCTTCACCCAGGCAGCGTCGTCGTGTCATGGCTGCTCAGGTGGCCTTGCGCAGACAGCAGGAGATGGAGCTGAGGAAGAAGCTGGCCAGTGGGTTGCTGCAGCTTCAAAAGAGTTGCCCCTCAGACTCCCTCCACCTGGCCGAACCACTGAAAACCTGCCTCAAAACATGCAGGGGAGGGACAGGTACAGTAGCCAGGTTTACTAAATGAAGTTCTTTAAAAATGTCACTCAAGCATACACTACAGTTAACACAAACATTTATCTGGCATTTTAAAATGGTACACAAGGCCACAATCCTATGTACATTTACTTGAGAGGAAGCTTCACTGAATGCAGTAGAATTTACTCATGGGTAAAACATGCCGCATTGGCTTAGTGATTAAGATGCTGAACTGCAGGCCGGAAGGTCGGTAGGACAGCAGTTCAAGACCCGAGTGCCGCGTGACGGAGTGAGCTCCCGTCTCCTGTCCCAGCTCCTGCCAACTTAGCAGTTTGAAAGCAAGAAATTGCAGGTAGGTAAATAGGCACGGCTGCGGCAGGAAGGTAACAGTGTTGCATTAGTCATGCCGGCCACATGACCACGGAAGCGTCTTTGGACAGCGCTGGCTCTTCAGCCTTAGAAAGGGAGATGAGCACCGCACCCTAGAGTCCGACATGACTGGCTTTCGAGCAGGGGAGACCTTTACCTAAAAACATGCATAGGATTTAGCTGCACAGCTTTGGTGCCAGAATGATCTGATTGTTCACTGTAAGAAACTAAGCTGGCCTAGATGGGCATTGGGCTGAAACTAGCAGGGCTCTTCTTATGTTCCTAAGTCCCCAGGCCATGTATGAAGGAGCCAATCTGGGCCCATATTACATACCTGTATGAAGCAAACTCCTGCTATCTGCTCAGAAATTAACACACTTTCCCAGAATTTTGTTTCAAATAAAAGTAGAATTCTAAACAACAAATGACAAAACATAACAAAAAAAGAACAACAAAACATTTGATACGTGTTTTTCTCTGGCAAAGGCACAATTCCCAGAAAACTACTAAGTGCACCGAAGTTCCATTGAAATCTACACAGCTTAGTTCCAAAGCCTAACCACCTTTATTTAGACATGATTGTAACCTGAAGCCAATTAAATCAGACTCTGGATGGCAGGAAGAGGAATTACGAAGCAGCTTTATTGAAAAAAGGTGATACATCACGACGAGCAGCTCCAAGCTGAAAAGCTACCAAAAGGGGCTGCCGCGCTGAGCATAGTATGAGTATGAACTTTTATACCTTCCAGTTCTTACAAAAAAACATGAAAAACACGTCACTGCGTTTGGAGTACATACATTGGTTGTCTTCCCCCCCTGACCATCCCAACTAGTTAGCTTTCGTTTCCTGGATCAGTTTCGTCCACCCAACTATAGGCCTCTGTCCTTAACTTTCGTTTCCCGGCACTGCCCTGCTTAGACAACTAAGACTTTGGGCCTTTGTTCTTGCATATCTCTGCCCTGTCTGGGCAGCCGAGACCTTGGGTCTGTTCCTCCCAATCTTGGTATCCTTTGGAATGCAGACTTCTGTATCCCTACTCCCAAGGTTGTCTGCTTTTCTTACAAGCATTTTGCTTGTTACGAAGTGATACTACATACAAAGGATGTCTGTTTTTGCCTCATACATTGGCCTTGATCATACTACATTCCTTTTGCAGTGTCAGCTGTTTTACAGAAGCTAAAATAGCCAGTTAATATTCTTGCTTAAAAGCCAAAGGTAAATTCTAAATAGACATTATACATCGTGCTATTATAAGAAAAACAGGTATATTAATGCAGGTATATTGCAAACTTAAAATTCTCTCTTACACCTCACATGATCCCTAGGCACATACATTGGAATAAGCCTCACTGAACTCAGTGGGAACTACATTTCAATATACATACAGGATTTAGCTGCATGTTTCATGGATTTGAATTTACTTCCAATATTAATGTGTTTAGGATTGCATCATTCATATTAACTATATGCGGAACTGCGTCAATTTTAATAGCATTTAGAAGTACCTGGCTTTCTCTGGATTGCTCCTAAATTCCAAAACCACAGCCATAATTTGTATTTCAGGAGTGCATAAATGATGGTTTTATTTTTAGCATGACACAGTTAAGAGAGGAAGAGGTAAAGCACGCTGCCAAACACAATGAAACAGAAAGTGTGCCAAAAATGCACTATTAGCAATAGAATAAACTAATAAAGGGTAATTCCTGCAGTTTTGGCACTGCAGAACATCTTTCATAATCACATACGTAGAACTGGAGGAACAATTTAGAGTGAAGAAGTAGCAGGTGGGAAAAGAGATAAACCCTTCCCTGCACCATCTCCTCTTCAAATTGTCCACTTCTAAAGCTGCTGTTCTTTATCAGTATTTAGCATTCAGTTTTACGAGGAGTCATTCTCTGGCGCCAGGTAATTCACAGACCTCTCCTCTTTTGCTGCACAGACAAGAAGGAGAATGAAGAGCCCTCAAAAGAGACAGAGGGACTCCAAGGGACCGCAGGACACCTGCGACGACAGAAGCGGAGAGCTACCAGGAAGGTCAGAAAAAGGAATTGTATCACTGACTATCCCCACCACTGGTTTTTTTAATTATTATTTATTTGATGGTGTCGTTATGACAATTGATTATGGCTGGCACTTGCACAATGAGATTTCCACTCCCCTCTTTATATGGCTAGTAAAATGCTTCCCCCCCCCCAGCCAAACTCACCTTACAACGCAATCCGACTTAACTTTTGTGCCGTTGTAACCAGCGGAGCAGCAAGAACGGGAGTCCCCAGAACGGAAAAGGGATTCAAATCCTCTCCAAAAGAGGAATTCAAAGGGCCTCCCGTTCTCACTGCACCACTGGTTACACCGGCACAAAAGTTAAGTCGGATTGCGCTGTCAGTAAGATTGTAATAGAATCCTTTAAGGTGTGTTTAAAGATGGAGCAGAAGTGTGGAGAAGAGATGGGCTAGAGATCATCGAGACCATCCATCCCCCTCTTCCTTACCCAGTCCAGGCAGTGGGAGAAGCAGAGGCTGACACAACATCATCACCAGCCAGGAAGGGGCAGCATTTGGCACACAGCTTCAGGTGCTCAGAGGCCTTGGGCCAGCCCGGGCTGCATGTCCCACCCTTTTGCCGAAAATGAGCATATTTAATGAAAAAAATCTTCTAGATTAGATAAATTTATTTCACAAAGAAATAAATATATCAAAGAAAGCACAGAGAACATGTGCATGTCTCAATATACTCCAATTAAACCCAAAATTAATTAATTATTAACAGTATTTATATACCGCTTTTCAACAAAATGTTCACAAAGCGGTTTACAGACAAAATTAAATGATTAAATGGCTCTCTGTCCCAAAAGGGCTCACAATCTAAAAACGGCGCAGAAGAACACCAGCAACAGCCACCAGAAAAGACACTGTGCTGGGGTGAAAGGGGGTCAGTTACTCTCCCCCTGCTAAATATAAGAGGAGCACCAATTGAAAAAGTGCCTCTTGCCCAGTTAGCAGGGGTCTAGCTATCTCAACATATAATGCCAATACAGGAAGTTACCATTCATTGAAGATTATTTCCACGTTTTTGGCCTCCTCGACCCCATAAATGGCTGCTTCCCTTTCTCTAGTCTTGATAGGTGTGAGTAGATCTACTGAAAAGGAGCTGTAACATGGCTGTTTCTGCCTCCTTGACCTTGGCCAAGCTGCTCTGGAATTCAAGCCTAGCATGTGATATCACCATTTGATTCCTTCTCCCCTTTCCTCTTAAGAGAAATGTCTGTTTTAGTGATCCTAAATCTGCAGGGAACTTTCCCTATGATGCAACAGGGATTTTCCAAGGACAGCCAATCGATTTTATGGCACTGAGTATTCTTCACAGAATAACTATAAAATACATGCAGATTTTAAGAAAACAAAAATAAAACAGCATTTCCAGTTCCCACATTCCCACAAGAGTAGTACTCCCCCTGCTGTTCCTGAATCAGAGCATTTGATACATTTATCCAGCAAAAGAAGTTCATCTCATATAATGCAGTTTGCATTGCAATATGTACAAACTGATATTTTCTGTAACATACATGGTGTATTATTGTTCTCTAGGAAAGTTCCTGGTTGCCTCTTCCTCATTATAACATGACAGAGCTGCCCTGGGCTCTTGGAGGACATCAGCCATCTCACACCTCTTGGTTCTCACCTCCTCATCCTATGCCGCCTCCATCCTTCTGCCAGTTCTTGTCTCCAGAAAATCCTTTTCATCTTCAGACTATGGGAGGTTGGTAGACCGCTTCTCTAGTAGCCAAACTGGAGTAGCTCAATGACTAGAGAGAGCCGGGAGCCCAGTAATCAGCCATGAACTTGGCCAAGACACTATTTCTCAGTCTCAGTTTCCCATCTGTAACTGGGTATAAAGTGACCTTCCTCACCAAAGTGCTGTTAGGCCAAATGTGGTAATTACTGTAAAACACTTTGCATTGCTATATTATGTACCCTGTTTCCCCTAAAATAAGACCTACCCTGAAAATAAGACCTACTGTCATTTTTACATGATTTTTGCTGGCACTCATCAATATAAGTCCTCCCTGAAAGTAAGACCTAGCTAGGATCATCAGCCAGACGCGACCCCCCCCCGGCAACCCCCGTGACCCCCCCGGCACTGACCGATTTAAGCTTCATTATTTCCTGAGGGTGCAAGAATCTGCTGGGCCTGCACTTGAGTCCTCCACCATAGAGACGATGTGCTAGAGAGGCCTGCAAGGCCTGCAAGTAGGCTGCAACCTTGCAGAGTCTCTCTAGCATGTCGTCTCCATGGTGGAGAACTCAAGTACAGGCCGTGCAGGCCTTGAACCCTCGGGAAAGAATGAAGCTTTAATATCGGTCAAAGTAAGTGCCGGGGGGGTCACGCCACAGGTTGGGAAAATAAGACCTCTCTGAAAATAAGACCTACTGCATTTTTGGAGCCAAAATTAATATAAGACAGTGTCTTATTTTCGGGGAAACAGGGTACGTATCTAAATTCATAATGAGCGAACTTAGGAAGATAGTGGAGGACAGGAAGGCCTGGCGGGATATGGTTCATGGGATCACGAAGGGTCGGACACGACTTAACAACAACAACAATCTAAATTCATAGTTATAGCTATCAGGGTGTGGCAGCTCCATATGTTCCTAAAATGGCCTAAGTGGTCGGCCTACAGCCAAACACTTTTCAGGAGACTCCCAACGATTTATCAGCACAATAGATTAGAATTACATTATTATTTTTTTACTGCCCATATGCTAAGTGCAGTGGTTCCTAAAAATGATACACTGTACATATTCAGTGATATCCGTATTCTATAATAGCACCAAATACTGTATATATTAATAACTCAATAAACCCAGTTCAGGACTCCAGCATTCTTTAAGCTGGCCCTGAAGGAGGAGAATTGCCCACCAAAGTTAAATTCCCTACTGGTCTGTACTCAGGATCTGACAGAAGCAGCTTCTTTCTTTTTCTGCAGGTTGTGATTGCAGTGAAGCTTTGTACATGCCAGACAATTACATGGCAGCCCCAGGACAGATGTTTCACCAGGCCGCTGGCACCTCCTGGTGTTTACCTACACCTACTGACCTGCCCAGGTATACTGTGCATCTCTGGCAGTCCTGCATTTGTCACGCTTGAGGCTCATTTGAGAAATTGACCAAGAACAGGAGCTTTTGTAACAGGAACATGTACCTATAGCAGCACCTTGCCAAGTAATGCGCTAGGAAGGCTAGGCAGCTCACTGCAAGAGATTGGAATCTCTGATCCCGATGGTTCCGAAAACTAGATGAATCCAGGTCTCCAAATGATCATTCAATGGGAAGAATACATAAATGTTTGTGGGGGAAAGTTCCTGTGAAAATAATGAGATCCTATCATACTTGTAAAAAGAAATCCTTGCAGACTTGCTTAGTAAAAGAATTTTGATGCCACTTGGCATCCACTAATGTTGTCAGATCTTGGAAGAACTGGCCCTGATCCCATCACATCCCCACATAACTTGTCGGATGTCCCTCAACAACAACAACAACCCCAAAACACAGCCTCACTTCAGAGCATCCCTTGACTTCGAAATTTTGAGCTGGCAACTCCACCACCTGTCCACAAACATTTGCCCACACAATATGATCAAAGATCTGCTGTTCTGTGAAATGTTTTGTTGTCGAAAACGGCTATGCATATGGCAGCCGTTGTAAACGTACTGAAGAAAGTCTGGCTGCTATAAAGTTCTGTCTCCCTGCTCTGCCGAGATCTCAAAAACAGCAACCCAAGCCAAATGGTTGGGTTGGTAGAACCAATTGGAAATAAATAGCTCTTGGTATTAATCTCACTGTTGATATAGCTGCGAGTACAGTATCTCTGGCGCGTGGGAACAGAGCAGACATACTTTCTGGCGGTGATCCTAAGCACACTCAGATGGAAATAAATTCCATTAGCATCAACGGGATGTGCAGTATTAGGGTGTTGGTATCATTTAACTAATCCCAGGGGCTAATCCCACTATTGTTAGGCCTGTTGAATAAACCTCCTCCTCCTCCTCCAGAGCCAACACTCAAGATTAAAGTGAGCCGCTTCTCTGTGTAAAACATATTGTAACCAGAAGGTAAACTTACTACTGTAATCAAAGTTAATTACAAGTGTAAACGGCGACACAGCATCTGCTATAAAAAATTTATGAGACACAAAGTAAGGGTGGTAATGGTTTTGTTACTCAGCTTCTATTAACAGAAATCCTCCTCTGAATCAAGTCAGAGGACAACAAAGCCAGAGGCCTGACCTAAGCAGTGCAGAGACAATACTAGAATAATTGGTTTGTTAGGATGACAATAATGGAATGAAAGGGTGGCGAATGCCATTCATGCTAGAAGAGGACTTTGCAAGCATTCTTGAAATAACAGTCCTGAAAGAACAGTCTTGAGGTTGTGCATACTGGACAAACAGAAATTGCTCTAGTACTAGTAGATGATACATAATAGATTTTAGGTCGTATCTTTGGCACTAGCGCATTAACAGCTGCCTATACTAACACACATTTACTGCAAACAGCAAGTTGTGGGTGGAAATGTAAAGTGAACTTGGGAGAATGACAGCTGCAGTAGCCCCTCTTCCCCCTCAACAGTTTGTGGTTTAGCAAGGACAGAAGGCGAGTGGGAGACAAGCTGCCAGTGAGGAACTTTATAAACAGGACTGACATGCTTGCTCACTCTCTTGGTTTTTTCCTTCTCCAGCCGCCTGGCCCTGAACCCCCTGAGTGGCAACATGGATTTCGGCAGACGTCCAAAGGCTGCACCATTGGGAAGTCAGGTATATTATGGTCCTTGTGTATTGCAGAAAGAGAGCCTGTGAGCTGGAATGAGGTGTTTTTCACCTCATCAGAGAAGGGAATACACATTGCAGGAAAGTACTAGCTGACAATCCGGATTATACAATCTGCCTGTGTGTGTGTGTGTGTGTGTGTGTGTGTGTGTGTGTGTGTGTGTGTGTGTGCGCGCGCACACACACACACACGGCCTCCTTCTTCAGGAATACCTTACACACACACACACACACACACACACACACACACACACACACACACACACACACACACACACACACACACACGGCCTCCTTCTTCAGGAATACCTTACACACACACACACACACACACACACACACACACACACACCACACACGGCCTCACGGTCTCCTTCTTCAGGAATACCTTATAATAGATAGCTTCCTTTTACTGACATATGGATTGGTGCTAACACAGGGGTGGCCAACCTTTCAACCTGAATGCTCCTGGCCCTTTCATGGCTGTGTGAGGGTGACCCCTGACAATTAAGTCCAGTCGTGTGTAGGTATGGGCATTTCAGCAGGTGCAGCTGCTTTAGCAGCACCATCAGCACTGGCAGCTGCCAAGATTTTGTCTTCTACACAACTCTTAAGAACACAGAGGCCCTCATGGTGAAAGGTTGGCCACCTCTGCCATAACACAATCCCATGGCCCACTTTGTGGGTGGCTGCTTCGAAGTTCTCTGCCATCATGAATAGGCAAGGCTAGACAGTTCATATGCTGCCCATTACCATTAGAACAAAGTGTTGTTACTTGACAGAGGCAATTGATTAAATGACTAACAACTGCACTGTCTGTCTCCCTGAAAAGCAGCCAACATTGCAACTCTGCCCCACTGAAATCAAGTGCTCAACCAAAGCACAAACTAGCCTGGGGCGAGGAGGAAACCGAGGCCCTCTGGAAGCCTAAGATCTTATACATACAGCCAAAGTGTCTGCCATGGGTGTACTGGGATGAGGGCGTGAAATGCAAAGGCTGACCGGTTGTCCTACTCTTATTCTGCTTCCAACACTAGGAACAAGTAGACTCTGCTCATAAGGTGTTGATTAATCCTGTTCATGTCTGTGCGTTCATCATGGGGTTAATGGTTTCTCCCTCTTTCTTTCAGCCAACATCCTCTGCTCACGTTTCCGTCTGGCCCACCAGGGGATTTATTTTCTCACCCCTTTCTGAGCAACAGCTCCAGAAAGAGGCTGCCGAAGCCCTGATGGTGCTGAGAAATACCCCGCAGTCGGGTCCCCCCCTTCTTGCCACGTCAGGACTTCTGCCCCCCACCAGCACAGCACCTGCTCTGATGGCCTCAGCGTCTTTCTGCCACTCCTCAGAGACCGTTTACAGCCCCAGGGGGCCCAGTCCCATCAAGCAGCAGCATCCTCCCTCTTATTTCCTGCCTCCCTACAGCATTCACGCTGTCAGGTCCTGCAGCAGTGACTTAGCTTTGACAGGAACCCAGGTGCCTCCCGAACCAGTAAGTGCTGCTGCTGCTCCTGGAGAACAGGTCCCTGGGCCTCTTTTCCTTCCTTTATTCCATCATGGCAGTGCTTTTCCCCGGCAGCAGTACAAAAATGTCCGCCTGTTCTCCATTGCCCCATCCCGGCCGGGTCCCCAGGTGGCCACTTCTCTCATGGTCTCCAGCATCCAAGCTATCAGACCCAGCCTGGGGGGAGCTTCCAGCATCAGCCACCACCATTTTGCCCCCAGTCTGGCTGCCTATCACACGGCTTCAGGCTCCACGCCAAAGACCATCACGTCACAAGCGACAGATGCTGGTTGGATTTCAGAGTCAAACACGGAAGTCTCTGCTCCACTCAGCTCCACTCACGGCAGTCCTCAACTGCTGCCTTTCTGTGTCCCACCCATGGATCATGTAGCTGTCACCCCGATGCCCTTACAAACTGGGCTCCCGTACGCCTCCATTGGGAAGGAAATGTACATGCTTCCCAGGCTGTCACTACTGAATCCCACCCCCTACATTATTGCTCAGCAGTCTTTCCCAGGCACCTTCCCCCCTGTGCAGAAATCATCGCCATGTGATCAGCAGGACAGCCAGGGAGGGAGGTGTTCCAGTAGGGGACAGACAGGAGAAGAAAATGACAGCAGCAGCAGCAGCAGCAGCCGCAGTGTGCTGAGGAGCAAGGATCCAAAAGGTGAGGCGGAGAGAGAGAGAGAGAGAGAGAGAGAGAGAGAGAGAGAGAGAGATCCACTCTGCAATTGCCACCAGTGTAAAATGACTGACAGGTGTTGCCAACGTTTTAAAAAACAATATTCCCAAAAGAGATATGAAATGAGGAAGAAGCGCTGAGATACTCAATAGCAGTATGCAGAGTTAATACAAATAAATGATATTTCTTCTGCTCTCTCTTCTAAACCCTGGAACTTACAAGTTAGCCAATGAAATAAGGACAAACAAGAAAACCTTCTTTACACATCACATAATTGATATGGAATTGGCTACAGGATGTCCTGATGAACACTAGGTTTTTATGGAGGCAGATACTTTTTCATTCGCTTACCTTTTCATTCGCTTACCTTTCCCAGATGTCAGAATTGCTGAGGCGTTATCTGCAAATGTATGCATTTGAGCTCTTAGGAAAAAAGCACTATACACATATAGGTGGGCCCCCATATCCGCTGGGGATATGTTCCAGGCCCCTCCGTGGATACTTGAAACCGTGGATAAGAGCAAACACCCCCTCCATGGTTTCCTGAGGGGCTCCCCACCCTGCCTCCCCTGCAGCCAGGCATACTTGCCCCCCAGCTCTTATTTATCTTTCAGCAAGCTTTGTTTCTTCCTTAAAACAAACAGAGAAGCAGCCTCCATTGCAGGCAAGTAGAACGAGACTAAGTCCTAGAGAGGCTCTGCAAGGTTTCTGTTAACCTTGCAGAGCCTCTCTAGTACTTAGTCTCATTCTACTTGCCTGCAATAAGCAGCCAGAGGCTACTTCTCCTGTTTCTTTAAGGAAGAAACGAAGCTTACTGGGAAAAAAGTAAAAGCCTGGGGGGGTCCCCACGATCCGTGGATAACTGAAACCGTGGATAGCGAATCAGTGGATATGGGGGCCCACCTGTATTATCTATTTAATTTTTGTCCCATGTTTTCTCCAAAGAGTTCAACATGACGCCAGTGTGTGTCGTTCCCTCCACCATTTTATTCTAAAATAACCCTGTGAGATAAGTTAGATGAGAGATTGTAAAGGACCTAAGAAGATCCTTCACTGTGCTTCATGGCTGAGTGGGGACTGTGTATGCGGATCTTCTTAGTCCTTGTCTAACCAATCCAACCTCTACACCTGCCATACTAAAAAATATTTAAAACGTTGGATGTCCCTCTATAAAGCAGTACTGCTACTTGTAGCAATTTGTCCACAGGGATGTACCCAAAATGTTAATTACACAGGTAGACAGAAATTGTTTATGGAATGGGGGATGCTTGTCTTATTTTGTAGCTTTTTTTTAAGGGTTGGAAATGGGTATGTGTTAGGGGCATCCCTACTATTAGAAACATCAGCAGACCCTGAAGCAAACATTTTTAAGAACATACACAAGCTAGTGTGGTCAGCATCTCCTGTACCAGGAGATAGGATTTCAGTAACCAAGAGGAAAAAACTTTCCTCCCTAAGCCATAATGTTCTGCAAGAAAACAGACCTCCCTATGTCAAAGAACCAGTAACAGTCTCCATACTACCAGTGAGGCAGAGTTTCCCTGGAATATCTTTCTTAAACACCTTCACCTTTGTAGTAGGAGGTCATATAGCTGGGGCCCCCATGGACAGGTTGTCAAATCATTTATTCCAGATTAGTCAGTTTGAGGATCATGAGATTTGAGGATCATGGTCACAGTGGTGTGTACTGTACATGGAAAAGATTTGGAGGGTCTGACTCTAGGAGAAGAATCCTCAAGGGAACAAACAACGGTAGTAAATGAGGGGATATGGCACAGAAAGCCTTGCTTCAAGATGTTTTCGCACATCACTGCTACCACCTTGGTCATGCTGTGCCAGGCAACAACGTATCATGCTCACTACTAGGAGCCATTCCGATGAGGTTCCAATCCTGCAGTACTGTCAACCTGCTGTATATCATGGCTGCAGTTGACCTGGGTTCACTCCAGATCAGGCAGAAGGTGGTACAATTCCACTCATGCTACCTTCTGGCTGAACTGGAACCAACCCAGGTCAGCCACATGGTGTTTATGCAGGAGACCTGATTGAGCTGCTGTCACAAGATCACTGTGATTGTTATATGGGCACTAGAAGAGGAAGAAGTCGATGAGAAGCAGGGCCAGAGATCTAATATAGTTTCTGTGTTCTGTTTAGGTTCTGCTGAAGCAGCCCAGGATGTCCCTGTATCCAGGCAAACATGTAGCCAGTCTGTTCAGCAAAGCTCACCAACCCAGCAACAGCCTCACCATCTCCACCAGGCCAGCACCTCCCCCTCTATTTCCTTAAATATTGGCCAGCTGGGCTCCATCTCCCTCCCCAGCTAGGCTTCCGACACTGGGAAGTAGAGGACAGAGACTGGCCAGACACCCATCTGCATATATAGGAGTACTCTGGAGGGCGGCTTCTGTTGCATAAGCCTCCCTTCTCTAGGCCTCTCCAACAGGAGAGGTGGCAGCTGCAGCAGCAGCACAGCCCTGCAATGCCTTTTATTCTGATCCCCAGGCTGAGTTATTGCAACTGCTGGTGGTTTTACTGTGGCAACACAAAGTCTGGATCACTTGACACATTCAATTCATTTTTAATAGTTCAGCGCCAGACGAGAGCCAGAGTTTGTGACAAAAAAGATTTGAACGTTGTATTTTAAATAGCAAGTTGGAGTTTGTTTCTAACAAATAGCCTGAAGAGTTTGTGTTCCTTCTTGATGAAAATGGGATGTTGCAATGAATTTCTGCCATTTTTAAATAAATCACACTGAAATGATGAATGAAGGGCTGGTTTTAGGGCGTATAAAGAATGTTATCCATTTACATGGAGGTTTGTGGCATTGATTTCATGTCTTAAGAGTATATGTGTGTGCTACATTCTCTACATCATTGTTTGCTGCCAATATGATACTGAGAGGAGCAGCAGTAGTCGTACAGATCTGTGTCCCAAAGCTGTAGGACTGAAAGATTTCCGCTTTGTACTTGGTGACCTGGTGCTGTTTTAAGGAGGAGTCAAGTTTTATTAATCAGAGCTGTTTAGACTCTGGACCTAGAATACTCAGATTCTGCACAGAATGTTGTTATGGCTATTTGGAAGCTTATACAGAGAGGAGTATTATATTGAAGACAGTGGAATCTGAACGGGGTGAGGAGGATACAGAGTCTGTTGTCATCAGTGGTGCATTTGGGATATGAAAGGTGACCAAGCGTGAAGGCCACCATGTAAGGTTAGTTAGCCATACAACAGCCTGCAGAAACTCTCTCCCCTGCTTGGTGAAGCCTTTTGCAAACACCTCCACATATTTTCAGACTTATCTCCACAACAACAAGAGCAGAAACATTTTAAAATCAAGAATGAGATTCTCAAGCATCCAAGTTGTGACAATGACCAGATTCCATATGGGCTCATACATGACTCATCATAGGGACCCTTCGGTTGCTCCACACTCCTCCTAGAAATGGTTTTTACTTATCAGCTCCCTGTGGATCAACTTATGCCTTTCACAACACACTGTGCCACAAGCAGGTATCTTGCAGAAAAGAGCCTGCAAAGCACTAGCTCCACAAGCAAGTCAGCCAAGCTACCCGATACAACCTGCAGAGCATGTTTTCCACTCCCGATTTTCTTGGGGTGGGGGTGGGGATGACACAACAACCAACCTCCCCCCCCCCCCGTGGGAAAATAACTACAGAGGTCTTGTCATGAGAACACTCTGATACTAGTGGGGGCAACCAGCAAATTCCACGATCAAAGCCACTGCAATGGAGCACATGGCTTGAAACTGAGGCTAAGATGACAACAGGCAAGCTGAGCAGGCCAGGCCATAGCTAGGGATGTACATATCGGGCACTGGCTGTTGTGGCTAATGGGATTGTAATGGAGCCTAATGAGAGAGGGAGGACACAAGACAGAAGGTTTGACAGCACTGCTTCCTACCAGGCAGATGGAGATTTTCTTGAGACAATTAAACTGTAAAAGGCTTATAGGCTTAGGGGAGCAGCGCCAAAGACACAAAGGAAGAGGACTGGGTCACTAAAAGTCAAGTTGGGGACAAACTACGCTGTTTTCCTCCTTACCTTTCTTTGGAGTCTTGAAGATAAGGTTTTTTTTTTTCCTTTTGAAGCTTGTTTCTAATTTTCCTTTTGAAGCTTGTTTCCTTTTGAAGCTTGTTTCACTGAATGAAAGAGGCTTGAAATGAGGTCAAGAAACAGGTATATTTAATACATGTAGGTACCACTTTTTAATTAGCAAAATTATGCAGTATTTGAAAAGGGGTGGTCATCCTTAAGGCACAGAGGTAGTGTGTATTTAAAATAGAATGGCAGGGACTAAAGTTGTATTGCTAGAAGGAATGTGGTGATAATCTAATCCCGCCCTTTACTGAGGCTTGGAAAAAGTCACAAGGCAGTCTGGCTTGGGAAGATTCCTTCTTAATCAATGCTCAGACAAATAAGCAGAAAACCCACCTATTGAACCTTCCAAGGGGAAAATAAGGAAGGGATTTGTGCCGGGCAGAGGGGCAGCTCTGATCCCCCCCCCAAAGGTACATACACAAAGGAGCACTTTCTCCATACAACTGTATATTCAGGCACTGAGCTGTGAGTGCAATCCTGTGTTCCAGCAATAGCAACCTATCTGAGCAGCATAATATCTGGTGGAAGTCCCCTTCTGCTAGCATATCCTCAGGTACCTGTCCAATATTGCTGCAACACCAGCGCAACTGCAAAGCCAGCAGTCGGCTACTGCACTGTAGGATGGCCCAGTCTAGTACTTGCTTCTGAAGCAGCCTCAGGGCATTCCTTCCCATCAAGCCTACTAACTCTTCCCTACAAGTGTAACTTAATAGTTTGCCCAAAGAACCCCAGAACAGGGGTTCTCAACCTTTGGAGGCCCGGGTACCACCTATCACAGTCCAATTTTCTGAAGTACCCCTTGCTAATTAATTGCTAATTAATTGGATTAATCAATCAATTAATTAGGTAATAATCATTAAATTAAAAGTACTAAAACAATTTTATATGTAAAAATGTCTTATTTAACTCTGTGAGTGTGAGAGAGAGACAGACATGCAAGGATCTCTTTTTTTCTCCAAGTCACACTTCCCAAAATCAGCTCCTCCCTCCCCCACCCCACCAAAGTACATTTTCCAAAGTACAAAAATAAGCCCAAAACTAAAATCAGAGAGACAGAAGGGCTCCAAAAATAATTACAATTTAAAAGCCATGTTAATTAACACTTAATTAGCTGCTTATGGGGCAGATAAGGGGCAAGGCTTGGCATACCCCCAGCAAGAGGTCTGCATATCCCTAGGGGTACCCGTACCACAGGTTGAGAACCTCTGCCCTAGAAATTACGAGAGAAGTATGCGGAATTTGTGCAGTCCCTAGCCCCCTCAGAAAGCTAAAATTTCCCAGTTTCAGTGTGGGAAAAGAGGACAACCTACCTGGCGTGTGTAGCTTACACATGCCATGCCAGGTGTAATTTCTTCCAGATGGATCTGCAACATCCCTTCTTCCTGGCTTCCCTAGTGAGATTAATGGGAAAATGTCGCCCCTGTGTGGCTAATTGAGAGAATGCAGTAGTTTGCCATCAGTCAGTCCATTTGGATATGGTTAAATGACCTAGGCTAGATCTCAGACTAGGAACTGGGAACTCTCTGGTTCAAATCTCACCCCAGTCCTAAACTCACTAACAGTGCAAGCTTAAATGTTTCTACGCAGTAAATGTGCAGTAGATGGCACCCTCAGCAGTCTTAGGCAAGTATCTTGGTCTACCTTACAGGGTTACTGTAGGAATTACACAAGTACTATTGATAATTATTAACATTGACAGCATTTTAGAGCTTATTAGTATTACCTCTCCCCCCCATGGATATTACAATGCATGAGCTTTGGATACCGAAAGCTCCAGCCGAGAGGCGACCGCAAGCACAACACTTGCAGTAGTAGAGGGAGTGTGCGCAAAACCGCGAAGCCGCCGATACAGCGAACACTCGAAACGGAATAGACGACGAAACTCGGCAAAGAGACAAGATGAATGGAACAAGCGGCGTTCGGAGTAGCCAGAACCATTTTCTCCACGAGGCGGGAGGAGCGAGGGAGCTTGGCCTCCTCCCCCCTCAGCTCGCCCACTAGATGGTTCCGTCCAGGCCGCTGCAGCTACCGCTTTCAGAGGGGACCTGAGACGCAGTGATTGTAGCCATTGGAGGCCACACGGGCTCTTTGCGCCGCTTAGAGACTGGACCAAGAGTTTTGCCTAACACCGGTTAGTATTTCCCCCTGTCTTGGAATGGTACTAGCTGCTGTACACGGTGTAAGGAGGGGTAAGGACAGAACGAACCATTGCGCATAGGAGGGGGAGATTGGATACTCCCGTTTTTCATCCTCTGGGGAATGGCAGCAGCTATCCTTCAGTAGTGCGAAAACTGTAATTGGAATCTGGAGATCTGAGGCACAATCCTTGGGGGGAAAACTCCGTCGATAACTTTTTCTCCCCCCTCCCCGTTTGCTCATTGGTATCGCTCATATCATATCATGAGTCATATGGGGGGGATGATCGGACCTTTGGGAATGGTACCACTATACGGCGAGGAGGTATAGTGGGCAAAACCATTATATCAACAGGGGGAGCAGCGGTGAAATTAATCTGTTGTGCTGCTGGGGGGGGAGTACGTACGCTCCTTAAGTATTCTCCCAATGAAATAAGAAATGCGCTGTCTGCTTTGAAGCAGAAGCGCAAACGAGACCTATCCAAAGAATAGAGGACAACAACGTCCCCTTTCTTGGAGGAATGGTACCGCCTATTCTTTCTCAGCCGGGGAGAATAGACGAAACCACTCGCCTTCGAGGGGCGGGAAGGGGAAAGATAAGAAGGCAACCTTCCGCAGGTTCGTTCGCGTGCTTATCTGTAATGCTTGTTCCCGGATTGGTTGTCTGCTGCAGATTATACAGAGTCCGCCTCCTTTAATTTTGTATGGTACAGCCCATTTTTCACCAGAGGGAGTGCTGAGAGGAGGTATAGTGCTTGTGGGCTTCTACTCTTACTGTGTGCTTTGTTTTCCTAGGAGCTGCAAGGGACCATGAGCGACGGGGACAAGAACCCAGCCAGCACGCCTACCGCTGCCCCTGATGTGCAAGGGGATGGGCGATGGATGTCACTGGTGAGATGCTCAGCTGCGCCAGCGGGCCACCAGAGGGTGCTGTGCTGCAGGGAACAAAGCTGCAGGGAGAGATGGTGGGGTGCCATTCACCCCTGGCTGGGTGGGGGTAGCTGCAGCTGTATGGCCTGTCAGGCCTCACTCAGCCAAGGTGGCTCTTCAGTAGCATTTATTTAACAACCTCTGACCTTGACAATTGCCTCGAGCTGCTCTAGTAGTGTGCAGCTGGAATTATGACCTCCCCTGGTTGTGCTCATTTGCATTTGTTAATTTCATATCACTGTGCCCAGGTTCAGAATTATTATTATTTAAGAATGTTATTCAGAATGCAAGGGAATGAGGATAAAAAAGGCCTCTCATGCCTGCAGAGGGCATCCTTATGAATCTTCACTCCCATTTAAGTGAATCCTTCACCAATAGCCTTCGCTCTCATTTAACCCCCTCCCCCCCCAGCTTGGGACTCGCTTGAGAGTAACCGTGTGTTCAAGCTATTCTGTTACAGTTAGGTAGTGTTGAACCTGCTGGTTTGAATGGACATTCTGCTGAGAATAAGCAGCTTTAGGCCACTTTCTGCTTCTTGTCCTTCCCCACTCAAGGATGGGTAATGCTCCCTTTTTAGCTTGATGACTTGACACGCTTCCTCTCTCTAAACAGCACCATCGCTTTATTGCTGACAGCAAAGACAAGGAGCCCGAGGTCGTGTTCATTGGCGACTCTCTGGTGCAACTGCTACACCAGTTTGAGGTAAAGGGGCTCCCAGAGGGATCTGCCTGCTACTTCCTAGTTAATGTTTCAAACTGAATTGAGTGGAAACTCTTGCAGTCTAACAGCTGGTTTTGGTTTTTCGCCCCTCCTTTCCAGATCTGGAGGGAACTCTTCTCCCCCCTACACGCTCTCAACTTCGGCATTGGAGGCGATGCCACACAGCACGTACTCTGGCGTTTGCAGAATGGAGAACTACAACACATCCGACCAAAGGTACAGGAACGAATGGAGCGGTCTCTTATATTGTCAGCACAGGGTGCTCTATTCCAGGGGTTCTCAACCTGTGGTACCAGTATCCCTAGGGGTATGCGGACCAATGGCAGGGGGTACGCCAGAGCCTGCCCCTTATCAGCATCAATTAGTACTTAATTACTTGATTAGAACTTAAATGCAATCCTGTCTCTCTCTCTCTCTCTCTCTCTCACACACACACACACACACACACACACACACACACACAGTTAAGTAAGACATTTTTTCACATTTAAAATTGTTTTAGTACTTTTTAAATGATTAATTGATCCAATTAGCAATTAATTAGCTGGGGGTACTTCAGAAAATTGGACCGTGATAGGGGGTACCCAGGTCTCCAAAGGTTGAGAACCCCTGCTCTATTCTATCTCCAAGAGCTCAAGCAGATCCTTTAACTAGAGATGCCAAGGACTGACCTTGGGACCTCAGATATGCAAAGCATATACTCTGCCCCTTGCATCTATCCTGCAGTAAATCCCCAAAGAAAGAGGACTGCGTGAATCCTGGCAGGCAGGATGGATTCCATTCTGGAGGCAGAGGAAGCAAACCATTGAATACAAATTTCTAGGCAGAACCAGTCCTGTCTTCGCTCTGTATTAAGGAAACTCAAAGTGAATCATACAGAGTTGCGGGTGTGGATTGTGTATAAATTTATACTACCTCCAAGTGTGAGATTTTAAAAATACATGGAGCTCAGATTATGGCGTTTAGTCCATGGAAAGGTGGCAGCCTGCTGGGGCTGAGGGGAGCAGAGTTTAGGAACAATTAATGGTGAGGGAGGCCTCCGTTGGTCTACAACAGTAGCTTCGTCCCCCCGTGGGGAAAAATGCAACTTAATTCTCCCTTTCTGCTTCCTCCCTAGATCGTGGTCATCTGGGTGGGCACCAATAACCACGGTCACACAGCAGAGCAGGTGGCTGGCGGCATAGAAGCCATTGTGCGCGTCATCAATCAGCAGCAGCCCCAAGCCCGGGTGGTTGTGTTGGTGAGTGAGGCATTTGAGGGTAACAGGGAGCGTTAGGTTAGGGCAGTGGTTCCCAAACGGGGAGCCGCGGAGTGCCATGGAATCCTCTCGGAAAACAGTGCAATGCCAACATGGGGAGCCACGGCCAAAGATCGCCAATGGTCAAGGGAACCACAGGTTGAAAAAGTTTGGGAAACACTGGGTTAGGGAGATTTCCTGGGCCTCTGTTGCATGAGCCTGTGTCTTCTCTGTGCTGACAACAGGGCTTGCTACCAAGGGGTAAGAACCCCAACCCACTGCGGGAGAAGAACCAGAGGGTCAACAAGCTACTGGAGGCCAAGGTACCGCTGCTCCCCCACGCCTCCTTCCTGGATGCAGACCCAGGCTTTGTGCACTCTGATGGGACCATCAGCCACCACGACATGTATGACTACCTCCACCTGACCCGCAACGGCTACGCCAGACTCTGCCCTGGTCTGCACCGTTTGCTGCTGTGCCTGCTGGGAGAATGCCACGCCCAGGCTCCTTGACCAAGTGGACCATTCTTGCCTAAGAGTAAAGCCACTCTCTGGCTTGGGCAACTGTGGGGGGGAGGATTATTTGCGTCGAAGCGAGGTTGTTGCCATCTCTGCTCTAACACAGCTCTCTCAGATGTTCCTTGCCTTTGTGTCCCTCCTGTCCCCGCACAGCAACATTGAATATGGATTTTCCCTTCGGTATAGTGTTAGTTTTCTAGGCTGTGGAGTGGTTCTAGAAGGTGGGGGAGTGAAGTTTAGAAGCTGGGGGGGAGGGGAGGAAGAAAGAAAGCATGTTGGCCTGTTTATGCCAAAAAAAAAAAAGTTGGGCACAGGGCAAGTTAACGTACACTTGCCTATGTTTACTTAATAAATTGGTCCATGTTTCCAGATGCAAGATTGGATACGTCATTGTCCAGGCAAGCGTGGAAGAGGAACTGCTGCTCTCCAAATCACTACGGCAAGCTTTGGTCAGGGCCTGGCTCAGAGGTTCCCAACCTGTAGTCCGCATACCATTGGTGGTACATGTACCACAGGCTGCTGCTAGCCAAGATGGCGGTAGCCAGCAGTCACGCAGCTGCGTCTTCAACAACTCTTCTCCACGATTGGGGAAAATAAGCCAAAGACGCAGCCGCTCCAGAATCTTTCCCCCCCCTCCCCCGGAAGAAAGTGCCAATGACGTCATCGGCACTTTCCTCCAGTGGCGTGCGGGCCTCCAAAGGTTGGGAACCTCTAGCCTAGCTCAAAATAGATTCCGATAGACCTATCCTAATCCTTTTGTTTTAAAAAGTGATTAGCCACTGTATCTCATTGCCCCCCCCCAAAAAAAAAAATATCACAGGCTGCATGCTCTGGCGTAGCAGAGGCCAATACGAACAAAAGAGTCAGCACTCCTTTCCTCTACTCAGAGTTGCCCCAACGTGGCCAACTGGTGTTGAAAACAGACTGCTGAGCGAGTACTGCCTTTCTGCACTGCGTTGAAACAAGTTCTCTTAAGTAGGAGGGCCCCTTTCTTACCTTTCGACCCGTAGCTAAACGTTTCTGAAGCCAAGAGCGCGAGGAGGGGCAACCGCTAACAGGTATGGCTCGCTGAGGAAGCCGAGAGGGAGGGACGTTGTAGGGTGTACAGCCTTGTTGCTCCCAAACCCTGCCAGTCTGAGTTTATCACACACATCTAGTCCTTACTAGAGAGAAACACTTGAGAACAGACCTTGCCTCTGCCCTCGCCAATTACATCTGAGGCACCATCATTTTAGTTGTCGTGCCATGGCTCAATTCCCCCCCCCCCTTTTTCTTCCAAGTGCAGTTTGGGGGTGAGAAAGCTTGGAGGCAGCAAGCGTTTTGACGCCACATGGAAAAGACTGAAGAGTTGTATAGCAGTTCTGTTCTGGAGGTCTGTACAGAAGTTGGAACTTACGTACCTCGACGCAGCCGGCTCTTGTTGGGCCTGCGCTATCGGGCCTGCACAAAAGCACACACTGCGCCTGCAGAAACGTGCGCACGGAACCGCCTGTTAACTTGGACATTCATAACCCGGGGTGTGTGTGTGTATGTAAAGGACGAGAACATGACCCTTTTAAAGGACAAGTACAGATTCCTCTGAAAGCTGGATCCTACACATTTCTGTGCTTGTTCTGCAACAGCTGAGTTGTGGCACAGACCCAGCAAGATACAATGGAGAAAATATTCATGCCGGAGGGTACGTCTAATGCGTGCAATTCACGTTCCACAACGGAAGCAGCGATTGTTAAAGAGCTTTAATAGCATGTGATTTGGGGCCACCCCGATACAGCAGGGGTTACACATGGTCAACATGTGGCTGTGGCCACCAGGGCGCTCGCACTTGAGGGGGGAGCTCCGACCCCCCAACACTGCCCTCTGGCTTATTCCATCAGTGCTGGGGTCACCTCTGCTGCCCCCCACAACCCTTTCTCATATCGTGGCTGGATTCAGGCTGCACTGCGCACAAAACATGTCTCTTCCCCCCCCCCCCCAACCACCACGGTCAAAGCGAAGCCCGGACCAGTCAGAACACAGGCGTTGTTCGCAATGCTCGACTGACCCAAGCACAGCGGTCTGGCAATACCGTCTTCCTCCTCTGGTAACCTGGCCAAAGTGACAACCTGACCCCGTCCCGCCCACCCCCTGCAGCAGCGGGTGGAAAGAACCCCCCCTCCTCCCAGTTACTGACACAGAAGCAACGCGTATGTGGGGGGGGGTCTCAAAGTATTTAACATTATTAAAAAGGAGGGGGAAATTAGAGTCTGTCCCTTTACAGGTGTCCGTTTCCCGTGGCCCTTAGCGCCCCTCCCCAGAGGTCTCCATGGCAACAAGGGCAAGGCCTATGTCCTGGAATGGTTGATATTTCAGCACCGCCACACAAATTGGAGGGGGGGGCCTGCAGCAGGCAACAGCCCTTCCCTTTCAGAGCAGGACTGCTGGCAAGGAGGGCAAGTGGACGGGAGGGTGGGAAGAGTCTGCAGGGCAAGGGCGACCGCCTGCCTCCCCTTTTCAGTCCTGGGGCAGGGAAGGAGGCAACGGTAGCAGGGGAAGGGCAGGAGTGGGGCACAGCGACAGGATCCCCCTCCCACAGGGCTGCCAAACTTGCTCAGCCACTCACTGGCAGGCGTTCATCTGCTGCTGGTGTTGCCGTTGCCCCCGGGGGAAGGCTGCTGGCTATAGTCCCAGCCAGCAGCCGTGACAGAAGGGGTGGCGGTGGTGGCAGCAGCCGTGGGGCCTGCTGCTGTGGCGTCCACTCCTTGTGTCGAGTCTGGCGGGAGGGTCAGCTCCAGAGGCTGCCCCTCCGCAGCAACGCTGCCCTGAGCTGTGGAGCCGCCGGGCTCTGGTGTGCTTGGCGCCTGCTCTGTGGGGGTGGCCGCTTGCATGATCTTCTGCCGCACCTCCCGGATCTTGAGTTGCAAGCAGACCTTGGTAGGGAATATGTCAGAGTAGCGGGCCTGGAAAGCGGCAGTGGCTTGGGCTGTGAAAGGAAGAGGCCGTCAGTCGCGTGGCGGGAGGACGGGACAGTTCTTCATGCACAGAGATGCAGCCGCCTGCATTTCTAGCTGCTGTTTCCAAGCCACCACCCCGCCCTGCCCCGTCAAAAGCTACGGCAAGAGAAAAGGGACTCTCAGCCTTGGCTTCCTCTTTACCCAGCTGAAAAGCTGCCCTTTAGGGACAGGGACCAGTCCGCCTGGCAATAGTTGGCCCGCGAATGGCCTTTCCCTTGGAACAAGGAAGCCTCAGCCAAGCTGCACTGGCCGGAGACCACGAACCACAGCGATGGCAGAAAAGCCAAACACAGCAGCTGACCCTGAAGCAGCGCTGTGGCCGCCGTGTTCCACTTCCTCCTTACCTGAGGGAAAGAAGCCGTGATCCTGGAAGAGCTGCATGACCAGCGCCCTCCTCTGGTCCAGCGTGCGGCGGAGGGAGGAGTAGGGCACCTTCTCGTACTCCAGCTCCCCAAGCATGTCATCCGTGTCGGTGCCTAGGAGGGAACACGGACAGCTCAGACGGAGCCCACGGACTGACCCCCAAGGGGCACTGGGCAGCCTCTGGCTCCTCCCCCCCCCGGCAGGCAGGGCCCTCCGCTGGAGTAGTCTCTGCATATTTTGAAGCCGCCTACAGCAATCACAAGGTCACAACTGCCCGCCATCTTCCTATTGAGCCCCTCCTAAATCTCTGGCTGGCTGCATCTTGCAAATTGGTCCGGTGGGTTCTGCAGGGCGGGCAAAAGGGCAGAGATGGGGTTTGGTATCAGCAGCAGCTGCTGCTGGAGAACGGAGCTCAAGGATGCGAGGCAGGAGGTTGTGAGGGAGGTTCTGTGCTGCACCGCACCGGACCACGCTGTGCCCTCTTCCCTCTCTCACCCGTTTTGTCAAAGGTGAAAATTTCTCCTTCGCACTTGGCACTCTTGGGGGTGTTGGGCTCCGAACTACAGCTGGAGCGACGCCGCATCTTCCGCTTGGGCGAGATGGGGTCCTCCGTGGAAGAGTCAAGGTCTGAAAAGGAGAGAGAGAGAGTTGTGTTGTTCAGCAGAGCGTGGAGACGACCGAAACACATCTCCAAATTCTGCACCAGATGAACCTTCAGGGTGCAGAAACACCAAATCTATGTCACCTTTTCCACTTTGCCGGGCGCCACGCATGCCAGCTGCAGCACAGACACGCCCCACCCTTCACCACCACCTCCCCCCTAGCTACTCCAGTCCTCCCTCCGTGTTCCTCACAGCACAGCCCACGTCTCCCTTCGCCTCTTCGATCGTCACTCTGGACTTCCAACGGTCGGCAGCCGCCACCCCACCTGCTCCCCCCCCCCCGTCCTGCCACTTACCGGTGGAGTTCTTGCGCTTTTTGCGGTAGCTGCCCAGGATGGCACGGGGGGAGGTGGCGAGCGACTGCAGAGTGGGCGAGGGCAGCACCTCCTCGGGCTTGAACTCTGGCAGCTCGGCAAAGCGCTCCTCAAAATCCACCTCGGACAAAACCCTGCTGGGGGAGGGGAAGGGAGGGTCATGGGTCACACAGTGCAGTCCACGGCTCCCTCAGGCTGGACACCTGCTGCTCCCACCCCCACATGCCACTCAATGCCCCGTGCCTCAAAAGGGCACTGCCAGGGTTGTCATCCCGTCCCCCCTGGGATTCCATTTCCATCAGTCTCCGGCGGGATACATGGTAGCTCTGTGTGGGTCCCCAATTGTGAGCCAGGGGCAAGAAAGATAAAGTAAAAATGCAATCCAGGATGAAAGAAAATAAAACGGGACTTCTGCAAACACCCAGTCCATGAGAGGGCGAGGCCAAGGCCAAGCAAAGCAGGCTGCGCCAAATAGCCAGATACAATTTTTCTGCACAAAGAAGCTTCACACATTCCGGAAACAGCTTTGGAATGGCCACACACCACGTTTCTCAGCTCGGGTCTATGCCCTTTGAAGGTACCTTTGAATACAATCAAGTGTGCTGGCTTCCCTGAAGCACATGAGCGGACAGAAACGGGGCGTCCACTCATTACAGAAGTGCGCCCCGCTTGCTGGTGTTAATTAGCACTCGCTGCACAGGCACCGTTTGTGTCGGGAGGCCCAGCGTGCCAAAGAGCCCTTCCACGCCTCCAAACATCACACCTCCAGCTAAGCACATCTGACCCCCAACCACGCTTGCAGCTTTTACCATCAAGAAGCTTTTTCACACTGACGTGTGTCTGCCAGGGAACTCATGATCGCTGCTGCAGAGGATTCTGGGGGATTTCCCAGAGCATAGGCAGTGAGACACCCCAGCACCCCACTGTGGCGGCCCATTATAGGGGAAATGAGTCGCAGCGAGCAAACGGTCTTTCAGAGAAGCCTGTTCGCCACTCATTTTCTCCTCGAGGAAAGCCTCGATAAGCTGCGAAAAGCAACCCAGGTTCCCAAGAACGGAAGCTTGCAATGTCTCCAGCGACGCACACCCCCAGCGGCTCCCCCCCCCCCCGCCACTCACTTGTCAACAGAGTCAAAGGTTTTCTTCAACGGAGGAGGCCGAACTTTCACTTTCTTCCCTGCCGGCCCCCCCTCCTTCTGCTCGGGCCCTTCGGAGATGGAGGCCGGCACCGTTGTTACAGCGAGGGTTGCCGCTCCACCTCTGGAACCCTCCCCGGCGCTCGAGGGCCCAGGGCTGAGCGGTGACGGGGCTGTGGGTGGCGCTGAAGCCTCAGAGCGGCCCTCAGGACCGGCCGTTCTCCAGTCGGGAGAAGTGGGGAACTTCAGGGCCTGCAAAAAGAGAAGAGTGGATGCTGGCAGGCCACTCAAAAAGGCGTTTGGAAGGGCAAACACGGGGGCAAATGTGCAAAGGGGGCACCTTCTAGTTGCTGCCCGAGGACGAGGGGAGGGGCACGCTCTCTAAGCGCACAGCCCGGAGGCCCAAGGTGAGCCACAAAGCGCCATGTTTCACTGAAACCCACCACCCTTTGCAAGGAGCAACCTGGCTTCCCGCGTGTGGCGCATCACCAAGAAGGTGGCACAGAAACGAGGGAAGCCCATCGCCAGAGGCGGTCTTTGCTCGGTCCGTCTCAGAGCATGCTGTGGCTGGGAGGTGGCCAAGCGTCTTCCAAGCCTTCTTACCGCCTCCGTTCCTTTGCTGCCCAGTGATGGGGCTGGGGGTGGGTCGCAGGCCGCTCGCTCTTCAGTGGGCCCCGCGGCCGTTTCCCGCTGGCTCCAGACTTCGGTGGCTGCCGCCTCGGTTGCTTGCGCCCCCTGTGGCGATGGGGGCGACACCGGCTCCCAGGAATCCCGCTTCAGGTCCTGCGCTTTGGCTGGGCTCTGCTCTGTGCCCCGAGACGCAGGGGAAGAGGGGGGCTCTTGGGGCGCCATCTCCCGCGAAGCCCGTTCCCCTGCAACGTCAGCCTCCCCCCGATGGTATCGGGTCCCTCCAGGCTCCTGCTGCTGTCCTCCTCCTCCTCCTCCCACAGGGGGCCGGACCGAGCCTGGCGAGGGGGCCGACTCGTAAGAGCCCACCGGGATGCTGGCGATGGCGGCTTTCACCTTCTGGGGGGGCTTAAGTGGGGGTGGATGTTGAGGTCGGGCAGCTGCTGACGGAAAGACCTGGGTGGCTGAAGACAACAAGGGAGGAAAAGACAAAGCTGAGACCTCAGACGGCCGGGGTTCACACCCAAGAGTTGCTCGGACCTCCACCAGCCCCCCAGCTGCCCATCTGTGAGGCTGCATGTATTCTGCGATGATGTGCAAGCACAGAGACCCCACGCAATCCAGCACTGGGTGCAGATTCAGCACCTGAGAATCTCCACTTTCAAAAAAGGTTTTAAAAGCACGTTTCTAGTCCTCATGAATGCCTGAAAACAGGCAAGCAACAGCTGCTGCAGTTTCCAGCAAGCAAGCAGGGCTTCAGTCCCACCCCCTGGTCTCTCTCCTGAATATCCTTCTCGTGCATAGAGTTTCAGCCCTGCACTCGCACCCATTCAGGTCATCGGAGCACAGATCTTTATTAGCGCAGAATGCACATGGCCTTGCCTGCCTCCGCTCCTTCTCAGTGGCCAGCGCCACCCACTTCAGCCACAATTCCGCCCCCCCCCCGAACGCCAGCCCCTCCATACCTGTGGACATCAGGCCCTGGCTGGAACCCCCAGGGCTCTGGGTGCTGCCCCCCTTGGGCAAGATGGCTGTGGGAGAGGAGACCGTGGCAGTGCTTGTGGTTGCCACTGTGTAGACCACACTGTGAGCAGCTGGCTGGGCAGGACTGGTCCCCGTGGGGCTGGGGTAGATGGCAGCGATGACCTGCCCCTGTCCAGCGCAGGAAGCGGGCAGCTGGGGGCTCTGAAGTGGGGACACCCCCACTTGTCCCGGAGCCAAGAGAGGGTTCTGACCTGAGGGAAGCAGAACAGGAAGGAAATCAGGGACGCCGACAGAGCGCCAGGCTCACCCTTGATGCCAGCTTTCCACCACCCACGGCATCCCTCTCCAACCCCTCCCCGCCCCCCAGCTGCCTCCCCTGCCTTACCAGAGAGCAGCGGCTGCACTATGGCCTGCCCATTGGGCCCGATAGCCGTGAAACCGAGTGCCATGGGGGCAGGGCCCACCGGGGACTGGACATAGGTGGTGGCAGGCACGGCCGGGGGGGCGCTGGGCTGCGTGTGGGAAGCTGAAGTGCCCAGGGACAGGGGGTGCCCAGCTGTTGACTGCACATAGGTGATCCTGGGGGCAGAGAGAGGGAGTGGGTTATAGGCGGTGGCTGCGAAAAGGCACAAGACCCTCCCCATGTGCCCCCAGGATCGGGCAGGGCAAGAGGAGTGCGCAGGCCATACCTGGTGGAGGGTGGCAACAGGACTTTCTGGGCTTGGCTGGGAGAGCCCACCACAGCGGTGGCCACGGCGCCCTGTAGAGCGGCTGGGCTAAGCGGGGGCACCAGGGCGGCGCTGTTCTGGGATGAAGGCTGGGGCTGGACAACGGGCACCGGGGTGAGCTGGATGATCTGGGGGAGCAGAAGGACTGCATGAGCTCAAGCCGCGGGGAACCGCCTGCCAACAAAATGGCGAGAAACCCCCGCGACACCCGCTTCAGTCACAGAGTGTGTCAGCTTTACGCTTGGGGTAAGAACACCAAACTCAAATTGTTGACTAAGTGAACACTTCACAGAACAGCAGCACGTCTGTTCCAGGGCCTTAATCAGACGGCAAACCACCTGGAATAAAACTGTCATGATCCCGATAACCCGGACTTTTAATATTTTACTTCAGAGAGAACAAGTTTCTAGTCCATAACGGATGTAGGAAAAAAAAAGGCTTAGAAAACAGTGTCCGCAAAAAGGACGGGAAACTAGAAGGTCCAGAGAGACTTTTGCTCTTCAAACGTCCTGTCCTTCTCCAACTGCAGACAACAGTTCCCCCCCCCCCTGTCCAATCACATTTCAACCCCCCTTCCTCCTATACGGATGGAGGACTGAGCACCTAATGCCAGGGGTGGTTATGCCAACTCTAATAAACCCACTTCCACTTCCGCAGACTTCTGGAATTGAGATTTGAGAATCACATCTGAATGACTTGCAAGAATTGCATTTGCGTAATTTGGGTTACATCATAAATTCTTCAGAATGTGCCTGTTCAGGTTGCAAAATTTTGAGTGGGTTCGACATGCTATAAACTAAGAAACTGCAGCTCGAGAGACTATCTGTGGGAAGCGTGTAAAGTTTCTGCTAAGGGCTTCAGTGTCAGAAGGCGGCACGAGTGCGACCTGAACTGGCTGAGGAGAGGAAGACGCCCCTCACCGAGGCCTCCTAGAAGCCCTTGTCCCCCTGCTTGCCTGCCACGCCCACTATTCAGACCGCCCAGCCTTCCTTTCTTCCCCCCCCCCCCCCTCTGCGGAGGAATACACTTGGGATACTGCATGTCCAAGTGAACGGACCGAAACGCAGACACATGGCAGATGTGCAATTAGCAGCACAGCATCCAGGTTCTGACACAACCCCCCCCCCTCCATGTCCTCCTCCAAGGAGAACTTGTAGGACTTGTCCCCTCCCCTCCTCTCAGGCACTCACCTTGCTGGCTGGCTGGCTGCCATTTTGCACCGGCACAGGGAACGGCGGAGTCACCAGAGGTAGCTGGGCAGCCGTGGTCGTCCGCACTGTGACCTGGGGGGCTGCCATGGGCACCAGGACCTTGCCTTGCACCTGGAGCCCCGTTGGGGGCACCACCTGGCCGGACACAAGGTGGGCTGAACTGCCAGGAGATGGGGCCTGTACTGGAGACACGGACTGAACTGGAAGGTGGGGGGGGAGGGAAGAGGGCAGGGAAAGAGGGGAAAAAAAGAAACAGACGCACTAGAGTCAATTTCAAGCCCACTGTACAAATGGAGCCAGTGGGGACAGCTGACTTTCATCGACTTGGGGCCACCCTCCTCGTCTCCAGGCTGCGGTCGAAGCAAGTGGCGTTTGCCCCACCAAACTGAGGTCATCACAAGCAGCTGGGCTCTGTGATAGGAAGCTGGTGTCACCCTGCACAAAGCAGCTGGCCTCTGGGACAGACACACACATGAGCTCAGGCACAGCATCACCTACAAGTGGGCAGGTTGCTCAAGTCCTGCGACGTGCAAAAACCGAGAGAGAGGCTGTACTGAAAAGTGTAGGCTCTCTCTGGTCCTTAGAACTGGAAGCACGGTTCTGTCTCCCCGAGGGGCGAGACGACGGTGGGCAGATCCTTACTGCCTCTTGAGTATAGAAGGGAAGGGCTGCTGCAGGCCACAAAAACAGGCTCTCAGGAGCTGGAGCATGTTGGATGATGGCGCAAGACAGAAGCCAGATGCTTCCCTGCCTGACCCGACCCTCCCCAGTCCTCCAAAGACCCCTCCTACACTGTAAGGCGCCTGGCGCCTTTCCCCACAGGAAGGCAGGCTACAATTCTTTCCCCCCTTCCTTACCTTTGGGTGCCGAGGACATGACCGTGACGCTGGGGTTGCTGTTTCCCGCCGCCGGCTGGATGATGGGGATGGCCTGGGGAGCGGCGATGACCTTTCCGTTGGCGGGGGGCAGAGTGAAGTGGATGCTGGCGGCTCCGGGGGCGCCTGTTCCCGCTGGCACCTTCCCCCCAGCCACCTGCAGCTGCTGCGGCAACGTGGGCAGGATGTACTGCACCTGGGTGATGCCTCCAGCCTTGCCCGCCGCCCCCGACAGGATGCCCTGAGGCTGCAAGATGCTCAGCGGCACCGGACCGTTCTGCCCAGGCCCCGGAGGATTCTGGGTGATGAACTGTACCGAGGGCTGCTGGGTGATGGTGGCACCAGGCGGTAACACGGTCACTGGGACGCCAGCCCCTCCTGTGCTGCCTGCCGGTCCGTAGCCTTGAGTGCCCACCAGGAGGTTGGTCACGACGCTGCCCTGACTGGCGGGCCCTTTGCCCACAGCAGCCAAGCCTTGCCCAAGGAGTGGCCCAGCCACTAAGTGAGGAGATGTGGCTTGAATCCCAGGCATGGCGGAGGGCTGCGGAGTCTTCTTGTCGGCGTAGAGCAGGCCGATGCGCCCCATGGAAACCCCTTCCGGCTTGGCGCTTCCGTCCGAAGGTGGGGGGCTGAGCAGCGGCAACCCCTCCCCTGCTCCCCGCGGAAAGGGCTTGCTAGCGATGGGCACGGGAGTGCTGCTGACCGGCTTCACCACGCTGGTGACCACGGTGGAGGCTGTGCGGAGCAGGCTGGGGGCCCCGCTGTAGCCAATGACCCCCACGTTCGGAGTGCTCATGGAGGGGGCCGTCACCAGCACGGTGCCAGAGGACAAGCGGGCAGAATCGGGAAGCACCACGGCCTGCACCACGCCACCAGGCGGAGAGATGACCGAGTGGGCGGGCATAGCCAGGGGAGCAGCCCCGGCCTCCAGGGCCCCCTGGGGGCCTCCAGCGCTGTCTGCCCGCTTCCGCCGGTAGGGGGCCACCGCTGGGTCGAAGCGGGGCTCCAGGCGCTTCGCTGGGGTGTTCTGAGGACGAATCCCTCCTCCTCGTGAGTCTTGGGCCTTGAAGGTGCTCGGCGCCATCCGGAAGGATCCGTAGGACTTGGAAGGGGGCTGCTGGTCCGGACCGTGAGGCGGAGGCGGAGGCTCCAGGTCCAGAGGAGCTGGCGGACGGCAGAGGGCAAAGGCACTGGAGGAAGGCGGCAGCGTCGCCGAGCGGATCACTGGGGAGAACAGCTTCCGCCCAAAGTCCTGCAAGGGGGCAGAGACACCGGTAAGAGAACAAGCCGCCCTGGGCAACCAGCTTCACACAGGTGGCACCTGGGCAGACTGGCCACCCCTCCCTGTGCATCCCACAGGCCTCGCTCCCAGGTCAGTGTGGACAGGACTGCAGCCTTCGGGTCTGAATACACGGCTTCGTTCCCTCTCCTAGCTGGTTCTGCACTGCAGAATCCCATTTCTTACTCTCTCTCTCTCTCTGCCTTGCTTTACATGGTTAACATAAGATGTACTGATGATGTCATCAGTGAACGAATGATGTCATCAGAATGAACGAGGAGAGCTGGAGGCGAAAGGCATTATACCCTGAACTGCCAGTCAGCCCCAAGTTCAAATCTTCCCCCAGCAAGGGCCCCTTCAGCTTCAGCTCCAGTTCCTCATCTGCAATATGGAGATAAACCTGACTTGCCTGACAAAGCTACCGCAAGACCACTGAAGGCACAGCAGTTTGTCCAGAATCGGGATCGTGCCCTTGTTACAGCCGCCGGCCTCTTTCCCTGCTCTCCAGAAGCTGCACCTCCCCCGCTTCCCCTTCCCACCAGTTCCTCCCCCTCCCCCGCTCACCTTGGTGTCCGATTCGTCCCCCAAGGACCCCTCGCTGTCGCTGTCTGTCACGCGCTCCTTGCATTTCAGGTCAACATCAGCCGGGTTGAACCCGTCGTCAGCTGGGAGGAGATCAATGCAAGCAAGTCAGCAAGACACCTGAACGCCACCCGCTGACACCCCCCTCCCCCCCCCGCCAACGCTCTGCAGGACACAGCGAGGAGGCTATTACCCAGGAGGTAGGATTACTGCAAACCTGCAGATACGCTGACTGCAAGCGTAAGCGTTAATACAGCAGAGCCTCTTTGGGAAGAATGGGGCTCTTAGGAATTATACCTGCCACTCAATAGAAGAACTCTAAATTGGGCTGGGGGAGAATGGGTTCAGGGGGGAACCGAGGAACCACATGGCGATAGGAGACAAAATACCCAGGGCAGGAGGAAATACTGTGATGAGGGACAATGAGAGGCAGAGCTATGTTAAGAAATGTGTAATTAAACTGTGTGATTAATGTGTAAATTAATCAGTGAAACTCCTTGCCACAGGATGTGGTGATGGCACCTGGCCTGGATGCCTTTAAAAGGGGGGTGGACAGATTCATGGAGGAAAAGTCCATCACAGGTTACAAGCCATAAGCAACCTCCTGGCTTTAGAAGTAGGTTTTCTCTGTGTGCCAGGTGCAAGGGAGTGGCAGCAGGAAACAGGTCTCTTGTTGTCTTGTGTGCTCTCGGAGGCATCTGGTGGGGCCATTGTGTGATACAGGAAGCAGCTGGACTAGATGGGCTTTTGGCCTGATCCAGCAGGGCTCTTCGGATGTGCTTATGAAAGGCCTTGCTGCAGGATGCCCAAGATCCGTCATGCAAAGCCCATCTGCAGGATGCCTGTGTCCAGCGCCCCCCATCAGCAGGGCATGAAGACACAGCCCTCTCCCACCATGCTCTCCTGAGTCTGGTGTTCAGAGCGCAGCAGCCCACGATGCTGCCAGCCTGTGACCACCACGGAAGCCGTGTCAGTTTCCACTCTGGCTGCAGCCTGGCTGGGAACCAGAAGAAGCGTTCAAGCTCACTTCAATCCGGATTGAGTACCTCTTTAACCACCCTGTCAGACTCACAATGGTGTGGGGGGGGGGGGATCAGGGGTCCTAAAAAGTATGAATTCTCCCCACTCTCTCACGGTATCCTTGGTGGAAGCAAGAATTCTACTCTGCATTACTGGTCCTCAGCAAGGGAATCAAGAGAAATATGTTTATTCCAATTTGGCTAACGTGGGGGCACCAAGACACTATCTTACGTGACACAGGAAATTCCTGAAAACCGTAGCTGTTTATAGAAAGTTAAGTTTTGAGGCCCCCTGGTTATGGAAATAAGCTAGTGGCATTAGTACAGAAGGCTCTGAAACGATAAAAGGCACCTGGAAGAGGAGGCCACTGGCCGCTGCAGGAGGGCTTCACAGCAAACCCCCCCCCCCGTGCCCGCCCACCCGAGGGTAACCAAATCCCATTCCCCTGCCCGCCAATATTTCACAAGCTTTATTTCTCTTCTCTCCTCTAGAATTGTGCCGTTCGCTAATTACAGCAATGTACCCAAGCTACTGTTTTGAAAACTGAGTTAGTGCCTGGAAAACGAAATTCCATTCATTTATTAGACCTAATAAAATCTGAATGGCTGGTGTAACTGGCATGGTTTGTTTAGCTTGCAGTGAACTGGCATTATTCGGCTTTACAGGTAAAGGAACTGGTTTGGGGACAACAGCAGCAGCAGGGTCAGGGGGTCTCCTTACCAATGACATCATCGTCGCCTTCCTCCTCGCAAATAACCATGCGCTCCTCATCACTGGTCATGTCCTCACTGGTTGTGCGCTGGGAACGGGAGGCCCGGGAGGGATGAGGGAGCAGGGAGGGGCGGGGTCCCTCGCCAGGTGTGGCAAACGGGGAGCCCGAGGGGCCCAGCCCCCCATACTGCCCCTTCCCACCAACATACGGAGACTGGCCTGAGCACATCTGGAATTTAAAAAGACCACACAATTCATTAGGCTCCCACCGTTGTCCTGAGCACCAACCTCTGGCTGACGAAGGGAACTCGGAGCCAGACCTGCAAGGAGGCCTCTTAGCAGCTACGGTCAGACTGGACTACACGGTCCCACCCTGGCCTTTCGAAAGCCTCCAGGCCAGGCCTGCTAGTTCATCTGAGCAACCCTGCCTTTGCCTTCCCTTGCCCACACACAATGGGCTGGAACGGCGTTTGCCATAAGCTAGGATCCCCGCAGCGTCACGCTCCTTCCAACCACACACCTGGGTGAGTTCCTGCAGCACCTGGCTGTCGCGGTCACTCTCCAGCCCGTGCACCCCGCTGTGCGAGAAGGCCCGGGGCCGCTGGGCGCCAGGCCCTGCCATGGGCAGGATTCGTTCCCCGTGACCGTGGCCGGATCCAACGACGCCCGCCTTGCCCTCCGGCCCCAGCAGCACCTGCATCTCCGAGGGGCCTGGTGGAGACAAGGACGCGGTAAGAGGAGGGAGGAGGAGCCTTTTCGAAGGAGCCGCCAGGGACAGGGGAGGAACTCACCTCCCGGCACAGCGGCTGTGCCCGTCTCCGACATGCTGCGCTCCCGGGTCTCCTTAGAGCATCCCCCTGGCCCCGAGGGCTTGATGTCTGAACTGGACTTCTTCCGGTCTTTGTTGCACCACTTCCAGTCAGGGTGTGCTTTGAAATGAGCTTCTTTCACCTGCAGGTGGGGAGATGACAAGGTCAAAGAGGAGTGAAGAAAACTGAGGTTACTGGACAATACGCCAGCGCCAAGACGACATGCACTTTGCAAAAGTTAAAAGTCTATGCCAAGGAAAGTCAAAATCTGCAAACTGTGGAGACTGAACAAGTCCATTTAAAAAAAAACTGCACACATTCACCCTCGCTGGCTGCCCCTTTATACCAAGACCCGTATCCCACAACGCTTCCACGAGGCCACCTCCACTCATCTCTTTGAATCCCTCCTCAAAGCCCACCTTTTCCATGCAGCCTTCGGTCCAATCCCCTAGTCCCCATACGGCACTGGAACTCCGCCTAAGTTCATGTACATACAATCACCACCTGTCCTTTCCCCGCTTCCACTTTCCTCCCCTTCTTCTGTCATCTCCCTTCTGCTTCTTTTAGATTCCACCCTAAAAGGACTCGCAGATCCGTTCTGCCAACCTACGTAAAAAGCACCAGGCAACATGGGCGGTGCAACTGGACCACCTATAGGTTTGCAAAATTCATCCTGGCTTTGGCAGCCGCAGGGAGGAACAGAAATCTATGCACGAAACTGAAGTTCTGTGCCCAAAAACGGAAGAGGCCAACCCGACAGCCTCTGACATTTCTTTTGGTCTTCACCTTTTTAGTCTCCCCCACTGCAGACAGGAGAACTAGAAGTTTTCTTTTAAAAATTAAATGAAACAGGACGTTCTCAGGAAACTCAGTTCTGCAACAATAACTATGTTCTGCGGGTTTTCTGAGCTCCTAGTGATGCCCTGCTTGCAAGCCCGGCCTCTGCGGCTGGAGACGGAGTGAATGCTGGACTAGACAAAACCCTGCTCTGCTCCAGGCAGGCACACCAGTGAAACTGCACTCCCCAATGGACCGTTTGGCTCCGGGCATCGCTCTCTGTGCTGCGCTCCCCGGGAGGCTCTACCTGGAAGGCCAGGTCGTGGTATTTCTGCTTCTCCTTGGGCCCCAGCGCATACCACCACTCGCCCAGGATCTTGCTGACGGTCCGGTTGTCCTGGTTGGGATGCCGTTGATGCACCAGGGCCCGGTGCCGCTTGCTGAAGATCATGAAAGCGTTCATCGGCCGCCGAATGTGGTCCTTTTCTCTCTGCCAAAACAAAGGGGGCGGATGTACAAGTGGATGCAGTAGCCACAAGCAATCTAATCCAGTGTTTCTCAAACTGTGGGTCAGGACCTGATTTCTGGTGGGTCCCGGGTGATGGAAAGGATTAGATTAGATAATTGCCTCGAGCCCTGAAGCTAGTCAAAAAGCAGATAGCTGCTAATTGCCCTTCAAAGAGCTGCAGTTTGCAAGATAGCTGCTAATTCTCCCGCAAACAGCTGAGCTCCCGCAGTTTGCAAGCTTGTGTAAATACTGTATAGGGAGATAAATGTTTGAGGGTCTTTTTCTGGTGGTTCCTCCCCAAGTCTGTCAATGACAAGTAGTGGGGGCAGGTGAAGGCTGGGTCACAGAACTAAGCCCCTCAAGCCTTGGGGCTATTCAGTAGGGCTGCCTCATTACGAGAAATTGCAAATAAATAAAATATTACTTGTAAATAAATATATTCTCTCTTTCTCGGTCGCCTTTTTTTAAGTCTCGTAAAAGTAGGTGGGTCCCGATAGGGTGTCATTTTAAAAAGTGGGTCCTGGTGCTAAAACATTTAGAACATTTCCCTGGGAGAATTCTGGTGCAGGGAAGGACTTTCCTGAAAAGACCCATAGACAGCACATTAAAAATATGGTTGGGGGGGGGGGGAAGAGGGAACTCTCACCTTGTTAGGACTACGGCCATCCTTTTCGGATGATGAATCCCGCTCTTTGGGCAAGGCGCTCAGTGACTGGGTTCGGCGCTTGCCAGGGGGCAGCGGCAGTTGGATCTCAGGAGACACAACAGAGAGGAACCTACGGAAGCAAACAGATGGAGGATCATGGCCAGGCTCCGGTGACTGGGGAGGCAGCCTTCCTGGTGGTGGCACCTCAGCTTCGCAACTCTTCCTTGCCAAACAGTTCCTAATTGACTTCGTTTGGGGAGCAGGTTAAAACCCTTCTGTTTGACAAGGTTTTTAATTGAGCGCTGCTGTTTTATTGGTTTAGTGGCTTTAACGGCTCCGGCCGAGTCGTTTGCTATGTGCTCTATTTGTTGTTCTAGACTAGAGTAATTAGAAAACGGCCCATCGTTTTAAGGTACTCTAACATCACTTCAAGTACACTGTGGAAAAGCAGCACATGAATCTTTAAACATAAACTCCGTTGCACCACCCTTTGTCTACTTCTCCTTCCACTCCCCCACTGCTCGTCATGGCCTCCCATCCCCTGTACGTTCCTCCGACCCCTCTCCCTCCTTCACCATTCTTAGGTTCTCTCCCAACTATGGCTGAATTATTGTCCTCCAAGCAACTCACTCCAAATGCACACAGCTCGTTTGGGCACCGAAACCCCACAACCACTTATCCTCTGCATCAGTATGACACAGTAGATAAAACAGACTCGTGTCTGCCATAGACTTGCCGTGGGAGGCAAGGCAGTCTCTCAGCCTCAGTTTTCCATCAGTGAAACAGGAGCAAGGCTATTACAAGGACTAGCATCATGAAAACCGGTAAAGCACACGGCTATAATAAGCTGTTCACTGGAAGGACAGTCAGCTGTTCCCTGACTGTTCCCTGGAAGGACAGGTACTGAGGTTGAAACTCAAATATTTTGGCCACCTAATGCGAAGAGAGGACTCTCTGGAGAAGACTCTGATGCTGGGAAAGAAAGATTGAATGCAAAAGGAGAAGGGGAAGGCAAAGGATGAGATGGTTAGACAGCATCACCGATGCAATGAACATGAAAATGAGCGAACAGGAAGATAGTGGAGGACAGGAAGGCCTGGCGGGATATGGTTCATGGAATCACGACGGGTCGGACACGACTTAACGACAGAACAACAACAACATAAAGAAGCAGCGCTACTCACGCATCGTCATGGTCACTCTCCGTCTCGCTGTCCAGGCGTGGGTGCCCTGGGACGTCGTCATCATGCTGGGGTGGACCCCCACCACCTCCTGGGGTCACCGTTGATGGCTGGGGAACTGGAGCTGGGCTATCAGGGTGCAAGGTGCTGCTGGATCTCCCCGTCTCGGCCCCTGAAGACGCACTGGGGAGCTCGTGGGCCCCAGCTGCTGATTCTGGGGGTTCTGAGAAGGCAAAGTGCCCAGGAAAAGACTGAATGATCACGTGCCATGAGGAGGGGGGTCCCCCACACACACACACACACACCCCTCTCCCATTTTGCCGGCCAGGAGGCACGTTCCCATACAGTTCTTACGGGGCGACCTGCTTCCCAATAGGAGACGCTGGGGGAATCCCGCCCTCAGCCTTACCTTTGTTCTGGCTGGATGTGGAGAGATGACTGACAGGCTGCTGGCCTTCACTGGGCTGCACAGAGGAATCTGGCTGGCTGGGAGCCAGAAAGGGCACCAGGGAATGCCATGGGAACACAGCCACGGATCGTGGCTCCACGTTTGTCCACACTGCAGGAGGGGAAAAGCAAAGCGTTAGGAGAGCTCTGGGATCCCATTGGTGGGGAAATCAGCCCAAAGTTTTCTTCGCCTGTGTGCGCACGCACGCACGCACGCACACACACACACACACCCTTCCTTGGGAGAGACGTTCCATTTTTGTCTACAGCCCTCAGTTCCGACACTTGCCTTATCACCACCAGTCAGCGAGGTCCTCAGGAAGGGGGCACTGGGGAGAGTTTCTCCTCTGTCTGCCAGGAAGCAACCCCAGCCTCCTCCTCCTCCTCCCTTCCCAGCTGGAAGCCAAGCAAAGGAATTTTACAGCTGCAGGAGGGGAAGGGGAGGGAGGGGGCGGGCGAGGGAGGGGGCCAGCTCGCTCAGACTCCCACGCTTGCTGGGGCAGCCAAGCTGTTGGCTTCATCCCAGCCAGAGGGTTTGGGAGCATCCCCCAGGAGCTCAGGCTGTGCAGCCCCAGGGCAGTCGACAGCTGTGCACCTCAGGAGGGGGGAGAGGTGCCTGAAACAAGCGAAAGAGGCTTGCTTACACACTGCTTACACACACCCTCCCTCCTGTTACTTCCGGCTGCCCCCATATCAAGCTCAGCAACACTTCCTCCTTGGGGTGTCCAGGGAAATGGTTGCGGGAGGGAAGACAGAGACACAAAAGCTGGCACACGGGCACAAACATCTGCAATGCCTGTATCGCCCAGATCAACACCGACCCAAAACCACACTGCGTGCGAGAGCACATTGCCCTCAATGAACCCACAGGCAGCTTGACACTCTCCACAACTTTTCAGCCTGCAGTCTACAACAGATCGCCGCCGCAGCAACAAGTGCCAACAAACCAGAGCCTTCTTGCGCCGTCACAAGAGACCACAGTCACGTGAGGCTTGCAGGGAACAACATGCAAAAGACTGCAGGGTTCCCAGATGAGCCATACTGGGCTCCCATTGTATGGTGGAATACAGACCCACAGTACCAGGAGCAGTTCCGCTGTTTGTCACCCATCCCACTACTCCGGCGACAGAATGCACCATGCACGCCATTTGGTATAGTGCTGAGAGTGTTAAGACTTGGACCAAGAAGACCTGGGTTCAAATCCCCACCCAGCAGGACCATACTGGGCAACGCACTGTCCCTCAGCCTAACCCACTCCACAGAGTTGCTGTGAAGATTAAAAAAAGGGGGGGAGACGCACACCACTTTGCGCTCCTTGGACGAAGGGCAGCACATAAACATGAAACATTAAATACAAACATCATCCATAACTGGGGGAAAAAAATAAACGGTAACCATTTCTGCGCAAAGCAGCTTCCAACTCAGCTCTCTGGAGAGTATAGCATTGAAAGATTCACTGCAAAGTAGGATACCGAACCCACAACACAACCAAACGCACTTTCACAGAGCCGTGGCCCTGCAACGTTCACCCCGGAACGTACCAAGGTTTCAACTCGCAGCTTATCGCTTTTCTTTGCAAAATTGGGGGGCTGTTTCTCCTCTGCCTGCCTGTGGATCCGGAGGGAGGTTCATTATGGTCCTGGAGTTGTATTGCGGGTCACGAGCCACCTCAAGCACTTGTTTGAAAAGGTCAAGTGTTCAAAACAGAAAGACGGAAAGTGGCTCAGCCTGGACTCGACCCAGAAAGGGGCAGGACTATTCCCACTGGAGACCCATTTCCCAGTGGAGATGATGCTCTTCTCTTTCCCATCATTCCTCTCCCTTCCAGTCTCCGATGGATCAGCCACATCCCCCACCCCCTGCGCCTGCGTGTAAAGTTAACTTAATTATTAAAAGCCCTGAGTGCATCGTGGTCGAGCTCTGCCGGGAAGCGCTGGCTCAGTGGCTTCCTGTCCTCCGGCTGGTGACCACATCCCTGGGGGGGGGGATGGGAAGGAAGGGGAACAGGAGAAGCAAGGGCATGAAGCATTAAGACCCTCCGCTCTGTTCTTGGTGTAAACGCAGGCACCAAGGAGCGTAAAAGCCACAACGGGAGGTCACTCACTACCAACCCCAGGCAGGGAGTGCAGATTTGGCTTCTGAGATTGAAGGAAGCCAGCCAGCCAGCCAGCGAAGAACCACTACAAAACACGTGACAAAGGAAAGACAGGCCAGCAGAGGAAGGAATGAGTCTGAAGTCGTACAATGAGACAAGGAACACAGGAATCCTGTTGTCTAATGTCCTGCTCTCTAATCACCTCAGCATCTCTCTCTCTCACACTCACACACACACACGATCTGGGATCAGGTCCCTCCTCTGCCACTGACTAACAGTGCGGACATGGGACCATCACAGTCTTTTATCCTCAGTCGTTCGTCTGTCAAAGCAGCACACACCAAGAGACCAATATCACAGCCACTGAGAGGAATGCAAACGTATCAAGAGATACTTTAATACTGCAAAAGATGATGTGGTAGGAAGTCTTCCCTTGTTCTGTATATAAACAACAGTTGCTCTACACTCTCTGGTCACATTGGCTCAGGACACCGACAAAAAGGGTCAAGCCAGCACCCACCCACCCCCAAGAGCAACTTTTGGCACAACAGGGTGTCCAGGTGCACACCCAACCTTATCATCAATTCTCCTGGTGGGTCCCAGGTAGCATCCTGACAAGACAGAAATTGAGCAGCTCTCCTGTCACCTGCCACATCTCCACACCACAGGAAAAACTTCACATGCTGAATTGCCTTGTACCAGGCTGCTGTGAAAGACAAGGGATCAAGAACTGGGGGGGGGGGGAAATAGGGGGCCGGCAACCCTACACCCCAACATTTGCTCATTGTCTCAAAGCAGGATTGGAGCTCCTACACAGAACGGGAAGAAGGCCTTGAAGTCCACCCCATGGCCAACCAGCCTCCTGAACCCAAGAGAGGACTCAAGCACGTACCCTTTAGAGAAGACATTCCAAGAAACCAATTCCCTTCTCCTTCAGCCCCGCAGCACTTTAAACCATTACCCAGCACAGTGTTAGACTCAGTGAAAGTATTGACACAGGAAAGGTTAGTGGTCATCAAAGCCTCAGATCACCAGCATCCTCCAAAGTACCAAGCTTTGAAGACAAGAGAATATTGCAGAACACCATAGGATTGCACCATACACAATACACACACAGACACACCAAGTTACTACCATCACACACTGTCACCCAGCTCACTGACCGAACATGCCTAGCCCCCTGTGCGGCACAGAGGGCAATGCTGCTGGGGGTCTTTCCGTGGAGAACATCCCGAGGCGTGATGAGCCGTTGTCTTGACGACTGTTTTGCAATGTCTCTCAGCGGCCCTGTGTGGAGAGCATGCTCCCCCTTCTCCTCCTCTTCCTCCCCCGCCAGAGATGGAGACTGGAGGTGGTCTCCCAACAGGCCAATGAACTCTGCAGCCTTGAGGTGGTGGGTTGTGGGTCAGCAAGCTGGTACCCCTCTGAGGCAGGGAGATGCCTTCACCGCCTCCATGCGGGGAGAGATCAGCCAGCCGGATGTCAACAGCCTGAGGCCACTGCCACCACGTGGGGCAATGGCAGGAGGGGGCAAGAATACTCTTCTTCTACAGTCTGTCCTGGCCCTCCTTGCAGGCAGCGCATATCCCAGAGTCACCCTGGCAGCTGGCATGGGGCAAGCCAGATGGCATCTTCAGGTGGGGAGATGAAGAGAGACAGGGCAGAGGTGTGTGTGTGTGCAAGAGAGAGAGACAGGCAGACAGCGTAGGGGATGCCTGTAATTCAGCTGGCCAGCCACCCTGCCTGCCAGCGACCACCCCACCGTGGCAGTGTTGCAAGCAGCAAGGCAGCGTGCCTGAGCGGTGGTGCTGGGTGAGGGCTATATACTGGATCTTTTTTAAGAGGTAGGTGTGCCCATGTGCAAGTGCGAGCGAGAGGCGGGGGGGGGGGAGGAGGAAGAGAGGGAGAACTGCCCAGCGCCCCCTGCCCTAAGACAGGGAGTTGACTATACAGCAGCCCCGTCCAGCTGCAAAGTGGGGTGGCTTAGAAGCGCGACAGGCAGACAAGGCAGCAAGCGCGGCTACACCGCCTGTCCTGTCCGCCTGTTCCGCCTCCCCATCAGCGGCTGTAGCCTGGAAGGATTACAGCCAGTGTGCGCGCATGGGGGGGGGGAGGCGGGCAGGGCGGGGGGGGGAGAAGGAGAAGGAGGAGACGAAGAAGAGAGAGGGCGCAAGTTGCCCGGCTGCCCGCCGCCCCTTCCCTCGCCGTCTTCCTCCTCGCTGGGCTGTCGCAGCTGTCGGCGACGGACGGCTGCTGGTTGGTTATCGCGGCGCCTCTTGGGGGGCTGCTTGTCGCTGCTGCTCCGCCTGTCGCGCCGTCGCCCCCCTGTACTCCGGTTGTAACGTTGTAACTAAACACCATCCGCCGCCGCCGCCGCCTCCCTTCCTCTTCCTCCTCCCTTTCCCCAGCCGCTCCGGGCTACGAACAAGGGCGGCCCCCCGCCCGCGCCTCCCTCCCGCCCGCCTCTCTCTCACTCACTCACTCCCCCCTCCACACACTCACTCACTCACACACACACACACAGAGCGCCCCGTCACGCATGCCCAATTAGCCCTCGCCACCCCATTGGCTGCCGCCACGCCGGGTCATTCACATGCAAATAAGGCCCCCTCCAGTCACACACACCGCGACCTCCCATTGGCCGCCCGAGGAATGTCAGTCATACGCAAATGAAGGAGCCGCCGCCAGGGGAGGGAAAAAGAGGGGGCCTGGATCACGGGGCCAAAGAGATTCCCATTGGCTACGGGTTTACTCCAGGCTTTTTTTTTTCTCCTCCTTTCCACCGCCGCCTCCTCCTCCCTCCCTTCTCACTTTACCTCCTCAGGCCCGTTAGGGGAGAGGGAGAGACCACGCCCCGGGCTCGGGGGGAAGAGGGAGAGACCAAAACATACACACAGAGCGGGGGGTGCGCGCACGGGGAGAGTTATGGAGGGGCAACAGTTGGGCGTACAAGGACGAGGGGGGGGTGAAGGAGGTGCAAGGAGGCCCAAGAAGAAAAGCAGAGGGCAGCGCTTGAATTATGAGGAGGGAAACGGGCCCTTCATGTTCCTTCCAGGCTGCCAGAGCTCTGGCTAAAGTTGGGGGCTCTCCCCCCCCCATTCAAGGGGGTAAGAAAATGTTCTGCGCTCTAAGGCAGGGCTCAGATTTAGAGCCCCAAATACTGTATAATAAGTAAACAAGAGATGCCATTTGGTAAAAGACACGCTTTTATTTCCTGCCCACGGACCTGGGCAGGAAAAGGGGCAGAAGAATGTGGAGGGCAAAGAAAAATGCGGGGGGGGGGAGGAAAGTGTGGAGCAGATGCGGGGGGGGGAGAGATGAGGAAGAAGGCAAAAAGCCAGAAGACATCCTGGGGGTGCAGAGTCAGAAAGCAGAATTGAAGAGGGCGAGCGGACGGAGGGGGGATGAAGGGAGGAGAGTTTAGGGCCACATGCGAGAATGCGCACCCTGCAAGCGGTTGCCCCAACATGCCCCACCCCTGCTCCACTTGTGCCTTGGCGCACACACACCTGTGCCCTGCCCATTTTGCAGCCATGCGGCAGCACTCCTACCTCAGTGTGCTCACCTTGACACCTATGTACAGTAGCTGCCTGCTGATGGGCACCACTACCAAGGGGGCGGGTACACAGATGTAGACACCCTCCGCACTTGGCGCTAAGGTGTGCGCGCCGCCAACTAGGCGCATGCATGCCATGGACCGACAAATGGATTAGCATGGCATGCCAGCTGTGCACAGAGGCACCAAAGCCGTGGAGATATAATGCGCGCACATGTGTGTGTGTGTGGCCGTGAATTACAGCCACTGCATGCTGGCCCTGTCTCACTCAGGGACACACAGTTGCTGCTTCTACTGGAAGGCAGCCCAGTGTGGCTGGGGATTAAAAGCTTGCAGCACAGACGCATTCCTGGGATAATCTATCCTCCCTGGGGCAGGGTGGCGAGGAGGAGGGGGTGAAAGACAGCGAGTGAGTGAGTGTTGTGCAGGTACCCCTTCCCTCCTCTTCCAGGGACCTGCCTCCACTTGGCGCCCTGTGACTCACACTCTCCTCCTTCCCCGAGTACCACAGCCCCATCCGTCCGTCCCCCGCAAGTCTGACTCAATGCTGCCTCTACTCACAGCTGGGGGTGGGTAGGATGTAGCCAGCCTCCTTCCCCAGCAAGCAGCCAATAGGCTCTGAGGTGAAGTGAGGAGACACACAGAAACACCCCCACACATACATACACACACACACACACACACACACACACACACAGGATCTGGGCACAAGGCCAGGCCTGGGCGAAGATCCCATTGTTGAGGAAATGGGGGGGGGGGGAATAGGACACGAACACGCCACTCCCAGCACGCACTACACTACGCCAAGGACATGGCCAGGGAGGGAACTGACCAAGATGTAGAGGAACAATGACACACAAAAGACACACTGCCCACCCACTCTCTCACTTCACAGTGTACACCTACACACACGCAGGTACCTCATACCAGCTTTCCCTTCCTCGTGCTCTCAGCGTGCAGACAAGCCTGCCGTTTCACACAACCAGACGTCCACAGTTATGATTTGTCCATACACCTTGCGGCACATCAGCCACACGCTCTAGAGATGCTCGTTCAGAACTTGCCACGTGTGGGACCGCCACCCCCCCTTACTGCCACGGAGCGCGAAGCAAAACAAACGGCAATCCTTTTCCCAAAGTCACAGACCAAAACACAGCAGAGGTGTTCAAACCCCCCCCCCCCAGAGAGGCCCTGCAAGGACTGCACTTCAAAAGTTGCTTCAAGGGACAGCCAATTCCAGGGAGGGAGGGGCTGCAGCTCGGCGGCAGGGCAGCCGCTTTGCACATAGAGGGTCTCGGGTTCGATTCCTGACATTTTAGCTAGGGCTGAAAAGGATGTGCTGCACGTATAGAAAGTAAGGTGAACCAGTTCATATGTTTACTTCTTGTCCCACCTCCCAGCTCTCTCAGGAAAGCCAGGTCTGGGTAGGACTGAGCTTATTTGAAGTCAGATTCCAGTGACTGCTTGGAGTGGGTGGGAAGGGGATGAAGAGGACACACAGGCTGCAAAGACAAGTGAATTCGGAGGAGCAGCAGCCGAGGGGGGGGGGAACCAAGAGGCAGCTGGTTGTGGGAGAAGTGGCCAAGTGTCACGGCCCCGTTAAGTGAGACGCCAACACACCGAACGCAGGGCGCCGCCAAACAGTCAACTACAACCTCACCACTCGGCTATTCTTATTCTTTCCGCATCTCACCAGAGAGCGCAAAGGTGGCACTCCCAAAGTGCCATGCTCTGCCCAGTCACATTCACGTGTGCACAGAGAAGCCACAGAAAGAGTTCCACCAAAACACATCTTCCATCTGCGCTCACGTGTGGATGCATGCACCATTCTCCTCTGCAGGAGTCTCATGTTTAATGAGGACATTGGAGGATGTCCTACGAGTCTTCCCGGCTCTGCTTTCTAGAAATTCAGGGGGGGGGGGGTTCCTCCCTGTGGAGTCCCTACATGTGGCAACAGGAATGGTTGTGTGCAGAGGAAGGTTCAGTCGCATGCTCCCCCCCACCTGCAGTCTGAAGTGGTACAGCCCAGGGACAGGTTGATTACCCCACTGGGAATTAGGCCAGCCTTAAAACACATTCTGGGTTCCTTGGAATGGAAGTAGTAATATATTCAGATGTGACCCAAGTTACCATAGGGAAGGCAGCGGAATCAACACGCACTCATGCGCAGCTGCCACATCATCACACCTCTTCTGATCGGATCCTGCCTGGATTCTACCATCGCGGCAAGCTCCATGTTCACCGTGGCCGCTGCAGGGGGGGGGATTTTGTGGCTCAGGCGCAACCACAAGCGTGTGCCACATAACACAAGTGACTCATCGGTGTGCATTTGCAGCATGGGGCAGTTCAAATCCATCACAAGTGGATTACGCCCTCCGTTGTTCGAGAGCATACATTTGGTGACTGAACTCTGCACATGTGCTGTGCTATGAGAAGATCCACTTCACAGAACCTCAGCGTTTCACCGCCTTTCCCAACAGAAAGAGGACTCTTTATGGTTATTTAATTTATATTTTTGTCCTGTCCTTTTCCCAATGAACTCGGGGGGGGGGGTACGTAGTTTCCCCCCCCCCCGTTATTTTCTCCTCACCAACACCACTGAGAGGTGCTTGGACTGACAGAGTGCGCCTGGCTCAAGATCACGGCCAAGTGGCGATATAAACCCTGGTCTGCTTGGTCGGCCTCCAACACCTTCGCGGCTACATCGCCTTGGCTTGAAACACCACACAGGTCCCCCTGCTGCCACGAAGCCGCCCGCAGGCACAGAAGAAGATAGGCAGGCGCAGAAAGCATGTGGTGGTGAAGGGGTTAGACCCGGGGGGGGGGGTCCAACCCGGGTCCTGATCCTCATTCAGCCATGAAACTCCCAGGGTGACCTTGGGCCAATGACCTCTCAGGGTTGTTGCAAGGATAAAAGGGGAGGAGCAGGGAGGGGACCACGCGTGCTGCCTCGAGGTCTTTGGAGGAAAGGGGAGATTCACAGGTGCATATGGTCTGTGTGGAAGTACGCCCAACAAGCCCACTGCACATGAGGCTGGAGGAGCGGCATCGCTGGCCCTACCGCAGTCCCCTACTGCAGTCCCCTTCCAAGCATAAGCACACCTGGCCTCGAGTTGTACGCACGAACTCCCCCCCCCATCCAAATCTGGTCCCTCCTCTAGCTGATAAAAATAGAGCCGGGGCTCCAGGCAAGCAGCAGGGAGACGGTAGTCTTGGTTACCAGTTGTCGAGAGACAGCAAACTGCATTCGTGATGCTGCAGGGAGCCAAAGCCTTGGGAACGGGGGAAGCACGTGCCACGCTCCTCCTCCTCCTCACCTTGCACACCTGGGCCCTGTCCCCTGCCCCAGGCATCACCGTCCCTTCACACATCCAGGGTGCGCACAGCCCTGCGCAAGAACACGCATGCAGGTCCACAGCGCACTACAACCCACTCGCCACTCATTGGAAGCTGCCCCTTGGTCCGTCTAACCCAGTGTTTCCCAAATGTTTTCAACCTGCGGCTCCCTTGACCATTGGCGACCCTTGGCCGTGGCTCCCCATGACATGATGTTGATGCCTGCCAATTGGCATTGCACTGTTTTCCGAGAGGATTCTGTGGCACTCCGCGGGTCCCCTGGCTGGTATCCATGGCTCCCCTAGCTGGTATCCGCGGCTCCCCTGGCTGGTATCCGTGGCTCCCCTGGAAGCCACGCCTCCCAGTTTGGGAACCACTGGTCTAGCCCAGGATGGTCAGCACTGAAGGGCAGCAGCTCTCCGAAGTTTCAGACCGACATTTTCCTTAGCAACTCAGGTAGTGCAGAGGACGAGGACCCTCGGCATGCAAAGCAGACGCTCTCCTGCAAAGCAGTGGCCCGTTCCTCTCATGCCCAAATAAGTGTGGAGGAAAGTCAACCCCGAGTGCAAAATCCAAGCTCATTGTTCCCAAGTTAGGTGTGTCCGGCAGTGGAGAAACAAGACAAAAAAATAATAAGTATACAAAGATGTCCTTGCCAACAAGCCCCTCATCGCAAGGGTCTCCACTAGCATGGAACTAGAGACCACGTGATGGTCGTAGTGACAACAGCTGGCCGTTAGGAATGGGCCGGCAAGGCTCACGGAGGCAGAGAGCACCAAAGAGATTCTGCTCTGCCAGGTCTTCTGCGCATTCCTTCTACCCCTACGCACATCCTCATGTGATGCTTCAGCTAGCACACACTCAGAGCGCAGGACTACATATGCATGGATCATCACACAAAAATGCATTTCAGGCAGGGTATCCAGACCGGGGCACCAACCCCCCGCTTCATACAGTCACCCACAGTTAGGTTTATAGCAACGTTTTGCCTTTTTTCCCCAGACACCGAGAGCCTTTCCTGGGGAAGCACACCAGGAGGAGCACGGTTTGACCATCAACACACAAACCTGCACACTGAATCCATGTGAATAGAAGCAGCGCTCTTCTACTGCAGATGATGTCAGAGTCCATCCAACTCGGGACCTCATCCAATGACTCATCGTGGCCCTCCAGGGTTTTGGACAAGAGTCTTTCCCAGCCCTAACTGGCAACGTTGCCAGGAACTGAACCCAGGACCTTCTGAACGCAAAATATGCTGTTTTCCCAGAGGTGGCCATGTGCTACCGTGTCACACAATACATTCACCTGCGTGTGAAAATGTGGGAATGACTCCAGTGTCTAAATCAAAAGTAACAGCTGGATGAGCGCCCTAGTTGGGGCCGTGTAGCAACAGCTTCAACCCAGACGTTCCAAAATCAGGGGCTAGGGGTGTGCCAGCCATGATTTCGCCCATGAAGGGGGTCATGCTACCAGCCTCTACCTCTCTGCATTCCTGTCCAATGCCTGGCACCTTCCATCACACAATAAAGACTTAAGTTCTAAAACACCAATGCTTCAGAATATCTGTGTATAGCTGGCTTAATCCAGCACGTCTCTGCTGGACACAGTGAAACAGTTCAGTGAAACCCCCGCAGCTTGGGGGTTCTCCTGGATGCGCAGCTGCTCCTGGATTCCCAGGTAGCGGCTGTGGCCAGGGGGGCTTTTGCCCAGCTTCGGCTGGTGCGCCAGCTGCGACCGTACTTGGATCGTGCAGACCTGGCCACAGTGACCCATGCCCTAGTGACTTCTAGACTAGATTACTGCAATGCGCTCTACGTAGGGCTGCCTTTGAAGACTGTTCGGAAACTGCAACTAGTGCAGAATGCGGCGGCCCGAGTGGTTGCCGGGGCTTGTCGGTTCGACTCAGTCGGACCGTTGCTTCGGCGGCTACACTGGCTGCCGGTTCGTTTCCGGGCACAATTCAAAGTGCTAGTTTTGACTTTTAAAGCCCTTAACGGCTCGGGTCCAGGGTATTTGAGGGACCGCCTCCTTCCTTATAATCCGACCCGTACTCTGAGGTCATCAGGGGGGGCCCTGTTAACCGTGCCGCCATTGACAGAAGTGAGGGGGATGGCGGCGCGGAATAGGGCCTTCTCGGCGGTGGCGCCCCAATTGTGGAATTCCATCCCCTTGGAATTAAGAACGACTCACTCTTTAGAGGCCTTTCGGCGGGGCCTTAAGACGTTTTTATTCAGGACTGCTTTTAATGTCCGACATGGTGGGCTGACCTTTTAACAAATGGTTTTAATATACATAAATGCTGGTGACCCACTGGGGTTGTTTATTTTTAACTTAAGTGTTTTAATCATTTTAATGTGTTTTTAAATTGTTTTAATGTGTTTATGTATTTTAATATGCTGTAAGCCGCCTTGAGTGCCCTCGGGAGAAAGGCGGGCTACAAATTCCTAAAATAAATAAATAAAATAAATAATAAAATGAGGGCACAGAAGTGACTAGCTTATAAGTTACGGGGGGGGGGGACAAAGTTACCAGCCCACCTCCCAACACACGTCCAGATGGCCCGAAAGAGCTTCCCCCTCACCTGGTTTGTTGTTGCTGTTCAGTCGTTAATCAAGCCAAATTCTGACTCACCATAGGTGAACAGTTACTTACAAGCCTTCAATATGACCCCAGGGCATGGACTGAAAGCACACCATGAATAAAACAACCAGGTTAAATCTAAGGTGGGCTGCATCTAACCAGCACCTGGAACTCCAGGCTGGAAACCCCACAAAAGTCACCTTGAGTTGAACGAGAGGAAAAACAAAAAGGGAGAGAATATGACCATCATTAAATAATTCTCCTAAGCATGGATCATAGACCATATTCATCAAGCCAAGCAGAGAAGCACAGCCCAAGTTCAAACCAACCCACCGCTGAGGCTGAGGCTGCCAGGCTCATCCAACACGAAAACCCTTCGGCTACCCTCCAATCCATGCGGACAAGACCAGAACAACCTGCTTCAGGCCCTCTCCAGATTCAGACAAGAAAGCAGCGAAGCAGTCGCTCTACACAGAGCCAACGCTTCTTTCAACAACAGCTTCTTCTTTTCTTTTTAAGAACTTGTGATTTTACAAAAGTCTCGTCCAACTTGTGACCCAACCAAGCCTGACGTGGATCGGCCAAGCATAGAAGCCCACAAGAGACTTGGAGAAGCCTCCTAGTTGCCTCTGTGTGTCTCTGTCTGTGTGTGTCTGTCTGCTTTGGATGGGCTGGAAAAGACCCTTGTCTGAAACCCTTGTTGCCAATCATTAAGGCGCTAACTTCACAAAACACAACTTGCACGTGCGTGCGTGTGCGTGCGTGCGCGTTCATATGGGTCATGCGTTGCACAGGCCTACATCAACGCACAAATTCCAAAGCAAGTGGCCAACCAAGAAAAACCGGGAGCCCGACAATCAGAGCTCCCCTCTAACTGGGCCTAGAACTTGGAAACACACCACACGCTAAAATTTGGAAGGCAAAGGAAGATCAGCATGATCCTGTGGTTTGAGATTTTCAAGCAAAAGGCCTGGGAGAACACATTTGAAATCCCAACGCAGAGGCGACAAACCAGGGCACCCTTAGGCATCTCTCTCTTCCTCAGCCTCAGTTTCTACATCTATAAAATGGGAACATCAAAGAGCCTGGCCATAACCCAGCCAAAATTAAGCTAAAAATCTCTCCCACTGAAATGAAACAAATGAAAAAGAGGGCATAAATGCTTTAGCTGGACAATGTGAAGGTAATAGCATTCATAGCATAATGGAACTGCCAGCTTCAGAGACAGCAAGTCCCTCAATATGAGAAGTTGCTAAACAGTGCGGGTGAGGGTAAATCAAGTGAGGGTGATGTTGTCTTCATGCCTGCTTGTGGGGTTCCGGGGGCATCTAGACGGCCACTGTCAAAAACAGGATGCTGGAATAGGGGGCCTGCTGGTCATCTTCCTAAGATACCCCGTCTTCCTGCCTGAGCCTTCGGCGTAGGCTGGGCTACAAACACTAAACAGTAAATTACCCCTCCCTCCTTCGGCAGGTGTGCACTTTGCATCCTAGCTTCCAGGCCAATTGTACAAGATGGGAGAAGAGACAGCTACCCCAAAATGCACTGTCGTTCATTCAGAACGGCAACTCATCCTGGTCACTATTGTCAGCACTCACCGACAGTGGCACCCCAAGATTTCAGAGAGGCGACTTTCCTAGCAATCCCAGGCAAAACCTGCCAATCCTAGGGATCGAACCAGCGTACAAAGCAGCGCCTCTTCCACTGAGCTACGGCCCTCTTCCACTGAGCTACGGCCCTCACCCCTCAGAGGAGTTTGATTAAGGATTATAATCGTGAGCGTGCTTGCCTTCACAACAGCTCTGTGAAGCAGGCCGCTACTGTTCCCATTTTACAGAAGAGGAACACTGAGGCACAGAATTGGCCCAAGGCCACCCAGCAAGTTCATGGCAGAGGTGTCCCAAGACCGGGGCCGTACAGCAAGTGGGACTAGTTCTCTTCCACAAGACAGACACTCAACCCGACTCAATCCGAGAAGAAAGTGTTCTGTTCAGAGGATCGGAAACCGAGTGAGAATTTATATTACAACGAATGTGGAGGGGCACGAAAGCACGAAACACACACAGGCTCCCTTTCTCTTACCTGTGCCAGGCCTTCCCATGATGATCTCCTTCTTCGGAGCAGGGTGGCTGGTGTACTCGCCGGGGACGATGACAGGCAGGAGGGCAGCTGGAGAGGGGTGGAAGGCAACTGGCTGGAAGGGGGAGGAGACACTGAAAACAGGCGGGGCCTGTTCAGAGGCCGATACCACACTGGGCTGGCTGGAAGGCAGAGTCCGGCCCACGTTGATGGGCACTGGCACCTGCAGCTGCCCCTTGCCCGACAGGTGTTCCTTGGAGCCAGCCTTCCCCATTCGGGGGCTGCCTACCCGCCCCTCCAGAGGCTTCTCCGTGAACTTAGAGGGCAGCGGCACGTCCGGGTTGCGCACAATGACGGGAGAGTCCCTCTGCACGGCAGGCACTCGGCGCACGGTGGGGCTGGGGTCAGAGGTCAATCCGGTGGGCGGGGGCACCAGCAAGAGTGGAGAAGCCTGCTGGGAGCGCGAGGAAAAAGGGCCGGTCCCTGCGGGCGACACCGCCCGGAAGCCGGCAGGGGTGGAAGGGGTGGGCGTGTGCGAGACCGACTCCACCCCCGAGTCCAGGCTGTCGTTCTTGTGGAAGTCGGTGGCCGAGCCCGTGCTGCTGTGATGGGAGTCCGCCTTCCGTTTGCTGGGGCTCATTGGCACGGTGAAGGTCAGGTTAGGCTGGAAGGTGGACATGAGCCCCGAGTGGTGGCGCTCCCGGGAGGCCGCGTGATGCAGCATCTCCGGGCTCAGCACCGTGCCCGCCACGCCCTTCGGGGTGCTGGCGCTGACATGACGGCTGCGTGCAGCGGCCCGCTGGATGACGGGCGAGGCGTTGATGGGGCTGAAGTTGGCCGGGCGGAAGCCAAAGAGCGGGGAGGGGGACGGAGAAGGCGCGGGCGAGAAGGGCGACTGGTTAGAGACCGGAGAGAAGGAGGGGGTGCCCGAGCGAGAGCTGCCCAGGGACACCAGCATGACGGCGGCTTCGCACTCGTCAAACTCAAAGCGCGACAGGTCGGCGGGGGCCACCAGGCGGGGCCTCGAGTCCCCTCGAGCGCTGCTGGCCTCGCTGTCCCGGGAGGTCTCATCCCAGTCAAACTCGGCGCTGCCCTCCCGCAGCCCGCTGGCCCGGCCTTCCGAGAGGCTCTCCATCTCCTTGGTGCGCATGGAGAGGTGGCGGGAGCAGTAGCCCCGCCGCTGAGACTCTTTCATGCAGCCCTCCCGCGAGCACAGCCGCCGCCACTGCTTGCCGTTGAACTTCTTGCGGATGCCGTTGGGGGTGCAAACCACGTCCCCCTTTTTGTACTTCTGCTGGGCGGCGGTGAGGGGCGTGCGGGAGCGCGAGGAGCCCGGCGTGCTGCACTTGTCCACCGACATCACGCTGCTGCTGCGGCTCCCGCTGGCTTCCGGGCTCAGCAGAGGGGACGGCTGCTCAGGAAGGCGTGGGAAGGCGGGAGACTTGGGGGGCGAAAGGATCTGGGGGGGCACAACCACAGACTTCTCCTCTGCTCGCACCCCAGCGCTGATCTTGGAGACTTCAGCATCTTCAGGCTGCTTTGGCTCTGGGCACGGGGGGAGGGGCAAGCCCACCTCCTCCTCTTCTGCCAGAGGTGGGGGCTTTTCCGGGGGTTTGCTGCTTTCGGGGGGAGGGTCGCAGCTCCAAGGTGGGCGCAAGAGGCGCAGGGCAGAGCGTGGCACCCAGGCCGTGTCTTTGCGGGCAGCAGCGGTGCCAGGAAGGACGACAGGGTGGGCAAACCGCACTTTGTAAGAGGCCAGCTTAGCGCTGACCTCCACCACGGTACCTTCCCGATACGCCGTCTCCTCGGGGTCCACACAAACACAGACTGCAGTGCCCACAGTCAGAGCACCTGGTGGGGGTGTCGCATCCAGGACCACGTCGACCACGCCAGAACCCAGGGCCCCTTCGTAATAGGCTGTGACGCGGTCGCCGACAAACTGAACCCCCAAGTCCTGCCCGCGACGGACCTGCTTCACAATGGCTGGCTGAAAGAGTCCCTCGCGCTGGGCCAACACCCTCTGCGAGCGCAACTGCCGCAGGTCGTACTCGCTCGGGGGCGTCGCCCACATGTCCCCCACCCCCTTGTCATTCTCATCGGCAGAGTGCTCACTGGCGGTATCAGTACTGGAGGAGGGGCAGCGCCGGGGCTCCTCCCCAGGGGCCGCAGCCAGACCTTCGCTGCCATTGGACTCCTCACCCCCCGGGTACTTCCTGCAGGGCACTCGCGCCTTAAAAGTGGCCGTCTTGCGGTTCAACGACGCTTCTGGCCCGCAGGCCTCAGTCCCACCGTCGCCCTCGGGCAGTTTGTAGGGGTCATCGTGGGCTCCTGCCAATTCCCGCAGGCTGGAGTCCATCTTCACTTGCATGCGCCGGGCACCCACAAAGGCTGGGGGTTGATCTGGAGCCTCCTCCCCTGCTCCCTCGTCGGGTTTGGGTCCCTCCTCAACCGCTGTCTTGTGCTTCTGGGCCTTGGCCCGGGTGGAGGGTGGGGAGCGGCCGCTGCTGCTGGAGGAAGAGGAGGAGGAGGAGGAGCTGGCAGCCTTCCTCGCTGGTTTCATTTTCCCCCGGCTGAGTGTGGACTCAAGGAGCTAAACAGAGAAAGACACAGAGGAAAAGTAAGAGGGACAGGTCTGGACTCAGTCCTGAGTGGAGACCACCCCCCCATCTCGCTCCACCTTACCCGGATATTTAGACCTTCCACTGATATTTAGCTCTCCAACTACTTGCTAGCGCCCCTTTCTGTTCCTATCCTGTAAGTGCCACCCCCACTCACCCGAAACACCCACAACTAGTATCCCACCAGGCATCTGGTGGACCACTGTGAGATACAGGAAGCTAGACTAGCCTTTGGGACCCAAAGTTTGGGCCTGATCCAGCAGGGCTCCTCTTATGTTCCTCTGTTTCCCTCCCCCCCCCCCCCCCACTATTTTTAAACCAAATCCCAGTCTTGGTTCTTTCAGTCCAGGTAACCAAAACTCCTCAAATTACAGCCAGAGTCAGAAGTGAAAAAACACAGAGATGTTTGCAGGTATTTATAAGCACACATGCACATACGCAGATAACTGTGTACTGGGGAAGGGGTTTACAGCCCGAGAGGGAAAGGGTGATGTCGACTGAATATAACCCACCCCACAAAAAAAAAAAAAATGAAGGTCAGCATACACTCAGCCAGGTGAGGGGGAGGGAGGAAACCCCTTCGCATTAGACCTGGAACAAATGTCCCAAATGCTGGAAGCGCAGCCTTCAGGTAAAGCAATCGCACAACAAAACAAACAAGAGCTCTTTGTAGCTTCCTCCCGCCTTCTAGCAGGCTTGCTTCTGAACACCTTCACACAATGAGGAGTTCTGTGTAACCTGAAGGCTTGCACTTCCAGCACTTTGAAAATCAGTCCCCAAGTTGGCAATCTCTTTTTTAAAACCAGGTGCCATTTTTTAATTTTTTTATTTTTTGCACAAGGCAAGGCCCCAGGACCCTGCAATACAGGCGTTGTTGCCTACTCCAGCCCAGACAACACACAAGTCAAGGGCTGCTTTTAACCCAATCCTACCCAGGGTGCAACAGACCTCTTCGTATGCGCTCTGGCACACCAAGCAAGGGGGGAAATGGGAGTGAGCATTAATTGATACTAATACACTATATTTTGAGTACCAGAAAAGAGGTACAGTGTATAAATCCTTTAAAGAAATACATGGTAAATATTAACCCTGGAAGAGAGGGGGGTGGATTACAGAGCCCTCCAACTGTGGTGCACAGTAAAAGGGGAGGGGCTTTGGGGTTGGGTGTTATGCCAGGTGCCAGCTAAGAAGCTCCCAGGGGTCTAACTAAGCCCCACAGACTGCCAGCTGCCCACCCTGACATTAAGCCGCACAATTCAACTCTCTCTTCCCCTCCTCTATGGGAACAACAACATCGCTTCTAAATACTCAGATCCTGAGCTCCTCGGACACAGGATATACGGCATATACCTACTCCCGCTTCACACTAAAAGCATCCCAAGATCGGTAGGGTTAATGTAGGGCAGCATGTGGGGGGATGTCACTTCCTTCTTCACATCTCAGTGCCCTGAAGGGGGGGGGGGAAGGCTAGGAAGACAAGACTGCTGGGAAATCTCCAACGGAATCCGAATCCTTCCTCCTCGTTCCCTTCACTTATTGCCCAAAAGCCAGGAGGAGGG